>OY796867.1:16268979-18768979 GCA_963680765.1 Agrochola lychnidis | reverse complement strand
TTTCGTGTTTATAATATTAGGATAATCCATAAGGACCGAAGGGTCAACGTGACTTCGAACCATAAAAGTGGTTGCTTTATTGCCATCAACAACTCCTGTTTTAAGAAAACTAAAGCCTAACTGGAAAGGTATAAAAGTAATAATGCTAGAAACAAAATTAAAAAAGAAGCTTAGGACCGAAAGGGACATCGTGGCTCCCGGCAACAGGGCAACCGAAGAAACACGGGTGGGTTTTAGTCAGTAGGTAAGAGTCTGACACGCCCTCCCGCTCCACCCAGAGCGAGAGAAGTTATTTGATAATTTCCCACCCAAAAAAAAAAAGGCGTGCTACACACTTCAGATCGGCAGGATTCGGCACAATTCGGCACGATTCGGCAGGACAAGCGGCAAAATCGAATTGCTACCCGTCCTGCCGATTCATGTCGACCCACACCTTAATTGCGTAACACACTTTCAATCACAATCCGAGAGTTTTGAAGGATATTGTAAATCCATTGCTTCATAGGTTTGAAAAATACGTCTGCTCACCAACGTTAAAAGCGCAATCGACGTGGGTGAACTGTCAAACTGAAAACTATTGCGATCAATTTTCATTAGATGTGTGTTACGCAATTATACCCCGCCGAACATGTATGTAACACTCCTCCCCACCCACCACCAAACCCTTGGAAAATAGACATCCTTATTAATTCATTAAACCTGAGGGGCTTCTGGAAAAGTAATAACAGCCGCACGGGTCGATCGATCAGGTTAAGCTACGCTTGCTGCGTTTGGTCCGTGGATGGGTCCATCTTTACATACCAAGACCCCTCCGTGCCTCGGAAAGCACCTTAAACCGTTGGTCCCGGCTGTCATTTGTAGATCTTGACAGTCGTTACGAGTAGTTAGAAGCCCAAAAGTCTGACAACCAGTCTTACCAAGGGTATCGTGTTATCTAGTAACTAGATTGTGGAGGTCAGATAGGCAGTCACTCCATGTAAAATACTGGTATTCAGACTGGAAGCCGACCCCAACACAGTTGGGAAAAAGGCTAGGCAGATGATGATTAATTCATTAAACCTGTCAAAATCAAAAAAACATCGATATCGATAACTCCCATCTCTAAACGTTGTGTGATGTCGAAGGTTGTCGATTCGTGCAGGCCGTGTGCGACCCGCTCTTCCGGTGTCCAACACTGTTACATTTTAATGGACGCCTATTTGTACGTGAATTCACATCCAACGATTACCTTGTTTGCTTACAAATTGCATTCGACTCACGTAATTATGCTGATTCGAAATTACTGTAAGGGTTGTGTTTGCATCTTTTTTGTTCCTGTTATGCTTTCGTGAGTTCGTTTGCGTGGATTTTGAGGGCGCTTTGCATTTCAGGTATTTGCTGGCAATAAATGTAGTCACTTTAATGATAACTTGGATTTTTTCTGCTGTTGTGTGCTGAAAAAAAAAACAGTGGCACTCCGGTGCCGACAGAAGTAAAAACTTGAACAAGATCGCCTTGGTGGAAGAAAGTTCTTGTACAGAACATTGGTCCGTAACCTTATCTAAATAAAGAGTAAAATCGTTTTAAAAAAAAAAAACTTCCAAAACCTTCAAAGTAAAAATACTTGCATAGAACATTGATCCGTAACGTAATAAAGAGAACAATCGCGTTTACAAAAAACAACCGACTTCCAAAAAACACTACAAAGAGAAAAATAACTTTAATTTCGGAAGTCGGTGTCTTTGGTTTTGAATTTTCGTTTTTTGCCACCGACTTCCGAAAAACATACGCGACGAACATATAACCTCCTCCTTTTTGGAAGTCGGTTAAAAATGAGGTGTCGGTAACGGTATCGCGAGTTCAATTGTTTTTTCCCATCTCAAAAATGCCCATCGCGCCTAAAGAAGTTTTTACTTCAAAAACGAGCGAACCTTACAGTAAGTAGTCGAATAAGATGTGTAGCATTTGACACCTTGACTGACGTTTATGTGATATAAACAATATTCACCATCATCATCATCACCGTCACCGTCATCATCATCATCATGTTTACAACCTCTGGGAAAATGGCTTGGTACCATCTGACGGTCAACTCAGCACCGCGCGCGGTCATTGGTCAAATCAAATAACGCGCGCTTCCGCTTCCCCGTTACATACTTCCGTCCCTTTTCACGAAATCATTCCCACAGATTTGATTATTTAGATATAGATTTTGATTGCAGGAAAGCGACAGGGGAAAGACTATTTGCGGAAACATTGTCTCATATTTTTTTTAAATGACACGTAAAAGTACTCTTAAGGCAGTTGTCCTACTGCCGGCGAGGAATCGACTAACTATCGGCTATTTTCTCGCTCAAGAAACGTACAATAGATATACATTCCGTGTAAACAAAAGAGATGCATATATTAATAGTTGATCGCTGACTGTTCACACCGCCGGCGAGGACTCGCTCCACTAGTTTCTCGCTGAGCGACAAGAGCTGTCAAAGATAATACTCGCTCAGCGATGCTCGCTTGGCTGTCAGAACTCACGCCGAGAGACCAAACAGCGGTAATTTCGCCACGAGCGAGTGGTGCGAGTAATCGCCCGTCGCACTCAGACACTCGCTAATAGCCCAGCGATAAAACTATCGGAACTACACATGCGCTGCTCGCCAACTCGTTTTCAGTTATTAGCTCTACTCGCTACTAGTTAATCGCCGGCGATAGGACAACTACCCAAGATTATTTAAATTATTTATTAGACTAGCTGCGCCCCGCGGTTTCACCCACATAAGTCTCGATCTTGTGGGAATATCGAGATGAAAAGTATCCTATGTGTTAATCCAGGTTATAAACTATCTGTGTGCCAAATTTCATCAAAATACGTCCAGCCGTTTGAAGAAAAGACAAACATACACACACACTCACAAACTTTCGCTATAATAATATTAGTGTGATACTTTGGTTTTATTTTTACACTAGGAACCACATTCTCAAGTTAGTTACAACTATGTAACTCATAATTGGATATGAAATCTTTAGAAAACTTAGACTAACATAACATAACATCACGCCTGTAATCCCCGAAGGGTTAGGCAGAGGTGTACCTATATTACACCCACATTTCACCAATTATTTTTAAGTCCCATGAAATAGGGGGCGAGCATATTGCCATCAACCGGGCACAAATCCAGACTCCGAGCTGCTACTGAGAAATTCCAGATAGAAAAACCCAATAACACTTTGGCCGACCCGGGAATCGAAACCGGGACCTCATGCTCAGCAGTAGCACTAAACCAGCGAGGAATTCTCAACCTAGACTAGCTGAATAAGTATTCTATTTTAAATACTAATCGAACCAGACTTTTATATCATACACACACCACATTTCAAGCCATCAGCCACCATGATTCAAAGACCTATAACACTAAAAGATAGTTTACAAACAGCACGAATCGAATATACGTACATCGTAGTCCCATTACTTGAACATAGAAAATGCCCTTAAATACTGTTCAAAATAAATCTTTGCCAGCTACAACTTATTCCAAGCTCCCCTTTCACGTCTCGATGTGGTCATTGGAACATACAAATCGAGTGTAAGACCATAATTGTTAATTTCGAGCAAAATGCCCGCAATAGCTTTCAAGTTGCACTAACTAACGATCCCATTGCTAGATGCCTATCGGGTTTCTGGGCATAGTACCTGGTCGGTTGTATCATGCGGTTAAACGACGGTTTAAGCTGAGATCAAAGTTAGAAGAAAATATTTATTTATTTATTTATAAAAACATACACTATCATCACAGGCTTACCTAATACAATAGTGTAGCTATAGTTACATTTAAGATTAGAGTTGCAATTTTATTATATAATTATCAACAACAAAGAGTAATTTTACAAAATGTGGCCCGTGTGAATTCACTCAGAGTACAATTGAAGCTGTCAATCTGTTGTGACACTATATTGAGTGTATGCAAGGCGCCCGTCAGCAGCGCGTGCTGCAGCAGGTTGGTGCGAGCGGGTGGCACCCACAGCAGCGGCGGGATCCGTTACACATAACCCAACCAACCGTGCGTAGAACGCCTGGGTTGTGTATTTTACCACGCATAATCTTAAATAAGTAAGTGGCGAGAGCTACTTCCCTTCTTACTTCCAGTTTATTATAGCCTACCATGCCCAGCACAAATAGATTTGGATACAACAGTGGAAGATGGAAGTGTGGAAGAAATATAAATATAGAAGAAATATAGAATATGGAACAGTGGAAGAAATATAGAAGTGTTTGTATGTAAAGTGAAAAAACAGAGGGATGATTCTCGTATTTTTAAGAACGTTTGCATCCCAATCTCATTCTGTCAAAAATACCTCAAATTTTCTTACATTTTTGATAAGTTTTTGACACTGATTGTCGCTGAGATGAAATTGAGACTAGATTTGTAACATTTTTAATTATGAGAATTGGCCTTCTGGTTTTAGGCTAACTATTTGATGAATATTTGCAGCATAATACGACATAAAAAAAAGCGGCCAAGTGCGAGTCGTACTCGCCCATGAAGGGTTCCGTAGCAGCAAGTAACGATAAGTTTACGATTTATGACGTATTAAAAAAAACTACTTGCTAGATCTCGTTCAAACCAATTTTCGGTGGAAGTTTACATAGTAATGTACATTACATATTTTTTTTAGTTTTATCATTCTCTTATTTTAGAAGTTACAGGGGGGGGGACACACATTTTACTACTTTGGAAGTGTCTCTCGCACAAACTATTCAGTTTAGAAAAAAATGATATTAGAAACCTCAATATCAATTTTGAAGACCTATCCATAGATACCCCACACGTATGGGATTGATGAAAAAAAAAATTTTGTGTTTCAGTTCTAAGTATGGGGAACTCCAAAATTATTTGTTTTTTTTCTATTTTTGTGTGAAAATCTTAATGCGGTTCATAGAATACATCTACTTACCAAATTTCAACAGCATAGCTCTTATAGTTTCGGAAAAAAGTGGCTGTGACATACGGACGGACAGACAGACAGACAGACAGACAGACAGACAGACAGACAGATAGACAGACAGACAGACAGACAGACAGACTAGACGAATCTATAAGGGTTCCGTTTTTTAACGGAACCCTAAAAAACGGGCATCAACAAAAGTGTACAAAATAAGAAAGCTAAGAACTCCTTACACCCGACCTTAGAAAAATTATCACTGAATAAATTATTTTCCTTTGTTTTAGTACCATGCAATAATCTTAGCTATGCTTATCAAGTAAATAAATTGTCTCTGCTTAGATAAGCACATATAGTGCACATAATTACTGCCCTTAGAAGAGATTAAGTGACATTTCTTTAACATATTTCTATCTATCTATTTACTATTCATACGTATGTTCTTTGAACCGAGTTTTTTTAATACTTTTACAGCTTGTGTAATCTAACCAAAAAATTCAAAGGCTCACATAGTGCCACAGCGTTTCCTGCCTTCAATTGTGATGCAGAAACAAAACATGGAAGATGCAATAGTTGAAATAACTCTGATATGGTATGGAATACATTATTATATGTGTGTATGTATAATTTGAATATAAACCAAGATTAAGAGGGGCTTCTGTTGAGAACTAATGACAAATATTTTAACCGCCACAACTAACCCTCATAGTGCAACCGACCCTAAAAATGCGAGTACATAATGCATGCGTACACGGCGCGACGCACAGATCGATGGATCGTATCGATCCGCACAAAGGATCGAGTCGTGATCATGATTGCGTTACGTTCGAAAGTTTCGCCGTTTATGTAAAGTTCTATTCTTGTTCTCTTTGCTACGTGCGGGAATCGCAGAGATATTGTTAGCGTTTTTGCGACTGTGTGAGGTCGCCATGTTAATTGTGTGGAGTGGGCTTGTAATTTGGCTTTGGCGTTTGTGTGAAACGTTCTGAGAATGATTGAATGGAAAGAGGAGGAGAAGGGGGGAAGGAGGGGGAGGTTGCATCTTTTTGATGGTTCTTGGAAGTGAAGATGTTGAATGAAAGAATTTAAGAGATAGTTAATACCTACTATACTTTATTTGAAATAAAATTAGACATTTAACTTAACCTTTTTTACAGTCCGTTCAACTGATTTTGACTTCTATTGCGTTGATGGCATGACAAATGGCAGCTGCAGTAAGCAGTTGGTATTGTAACCACTTTTTGCTTTTAATTCCGTCCTTAAGCCTACGGTATAGAAGTCAGAATCGGTTGAACGGACTGTAAAAAAGGTTTGTTTAAATGTCTAATTTTCGGCAGACTTGTTGGCAATGCTCATGACTTCTCTCTTTTTCTACTATGCAGTTGAATATAATTAATAGGTATGCTGGAAGAGATTTCCTTAGAAATAAGCATCACCTTTGTAGGTAGGTACGTATTTTTCTGTTCCTTTCTTTTTATCTGTTTATATGTATGTGCATTATAAATTATAATCAAAAGAGTATTATGAAAAAGAAAATTTTGGTTCTGTGGCGGCATCTACAATGCTAGATACGAACTACACGTCACCGACATCACGAAAAATCCTACATCGCGCAAGCAAAGTTTACCGCACGACTAGTGTATACAGGATAAGTTTTTATCCAGTGTGCAAACTTTAACACGTTACTTTACTCATAATTATGAACAAGTTTTATTATGGGATCAAAGCTGAAATCGCGAAAAAAAAAATCTGCTGTTCTATAAATTTATGTTCGCATAACTCTTCAAAATGTAGGGAACAGCTGATTTTTTTTTAGCGATTTCAGGTTTGGTCCCATAGTATAAGTTAGTCACGTGTTAAAGTTTGCGCACTGGATAAAAACTTATCCTGACATCAATCATCGGGCAGTAGTCCACCAGACACAACACCCATCTGGTCGTAGCATCCTCTCTTTTCTATGGAGGATGAATGAACTTTACACCCTGTTCCTCGTGCCTTTTTAGTTCCATGCTTTTCTTGAATATTTGCAACAACTCTTGCGCAGGTATGTAACGTAAGAATCTAGCGAAGATTTTGTGTATCTGTGCAATATATAGCGCCATACATTTATGTAGTACCATAACATTCGATCAACCTAATCTCAGTTTACCCTGAAGCGATAATAATTACAAATGTACGATAAAATATTGAAGCTATTTCTTCACGTAGAAAACGTTATTAGAGGATTAACTAGACATTTTGTATTTTACGTTCACACCTTTTAAGACAGGTGTCGCGTGCGAGTTTGCTTTATTGGCTAGTTAAACTGTGTACAAGTACATAGTAGTGAAATGTGTTAAAAACCCGTTTACACCAAGTTATGGAGAGGAGTGGTGACCCAGTGGTAACGGCCACGACTTACGAGTTGTACGTCGTAGGTTCGAACCAGACAGGCGCTTTACTTTGTGTAAAATGTGTAAATTATTTCATCACCACTGCTGTCAAAACGGTGAAGGAAAACATCGTGAGGAAACCAGCATGTCCTAGAACCAAAAATTCGAAGACATGTGATATCTACCAACCCGCACTGGGCCCGCGTGGTGGATTACGGCCCACTCCCTCTCACAGAGAGGAGGCCTATGTCCCAGCAGTGGGAACATTTATAGGCTGGTGATGATGATGATGATGGAGAGGATAAGCCCAAGTTCGCACATACGTAATAAAATCGAGGCGATTTTTTTTCGTGCACAGGATTTTCAGCTCTCTGCTTAACGCCGAGAGTTGAAAATCCATTGCGCGATAAAATTCCGCCGCGATGTTTTTACGTCTGTGCAAATGTGGGCTAAGCACGAGCGATTTTTTTTCGCGAACTAAATTTTCAACTCTAGGTGTTAGGTCGAGAGTTGAAAATCCAACTGTGTGTTTTTTTAACGCGCTCGGATGCACTGTCGGATTGAAAATCCAGTGCCCGCCGCGATATTTTTATGCCTGTGCGACGTAGGCTTAATTGGCTTTATTACGACTGAAGCTAAGTGGCTAGCAGATTCACCAGCACCAAATGCAACTTGTCACTGACAAAATGCTGTCAGATGAGTCTCTTACTTCTGACAGTTTGGAGATACTCTCTGAAATCTGAATTATGATGAGGTTATTTGGTTAAAAGCAAAAAGCTCTTACTGCTCATAATCATGCAAGTCTTTAAAAATAATAATAACAGAGACTTAAAAAAAAAACAGTGGCACTCCGGGAGTGCCGACAGAAGTGAAAACTTGAACAAGATCGCCTTGGTGGAAGAAAAATACTTGTATAGAACATTGGTCCGTAAACTTATCTAAATAAAGAGCACAATCGCGTTTACAAAAAAAAAAAAATACTTCCAAAACCTTTAAAGTAAAAATACTTGCATAGAACATTGATCCGTAACGAAATATAGGTAAATAAAGAGCACAATCGCGTTTACAAAAATGAGGTGTCGGTAACGGTGTCGCGAGTTCAATTGTTTTTCTCATCTCAAAAATGCCCAACGTGCCTAAAGAAGTTTTCACTTCAAAAATCTTATTGTGTTTTAGTATTAGGTAATCACAGTCGAAAATTCGTAGTACAAACTCAACACCTGAGTGTGGTTTTTACCAATAAAGCAACGCAATCAGCACTTTTAAACCGCGTTCAAGAGCAAATCCTGTCAGAGTTAACGTGTTCAGTTTTGTTGGTGAAATTCGCCCTAAATCTCTTATTAGCACAAAACCTTGACCTCTGCAAAACATTTGCACTGGTATATGTGTATGTGTTAAACGAAGGCTTTAACTAACGTAAACACATAAATCATAACATTGCCTTGAATTGCATGCATATTTATCAGTCACTATGTCATCGATCGACAGAACTGGATATACTGGGTCAAAATAAATTACCTAACATACTCTACTCTGATGGTATCGATATTTAAACACGATAAAAAAAGATGTGACTTTTTTTCGTAGGTCAACGACCGCTAAGTTTTGAGAAAATCTGTTTTCTTTTGTTTTATCCTGTTTAGGTATCGAAACCAATCACGTCTGTGAAGTTTACATAAAAAAAAAACGTTTTTTTTAAGTCAAAGCACATATAGGCACATAAAAGGCACTTTTGAACGTCAAAATTTACAAAAAAATGAATTGATTCTAGTCGTCCCTTCCAAAAGGTAGTTTTCGTATGAAGAAGAATGGGCAAGAAACTCCACCGTTACTCTTTTAAAATGTTTTACAATATTTTGTACACATTAATTATATAATTATATGTGAAGACGATGCACCTGGAATAAGATTACTATACCACAATAGGTAAAAATAATTAAAAATGAAGAAATGAAATGGAATGAAATGAAATGAAATTGTTTATTCTGTAAATAGGATATCGGAATCACTTTTACACGTCATATAAAAAAATATTAAAAATAAGCTAGATGAGTTCGGCGTTTCCTATCTGACTACTCTGAGAAGAAAGGCCGAAACAAACTCAGAGGTCGCAGTCTCTTTTAAAGTCCAGACATAATCTTGGTCAGGCCATATGAGGACCATGTAGATTAGTGTCTGAAAAGGTCTTTTGAGGAAAGAACCACACAGATTTGAGTGGACCTGTCCAGTCAGTGCAAGCATTTGTCAGTAATCGTGGAGCTCAACTTAGAACTTAAGGAGCTCAACTCGACGAGAAATACCAAAGAAAGGACATTTGGGTAGGCCGCAAAAACTACTCAAACTGCCAGACCATCACTAAAACTAGAAGAGAAATAAAAATAAAAATAATATCCACATAGTCCTCACATTCACAATAGTTAAAATAATATAATACTTTACAAAGTAAGCAATGACAATGCAATGGCAATGGAAGCAATGACAGAAAAAATAATTATGCAATGTACATGATGTTCACATATATACAAGCATTGTAAAAGTAGGTACCTATACGTACGATATTCCTAAAAAGTAACTACACAAATTGTGGTCGATGACCCCACAATACCCCTGGCTGGAGGTTTTAAGTGTAGTAGCTTAAGGCACCCACAGGAAAGCCCGGTTAAGTAGTCATGATCTCAGAGGTCAACTACGAGATGCCCTACCTAATTTTTTGTTTTATCATGTTTAGATATTTGTAGCCATCACGGCTGTGGAGTTTTGCTACCTAATTTGATTCGAACGTTTCTTTATAGGGGTTAACGGGGGCGAAAAATCGATCCAGCTAGGGCTCATATCTGGGAAATTTCATTTTCTCCGTATTTTCATCCGAACAGAGCTCGGTTGCCCAAAGTTTAGAACAAGATAGCTACCTTAGAATAATGACAGTATGGAATTAGTAAGTACCTACTATCATGGCAGCATGGAATTAGTAAGTACCTACTAATTATAGCAGCATGGAATTAGTATGAACTATCCTATACCATTAAATGAGCATTCTCTACTGTCACCCGAGCAGAGATCGGCCGACCAGGAACTGAATTAAAATTTAAATAAAACTCTTGAATAAAACCGATTGACCTGATAATACTGGCCTGTTAGACTAGTGGTCTAACCTCAACTGCTAAGCCTTAGATCTTAGGTTTGATCTCCATCACCATAATTACGTAACGATTTTGAAGGATATTGCTTCATACGTTCACAAAATATGTCTGCTCTACAACAAAAATAACGCAATGAATGTTGTTAGTGTGTTACGCAATTACCCCGCAAGTTGAATAAAGTGTTATTGAGTTTTTCCAATAAATTTTTTCTTAGTAGCAGCCCTGATTCTGGATTTGCACCCTGTTGATGGCAATTGACTTGAACTCTGCAACATGAGACTTAAACATAACTGGCGAAATTTGGGTGTGCTATAGGTACAGACGCCAGCACATCAAGCTACCCGAAACTGTCAAATTTTCCCAATCAACTTTGAACCTTAGACATCAGCGATAAAGTTGAAAATCTATTAAATAAATTTGACAGATTGTAGTAGCTTGATGTGCTGGCGTCTGTACATAGGTAGCTGACCCCGCTGGTTACTTTGTATAAATAATTTAAAAATAAAGAAAAGAAAATACATTTATTTAGCATAGACCAAAAAACTCACAATATAATTAACAGCAGATAAAAAAATAAAAATAAAATCTAATAAAAAGTGTAAAGAGCGATGTAAGAAATTAGCAGGGGAGTGTGCCTCACGGCTGCGCCAAAAATGCCCAGTTCAGCAAAAATGCCAAACAACAATAAGTGCCTGACGCTGGTTTTCAACTTCAATTTCATCACCACTGCTCAAAACGGTGAAGAAAAACATCGTGAGGAAACCAGCATGTCCTAGAACCAAAAATTCGCAGACATGTGACATCTACCAACCCGCACTGGGCCCGCGTGGTAGATTTCAGCCCACTCCCTCTAGAAGAGAGGAGGCCTGTGTCCCAGCAGTGGAAACATTATAGGCTGATTATGCATACACAGCTGCTTCCCCTTTAACTAATCCAAAAGTATCGACAGTTCTTGTTATCACGTATGTTAAGATTAAAATAACCCTCCAATTACTAAAAGGTTACTAAAATAAGATCAACTCCGTCTTGGGAACCGAACTATGAAAATCCGTATCCGTGACGGAGCCACTCGAGTGTGAACAATGTGTTAAATGTAACCCTAAAAAAAGTTAGTTTTGACATCATTTCACGTCGATCAAGCGGCCCGATGAATAACGCGCTCCGGCGGAGAAAGAAAAAAAGTACCTCCGTTCTGAATGCGACTCATTTTATGAATGAAATAAGATTTTTTTTCCTACGGAACCGCGACAAATACGTGCTTTCCTTTCTCGGCCGTCTGAGGCGACGTGCATTCATTTTCGATTAGTTTTTTAATTCCGTTTTGATCTATCACACTTTTTCTTCCAACCTGAATTCAACCGTGTGGCTGCGGGTGTAGGGTACAAATTGCCTGGTGGGATCTTTTTTATAAGCGCATGTTGTAGGTTTCTTTGAGAAGTAAGTCCGTCGCAGCAACTGCTTCAATGTAACGCTCGGTACACAGATGCGGTCTGAGTAACGAGAAATTATTTGTAGGGAGTGATTTATTAGTGGGATTAGAGATTTTGCGGGGTACAGTATAAATGGAAGATATCGAAGGAATTGTTATTTTGAAGCTTGTATTCATGCATTGGCCTATGCATGCTGTAAAACGTGTAGTTGTTACGTCATAAAATATTATATGATTTACTGCTTGCAACTTGCCAAGAAATTATACTTATTAGTAGTATCCTATCTTGAGCTATCCTTGAGCTTATGACTGTTGTCCAATAAATCGTTGTATTTTATAGATATTTTTTTCAATCCAAAACAATACTTTTTCTAAAATTTGTAACTAACTAGCTTCACTCAGCTCTTTTTAAATAATAATCAATTGAAAAATATTCAATTCAAACACCTCTGAGTCATTCCCAATCAAAATGATTCAACACCAACGCAAGTTACTACGGGACTTCCATTGAAATAAAAACGAGACGGTCGTCTGTATCCATGTGGTAATATCGAAGGCATTCGAACGCAAAAACTGTCGGTTTTCGTGGGAAGTCCATTACACGATTAGAGGGCTATAGTACAGAGGGCTCTCGTGAACCGATGCAACGGTCTGATGGTCCATTTGACCGCTGTCGCAGCCGCATGGTTAATTTAATAGGGATGGCGGTTTTTTTTTGTATTTTTTGGTGATGCTAAAATTGGAACTTAAAGTAAATAGTGTAGGCAAAAAAAAAACATTACTTAACTATTTTAGTTTTCACAAAAAATTGCTATCCAAATATTTGGAAACTATTTTATCAGCAACATTCGTTTTATTTATTTTTTGATCGACGTTTATAGGATTTAGTATAGGTATTATTGTTGAGCCCTGAGACAGCTAGAAGGCGTCGCGGCAGACCCCGTTGAAGATAGTGGGTCGAGCTGGACAAAATAAACGACCAGTGGTCCACGTTAGCACTAGATCGCATGCACCGTAAGTCATGGGAAGAGGCCTTTGCCCAACAGTGGGATGGGCTAACAGTAACAGTATGGGTATTATTTATCCACATAGCTAAAATCATTTCTTCTTCTTATAGCGTGGTTAGTGACTAACCTGGTATCAGAGTTTTAAAGCCGCCCATTGGCCTCTGACTTGACTTCACATGCCGTCGAGAAATATCTCTCAGGCATGCCCTCACAATGTTTTCCTTCACCGTTTTTGAAGCAAGTGATAATTATACAATACGCACATGAATCCGAAAAGTCAGAGGTGCGTGCCTTAGGTTCGAACTCGAGACCTATGACTTGGCAGTCTAACGGTCACACCACTGGGCTATCACTGCTTCCTAAAAAGGGCCTATGTCGCCTGAAATAAATGGTATTATTATGATTATTTTTCATATGTCTTTGACACATCTCGGAACCCTGGGGTCCCGGACCTTTAGAAGGCGTACGAGGGGCCGAAGCCAACTCGCAGAGGCCCCTTAGACATTTTTAAGTGTTGAGGCACCAACCGACGATTATCTCTGTATGCACTATACAAGTACACCCAAGGACAAACCCCGGTTGGTGTAGGACTATTGCAGGACATGGAAACAAAAAATATTTGGCTATGGGTTTGGGTGGCTAAAGTGGACTGGTTACCTGGAACTATGGAAGGACTATGGTCCCCGCCTGATCAATATTTAAATGTACACGGATAAAATGGCAGGAGGTGACTTGCACACTCAATAATGGGCCTCCGATTATTGAGTGTATATATATTATTATTATTAAAATTACTTAACTGCGTCTAAAATGCACTCATAGTATGGGTAGTCAATCAATTTCAGAAAAAAAAAAGCTATGCACGAGTATGAAAATCAGTTTATAATAAAAATGATGACGTAACCAAACCATTTACCCACAAACAGTCAGGTCAACGCCCTCACACAAAAACTAATATTTACCAAACACGTGACTTGATTTCACTTGCATACGTAACAATGCATACACACCGATTTCACTTCTTAAATGCAGTGCATTTTATCAAACTCTGTAATAGATCTATTGAAAAGGCATTTTAATCAACTATCTCTTACATCGATATCTACTTTTTGCATACAGCGACAAAATGTAAGACAGTTTTAATATAATGTTATACAAAATCAAATGCGAGGTTCTTCCGTGCCTCGGAAAGCACGTTAAGCCATTGGTCCCAACTGTCATTCCTGGATCTTTGACAGTCGTTACGGGTCGTCAGAAGCCCGAAAGTCTGACAACCAGTCTTACCAAGGGGTATCCTATTACCCAGTAACTGGATTGTGGAGGTTAGATAGGCAGTCGTTTCATGTAAAACTATTATTATTAGGTATTCATCTGCATCTGGTAAGACAGGAAGCCGACGTCAACATAGTTGGGAAAAAGCTAGGTAGGTGGTGAAAAATCAAATGCGATCTCGTTCGGGTTTTTGAGGTTCTTCATATAGATATGAAAAGTTAGGTTGTACAGCACATAGCAGTTTTTTGAAGTGAAAACTTCTTTAGGCGCGTTGATAATTTTTGGGATGGAAAAAAAAACAATTGAACTCGCGACACCGTTACCGACACTTCATTTTTGTAAACGCGATTGTGCTCTTTATTTAGATAAGGTTACGGACCAACGTTCTATACAAGTATTTTTCTTCCACCAAGGCGATCTTGTTCAAGTTTTCACTTCTGTTGGCACTCCCGGAGTGCCACTGTTTTTTTTTTCGGGCTGAAAAACACAGAACGCCTCTTGCTACGATCCTTTTGTTTCGTCCACGTTCATAACAAATCGTTCATTCATTTCAGCTGAAAGACGTCCACTGCTGAACATAAGCCTCCCCAAGCACCGCCACTTCAATCAGTTCTGTGTTTCTCTCATCCAGCGGATTCCTGCGGCCTTCACAAGGTCGTCGGTCCATCTTGTGGGAGGTTATCCAACGCTTCGTCTTCCGGTACGCGGTTGCCACTCCAGAACCATTCGGCCACATCGGCCATCTGTTCTGCGAGCAATGTGCCCTGCCCATTGCCACTTAAGTTTGACAATTCTTCGGACTATGTCGGTTACTTTGGTTTTCCTGCGGATCTCTTCATTACTGATTCGATCACGTCCTATCAAGTAATGACGTTAAATATATTACACACCCATCTGTTTATTTTGTTTTTTAGCACGAACACTATATCAAGACATTTCTATAGTATTTCTATTATCTTAATGTCCCTCGGCAAACTTCGTGTTTCATCAGTCGTCGGATTTCTATCAGTTGCCTTTTGCACTTGGTGCAGACCGGACGCTCTCAATCGACTTGAAAGTATTTAAAGTTGTTAACACATGTTACACAAGTAAATTAATAAAAAAATAGAAGGAAAGCTGCTAAAGTCGCAGGCACGACAAATAGGAAAATAGTTTTACAGCTTTATATAGTTCACATGGAAATCAAAACAAAACAACAATAAAGTACTTAGTTCTGAATTCAATGATTAAACACGATAAATTTATTAATTGATGGACATGGAAATTAGCATTCGTTTGTATTAGGAAATACGATGATTCCCGAGGCACTTTAAGAAAATAGAAAAACTGTTCATACCTACCATATCTAGCAGTCGAATAGTAATTGAAGATTGAACACATTATTCGACAGACTGCCAACTCAGATAACGACACATACCAATGTGTACAAGAGTCGTATAATAAGACTCTCGAAATCTCAAATCGCTTCACCCGTTCCACTTTACCACATACCTCAAAAAAATAAAGAAAACTAAGCCTTTCTTACTTGCTCAACAAATAGCTGAAATACTGAATAAAACCAGTAATTCTTACATAACTGATAATAAAGACCGTTCACACTTATAATTTAAGTTTTTAATCATGCGACATTGTCGTCTTAATAAATGCTTTTATAAATCTTTTAAGGGGTCATCGGACCGTTAAGTTGTATAAAAGAGTTATATTAATATCAAATCTAGACTCGAGATTAATTCTTTTTTAGGAAGAATAGTCATGTTTCGTAACATTACATTTTCATTTATTTCTGTACGGTATCTTGCTTCACGTTAGTTAAAAATGTGAATGCTTCTACTGAAAATAATCGCTTCAGGAGCCAAAGTAATGTTATATACGATAATAGGTAACATTTTAGCAAAAGTGCCATTTTTCGATTTTAGTATCAGGAAATGCTGCAGCCAAATTTGAAAGAAAGAAAAAAAGGAAGATCGCCAACTAAACTAAACACACAATGATAAAACAACAAGATTTTTTTTTTTTTAAATACAAATTTCCTTTTTTTTGGGTGGGAAATTATCAAATAACTTCTCCCGCTCTGGGCGGAGCGGGAGGGCGTGTCAGACTCTTACTGACTAAAACCCAACCTTGTTCCTTCAGTTGCCCTGTTGCCGGGGTTCACGATTTCGACGAAAAGGTCCTGTGTGAGGCCAAAAGGCAATAGGCCTCTCAGCATGATTTTTCAACAAAAATAAGAGTTTTTATAATTTCGTACTTAGTCCTTATAGCAGCTTATTAGCTGGTTGGATGACCCATAACTTGACGAACACCTTATAGTCATTGTCACAAAGAGCTTCTCGATGATGAAGACAAATTTTACCGTAGAGTGGCTCTCAGAGCTATTTGCCTCATGTCATCATCATCAGCTTATAGCAGTCGAATCCACTGCTGGACATAAGGCTCTCCAATCGCACGCCATTCAACTCGATTCTCGGCAAATCTCATCCAGCTGTTCCCAGCCATCCTGCGAAGATCGTTGCCCCATCTAGCCTGAGCGTGCCTCTCTGCCTCATGTATGCTCATTTTTTTTTTTTTTTTCTACTTTCTGTAGGGCATCTCATAGCTGGTCTTTCAGACCATGACTATTTAACCGGTCAATCCAGTGGCTGCCTTAAGCTGCTACACTCAAAGCCTCCAGCCAGGGCACACATTAAACTAAGCTAAAAAGCTAAGGTAAACGCTCGCTAAGGGCACCCCCTGTGGGGTACGAGTCTCGGCTTAGGGCGTTAACCGGAGGGAGGACATCAAAAGATGAGACGGGCTGGATCAAAGGGTTTTGATCATGATTATTAGTTGGGGAATTTAAAGCTACGTGCACAGCTGCAACAACTGCTGGCACCTCGTTTTCGAGCAAGGGTTGGGGGGGAGTATTATTTACTCGGGGGCGCGGCGGTCGCGATCGCAAAGGACTTCGGCGGCGAGGTCGGAATGACGGGAGGCGTCTGTGTTTGTATAGTGTACTTGTTTCTCTATTGCTCTCCTGGAGGAGGGTTATGGGGTCATCAGGGTCTGAGAGGATATGCCTTGGACGGCGAACATGACTGAGCTCAGTTTAATCGGATGGGATCTCTTTTATAGCGATCATTAAAACTGTTTATTGAATTGCGCTATCGTGGATACAGCTTTGTGAACATAATTCAAATACATTAGCACTGACCGAAACAAACTATTGGTACAATCCAATCTTCATTTCGGGATACCGATGCATCTTACTACCTATATACCTCTTCCTCTCTGTCTCCAAACCGTAACATCCCACAATACTCTTTCCCCAATTACTAAAATTCAACTACCTACCAAGTGTGTCCGATTATTTGAGACGCCATTACGTCTCGCAATCGCGACGCCCATTCGACTAGAACATTTTCCGATCGCCAGTTGCATTCCCCTACCGAAGTTAACTAGAACATAGGCGTCGGTAATTATTACTGACAAAAAAGTCGTGGCGACTGATTGCTTTCACAAGATGCCACAATGGAGCATGAAATGAGCTTCGTCGAGCCACCGCGTTACGCATCGTTCGTGTGAAGGTACGAGTGGTTGTCGGATTAATGTCGATTGAAAGGTAAGTGAGAAGCGATCGAGTGTTCATTTTGTTAGGGATCGAGTTCGCCAAATGCGTCGCCACGAAACTTAACATTGTAGTTGAAAAACATGTTTTCCCACACGGAATGTAAGGAGAACATGTTTTTGCAACAGCAAATGTAAGTTGGTCAATTATTACTCGTTAACTTGTAGACTTGCCTACTTAACTGTGATAGTTTTCCTTTTAATTTCGTTATATATATACTACTGCGTGATTTTTTTCACATATCCAAAACCAACCATTTAGCTTGCAAGGAGCACTTAGCAATTGGCATTTTAAAGCTTAATATTTCGAAAACGGATCCCTAAATCCAAAAATGGTTTTCAAAAACTCACATTTTTGAACATACTTTCCAACGACAGCCCATACTATGGGATCGATGAGAAAAAAAAAACATCTTCACTTTACGTCCAGGGGAGGCAACTGAAAGAAAAAAAAAACATGATTTTATTTCACCACTTTGTCGGCGTGATTTATATGTATACCCATGCCAAATTACAGCTTTCTAGTACTAAGCGTCTCTGAGTTAAGCTGCGAATAGACGGACATGGCGAAACTATACCTAAGGGTTCCTTGTTTACTACGAAACCCTAAAAAGCGACTCTTGCTACGACACAATAAAGTACATAATAAAGAATATTCTATCCATCTATCTATCTATTAATTCAGGTCGCACAGCGCTAATAACCCACAGTTATATTCACCTAGAATTTGCCTCTCTTTCTATCACGTAACTCTTATATCTTCTGACTACGTTACACTCACAGAATTGGCCCGACAAGACGAACCCACTGCGTAGCTTCATGCCTAAAATGCGGAGTGAACCATGTATTCATCTGTGTCCGCGGTTACTCTTTTAAAAATAATTGGCTTATACAATATTTTCAAATAACAGGACAGTGTAAATAACAAACAAATCTTACAATTTTATTTTAGTCGCAGTGAAATTTATCACACTTTCATCGACATTTAAATTGTAGACCGTCATATGGTAGGGGCAACATTACCAGAACAATTGCTAACCTAAAACGCTAACACTCTTTCTAAACACACAACGAAATTAATTTTCTCAAGTATTTTTATAAAAAAACCTCAATGGAACATATACTATTATACCAACATAATGATTTGTACACTCGTTTGACGCAGCGTCTGGTGAGGCAGTGGATCTAACTATGCATTTTCACCAGAAAACATTCAATGTGTAGATGTTTCGAAACTTGTCACATGAAACAAATCTCATTACTTATATTGTTGAATTTGCGCTCGCACAGTACGCAACATGAGTAAGCTTTAAGTCAGAGCTCAAGTAAGTATTTTCGAAACATCGAAACATGTAGTGGGCTACATGTTACAGATTCATATAGAAACATTTTGGCAATTAGTCTGATATACATGTCAAGTGATATGAAACGTCAAACATGTTTCGCGTCAAAAAGTTGCGTGAAAATTAGAACGGGAGCTGAAACATTGAGAGAAAACAGAGATTTCAACATGTTTTGAAGTAAAAACTTCTTTAGGCGCGTTGGGCACTTTTGAGATAGGACTAAATCATTGATTTCGCGACACTGTAACGCAATTTACCGACACCGTGGAGTAAAAGACATCAACGCGTTGATTACCGCGGTGATGATTTTTTTTTTCAAAGTTTTCACTTCTGTCGGCACTCCCAGAGTGCCAATGTTTTTTTTTTTATGTGAATGGTTCGCCGGTGCAAACGCACGGTTAACACGAACGCGCGGAATAAACGTATCGTAAATTCGTACGATTTTAAAATTGAAAATGCTCGTTTTTAACCGACTTCCAAAAAGGAGGAGGTTATATGTTCGTCGCGTATGTTTGTTTTTTTTTTATGTATGTCCACCGATTTCTCCGTCAATTGTGGACCGATTTTGAAAATTCTTTTTTTGTTTGAAAGGGTGTGCTCTCGAATTGATCCCATACAAATTTTATTAACTTTGCTTGGATAGTTTTTGAGTTAGCTACAAAATACTTATTTTTTCCCATTTAGTATGTAGATGATATGATAAGTTTCTGTCAGTGGTATTCGAATATGTGTGGTGTAGGTACCACAACTAAACAGTGAAAAATAAAAACTTTTTACAAAAAAAAACAACCGACCTCCAAAAAAAAACACTACAAAGTGAAAAATAACTTTAATTTCGGAAGTCGGTGGCAAAAAACGAAAATACAAAACCCAAGACACCGACTTCCGAAATTAAAGTTATTTTTCACTTTGTAGTGTTTTTTTTTGGAGGTCGGTTGTTTTGTTTTTTTATAATATTTATTTAGGTTCACGACTTTATTCATGTCCATGGGTGATACTTATTGTGCTTAACCCAAAATGCTATAAGGTAGTCGTAACAATCAGTATATGCTGGACTCGCATTAAAAAAAATATGGTCGTACCTAGAATAGTACATTACTGTTGCGGCCAGCAATTAGGGCATTGATGGACCATCAATGCCTGATTGCAGCCAAGGCTTGTATTGTACTTTTCTCAAACAATGCGCAGAAATTCAAACTAAGTAAATTAATTATAAATTCCAGAATCAATGACGAACAGAGAAAATTTTTACGCGCCAATATGTTCATTTGTTTTTTCTTTACTTTAAACAGCACTATTTGATAAGCCAGTTCGAAATTTAAATAAAATCTTTATTAATTTACCTCCTTAGTTGCCATGTGTTGAATTAAAAACTTAATTCCATTTTTAAATATGAGTTTTCGTAATAATTTATTTGGCCGCTAAACACGACAGATATGGATCCTCATAGTAACACTGCCGGCCGGGCGCTCGCTTGTTTTTGACCAGTACAACAATTTCGATTTATCTCAAAGAAGGTTGTCAAAATAATGTTCGAATTTCCAAGCATGTTTGAGAAAATAGTAGATTGTTATAAGAGGGGCTAAAATAACTCATTCTATCGAGGTAGTTTTACACCCGAGCTTTAGCGAGGGAGTAAATAGAAACCGAGTTATAATGGGTTTTAGCGCCGTGTAATTACACTCTACTTTTCGCTACGATTGCGAGAAAATTAAATAATCCAATACAATATTACAATTTGATCAATCTGAATTTTTAAGGAAACTTTTTATCCCGGTATGCAGTAATAAAAAGCTAGTTTTACGTAAGAATAAAGACTTTTTCGTTTTTGTAGGCTCGTTGGTTACAGACAAAAATTACTTTTTCCCCTAGAGCAAGATATGCTATTTTTTCCCCGCTCTGGTACGCTACAATGACGGACTTTTTGAGCAAGAGGAGTGAAAATATCTTTTTGACGGAAAAATGTCTTTGTGAGATAAGTACAGACATAGTACTGCATACGACTACACACAACCTATACCCTACAAAACACGCAACACAAGGCCTTAAGGGACATTTGCGTATTCAAACGGTGAGTGAAACTGGCATAAATGTACAACTGATTATATGTGAATGGCTCAATCAAGGCTCTGGTTGCACAAGGCGTTATGTCGATATGTTTTGACGTGTCCAAGTCGGACCGACGGTCGCCAGTTATACGCTAGTAAATTGCTACAATTATACCGAGAAGTGTGTCAAGTGGTAACCGACGGGGAGGGTGGGGTTGAATGGAACAATGGACATGTTGGGTGCTCGAATAAACAATGTGACATTTTCAGGAGGTTGTTTGGTAATTGTACTTGATGAGTATGTTCGGGGAGTATTTAATTGAGTTGTGGTTTGGGTAAAGTAAAAATTGTTTTAGTATGCTGAGTAAAAGTTAAAACATTTTAATGTTGTTGTTTGTGTGTAAGTTACTTGTTTTTGTATGAGGATAGGTTTAAGCATAGCAGGTAACATCTTAGTATCATTAACTTGTAACAGATATTGGCCGGGGGTCTTATGTAATTTTGACGTTCAAAAAGTGTTGATTCTCAGCCTAATTTGAAATAATAACTTTTTTTTTATCATGACTTCTATTACATACTTGATGAGACGCGAAAAATTGCAAAACTTTTTGGGGAGACCATGTTTTACTGCCTCCTTGAAACAGTCAATCTCTAAAACTAGTTGTTTTCAAATAAACTGTACCACAAATGTCACTCTCACTACACTACACAAATTACAACTACTACTATTATTTTTGTTATTTTTGGATAAAAATAAAAAACATATTGATGCCCTGTAACATTTTGCTAAACCGAGCATGCTATGTTTTGTCCTAACTGAAGATTTTTGTGCCATTTTATTTATATTTAACACATCATAGACCACGTTTTATGCAAAGTACCTGGGCGACCGAGCTCTGCTCGGGTGAAAATTCAGAGAAAACGAATTTTACCAAATAAGAGACCTAGCTTGATCTATTTTTCACCCCCGTAAACCCCTATATTGCAACTTTCATCGAAATCGTTAAAGCCGTTTTCGAAGACGTGATTACAAATATATACATACATAAAAATAAACAATCTGCTTAGCCTTTTTTCAACTATGTTGGGGTCGGCTTCCAGTCTAACCGGATGCAACTGAATACCAGTATTTGACATGGAGCGACTGTCTATCTGACCTCCACAACCCAATAGCTAGGTAATACGATACCCCTTGGTAAGACTGGTTGTCAGACTTTCGGGCTTCTGACGACCCGTAACAACTGTCAAAGATCCTCGAATGACAGCCGGGACCAACGGCTTAACGTGCTTTCCGAGGCACGGAGAAGTCTCGGTATGTAGAAATGGTGACGCATCCACGGACCAATCCCGGCAAGCGTAGCTTAACCTGATGGATCGCTCCGTGCGGCTGTTAGTACTTAGCCACGAGCTCCTCGTAATATATACATATATATACATACAAATATTGCTCATCTAATAGTATAGGATAAATGATATATTTTTATTATTAAATAATATCACTACCTGTCTTACGCCACAGTTCCAATTTACCCCACTCTCCCCCCTCTAGTAGCAAATTCCGCCCTAAGCCGACGCACATGTCCAGTGCCTATCATTACAAAAGTATAAGCTCATTACAAGATTATATATCATTGTAAACATATGTTGTATAATGTGGATATAAGATCTAGTTACCTTTGTAGAGAGTGATTAGCGTAACTAGGAATTACAAGATTTCTAATGATTAAGAAAGTTGTATTAAGTTTGTGGAATGATAATGATGTTTATCTACACCCATGCAACAGCAACAGTTAGCTTACTGCCAACATAAAAACAACCAGTGTCATAGTAACCATAATATCATCCAAACGAGTGTTATAATGTTGTACAAAATTTCATTATGCAACTCGAATTTCAAAAAAAGAACATTGTCATGCATGCGCGTTTCAATACCACAGCGCCGTTATTAAAAAAAAAAACGAATAGGTTATTCGAATTCGCGTCGAACACACCACCAACAATTTCTAATGCAGCAAAGTAATTTCTAACCAATTATTATCAGAAAAATCGAGAAAACAATATTATGTTTCTCTATTTTATGGCCTTATTAACGTAACATCACGCCTGTAATCCCCGAAGGGTTGGGCAGAGGTGTCCCTGTAGCAGGTACACCCACATTTCGCCAGTTATGTTTAAGTCCCATATAATAGGGGGCGAGCCTATTGCCATCAACTGGGCACAAATCTAGACTCCGGGCTGCTACTGAGAAATTTCAAATGGAAAAAACCTAATAACACTTTGCTGGAACCGGGAATTGACACAGGACTTCATACTCAGCAGTACTACTTGCGACCTTTTTTACTTGAGGACTTATTATTTTATTAATAAACGCAATTATGTGTGTAAGTGTTACTTCTATCGGAAAAGTCATAATTATTATTCATCTTGTATTACAAAGTAATACTTAATTATACAAAATAATCTAATGACTATGCAAATTCGACGAGCTCGTGGCTAAGTAATAACAGCCGCACGGGTCGATCCATCAGATTAAACTACGCTTGCCGAGGTTGGACCGTGGATGGGTGACCATCTTTACATACCGAGACTCCTCCGTGCCTCGGAAATCACGTTAGGCCGTTGGTCCCGGCTGTCATTCGTGGATCTTTGACAGTCGTTACGGGTCCTCAGAAGCCCGAAAGACTGACAACCAGTCTTATCAAGGGGTATTGTATTACCCAGTTACTGGGTTGTGGCGGTCAGATAGGCAGTCGCTCCATGTAAAATACTGGTATTCAGCTGCATCTGGTTAGACTGGAAGCCGACCCCAACATAGTTGGGAACAAGCTAGGCAGATTGATTGATTATGCAAATTCATTGCAAAACTAAAAAAGTCGGTGACAATGCAAAGAGACATTTTTTTTATATTGAGTTACCTATTTTCTGAATATAATTAGACCTTTAGCCAACCTAAAATTTAAAAAAAAGCGGCCAAGTGCGAGTCGTACTCGCCCATGAAGGGTTCCGTAGCAGCAAGTAACGATAAGTTTACGATTTATGACGTATTAAAAAAAAATACTTGCTAGATCTCGTTCAAACCAATTTTCGGTGGAAGTTTACATAGTAACATACATCATATATTTTTTTTAGTTTTATCATTTTCTTATTTTAGAAGTTACAGGGGGGGGGACACACATTTTACCACTTTGGAAGTGTCTCTCGCACAAACTATTCAGTTTAGAAAAAAATGATATTAGAAACCTCAATATCATTTTTGAAGACCTATCCATAGATACCCCACACGTATGGGATTGATGAAAAAAAAAATTTTGAGTTTCAGTTCTAAGTATGGGGAACTCCAAAATTATTTGTTTTTTTTCTATTTTTGTGTGAAAATCTTAATGCGGTTCATAAAATACATCTACTTACCAAGTTTCAACAGCATAGCTCTTATAGTTTCGGAAAAAAGTGGCTGTGACATACGGACGGACAGACAGACAGACAGACAGACAGACAGACAGACAGACAGACAGACAGATAGACAGACAGACAGACAGACAGACATGACGAATCTATAAGGGTTCCGTTTTTTAACGGAACCCTAAAAATCTTTATGACTCAACTTTCTCTATGAGACAGATCACACAACCTATAAAATTTATCATCATTTCATCCGAAAGACGCCCTCTGCTGGACATAGGCCTCCCCCAAGCACCGCCACTTCGACCGGCTCTGTGCTTTCCACATCCAGTGGATTCCTGCAGCCTTCACAAGGTCACCGGTCAAGGTTAACCTACAAAATTATCAAAGACAAACTCACTTTCATTCCTAAATCTATCAATACAATATCGAAAAACCTATCACTTAAATAAAATAACTCTATCAGAAAACTATCCACAATTCCACACATAATCCTTATCATCCATCTCAAACATCCACGTACATCCACGCGACCATTACATCGATCCGAACAAGGCAATCGATTCATAAGCGATCGACTCCCGCACAACCGTTGTTTGTCAACCGATAGCAATTTCTGACAAATTGACACGTTCTACTTGACACATTGTCATGACGTCTAGATTTAAACTTTTTATTTGAAAATATGTTTTATATAGTTAAAGACTTAGGTATCGATACATTATTTTGTTTTTACAGTTATCGATTGATTCTGTTTGAGGTTGTTGATCATAGATGGCGTTAGGCGCTTTGGAACTTTTTAGTAGAACTAATTAGCTGAAGAATATTTTCGTGCTGGAAGCAGGGTCTGCAGCTTGAGGGAATTAGTGAGAAATTTTTTCAATTCAATTTTGAATCAAAAGAACGATACAAATATAAATCATCCAGTACCTACAGAGCGCAATTTTATTTAGGTGCAGTTTTTTTTTAACCGACTTCTAAAAGGAGCCTCCTCCTTTTAGAAGTCGGTTAAAAAAAAACTGCTACTTCTCAATTCGACTGTAAGTTTTTTTTTGTATGTTTTTGTGACGCGATTACTCCGCCAATTAAGAATTGATTTTGTTTATTCTTTTTTTGTTTGGTATGTCATACTTCAGAAGTGGTCCCATGTAAATTTTCTTAACTTTGCTTGGGTAGTTTTTGAGTTAGCTTTAATAATACGTATTTTTTCCGACTTAGTATGTGGATGATATAATAAGTTCCTGCCACTATTATTTACATAGCAGGTAGTGGTTTTCGAATTTGTATGGAGTACGAACTACAGCTAAAAAGTGAAATATATTTTTTTTTTTACAAAAAAAAAAATAACCGTCTTCCAAAAAACACTACAAAGTGAAAAGTAACTTTAATTTCGGAAGTCGGTGGCAAACAACGAAAATTCAAAACCAAGGACACCGACTTCCGAAATTAAAGTTATTTTTCACTTTCTAGTTTTGCAATCTCGGAAACACTGGATCAGAAATGCAATAGGTAAATATTCAGATAATATGAACTTGAACTGGCAATTAAAAGATTACAAGATTCGGACCAGAAAAACAAGATTTTTCTTCATAAAGTCAAGAAGGTAAGTAGCCACAGGTATTACATATCTACATTGATCACACTTATACTCCGTTTGAAATAAGATTAGACATTTAACTAAACCTTTTTTACAGTCCGTTCAACCGATTGTGACTTCTATTGCGATGGCGACATGACAAATGACAGCTGCAGTAAACAGTTGGTTTGTAACCACTTTTTTTGCTTTTAATGCCATCCTTATTCCTACGCTATAGAAGTCAAAATCGGTTGAACGGACTGTAAAAAAGGTTTGTTTAAATGTCTAATCTTATTTCAAACGGAGTATAGATACTGCTTGTACCCATGACGCTGTTTGATTGTGTTAAATATTCTGACACCTGATCATCTTCAGAGTAATTCTTTCAGTCAACTGCAGGACTGAACACGTCCCGTCTAGGCGATCATTCTGTTTTTTTACGTATGGTTAGTGACTTACCCGGTATCAGAGTTTTAAATGCCGCCCATGGGTCTCTGACTTGACTTCACATCATCATCTGCCTAGCCTTTTCCCAACTATGTTGGGGTCGGCTTCCAGTCTAACCGGATGCAGCTGAATACCAGTATTTTATATGGAGCGACTGCCTATTTGACCTCCACAACCTAGTTACTAGGTAACACGATACCCCTTGGTAAGACTGGTTGTCAGACTTTTTGGGCTTCTAACTACCCGTAACGACTGTCAAAGATCTACAAATGACAGCCGGGACCAACGGCTTAACGTGCTTTTCGAGGCACGGAGGGGACTTGGTATGTAAAGATGGTCACCCATCCACAGACCAACCGCGGCAAGCGTAGCTTAACCTGATCGATCGACCCGTGCAGCTGTTGTTACTTAGCTACAAGCCTCCACTCTGACTTGACTTCACATGCCGTCGAGAAATATCTCTCACTATGCGTTCGCACTGGCGAAACATCACAACAAAACATGTTGAAATCTCTAGTGCCTGTCAAACTTTGTATGGAAAATTGACAGAAAATATAGATTCCAACATGTTTCGTTGTGAATGTTTCGCCAGTGCGAACGCATAGTTAGACATGCTGGTTTTCTCCCGATGTTTTCCTTCACCGTTTTTGAAGTAAGTGATAATAATAATACAATACACGCAGCGCAACACGACGCCGACACAGTCATCACTTCGTGTTCAATAATTAGTTGTTCTAATTATAATAAAAAGTATATGTATGTTTAAGTTAAGGTATTTATTTATGGGCCTGTGTCGCCTGAATTAAATGGATTATTATTAAGCTATTGCATAGCTTTTATCGCGGGCTTTGAGCGCGGCGACCGAATCAAGAAATTCCATAACGAAAAAAACCTAACACCCCTCACTCCGCCTACCATATAATGACGGTTCCCATGATAATGTGATGTTATCATAGGAACGTAATTTTTGTTTTATGTCATCACGTCATCATCACAAGTGTAGCGTTGACAAATAGGAAGTATGGAGGTTACAAATGCTATGCAATAGCTTTACCGCGGCAGTCCCCGAGTGCCACACGTTTTTATTTTTACGTCTTTTATTTTCTCGGAACCCTAGGGTCCCGGACCTTTGGAAGGCATACGAGGGGCCGAAGCCAACTCACAGAGGCCCGTTAGACGTTTTTTACGCATTTGAACATGAAAAATTTTTTTTTTTTTTTGGTGGGAAATTATCAAATAACTTCTCCCGCTCTGGGCGGGGCGGGAGGGCGTGTCAGACTCTTACTGACTAAAACCCACCCGTGTTCCTTCGGTTGCCCTGTTGCCGGGGGCCACGATTTCCCGATCGGTTTTCTTCGAACCCCCGGCAGTCGAACCTTGCCTTGCTTGTCGCCTTGGGTTCAAACTCGAGACCTATGACTTGGCAGTTCGACGGTCATACCACTAGGCTATCACAGCTGTTGAGTGCAGGCGATAACAATATGGCAGTTTTGCCTTTCTCCCTTCTAGTAAAAATAAAAGAACACTAAGAGTTTTTGCATTACAATACAAGCAGACATACAACAAAAGCAAAATAAAACTTTCCATTTATTTACAACCACATTTTTTACACAACCAAATCCAGCTATTTATAACACTTATAAAACTATTGATATTCCTAAACGGTTCAATTTTATTAGAAGAATTTCTAATTCGTGACAAAATGCAATGACGAAACAACCAATATTAAAAAAATATCAGTCAAATACTGGCCTAATACAAATTTATTTTCGGATGGAAAAACTTAATCTCGAATTCGTCGCGAATTTCGCAATCGATATTGTATTTCGATGCAAAAAAATCGAGAATCGTTACTCATAATCGCTCATTACAAAAGAGGGTTTCACTTCCACGAGCGTCACGTCTCACGATCAATTGGAAATAATATTGTCACAGAAATAGTGCAGAACTGGAAGAGATAAATCTGTGTTTAAGTAAACCAGAAATACATAGCTTACAATACATCAAAACTTAACCCGAACGATGTTTAAAAATAAAGCAAATAATACCCCATGCCTTAATTGTGTCATCAATTTTTTTTAATGGTAAATGTTACCATAACAATTGCTGTTATAGGTTGTAGTATAGTAACATATTATCCTATCCTAATCCTACTAATACCTATTATAAATGTGACAATTTGTGCGTTTGGATGTTTGCTACTCAATCACGCAAAAACGGCTGAATGGATTTAGATGAAATTTGGCACACACATGGGTTTATAACCTGTATTAATATATACAATACTTTTATCCCGGTAGTACGTTCCCGTGGGATAAATACCGACCTACACGTGGGCGAAGCAAAGGGCAAAAGCTAGTTTAACATTTTAAAAAATAATGCATCTTAATAAAGGCCAAAATATTTTAAATGTTAGTACCTACCTAGTGAAGATAATCTAGTAGAACCTTTTAGTATAATCCATCATCTAACAGTGTAGGCGTCACACTTTTAAGCCTAAGACAAACAAGCAAAAAACTAGAACTAACATTAATTTTAACCAGGGATGTTACGGAGCTTCGGTTCCGGTTCCGAAAGGTCGGAACATTCGATTAATTTTACACCTCCGATTCCGACTTCGGTTCCGAAAATTTTGAATCGGAGTTATACCGAATTATAGACTCGATTAGCAATAGATAGAGAAAAATGGAAGCAAATGGAGGAGGCCTTTGCCAATAGACACACAGACTAAGACAGCCGGTGTCAATAATAGAATTATTGTAATTTATTTCAACTTTTATTTACAACTTGTTAGTAATTTTATTTTAGTAGCATAAGTTTTAAATGGTCTGAATAAAGGGCTTTTATTATTATTATCATACCGAAGTTCGAAACGCAGCGATGCACGTGACTAGAGCGCGTACAAACAAGCCAATGTAATTTTAATTTATTTTATGCACGCTCACGCTCGAAGTCTCAGTTTATTGTTTTGTTTATGGATGTTATCACTAATATTCGACTAATTAAAGAGACTGAATTATGTTTCAATTGTTTCATTAGCCTTCCTATAACACAACTTTTTTCTACTTCCACCTTCGACTCCGGTTCCAGTTGCGATATCGGTTCCGATTCCTCAAATTTATATCCTCGGGTTCCGGTTCCGGTCCGGTAAAACGACTTCCGTAACATCCCTGATTTTAACACAAAACTCTTAGAATCCAAAGGCCACTTCCATTGAATCTCTAAAACTAAGTCCTTCGCAGTCGAATAGTCAGAATCGTGTTCCGACTACCGTTTTGTTATTGTTCAATATGTTTTCCAATAATCCAGTTACAGATTACCGGAGGTAGAAAGCCTTGATTCGCACGGTTACGTAGAAAGCGGACCGAGTGCGTGTTGGTCCCTTAAATTACTCAGTACTAGGGTTACCATTTCGAAATTTGAAAACTTCTAACAAATATTCTGACATTTGCAAAAACGTCCGGATATTTAACTTTTTAATCTTATTTTATCTTTTTTAAAGAAAGTCTTTTTAAATTGAAAAGTCCGGATAAATGAGAAGGCCGGACATAGTCCGGACGAAGGGCTAAAAAGCCGGACATGTCCGGACAAATCCGGACGGATAGCAACCCTACTCAGTACTGATATCTAGTGTTACCCGCCATTGATTTTGACGTTTATTTCCTCTATCATCATCATCATCAGCCTATAAATGTTCCCACTGCTGGGACACAGGCCTCCTCTCTGTGAGAGGGAGTGGGCCGTAATCCACCACGCGGGCCCAGTGCGGGTTGGTAGATGTCACATGTCTTCGAATTTTCGGTTCCAGGACATGCCGGTTTCCTCACGATGTTTTCCTTCACCGTTTTGAGAGCAGTGGTGATGAAATAATTTACACAAAGTAAAGCGCCTGCCTGGGTTCGAACCTACGACCTACAACTCGTAAGTCGCGGCCGTTACCACTGGGCCACCATGGGACTGGGTTACCATTTCCTCTATAATGTAGTGCAATGTTGTCTTGCGTAGGTGGAAAGTGTTGCTATATAAAAATATAATATGAAGTCGTCCCGATAAAAGATACAAATCCTGATAGGTAAATGCTTTTCTAGTAATAATTCTGGTTTTCCTTTTTTTTTTTTTGCTGATGAGAAGTTGACAAAACTGATAAATTAATATTGCTCAAATGGAAAAGTCAAATTCAATTCAATTCAAAATATTTAATTATGTGAAATTAAATATTTTGAATTGAATTGAATTTGACTTTAAACCTACATGGGCACTTATGAAACGTCAAAAGCTAGGTGCACGGTTCCAATTGGTCGCTTCCTATGGAGAAGAGCCGGCAAGAAACTCCACGGTTACTCTTTTCAAAATAAGTGGTTTCTACAATGTTTTAAAATTACAGTGTTAATAGGTATGGGAGGACAGTGTAGGCTTATCAAGAAGTACCAGGTACTTAGTAAAATAGAAAATGGCCCACAAGTCTATAGCCTAAAGTACAATGCCAAGCCAGTTCTCTCAAAAAATAAGCCATCCTCCATTGTAAAAGGGAATTGGGTACTATCTGGCCAGCCGGTCAATAAAGGCTGACCAAGAATAACTTTGATTAAATAATACCCTCAATACCTGCTGAAAATCGGTTATCAAGATTACCTATACTCCATTTGAAATAAGATTAGACATTTAACTAAACCCTTTTTACAGTCCGTTCAATCGATTTTGACTTCTATTGCGTTGCTGGCATGACACATGGCAGCTGCAGTAAACAGTTGGTATTGTAAACAGTTTTTTGCTTTTCATACCATCTTTATGCCTACGGTATAGAAGTCAGAATCGGTTGAACGAACTGTAAAAAAGGTTTGTTTAAATGTCTAATCTTATTAGTTTAAAAAAAACCGGCCAAGTGCGTGTCAGACCACGCACAATGAAGGGTTCCGTAGTTGGGATGAATTTATCCCAAAAACAAACTTAACTTTGTTGTTGAAAAAGATGTTCTCCCATACGGAATGTATGGGAAAACATGTTTTTGCAACTGCAAAGTTAAGTTGGTCGATTATTACTCGTTAACTTGTAAAGCCTACTTAGCTGTGATAGTTTTCCTTTTAATTTCGTTATCGCTACTGCTGTGATTTTTTTCACACATCCAAAATCAACCATTTAGCCGGCAGGGGGGACACTTGACTCTAACAAAAATTTGCACTTTAAAGCTTAATATTTCGCAAACAGATCCCTAAATCCGAAAATGGGATTCGCATACTCATAATGTTTTTGAAGGACCTTTCCAATGACACCCCACACAATGTGACAGAAAAAAAAAACATCACCACTTTACGTGTAGGGGAGTTACTTACCTTAAAAAAAATTACAGCTTTCTAGTACTAAGGGTCTCGGAGCTAGACCGCGGACAGATAGACAGACAGACAGACGGACATGACGAAACTATAAGAGTTCCTTGTTTACTAAGGAAACCTAAAAATGGAGTATAGTGTTAAATAAAATGTCGCAATAAGGTAGCATCTACAAAATTGGTCGCATTTTCATTCAAATGGCATGACCACTTACCTTACGAAAATAATCATTACTAGTGGTCGACTAGTGTTCGAAATTCAAGCATAATTCATTTAAATTTTAAGTTTGATAGGATAGTTTGTACTAATTCCATGCTGCCATGATAGTACATACTAATTCCATGTTGCCATGTCATTATTCTTAGGTCGACGGCATCTCTAACCATAGTGTGTGTCAAACGCATGATAGTGTCGGTAATGTTTTTTTAATTATTTTAATTTATTCCTCATCATCTGCCTAGCCTTTTCCCAACTATATTGGGGTCGACTTCCAGTCTAACCGGATGCAGCTGAATACCAGTATTTTACATGGAGCGACTGCCTATCTGACCTTCACAACCTAGTTACTAAGTAACACGATACCCGTACGTATGGTAAGACTGGTTGTCAGACTTTTTGGGTTTCTAACTACCCGTAACGACTGTCAAAGATCTACAAATGACAGCCGGGACCAACAGCTTAACGTGCTTTCCGAGGCACGGAGAGGTCTTGGTATGTAAAGATGGTCACCCATCCACAGACCAACCGCAGCAAGCGTAGCTTAACCTGATTGATCGAACCGTACAGCTGTTGTTACTTAGCCACAAGCCCCTCAATTTAATTTATTCCTAATGCATATTATATAAAATATTTGCTTTCTTATACTCCTTCTCCATATAAACTTTAACAGTGCCAAATTTCATGCTCCTTCCTCCGCGTAATTTTCGTAAAAAGGGGTACGTTTTTGGTTCAGGTATTAAATATAGATTGTTATATTACAGAATGGCAACGTTGCATCTAATCGGTTTTAGGCGAAAATCTCGTAACTAGTCCCGTTTAGTAAAATAGGTTTACGAAATTGCAAATTACATGGTCAAAGTGAAGTGATGTGATTATTTTGTTACGGTTCGTTACATTTTGTTGCAATAGTGAATTCATTTTGTAGATAACTTTATTTTGGTTTATGCTGGCACCTATTGGTTATTTTTATTAAATTGTTACCTAGGTACACATGGCTACACTTCAAGCTATACATTTCCAACTGACCTCGCATTGTACGGGAATCCTAAGCAATGCGAGATCAGCATAAACTGGAAATGTATAGCTTGATGTGTAGCCGTGTGTACATGATCATTTTACAAAAAAAAATAGAAGTCAAATAAATTAAATTTTTGAGGTCACCATGTTAAGTAATATGACCCGTATGTGGTGGGTATAGCAGAGAAAAAAGAAAAATAGTATTAACAACAAGAAAAACAGACACAAAATACCGTATATTCAGCTATTCCATGCCACAACTTGAACTATTTTTTTCCATAGATCTCAGAATAAAATATATTTTTATTCTCTTTTTTTTCGATATGAATTTAGAATCAAACCCATTTTTTCTTTAGTACCTACCTTTAAAATGACATTCAAATGTAAAATTATTTGCATTATAACCACTGTTGGCGAAGGCCACTTAAATGTACCATTTTAAACCAACAGCCATATTAATATAGCTTCACCTACTCCCTCGTCGCAACAAAAAATTTTTTTAGGACTCTTGCGAATCAATCATTTGTTCCAAAATACACCACTCTCTAACAAAAATCTTCCACCATTCGAATAGGTATTACCACACATTTCAACAGGTATAATTTCAAGCATGCCATATGTTTGGCATGCAGATTGGACATAATCGTAGATCACACGACATAGACCACAGCAAACGGCTCATTACGAAGGAGATTGCCGACAACACTGACGGGTTATTCTCATTTCTAACTATGATTTTGATGATTTTTTTTTTGTCAGTTTGTTACCACAGTACCTGGGCAATCGAGCTCTGCTCTGGTGAAAATAGTATGCTCATTTAATAATACACGATATTTCATACTAATTCCATGTATAGTACCTACTAATTCCATGCCGCCATGATAGTAAGTACTTACTAATTCCATGCTGCCATGTTATTATTCTAAGGTAGCCATCTTGTTCTAAACTTTCGGCGACCGAGCTCTGCTTGGGTGAAAATACGGAAAAAAACTAATTTTTGACAAAGATATGAGACCTAGCTAGATTGATTTTCGCCCCCGTAAACTTCTACATTGCAACTTTTATCGAAATCGTTAGAGCCGTTTTTGAGAATATTATTACAAATATATGTATACATTATATATATATATATTGCTAGTTTAATAGTGTAGGATATTCAGCCTAATCAAAGCTGTACCAAAAAAAATTTCAGGACAATTTAAGCGAAGAGTACCTACGTCAAGGTAACAGTTGTTGACACATGGTGTGAACAAAATAAAGAATAAAAGTTTTATTTGGAACAACTTAAGTTTACAATTTACATAAGAAAACGAAGATAGCCACAAAGTAAAATACTGTGGTGCAGCCATCAACGCCCAACTTATAAAATTATATACACAAAGACATTGTTCCAGACTTCCCAAAGAAAGATAATATAATTACAAAAAAAAAAAGAGAATATACTCTATGTGGAGGTTAATATGTAGTATAAGTGTGTAGAATGGAGGTGGGGTAGGGTGTGTATGTGTGTGTGAATAACTTGACATTTCAATTTTTGTCACCTCCATGTCATAGAAGCTGGACAGCAGTTAGCCTTCCGTCTGCTGTTACCTGTTAGTCTTTAAGGGATTATGTTTCTTGTAGATTATTAATTTAGTTCAAATAAAGAAGAAAACCATCTAAATTATTTTAGTAGGTACTGTCGCTATTGAATACAGAGCATTTATTCTGAAAGTGGGCAACGTCGCAAATAGATTTCAAATATTTCGCTGTTTTAATTAATTTGGCAATATTACTGTATGGAAATAAGAATTGTGGCTAACTAGTTCCCTATAATATTAATAATGAATTTCAATTATAACACTGAATTTGATGTTATAATAATTTTAGGAGTAAAAAAGGCATTTAGAAAGTTTCCAAATACTTTTTTTTACATCTAAAAAGAAACATTCGGTACTACGATATTAATTATTGCATTTCATAATCAAAATTTTTGTTCCCTAGTTAGCCACATTTCTTAATTCAATACAGTAATATTGCTAAATTAATCAAAACAGGTAAATATTTGACAGCTATTTACGACATTGCCAACTTTTAGGATAAACCCTCATAAGTGATCTTATATCGCAAAAATTTATACGAAATGATAATAGAAAATACAGATACAATTATAATTAGATCAGGTTCATGTGATTTTACACAATGATTGATTTTTGTATACGTTTTTTTTTTTATTAAATAGGTAATGTAGAAATTGTGTATGGTTGTTCCCAAAAACCTTTAACTTAATACTTAAGCTAGGTAGTCAAATCTTTGTTATCCAACGGCGTATAATTATGAACAGTATACAAACCTTTAAAATCCATTACACTAAATAGCTAATGATGACTGGTAGATAAAACACAAAAAGCTCATAATTTGACATTGCTGTTCCAAAACACAATATCACAAAACCGGTCCCTAACTATCATTCATAGACAATCCCATCAAATTCAATTTAATAATTCTTGACACTACCACACCATCATACACACGCATGCCGCGTAATTTATATGAAATTCTCAGGTGATTTGTGACTAATACGCCATTTTGTAGCTAGATATAAATCAAAATGGCCGCCGGCTATTCGAATACAGAACGGTGAATTGATTTTTTAGAATCGCACCTTTTTTATTTATTGTTAACAGTTTATTTTGATTCATTGTGCGATGTTTAGTGATATGATAGCTTTTGAATGGTATTTTATTAGTTCTGAAAAGATAAAACTGTTAATTGTTAAACATAATTATGTTAATTGAATGAGAATATTGACAAAGATCAAGCTTAGAAGTAGCCTTCTAAGCAGCTTGATCTTTGTCTTTGGTATGTTTTGTCTAGGTATGCAAAGAAATAAATATGTCTAAATAGACTGTCAAAGCTGTGAAATAATCGAAAAAAAAAATATAAAAAAAAATCAGCATACTTAAAAAAACACTACAAAGTGAAAAATAACCTTAATTTTGGAAGTCGGTGTCTTGGGTTTTGTATTTTCGTTTTTTGCCACCGACTTCCGAAATTAAAGTTATTATTCACTTTATAGTGTTTTTTTTTGAAGTCGGTTGTTTTTTTTTTGTAAAAGTTTTTATTTTTCACTTTTTAGTTGTGGTACCTACCCCACACACATTCGAATACCACTACCTGCTACCAGTGACAGGAACTTATCATATCGTCTACATACAAGTGGGAAAAAAATACGTATTTTGTAGCTAACTCAAAAACTACCAAAGCAAAGTTAATAAAATTTATATGGGACCAATTTGAGAGCATACCCTTTCAAACAAAAGAATAATTTTCAAAATCGGTCCACAAATGACGGAGAAATCGGTGGATATACATAAAAAAAAAAACAAACATACGCTACGAACATATAACCTCCTCCTTTTTGGAAGTCGGTCAAAAAATTGCGTCCAACAGTTAGCCGCTAAATGCACGCACACCAACATAACAAAGTTGGCCTGTTTGTTTTAGTTATTTTGCAGCACGACACTATCAAGACATAATATAAATAATCAAAGGGTCTATGATCGGTTGCTGATATTTCAAATGATAAAGAAAAGCGAAATTCTACTGAAAGTGAAAAGTCATTAGAGTTTAGTGTTGGTTGTAATTAAGGGGGAAGCGTCAGGGTAGCCCGCGAAATTCAAATTTTCTTACGTTTTTTTGCATTTTGCAGGTCAGTTTCAAGTTTTATGTTGATTAAAATATGATTCGCGGCCGTAACAAATATGGCTTTACTCAATTATAATCATTACAATCAGCAATACAACTCCATAAGTTAGCAAAGGTGTCAAATGTAACGATTTCATGAAATCATGATATTTGACACCTTTGTTTACTTATATGATATTATTATACTACATATATGATTATAATTGAGTAAAGCCATATTTGTTACGGCCGCGAATCATATTTAGATCAACATACAACATGATACTGACCGGCAAATTGCAAAAAACGTGAAAAAATTTGAATTTCGCGGGCTACCCTGACGTTTTTGCCTTAAACGAACTATTTCCGACTATTTTTTGTTTTTTACATTTGTGAAAATCATTCAAAACTAAACTTCAATTCGTCATACAAAAATTAAGAAAAAAAGGTAAACAAATATAAAAATTAATATAAATTAACATTATATTTACAAAAAAAATGCGTTATATTAAGGTAGAATGTAAAGCCGTCCGATAAGAACCAGGCCCCGGGTCGACGACGGCGCGTTGTGTTCCACGCGCGCCTCAAAGAAATGTCAGCAGAAGTGACGGGGTTCGCTAGGGCCGATGCCTGCTGGGGTCGCGAGAAAGTCCGAAAGGGATACCGTGGCCCCCGGCAACATGGCAACTGAAGGAACACGGGTGGATTTTAGCCAGTAAGAGTCTGACACACTCTCCCGCTTCGCCCAGAGCGGGAAAAGTTATTTGATAATTTCCCACCCAAAAAAAATGGTAGAATGTAAATGGATTTCATACAAACTCTAACAACTGATTTTTGTAACAACTTTCATTGCAAATAAATATAAAATTCTATCCTAAGCTAGCAGAATAACACTCCAACCGCAAAAGCATTTCGTATTTCAACCTCACCTAATAATTACAACAACACATGACTACCAAGTTCCGCAAGTATGTGAATGGGAGCTACTGTCCCATCATTATCGTATAAATCAGTACCGATTCAACCGGTAATTGCATCGATATCGATGTATCGATACTATCTCGGAACTGGTAAATTAAAGTTTGCGTTCAATATAATTTTCATGTGAAATGTGTGACGTATAATAAATTATTGGGTATTAGATATACTTGTGGTATAAATCTTGGGACTTGTAATGTATGGACGGGATATTCATAGAGGTGATCCAATGGGTATCAATTGGATGGAACAGCTTCTGATCAGGAACTGTTCTTTTAACACGTGTTGGATGTGTTTAGAGGGTAATAAAAGTTAACTGGTTTTGCTATTCGTTGTGACGAGTTCTTAGATATATCTGGTGAAGTTTATGAACGTATTGAAGAGCTTTATATTATGTTATATTGCCTTGAGAATGTTTGCATTGATTATTGCAATAACAAAAGTTTTCTTCGTTTGGGTTTGAATTGTATGAAAAAGATGGCATCAAGAAAAGTATTTGGTATTAGGAGCGGTTATTCTAAAAGTTGGCAATGTCACAAATAGCTATCAAATATTTACCTGTTTTGATTAATTTAGCAATAGTACTGTATGGAAACATGAAATATCGCTAACTAGTAAACTAGATAATTAATAAAGAATTGCAATTATAACACTGAATTTGATATTGTAACCGTTTTAGGTGTAAAAAAGATATTTGGAAAGTGTCCAAATACTTTTTTACATCTACAATAAATATTCGGTATTACGATATTAATTATTGCATTTCTTAATCAATGTTTTAGTTCACTAGTTAGCCATATTTCGTACTAGCTGCGCCCCGCGGTTTCACCCGCATAAGTCTCGATTCCGTAGGAATATCGAGATAAAAAATATCCTATGTGTTATTCCAGGCTATATACTATATGTGTGCCAAATTTCATCCAAATCCGTTCAACCGTTTGAGCGTGAAGAAGAGATTAACATAAACACACACACACAAACTTTCGCCTTTATAATATTATTTTGATAGTGTGATTTCTATACAGTAATATTGCCAAATTAATCAGAACATATTTGACATTTAGTTGCGACGTTGCCCACTTTCAAAATGCACGCCCTCAAAGCTTATAAGTAAGCTCACAGTCAAAATATGTTCGGCTTATTCTTCCCATAATTGGACAATTGACTTTTAAAGACATTTCAATACTGACCATTAGGTACGAATGCGAACCTATTGAGTAATTTGACCGTTCAATTAATCAATAGTCAGTATCTTATTTTTCATAGTCGTGAATTTAAAGCGTGGTGCGTGCTTTATACCTAGCATCAATAGTAAACAACCATTTTCTCTCTCCACGAACAACGCAACGAAAAATCGCAACAACATCACAAACCACCCGATTACACCACGCAAACATAACAGTGTTTACCCATGATCCGTTTAACTCAAAGTTTATGTTAAAAACCCGCCCTGAGCGGCCTATCAGCCGCTTTAAATCATCGACGGTAAGACAGACAGCCGCCCATAATTGTAGCCGGAGGCCTCCCGATGACACATTCCATCAAAACCGACCGTTCAAGAACTTTTCTGTAACGGTGCCACTGGTTTTAATAACCGCTACACTCTATGCACCCCCGTCAATATGTCATTGTGGCTTGCAAATCGAGTTCTCGAGAAAATTGCTCTAATACTCTTTAACATATGCAAAAGGAACATCCCTGGGGACATGGAATCGATTATAATCGATTAGAAGTGTTTACGTGCGTTTGGCGTGTCGTGTGTTTCTTTATGGAGGGTATACACAGGACAAGCATTGGGTCCTTTTCATTTGTGTATATCTCTAATTGTTAAGGCAAACATGTGTTATCTACCACATTTCATTAACATTTTCTTGGCCTTTTCCCAATTAATTTGTGGTCTGCGCGACATGTCTTTTTCTTCCTTAATTTTTTGTTAGTCGGAGCCCTTTAGGGCCAGGCCACACGGTGCGGCACCGCACCGCACCGCACTGGCGGCCACACGAGCAGTGCGGCGTCGCAATGTTCTTACGGCGCCGCTGCGGCACCGCAACAGGCTTGGCTTGGCTTGCCCAGTTGACGACAGTGCCGTATAAATAACTGAGTGGCGCCGCTGCGGCACCACACTGCTTGCACTCCTCCCCGCCTCGTCTGCCTCGCGTCGTTGTCCGGTGCGCCTGCGGTGCGGCACCGCTCAGGCGCCGCGCCGGAGCCGCACCGCACCGTGTGGCCTGGCCCTTACTTACTGTGCGTGGTTGGACACGCACTTGCCGTATGGATATGTTGTAGTTGTCAGTCAGTCCTTAATACATTCGTCCCATCATCATTACAAACTGTATAGAGGTGCCGTTCGGATACTGATAATAATATTAATAAACTGTTCCACGGAACCGCACTTATCAATATTTTGTTTCAGTGCGGTTAGTGGAAGTGCTCAGGTGCGGTTCGGACAAGTGCTGTTGAAATCAGTGCTCTGAGTGGAATACCTCGTCATCTCAGTAGCCACCCCCTTTCTAGCCATATCATCCGTCACATCATGTGTTACCACATTTGACGCCCTAAAAACAGCCTTAAGGGGGAAGCGTCAGGGTAGCCCGCCAAACTCAAATTTTCTTACGTTTTTTTGCATTTTGCAGGTCAGTGTCAGGTTTTATGTTGATTAAAATATGATTCGCTGTCGTAACAAATATGGTTTTACTCAATTATAATCATTACAATCAGCAATACAACTCCATAAGTGAAATCATGACAAGTACAAGTAAAGCCATATTTGTTACGACTGCGAATCATATTTTAATCAACATAAAACGTGACAGTGACCTCCAAAATGCTAAAAACGTAAGGAAATTTGAATTTCGCGGGCTACCCTGACGCTTCCCGCTATGTTGTCGCGTTATCGCGAATCGCGTATCGTGCGGTCTCTGTTGCTCAACGAGACGTCGAACAGTGTGCGAGAGAGAGCGCGCGAAGTAAAGTTCGCGATAATGCGACAATGTAGCCCCAGCATTAATCTAGAGCCTCCTTTAAACGACTATGAAAGATCATAATTGCTATACTGCTACGCTTGTCACAAGGTTTGGTGGTACTAAGTAATACTTACTTTGACTGAGTGTGATATGTTTTTGTTACAGGAGATACCACTTACCATCACCACCTGTGAAGATACTTGATGAAAAGGAGGATCTTTCGTTTGGAACCGGAAACCAGCAATATGGCCATTTAAACAAACAAAGTACAGACAAACTATTTTCTTAATATCCCTCGGCAAACCTCGTGTTTTGTCAGTCGTTCTATCAGTTGCCCTTTGCACTTGGTGCAGACTGGACGCTCTCAATCGACTTTGAAGTATATAGAGTTGTTTCGTTTGTATTCGGAAATCCGATGATACCCGAAGGCCATTAAGAAAATATAGAAAATATACTGTAAGTGATACAGGGTGTGAACGACCCATCACGAAGCCGTCATCTACGCATTCTGTATAGCTAACTAAGAACTTTGTGCTGGAAAACGACAAAAAATTTTTTGTTAGTAAGAAAATTAGCTGTTTACGATAATGCGCAATGTAACTCACTGTTAGGATGGCGCTCCACAAGTCCTTTTTTAATAAAAACACTTTGTTTCTGCTACATTGAATTTATTTTATACTTGCACATCAAAATTACAATTAGTCGGAAAAGATGTTAATCGGATAGAATTTTGTGGGTTGACTGCCTCGCTATGCATAAAAACAAAAAAAGGAAAAAAAAGCAGTAGCAACATAGCGAGCAGTTTTATATAGCACATTGAAGTAAAATCAGCAATATTTGCTCATCAGTAAAATTATGTATAAAATATACCCAAAAAATTGTGCAAATAGTGTAGGGAATTCTCCCATTTAAAGTTTAAAGTTTCGTATATGACATTTAAAACTTGTTTTCGTAAAAAACCGTCAAAAAAGTTGGTTGACCTTCAATATCTTTGTATTCAGAAGGTTCAGTACAAAAAGAAATATCATAATAGCGGGAAGAACAAGTGACTGTCATTCGTGGATCTTTGACAGTCGTTACAGGTCGTCAGAAGCCCGAAAGTCTAACAACCAGTCTTACCAAGGGGTATCGTATTACCCAGTTACTGGGTTATGGAGGTCAGATAGGCAGTCGCTCCATGTGAAATACTGGTATTCAGCTGCATCCGGTTAGACTGGAAACCGAGCCCAACATAGTTGGAAAAAGGCTAGGTAGATTAATTGGGAAGAACAAGTGACTTTCGGACTTCCTTAAGGGTATTTTTACACCCGATAAAGAAAACATTAAAAGACCCGAGCCTTCTCCAGTAAACAGCCTACATGTATGTCGCACGAATATAAATTATTCGTCGATGTCACGTGGTAATCACCTATTTGAACCGACTATTACAAGTCGCAGTTAATTGTACATGTAGGGTAGTATTTAATGTAAAATTACAGGCCTGTTTGATTTAGTATAGGATGTAGTTCTTGTTAGGTATTACACGATATGCATGTAAATGGTTTTAAGGACTTTGTAAGTAGTAAGTGACTCGGTTGACGTTGCTTTCGTAGAACATTTTTGTTTAATTTAATTTATTTATTTATGTCAGACAACATGATCCATTATGGTTAGTAACAACAAGAGCTTATAAACTATATTAGTAGGTAAGAATATAAATAACAATTAAAACATTTTATTTTACCGTCCCAACCACGATGCTTACCCAGAGCGAGTGCATCGGACACTGAAATTGACTCGAAACTAACTTCAGAATGTCGTTGCTGCTGCCGCGTACTCTGCTCAACAGTGACGCCACACGCTTGCGTCTTATTGCGTAAAAGTCGTCCGTACGCGCTTCGGCAAACATGGCGGACGCACTGCAGAACCGCGGCAACCGCAACAACATCCTGAAGATGTTATTGTATTGTACCCGCAGAGCGCTGTAAGCCTTTTGAGTATAATTAACCCACAGGCTGCTCGTGTAGAAAGTTTGGCAATATGCTTTGAATAGCGCTAACTTGACTACAGCTGAGCAACGAGCAAACCTGCGAGCCAACATATTACCCCGGACTGCCAGCGCTCTGCGTTCACGTTCAATGTCCTCGTTGTCCCTAAGATCATCAGTGATAATGTGCCCTAGATATTTAATGTTTTTCACTCTAGTGAGAGGAGAACCGTTCAGAAAAAGAGGTGGAGGTTCATGAGGGGTTTTATCATTAAGACCAAAAAACATACACTCGCTCTTGGCAGCATTATATTTGAGACCATGACTCTTAGCATACCGCTCACAAACTCCAAGTAGATGACGAAGGGCTCTAATTGACGGGCCCAGCAGCACCATGTCGTCGGCATAACTTATATTATTGACAGCGACTCCATCAATATGACAACCTACATGCGTGCTACTGAGCTCACCAATCAGGCTATCCATATAAACATTAAAAAGCGTGGGCGAGGAAATTCCCCCTTGTCTCACGCCACACTCTAGCTTGTACTCCTCAGACAAGCAATCCGCCCACTTTACTACATTTAATTGATTGTCATACCAAAATTTCAGAATTTCCACTAGTTCCGTGGACACATTTTGCTTACGCAGTTTATCCCACAGGACCTCATAACAAACTAGATCAAAGGCTTTGGATAAATCTAAATAACACGCATAAACAGGTGTCCTACGATCCAAATAATACCTAACCGTGTGCTTCATACAGAGAATAGCACTCTCAGTGGAAAGGCCAGGTTGAAAGCCAAACTGCGCGTGATGCAGGTTCAGGTTACTTCTTAAATGCCTGTTAATCAGACTATCCATTACCTTAGCCAGAATTGTTGCCAAGGAGATGGGAAGCATTCTAAAAAACTCTTTTGGATTTTGCAGAATTATCTGAATATTTTATGGTAGGTGACATTTATCTTTGACAGATACTTAACCAAACGCCAGTCAACAAAGGGATCGTCGTGAGGCTCGAAAGGGGGAGAGGATTCGAAAAAATCACGAAATATGACAAGAGGGAGGGCGACTTCTCAACTGAAAAGTGGCGCGTGACTCAAGGTCACAATCAGCAATAGTGATTAAGAAGAAGATAAAGGTGTCAAATGTCATGATTTCATGAAATCATGACATTTGACACCTTTGCTAACTTATGGAGTTGTATAGTTGATTGTAATGATAATAATTGAGCAAAGCCATATTTGTTACGATCGCGAATCTTATTTTAATCAACATAAAACGTGACACTGACCTGCAAAATGCAAAAAACGTAAGAAAATTTGAATTTTGCGGGCTGCCCTGAAGCTTCCCCCTTAAAAAGATAAAATATTCTATTTTTTTTTAACACTTTGAACTTAAAAAAATACCCGTGATTTTGTGTTAGTCTAAAACCTCATCACGTATCACCAGGAGGACAGGGGGGTTAAAAGTTGCTAAAAAACATCACGTGATTAATTGATGACCCCAAAGAGGTAGAAGCGCTATTCATGATGTGTGTAGGACGTATACAATGTCGCCCATCGGCAAGTGCCCGCCTGCATTTTACTGAATCTTCATGAAAAATTATCGAAAAATAACTTTAAAAAAGGGGTCTATCTTTTACCTCTTTATAATATTAGTATAGATTAAGTCCAAGTTTCCTCACGATGTTTTCCTTCATAAAAACCTGAATGATAAGAATGAAAATTAAAATGGACATGTTTTTATCAGTTTTCGAAAATCGAATACGAGGCTTTTAGCTTTTGGTGAATGTGTATTTTAAGTTTTTTTTTTTTTTGTAATGTGCGTTTTTTTTTGTGCAGAACAAACAATTTTTCTTTCTTTCTATATCATTTTATTTTTCAACTCGATTCCTATCATACCGATTATCGATTTCAAACGAAACTAAAAGTGGCTCGTACAGTATCGTGACACACTTTACAAGCCATAGTTACTATAAACACACGTATGTCAGACATTCCAGTGCATAATGAGTACATTCGTAATAAGCATGGCGGTTGTTATGTCGTTCACTTAAAGCACTGCTTGAAAGTAAGAGTTATATTTAAATGGAATACATAGATAAATCTGCAGGAATAGCATTTAATAGTTAAACAGCTCTATAAAGTTCACAAGGAAATCAAAACAAAACAACAATAAAGTACTTAGTTCTGAATTCAAATTATTATACACGATAAATCGAATAATTGATGGACATGGAAATTTGCATTCGTTTGTATTCGGAAATCCGATGATACCCGAGGGACATTAAGTAAATAGAAATACTGCCAAGTCAGAAGCCCATGGGTGGCTTTAAAACTCTGACACCAGGTTAGTCACTAACCACACAAAAAGAAGAAGGACTGTTTCGAACTTAGGCAATCAAATTGTCAACCTTAGATTCAGTAGGTATGGCAAATTCTTAGTATAACAACATCATCATCATCATTTCAGCCAAAAGACGTCCATTGCTGGACTTAGGCCTCCCCCAAGCACCGCCACTTCAACCGGTTCGGTACTTCTCGCATAGCCGACATAGCCCGAAGAATTGCCAAACTTAAGTGGCAGTGGCTCGCAGATCAGATGGCCGATGAGGCCAAAAGGGAAGACGCAGCGTTGGAAGGCCTCCCACAAGGTGGATCGATGCCGGTCGAAGGAAGGCCGCAGAAATCCACTGGATGCGAGTATAACTTGACGTATACATTTATTGTGCAGTACTACACATTTGAAAACTTCCAAAAATCTTAATAATAAGTTAGATTATGTTAGATGGAGGCTCCTATCGGTTGAATTTAAAAAGAACTGTCTATCGCATCATACGGATCTACCTTACGAACAGCGCCATAAGACCTTGGCCTTATCACCATGGAACAGCGTAGACAAAGGGGTAGGCTCATTGAGACGTACAAAAGACTAACAGCACACTATGAAGTGCCCAGCCTTCAAAACCTTTGTCTCAATGCCAACAAACATTTGCGTGGGCATTCCCTAAAGTTATGGGAAAAATTCATCTAAGAAAAAGCCTTTGAAGCAGTTCTTATCTAACCGAGTTTTAACAGCATGGTGCCCAGAGAATGTTGTGACAGCTCCCTCACTGAATTGCTTCAAGAATCGACTGGACAGGTTAAACATCTCCAAGCTATTTGATACACACGCATCAGCTAATTACCTGCTAGTGTATCTAACCAAATAATAATATCTATTTCAATATTCCAAGAACATAGAAATATCAAAAGCAGAGCAACATAATCTAGCAAATTATCTCTTTAAATAAATACACAAGCAATTAGCCTTCTAAAAACAAAAACCACTAGTCTATATAATCAAAATAATTGAATGACTTTTTGCCCGAAGCGAACCAGTGTCATTACATTACATTTGACATTGTTAGTTTACATATGTCAACAGTAGTGTATTAAGACTAAATGTTGTTTGTATAACATTCAACGCAAACTTTAATATGATTGATACCAACAAAGTGTAGCGATAAAAACGAAAGTCGATATTGACATTCTAGTTTAGTGAACAGGGTTTCGAGTTTATTGGATTTAAATGACCACATATCCAATAAGACTATTAAAGTATGCAGTTAGTACCTACTTCATAAAAACATAGACTGTGTAATTTTTTTTAGATACTTAATGTAATATAATAATTATAATATAATAATGTAAAATGGTCTATGAGATGCTTCTTGATCATCATCATCATTTCAGCCGAAAGACGTCCACTGCTGGACATAGGCCTCCCCCAAGCACCGCCACTTCGACCGATTCTGTGCTTTCCGCATCCAGCGGATTCCTGCGGCCTTCACAAGGTCATCGGTCCATCTTGTGGGAGGCTTTCCAACGCTACGTCTTCCGGTACGTGGTCGCCACTCCAGAACCTTTCGACCCCATCGGCCATCCGCTCTGCGAGCAACGTGCCCTGCCCATTGCCACTTAAGTTTGGCAATTCTTCGGGCTTTGTCGGTTACCTTGGTTCTCCTGCGGATCTCTTCATTTCTGATTCGATCACGTCGGGAAACTCCAAGCTTGCTTCTTGATACTTAAATGAAACTCATAAAGATTTAGAGCGTTATACAAATTTTTTTTTAACGAAAATAAAAGTAAGTCTTTAGTCAAAGATTTACTTTTATTTTTAATGGGCAGTCACCCATTTGTTGCCGATCTTAAAGTCAAACATGATCGTTATCATGACGTTAGCATTAACTTGGATGATTGATACTTTCAAAATTCACACAGATCACACGCATAAACTTCCAAATATTCATGGACTACACACTTACACACGCCCACACACCGTCTCTCAATTCACACACTCACATTTTATTCCACACAATGAGACGCACGCATTCATACTCTACATAATTATAAATATGTGTAAAATAACACTACTGTTAATTATCTTGTAATAACTAATGTTACACATCGCGGCAAGCCCAGACGGAGAAGACGGGATGAGCTGGACTCCCTAGAGTAGGGAGGCCTTTGCCCGGCAGTGGGACAACAACGGCTAAGAAAAAAAAATATGGCTATGATAAATTTAAAATTATCCAAGGGGATTGGCGCTGATAGCCAAAATACAGGTTTTTGCTTAGTTCAGCTACAGATTCTTAACTCATTTGTACTTAAAACTAGCCTAGGTTTAATATGTAAAACATTTATAAAACAATCTAGAAAAATAAACTTTATTTATCTCTTAATAACACTTGTAATTACACCTTTCAAACTGGAAGACAGAAACACTGCTCGGCGGCACAAAATGCACCATGATGACAGTACTTCCTCGGACCAACTTTATCACAGGAAGCTTTGCTACAACAAGATATGTAAATGAAAGTCTATGACTGCTATAGCAATGTCCGATGTAGTTAAAATCTACAATAACTTGTCGCCAGCAAAGCGATATGCAAATCTTATGCACATTCTACTTCTACTATTAGCCAACGGATTATGCGCAGCACAACACATGTACTATCTAAAATCAATCCCAAACACTAAACAAACGTAATTACGTGAAATACGATATCGCTATTAAATTAGCAGTTTAATGATACAATTGTATTGAATCAGTTATATCCAAAACCGTTCCACATATATCAACCTGTCAAATACCGGACCAATTGCTGTGTTTAAAACGCAGAGGTGCGTTCAAACGTGTCCCCCACTTGCGCGAATTCCTATGAACATTTCGCAACTACTGAGCGGCTATCCAACTCCGCCCTAAGATACCCACCTATTACACCGTTCGCTACCGAACAACCTTGACTATTATTTAGAGCACTGACCATTAACCAGACCGCGTAAGCATAGATACGGAGTCACCAGAGGCTGATATCTCGTCGACAGCACGAATTACATTAGCGAATTATCCTATTTTCCGTTCGGAAGCCCGGAGCGAACGGCTAACAAGCCAGGCTCATGACGTAGAAAGCGCTCCCATATTTCCTAGGCTAATAAAACCGATGATAGTCTTGGGGTGTTCTAAAAAACGAGCGCTATATCAAACGCGTGCTCGAGGTAAACTAGCTGAGTATAAATTCTAATAAGCGTTTATTCTATGCGCCTCCCGAGGCAACAATGCTCTTAATCTCGACTATTATAGCTTGGAAGTTTTAAAATCCAAGCGGTAGTTGCTTACGCTTATTATTTAGTTGCCTCCTACGCTCGGCCAAGTAATAAATTGCGCGGGATTGATGCCTCGACGCCATGTTTGAAGCTTCCGTATGTTTTAAAAATGGAATAGTGTTCGATCAGTCACGGTCCATAGATAATTCATATGCACGATGGGACATGAAATAAATCTTCCTTGCTTTGAATCTCTTTGGTTTCATTTTTAAATCGTGTCTCGTGATTAGATTGGCGTGGCATTTACTGATAACTTTGACGTAGGTATACGAAAGAGTTTTTACTTAGCTGCGTAAGGTACAATGTTAATGGAGGCAATTAAATGTTCTTATCTTTACGTGGTGTATGGTTACCGTTTTAGAGAAATTCTTTAATCATTAAAAGCTATTTCAGATGGTGCAGAAGCTGAGAAATTAGATTTTTTTACTACTGGTCGTTGGACATATAGGAATATTTGTACATCATCATCATCATCAGCCTATAATGTTCCCACTACTGGGACACAGGCCTCCTCTCTGTGAGAGGGAGTGGGCCGTAATCCACCACGCGGGCCCAGTGCGGGTTGGTAGATGTCACATGTCTTCGAATTATCATCCACATACTAAGTGGAAAAAAAAAATACGTATTTTGTAGTTAACTCAAAAACTACCCAAGCAAAGTTAATAAAATTTATATGAAATTTCGGTTCTAGGACATGCCGGTTTCCTCACGATGTTTCCTATGACAAAAGTTATCAATAGGCATATTTGTACTGCTTATTGATAATTTTTGTCATAGGACAGAAAGCAGTTCTCGTCATATGTAACCGCCATCTAGACAGCTATAACACTTATCCAAAGATAAAAGAAATTGAAATTCCACATACTGAGCTACTAGAATCTTTTGGCTCTTGAATGACATTGAGAGGGTGGCGCTGTTGGTAAACATTTGTGATAATGTTTTGTGATATTGTATTGTGGCGGCGTTAGTTCCGATTTTGGCCACGCGCAAAAAAGCCTTGTACAGCTATGGACACCTCTAACATTTAACCGGAGAGAAAAGGAGAAATTCCTCATTATGCCAGTAATTTTCCCAGCACAGCATAATCAGCCTATAATTTTCCCACTGCTAGAACACAGGCCTATCCTCTGTGAGAGGGAATGGGCCGTTATCCACCACGCGGGCCCAGTGCGGGTTGGTAGATGTCACATGTCTTCGAATTTTTAGTTCTAGGGCCGGTTTCCTCACGATATTTTCCTTCACCGTTTTTAAGGAAACCGTTTTCATCAATATCTTCAGCACAGCAAAGAGGTCTAATTACTAACCCCTTCGAAGAATATAATCCTTTCAATAAACGTTCCCACACACGGACGGTGAGCGGCGTAACGTAATGACGGCAGTAAGGAAGTATGAACACCTGTTCAACAATATAGTGTAAGTACCATTTCATAGAGACGGGCTACGTTGAGCGAAGAATGGATATGACATTACAGAGATAAGCCCTGGAGGCTTTTAAGCAGGAGTTTATTGTACGGATTGTTTGAATCATGACTACCTTGTTGGTATAGTGGTCGCAAGTGCTTCTCGAGGTTCTAAGGTTGATTCCCGGGGTTGGACAGTGTTAAGAATTGTATTTTCGCGTTAGTAGCTGCCCGGAGTCTGAATTTGTGCCCGGTTAGTGGTAATAATTAGGTATTGTTAGAGAGAGAGACAAGTTTAAACTTAGCTACTAACATGAGCATCTATTTTGACAACAGTTTGGATAAAGTATTTCCACAATACTTTATCCAAACTTCCATCATTTATCTTTAAATATCTGTTGAGTTGCTTAATATGGTCAATGTCGGAGGCAGTTATTCTTACTCTCCTCACTGCCTTATAATTCTTCCTGCGGTCACCCATCAGAATTCAAACTTCAACCACTGTCGCTTCACTTAGGGTAAAATCGCCGCATCTGCTATCTTTAAACATTTATTGTGTTGCATATTATTGCCCATGTACTCAAGAAGGTAAATCTCACTCTCCTCATTGCCTCATAATATTCTTCCTGTGGTCACCCATCAAAATCCATGCCTTAAGCACTGTTGCTTAACTTCAGGTACAATCGCCACATCTGCTATCTTCGGACATCTGTTGAGTTGCGTAATATGACCGATGTCCTGAAGGCAGTAGTTCTCACTCTCCTCACTACGTTACTGTCCCCTCTGCAGTCACCCATCAAATTCCAAACCTTCGCTCCCATTGCTTAACTTGACGTACAATCGCCGCATCTGCTATCTTTTAACTCTGTTCAGTTGCGTAATATGACTAATCTTGATGGCAGTAATTCTCATCTCTCCTCACTGCCTTACCATTAATCCTGTGGTCACCTATCAAAATCCAAACCTCAAGCACTGATGCTTAAGTTAGGGTAAAATTACACATCTAATGAGCTACCTAATATAACCTATGTTCTGAAGGCTATAATTCTCACTCTCCTCACTGCCTTACAATCCTCTCTGCAGTCACCCATCAAAATCTAAACCTCAAGCACTGTTGTTTAACTTAGGGTAGAATCGCCACATCTGCTATCTTTGAACATCTGTTGAGTTGCCTAATATAACATATGTTCTGAAGGCTATAATTCTCACTCTCCTCAATGCTTTACAATCCTCCCTGTGGTCACCCATCAAAATCCATACCTCAAGCACTGTGATTTAACTTAGAGTAGAATCACCACATCTGCTATCTTCGAACATCTGTTGAGTTGCGTAATATGGCCGATGTCCTGAAGGCAGTAATTCTCACTCTCCTCACTGCCTTATAATACACACTGGATTAGATGTTGTTACCGTTTTGTACTTACGGCGTATTCATAGTCGTGGCTGGTTGTAATGGGTAATTTATTTAATACGGCTGAATTGGTACACCGAAGATTAGGCGCATATCTGTAGCGCAATATGATCACAAGGCAGAGCTGTCGTTGTCTTTCACATCAAAATGCTATTTTGTTCAACAAATAATTTTGTTACAATACTTCTAGTAAAAACATATTCCATGTGTAAAAAGTTTGTGTCAAAGATTGTGCATCACTTGCGTGATAGCTGTATTTTGGTGAGTTGTTAATTATTAAATAGAACTAAATTCTAGTACTGTTCGATGCAAATAGGATATTGTATTTTTTTTCTAGCCTTACTTGATACTTTTGCATTTTATCGAACTGAAGGTAAGGTACCTACTTAGTATTTGAAGTTCAGAAGCTATATTAGTCAAAAACTATCAGTCTATATTTATCACTTGCAACTTACTCCATAATATTTATAATCAATACTTATATTATTAATATTTTATGTAGATTTTAGAAAAAAAACGTCAGTCATCGCCAAACTTTCAATATTGATAAAATCTGTTCAGTGATATCGATCTTAAACCGAAATCAAAAGTGTTATTTAATAGCTAATGCAAGACTATAAATACGAGCACACAAACAATATCTGCCTGAGGGCCATGTGATCCCATAGCGTTCGATAACCGATAGCATCGCGCACCACCTTGTTCGGCGCAGTCGGTTAAAAGGTCCTTACGCCATTCACTTGCACACTTGCAGCTGGTCGGTTAAACGCCATCATTATAACATATTTGTATGTTGGATATTGTTACATATAATAGTTTTAGATTTTACGTATCAGGAAAGCTACATCACTACATAGTATAAAACAAAGTCGCTTTCTCTGTCCCTATATCCCTATGTATGCTTAAATCTTTAAAACTACGCAACGGATTTTGATGCGGTTTTTTTTTAATAGATAGAGTGATTGAAGAGGAAGGTTCATATGTATAATAACCCGGTTTATACCCGTGCGAAGCCGGGGCGGGTCGCTAGTACAGGATAAAAGTACTGTATTTTTGAAGTGAAAACGTCTTTAGGCGCGTTGGGCTTTTTGAGATGGGACTAAAAACCATTGATTTCGCAACACTATGACGACACTAGCTTTTGACCATTAAAAAGACATCAACGCGTTGATTACCACGGTGCCGATTTTTTTTTTTCAAGTTTTCACTTCTGTCGGCACTCCCGAAGTGCCACTGTTTATTTTTCTACAAAACAGTATTCCTGTGTTCTAGGTTGAGAGGGTTTCTTTCGGACACGTGAAAGTGTGAAACTTAAGTGGCAATGGGCAGGGCACATTGCTCGCAGAACGGATGGCCGATGGGGCCGAAAGGTTCTGGAGTGGCGACCGCGTACCGGAAAATGTAGCGTTGGAAGGCCTCCCACAAGATGGACCGATGACCTTGTGAAGGCCGCAGGAATCCGCTGGATGCGGAAAGCACAGAATCGGTCGAAGTGGAGGTGCTTGGGGGAGGCCTATGTTCAGCAGTGGACGTCTTTGAGGACGTAAAAGGATGATGATGATGAAAGTGTGATATATTAGAATTTCTCAGTATAGCAGCCCGGAGTCTAGATTTGTGCTCGGTTGATGGCAATAGGCTCGCCCCCTATTACATGGGACTTAAACATAACTGGCGAAATCTGGGTGTACTATTGGTACACCTCTGCCTAACCCTTCGGGGATTACAGGCATGATTTTAAGTTATGTGTGTGTGTAAAAACATATTAATTTGTCAATGCATGACGAGTTGACAAAACGCCAATTGAAAATTGTTTCCTACGGACCTTGAAATATCCAAGGCCATTACGGTATTACCAAAAAAAACCTTAGTCCTGGACAAATAATTTTACTCTCTCCTTTGGCCTCTCCAAATTTATTCTACGTCAACAATAGGGATGATGCCTGGGTCAAAAAAAAACTATTTATTATTTATACAAGACACGTATTTTTAGCTTTATCATATTAATAAAAAATTACTTAGATAAAACGCATTAAAGTTGGGGTGTGGGGGCTCGCTACGTCACAAGTAGGTATAAAAATTTACTTACTCGTAACGTCATGGCACATTTAACATCACATCATTAAACACACACACATCATCATCATTTAACTCAATGTATTGCCATAATCTTTTGATACCGTAAAAAAAGAAAAGAAAAGCATAATTTTTTTAAGTGAAAGCTTCTTCAGGCGCGTTGGGCATTTTTGAAATGGGACTAAACCATTGATTTCGCGACACCATGACGACACCTCATTTTCGTAGACGCGATTGTGCTCTTTATTTATATTACGTTACGGATCAATGTTCTATGCAAGTATTTTTACTTTAAAGGTTTTGTAAACGCCATTGTGCTCTTTATTCAGATAAGGTTACGGACCAATGTTCTATACAAGTATTTTTCTTCCACCACGGCGATCTTGTTCAAGTTTTCACTTCTGTCAGCACTCCCGGAGAACCACTGCCATTTTTTTTTAATAATCTAACTGACGACAAAAAAAAAGTCATGATCCGTCTTATGACTGAAACGATAATTTCTTGGAAGTTACTTCTAATTTCTTCTACCAATCTCATATTCTTAGTTCATTATAACAGTTTACGTAACATCCTACCCTATAAATCGTTTATTACAATATTGTTCACAATACTAATCACGAGCGCGCTGATCTCTCAGATAAGAGGCGATTCCGATCTCCTATGATGAATGGTCTACACCCATACTATGTCTTTGTTAGAAATAAACTGGAAAAACCGCTACTTTTAAGCTTTAGACTTTGTGGTTTACCGGTTCAGAAGGAACCAGTTGGCAGGTTTAAGGCAGGTGCTTGGACAACGGGGATCGTGGGAGGCACACAAGTTCCCATGATCCCCAGTCTAAGTGTGAGAAGGGAACTCTGGGGTAGTTTTTAGTCAGTAAGAATCTGACTGACCCCTCCGCTTACCCCAGGAGGATAACCATGAGAATATTTAACGCTACGGAAAAAAAAAAAACAGTGGCACTTCGGGAGTGCCGACAGAAGTGAAAACTTGAACAATTTTTTGTGCAAAGTAAAATACTTGCATAGAACATTGATCCGTAACGTAATATAAATAAAGAGCACAATCGCGTTTATAAAAATTAGGTGTCAGTAACGGTGTCGCGAGTTCAATTGTTTTTTCCCATCTCAAAAATACCCAACGCGCCTAAAGAAGTTTTCACTTCAAAAACATAAAATAAAAACAAAATAAAATAATATCACCTCATACTCAAAATATGTTGAAAATCGAACGCAGTTTCATTGCACTCAAATTTTCTCAAGCCAATAGATATGGCCAGTAAGTTTTCCCCTTCTTTTTGCATAAGTTACAAATTATGGAAATTTTCTTTTGAAATAAAATGATTACTATTATTAAAAGTGTTTATTTTTCTCCTGCATAATCCACATTTTTGCTATGCATGCGAACACTTGTTACAGATTTCTAAGTACTGTTGCCAATTAACTTCACATCACGACTCAAGCTATACATTTCCAGTTTATGCTGATCTCGCATTGTATAGGATTTTCGTTTAATGCGAGGTCAGCTTATACTGGAAATTTATAGCTTGATGTATAGCCGTATGTACAGGTACCGAACCTGACCTTGACCTTGTGAAGGCCGCAGGAATCCGCTGGATGCGGGAAGCACAGAACCGGTCGAAGTGGCGGTGCTTGGGAGAGGCGTATGTCCAGCAGTGGACGTCTTTCGGATGCAATGATGATGATGATGACAGGTACGGTACACATACGTACAAGGATTACTGATGATTCTTGCTCTGGAGACACTGCTCCACAGCCGCGATTATAATATCGACGGTTGAAAGGCTAATTGCTCTAAGCGACATTTTGTGAAACTTGCAGGAGGATGGATTGGTTGTTTTTTTTAAATCATAATAAGATCTTATTATGATTGATTGATTTAAGTAAATAAAAGTCTATCAAATAGTTGTTTTTTATGAATTTTTTTTTTTCAAAAAAATAATCAAAAACTATAAAAACTATGATCCGTCTAGGAGGACGAATCATAAAATTGCAGGAGCAAGTTTTACAAAATGTCGCTTAGATCAATTAGCCTTTCAACCGTCGATATACATAGTTACAATTTTGATATTGATCTGTACCCTAATTGCGTAACTTATTTTCGTAAACGATAATGACAAATTTGTTTCATTTTGACAGTTCAACAACATTCATTGCGTTATTTACGTTTTTGAGCAGATTTTTTTTCCAACTTATGAAGCAATGTATTAGCAATCTGTTTAAAATCGAAACAAATTGTGATATCCTGCAATTAGTGTACTGTACTTATATTATTTGATTTAAGGGCTCATAAGTAGATGTATTACTTCATCACTAGGCACACGATAAACAGTGGTGGTTCCCAATAAATTGTACAACAAACAGCGTGCATGTCTTATCACGTGATCTGGTATCTGGTATCGGTATCGCGGTATCTTACATGATTCGTTTGGACACGCCTAATGTGCCGTGACGCCGCTGATAAATTGCTGTGGTATGGTGTTGGGTTTGCTCCCGTCTGGTGCATTCGTTATTTCGGGTAAGTAGGTATCGTGTAATACAAAACATATACAAACTGTCAACTTAATTTTGACACGTTTACATCAATATTATTATTTCTTTTTGGGTATTTCTTAATGAGCTGCTTTTAAGTCTTCTTTATAATATCAGTTTTAGGTATACAGAAAATATCTGATTTGTTAAAATATTGACATTGATATTCACTTTAGTTACATAATAAAGATCTTTTAAAGACACGGCAATTATGTTACACTTTTAAAAGCTCCAATGTTTCTTGATTGATATTTAGATAGGAGAATAATATACAAGGTTTTTATTTGTATTTGACTATGTTTATGTTTATGACTCTGTTTATGACTATGTTTATGTTTATGACTATGTTTATGTTTATGACTATGTTTATGTTTATTATGTTATTATTATATTGTATTTCTCAACAGTAAATGTACCCAAACAGTAACCTACCAAAGCCTCGTGCGTGCGCGTGCGGTTGCCTCTGTATATTTTAAACTATTTAATCACTTATACTGTGATCCATATGCATTACTTATACATGTACTTATACATGGTGTCCTATTACTTATCTAAACTAATATTTCAAAGAGAAAAGATTTGATTTTTTATGTTTGTTTGTTGTATGCTTTCACGCTAAAACAGCTGAACGGATTTGAAAGAAATTTGGCACATGAGTAGACCATGACCTAAGTTAGGATATAGGATACTTTTTATCCCGATATTCCCACGGAATCGAGACTTATGCGGTGCGATTACTTCATATGGTGTCCTGAGAAGCGTGAGGCAGTTGAATTATTGCAATAAAGTATCTCTTGAAATTCCTTTAAATGTTTTAATATGAAATGCTGCTCTCAAAACGGTAAAAGAAAACATTGCGAGGAAACCGGCATGTCCTAGAACCAAAAATTCGAAGACATGTGACATCTACCAACCCACACTGGGCCCGCGTGGTAGATTACAGCCCACTCCCTCTTACCGAGAGGAGGCATGTGTCCCAGCAGTGGGAACATTATAGGCTGATTATGCTAAAATATGAAATGAAAACGCGGTGATTCTCTGTAAACGCTGAAATTGTTATTCAGATGTGTACTATTATGGTTTTTTATTAGGGACATTTATGATCGCAATGCGCATGACAGTCCTCATACCCTAAATACGTACTGCTACAGATTATATTTGGGCCATGAACCTGAACAAACTCGTCGCCATCATTTGGTTCAGGCAGAATTTTATAGAAAGTTCCTAAATCATGTCGGTTCAACTTCAAGACCCCAAACAGATAATTTCTATCAGACTTATATCGAACTGCAGTTCATCAATAAGTGATGTAAGTCTTCCATCACTCCTCCACCACCACACTCTCCATCCTCATTTTTTAACCGACTTCAAGAAAAAGGAGGAGGTTCTCAATTCGTCGGGATATTTTTTTTTTTTTCATGTATGTTCCCCGATTACTCAAAGACGGCTGGACCGATTTGAAAAATTCTTTTTTTGTTTGAAAGGGTATACTTTCAAGTTGGTTCCATTGTCTTTTGGTCAAGATCTGATGATGGGATCTTGAAGAAATCGAGGGAACTCTTCAAATATTAAAGGAACATCTATAGCGATTTGGGTAGTTTTGATGAGCAGTTGACATAACTATTGTAACTTAGATAAATTACAAACCAACCCACTAAAAAGTGAAAAAAAAATCTTTTTTACAAAAAACACAACCGACTTCCAAACTACAAAGTGAAAAATAACTGTAATTTCGGAAGTCGTTGTTAAAAAACTAAAATACTGATCTGATCCAAAGACACCGACTTCCGAAATTAAAGTTATTTTTCACTTTGTAGTTTGGAAGTCGGTTGTGTTTTTTGTAAAAAAGTTTTTTTTATTGTATTATTAGCCAGCTCTTGAACTTGATCTCGCCTCATGAGGTCTATGACGGACCGAGCATGCCCAGAATAAGCCTGTTCACTCTTGTGCTGAAGGCTGACGGGTTATACGTGGAAGGGAACACAAGTTCCACTCTTTGGATCTGCGCATAATAAATGTCAAAACGTCATACAAATAGTTTTCTGACAGCTGCGCGCACAGATGACTCTAAGCAAGCGCGGCGGCGCGGCTGCGCGCGAGTTGATGTCGACTGAACGGAATGTTGCCATTTTAAATATTATATTTTATAAAAACATATAGATATAGAATTATTTTATATTTGTTTTATTTTTATATCTTATTGTATGCTGCACCGGTCGACGTTATAACGTCAATGCCGGCTGTCACTGAAAACCAGTGCTGTGGCTCTATCTCGTATAGGGTCGCAGCATTATGCTGAGCGATGGCCGTTTTGTGTGGATGTGACGCATATTTTCCCCCAACTTGTTCTTTTTTGTTTTGTGTTCTATTTTTACGTCATATTTACCACAAATAAACGTTTCTTTTTTTTTTTTTTCAGATGTGGATGTTAAGCGCTGAGTACGACCAGTATGGTTATTTAGTGCATGTAATGAGCCACGTCCGTCTCTCTGCACAATTTGTTCAAAATAAAGTTTTTTGAATAGACTAAAACCAGTACCCTAATTGCGTAACTTATTTTCGTAAACAATTTTGCCTAATTTGTTTCATTTTGACAGTTCAACAACATTCATTGCGTTATTTACGTTGTTGAGCAGACTTTTTTCCAACTTATGAAGTAATGGATTAGCAATCTGTTTTAAATCGAAACAAATTATGATTGTGTTGCATTACGCAATTAGGGTACAGGTCTGCATTTGCTGTTATCAAAATAATTCAATATTTACTATTCCAGAAGTTGTTAAGACTTATTGATTAATCATATCGTTTATTTAGTTCTAAACAGGATGTCTGTTTTCAGAAGGCCGTTTATTTTAAATCAAGGTATAATTTTTTTATACATAAAACTCACACCTTTTTTCCATGGGGTTGCAGGACCTTCAGAACGCCACCTGCTACGATCCTTACACACTCCTTTTGCTTCGTTTACGTTCATACATCTGGTCATATACGCACGCCGGTTGCGAATACTACGCACCTGACCTTTCTGAAGAACTTCACCAATAAAGTCACTATTTCTGTCCAAAATTAGACAATAGTTGAACTTCAAATAAGTCCAAACACACTGTATTAAATCAAGAGTGACCACACAATGCGAAGACTGCGGACAGTCCATCCGTCAAGTACACTACCTGAATTCCTGGGACACTACCCACGTGCTTCCTTGACGGTGTTTAATGGTCACCCTACACCCGCTGTGCGATCATTTGTCAGCATGCGTGGACAACATTCAAATGACCATTTCCAAAATTCGTGTATGACCCTTTTAGCTAAAGGAATAAGGTTGAGTATACCATGGTTTGTGGTTTTTGAAGTGTTAGATATAAAGTTGTAGTTTTATAAAAACGCCATTTTGTTTGTGATCTATGAATTTAATTTGAATATAGTTAAAATGTTTGTGAAGTAAAAAAGACAGTGACTTGTTCGCTACTGCTAAATTGCCGGTAGCCATTACATACCTATAATCAATACATCCAGATCAGTATAGTCTCTTTCATACCTTTGTAGTATTGAATCCAAGTTATGAACCATTTTGCATTGTTACTTTTCGCTAAATTTTATCATTCCTTTCAATGTCACCCTCATACTTTGTTAGACATAAGCAAACAAATACTGAATATTATAAAATACTAGCTGCGCCCCGCGGTTTCACCCGCATAAGTCTCGATCCCGTGGGGAAAAAAAAAAGTATCCTATGTTCTTTTCCAGGGCATCATCTATATATGTGCCAAATTTCATCCAAATCCGTTCAGCTGTTTTAGCGTGAAGGCGTAACAAACAAACTTACTTTCGCATTTATAATATTAAGGATTTATTTAGATAGTGCATACATGAGATGACACAATAGAAGAAGAAAAACAAAAGAAGATATAAAATATTTAAAATTAAGAAAAATAAACATAAAGCTATAAAAAGAGGTTATGAAGGTACTATAAAACCTACCTCCTTGTTGACTCTAACAAAATTGCCAGGCCAGAAAAATAAAATAAATCTGTCAATTTGTGACAAAAATAAATAAATGAACTTAATATGCTAAAATTATTATGCTCTTCTTGTTGACTCTAATATACTTCATAATTGCATTGAATTTACATTACATTACGTTGACTGTGAGCATTTTATTATGAAACTTCATAAGCTGACTAAATGCTATCGGGAAAGCGATTAGCAGTCGCCTTGTGACTGTTTGACCAACGCGTCAATCAGTTTTTTTAATATTTGAAATGAAATTAAATTGTTTATTCTGTAAATAGGATATCGGAATCACTTTTACGCATCAAATAAAAAAATAAGCTATCTGACTACTCTGAGAAGAAAGGCCGAAACAAACTTAGAGGTCGCAGTCTCTTTTAAAGTCCAGACATAATCTTGGTCAGGCCATATGAGGACCATGTAGATTAGTGTCTGAAATAGTCTTTTGAGGAAAGAACTACACAGATTTGAGTGGACCTGTCCAGTCAGTGCAAGCGTTTGTCAGTGATTGTGAAGCTCAACTCAGAACTTAAGGAGCTCAACTCGACGAACAATACCAAAGAAAGGACTTTTGGGTAGACCGTATAAACTACTCAAACTGCCAGACCATCACTAAAACTAACAGAGAAATAAAAATAATATCTGCATTTGAAATAGGAAACATCAATAATTCAGCATTGATCAACACAAACAAAGCCTTGATGATTTTTATGATTATAATTTTATAAATATATATTAATTTGATACTGCCGCGAATCATATTTTGATCAACATACAACTTGATGCTGACCTGTAAATTGCAAAAAATGGAAAATTTTCTTAGGCAAGAGTTGTCAACCGCGTCATCGCTTGCCATCAGGTCAAATAGAGGTCAAGCGCAAAAAACTTTCGGCTTTACTCTTTTGATGCAACTGGGGTTAAGCCCAAAAGGAGGGTAATGGTTTTAACCTGTATATTAGTACCTACTTAAATAAATAAAAATAAAAAAGCCTTTTATTTCATGCATTAGAAAGAAGACAAGATTAAGATTTTTAACATTTTGTTTTTTAAATTATTATTTTTCTGCAAGTATTATGTATGTAATACACAGTAGTTTTTGCTATCATTCCAAAATTGTTTATTAGTATTTTCCAATGGTAATTAAAATTAAATTATAATAATAACAGTCATAGTAATAATAGTTAAAAAAGTATAAATTAAATTAGATTGTAAATATTTATAAAAATCGTTGAATTATTAATTAAAATTAAATGTTAATAAAAATAGCATGCATGAACCCCTCAAGTAGTGAGGGTAAAGGCCTCCTCCAGAGAACACCAGCGAAGACCGAGAGTCTTTGGCTTCTGTCAGCCAGTTTTTGCCTGCGACTCGTGTGATGTCGTCCGCCCATCTAGTTACAGGTCTTCCTCTTTTCCGAGTGCCTGTAGAACCTGGCCATGACGTCATGTGAACTGTACCTACTTATGTATAGTTAATTGATTCAGGCATGAAATCCATTATAAAATACAATAGACGTGGTCATATTTAGTAACCTGTTCTACTTTTCTATTTCTAAAGAGCCATAAAAAACTCCTGAAAGAAATCAACACGTGTTTCACCTCTCAACGAGGCATCCTCAGGATGACGATGGACTTGTTGCGAACCCGAACACGGCGTGTTGCCACACCGAGCGCTGAGCATCCTGAGGATGCCTCGTTGAGAGATGAAACACGTGTCGATTTCTTTCAGGAGTTATTTATGGCTCTTTAGAAATAGCTAAGCGGAACAGGTTACTAAATATATCCACGTCTATTGTATTTTACTCATGTATGTTTGAAAACATACAAGATAGTGTAGTTGTTTCGTAATTACCCGACTACGGCAAAGCCAAAAGGAAGGGTTATGATTTTAGCAGTCTATGTATGTATGTTTATATGTTTGTATGTTTGTATGTATGTATGTATGTATGTTTGCTTTTACGTGTGTTCCACCATAGCGCCTAAACTACTGAACCGATTTTGATGAGTGAGGTATCAATAGATTCGTAATAATAGTCCGGGTGACATAGGCTATATAAATGTTCCCTAAATTTAATATGGTGGATTTTACACGTAAATTTCTAACCTCGAAAAAAATTAAAATGATATGATCATGACATGTTTGGTACCAAAAGAAAGGTCTTGACGAGCACATTACAAATATGTAAATAATGTTATACTTTCAAAGTAAATAAATATGTTTAAATTGTTAAAAACAAGCAAAAGTGAGACTGTGCTACGTTGTATGGCAAGATGATACCAACGTGCAGTTAATCAAATCTTAATAAATAAAAACGGTTTGTAATTCTATCCTCAATTCCTCTATGAAGAAAAACAAGTACACACGGCTACACATCAAGCTATACATTTCCAGTTTAAGCTGATCTGGCATTGTAAAGGATTTCCGTACAATGCGAGGTCAGCTAATACTGGTAATTTATAGCTTGATGTGTAGCACTGTGTACAACGAAATATTAATATTTATACACGGGGCACTCAGAAAATTTTGCAATAGGTAATAAAAAAAAAATATACTACAGGTTATATTTTATTTATTAAATCTTTTCAAATAACTCTCCATTGGCGTCTATACACAGTTTCATGCGTCTTAACCAATTTTCATTACACATTTTCCAGTCCACATCAGACACCTCTTTAATCCCTGTTTTCCCTTGAGTTGATTTTTTATTTTGGGGAACAAAAATGACAAATCCATGATTCATCACCCGTAATGAAATCGTAAACGCGCCGAGACGAGCCTGCTTCAAATTTTGCTATCATGTCTCGGCGGCACCATTCTACCCGAACCTCCTTCTGCGTTAGATTGTGTGGTAATCAGCGTGAAACTATCTTCTTTACCTGAAGAAGCCCGTGTAGAATTTCATGTACACTTCCCGATCCAATCTGCAGTATATGCTGAATCTCTTCATATGTAATTCGCCTATTCACTTAAATTTAATTTTTCACAGCCAGCACGTTTTCTTATGTAACAGCCGTCATAGCCCTATGACGGCCACTTCTTTCTTCGTCCGCCAAAGTTACTTGACCACGCTTAAATTCGTTAAACCAGCGGAAAACAGTTGCTTTAGAAGGGCTTTTGTCTATGAACATCATTCGAAGTCTTTCAAATGATTATTTTGGTTTTAGTCGACATTTGAAATCGTACAAAATCATCGCGCGAAAATGTTCTCGTTGTAAATTCAATTTTCAGTGAGACGTTGCGCGCGGCGTTGTTGTAACGTTTAGCAAGTGTAAAAACGGAAAAGTGTAAAATAAAAAATAAAGTTTAATAAAAAACTGTAACCCGACCACGGGAAAATAAAAATGATCTAAAAATTACGAAACAAGCAAATATTTCAGACAGAAATCAAGACATAGGTACAAAAATGGTCAAGGTAAAGCCGTCGTCGCATGCTATTATAATTTTGTAGGTGTTCCTGGCACCCACATGGTATACAGGCATGCGACCACGGCTTTACTTTGACCATTTTTGTACTTATGTCTTGATTTCTGTCTGAAATATTTGCTTGTTTCGTACTTTTTAGATCATTTTTATTTTCCCGTGGTCGGGTTACAGTTTTTTATTAAACTTTATTTTTTATTTTGATTATATGTATCTAAGACAGGAAACATCAACAACACAGCATTGATAAACACAAAGCCTTAAACCAAGGTCAGCTCTAGTTAACGCCAAAACACTCAATGGTTCATGACTCAAAATAATTCAGGATCTGTACCGTCAGGCAAGGAGTTCATTTGCATATTTCAGTGGAAGTTCCAGAAACAGTGATTTACATAACTCATGTTTGTAAGCTCCGCTGAATCGACAGTAATCTTGAATTCGGGGTGTCTTTGTATGTATTCTTTTCGGGAGTCTCATTTTGTTGGGTTAAGTTTTTGAAGTGAAACCTTCTTTAGGCCCGTTGGGCATTTTTGAGATGGGAGTAATCCATTGATTTCGTGACACTGTGACGACACCAGCTTTTGACCATTAAAAAGACATCAACGCGTTGATTTTCGCGCCGCGTGCCCTTTTTTTAAAGTTTTCACTTCTGTCGGCACTCTCGGAGTGCCACTGTTTTTTTTTTAGGAGGCAGGTCAATGTAGATGTTTTGAACACTAAGTACGCCTGTGTTAGTTTTCTTTGTACATTCTGCTAAAGCTTTTTAAAGTGTCAAAACCCAGTTTTAATGTACCTTAAACTCAGAAATACATGATATTCTATTCTATTTTAACCAATAGGTAATGCAGAGTCACAGGCACCCAGGACATGGAGTGAGATGAACCATGATTTGCAAATTTGACACATGTTCTTGTGAGGAACAAATGAATGCTTTCAAAAGCACTTTCCGTTTAGCACAATATACTGGGTTTGAACAACTGTCCTCACTGTCTTCACAAAGTTACTCACGCATAACTTTATAATTTAAACTAGAAGAATTATCTGTGTGCCAAATTTTATCCAAATTTGTTCAGTAGTTTTTGCGTGAAAGAGTAACAAACATCCATCCATCCATCCTCAGAAACTTTCGCGTTTAGTTTATTAAGTAGGATGTGAAACTTCTACATGCTTTCATTATCGAATGATGCTATGAAACTAAACAGAAGAGATTATTTCGCAGATCAAGGGGCAACTCACCCTCCCCTCACAAACTGTAAACTGAAATAAACTAATAGACTAAAACCAGACGAAAATTCCGGTTCATTAATAATTTAAGAAGAAAAAGAGTAACTATCAAAGTTTCATCGTCGGCCGTCGGATGTGGCTTTATAACTCACAATTTTTCCGTCCTTAATCCTTTACGGAGCTCATTTAGCCGAGTTTTAATCTCAATCTCACCTCATTACCGTATCCCGAATACTCGGAATAGCCAATTTCACCATTAATTACAAGCCCAGACTCCCTTACCCTTCCTTTTTCGAGTAAAAATAAATTATAACTCATTTATCGTTAGAGCCGAGACGCCCGCGACGGAGGCATTGAAATAAATAGCTGTCACGTTGGCGCACACAGCAGTAACGTGAACCCGTGAAACGACGTCACGTTAACGTGAACGGGGGGGAGGCCCCGCCCAGCGGCTGCGCACTGCACCACACACGCCCATGTGTCGCATATACGGCGTCACGTAACTGGGGCACATACACAAGTATGTATGCCACATGCTCGGTGGGCGTGCGCTGCGGTAGGCGTGCCACATGTGCCATGTGTCAGTAAATGGGTGGAGATAGGCTCACGTTAAAAGGGAAACAGCCGGTCGCATTCAAGTGTTGACGACTTTATGTGCGCACGGGCGGCATGCGTGTGACGTCACATGTCACGCCCGACCTCGCTGACCAACCGCTGACATGCACAGACAACTTCACAGACCGAGGAAATAGTAATAAACGCCGCCGGCGCTGGAAATTAAACAGACGGGCTGGGAGTAAAAGAAAGAAAATAATATTCCCACCTGCGTCCGCAATTATCGGCGCAAACCGCGGAAAATTGCGAGGCGAACGCCAAACTGACACTCGTGGAACTTCCTCAAAATAAAACTTTGGAAAAGTTCAACCGGAAAAGAAAGAAAACGCGAAAATAAAAAAGCCATTGACTCCGCAGTCCGGCCCCGAAAGTTTTAGACGCCTTTTTAAACATTCCCGCGGATGAAATCACGACCGGAGGGATTTTTTTTTATCGCCAGAAGGATTTTCAGTGCCCGTTTCTGTCAACTAATTAGAGTTTGCTCTCGAAAATAAAATTAAATGCAAATACTGACGTTATCAAAATGTCACTTGAGTTGTGGCTTGCGTCACAGTAATTGGTTGCGGTTGAAAGGATGCCTGATGCTATCGCTTTCCTTTTGCGAAAGTATTGAAAAAGCATAAATAGTTAGAAGAGTTTGTAGCGTAGCGAGCATGAGAAACAATATGGCAGAGAGTAACGTCGGATCAATAATATATAGGCTAAGGAAACGCGGGCACAGAGCAGTTAAGAATCCGAGGCACCCGTACATAGACGAGAGCGAAAACAAATCAGTGCCGGGAGGCGAAAATTGAGCACGTACCCGTTCCGGCTAATTTTATTTTGCAATTACACCCCCTCCCGTGCCCGTCCTACGACCTCACCCCCCTGGCTCCGCTAATACAACATTCTTGGCGACAGCCAGTTTTTGGGATAGAGGCTGTGGTGGGAATCTTGTGATAAAATTATACTGGAAAAGTGTTGTGGAGGCGAGTGTATAGATAGATTTGTGGTACGGGCCGATTGTTAGTTGAAAATTATTGAAAGGACTGGCTTCTTTGCTTTTCTTGCACGGTTAACCGTTATAACTACGTTACATTAGTAATATCATGCACAAATAATGTAACAATGAAAGAAAATGAAAACAGAGAAGGCTAACATCGTGTCTTTTAAGCTCGCTTGTGTTTGTTCCTGCGTTCTGCGATCCACATTTTACTTGACAGATGTTTTGGCAGCTAATTTGAATAGTTCGACACAGATGACAGCACGCAGAACGCATTCTACTGTCAAAAGTTTCGGCGCGTTCCATGTTTTTCTCGAAATATCCGTAATAGATGCTTTTTGTTTTGCGAAAAAAGAAAATGTGGACTTAAACCTTTATTTTTACATACTTTAAAAGTTTCTCAAATATTTTTCAAGAAAAACAACAATTTTCATTTAAATGATAATGATATACCACCAAAATATTCATTAAAAATCTAGAAGAGGAAATTCTCAATCTACGCATACAAAGTCTCTGTAGGCTATTACTCTGCACCCCCCTGTGTAAAAAGGTTGTAAGAAGACGGCGGACACCCCCGTCTAAGGGAGGCGATCGCCCCCACAACCCTTTCGCTTTTACCCCCGCTGGACAGGGTGATGTTTTGTGAAGAAAATATATCGGCGAAGAAAAAAATAATTTCGTAAAAAAAAATGCGCATAGCCAACTAAGTACTTATCTAGTTCGTATGAAATGATGAATACATAACTGTTGATACCTAAATAAACAAAAAAAAAAATTGGGAATATAGAAAAGGGTAATTAAATAATTTACTAATTAGTTGCATTTATATTATATTTATAGTTTTTAATAGGTATTTATATTTAAATAAATATTTATTACACAATTCTCGCTACTGCACCTACCACTGTTTGTCTCTGCATCACCCAAAGGTTGACTGGTAGAAAATGCCTATGGCATTAAGTCCGCCTATACATTTGTGTGCTTGAAGTATTAAATAAATAAATAATTTTTATCAGTTTTAAATAAGTGGAATAAACTTGAAGAGTTAAAATTAAGTATTTAAAAAAAATGGTGAGTAGTTCTCTGCTACTTTCCAGACGAAAGGAAAAATGTCATAGGATAAGCAATATATTTAATAAGTCTGTAGTTCCATATAAGTTAACCTGATAATAATTTCTATAATTATGTAACTTCAGGTTTACAGAAATTGATTGGCATTAAATCAATCATCATAATTAAGTATTTTTTTTCGGTTTTTGAAATTTATAACTTATCCACTACGATGACTATACCTAATTTTAAACTTATTTTGCATTTCCCATCAATTTATCTAAAGGTTACACTTTCACGATAATCCTCCACACTTATCGCCTCACCTCTTATAAACTTAGGTTATCTTTAATGCATAACAATTGACTTATATAACAACCAACGTTGCATAGTAATTTTTTGTATTTTGGGATTATATTTTAAAACATGGGTAATGTATCTCATGAAAATCTAAAGCAAACAAATAAATAAGGCTGACCTCTTAAACTGCTATTTTAACAAAAATAAGTACTCAAAATTCTGAATTTTAGGCAGCTTTATAGAAAGTAACGGCCAATTTTTTCTCAAGATCCACCCGTCCGGAGCTCATAACGAAAAAAACCACACCCTGTACCCGTTAAGCTTCTCGCATTTCTTCGACGCTTCTTAAAGTGTTTTACATACAACCGTGTACGCCTGTGTGCGTTCGGTAAATACTTACGCATTGATGTGTGAGTCGCTACGCATTTTTGCCCACCCCCCCTCCCTTCAAGAAAAATACCTTACCCCGTTCTCCACCCCTTTGATGTACCGTTCGCCCCTGGTAAAGAAGATATGAGACTTTTTCAAAAAGCTTAATTTAAATGAGTCGCTCGGGACGACTCAATGGGAATATTCCTTAATTTAAATACTATCTTGAAAGCGAAAGGATGGGGATTTTAATTGGTATTGAATTTCGATTGGAGACTCTTGTTTTTTCGACTTTCGCCTGTTTTTTGGTCGTCTTAAGTTACAAGTAGGGTTGCGTGGGAATTTGTGGAGTTGCTGCCTGTCTAAAGACGTCATCTATAGACACGGCTACAGTTGATAATCCATCTTTTGTCAATTTCCAAAATATATCTAAGTGTCACAAAGGATCACTGTGTTCCGACATAATTTGGTGTACGCTTATTCAGTTTTTTTTTTTGCCTTTAGGAGGGGTGAAAGAAAAATCAATCTACCTAGCCTTTTCCCAACAACGTTGGGGTCGGAGGATGCAGCTAAATACCAGTATTTTACATGGAGCGCCTGCCTATCTGACCTCCATAACCCAGTAACTAGGTAACACGATACCCCTTGGTAAGATAGGTTTCAGACTTTCGGGCTTCTGACGATCCGTAACGACAGTCAAAAAACCACGAATGACAGGCGGGACCAACGGCTTAACGTGCTTTCCGAAGCACGGAGGAGTCTTGATATGTAGAAATGGTCATCCATCCACGGACCAACCCTGGCAAGCGTAGCTTAACCTGATGGATCGACCCGTGCGGCTGTTAGTACTTAGCCACGAGCTGAGGGGTGAAAGAAAGAATTAAATTATGATATACAGATTAAGTACTAAGTTCCAGGAAAGGCAATATATTCATGCTCTTCAAAGAATTACCTATTAATTCGAAATCAAGGCAGTATACCTTTGTAGACGCTTCAAATTCCTCCCCGCAAAGAGTAACAATTTAAATTATTATTAAGAAAGTATTTCCAAATTCAAGAAATTTTCCTCTTACTTAGTACTTTATTTAATCCGGGGACGGACTTAAAAGACATTTAAATTGCTGTCAAATGGTGAAATATTGCAATACTACAATGTAAGCTAAAATTAAAGACGTAATTTAAACCACCGTCTTAACCCGTTCTCGTTAAAAAATAACACCCCTTTTGAATTAAAATGTCGTCGGACATTTATAATCGTCTTGAATTTCGTATAATTTATTATGAATACCAGTTTTTTCGTACGCCTTTGCTTGTTACAAATTAAATGATTGCCATGATGCAAGCCATTGTATTGAGTGGACACAATCTATACGATATAGCTGGTGGTATTTACATGGCGTGGTGGTAAGTTTCACTGATCGCCAGACATAGGTACCATCGGGGTAACGCATATCTAACCACTTTGAAAACAAAATCCCGTGCACACGACCCTTTTTAGGGTTCCGTAGTAAACAAGGAACCCTTATAGTTTCGTCATGTCCGTCTGTCTGTCTGTCTGTCTGACTGTCTGTCTGTCTGTCCGCGGTCTAGCTCCGAGACCCTTAGTACTAGAAAGCTGTAATTTGGCATAGGTATACATATTAATTACGCCGACAAAGTGGTAAAACAAAATTATGAAAAACATTTTTTTTTTAGGGTATCTCTCATACACGTAAAGTGGTGATGTTTATTTTTTTACCCCATGGTGAGGGGTATCATTGGAAAGGTCCTTCAAAAATATTGTGAGTTTGTGAAAACCATTTTTCGATTCAGGCATTCGTTTGCTAAATATTAAGATTTAAAGTGCTAATTTTTGTTAGAGTCAAGTGTCCCCCCCCCCCCTGCCGGCTAAATGGTTGGTTTTGGATGTGTGAAAAAAATCACAACAGTAGTTTATTTAACAAAATTAAAAGGAAAACTATCACAGCTAAGCAGGCTCTACAGGTTAACGAGTAATAATCAACCAACTTAACTTTACAGTTGCAAAAACATGTTTTCCCATACATTCCGTATGGGAGAACATATTTTTCAACTACAAAGTTAAGTTTATTTTTGGGATAAATTCATCCCAACTACGGAACCCTTCATTGTGCGTGGTCCGACACGCACTAGGCCGGTTTTTTTTTTTCATAGGTAAGCGTTACTATAGCAGCCGAGCGCTACAAGCAAGAATAGTCCTTACAGTGTACAGATGTGCGTTTCTTCTATAGTACTTATTATTATAACTGGTGGAGGCTTTGTCTATAAGGCATATTTACTATTTAGGCGTATTTCAGCAGGTAAGACAGTTATTATACTCTTCAGTTTATTTAAGTCTTGTGGGTGACCAATCTATTAATCACATTTAGTATCTGCGAATATTTTTTATACGCGCTTGAAATTGCTTAATAATAATAATATAAACCTTTATTCAGACACATTTTTTTACATATGTCTATCTTAATGTATCGACGACTCTGGTGAGTCGATGACACCGACAACTTGGTCTGTTTGCCCAACTTTGGCAAAGGCCTCCTCCATTTCTTTCCAGTCTGTTCTGTTTATCGCTTTCCTAGTCCACGTTTTCCCTGCTGTGGCTTTTATTTCGTCTTTCCACTTTCGGAACTGTCTACCTCGTTTCCTTTTCCTATTTCTTGGGTACCAAAACACAATGTTTTTGTTCCATTTCTCAATGCCTCTTATTATATGGCCTGTCCATTTCCACTTGAGTTTTCTTATTTTCGTTGTTGCGTCTTCTTTTTTCGTACGTTTTCTTATAATTACTTAATGTGTAGCAATTTTTATTGAAATTCCACATAATATTTTCCCCAGTCAAAATCCTCAATATACTCGCTAATACCACTATGTTCATCAATAGACCAATTTAAAACGTCGCCATCATTTACAAGCAGTATAAAACCTTTAAAGTAAAAATAATTAAACCCTCCCGCTAACAATGCCTACTTTTCTTCAAACAAAACAAAGCAAAGCAAATTCTCGCTTTAGAGCAATCAATACATGTCTCAAAAACAATTTAGAGCAAGAAAATCCATGAAAACAAAGGGCCGAGAGCTACGCCCAAATACATCTGCTTTAGATTTATATGGATTTCTAAGTAAGTGAAAAGCCTTAGAACATAGTGTGTGTCCATTTTTCTTTGTTTAGTTATTAGAGGTCGTTTACCAAAGCTACGCTTGCCGGGGTTGGTCTGTGGATGGGTGACCATCTTAACATACCGAGACTCCTCCGTGCCTCGGAAAGCACGTTAAGCCGTTGGTTCCAGCCGTCATTTGTGGATCTTTGACAATCGTTACGAGTCGTCAGAAGCCCGAAAGTTTAACAACCAGTCTTGCCAAAGGGTATCGTATTACCCAGTAACTGGGTTGTGGAGGTCAGATAGGCAGTCGATACATGTAAAATACAGTATTAAGTTGCATCGGGTTAGACTGGAAGCAGACCCCAATATAATTGGGAAGGCTAGGTAGATTGAAACTCATTAATTTATTTAATTTATCAATAGTTATTTTTTTGTTTAACAGCAGTGATAGCCTAATGGTGTGACCGTCGGACTGCCAACTCATAGGTCTCGAGTTCGATCCCAAGGCATGCACCTCTAAATTTTCGGATTCATGTGCGTATTGTATAATTATTACCTTGCTTCAAAAATGGTGAAAGAAAAACATCGTGAGAAAACTGACATACCTGTGAGATATTTCTCGACGGCATGTGAAGCTAACTCAAAGGTCTATGGGCGGCATAAAACTCTGACACCAGGCTAGTCACACTAAGAACACAAAACAGAAAGAAGAAAATTGTTTTTATTCACACATTTTGTCATCTTGGAGAACGTTTTCTTAAAACCTATGACGACACACAGTTCACAATTGTTATATCGTAGTTTCAATCTGCATCGCTATTTTCCGAGTTTTTCCAAATTAAAATTCAAATGTTTATTGCTCAACACAGTACATAATAATACATTTCTAGATGTCAAGTGAATGCGCAGTCCACTGTGTTGCACCAATTCAGGCATTCAAAATTAATATTAAAATTATACCATGTCATAAATTCTAATTAATAACATAAACAATTTCATAAATTCCAAATAATACCTTATAAAATGTCATAAATTAAAATTAGTACTCTATACAATGTCATAAAATCATTATTAATACCTTATCTATAATATATTACCTATAACAGTCGACTTATAATTAACAATACAAATAAAATAATTTTAATAAAATATTCCTCAGATATTAATTTACAAATAATACAATTAGGTACATTACAAGCAGATTAGAATCATAGTGGTTACACCATTTTCATTTCACTACGCTATTTGTCGGCAGATAAAAAAGAAAACAAAATTCCTACTTCTAAAAACTTATTTCCGATGAACAAACATAACCCCTTTTAAAATTCTATTACGTACATCCATCGTGTACGTACAGGTGGGGGTGTTTCGCACCCCTTTTTAACCCTTTCGGGGTCCAACCGTTTCTTCTTTACATTTATTTCTTATGGCCTGTTTCTTCTTCTTAAATTATAAAGCTGAGCGTGAATTCAACGGGTTTGATACTTGGTTAATTATTTTATTTTTTATTAAGTTTCTGTCTTCCCTTGTTTAAAAAGCGTGAGTTTATGTGTCCAGGTACTTTATTCTAATATTTACATTTTTGAATAAATGAATGAATGATTTATTTGCCAGAATATAAATTTCCCTACAGTCAGTGGGTCGGTATCGTGCGTAAATTACAATGTTTTCATAATTATTAACGTGGTTTCCCAATACGTTCATGTTACTACAACATAAGTTGAATGTTTTCAATACATTTTAAATATTAAGTTAATCACAATTTCACCTAGTAAATAATAAAAAAGTAAATAATAAAGAAGAGGAAACCTAAATAATAATAAAGAAACAAAATATTTTCTCACAATTTTCATCAATTATGCAACGCAAATTTTTCCAATCCAATTTGCGATTTTTTTCAATCATGATCCTAATTGGATTCCACCTATTCTAAATTCTTTAATTGTCATCTCACTTGTCTCTACTAAAACACACACTCATTTAATACAAAATCTACACATTTAAGCCCAGAAAACCGCCTTCCGAAACAACAAAGAAAACGGTCAAGACTGTTCGGTCAGCGTCCACCGGCAGCCGAAATGATGTTACAAAGGCGCGGAACTGGGCTAACACAAGTTTTCTATATTACAGTGCGTACCACCCCCTTCACCCCCTCTACCCTCCCGAAAGGGTTGCGACCCACCTTTGAAGATGCGCAGAGCTTTTTCTATAATTCTCCTCTCCTAAGCGATTTGAATTTCGTTAAGTCTCGTATTTCGAGCAAAAAATAATTGTTTGAACCGATTTTCGAGTGTTTCGCCCGTTCGTTGGTATATTTCTTGTTTTTTGTGTCCGCGTTGTAAAGGTGTGTTTTGTTGTGACTACAAATTATAAATGTTTGAGACGTGGTCTACATCTTGGTCACTCAGTGTTGTATTGATAATAATATAGAGAATACATCTTGATCACGTCATTAACAGTTAATTACGTTAGTCATGACAAATAGTGTGAGATGAAACGTTTTTTTGTTTTTGTATTCATATATATGTCGGAGACGGGTATGTGACTCTCGTAATTTTCAGGTATGTTTTAACAAGGTACTGTGGGCGTAGTGTGGGTAGTGTTGGTTAATGCGCAATTGAAAAACAGTTTGCAGTTCAGATCACATTATAATTTACTATCAAATTAATCACACTAGCTAAATTATACACACACTGGGTGCGACGGCGTTTATTAAAATGACCAATTAACACAATGATCACAAATTACAATTAACACACCAACTGAGCAGCACGAATCGAGAACAGTTCCGGGACGTCTTAACTCCGATGCAATCAGAGGCTGAATGCCTCTTCGCCGTGGCCTTAAAACATCACGACTCTGCAGAAGCGCGCATTTTAGGTGTGGGTAGATCACGTCCTGTCACCAGCGGCGCGCTTGCGATTCGTTTCGTGTCCGTACGAATGACCGGATCCGACATAAAAATGTGAGTATTTTCTTATTACCTTTTGCTTACAAATCAGCCGAAGAAAACAACTCAATACTTAAGCTGTAAGTTATAGAGCATGCCGATATTGCAATAAATATTATGTAGAAAATAGTGTAAGTATATACCTAAATACAGCTTGAGGTCAACTTTCGGAAGTAGTCCACTTAGAGCACCCGTCTGAATAGCACCTGCGACTCAGCAGCCTACTGCTGGGATGTATTTGTTTTACAGGACGTTATTAAATTAAAGATATCGATAAAACAAATTTCGTATGTACTAAGTATGTGTAATTAATAAACATTCTAGTGATTTTTATCGATATCTTTCATTCAATAACGTCCTGTAAAACAAATACATCCCAGCAGTAGGCTGCTGAGTTGCAGGTGCTATTCGGACGGGTGCTCTAAGTTGAGTACTTCAACTTTCCCCAAGGTCGAATATTTCTTTACCAATACGGATACTCTATTTGTCTGTAAAACGCACCCTAAACCTGACTTGGTAGAGTTTTCACAAATCCTTTTTTAATTCCACAAGGTCGAATGGTTCCGTCCACTCATTTATTTATGTTCGTTACCTTTTCATTTTGGTTTTCATTGTCTAGTGTAATTCTGTCGCTACGGTTAAGATACCGTAATTTGCCTTGTTTCAAATGTTAGATACAGGTTTTTTTTTTCTTAATTAACGAAACTTTTATTTAAGAATTAGTAAATAATTTAAAAAATACAGTAGTAAACAGATCTTGTTTATTCGACTTTGCTATAAAACTACTTACCTAAACTTAAATATGATAATATATACAATTAACTATTTACACTAGGTATTAAATTAAAAGAATAACTAACTAACTAACTGTAACTACAAATACTTACAAAAACAAAATGACACTTAAGACGTCGAAGTATTCGTCCGCATCACTGTCATTCGGAAACGTGCCCAAAAGACTGGCAGCATTGCCACGTTGATCGGAAATGTTAATTCTTTGGCCAAAGAACGAGCTGGCCCTCTGGTCACGTGAAGTGCCGACCAATCGGCGAGAAATTTCCTTAAAAAGGGCCCCATGACCTGAGCGTTTCGAACCCAAACGGCTCAAAACTGTAGTTACCCATAAGGTGACAGTATTTGCGCCGTTTGAGGGTCACTGCAGCCGCAGCAGCGGCGCCAGCACAGCCCGCCGTGCTAGGAACATGAGATAGCACAAGGGTGTCGACACAGGTTGCGTTCCACACCAGAGGCCTACCTTCCACGACAACAACGTCATCCCGTCTGGTCTCTTCCCATCGTCACGTACCAAGCCGTTTGGTTTTAATACCGCTGTACGCCAACGATGACAAGGGCTCAACAAATAATATTGTGATAACGTTGATACTGGCGTGCCGTGATATTATACAAATAACTATTTAATTTAATACTTTTATGACTGATTTATTATAACTCAGATAATTTTTAACAGAAGAATAAATATGACAGTTTGGCATTCCATATGAATGCTGTCAAACTGCAATGTTTATTTCTCAAATAAAAGTATTCTGACAATCGATGCGTTCTGCCGCCGCACCGCAAACATTTCGCCGCATTGACGGTCACACGAACGTCACGCTGCCGTAACGTTCTTACGCCGCAACGGCGCTTTTGTTTTTGTTATATGTCATTACCGTCAAAATATTACAAAAAATCCGAAACAAACAAGTGTGTACCCTTCTGCTGCACAAACAACTGAGCGGTGCCGCTCCGGCATCGCAATGCGTACACCCCTCTTCGCCTCGTCTTGGTGGATACAAGTCCGATGTACGTGCGGTACGACGCCGGAACGCACCGTGTGGCATACCATGGATATTTTTATGTCGGATGCGACAGCGACAGCGTTCCGGCGCGGCGCTGCAACGCATCGTGTGCATAGGCTCTTATCTAGAAAACAAAAACTGAAGACTTTCACACCGGTCTTCAGTTTTTTTGTTGAAAAGTGTAGTATGTTAGTTTCCTTTATAGTAGTTTTGGTAGAATAATAGTTTTTGCCGCCCCGTAACATAAAATTTCTACAACTATTTAATCTACAGACGTGGAATTTAAATCTCTGATATTAATTTTTGAAGTAATAATGGTGAATCAGAAACATTCACATACGTTTCTATTCTAAAATTGAACAATTCACTTGAACTTATGGAGGTATGAGGAATAGGGTATAAAGCTCACTCATCCGCCATAGAAAAGGGAAGATCCTCCGATCAGACGTGTGTTGTGTTTGGTGGGCTACTGCCCAACGATTAATGTCGGGACGTTGTATAGATGCTAGTCGCGCGGTAAACGCTGCTTACGCGATGCAGGATTTTGCGTGATGCCGCCACAAACTAATACATGATAATAAATGATATATCTATTTCTATAAAAAGTTAATATTCTTCCCTTGACTTGACATCACTTCTACTTGGAAAAAATACTCTAAAACATTTTCAATCTGATTTTTATTTCAAACCGATTCATCAACTCAGCTAGTTACACTAAATAAACTATTCTAAACATTCCATATCAGCACTTAAACCACATTAATACTTCTAACAATCAGGCTGAGGTAACTAATTTCAGATAACAAGGCGACCAACAATTAACAAGACGCATCACGCATAATTCATCATTTGCCCCTACTACGATGCGTGTGAGTTTCATACGCCTTGTGCACGAGATTCATTTCACAGGCACTGCACACCTCATAACGCAAAGCGTTTGAGGTACTGCATTACTCTCATCTTGCCAAAAACAAGTGCTGTCTTGAACTTTGATTGCCTATTATTTATGCATATAAAAAAGAAAGAAAGAAAGAAAAAAAAACGTGTGGCACTCGGGGACTGCCGCGGTAAAGCTATTGCATAGCATTTGTAACCTCCATACTTCCTATTTGTCAACGCTACACTTGGGATGATGACGTGAGTACATAAAACAAAAATTACGTTCCCATGACAGCATCACGTTGTCATGGGAACCGTCATTACATGGTAGGCGGAGTGGGGGGTGTTAGGTTTTTTTCGTTACGGAATTTCTTGATTCGGTCGCCGCGCTCAAAGCCCGCGATAAAAGCTATGCAATAGCTTAAAATTGCACGTCATGACTGTGACGTGAAGGCTTCCCCTTAGCATGATGCTGCGCTATACTGTAGGTCCCCCCTACAGCATAGCGCTGATTTTCAGTGGCTGAAAAAGAAGTACGGAAATAAAGTCAGGTTCAGTGATAATACCTTAATAGGTAGGTAAGAAAAATAAACAGAGGCACGCCGGGAAAGCCGACAGAAGTGAAAACTTGAACAAGATCGCCTTGGTGGAAGAAAAATACTTGTATAGAACATTGATTCGTAACCTTATCTTAATAAAGAGCACAATCGCTTTTACAAAAAAAAAACTTCCAAAACCTTTAAAGTAAAAATACTTGCATAGAACATTGATCCGTAACGTAATATAAATAAAGACCACAATCGCGTTTACAAAAATGAGGTGCCGGTAACGGTGTCGCGAGTTCAATTGTTTTTTTCCATCTCAAAAATGCCGAACGCGCCTAAAGAAGTTTTCACTTCAAAAATGAATGAGTTAAAATAAAAACCTTTCAAAGATACAGATTTTATGATGCGTTTTTTACTTTAATTAGATCCAGATTTTTCCTATATTTTACCATCGTCAAAGTCTCTAAATTAATATTAACGATTATGTCTATCTAAAGGTACAAATTCAGTATTCCCGTTCAACCAATAACTAAGGCCGTCGTAAACTAAACTAAGTTATTTTGTCAATCGACATAATAAAGATACCAAGCCGAACAGACTAATATTTTGTTACCGATATGCTAATAACGTTGGATCGATGCGACATCATGAAATCGACAAATGCGTCATTTCACATAGAACCGATATAAATTGTTTTTAAACATTTTTTGGTGAATTTCTGCTTATGACTTTTAAAGTGAAACTTTTATTACATCGTCTCAAACTTTTTCGTCTGTGTGTTGCATGTCGCGTGATGGTCGGCCGCAGAGTAGGGATAAAGTGAAAGGCGCTCGTCAGAGCAGCCAAGGCCAATATGGCGGCGCCTATAGAAGTTTCACTTTTACTGTGGTTTCATAAAATCACACAATTTTTTCCTACCAAGAAAAAAAATATTGAGAGAGAGAAAGATTTTCTTTGTCTTAAGAGCTTCATACCCGATTTCTATGACCATGCGACTTCACCTAAGCCTAACCCGGGTTGTATGAAGATGCTACTTTACCTTTTAAATATTTCGAATGTTGATATTCGGATACTTATTCATATTTAGTGACACTTAAGACCAGGCACTCTAAACACAATTTCCACGCAAACTCCGCCCCCATGCACCACGCGACTCCACTACGTGCTAAACGCTAACACATCAGTAATAAAGGTGAATATCGCGTGAACTCTTGATCATGTTCGAGCACGGAACTAAATGGCGTAAGTCTCAATTCTTATTTAATTTATAACTACAGTAATCATTGATCTAGAGAAAAAAAAAATCTTGTGGCTGGATAATAAACTATATTTTCTTACTCATCATCATCTGCCTAGCCTTTTCCCAACTATGTTGGGGTCGGCTTCCAATCAAACCGGATGCAGCTGAATACCAGTATTTTACATGGAGCGACTGCCTATCTAACCTCCACAACCTAGTGACTAGGTAACACGATACCCCTTGGTAAGACTGGTTGTCAGACTTTTTGGGCTTCTAACTACCCGTAACGACTGTCAAAGATCTACAAATGACAGCCGGGACCAACGGCTTAACGTGCTTTCCGAGGCACTGAGGGGACTTGGTATGTAAAGATGGTCACCCATCCACGGACCAACCGCGGCAAGCGTAGCTTAACCTGATCGATCGACCCGTGCAGCTGTTATTACTTAGCCACAAGCCCCTCTATTATACTACTATATTTTCTTACTGTGAATACTTATTTTAGACATAAAAGCCGAGTAATCTTCATTTTATTTTAATAATTTTAAAAAAGACATGTTTTTTTGAATAAAAAAGGAATCGAGCGAAAATTTTACAATTACTCTTCTTCTTGTAGGTGCATGGAAAGAAAAAGATCCAATAAATCATATACTAAAGTTCCATTTTGATTGTATGCGTGACTAAATTAACATATAATTCCTCTTAAAGGTGCCTCCACTATGAATGGACAGTTACCGACCCATCTCTCCGTGTATTATTTCTACCGTTGCAAAGCTATTATATAACTTAGTGAGTGAAGAAAACCAACTTAATTACCTGTATAAAACGACAATACACCTCAAAACAATGGTAGGGGCTCATCTCGCGAAGATACGCGATAGAACACGCGTGTCCCGGACAATCGTTTAAGGAAGTGCTTGTATAGCATGGAGTAGCATTTTATAAGGGCTCTTGAGAGAAGAGAGAAGGTCAGCGATGTTTTTTGGGTGATGTGTTAGATAACAATGTGGGTTATTGATTTTTGAAGTGAAAACTTCTTTAGGCGCGTTGGGCATTTTTGAGATTGGAAAAAACAATTGAACTCGCGACACTGTTACCGTTACCGACACCTCATTAAAAGTATTTCCTGCACAATAAAATTGTTCAAGTTTTCACTTCTGTCGGCACTCCCGGAGTGCCACTGATTTTTATCTGTGTTTTTTTTTTTGGAAACTCTTGTGAATTATATTTTATTTTTTTGAATTTTGCTTTCCAAATCGATTAATCATTATATCGTGACCATTAATTTCAATTCAGTAGGTAGATACATGGATTTTCCGAGAAGTTTGTGTTTCAGGAAACTGTTATAACATCGGCAGCATCACATAGATTGCTATTACGAGTGCTTCTGAACTCCAGGTCCTTCAAAAGAACTATTTGCCATAGTTACTTCGGTCACTGTTACATACGGATGAATTCAAACAAATATTTTTTTATTAGGACCACTTTCCTAATTTTAAGTGTTCAATGCAGCTTACAAGTAAGAAATGTATTTTACTCATGAGGCCGTCTCCACACCCCACAACAGTGAGACAGTCTCAACAATCTGTCTTCTTCAGAGCTGTCAGCGGCACCTATGTGCATGAGGCACGTTGTGCGCCCCGTGTGTGCACCCCATTATTATTGTTATCGTTGTTTGTTTTGTTAATGTATTTAGAGGTTGTTTTATTTTTAGTTTTACCTTGATGAGAAGGATTTTATATTCATTTTTAGGGGCTTGTGGCTAAGTAATAACAGCTGCACGGGTCGATCGATCAGGTTAAGCTACGCTTGCCGCGGTTGGTCCGTGGATGGGTGACCATCTTTACATACCAAGTCCCCTCCGTGCCTCGAAAAGCACGTTAAACCGTTGGTCCCGGCTGTCATTTGTAGATCTTTGACAGTCGTTACGGGTAGTTAGAAGCCCAAAAAGTCTGACAACCAGTCTTACCAAGGGGTATCGTGTTACCTAGTCGCTAGGTTGTGGAGGTCAGATAGGCAGTCGCTCCATGTAAAATACTGGTATTCAGCTGCATCCGGTTAGACTGGAAGCCGACCCTAACATAGTTGGGAAAAGGCTAGGCAGATGATGAGGTTTCCTTACCTTTAAAGGATAACCGGAACCCTTATAGGCTCACTTCGTTGTCCGTCCGTCAGTCAGTCAAGACCTTTTTTCTCAGGAACGCCTGGAGGTATCAAATTGAAATTAATATTAAATACGTAGATCTATTATCCCCTGGAGCCCTAAAAAAATCAAGCTTGTAAGTCAACACAGTAAAAAATACGATAATTTATGTGACATATTTTGACACTCGCAAATAAATCAAAACCTTATACAGGGTACTTCCTTTGAGTTAGTATCATGAAATTTGGCAGGAAGCAAGGTCTTACAGCACATGTAAAGGAAAAAGTCCGAAACTGATTAATTTGTAGTTTTATCACACCAAAATTATTTTTTGCGATTACAAACATACATTTATTTTGTAGTTAGAGAATTGACCGTAAAGTATATAATAATATATCGATCTACGGGAGAACATGTTTTCTAACTAAAATGTTAAGTTTGTTTTTGGTATAAATTCATCCCAACTACGGAACCCTTCATTGTGCGTAGTCCGACACGCACGCACACGCACTTAGCCGGTTTTTTTAAAGTGAAAACTTCTTTAGGCGCGTTGGGCATTTTTGAGATAGGAAAAAACAATTGAACTTGCAAAACCGTTACTAACACCTCATTTTTGTAAACGCGATTGTGCTCTTTATTAGCCGACTGCCCCAGAAGGAGGGTAATGTTTTTAGAGAGTATGTATGTATGTTTGTATGTATGTATGTTTGTATGTATGTCTATTTCTTTGGCATGCTCTGTAGCCTAAACGGCTTGTTGGATTTTAACTTATGAGGTGTCGTTAGATTCGTCTTAATTGTGGGAGTGACATAGGCTATATAATATTTATATATTGCATCTGCAAATACAAAAAAAGGAACGTAGGCTTAAAAAAAAAACTACATTATTGGTATCAAATAAAAGCTGTTTTTCTCTTTTCAGTCAAGTGTTTTTCAGTCGAGTTTTTTGTTTTTTAAATAATTTGCTTTTATAATTTTTACTATGTTTACATTGTTTATTTTCACTCAACATTACGGATCAATGTTCTATGCAAGTATTTTTACTTTATAGGTTCTGGAAGTTTTTTTTTTTTTGTAAACGCGATTGTGTTACCCAGTTACTGGGTTGTGGAGGTCAGATAGGCAATCGCTCCATGTAAAATACTGGTATTCAGCTGCATCCGGTTAGACTGGAAGCTGACCCCAATATAGTTGGAAAAAGCTAGGCAAATTGATTGGCTTACTTTTCTTAGACACAATATTAAAAAATATATATATGTAAATATGGGCAGTATGGAAACTAGGCTTATTTATTGAAATAATTACCTACGCTCCATTTATAAAAAAGATCCCGGCGACCACTCGTCTGGACTCGGCACCAGCAACTGACAGCACCGCGACAATCGCTTAGAGTCTCATCAATGAGCGCGTCGGAGTGAGTGTGCCGTTTCGAACGTTTACTACGTAGTTCCTGTACTTCATTATTTATACTGTAGACGTTCAAGAAGAATTCAGTGTCTTCCAGAATCTTCTCTGTGGTTGAAATGAACTAGGGTAGGTACGAAATAGAATTTCGGTAACGGAAATACCCTTTATCACTTGAGGAGCATTCTGTACCTCAATAAATTAATTTAATTCAGTTTCGCTTTTACAAGAGGGTGATTATTTGTTATTTTTAACATCACCCAAACATTATTCGTATATTTTGTAAAGAAAATGTAGGTAAAGTACAATATGAAGGTATTTCAAGAATTAATTTCGGTATTATGGTAAATATTTCTTTTAACGTTCTCTATAAACCTTAAATGGTTGAGTAAGTAAACATTCTACTTACCCACGCAGTTACGTATTGTTTGTAAAAAGGGGAAAATATATAAAAGAACAGATAAAGCCATTACATATAAATTAGTTTGGTATGTAAATCTTAAATCATTACTCAGTCTTAATTTACACTTCTTATCAGTCAAGTACTAACACCCCATACTTTGTGGTTTTATCATTTTATTTTATACTTTACCACGAACTGTTAAGGTCGAGAATTAAGCGGCAAAAGCTTTTATCTAACGGAGTCTAAGTTAACGCTATCGTGAACGACTTCAGTGACGCGTGAAAGAATCAAGAAAATGACTATTTTTTTCGGGAATTGCGTGCGACGGGACAGTTGTTATATAATCTGCCTACAAGCTTGAAGCCTCTAGGAGGACGGCGAATTTTGTATGTAAAGTTGCCCTGAAAGTAAATGTAATAATTTAGTATAGACCATGAACAGTTAAAGCAATGGATTATTATTTCCTAATCCTTTTTGCTAAAGGACTTCGAGTTTTTAAGAAAATTCAATATTTGTACTTAAATTAAATACCCAAACATTTGAAAATACAACTAAAAGCGAATATTCAATGTCCATCTATCAAAGTTATTTACCAAGTTGTGAGAATCGATAATGGATTAGAGGATGCTACTGCTGTAACCTAATTCTAACTAGCGCAGGATTATGACGTAATTCCAATATGCTGTCTTAGTTGGGAACAGACAGACCGCCTCACTGGGGTATTGTGGATGTGATGCAGCTAAAGGAATATTCTAAAACTATAGAGAATAGTCATGTAAGTCACGTAATAGAACTATTTTGATATTAAAATTAGGCTGTACGATTAAGATTATGAGTTTATTGAGGTATGAAGAACAATAATAATTATCTTTCTTTATTCAAAAAAAAGTTATAACATTGTTACAGACATTAAAGACATTTACAACATACAGAAGAAGTGTCTTAAACATAGGTGGCTCCCAAACTTGGGAGTCAGTGTTCCTCCATTATAAAAGTCGTTACGTATGTCGTTGGTTATTAAAAAAGCAGTGAAAAATAAAACAAAGGCACATTTTCTATAGACAAAATACAAAAAAAATAAAAATAACAATTATGAAATGTGCGGGAAGGTGTGTTGAGAGTGTGTGTGTGTGTGTTTGATGAGTGAGTGAGTGTGTGAGTTAGTTTGATGAGTGTGGGGTGTGTGTGTGGGGTGTGTGTGTGGGGGTGTGTATGTGTGTGTGTTTGAGGAGTGTCAAGCGTATGAATGGTGATGAGAAGTTTGTGTTGGACTATTGAGTTGAAGAGAATAGAAGGTTTTCTATTTCGTCGTAGTTTTTTTCCATCAACCACGCTTTCACTAAGATTTTACAGATGTAAAACAGAACAGGGTGTAAAGTAAAGGGAGGATCCTCCAACAGACGGGGGTGTTGTGTCTGGTGGGCTACTGCCCGACGATTGATGACGGGACGTTGTATATATTCTAGTCACGCGGTAAACCCTGCTTGCGCGATGCAGGATTTTGTATGACGTCAGTGTGATACGTAGTTCACATGTGGCAATGCCGCTACAAGTTTTTGCGATTATTTTTACGAATTTTGCAATAAAAACGTATTCTTGAAAAAAAAAGGTTGAAAAACATATGCGAATTATGTCATCATTCTAATTTAATTTTACTGAGAGGAAAGTTTTGAGTATGAATGTGGAAGAATATAAGAGTAGAAAGACTAAAAAAACGATGAACGAACTGCGTGAAAGATGATATGGCTAGAAAGGGAGATGAATAGAGAAGTATGAAAGAAAGAAAGAGAAAGAAAGTCTTGTTACGCGACCCCAAATAAATTGAGATAAGGCCCTTTAACACGGCACGGTTTCTTTACGGTACGGCGTATAAACTGCACAGTACATGTCTGTCAACAAGCTACCACAATGATCCATACAATACTGACGACCGTGCCTACACACGATGAATAAACCGTAGTTTTTTACGGCAAGAAAAACGTGTATGTTCTATGTTATGGGGTTTGGTTTCCGCACTTAGTCCGTCAGGTGGACCATTGCGCATGGGCCATGGCGGCCATTTGGTAGTTATTCCAATCAGCTCACCTCCCTCCAGAAGTTAATCAAAACTCCTGGTCTGTTCAGAACATCTATGAAAGATCTGGGTGACCCGAGGGTTTTTGTTCTAATCTGGGTGACGCTTGTGCATTCAAAGAGCACGTGCGCGACGGTTTCCGCAACCTCCATGCACGCCCTGCACAGAGGGCTGTCCGTTATGCCTATTGTGTGGAAGTAATTGTTTAGCGAGCAGTGTCCCGTGATGGTCCCAGTCACCAGGCGCAGGCCGTTCCTGTCCAGGCGTAATAAACGCCTGGTTAGCCTGCTATCCAGGGATGGCATAGCTTCCTTGGACTACCTGCAGCTCGGTGTCGAGGTCCAGCAGTACTCCGCTTGTTTGAAAGTGAACTCCTGTAGCCACCTGCGTATTTGGTTGAAAGGGATTGGTAAAACGTGTATGTACAAAGAGCCTAACGGCAAAGATTACAACTAAAATATGATTGCTTAATATCACTAATTAAACAATAACTAAAACGTTATCTTTAAGGCTTGTTAACACCATAACAGAAAATTTTGTCTCACTCCAAACGAAAAATTGACCAAATTCTTAGAAAAATAAAATTTCTCCTTTATTTATTCTTTGACGGCGTCTTGTGGCAGTTTGAAAAGTGCGAGTTCGCCCAAAGTTTTAGCTAATGGGTTAAAAAGGAGAGAGGGGAGGTGACGGCTCGAATTTTTGGAAATTTCGGATATAATTAGAGGAGCGATCGCATTAGGGACGTCACTTTTGGTTTATGGGAGGCACGTCACGGCTAGAGATGGACCAAGTATCCGACAGCCAAGTTTTATTGGCAGACTTGAATAAACTTAGCGGTTTCATCGTAAGGAAATGGGTTTTATTTTTGGACAAAGAAATGCGTAGGATTAGGATGGGGACAAATTTGAGCTGTTCGATAACAACAAATTAATAATTAAAATTATTTTGTCTTTTTAACCGACTTCAAAAAAAAGAGGAGGTTCTCAGTTCGTCGGAACGTTTTTTTTTTTATTTATGTTCCCCGATTACTCGAAGACGGCTGGACCGATTTCAAAAATTCTTTTTTTTAAGGATATACTTTCAAGTTGGTCCCATTATCATTTGGGCACGATCTGATGATGTGATCTTGGAGAAATCAAGGGAACTCTTCAAATATTATAGGCACATCTATAGCGATTTGGGTATTTTTGATGAGCAGTTGACATTAGGCTATTGTAACTTAGATAAATTACAAACTAACCCACTAAAATGAGAAAAAAAACTTTTTTACAAAAAATACAACCGACTTCCAAACTACAAAGTGAAAAATAACTTTAATTCCGGAAGCCGGTGTTAAAAACTAAAATACTGATCTAAAGACACCGACTTCCGAAATTAAAGTTATTTTTCGTTGTATTTTTTATAAAAACGTTTTTTAAGTTAGACCCACCACCTGATTTGATTTATCATCTTCTTTCTAACAACGTTCGTAGCCTCAATTACCTACTACCTTGAAAAATTACAGTTTCACCTACTAACTTACAAACAGCGTGCTTATAAACTCCTCCAGGAATAAAAAGCAGACTTATTCTTCAAATATTCTTATCCTTACATTAGTTTAGTTTTACCACTGTACTAAGTTCAAATATCTTAGCTGTCAACTAAACATGTTTTATTTTTCTTCTGCTAATCCCAAACCACAATACTTCCATCCATGTTTCCACTTCCACTTTCAAGTAAACAGGGTGTTTACAAAGTTCTCCGGCAGAAAATTAAAAAGTCAAACAAACTGCTTGCCATGCGCGTTCCGTGCCATTGGCCACACATTAATATATATTAAGGCGTACACTTGGTATTCACCCTCTTTCTGAAGACACGTGCTTTGTCTACATACTTGAATAAAATCATGCTTATGATGTTGCAATTAGCGAGGAAAAATTTTTGGAAGAAAAGATTTAAAATAAGGCAGTTTTTGTTAAGTTTGGAGAATATGAAGTATGTGTGTGTGTGTGGGGGGGGTGTGAGTGTGTGTATGTGTGTTTGACAAATAAATAATCTTTATCTTTGAAGAAAGAAAGAAAAGAAAGAAAAATGCGTTTATTGGCATTACTGCAGAGAAAATACAGATTATAACAAAAAAACAGAAAACAATAAATACCATAAGGGCCTCAGCTCAGCATATTGTCAGATGACAACACAAAGGTATTTGGTAGTGATTATGGAAAAGGTAGATAGAGCAGTGGTGGCCCAGTGGTAACGACCGCGACTAACGAGTTGTAGGTCGTAAGTTTGAACCCTGACAGGTACGTTACCTTGTGTAAATTATGCATGCATATAGCATATCCTAGAACCAAAAATTCGAAGACATGTGTCATCTACCAAACCGCACTGGGCTCACGTGTATAACAGCCCACTCCCTCTTACTGAGAGGAGACCTGTGTCCCAACAGTGGGAACATTATAGGCTGATTATGTAGATAGAGATAAGCAAACAATATACCTAAGCTGTTAGATTTCAGAAATCATCTCTCGCTATTTGAAAGGCTGCAATGGTTGTTGGTACAATATTAATAAATAGACTAAAAGCAGACATCGTCTTACTAGGCGAAAAGACAACTATCTATAATGCTAATGATAAGACAAATCACAGATATAAAGAAGACAATAGTAATAATAAAAACTAACAAATTCCAGCGAGCTATTCATCAATATATTTCCGTAAAGCAATATCAGGATATGGGACAGAACAGAACATTCAATAAAATCTAAAACAACCAATGTTCAATCCGAAATCTACACAATACATGACAGAATAACACGCAACGCTAAAGCTTCTACATCAAAAAACCTTTGAATAATACCAATTTACAAAAGTACATATTCCAAATAATTTTTAACAAAACCAATAATTTGAAAGCTTAATATTATGCTAAACGTAAGTAACATGGTACGGTGTGGTACAAACCTTCGTGCATGGATTTTAATTATTATCATGTACCGAATACGACTCCTAATAAAATGTCATTATGAAGCTGTATCACTACCAGCTAATATTCCAGCTGGAGAACTAAACATGCATCCTTAAGTTGGAGGGAAAGAGTTTGTTTTTGTCTGGCTTCAAGTTGTGGGATGGTAAATATAACTTGGTCCTGATATAGTTCTTTAATGGAACCGCAATGTCATGTGCGTGACAATGATGGTAGGTAAATAATATAGTTGAACGTTTTATATGGATGCAAGGCTAAAATAGCCTTTTGTATTGAAAGTTTTGTTGGAATTTTTGCATCGAAAACAGTGTACTTATGATTATTATCTAGTGATTTAGATTGCAGAAGTTCTAAATTTTCATTTACGTCAGCTATTAAGGTGACTTGTGCCGTTTTGTAATTTCTGCAAATGTTTAAGGTGAGTACTTTCACATGACAAATGAATATCGTTGCTTCAGTTTGAGCCAGTAAAGTTAAACAAAGGAGGAATGGCATACGGTACGACTTCGTGGCTTTTCATGTTTGCTTCTTTATGATTTATTATTTATACTTTTTAATGGTAGATGATAATGTTAGCATGTCAAGCCATAAAGCTTTTTTATTTGCTGAAAGTAGTTATCAACGTAATCTTGTTCCATTTTGCTTAGAAAATTCCAGTCTAAGTTTTTATATTTACGCAATGTCACTGTAAAAACATTTTACAAAACAAAAAACAACCGACTTCCAAAAAAAAACACTACAAAGTGAAAAATAACTTTAATTTCGGAAGTTGTTGTCTTTGGTTTTGTATTTTAGTTTTTTGCCACCGACTTCCGAAATTAAAGTTATTTTTCACTTTGTAGTGTTTTTTTGAAAGTCGGGTGTTTTTTTTTTTGTAAAAAGTTTTTATTTTTCACTTTTTTGTTGTGGTACCTACCTCACACACATTCGAATACCAGTATCTGCTACCAGTGACAGGAACTTATCATATCATCTACATACTAAGTGAGAAAAAAATACGTATTATTGAAGCTAACTCAAAAACCACCCAAGCAAAGTTAATAAAATTTATATGGGACCAATTTCAGAGCATACCCTTACAATTAAAGAATTTTCAAAATCGGTCCACAAATGACGGAGAAATCGGTGGACATACATTAAAAAAAAACATACGCTACGAACATATAACCTCCTCTTTTTTGGAAGTCGGTTAAAAATACGATACACAATGCAAGAGAGAGAAAAACAATTCTGTGTGTTTGCTTACATAGCATTTTGGTTTCTCCAGGGTTCACAAACTACACATTATTATTATTAAGAAGCAAAACCAATAATTAAAACAAACATTCATATCGTAAAACAGCACATAGCCCACCTTGATCGTCATCCAAATATCGAGCCACCAGCGAACAATAAGAACCAGTAGGCTGTATAACGCGTTTGCGCGCACAACACCCTTAAAAAAGGGGGGCAAGACGGCAGGGGGGCAGGTGGATTTAAGTCCTACCCTTTAAAAGATTCCGTCGTCCTCCCATTTTTAAGACTTTACAATACTGACACACACATCAGGGGGATTCTTAGCTTATTTCTTTAGGGTGTGTGTGTGTGTGTGTGTGATTGGATTTTTCCGTGTCTCCCGTAATTAGTGAGGGACTCATTAGGGATGTGGGATGAGCCGTAATGAGGTCTTCTGAGGACATCGACCGTTTGAATGTAGATTGAGACACGCGAGCGTAATGATATGAAAGTGAGAGTGTTTTAAAAAAAGTGTTTGCTGTTTTGTATTGAAATTAAAAGATTTCTTTTTAGATTATTTAGAAAAAAAACTTACTAAACTGTGAAAAGTTTCAATAAAACTCCAATTTCATACTTTATCACCGCAAGCAAGCAGGCCTAATGACATCATCCATAGACAACTGCAACGCCCAAAAAGGTTTACCGACACAAAACTGGCAAAGAACAAATAAACAAAATCTCAACTGCCAGTATTTTCACTAGCATCATCCCTTTCAAAATTGGAACAAAACAAATGTTGGTTGCAGAAAGAAGCGCTTCATTAGTAGGTAAGTAATTCACAGAAACCAACTCTTTCACAAGAGCTGCTTGTCAAAGAGTAGGTTTCTGGGAAGTTTATAAATAAATACTAAAAACCTATTAACAAATTAAAGGGGAAAATTCTAACGTTAACCTCAATTTATATTCTAGAAATAGCCACATTTGTTAAAAAGAATATCAACTCTTTAATTTTGATAAGAATGAACGCCGCAAAACTAAATAAATTCTACCAGCACCTCGACTACAGATGTATAAAAATAGCCCGGAATACCAAATCATCATAATATATAATAAGTTATCTGAACACATAACAAAAACGCTATGCATATTTAAATTTAGACTCAAGTCATTACTTTTATAAAAAGTTATTATAGTATCAACGAGTTTATGGAAGATAAGAAACTAAAATAAAGCACAAATGTTACATATCTAAGTATAAAATGATTTTTTAATGTTACTATACTCAAATGACTTTAATTAATAAAATATGTCACAAATAGATTATATATTAGTAGTAATTAATGTTGTGATATTTATATCTAGTAAGTATGCCATATAATGTTAACTTCCAAATATTTAACCTAGTTATAAGTTAAATGTTATAATACTTGCTGCGCCCTAACGCCTAAGCCTAGCCTGTAACTGAGAGTATATTATGCAAAAAAATAAAAAATAAAAAAAATTCTTCGTAATACGTAAACAAGTTCAGACTGGAACTGGTACTGGTATTTTTGCAGCAGTACTCAAATAGCGCACCAACACTAATTGGCAGTCGATGACTCTTTGTTATTGAGCTCGGTGACCGGAAGTTTCTAGTGTTGTTTGGACTTGGCCATTTTAATAGCCATAGCGTACAACCCTAATTATTTAATGCTAGGTTTTTTATTTAGTTTTGTATATTTTTAAAACTTTTTTCATATTTTTTTTTGGTTTCGACGTAGTTAGTAAGTATTACGTCAAATATGAAACGGCATATTATAAATCTTGATACGTAGGTACTCCACTTATTTGCCTTCGTTAATATTTGGTGCTAATATAACTTTTACATGGAGGCACCGTTAAGATAAGATAAATTATTTTTATAAAACATGAGTAATAATAGAACTAGACGGATTTTTTTTTCTCCCTTTAGTCCAATTTATTTGTAGAACTGAACGGTAGATCTATACGGACACATTCACATATACAATAGATTTGCACGGTCGTAAAATAACATTCGGGAACAGGAACTACATGTTTTGCTATTTAAGGCGTACTATTTTTTTTGGTCTAGTTAACAATTTTAATTTGTACATAACAAAAAAATCAATAATTTAACCTACTGTCGCGCAGTCGGTTAAAACATAATCTGTAAAAAACTTAAAAACTAAAATAATTTAATAAATAATAATAATATTTTTTGTTTTGTTAACCGGGAATGTGAACCAGACAAACCTATGGTTGTTATCGAAACATTATCTTCAGTCCTATTCCAAAACGGGGTGACAATCGTTACTTAAGGCTACCGCAGATAGGCACGACGCGACGGCGAGAAGCGAACCCGGTAGAACAAAATCCCCACGAAGCTTTTATAGAAATTGATCCACCAGAGTCGTGTTGCTCCTGTCTGCGGGAGCCTTTATCCAAAACACAGAAAAAAATCAACCCCGAAGAATTCTTCTGCGAAAACCTCTAAAAACACTTGCCCTAAGCGATACCAAAAATCACAAAAAAAAAACCGAAAAAATCCGCACGAAAACGCGGTGAGCATTCATTAAGGTTGACGTGTCGGACGTGCAAGTTCCCACATGTCACGGTAAACAGTTCGCCCTTGTTAGTCCCTTATGCCCCTGTAAGTCTTTAGTCCCTGTATGCCCCTGTTTGCACACCGCGTGCCCCTTTGAATACTAAGTTACTGGGACTTTTTATTTTACACAATGAGAATTGTTTCCACTTTTTTGCTGTGAGGAGTATCATGTAAATTGGCGTTTTTGGTTTTAAGGTCCCGATTTTTCAAGTACGTATGCGTACAATGAAAGACGTAGCGTTGGAAGGCCTCCCACAAGGTGGACAGATGACCTGGTGAATGCCGCAGAAATCTGCTAGATGCGAGAAGCACAGAACCAGTCGAAGAGGCGGTACTTGGGGGTACATGTCCAGCAGTGGACGTCTTTCACCTGAAATGATGAATTATGATAAGTACAACAGAAGTATGGAAGTTTTTGGTGTACTTTTGGGTCTGATACTATTTGTTTTGGGCATTGTGGTGTAGTTTAGGGAAATTGTACAAACGCTTTTGGATTGATCTAGATCGGTAAATAAATATGACACTTAAATGTGAATCGAAAATAGTAACGAAATCTGTACATTGACATTCATCGAAACATGTATTGACTAACAAGACACACATTATTTTTTTATGTTTTTCTATGTAACTGGTACACTGCTTAACGATAGAATTAGAGTAACATAAAAATCAAACTCAAAGCATTTATTTCAAATAAACCAATTACAGATACTTTTGAATTGTCAAGGGGTCGGTCAGTCAGAAAGATGAAGCTAGTTGCAGATTCCAAAGCGTAGTAGGTACCTATGGAGAAGAACAGGCAAGAAACTCCATGGACACTCAAATCAAAATATTGTTACAAAATATTCGTTACATCATTATTTATGTTGAAATTATACATGTGAGAACAATTTAGAAAGACGTGCAAGTTAAAAGCGACCATAACAAGAATAAAAGAAATCAAAAATTAAAATAAACCGTGGCAGCTAAGAGATGACCAGTCCCTACTGACGGCGCCCGTTCACGAACATGACGCATGGATCAGCACCATCTTAAATATCTATTTTACCTACCTCACCTAATTAGAATATTGTGACTCCCGATGCCGATACCTCAAGTTTTAGGCGAATAGGTATCTGTTACTCCATTCAAATACCAAGTTAGTCAAAGAGCCAGTAATTCTCTGGACATTGAAGTGTGTCCAACATGGTTTATTGTCTCTTTGCCTATAAAATTTTGTTTGCGACATTTGCATTTTCTTGACTATACTTATGACCTTATAAAAATTAACGATTGTTATAATTTTGTCAATACAAGCCGTGTACACTCAGTGTCTAAAGTTAGTGGCCTTTGTTGTGAGTTTCAGAAGTAATCTGTATTTTAAACATACATAGCCTCACGCCTTCTTCCTATAGGGTAAGCAGAAACTATAGAATGTCACCTGCTACGATCCTTACATACTCCTTTCGCTTCGTTTACGTTCATACGTATTTTTAAGTTGTCAATTATTGTGATAAAATAATCATGACAGTGGTTTTTAAAATAATATTAACTTCTAGGTTAACATAATTATAAAATGGTTGTTTTATTGTACCTGGGCGACCGAGCTCTGCTCTGGTGAAAATAGATATTGCTCATTTAATAGTATAGGAAATTTCACACTAATCCATTTATAGTACCTACTTATTCCATGCTGCCATGATAGTAGGTACTTACTAATTCCATGCTGCCATGTCATTATTCTCATGTCATTATTCATTATCTTGTTCTAAACTTTCGGCGACCGAGCTCTGCTCGGGTGAAAATACGGAAAAAATTAATTTTCCCAGATATGAGACCTAGCTAGATCGATTTTTCGCCCCCGTAAATCCCAATATTGCAACTTTCATCAAACTCATTAGAGCCGATTTCGAGAACGTGAGTACACATATTTATACATACAAAAAAAAAAAAACAACCGACCTCCAAAAAAACACTACAAAGTGAAAAATAACTTTAATTTCGGAAGTCGGTGTCTTGGGTTTTGTATTTTCGTTTTCTGCCACCAATTTCCGAAATTAAAGTTATTTTTCACTTTGTAGTGTTTTTTTTTTTGGAGGTTGGTTGTTTTTTTTTTGTAAAAAGTTTTTATTTTTCAGTTTTTAGTTGTGGTACCTACCCCACACACATTCGAATACCACTACCTGCTACCAATGACAGAAACTTAACATATCATCTACATACTAAGTGGGAAAAAATACGTATTTTGTAGCTAACTCAAAAACTATCGAAGCAAAGTTAATAAAATTTATATTAGACCAATTCGAGAGCACACCCTTTCAAACAAATAAAGAATTTTCAAAATCGGTCCACAATTGACGGAGAAATCGGTGGACATAGAAACATAAAAAAAAAAACGCGACGAACATATAACCTCCTCCTTTTTGGAAGTCGGTTAAAAAATACACAAATATTGTTCGTTTAATAGTATAGAATCCCACTTAAACTTTGTGTGACAATGCATTCTTAAGTTAGCGGTTTGGCGCTGCATAAAGCTCCTACTGATAACCAATTTCAAAATTCCGAACTGTTAGTACTCTTTTATGTTGTCGACTGTACTATCCACGCCACAGCATTCATATCGTATTACATTCTCTTTGATTCGCTCCACATTTTCAACAATAGAAAACACAATTTTGAGGCAAAAGCGATTCTTTAGTCAAATATCAAAGAAATCGTTAGCGTGAACCCGAACGGTGGCAAAGTTGAAATAATAACAAATAAACGAGCTAAACAATCGGCGCCTAAATGTTTTAATGTTAAAACAATGAGGACTTCTAATAATAAATTATTGAATTTGTCCCGCTTTGCGTAACGACGACGCGCCGAACGAGACTTGTGTGATTTATTTGAGAAAGTGTTGAGTGAAAAATTAATTAAAACATCTAATATTATAATTATCACACATTAATAGAAGCTCAATGGTCGTGCCTTCTCTGTATGAGAAGAGGCATGTACTTGTTAGAGTTGTTCCATAGGAACAAATCTCTTATGGAAAAGTTCTTATGGAACAAATCTAACTTGGAAAGATGTATTAATGATTCTAATGATTTTTTTTTTTTCGTGTGCCCATGTGCTTCTGACTTGACATCACATGCCGTCGAGAAATATATCTCTCAGACATGCCGGTTTCCTCACGATGTTTTCCTTCACCGTTTCTGAAGCAAGTGAAAATTATACAATCCACACATGAATCCGAAAAGTCAGAGGTGCGTGCCTTGGGTTCGAACTCGAGACCTATGACTTGGCAGTCTGACGGTCACACCACTAGGCTATCACTGCTATATATATTATAATTCTGTAAATACATATATCTATCGCGAATCACATTATTTTCATAAATATACAACCTGACACTGACTTGCAAATCGCAAAAAAGGTAAGAAAATTTGAATTTCGCGAGCTAGTAAGGATATGGGTCTGCGTGTACTGGACGGCAGAGGATTTATCAATTCAATTTAATACTTATCCAAACAAAATAAAGTATTTATTTCAATGCTCGGTGATCGAGCTTGGAGTATCGCAGCGCAGTTTTCCGTCGATCACCGAGCATTGAAATATATACCTTATTTCGATTAGGTAAGTTTTAAATTCTATTGATAAATTTAAAATCCTCTCCCGTCCCGCCCGCCAGTCGACGCAGGCCATATGAGTTAAAACGTTATGACTTCTGATATTGACCAAGCTTGACTGATTGGTCAACGTTGTTACCATACGAGACCCTGGTGCCCATTCTCATGACACTATCCTATTTTATTTTACACTAGCAGGAGCTCGTGGCTAATAACAGCCGCATGGGTCGATCCATCAGGTTAAGCTACGCTTTGCGGGGTTGGTCCGTGGATGGGTGACCATCTTTACATACCGATACTCCTCCGTGCCTCGAAAAGCACGTTAAGCCATTGATCCCAGCTGTCATTCATGGATCTTTGACAGTCGTTACGGGTCGTCAGAAGCCCGAATGCCTGACAACCAGTCTTACCAAGGGGTATCGTAGTACCCAGTTACTGGGTTGTGGAAGTCAGATAGGCAGTCGCTCCATATAAAATACTGGTATTCAGCTGCTTCCGAAAAAGGTAAAAGTTAGGCAGATTGATTTATCTATTTTACACTATCGACCCGCCCCAGTTTTGCACGAGAGCTTTATGACTTGACAAAACGTCGAAATTCTTTATCATTTGTCAGGTTCATAATGCAATGTGATATGTAATATCAATGTTAAACAGGGTGCCAGGGACATCCACGCGAAAACAGTTACCATGCGTTGAAAATTTTCGTCAGTAATTAAAAAATAAATTAATTGTATTTAATATGTTAATTTTAATTTTAAAATGAATTGTATTTATTATGTTAATTTTAATTTTGGTAAAATGTATGGATCTATTGTTATCTGAATTAAATGAATTTTATTTTTTATTTATTTATTAAAAAATAAACTGCTGTTTCACAAAAAAGTGCAATACCTACGCGGTCAAAATGTATAGAACAGCAGATTTAAAAAAAAAGAATGACGAAAAATTTCAACGCAGGGGTATTCAGAATCATGTATTGAATCCATGGTAACAGTTTTCACGTCGATGTCCCTGCCATCCTGTATACATATCCGGAATCAATTTTCTAAATGATTGTGAACACCGCGTCAAAATCCGTTGCGAAGTTTGAAAGAAGAACACGATCACACAGACATAGAAACATTATAACAATGAGATGCATGTTGTGTGTAGAGGTACAAATAAAAATAAATTATCCTATTTGAGCAATTTCCAATGAAAACAAAAGAACCGCCTCTAAACAATCCAAAAAAGTCACGTAAAGCCAGGGGCAGGACACTAATTTCGGCATAAATATAAAGGCCGAACGCCGAATTTTAAAGGCGGCAATTTGAACCTACACTCTCATCCTGATCGCAGGATAATTTATCTTAACGAAAGAAAGGGGTGGCCGAGGGGGTGAGGTGGGTACTCGCCCAAAAATTGGGTAAAAATGTTGCCAGCCAGCGATTAAACCGTTGGGGGAGATGCGTCGTATTAATCACCACCCAGGCGTCTTCGTGGATTCTCGCGGTATTGCTATAGAGTGGTTAATACCTACTTCCTACTGGAGTCTTTTTAAGTGAGAGTAAGTAACAATGTGATGTTTCTGATATGTAGAAATATTTTGGTACCAAGCTTCAAAAATTTTGACCTACATACATACATACATACATACATACATAAACTCACGCCTTCTTCCCATGGGGGTAGGCAGAAACTACAGAACGCCACCTGCTACGATCCTTACATAGTCCTTTTGCCTCGTTTACGTTCATACATCTGGTCATACACGCACGCCGGTTGCGAGTACTACGCACCTGGCCTTTCTGAAGAACATCACCAATAAGGTCAGTATATGTCCTCCTAGGGCGTCCCCGCCCGGCCTTTCCCTTTACATCAGCCTTGTAAATACATTTTGTTAGTCGCCTTTCATTCATTCTCTCAACATGCCCAAACCATCTCAGCATACCCTTTTCAATTTTTGTCACTACATCTTCTTTTAAATCACACCGCTGTCTTATCACATCATTCCTCAGCCTATCATTCATAGTCAGGCCACACATGCTTCGCAAGGAACGCATTTCCACAGCATTTATTCTACTTTCATGTTGTTTTTGCCACACCCAACATTCACTACCATACATAAGCGTGGGCACCAGCACACCATTGTGAACAGCCAGTCGAGCCTTTTTAGACATCGACTGGTTGGTCACAATCGCATGTATAGCACCATTAACTTTGTTTCCCGCGTTTACTCTCTTTTCCACATCTCCATCAATCTTCCCATCCCTTGTAAACAGACTCCCCAAATATATAAACTCACTTACTTGCTCCACACTCTTATCATTTATTTTCACATCACACACCGATACATCCTCTCCTCTTTCAAACACCATGACCTTCGTCTTATTCACATTTATATTCATCCCTTTCCACTTATATGCTTCACCCATCACAGTCACCATGTCTTGCAACTGTTCTGCTGATGATGCAAGTAGAACTTGATCATCTGCGTAGATAAGGCATTTGACAGGCAACTCATTCATCCTCAATCCGCACTCACCCTCTTTCAAATCTATCAGACAACTATCCATGTACAAGTTGAACAGCCACGGTGACGCTACACAACCCTGTCTAACACCCCTCGAGATGCAGAACCAGTTCGTGTATGCCCCATTTATCCTAACACAAGCACTGGAATCCTTGTATAAAGATTTCAGTGCCCGTACCAAGCGCCAGTCCACACCGTACTTGGATAGTGTCGACCACAGTTCTTCCCTCCACACACTATCATAGGCCTTCTCCAAATCAATGAAAGCACAATAGACGTTCTTGTGCTTTGCTAGATGTTTTTCGGTTATGCACCTTAGGGAGAAGATCTGATCCATACAGCCCATTCCCTCTCTAAATCCTGCCTGTACATCCCATATTTTCTCATCTGTCACTTTTATCACTCTATTTATCAAAACCTTCGCATACAGTTTGCCGACAACGCTCAAAAGACTAATGCCGCGGTAGTTTTTACACTCCTGCTGAGAGCCTTTTCCCTTATATAGTGGTACGATTACAGCCTTGCACCAATCATCCGGCACACGGCCATATCTCCAACACATATTAAAGATTCGGCACAACAGGCTTGCTACCACCCCATCACCGCCCTTCAGCATTTCAGCAGACACTCTGTCGTACCCTGCAGCTTTCCCAACTTTCATCCCTTTCAGCGCTCTTATAATCTCATCTATTTCTATCGCATTTTCGTCATCTACATCTGAGTTTGGGTCTTCAAAACTGGCATCTGCCCAGTCACCCACTCCTTGCACACTATCCTGACAACTAAATAAACTTTCAAAGTATCCCTTCCAACGTTCCAAGACCTTACATTCTTCGCTTAGTAAACATCCATCTTCTGCTCTTATAATATTCATACTCGATGTTTCTGTTACTCCGCGAGCCAATCTTACCTGTTTCCAGAACAGCTTAACATTGACCCTGAAGTTATCAGAGAACTTCCTGTTATACTTTTCTTCCTTTTCATCCTTCTTAATTTTTACCATCTCTTTCACTTTAATTTTCATTTCGGAGTATTTCTTCTTCACTCTTTCCAAATCATCTGAATCATCTGTTATATTCGTTGTCCCATTCATCCTATTTTGGGCCTTACAGGCTAAAACATTAAGCCAGGCCTCTTTTTTCTTCCTCACAACCTCTTTTACTTCACCATCTACCCAAGAATCATTCGTTCTACTACCACATTTTCTCTTCGCCAGACCACATACTTTTGTGGCTACATGCACCATACTACTTTTCACTATATCCCATACTTCTTCTAGACTGTAATCATTAGCATCATCAAATATTTTATCCGTCTTCACTTTCACTTCCATCTTATATTCCTCTTTTACTTTCACTTCTTGCAGTCTTTCTTCTTTTATTCTTTCTAGAGCAGTCACAGGAACTCGAACTCGGTGCCGCCAATGCCTGAACAGACCATCCATCCGACACATAACCAGATAATGATCAGTCCCTACATTAACACCCCGATATACTCTAGTGTCTGTGACTTTACTCTTTAATCTTCCATCAACAATCACAAAGTCGATCATACTTCTACTGTCTTGCCTTTCCCACGTATACCTGTGAACCTTTCTATGATTAAACATAGTGTTCATAACAGACAGATTCCTCTCTACACATATCTCTAGCAAATTGATCCCATTCTCATTCACTCTTTCATCCCCAAATGCACCTAACACTTTTTCATACCCATTCCTCTTCACACCAACCCAACCATTAAAGTCTCCAAGCATAACAATCTTCTCGTTTGACCTACATCCATTCACTAAATCCCTTACACTGCCCCAAAATTCGTCCCGCTCCGAAGGTGAGCTTCCCATATCGGGTGCATAAACGCACAAAATAAAAATAGAGTTTAGGCCCACCTTGGTTCTTACCCATAGAATCCTGGGACTCACACAAACATAATCTTTCACACATTTCATCATCCGCTCGGACAGGACCACCCCCACACCCTGACTGGCCCTATGTGTCTCTTGAACACCGGACCAAATTGCGGTCAGAGTACCGTGTTTGGATATGTCCACTCCCTTTCTTTTCGTCTCATTCACACATAACATATCTATCCTTTTATTCTTCACCAACTCACACACCTCATCCATCTTATCTTTTATACCTCCCTGCACATTCAGCGTAGCTAAGCGACATTCCGCCGCTCGCTTTTCGCCCCGTGGAAACAACTGACGTGGTGTGTGGCGAGCATCACCGCCGCCTCCGAGTTGATTATTATTTGAATTACTCATTTAGTTCCCACGAAAAGCAGAGGAAAAAATCTGTCAACACTCTACAGAGCCCCGCATGTAGAGGTAAGGCTTGTTAGTGCCTGGGGGCGCCCGATCCCAGACAACAGGCACGCTCGCGACTAGGCTCCCCCCTAGCCATGCAGCTCTCGGCACGGCAACCTTAGCTTGGGTGTGTGTTGTTCCTACCACACAGCAGGAAACAATAAAATGCCCCAGCTGCTCCCTTAGTCGCTTTTTACGACATCCACGGGATGAGATGGAATGGTTCTATTCTACTGCCCGGAGACCACACGGGGCTAGGTTAACATAATTATAAAATGGTTGTTTTATTGTACCTGGGCGACCGAGCTCTGCTCTGGTGAAAATAGATATTGCTCATTTAATAGTATAGGAAATTTCACACTAATCCATTTATAGTACCTACTTATTCCATGCTGCCATGATAGTAGGTACTTACTAATTCCATGCTGCCATGTCATTATTCTCATGTCATTATTCATTATCTTGTTCTAAACTTTCGGCGACCGAGCTCTGCTCGGGTGAAAATACGGAAAAAATTAATTTTCCCAGATATGAGACCTAGCTAGATCGATTTTTCGCCCCCGTAAATCCCAATATTGCAACTTTCATCAAACTCATTAGAGCCGATTTCGAGAACGTGAGTACACATATTTATACATACAAAAAAAAAAAAACAACCGACCTCCAAAAAAACACTACAAAGTGAAAAATAACTTTAATTTCGGAAGTCGGTGTCTTGGGTTTTGTATTTTCGTTTTCTGCCACCAATTTCCGAAATTAAAGTTATTTTTCACTTTGTAGTGTTTTTTTTTTTGGAGGTTGGTTGTTTTTTTTTTGTAAAAAGTTTTTATTTTTCAGTTTTTAGTTGTGGTACCTACCCCACACACATTCGAATACCACTACCTGCTACCAATGACAGAAACTTAACATATCATCTACATACTAAGTGGGAAAAAATACGTATTTTGTAGCTAACTCAAAAACTATCGAAGCAAAGTTAATAAAATTTATATTAGACCAATTCGAGAGCACACCCTTTCAAACAAATAAAGAATTTTCAAAATCGGTCCACAATTGACGGAGAAATCGGTGGACATAGAAACATAAAAAAAAAAACGCGACGAACATATAACCTCCTCCTTTTTGGAAGTCGGTTAAAAAATACACAAATATTGTTCGTTTAATAGTATAGAATCCCACTTAAACTTTGTGTGACAATGCATTCTTAAGTTAGCGGTTTGGCGCTGCATAAAGCTCCTACTGATAACCAATTTCAAAATTCCGAACTGTTAGTACTCTTTTATGTTGTCGACTGTACTATCCACGCCACAGCATTCATATCGTATTACATTCTCTTTGATTCGCTCCACATTTTCAACAATAGAAAACACAATTTTGAGGCAAAAGCGATTCTTTAGTCAAATATCAAAGAAATCGTTAGCGTGAACCCGAACGGTGGCAAAGTTGAAATAATAACAAATAAACGAGCTAAACAATCGGCGCCTAAATGTTTTAATGTTAAAACAATGAGGACTTCTAATAATAAATTATTGAATTTGTCCCGCTTTGCGTAACGACGACGCGCCGAACGAGACTTGTGTGATTTATTTGAGAAAGTGTTGAGTGAAAAATTAATTAAAACATCTAATATTATAATTATCACACATTAATAGAAGCTCAATGGTCGTGCCTTCTCTGTATGAGAAGAGGCATGTACTTGTTAGAGTTGTTCCATAGGAACAAATCTCTTATGGAAAAGTTCTTATGGAACAAATCTAACTTGGAAAGATGTATTAATGATTCTAATGATTTTTTTTTTTTCGTGTGCCCATGTGCTTCTGACTTGACATCACATGCCGTCGAGAAATATATCTCTCAGACATGCCGGTTTCCTCACGATGTTTTCCTTCACCGTTTCTGAAGCAAGTGAAAATTATACAATCCACACATGAATCCGAAAAGTCAGAGGTGCGTGCCTTGGGTTCGAACTCGAGACCTATGACTTGGCAGTCTGACGGTCACACCACTAGGCTATCACTGCTATATATATTATAATTCTGTAAATACATATATCTATCGCGAATCACATTATTTTCATAAATATACAACCTGACACTGACTTGCAAATCGCAAAAAAGGTAAGAAAATTTGAATTTCGCGAGCTAGTAAGGATATGGGTCTGCGTGTACTGGACGGCAGAGGATTTATCAATTCAATTTAATACTTATCCAAACAAAATAAAGTATTTATTTCAATGCTCGGTGATCGAGCTTGGAGTATCGCAGCGCAGTTTTCCGTCGATCACCGAGCATTGAAATATATACCTTATTTCGATTAGGTAAGTTTTAAATTCTATTGATAAATTTAAAATCCTCTCCCGTCCCGCCCGCCAGTCGACGCAGGCCATATGAGTTAAAACGTTATGACTTCTGATATTGACCAAGCTTGACTGATTGGTCAACGTTGTTACCATACGAGACCCTGGTGCCCATTCTCATGACACTATCCTATTTTATTTTACACTAGCAGGAGCTCGTGGCTAATAACAGCCGCATGGGTCGATCCATCAGGTTAAGCTACGCTTTGCGGGGTTGGTCCGTGGATGGGTGACCATCTTTACATACCGATACTCCTCCGTGCCTCGAAAAGCACGTTAAGCCATTGATCCCAGCTGTCATTCATGGATCTTTGACAGTCGTTACGGGTCGTCAGAAGCCCGAATGCCTGACAACCAGTCTTACCAAGGGGTATCGTAGTACCCAGTTACTGGGTTGTGGAAGTCAGATAGGCAGTCGCTCCATATAAAATACTGGTATTCAGCTGCTTCCGAAAAAGGTAAAAGTTAGGCAGATTGATTTATCTATTTTACACTATCGACCCGCCCCAGTTTTGCACGAGAGCTTTATGACTTGACAAAACGTCGAAATTCTTTATCATTTGTCAGGTTCATAATGCAATGTGATATGTAATATCAATGTTAAACAGGGTGCCAGGGACATCCACGCGAAAACAGTTACCATGCGTTGAAAATTTTCGTCAGTAATTAAAAAATAAATTAATTGTATTTAATATGTTAATTTTAATTTTAAAATGAATTGTATTTATTATGTTAATTTTAATTTTGGTAAAATGTATGGATCTATTGTTATCTGAATTAAATGAATTTTATTTTTTATTTATTTATTAAAAAATAAACTGCTGTTTCACAAAAAAGTGCAATACCTACGCGGTCAAAATGTATAGAACAGCAGATTTAAAAAAAAAGAATGACGAAAAATTTCAACGCAGGGGTATTCAGAATCATGTATTGAATCCATGGTAACAGTTTTCACGTCGATGTCCCTGCCATCCTGTATACATATCCGGAATCAATTTTCTAAATGATTGTGAACACCGCGTCAAAATCCGTTGCGAAGTTTGAAAGAAGAACACGATCACACAGACATAGAAACATTATAACAATGAGATGCATGTTGTGTGTAGAGGTACAAATAAAAATAAATTATCCTATTTGAGCAATTTCCAATGAAAACAAAAGAACCGCCTCTAAACAATCCAAAAAAGTCACGTAAAGCCAGGGGCAGGACACTAATTTCGGCATAAATATAAAGGCCGAACGCCGAATTTTAAAGGCGGCAATTTGAACCTACACTCTCATCCTGATCGCAGGATAATTTATCTTAACGAAAGAAAGGGGTGGCCGAGGGGGTGAGGTGGGTACTCGCCCAAAAATTGGGTAAAAATGTTGCCAGCCAGCGATTAAACCGTTGGGGGAGATGCGTCGTATTAATCACCACCCAGGCGTCTTCGTGGATTCTCGCGGTATTGCTATAGAGTGGTTAATACCTACTTCCTACTGGAGTCTTTTTAAGTGAGAGTAAGTAACAATGTGATGTTTCTGATATGTAGAAATATTTTGGTACCAAGCTTCAAAAATTTTGACCTATCGATAGCAAAAACGGACTGTTTTATTACTCTTTATAATTTATAAGTTTTTAAGAGAAATATTATTACATTGATCGGCTATTAATATAGTAAACCAAAAGTGCTAACATATCTTGTGATATACCAAGCTGTATTATAATATCATGTGCATCAGAAGGTTCATTAAAAAAAAAACCGGCCAAGTGCGTGTCGGACTACGCACAATGAAGGGTTCCGTAGTTGAGATGAATTTATTTATCCCAAGAACAAACTTAACATTTATTCCAACTGCAAATCGTCGCTCGGCATCCAATACCGCGAATGTGTAATTTTTTTTTTTTTTTTTTAAATTGCAGGATGACTTATTTGAACGTGTAAAATGAAATAAAACAAAAATCCGATTTTCGTAAAAAATTTCACATTCGCGGTATTAATATAATAATAATAAAAATCTAACACCTTTAAACGAGCAATTCTTGTATAATGTATACTAGCGACCCGCCCCGGCTTCGTACGGGTATAAACCGGGTTATTATACATATAAACCTTCCTTTTCAATCACTCTATCTATTAAAAAAAACCGCATCAAAATCCGTTGCGTAGTTTTAAAGATTTAAGCATACATAGGGATATAGGGACAGAGAAAGCGACTTTGTTTTATACTATGTAATCCGAATCTCTGAAACGGCTCCTAGAATTTTTATGAAATTTAGTATGCAGAGGGTTTCGCGAGCGATAAATCGATCTAGCTAGGTTTCACTTTTAGAAAACGTCGTTCAAAAAATAAAAAAATAGTCATCCAGATATTTTTCTTTATTCAAGTAACAAGGACTCATTGTGTTAGAAAACTTATGAAATTTACCTTATTTTACCAGATCACTCAGAAAGTTTTGCGACTAGCAGTTTTTGTCTATGGGATACTGCCTGGCGCTCAGAAGCACCAATTCCTCTGCAAAGCTAATATTTACACAAATATCATCTATACAGTGTGAGTCTTCATAATGTGCACATATCGAAATGAGGGAATCTATGCTTAATTTTATTGACGGAAAAAATGGTCAAAATTTTTTTTTGTTATTTCTTTTTAATTTTTTGTATCAATTTTTTTTATTTTTTTTAATCTTTGGGCATCTTATTTATAATTATTGTAAAAATTGATGAAAAGAATACAGATTTTGACTAAAAATACATGTTTATTTTCAATTGAGGGTAGTATTTTTTCTCAATTTTTTTGTGTGGACGCCTACTTACTTCCAATCATTATGGAGTTTGTTTCATCGCGATAGCTGATTCAGTTTAAAAGTTACACAGTTTTGTTACATTTTTTTTTAATTCCATAAAAAGTATGAAAAAATTATTTAGCTTTTTTAAAATATTTTTTCTGTCGTTAAAATTAAGCATAGGTCATTTCGATATGTGCACATTATGAAGAATCACACTGTATAGCAACCCACTCCGGTGCTGCTGAGCTCACCAATCCTGCCTCACCCCGCATTCCAATCTGTATGGCCTGGAAAAAGTTCCAGCACATCGTACACTATTGATCTGGTTACCATAGGTACCAATATTTAAAAATGATTTTAAGCTCCATCGGCAACCTATCCTTCTCCATCTTTCTCCACAATACGTCATAAGCAACCAGATCAAAAGTCTTGAATAAGTCGAGGAAGTTAGCATAAATCGGCGTCCTACGATGTGTATAAGTATAGTATGTGACGGTATGCTTAAGACACAACACTGCACTTTCTGTTGACAAACCACGCCGAAACCCGAATTGGTTGTCATGAACATTTACAGTTTTATTTATTTGTGTATTAAGCAGACTGTCAAACACTTTTAATATTGATATTATAGTAGCTAGAGAGATGGGCCTATTGGATGCCGAGCGACGAAATGTAAGTTTGTACGCACAATATTGAGAGATTTACCATGTTATTTTAAGAACATAGACTTCTTATAGGTTTTCCTGTAATCTACGAGTAAAGAGCCATACTATGTATTTTTTTCATAATTTTTGGTCCAGTAGTTTCGGAGATAAGGGGGGGGAATGGTCAATTTTCATTGAATTTCTTAAATATCTTTAAAAGTATTTATTTTAAAATTATATAAAAAATATGTTTAAGATTCTCGCAACAAGCCCTTTTATTTGGTATGTCACACGGTACTGTTAGCAAAACTTTTTTTTTCAATTTTCTTGTTTGCCGCCCAAAAGTGACCCCTATATTCAAAATTAATTTATTTACGTTACACATTCGTGTTTGGGTCACAGAAATACATATGTGTACTAAATTTCAACTTAATCGGTCTATTAGATTCGGAGTAAATTGGCTGTGACAGACGGACAGACAGACAGACACACGAGTGATCCTATAAGGGTTCCGTTTTTTCCTTTTGAGGTACGGAACCCTAAAAATTACGAAAAATAAAAGTAATGTTGGCAGTCGCCCTAGCTAATAACATGGCTGACTACTTATCTTTTCACTATGGCATATGCTGTAATCGCTTTTTTCGTACCGGCACAAAGAAAGAAGTATCGTAGATAGACAAAAATAAATCTGCCTAGCCTTTTCTCAACTATGTTGGGGTCAGCTTCCAGTCTAACCGAATGCAGCTGAATACCAGTATTTAACATAGAACGACTGCCTATCTGACCTCCACAACCCAGTAACTGGGTAGTACGATATCCCTTCATAAGATTGGTTGTCAGACCCGTAACGACTATCAAAAAGCCACAAACGACAGCCGGGACGGGGCTTAACGTGCTTTCCGAGGTACGGAGAAGTCTCAATATGTAAAGATGGTCACCCATCCACTAACCAACCCCGGCAAGCGTAGCTTAACCTGATGAATCGACCCGTGATGCTATTATTACTTAGCCACGAGCTAATGAAACGACTCAGATAGACGACAGATAGAAATCGAACTCGCAACTCTATACAAATCAGCAAGTTGGCCTGTCCGTAGAAGGCAGGGCGGCCACCTTGGCTTTGTTTTAATATTTTCGCAAGCATTATGAAGGGTTTGCTTGCTTTCAAATAATTTCGGCTTCTGTTACTGAAGTTTTGATAAAAGTTTCACTCCATCAATAATTAACGGGAACAATCCTGGTTAGCTGATGCGATTATAAAGGTTTCGGAGTTTTTGAATTATCTTTTTTTTTCTGGAATGTCAAAGTTCGAGAGTCGGGTCGAGTTTTCTTTGTTAGTAATTGAGTTTGGCAAGTTTTTGAAAGGGGAAACGCGGGTTAATGCTTATTTCAATTTATTGGTGCAAGAGTAATTCTGATGGGTAAGTAGAAGTACAAAGGGTACTTAGTTGGAGCTAAGGCGCTAAGTACAGGAGAGGTAAAGGTAGTGAAAGTTTCTGTACCTTGGTTTGGGTTCTGAGTCGGAGCTGCCTTCCAGAAAATATTTCTTGAAAATTATAAGAATTCTACCTTTTGTTTTTACTTTATAAAAAGCAAAACAAAGGTAGAACTCATTTTGCCTTCAAAATTTTTTTGTCACCTATTTTGTCCCACTGCTGAGCAAAACAATCCCTATATTTTTCCAGTTTTATTATTTTCATCTATAGTTTTATTTATAGCAAATTTTTTTCTATCCATCTTAGAGTTATATGGCACTATTTCAATTTGCCTAGCCTTTTCCCAACTATGTTGGGGTTGGCGTCCAGTCTAACCGGATGCAGCTGAATACCAGTATTTTACATGGAGCGACTGCCTATCTGACCTCCACAACCCAGTAACCGGGCAATACGATACCCCTTGGTGACTGGTCGTCAGACTTTCGGGCTTTTGACGACCCGTAACGACTGTCAAAGATGACACATGACAGCCGGGCCAACGCTTTCCGAGGCACGGAGGAGTCTCGGTATGTAAAGATGGTCACCCATCCAAGGACCAACCCCGGCAAGCGTAGCTTAACCTGATGGATCGATCCGTGTGGTTGTTATTACTTTGCCACAAGCTCCTCCAAGAGATATATGGCACAAATTCCTTAATAATTCAAATAATCAATTTCATTTTCATAATTAATTACCAAAGCTAGTTTATCTTAATTATAACATAACGTCACGCCTTGTTTCCCCGAAGGGTTGGGCAGAAGTGTCCCTGTAGCAGGTACACCCACATTTCGCCAGTTATGTTTAAGTCCCATGTAGTAGGGGGCGAGCCTATATTGCCATCAGCCGGGCACTGCTTCTGAGAAAAACCCAATAACATTTTGCCCGAACCGGGAATCGAACCCAGGACCTCATGCTCAGCAGAAGCACTTGCGACCACTAGACCAACGAAGCAGTTTATCTTAATTAAATAAATTAGACCAGTTACAGATCTTTATTTACACAAAAACAAACCTGTGTTTAAACTAATTGTTACTAGTGAGTTCAAACATGATCGTGGGTTCGATTCTCAGCCCACGCATAGTCTAATTGGAATTGTACGTTACAACATTCTTAGTTATTGCACGGATTTAGGACCTTTATATAACTGTACTCGAATTATTATAGAGTCGGTTATAAGGCTAGCATGAAACTGATAATTTACAAATTAGGTCCTCTTGAAGCTATCTACAAAAAAACGCATTTAAATTTAATGTATTCTGATATTATTTGGCTCAGAAACTTCGACAATACAGACAGAATATTTTAAGATATGTTTTGTTCTCATTGTGATGGTTTACAAAATCAGCGTAAAAACTAACTTTTTGAACCTATATCAAATGAGATATTTATAGCAATGATAGCCTATACTCCGTTTGAAATAAGATTAGACATTTAACTAAACCTTTTTTACAGTCCGTTCAACCGATTTTGACTTCTATTGCGATGGCGGCATGACAAATGACAGCTGCAGTAAACAATTGGTTTGTAACCACTTTTTTGCTTTTAATGCCATCCTTATGCTTACGGTATAGAAGTCAAAATCGGTTGAACGGACTGTAAAAAAGGTTTGTTTAAATGTCTAATCTTATTTCAAACGGAGTATAGTGGTGTAACCGTCACACTGCCAAGTCATAGGTCTCAAGTTCGAAGCCAAGGCATGCACCTCTGACTTTTCGGATTCATGTGCGTATTGTATAATTATCACTTGCTTCAAAAACGGTGAAGGAAAACATCGTGAGGAAACCGGCATGCCTGAGAGATATTTCTCGACGGAATGTGAAGCCAAAAAACTCTCTAACCACACGAAAAGAAGAAGAACAGATTAAGAAGAAGGTCCATTTTGCGACAAGCTAGGGCTGATTTTTTAAGCATCGAATCACCATTCTCACGCCAATAGATATTTTGAAATCGCAGTGACCAAAAGGTATCAAGAACTCTAACGTTTTTCACAAAATATAGATACAAATTCTTCGTATATATTACTTATTAATTAAAAAACTACAACATTAACATCGAATCCATCAAGAAAAAAAGCAAAACAAATGACAACACAACTATGTACCCACTTAAAAAAAAACCTCACATTTTGGCGTCCGTGCCAAATGTCACACAAGTGCGACGTGTAATGTCAACACACACACACATACATACAAAAAGACATAGTATGGAGAAGGAAGAACGGGAAACTTCCACGAAATTTGCTCACCAAAATGACGACGCTTGTTTTTTTAGGTGGCTGCTTATGACGTTCGAATAGTGTGGATGTGGTTGCTCTAATTAGTGCGGGAATATTTTCTATGAAAGACAAAAATGTAAAGAAAGAAAAGAAATAAAGAAAAAGTTGACTGGTAGAGGAGAAAATGTCTTGTGGCATAAATGAAATTGACTCTGAATTGTATAAGCATAATAAGCCAATAATGTTCCCACCTGGGACACAAGCCTCCTCTCTGTGAGAGGGCCCAGTGCAGGTTAGTGAATATCTGAATTGAAATAAAATTTAATTTATTAATACATGCGTTAATATCAAATACACAAACGCGTCGTTAATAACATATACTCAAATACTTAAATAATTATAATGTAATAAATCATTTCGACACTGGAAATTTCAAATGTCGTAAAGGACAGGGAATACAATGTCCTTTACGGCAATTGAAATTTCCAGTATTTCTTTGCATGCCATTATTAGCAAAACAAAGGACACTCCTTTTTTTTTTTTTGGATCTGTGAATGTAACTAAAAATGTTTGACAAATAAATTATTCTATTCTATTATGTCCGCCTATGAACCACTGTACATGAAGTTTAAATATATAAAAAATAATAATAATTAATAAATTAATGTCTGTAATTTTTATGGTACTGTACCTACTGTACTGTACTGTACATAATAAAGAATATTCTATCTATCTATCTATAATAATAATTAGTGAAGTTCCAATATGACAGTCTTCCACGAGTATAGAGCTTTGCAGATCACTATCTAAGGAATTACACTAACTCATGTCTCAGATAGAATAATGTCCGAGACTGCCTACAAAAGTGACTGATTTTTCTAGGGTAGTTATGTTTAGAGTAGGTACAGTACTCAACTGTAAATATAGCACTTATAGTTTTAGAATACGTTCAGCTTCACAAAGTGTCCTCTCAATCACTGCTTGTGATGTGTGACAGTTTCTGACTAAAAATCTCTTTGTAACGCTTGAACAGTGAAGTTTGACAATGCGATTGTCTTTTAAAAACCCTCTGAACGCCGCGTCCGTCGCACATGTATCAACTCAGAACACTTACTTGCAAAAAACCAACTCGAATTCATTAAGAGTCACATCCACCCAATACTAGCGCACCCTAACAAACTTATTAAGATTTCTTTTCTTTTTACTGTACGTGGTTAGCGACGTATGACGCAAGCTAACGGCCACAGGGGGGGAGGCACGAGGCCAGGGTAGGCCAGGGGGGGGCAGGGGAGACCCTCGCACGCATGGCCGCTCTCATGATTTAAGCACAGGGATAAGAATGAAATTAAAAATACATCCTCGCCATTCCTTAGGGTGCCGGGGGGACATATATGCAAATGAACCACCCCCTTCCCCCCTCTCATAAGACAGGGGGGAGTTTTTTGTTAGGATGCTATTAATTTGGGGTGTAACTCACTAAGTATGGGTACGCATATATGAGGGAGTCTTCGTGCGTTTCTTAGAGATTCTTTTTCCATTTTTTCTGTTTAAATTATGTAGGGATGTGAGCGGAGATTATTAAGTGTATTTCAGGTGAAATTTATTAATTTTTCTTGCGGAGAATGTGGGGACCAATTTGTTGGTACGAATATGGAAATTGATTAAAATTTTGAATGGTTTGTTTTGGTTGTGAATCCTTATCTTTTTGTTGAGTAACAGATGTTGAAGAGCTTCATACAATGAATACCTATAATTACTATGAATTAGAACGGTATTATAATTTGTGACAAATTAATTTTAATTGATTTTCATCTTATCTTATGCTCGGTTCCTATAAATATCTGGGGTACATACTTACCGACGACCTTAAAGATAATGTAGATATTGAGAGAGCGTAGGGCATTGGCGGTCCGAGGTAATATGGTGGCACGTAGATTCTCCCGCTGTACCGACCAGGTTAAGATAACACTATTCAAGGCATATTGTCAGGGTATGTACACGGGGGGTCTATGGACCAGCTACACCAAAAGGTCGCTAGATGTCTTACGCGTCCAATATAATAATATTTTCAGAATGCTGTTGAGACTGCCCCGTTTCTGTAGTGCGTCGGAAATGTTTGCACAGAATCGAACTGACGGCTTTCATGCGATCATTCGAAAAAAAGTCGCATCATTGGTAACTAGAACACGGGCCAGTAGCAACAGCATTCTGATGACAGTGAGAGTTTTTATTCTCCCATTTTGAGGCATTTTGTGGAGAGGATGGCCAAGCGAGAAATTTGTACCTCACTTGGTCATCTTCTGTGCAAAATTTCTCAATCTCATTCTCAATAATAATAATATTCTACTAACACTAGCTTTAAGATACTACTAACATAATGGATCTTTTGTTGTCCGAATAAATAAATTTAATAAATAATATAAACAATGATTTTATAAAAATATTTAAAAATGTATTTAATATGTAAAAAAATGAATAAATGAGAATATAAACAAAAATGAATCGTTATGCTTACTAATGGTAACGTTTTTTATTGCCAAACTGAGCATATAAAAAGATTCGCAAGCTAATTTTACCTGTGATAGCTACTTCCATATGGGAGGGTCTACTATGCAAAGCTATGAGGTCTTTGCTTCATTATTGGGAAAGATACAAGAGTCTTAATTTTAACCGATAACGGTCCGTAAATTTATAGGAATCGGCATTAGTCAACGATGACAGAATTGGAATTTGTAACTGATCAACGACTAAATAATCTTGTAAGCTTAAAGGAAGCAGCAATTGCAAGTTCTAGAACAGACGTGGGGTTAAGAATCAAGACTTCTGTTTCTAAGTATGTAGTCAGATAATAAAAACCTGTGACAGAATTATAATAAAACACCTATTAGGATCCGCAGAGGAACGACCTTCACCCTTGATGAATGAAAAGTAAAAATAATATTTGAATTTTTCTTAATTATAATCTGGCCAGGAATTTATAAGCCAACCTGCTCGCGATATATTTTTAACTTACAAATTTTGATATAATAGCAGATTGTTATACGAGGGGCTAAAATAACTCATTCTATCAAGGTAGTTTTACTCCCGAGCTTTAGCGCGGGAGTAAATAGAAACCGAGTTAGAATGGGTTTAGCGCCGTGTGTCACAATCTACTTTTCATTACGATTGCGAGAACATAAAATAATCCAATACAATATTAAATAGTTTATTTTGTTAAAAAAATATACAATTTGTTCAATCTGAATTTTTAAGGAAACTTTTTATCCCGGTATGCGGAAGTAAAAAGCTAGTTTTACATAAAGACTTTATTTTTATAGGCTCGTTGGTTACAGACAAAAATCACTTTTTCCCCTAGAGCAAGAAATGCAATTTTTTCCCCGATCTAGTACGCTACAATGACAGACTTTTTGAGCAAGAGGAGTGAAAAATACTTTTCATCCATTAAACAGATGGGTGAAGGTCGTTTCTCTGCAAATCTTAGACCATTTGGGAACTTTTTCCACAAGAAAACAATCTATAACTGAATAGAACAGATTCTATGACATTACTTATTTAAATTATTGAATTTATTCCTAATAGATACCCCATACCAACATACACAACTTTTTAAAACTCCAAATCAGCTTCCAAGGGATCTGAAACTCTTAAACGTTGATCATCAAATACCATTGTGAATCAAGTTCGCGGCATAACAATGTGTCGATACAATCGTGGCCCGGGGCGAGAGGGCCGTGTTTTCACACGTTAGACATTCATTGCGATGAGTTGACACTTTTCTCCATGTAAACTTCGATAAGGTGGTTGTAAACAGGAGAGGAACGAGATGAGAATGAACTCTTATGAAAACAAATGACTATTCAAAAAACGGTCTTTTTACAGTCATTTGTTTTTTTGAAAGGAGTGATTTTGAATTTGGACCTGCTAAGTTGTGCAGTGAGTGCATATATGAAGGTACATTTATCTCCCATCATTCGTTAGATACATCGAATGGACAGGAGGCTAAGTGATAACATCCGCACAGGTCGATCTATCAGGTTAAGCTCCACTTGCCCCGGTTGGTCCGTGGATAGCTGACCATCTTTACATACCGACACTCTTCCTTTGACGACATTATAGTACATGACTGCCGCGTCCCGCAAAAGAGGCATTGATGGACGAATGTGCAAATACGTGAAGCCACAATGTCTAGTTGCGGCCAAGGTTTTATAGTACTTTTCTCAAATAATGTACGGAAATTCAAACTAAGTAAATTAATTATAAAATCCAGAATCAATGACGAACTACGATAATTTTTCACGCGCCAAATGTTCATTTGTTTATTTTTTACTTTAAACAGCTCTATTTGCAAGCCAAATCGAAATTTTTAAACAAAATCTTTGATAAGTAATCTCCTTGGTTGTCATGTGTCCAAGTAAAAAGTTCGTTCCATTTTTAAATTACACGACAGATTAAGATTTTCATACTAACATTACCGGCTGCCTGCTCGCATGTATTTGACCAATACAGCATTTTCGATTTATCTCGAAGAAGGTTGTCAAAAAATGCTCGAATTTCCAAGCATGTTTGAGAAAAAAGCTGAAGGTACCTATTAACTAGAGACTAAAATCTAATGTCCATTCTAAGTATAAAGCAATTCTCATTAAGAAAATACCAAGTGTAAGTAAAACCACCATTAAATACCGAATATAAGCTCCTCCAATAGATTAAAATGTGAATAATTTTCGTTCTAAAATAATTCAAACGACGCCATCGTTTCTTAGAAAGGGTTGTTTTCTTAAAGGGTGGATTTTTGTTTGAAAACATAATACTATTGTGACTCGAAGATTAATTAAAGATGAGAGAGTAATATCATATTATAAAGAAACATGCCGTTGCGTTGCGATATCTTTTTACAGGAGCAATTGAAAGTTTTGAATTTGAAGAGGTTTGGGGAATTTCCAATGTCGTACTAAATCAAAGGATAAAGTAACCATTAGTATACTTTCCTGCGTACCAGAAGGTCCAGAAGATCACAAAGTTAAAATGGACACAAAACATGTTGACAAATTTATCTGACTAGTATTCAGTGAAATTCTGAAAAATTAAAAAAAAAATCGTGCTTTTGAATGCGAAAAAAGAAGAAGAAGAAGATATTAAAGAAAAACGTACTTTTTTAACAACTATGCCCAACTGTAATGGTCACCAATATATCGACGATGGAAATTTAATAAATAGAGATTGATTAGATATGTTTAATTTAAAGATCAACCCTTTAATCCGACTAAGATATAACTAACTTAAAAATAAAAACAAACAAAACAATATTTTGTATCAATCAAAATATACTAAATAGCACCCTGTTTATCAAACTTAACGCATTCAAATCGTATAAGGGGATCGATGTGTATTCTATATCTACAGGCTCCCGTCATCCCGTCGACAACATCCGCGACCAAATTAGATAATCCACCGCGGATTTTGTAAACATGTGACAATGTTATAATGTGGATGTTATGTTGAACGAGATTTGTGTTGTGTTTATATACATGTTGAGGTTTTTAGACAGATGCTCGTAGGCGCGGGTTTGCGGACGGTGAGCTATGGGTAGCTCGCCGTCCGATATGGACTAGGCCCGGATCCACGCGCGCAACTGACGGGTCCGCTAGGGCCGATGCCTGCCGGGGTTGCGGGGAAGTCCGAAAGGGATATCGTGGCCCCCGGCAACATGACAACTGCGGGAGAAGTTATTTGAAAATTTGCCACAAAAAAAAATGGGACTACTTAGTACCTACGTTGTGAATATTATGTTTTGTTATAGATTCTCGAATTATTGTCAAACACAAGTTAGAAGACTAATGACTGATTTGACAGCCTGTTGTGGTCAGCGTGCCAGACATAAGCTTCTTCAAAAGTTACTTGGTGACCTTGGTCTTCAAACTCTTCCTCGGTCCAATGTGATCCGTATGGCTCGGAATTAAAGTTCATAACAAGGTAACATTATGATAAACTAACAGTCTCACTGATCTCATATTTTATAGTAGACTAGCTTTGCCCCGCGGTTTCACCCGCATGAGTCTCGATTCCGTGGGAACATCGGAATAAAAAGTATACTATGTCCTAATTCAGGTCATGGTCTACCCATGTGCAAAATTTTATTCAAATCCATGCAACCGTTTTAGCGGGAAAGCGTAACTAACAAATAAACAAGTAAACTCATTTTCGCATTTAAAATATTACTAGCTACGCCCCGCGGTTTCACCCGCATAAGTCTCGATCCCGTGGGAAAAAAAAAAGTATCCTATGTTCTTTTCCAGGGCATCATCTATATATGTGCCAAATTTCATCCAAATCCGTTCAGCCGTTTTAGCGTGAAGGCGTAACAAACAAACTTACTTTCGCATTTATAATATTAAGGATTATTTATGTTAAATAATAATATATTAATTATAATATATAATTATATACAGTTAGGATTGAGATAGTAGTTTTAAATAAAATAAACTAAATGGTGTTACAAAAAAGAATAAATAAGTAGTAAAAAAAAGAGTAAAAACATTAAAAATATTGAAAAATTATCAGTAGTCTGTGTCAGGACAAAGAATTTTATTCCCCGTTTTTCTCGTTCAGGCGATGAACCAAAACGCTCCAAGCACACAGCCTTCATAAATGTTTAAGTAGCAAGACAAAGCTGCTCCACTTTTTAATTCAAACACGTCTTCCACACACCACACCTGCAATTCCGAAGCCCCCATTATTCAGGGAAGAAGAGGAATACCCCGTGAACTTTGGCTGCTTCACGCTTCGCATAGCAAAGGGCAGATCGATGGCTGTCAAACAATAAATGTCACGTCCACTCCCTCATGTTAATTCACATCAATATCACCCTCACAAACCAAACAATTCTGAGCTTTATCCCCCTAGAATTAAGGATCATGATAACTGCAGTGATAAGGTTGTGAATCAACCTCCCGATTTTTCTTTGAGGTGCGAACGATGCCCCAATTTTTCGCGAAACGTTTGGTATATTAAAAAGTAAATGTTTGCAACGTTGAGCGTGAGGTGTTACGTTGACTTTCTGATATACGGAACCGTGTTTACAAACTTGTTTCTTTTAGCTGACAGTAATTTTAAGAAAGGATTGATCTTTTGAACTTTTAGTATGGTGTAGTTTCAGGGCTGCAGTTTTTCATAGAAATAAACTATTTAAAAACATCATTTCGCAAATTTTATATTCGCTTAGTTTGACAATAAGCTGTTTTTTTTTTATATTTTCGTTCTTAATCATTAATCAAAACAGTTTTTATTAAATTAAATCAACACTTATGACTCGACGATTAGTACATTTTTCAGTGACATAAAATTAAAATAACAGGTCCTAAAAACAGTGGCAACTTTACCCTATTAAAATTCGATAGTAGTTTTACTATCGAATTTAATAGAATTCGATAGTAAAACATTCACACATAAATCACAACATTACCTCTCCACACTTAAACATACGACATTTGTATACCTAATACGATATTACATCAGACTTATTCAAATATACTGCAAACTTCATTACATACTATTGAATGGTACAGATTTGAAATATCTTTAAACGCAACAATTCATGTCTAGCGTTAGTGTTGCTTCTCACGGGACTGTGGGTGATTATCCGATTTTTATTCGGAGTTAGATTTTTTTTATAATATAAAAATAATTATGTAATGGAGACATGTCTCCATTACATAATTATTCAATATAATATTATATATATATTATATATTTTATATAATTATATATAATATTTATTAATAATAACACCATGGTGTTCACATATTTACAAGCATTGTTAAAGTAGGTACCTATACGATATTCCTAAAAAAATTACAAGTGATACTAATTAGTTAGTGTGTAAGTTCAAGTAATCACAGAATGTAAAATAAATGTTATAATAATTAATTATACAATTAAATTAGCAACCAGTTTGATTTTGTCTAGACTTGTCCTATGGAGCTAGACCAGCATGCTTCCAAGCATTCTTATCTAGGATATTTCAATTTATTAATACGTAATTGTTTATTTTACAATATACATCTAACACTTCATTATAATATACACAAACTAGGATATAATCCTCTAATTTGTAATAAGCCTGTTTACAAAGAGTACTTTTAATATGAATTTTAAATTTTCTTTCTGTTAACTGTAATACTAACAGGATTTAATTAGTTACTTAAGCATAATAGTTACCAAGCACTTCCATATATGAAGATAAAGGCTTTTACTTAGTGTTACCCACATAATGTCAAATTGGTGGCATGTCGCTGTCAAAATCAAAATAGCTATTGACCACGCTTTTCGTTCTCAATATGAAAAAGACCGTTTCTTTTGAAAAATGATTGATATTCATTTGTTTGTTACACAATCAGACAAAAACAACTGCCAATCACACCATTCGAAATTTTGAAAAATTTCGAATTTGTCACGCGTTCGATATCGCGTATCTCAGCACTAAGGCATAGCACCCACGACCGAGCCCGAACGCATGACTTATGCCAGTTTGTCACATTCGCAATCAGACTGACTCTGTCCCATGCAATGATTAATGCCTTTCTTAATTACTAAGTTATCGTTGGAAACGGGGGGCCGATACATGTGTTCCTGGGCTTAATTTATTGACTTTTGTGGCGTGTTTTAGGGGACGGCTGATTGCTTTAGTTTGTTCGCGAGTGCCTTTTAATTTAATTTTGCTTGTTTTCGTTTTTTTTTTTTAAATTATTTCATAGTTAGTGTCAGTAACCAGCTGCCTATAAAGACGCCACTATGAATATCTAAAAAGTCAAATAGGTATAAACTAGTTAGATTTTTCTTCAAGTTAGACTGCTCCAAATGATCGATGAAAGATTTCGATATTACTTAATCATAAAAATTATAATAATAACACCAGTATTATTGCCCCACTGCAGGGCAAAGGCGTCTTCACATACAGAGGCACGAGCATTGATCACCTTGCTTGCTCAAGACGAGTTGGCGATTTCAGACTTATATTAACTAAACGTCCATATTTCCTCACGAAATTTTCGTTCATCAATGTCAGTAATGTCCAAGATAAATTCAAAATAACATATGAATTGAAAAATTTACCAATCTTGCCCAGATTTGAATACACAACCTCATGTATGACAACCGTTATTACTTATTAAACAGTAACTAATTTTACTTTAGTTATAGTTTTGAACCACTTGTCCAACATTTCCAAGTCATGGTTGAATGCAACCTTTCGTACGCTCACAATTTCCCTTAACATCATGAAAAATTACCGAAAACCCCGTGCCCAATCTGCATAATAACAAAATTTCTACATAAAAATTGCGTCTTAAAACCGTCACCTTAAGCTTAATACACACGCGCGTCACGTTTCGCGCTCATTTGGAGGCGTTCATCGATCGGAGACAAAGCCTCGCCAGCCCCGATAAACGAATTAAGGAAATGGGAGATTTTTTATCTGGGCCGTGGGGGGTGGGGCACGACACGCGTCGTAAAACGCAGCAATACTTTCTTATGCAAAGTCCCTCCGCGCCGATAATTAGGTGAGCTTCGTCGGTGTGTGTGCGCCTTTATGCGAGTGTTTTGTTTTTAATTTTTAGAGGGGTGACGTGTTTTGTAAGGTTCCCGATTAGAAGCGTGTTCGATGTTTGAAATTTTGGAAGACGAAAATGTTTGGTATCCAAAATTACTTACTTATATACACATTTTGAAGCAGCTTTTAACTAATTAGAGGGGCAATCTGTCAAAATTCCTCTAATTTAGCTATATTTTTGACAAGTTTTTGACATTGATTGTCGCTGAGATGAGATAACGACTAGATTTAGAACGTTTTTAATTACTGGAATTAGCCTTCTGGTGGTATATTAAAATAGAAGTTAGAGTAAACAGATTTATCTACGTGAGCTTAATAAAATCAAATTCATGTACATATTTATTGCCAAAAAAAGTAATTCAACGCAAACGAGTCTACATAAAATCGCAATATAAACATTAAACATGTAACTGCGCAACATTTCAGTAATATCGCGGCACGAGATAGATATCACGGTACGAGTACGACATAGATACGAATTACAATCGTTTGCAAATGAACGAGCGAACGACGACTGTCTTGCACATGTCTTTACTTAGTCTAACAAGTCTTGATACTTGTCATTAACTTAAAATTATTCTTATTTTATTTTAGCATGCACTTATACACTTTTAATACTGGCTATGAGTCGCCCAATGGCCATTTACACATACATTTTGTTTCTTTTGCTATCTACTACGGTTTGCATGGCCATCTCACAAAGAGTAGGTTTAAGCTGCAGTCGCAACAGTAGCAAAATTATAGGCATTATGTCATGTAATGTTGATAATCTTTAATCATGTTCACTGTACACAAGTGGACAGTCTCTTCATTATGAAGCGGTAAAATTTACAAAAGCGGATTCGTAAATAAATAAGTGATAGAGACACATTGTTCTTTCATCTTGAAAGTAATCAAATCAAGCAATTAATTTAACAGGATCTTAAAAAATGCTCTACAGTATAATGCTTTTGGATCTCAATCTTAAGCATGTAAAATAATCAACCGAAGAATGTGTTCAAGAACACCCAAAACTCAAAATTAATTATAATTAGTGACACAACCACAATCTTAAAATTGAATGTGTTACCATTACAGAATAAGCACCAGCATAATATCTAATGCTGCGAAAAAAGATAAGGAATGTCTTAACTGTCTTAAAGTATCAAGAATCACCGCCTACACATAACACTTTTAATTTACCCTCCTTAAAAAAGGGAGGGCAGCGGTGTTTTCGGCCCTAGCCGTGTGTGGTGGTACCCCCCTCCCAAAGGGGGGGGCGGTAATCAAGACACGCAATCTTCGGCGAACCCTTAAAAACTTTAAAACTCATCGCCGCCTTGCGATGTATACGTTTACATTTGTGTATGTTTACATCTGTACATGTTTACATGTGTACGTTTTTACATTTTTTGGGAAGTTTGACGGTGATTTTAATTTGCTGTGGTAGGATCTTGGTTGGAATCTTTTATTTAGGTTTGGGGTTTATTAAGGTTTTGATATTAGTCTGTACTATGGCTTGGTAATTAATTAATTAATAACAGCAAACTTGCGATAAGATGTATTGCAAGAAATTCGTCAAGGAATTTAAATACTAAGTTTTGAAAGATATTTTACTAATTCGATATTTGTAATTTCAAAACAAATTATGTTTGTTTATTCATAAAATGTTGTAAAATGTGATGGAATTAAAGTTGAACTAGGTATTGGTCAATAATAGGTATTATTGGTTAATTAAATACAAAAAAAAACGTGTAGCACTCGGGGACTGCCGCGGTAAAGCTATTGCATAGCATTTGTAACCTCCATACTTCCTATTTGTCAACGTTACACTTGGGATGATGACGTGATGACATAAAACAAAAATTACGTTCCCATGACAACATCAAGTTGTCATGAGAACCGTCATTACATGGTAGGCGGAGTGGGGGGTGTTAGGTTTTTTTCGTTACGGAATTTCTTGATTCGGTCGCCACGCTCAAACCCGCGATAAAAGCTATGCAATAGCTTAAAAATCTGCCTAGCCTTTTCCCAACTATATTGGGGTCGGCTTCCAGTCTAACCGAATGCAGCTGAATACTAGTATTTTACATTGAGCGACTGCCTATCTGACCTCTACAACCGAGTTACTGGGTAACACAATACCCCTTGGTAAGACTGGTTGTCAGACTTCGGGTTTCTGACGATCCGTAACACTGTCAAAGATCTACGAACGACAGTCTGGACCAATGGCTTAACGTGCTTTCTGAGGCTCGATATGTAATGGATGGTCACCCATCTACGAACCGACCGCGGCAAACGTAGCTTAACCTTGTATCGATCCGTGTGGCTGTTATTATTTAGCCACATGGTTAATTAACTATGTAAAGTAAATCAATGTTGTAACTTTTCTTGTGGATGCACTAGCATTGAACTATAATATACAGGTGGTTCAAATGTAGTAACGTCATGAAAAAAAGAAATCTGTATTTGAAATCATATCAGTCATCAGTTTTTTTTTTTTTTCAAATATCCTATCTTAATAGACCTGTGACAATATTTTTTTGTCCGGAGGTAGTTGAATAAAAAATATTGGACACGTATTTTTTCTTTTTTGACGTAATCAAAATTACGGCGATACATTTGAGTTAAAATGTGGTATGACGTCATGCCTTGCTAGATTTTATACTGAGTTGTGACGTAGCGAGCCCCCATTCCCCAACTTTAATACGCGTTTTCTAAGTTATTTTTGATTAATATAATAAAACAAAAAATACATGTCTAGTATTTTTTTATTATCTGAAAGACAGACTAAATAGAATTTCTTTTTTTTTTTACCTAGGCAATTACAGTGTTTATTGTACCTCAATCTCCTTGAACGATTACCTCCCGAACCATTTTGTTTGCCAAACTCCTCAAATTGTGAAGTGTCACTCAAGCTTCTCCTTGCTTTTCTCTGGGTCACTGCTTGTGACCACTGCTCAAATTGCCCATGCAATCGTTCAGATTACAAATGATTTGAGCCCCTCTTTTTGGCATTGACCAAGATTTTTCTATATTTTGATAACAATTTTCAAATTGAGGAAAAATAAGTAAATAATCTTATACTATTAAACGAGCAATATTTGTAAATATATTTGTTTGTATATATATATATTTGTACTCACGTTCTCGAAATCGGCTCTATCGATTTCGATGAAAGTTGCAATATAGGGGTTTACGGGGTCGAAAAATCGATCTAGCTTGGTCTCATATCTGGGAAAATTGGTTTTCTCCGTATTTTAACCCGAGCAGAGCTCGGTCGCCCAAAGTTTAGAACAAGATAATGAATAATGACATAAGAATAATGACATGGCAGCATGGAACTAGTAAGTACTTACTATCATGGCAGCATGGAATAAGTAAGTACCTACTATTATGGCAGCATGGAATTAGTAAGTACTATACATGGATTGGTATGAACATTCCTATACTATTGAATGAGCATTCTCTATTTTCACCAGAGCAGACCTCGGTCGCCCAGGTACTGAAATACTAATTCGACTAAATTGAATTAAATTAAACAGTTTTAAACTCTACGGAAATACTTACACATTTTATTGTATATTTTCTCTTTATTTTCTTACTCAGGTTTAAACAGACATAAATTGATAAGTAAAGACATAGAAATTAATTGTTAAGCAAATTGACTTCCAACTTCAATTGTCCATATATTCAAATCACAACTGTCGTTCTTTCCGTTGTGTAAAAAAAAAACACGGCAAATTGACGTAGGGTGTCAACTTGCTTAACAATTAATTTTTCGAAATGTGCATTTAGGGACTGACCACTGGTTGCGTTCTGCTTCCTACGGTCCTGTCAACTCGAACATTTATATAATGTTCGATTTGACCAGAACGTAGGACGCAGAACGCATCCAGTGTGACAAGTCCCTAAGCTAATGAAACAAAGGAAGAAAATGTCACAGTCGAATTAATAATAAATAACATCCAGATAGCTTCACAACAGAACTACTCAACCACAACTAAAAAAATAAACAAAACACAAACAAAAATTCTATTTTCAAATTCAAACTCCCGAACGCATCATAAAAATTCAAACCTATACAAAATCGCACATCCTACCGTGAATAGTTCATTAACTTCCTTACATGTGTGTGCATCTATTAGTCATATTACCATGCGGATGTGTGCGTACACAAACAGGGGGTTTTAATTTTTGGGGGTTCTTTAATGACACTTCTTCGCATCGATTTTAGCATTTTACGAAGGGTTCTGCTTTTGTTTTGCGTTATCGATTCAAGTTTTTTTTTTCTTTTCAAATAGTAGAGTGCGTGCATACGTGCTGAGCTTGCATGCACACATAGGGGATGTCGGATGTGGAGGAAATTAATGTGACGTCATCGATTTTTTTAGTGAAATTTGCTTTTTGGGGCAAAGCGGGTTTGAAGTGTGGGTTATCGGAAAGCCGTTTGATGACTCACACAATAGGTTTTTAATAAACTTTATGAAAAACTAAATCAAAGAGCTTAGGCAATTTAAAGTTATCAACTAGCACTGCATTATGTGAACAGTATCTCTAGACAATCCCAAAAGTTAGTACTTTTGGGATTGTATAGAGGTACTGTTCATAGGGTCATTGAAAATGTGATTATTAGTCGAAATACAAAAAATGATAAATATTAGTCAACAGTTGAAAGGTCAACCGCCCGTTTTGAGTATTAGGTAAGCTTTTGAATTTTAAAGCAAAAAGTTTCGGTAAATAATTACTAAAGGACTGTAAACACAACTTACACTAACAAAACACTATTGCAAAGCTACACGTTTCTAAAAACCTAACCATGTTCTATTATTATTTCTTTTGCTCTAGGAAACATTTACAAAAAGCTATTTGAATCTAGAAAATATGGCAAAGATACAAAGCAGATGTTTCTCAACCAAGGTACAATCTAGGCTCTAGTCGCATTACCTCATTAGCTTACACACAAAGTAAACAAAGGCACGAAACTGCAAAAAACGCGATACACATTAACAAAGCAAAAAAAAAATTAACACAAATTAAAGAAACGAATAACTGGATGAAGACGCGCCAATGAAAGGGGCAAAGTCGCCCCCCTGAACACCCCCTAAAAAATTTAATTCATCACCGCCGTTGAGACATATCTCCTTCTTGTCCCTTCCCCTTTCTTCCACGATTCTTTGCTTTCTTGCGAGGTTTTTCCGAGAGCAAGACAGCCTATACTCATCCTGTATATCTTTTCACAACCTCCAGAGCAATTTCAACCTTATTTTTTAACACCAAAGTTGAATTTCGATTGGACTCAAATCACACTTAGGACTTTTGTAGTAATTTAATACCCAGCCCGTTTCATTCGTTCGCATTGAAAGCTTAAAACAAATAAACCTACAGTGAGTGCGATAAGGTTTTCTTGATGTCGGTAGGTGATCAAAAGGCGATATGTCTTATCTTCAGCTAGTACAGAACGCATCATTAGGCTTTTGTAGAGCTCGCATCGAGATCTAAGCGCAATTACGCTGAGATGTGCTGATGCCTTTGTGTTGAGGTCTTGAACTGAGATCATTTTCTTGAATTAAATGATAAAAAAATTGCTCGACAAGGTGGACAACCCGTTTATTAGGCACTGCATGAGGAGGCACGTGCCAACATGTGTTGAGCCACGTAGTTACTAAGTATTTGTTGTTAGGTTAGTTTGTAAGTTTTACTAACATAGTTTCTAAGTCTTTGTTACTAATACTATATGGATTGTATGTACCTTTTACGTGTGATCCGCAATAAATGGATTAATATATATGTCACCATAACATTGTGAGAAACGTTAGTTTATAATCTGTCCGAATCATTTCCGTTAGATTATAAACTGTCTAAAAATTGTAAACTGGGTGAAATGGGTAAGGTTAGGTTAGAACTGTGACCAAACGCGCGCGAGCCGAGCGAGCGAAGAGAGCGGTGCCGCGGTAGCGGCCGGCGAGCGCTACTTCCAAGTTGCTCGCAACCAGGCAGGCTATTTAATATTAGCGCAAGGTGCGTTACGTCGCAAACAAGTTTGATACCAGTTCACAATTTGTCAGTTTTTCATGGATACATTATAAACTATCGAAAAATTATGCGTTAATAAATTGTAAATGATTTGCCACAGTTCACAATTTTTCGACAGTTTATAATTTAACGGAAATAATACCGATAGATTATAAACTAACGAAGTTTATAATTATACGGTGACATATATAACAAATAGTTTCTCTCGTATATGACGAGTACGATAACGTATGATAACGAGTGATGGTAATTGATTTAAAAAAGGAGGGATTCTTAATCCGACTGTATGTTTTTTTTGTTTGTATTTTTTCACGCGATTACTCCGCCAATTATGAATCGATTTTGATGATTCTTTTTTTTTTTCGGTAGGTCATACTTTAGAGGTTGTCCCATATAAATTTTATTGGTTAATATAAGTACTATAAAGTTCTAAAAAAAGTCCGCGACAGCATAATTATGTCTATATTTTAAGGTTAGCTCACACTCAACCAAATTTGTTCTAAAATAATGCATTATTTGCAAAGGTGTTTTTATAAACATGATATTAGTCCTTATCCAAATAAATACACGGGTTACAGTTAGCGTTAGCCCAAAGTAACTATTCCACGCGGACAAAGTCGCGGGCAGAAGCTAGTTAAAACATAAAGCCTAAATACGGCATGAGCCTAAATCCGGCAAGAGCCAAATCCGGCAGGAGGCTAAATCCGGAAAGAGCCTAAATCCGGCACGAGCCTAAATCCGGCATGAGCCTAAATTCGGCAGGAGCCTAAATCCGGCAAGAGCCTAACCCCGGCAGGAGGCTAAATCCGGCAAGAGGCTAAATCCGGCAGGAGGCTAAATCCGGCAGGAGGCTAAATCCGGCATGAGCCTAAATCCGGCATGAGCCTAAATCCGACATGAGCCTAAATCCGGCAGGAGGCTAAATCCGGCAGGAGGCTAAATCCGGCATGAGCCTAAATCCGGCAGGAGCCTAAATCCGGCATGGGCCTATCCGATCCGGCATGGTTATTATGTTAGATCGGGTGACCTTTAAAATCAGCGCTGTGCTGTGGGTCCCCATAGCACAGCGTCATGCTGAGTAGAAGCCTTCTTGTCACAGTCATGACGTGCAGCTGCCGAATATTTCTGTTTTGTGCTCGTGATTATATTTTTGTTTTATTTTATTGTTCTCTTCTTATATGCACGTATTTCTGTGACAAATAAACTTATTTTCATTTCTTCTTTCTTTCTAGATTCAATAATACGTTTTTTTCCCACTTAGTCTATATGGATGATGTTATAGTTAGTCACTGTTATTTAAATAGCAGATAGTGGTACCTATCCGAATTTGTGTGGGGTAGGTTTCACTACGAAAAAGAGAAAAAAAAAGATTTTTACAAAAAAAAAATCACTTCGTACTGTTTTTTTTTGGAAGTTTGTTGTTTTATATTTACCGACTTTTCTTGGGGAAGTTTTTATTTTATCTCACTACTAGAAAAGTTAATATCTATAGACGAACGTGTACAGTGTCAGCAACAGTTATCTTAAAACAAAATCCTGCTATAAAATGGAAGCAGTTTTGCGCAGTAATAAAAGGAATTTAACGGTAGTAATCATCATTATCAACTTTCATTACTTGAGAACATTATTTCCTAAATTAGATATAAGACTCCCTGGATTTGTCCCTGTTACAAAACTGTACTTAAGTTCAGGTTCTTCGTGCTTAGTTCCTATTTTATTTTTTTCGAATATTTTTGGTAGTATTTAATCGAGTATTCATCTCAATCCGAAAGATAATATATGTTTGAGAACTGAAAATAACAGTATAAGAAAATATTACAACAAAAAAAAATTGTTTCGAATAAAAACATTTGGCTTGTCTTGCCTCTGCCTAGCCTTTTCCCAACTATATTGGGGTCGGCTTCCAGTCTAACCGGATACAGCTGAATACCAGTATTTTACATGGAGCGACTGCCTATCTGACCTCCACAACCTAGTAACTGGATAATACGATACCCCTTGGTAAGACTGGTTGTCAGACTTTCGAGCTTCTGACGACCCATAACGACTGTCAAAGATCCACGAATGACAGCCGGGACCAACGGCTTAACGTGCTTTCCGAGGCACGGAGGAGTCTCGGTATGTAGAAATGGTCATCCATCCACGGACCAACCCCGGCAAGCGTAGCTTAACCTGACAGATCGACCCGAGCGGCTGTTAGTACTTAGCCACGAGCTCCTTCGTGTTTCTTGCATCGACACTTTAATCTGCAGGGAAATTTTAATTTCTTACAAATATCCTATACTGGACCGATTTGAAAAATTCTTTCAGCAATGGATAGCTACATTATCAGCGAGTAACATAGGCTATATTTTATCCCCATACTCCTACGGGAACTGGAACTACGCGGGTGAAACCTCGTGACATCCGCTAGTAATATAATAATATTATAAATGTAAAACTTCGTTACTCTTTCACGCAAAAACGACTAAACGGATTTGGATGAAATTTGGCACACAAATAGTTTATAACCTGAATTGTCACTTTTGACGTGACAACGTCTTATAAGTTGGTTTGCCGGGTGACACTTCAAGAAACTGCGTTACGCTCCGCTCACGTTATGCGCTCACAATGAGAGCGAGTGAGAGGCACGCGTCCCTTCCACTCGGGCATGGTTAGCCCGCCTAAGAGCGAGAGAGACAGACATAAAAAGTGAAAGGCACGCGTCCCTTCCACTCGAGCACAGTTAGCCCGCCTAAGAGCGAGAGAGACAGAGCGAGAGAGAGAGAGTGAGAGAGATAGGCATACACACCGGTTCCGGTCACATTAAAATTATTTTACCACTCAAAGTCGTTGTCACGTAAAACTTTCGCCCGTATACCGACTTTACAGGCAACCAATTTTTTTTTTTTATCTCAATATTCCCACAGGATCGAGACTTATGCGGGTGAAACCGCGATGCGTAGCTAGTACAGTTATAATTTTAAATACTTGAGGATGATATTAAAGCAGCGTTTACTGAGGTAAAATTAATAATAATGAATCTTTTTTTTATGAAATAGCCAACACTTTTTTTCTCAAAATACTTTCACCCCTAAATCCCTTTTCTTTCACCCCCATCGCTCCCCAAAAATCCCTTTACATCATTAAGTCCTTACCGGAAGACGTCCCTACGTCCTTCAGTAGCCGCTTAAACCATTATTGGCTGACCATGACCCTCATAATATCAAAGGACCGGATCTTAGAAAGATAAATAAGATCTTTCGGAAAAAAATCTGGCAAACTTTTTCGAGAGGGACTGTTGTTTATTTTTATAAAGTTAGTGTAGTGTTTGTTGACGAAGTTTGTTATTTTAAGTAAAAAATCTAGGAAATTAGTAGGAGTACTTTCAATTGTTTTATGGATAAGGAGTTTTATACAGAGAAAAAAGGGTTGTGATGTCTTTACAACACGTTATAAAATCCATCTACAATTTAATTTTAATATAAATAATTATCTTGAAAAGGTTAAAGAAAGATTTTTTTACACTAATAAACCGGTGAAACCCCCTTTTTATTACAATTTTTGCAAGTAAATACCTAAGTATTTACTTGCAAAAATAAAAAGGAGGTTTCACCGGTTTATTCACCCCCTTTTTATTAGTGTAAAAGATATTTTGAAATGACTGATATTTAGATATCAGTCATTTCAAAATATCTTAATAATTATTTTTCAAAAATGTTGAATAGTTACCTATTTATTCTAAATATTTAATACACCCAAAAGGTCACATCATATTACAAAACATATTTTTTAAATATCAAGTAACGCTTTGAAGTCTAAAAATAAAATATCAATTTCAACAAAGTCGAAACTTTACACAAACTAAAAGTTCGAAGCCTAAACTTTTCGCCACCGCATTATTTTTACATAATACGGAGAGGAGACATATTAAAATCAAAATCAAATAGAAAATGTCTCGATACCGCTGTCTTTACCAGGCTCTTATCGGAGAAAACCGCTTTCAATTAACCAGTAAATAACGCCTATGTACTTACTAACTCTTCACATAATGAGTTAATAACACAACACTTACACATGCGCGTTACAAATGGAAAATCGTCGACACACACATAAAGTTCACTCACACATTGACAGTTTCCCGCGGCTGTACATAAAACGCGTCTTTCTTCTTGTATTCTTAATTAGCGTGTCGTATGCCCCGTCTCTTTCTCGTACGGGGTGTTAATTAGAAGGGCGTCCCTTTCGCGCTTTCTTAATACATTCTTCCTCTCCGCGGTGTTTCTTTACGTTTTTATTTGTGTGCGTGTCTGTGTGCGGTGGTGTTTAATTTACATGTACTTGTATGTCAGTGTACAGTCGAAAGGAAAAGTGGTTTAGCAACGGCGTAGGCGGAAAAGGGATGTTTGGTAACAATGTGGGGTATTGACGAATTGTGGACGGCTATTGCGTTTTTTTAAATTTACTATAGTACTAGTTTGTTAGTATTTCTTTGCTTATCAATGTACAATTCTCTACTTTTATTAATATAGTAACTTAATGATAAAAAAGCATTTCTGTTACGACGAATGAATTCGTGCCCTTTTTTCCATTTTTCCAATTCTTACAAGACAATTTCTTAAAACAAAAAAGGTGTGTTTTTAATTTGTATCTGGAAAACAAAATTTGCCTTTATTGACATTTTTCAGGACACCAAAAGTAAATTACTTAACCATTTTAATTAAATAATCTTGTTTATTTATAAAACATAAAAAACCAATATCTCCCGAAATCCAGTTTCGCCATCTCCTGTACCGGGTGTTTTATACGAATGTGGGTATGCGCGAAAGGGTGTCAGCGGCGCGGGGCACTCCCTGCGCGGGGTGAGGGGGGTGGGTACGTACACATAAACACTTATAAAAGTTTTTTGACAACAACCTCCCTCCACCCCCCGTTTACCCCTCGAATTCGCTAATTTATGTTGCTTTTTTAATCAATACCGGGGTGTGTACGAGTTATAGGTTCCATCGACTCTTGTTGGATTGTCTCGAGACAATTTTCTTGGCGCTTACGTCATTACGCTTCTGTTTGGGGGTGATGACGTATTTGTGAGTGGGGTATGATTGACTTGGAAGAAGTGATGTTTTATTGGAAATATAACAAGCATGGATGAGTATAAACTATGATCCTTTGTTTCATATGCCTTTCATTCCAATAAACCGTTGAATAATTAGAGGTTGTGCTGTGTGCAAACTCTCATTTTTATTTATTCCATTTCTGCTAGAGAACACAATTCAAATCATTAAAAAATCTCGAAAACTATGAAGTGAATTTTTGACCTGAACTGTCTTGAAAACTTGATAGAAGATTTGTAATGTAACATGTTTTTTTAACAAACATTTTATCTACGAGTTAGTTGGTAACAAGTGTTTGTATGCCAAATTATTATTATTTGCTGAGTTTAAATAAACTATTCTCACTCAAGATTAATTAATTAAATATATATACTCACAATTTTTTTATTTACTAAAAAAGTCTTAACCTCTCAAAAATATGACAGCAATAAAGCGAAAATCATCCTCAAGTACCTCACCACCTCATATTCCCAAAACATAATAATCCTGCAAACCTTCGCGCCAATAAACGTAACGAGATAAGCGCGTATCACGGAATATATCACGAGTCACCTACTTAAGTCGTCAATCTCATCCTAAAAAATAAAGTTATATCGCAATTTTCCGTTTCAGCAACCTCCTGTAGGTACTTACGTGTGACGAAAAATCCGAATTTCAAACAACCTGTACTTTACCGTTACGAAACTTGAATTTAGAACTTTTTCTTCCTTCGAAATTCAAATTCAACCGCATGTGGACGTTGGTAACATATTCCAAAACAAACTTATCCCTGACTAACGTTAAAAGAATTTCAGCTCTATTTTCTAAGTGTTAAGGTTTGTCATGTGTGTAAGGGTGTTTGGTTTTCCTGTAGGCATGCGGCGTGATGGATGGCTTGTGTCACGCGTGACGTCGTTGTCACGCTGCTTCACGTGGATGAGTGACGTGGTATTAATACTTTATTTGCGGGTTTCTGGTTGCGACATTTGCACGTTGAATCAAAGGGGATGGAGCACGTGAATTAATCAAATATGGAAAAGAGGAAAACCATGAATCTAAGAAACGAAAAGTACTGCAAAGTTGAGGATGGAAATGTGGAAATTTAGACATTTCTAAGAATTTCGGTTACCAACTTTAGAAGACCTTGATATGAACTGTCTTCTTGGACTACTTCTCAGCGTGTTTCAAATAGAGTCATCCCAGAATTTGACAACATGTCTGCCACCTTAAAAAAAACTCAAAACCTCAAAGTATTTATTTCAATTAAATCATTTACAAGCACTTTTGAATTCTCAAAGGGTCGGTCAGTCAGAAATATGAAGCTACTTGCCCATTCCAAAGCGTAGTAGGTAGGTTTCTATGGAAAAAAACGGGCAAGAAACTCCACGGACACTCTTTTAAATCAAAATATTAGTTACATCATTAATGTTGAAATTATACATGTGAGAACAATGTAGAAAGACGTGCACATTAAAAGCGTCCGTAATAAAAATATAAAAACAAATCAAAAATAAAAATAAGCCGTGGCAGCTAAGAGATGACCAGTCCCTACTGATGGCGCCCGTTCACGAACATGACGCATGGATCAGCACCATTTAGCTCAACCATTTTGAAGGGATTCATAGCCCATCTGGTCTACTGCCGAATATTGAACCTCAACCAGCACCCTAATTGTGTAATACACGATCAATCACAATATGAATCATTTTGAAAGAGATTGCTAATCCATTGCTTCATAAGTTCGAAAAAAATCGTAAATAACGCAATGAATGTTGTTGAACTGTCAAAATGAAATAGATTAGTCTTAATCATTTACGAAAATGTTACGCAATAAAATAGCTGAATAATGCAACTTAGATTACAGAACAGCTCAAACTGGTCACCTCCTGTCGTATTTAAAAGCTGGTCAGCAAACGTTAGCTGTAAGGTTAATAGCTAGGTGAAAGGGCGTCGTCAGTTGGGACTGGTCATCTCTTAGCTGTCACGGCTTATTTCAATTATTTTATTTTTGTTTATATTCTGGACGCTTTTAATGTACACGTCTTTTTTAATCGTTCTCATGGGACACACAAATTCAACATGAATGATGTAACCAATATTTTTTAACATTATAATTTAAAAGAGTCCATTGAGTTTCTTGCCTGTTCTTCTCCATAGGAAGCATAGGAAGGAACCTTCTACGCTTTGGAATGGGCAACTACCTTCATTTTTCTGACTGTCTTACTCGTTTTACAATTCAAAAGTGCTTGTAAATAGTTTTATTGAAAAAAATGCTTTGAGTTTGAACCCAGGATGCCTCGATCATCATTTTAACTGGCTTCTGACAGCCTTTGCCAAAAAATCTGAAAAAAGAAAAAGACACCTACCTAGATTATAAATAATGACAGCCATTTTTATTTTCTGCTTCCTAGAATGAGGTGGGTTTACACACTAGTGCCAAAGATTATGGCAGGTTATTAAAGCAGTGCACACATTATCCACTTTTTATTTTCTGCTCCTATAAATAAGCTGAGTCTACACTACACACAAGTCGTGATTAAGGCAGTACACACAACAAAATAATTACTAGTGAACACGTCATAAGTCTCGTATTATGATGCACAATTACAATTACCGTTAGATTACACCTTTGACGTGCTCTCATTAAGAAGGCACTCCACTTGTTTAGAAGCTCGACTAGAATAATGCTCTCGTGTTGATTACAGAACAGCTCGAACTGGTCATCTCCTGCCGTGTTGATAAGCCGATTAGAAAGGAGAGTTGCAGAATTGATAGCCAGGATGCCAATGTAAATAACCATTATCATTTATCTTAGGTTCAGTGGCTTAGTGGAAACTATCCTCCCTCACAGCCTTTGCCAAAAAAATCTGGAAAATTGAAAGACACAAGTACATCATAGATGGTAGGTTTCTATGAACACTTTTATATTTTCAACTCCTATGAATGTGCTAGGTCTACACTACACACAACTCGTGATTAATTAAGAACGCGGCGACGCATGAATTGTCCATACAAACATAATACCTAAATCATTTGCAATTTGGACATATTTCCACTATATTATGTTATTATTCGGATTTAGACAGTGTTTATCTAGGCTCCTACGTCTTCTTTTTTCGGAAAAACTTTTCGAAAATGAAGTTTAAACGAATTTAATTTCGCACATTTTTACAGCGTACATGATATGTCTTCATATTGTTTTTTTTTGTATTATAAACAACAATATTTATAATATTGTTTCGGCAGAAGCATAGCTTATATTATCAAGTTACAAATTATCGAAACAAAAATGAAAAAATATTAAGTTTTAATTTTTAGTATTACAGAACACTTCCAGATTTATCATAAATTTTCGAAAGCTAGTAGTGCTATCGCGTCAAGCAATAATTGTCAATGTGTGCGTGGTAGTGTTGCTCACTGTAGGTGTATATCGCTCCAACAAGCACTCACACTAGCGCAACGTGCTTGGAATTGAATTTTGCAAACATCTCGATTTGTAGTTGCGAGCCGTGTTCGCAGGCCTAACACATAACAAAATTATTACTACCGCATCATCATCATTCTCCTGTTTTTATACCAATTTATTTGGGGTCTATTTCTTCCAAAATTCTCTATTAGTCATCATCTTGATAGTTACCCCTTTCTAAGCATCAACATAATCACTACCTAGTGAACACGTCATAGTAAGTCTCATAGTAACGATGTAAGGCACAATTACCGTTGGTCTACACCCTTAACGTGCTCTCATTAGGGAGGCACTCCACTTGCCGGCAAATAATTGGATATTTTTCTCTTATTAATTACATTTTTTTCATCGGGAAAGGTTTTATTATTTATTTCATCTCGTAGAATAGGACTGTAATTATTGGGTATGTTAACCCCAGTTTTATTTTATTTAAATGTTATGATGGCCCTAGTAGTTATGATCCGTATCAATGAGAATTTTTCTATTATTATGTACTTTAAACTCGAAACCTGGACTTATAGCTGTTAATATTAATCTGATATCGCCAACCCATCTTGAGCAAGCATGATCAATGCGTATGCCTTCTCTCTATGAAAGGAGACCATTGCCACGCAGTGGGACGAGAGAAAGAAAGAAAGAAAAATTATTTATTGGGACTCGTACAGAAGATCACAAATAAAACTTATTGTTATAACAACCAACTAAACAGAACGACTACGACTTCCAAAAAAACACTACAAAGTGAAAAATAACTTTAATTTCGGAAGTCGGTGTCAAAACATGAAAATTCAAAACCAAAGACACCGACTTCCGAAATCAAAGTTATTTTTATCGTCAATCTACCCGCTAACTGCTTAGCTTAGAAGAATCAGGTAAGGTAACGAAATAGATTTAAGGAAGTTCAAAACTGATGTAGAATTTGTATAACACCATCCGCTAGATGACTCAAAAGGAATTTATCTGGAGGTGGCGAAACAGAGTGCTTAAACAGGTGACAACCCCTTTCAAAGCGTTTTGTATTTCTACAACGACTTTGAACAGGATTGACATAATCTTTTCGGTAGCAGGTGAAAAACATCACTGGTGGCCCAGAAGTAATAGCCGCGACAGGCGCTTTACTTTGCGTATATTATTGCATCACCACTGCTCTCAATACGGTGAAGAAAAACATCGTGAGGAAACCGGCATGTTCTAGAACCAAAAATTCGAACGCATGTGACTTCTACCAACCCTCACTGGGCCCGCGTGGTGGATTACGGCCCCTCAACGAGAGGAGGCCTGTGTCCCAGCAGTGGGAACAATAGAGGTTGATTATGTTTTCGATAGCTTATGCACTTTGTCTACAGTCTAGGGTAGTCTAGTCCAGGTTTGGTGGATCTAGGTAATACCCTCAACCACCTGTGGTGTATATCTATAAAATGAGAACAACCAGAACCGTACACCTATCAATTAATAAACATATCAAGCTCATAGTAGCGATGTAAAAGTCACAATTACAACTACCGTTACAACCACACCCAGACGTATCTGCTCTCATTAAGCATAGTGCACACGACAGCAGCTTGAATCGGCCACTAACTCAACCCGCGCCCGGGGGCCCGCAGCGAACGTGTAATACTGGCACATAAATCTGTTGTATCGGCCATTTTGAGCTGGTTTAAGCGCTTTTTGTGTAGTGTGCTCTTGGGTTTATGAAGTGGAGTATAGATAAAAGTGGGTGTTTGTTTTTTATTTGAAGAATTATTGGATTTTATATTGGAAAGAGACAGGAGAGTTTTGCTGATCTATTAGCATAATCAGTCTATAATGTTCCCACTGCTGGGACACTGGCCTCCTCTCTGTGAGAGGGAGTGGGCCGTAATCCACCACTCGGGCCCAGTGCGGGTTGGTAGATGTCACATGTCTTCGAATTTTAGGTTCTGGAACATGCCGGTTTCCTAACGATGTTTTCCTTCACCATTTTGAACTGCTGATCTATTATGTTACCCAAAACAGTCAATTGGGCCAGACTAGGACTAGGAAGATGATCTGTACTCGTGAGAAGCCTATATTGAACAGCTGCTCAATCCACTAAATGCTATTAGATTAACTTGATTGATTGTTTCAAAGCTGGACGGTAAGTTAATGATAATAATATTTATAGACAAAAGAAATGGTCATTTGATTATGAACACGAAGATATAATACCAATAGTAAGTAACCATTATATATAAATTTAAATATTCCTTAGAAAATAGAACTATCTCAACACAAAAGTGAAGATGCAAGTACCTTATATGGCTGGCTACCAATGCCCACATTCCACATACAACATACCCAATCAAGCGCACTCATCGCTTTACAGCGCATGCAAGCCCATATTAACTGATAATAGGCAATAAATAATACCGACCACTCAGCAGCTTCATCGCTTGACGACCGGCACCGATTGTTTACGCGATCGCTATCTCAGAAACTGGGATTTTGTTGCGATTATATCTAGTCTTAAAGCATTTAAGTTTATTGATTGTAATAAGAATGATAGTTGTTTTATTTACACTTTGGGAGTTCGAGTATAATTTTCTTTAGAATTATTCGTTGGTCTTGGGGAAGAGAAATTCAAATCAAATCAAATTACCTATTTATTTGCTAGAATGCAGGTATACAAATAAGGTCGTGAAGAATTTAAGTTGAGCCATACATTCTGCCTAAGATTCGACATGCAAAATTTAAATGAATGAATACGATGCAATAATAAAAAATAAGAATATTAAACACAATTACCTATCAGATAAAAATTAACAGTTCAATAAAATTTAAATCAATTCAGTCAAAATGCAATTAATAAATACGTAATAGTCAAAATAAGATCAAAATGTCAAAATACAATTAAAATGTCTAAATACAATTAAAATGTCTAAATACAATTCAAATGTCTAAATACAATTCAAATGTCAAAATACAATTCCAATGTCAAAGATCTATTCAAGTTTTAAAAAATACCATTAAAATGTCAAAATACAATTAAAATGTCAACCAAAATACAATAAATAAAAAAGTCATTTTAGTCGATATAATTAAAATGTTCAAAATTTAATTGAACAATGATGATGATGAGCCTTAAGGTATGATTTCGAATGCCGCAATCTCATATAAATCTATAGAAAATGTATGGGAACCATTAGTAACGTAGCAGCTCTGCCACGTGCGGCGTTGCTCGGAATCATACATTCAGGCTGCGTTTCCACCAGAGATGTGCGAGGATGCGTAGCGAGGGATGTGTTTGTTAAGAACCAATAGAATCGTTTCATTTACCTAGCCTCGCTTAGTGCAGCTCCGGTGGAAACGGCTTAGCGGTGCGTAGTTTTTGTACGTATAAAACAAGCGAGGGATGGATGCGAGGGATGTGTGCGAGGGATGTGTGTTAGGCATGGACGCGAGTGAGAAATCGTATCTGAAAAGAGCCCGCTACGCATCCTCGCACCGCTCAGTGGCTTAGCACATCTCTGGTGGAAACGCCCACATCGTTTCACAACTTCTTATGCATCCTTGCACCGCTCAGCTACCTCGCACGGATGGAAACGCAGCCTTACAGTTCTATTTTGATTTCAGAACTCACGAGAGGATTGTCACCAGCAGCACTGATCAAAGAGGGTCCAATTTGCAAGGCAATGTTAAATCTATAAGCCAATGATACATGCAAACTTAATAATATTTATTTTGCCAAAACAGTGCTTCATCATTTCAGCCGAAAGATGTCCACTGCTGGACATAGGCCTCCCCCAAGCACCTCCTCTTCGACCGATTCTGTGCTTTCTGCATCCAGCGGATTCCTGCGGCCTTCACAAGGTCATCGGTCCATCTTGTGGGAGGCCTTCCAACGCTACGTCTTCCTGTACGCGGTCGCCACTCCAACAACAGTGCTTACATTTCCTTATAGTCTACATTAATAACTAGGTTTACATTCTTTAAATAAGACGTAAGGCGAGGCGAGTTTGCTTACTAGGACGAGCCTGTCTCGTGGAGTCGTTGGACTAAGCCTCTAATGTTGGCACAGCATCGTCAAATCTCTTGATGACTTTATGCAGAGGATTATTTTTCATCCAGATGGAAAATCGAGGTATGTACAATATTTATAACATCCATAATACGGTAACTAAAGTAGATAAGCATCTTACAAAGTGCTCAAAACAATAGACTTAAGAAGTAATTCAGTCACGATTATGAGATCCGTCTTGTCTTGGATGGCAGGTGGAGCAGAGCCCTAACGGAATCGTTGCCGAGAGACAGTGGAAGGAGCGTTGTCAGACCGACGGCCAGATACCCGACCTATAGAAGATAATAGGGAATACCTGGATCTCACTCACACAGACCAGGGAAGCATGGCACAAAGGGGAGGAGGTCAATACTCATAAGAGGTGGAACAAGGCTGCCAAGGACGATGATGAAGATGATGAAAATCTACATAATCAAGATCAAATCAATGTATGCAGTAAATTACCAACGAAGATTTCTACTACAAGCTTAAAAACAAGAAGCCTTTAATTAATAATCTATAACATCTCCATACATATTCTATGTAATATAACATGGTATCGCGTGGCAGGTTAATTGCATATTAATCGTACCGGAATCCGGGCCTGCTTAACTGTAATTATTGCCCGCACTCATATTGTGGCACACCCAAGTCCAGTACGTGAGAAACGTTGATTAGTAGCTACCATCTAATAGATATATGGCTTATCGATATCTAGGCTTGGAAAACATGGGGAAACAGGTTGGAAATAAAAGGGGATATTGAAAAATGCCATGTTATCTAACTGACCATTTGAAGTAACTACGGCAACGTTGGGAATTGGACGCATAATTTTGAAGAGAATTTCAGTACCCAGACCCGGATAAACTAAAACAGGAGGTTAATTACTACTCAAATATACCTTAATGATATACCACAATTTAGCTATTGACTGGACATCTTTATTTTTTATAGCACAATCTGTACCCTAATTGCGTAACTTATTTTCGTAAACAATTATGCCTAATTTGTTTCATTTTGACAGTTCAACAACATTCATTGCGTTATTTACGTTGTTGGGCAGTTTTTTTTTTGAACTTATGAAGCAATCGATTAGCAATCTGTTTCAAATCGAAACAGATTGTGATTGTGTTGTATTACGCAATTAGGGTATAGGTCCTCTGGCTATGACAGTTTTTTCTTACGGGAAATCTGACTTTAGCCATTTCCAAACAGAGGGAATCATCCTAGTTTGATCACAGAAAAACTTTATTTGCTACTTCTTTCCTTTTATCCTTGTTGACTTAGCAGTTGCTGGTCAATAGCACTACCACTACACCAACCAACGCAAAAGTCCCATTATAAAATATCCAACAAAACAGCTTCGCCACTACAATAACGTCTCTCGCGCAGATATTGATAACACACTCTCGTCTTGAAGTGGCAGGTATTTTAATAGGAGCCCCGGCTAGTCACGTTGGCGGCCATATTGCGCGCGCGTGCGCACCCGAACCGCACTGGTTATTGAACCTTTACGGTACTGTTTATTAATTAAATTCGTGATAGTTTAATCGCATCTTGTGGAGTGGTGAAATGGATTTCACGTGTGGTGGGCTGCTTGATTGAAGGATCCGTTTGACTTGAACGTGGCGTCTTAATTTTGAGCTGGTGTTTGGCCTAAATTCCATCACCGTGAAAGTTTCGTTCTGTTCTAGTCTTTTTACTCTGTGTAAACAAAATGATGAGAGCAGTGTTGGTCCAGTGGTAACGGCAGGACTTACGAGTTGTAGGTCGTGGGTGCGAACCCAGGCAAGCACTTTACTTTGTATAAATTAGTTTACCACTACCTCTTAAAACGGTGAAGCAAAACATCGTGAGGAAACCGGCATGACCCGGACCCTCGTGGTAGATTACGGCCCACTCCCTCTCACCGAGAGGCCTGTGTCCCGACAGTGGAAACACTATAGGCTGGTTATGGCAAGCAAAATGATTATTTTGAGCCAATATTCATCTTCTCTTGTTACTTTATGAATGCATCTTCTGGTGGAAGTAACTTGGGTGTGTTCTCAGTCGCCCCCACATGGATTGCCACCAGGTGGCAATCGGGAATAAAATGCCCAGTTGCCACCGGGTGGCGACTGAGAAGTTATTCCCCCACTTCAAATCGCTGTACACTGCGGCGTGGATCACCAACCCGCTCATCGTTGTCTTACGGCCGCTATGAGAGGGTTGGCGGTCAGACTTTTCCAATGTGGTTTATTAGTAGGTAAGTGATATTTTCAATAATCATGTTTTTAAAGTAAAATTACCTTTAAAATTTATAAAGATATATCACGTGGGCGAAGCCGCTGGCGAAAGCTAGTAAATGATAATGACAAAACAAGTTATACAAAACCAAGACAAAGAAAATAAAAGTTTTCACTAATAAAATCGTACGTAGACTTCCTACCTCCGTACCTCCAACGAATATGAGAATAAAACTCCTATAACAGACTATGTAAACGTTTACGATCGCAAAACGTTCTTGAAACTTGCTGAGGGACATAAAAAGAAGGACATCACTGAAACGAACACGTTTGTAGATAAGGCTTTATGCAACTGTGTTACACCTACTAATGTGGACCACTTTGTAAGATTCAAAGAAGAACCTAGACTTGTAACAGTGTTATCTGTATCCGTTTTATTTCTTTGCAGGGTACGTAATGTTATGAATGAGGATGTATCCAGAGGAACGAAAGATTTGATGAAGCCAGCTGCAGCAGGCTTGTTGCAAATAGCAGAGGAATAGTGAGAGCTGTAGTGTGACTAGTAAGAAGAGATCAAGATCCATTCTTCTTCTTCCATTCGTGTGGTTAGTGACTAACCTTGTGTCAGAGTTTTAAAGCCGCCCATGGGTCTCTGACTTGGCTTCATATGCCGTTTACTTTACGAATTACCTTACACACATTCTCACGTCTTTTTCCCATGGAGTAACCTGGTCATACACGCACGTCGGTTGCAAGTACTATGTACCTGACCTTTCTGAATAACATCACCAATGAAGTCACTATATATGTATACTAGCGGACCCGACAGACGTTGTCCTGTCTACACGTCTTTAATTTGAAAATTTCAAACTTTTTTTTTTTTTGTGAATCTAAACCATTCCCAGATCCCCTTGAACACACACAAAAAATTTCATCAAAATCGGTCCAGTCGTTTGAGAGAAGTTCAGTGACATACACACTCACAGAAGAATTATATATACAAAGATGTCCTCCTAGGGCGTCTCTTCCCGGCGTTTCCACTCACATCTGCCTTGTAAATATCTTTTGTTAATCGCCTTTCTTTCGTTCTCTCAGCATGACCAAACCATCTAAGCAAAAATACCTCACCCCATAGTAAATAATAATAATCATTTTATTTCAGATAAGACATACATAGTTTGTTAGTAAACATTAACCTTAATAACTATCTTAGTAAGCATGTAAGTTGGACAAATAATGGACGAGCGGGCAATCAAATTACCCTGCAATGACATGCAAGAGACTGTTCGAGTTGCCCCGGACCCTGTGGAGCAGCGACGCGACACGCTTACCTCTGATCGTCTGAGCAAACATTCCCGATGCACTGCAGAAGCGTGGCAGCCCGAACAGCATACTGAATACATTGTTGTACTCGAAGAACATTGGTGGCTTTCTGCGTACAACTTGTCCAGAGGCTGCGTGTAAAAAGGATAGTTCTGGGCCCAGGATAGGCTAGCAGCTAGACGTACTAAATAATGAAATTATCGTCATTCGAACCGTGATAGTATAATAAATTGGCTTAAATTTAATTGAATAACTGAAGACAAAGTCACATAGTAAACATAATTCATTAATACATTCAGATGGTGATTTCTAAACCGCAAAATGGAAATACTTCTGGATTTGCTTTTATGACGGGCATTGATATAAATAGGCAAAAAGTGTACTAAATAAAAGCCACGTCATTTTCATAACCAATTTTACGAAAAAATCAGGCTATCTGACATTGTAATTCGACAGCCGAATAGACTGATAAAATATGAAGCTACAAAATAATACAATAACATACTAAAGGGTTTATAAGAAACAATGTAAGGCTACTGACTAGTAACTATTAGATCACCCTGAAGCAATAGAATTACCTGTTGCTTTTAGTTCACTACAGTAAGTTACGCAGGATGATACCGTACTGTTATTATTATAATAATATCTTACATTTGTTTATTATTACAAGACTATGAAAACTGAAGATCGCGTTATGAGACTCATAAACCACCTGTTTTGATTTAACCCCTTTTTACTAGATTATCGCTCTGGATTTTAGTACGTACCTATAATACGTAAAGAAGAAACAAAATACCTTTTTTTGCAATAAACTTTCGCAAAGAAAGAACACTAACACAAAAAAGAACAAGTTGAGGGAAAAATGCGTCACAACCACGCATAACAGCCATCGCTCAGCATAATTCTTTTTTCGCGTTGTCTGTTAGGATTGCATGAGAATAGTAGCTCCTAAAAAAATTAGCCGTTAAGTCTGAAAATTAAGCTTCAAATTGCTTTTTTTTAGTCTCAATACGACCATTTTTCACCGAAATACAGCTGTCAAAAATCACCGATTTTTTTTTTGTACCCTTAATGTTTTTGGGTAGTTTATTATCTGCCTGCATTGATATGTAAAGCCAAAGCAACAAATCGTGGATCCACATGTACAACTTGAGAACCCCATTTTTTTCCAACCCCAGGGACAGGGACAGGGACATCCAGGGGTCCACGGTAGACATGAGGACGTGTCTCCCGTGGACCCCTAGGAATCCACCTGGACCACTTTGGGAATCACTGCACTACACCAACGAGGCAGTCTATAACAATTTGTCTTGATATTCTGCTTTTGCCAAAAAAACTTCAGTATTCCAAATGACGTAAACGAATTTCTCATATAACTAAGACATACGAAATAATGGACCTAATTCACACATTTTACCTTTAATTTAGGATCCAATAATCGTAGCCCATTAACCAACACAATAAACACCTGACACACGAAAACTAGGCTAAATAACAAAAAGCCTATACGAACAAAGTACTTGCCAATATCCAGTGAACCTGTAAATGGTCAGCGGCCGTACGAGACGCCTCACGATCTCCAGATATATAGTCGGCGCTCGCTCTAAATAAATCACTTCCTACTAGCGATACAATGCTTTGAGGTTTCTAGTAGCCAGCGATTCATAGAATGGACAAATAGTAGCTTTGAACTTGTATGGTCAGTTTCCGGGAACGGTGGTATTGTATCAAGGACTAAAGAGAGAGATATTGTAGATGCTGAACTGGATAAAGCAGGTTTAATGTATCTGGAAGGAAGGATGCTTGATAGCACCATAAGTTATTGACTTTTGTAGTCGGGGTGGGTCAGGTTAAGAGAAAGGGCTTCCATTGGGGGACGAAACTTTGTATTTTTGCCAAACGTTTTACAACAATATATGCATGTATTCTAACATGCAAGTCTCCCATAAACCCTGTCAAACCTTAGTGACAGCCGCCACAGAGGTCTGCTAGGACGGAGGAGTTCGTACACCACCCGCTATATTTTGTCTGTTTTGATGTCTAACAAAATCTCTGATCTATTGGTCTTATTTTGTATATTTCTAATCGGCTCTTTCGTTGAAGCAGAAGAATGCTTGAGCCCTGTTTTTGATGTCTTTCAAAATGCCTGCTGTATTGGTCTTCTTTTGTATATCTCTAATCAAATAAAATTATCCATAAGCCTTAACCCCTTTTGCATCCCATGGCCTTTTCTTGTCATCTTTTCTTGCTATATCTCCTCCCATTGTCACTTCTACGGCATTGCATAGTATATAATGTGAAGCGACGTCCATATGACGCGTGATATATCGCACCTCTAGCCTTAATAAGCGAACACGGGACTCGTGATCGCCAATAGCGAGAATGATACTTATGTCACATAAATGCAGAGTCTTTAGATATTTTCGGTTACTGACAATTCGATCATTTGATCACTTTATATTCCTTTATATGCTAAAGTTACTGGAATAGTCAAAATTGGGCCAAGGTTTGGACGTTTTTTTGGAACATTTAGACCATTGCTTATAATGAGAAAGATGTAATAATACAGCAAGACTCCTGGTGAGAGCATCCAAAATTCCAGTGCAATTTTTTACTTCTAAAATCTTCCACGAAACTCCTCCATTGTCACTTCTACGGCATTGCATAGTGTGTATGTGAGGCGACGTCCGTATGAGGCGTGATATATCGCCTCTGTAGCGTTAATAAGCGAACACGGGACTCGTGATCGCCAATAGCGAGAATGCGGACTATGTCACACGAATATTGTGTATAAATAGAGTGATTTGTGGATCGACACCAAACATTTTTGGGGAGGTATAGACAACAGTGATCAAGATAATAGCAGCTCAATTATATAACAAGTTTCTTTATATAAATTTTTCAAACACTAAATAAAAATGAGAACCTATTTCATGGATGAAAATTAATCTTCGATATTTCAAAAAAGTGACTCCTGGTTCTGTATAAATAATTTTTTTCTGTTATTTTCTAGATTTTAGAGATCCCAAGCCTTAGGGTTTAATTCACTTACAAAGATTTCCATTGTCTTCCAAAATTCGTCACAGCCAAGCCGTACCTGTTACATCTAGGTCACATTCGCGCGAAGTGCCCGTGTTTGGACGCGCTGCGCCGGCGCCGATAAATATACACGTCACAGGAACGTGTACCACAATGACAAACTTAATCGTACAGCCAACAAACCAAAAAACATGCAAATTACAACCTAACTACGTTGAGTTTAAGAGCTGGAGTAATTAAGGAGGGATGAAAGTTACAATTTTGCAAGATGTGACAAGATGCTTTTATGGAAATGTTTTTCAGTGCATATTGGATCTTAAATTGTACTTCCTAAAGATGTAGGTGCAGTTTTGGAACAGTAAAATTAATTTGGTAATGATATAAGATCCACACACGAGTGTTTCGTGATCGCCGTGACAAACATTCATTTAACTGATTAAATTTCTTACGTTTGCGTCATCTACCTGTATGTTGGAATGGATTTATGTAATCTATTTCGATGTGGTGAAGAACAGATTAAAATTTTATTAATATAATACATTACTTACTTTAAACCTGCATTATTTGATATTGATAAGATCGCTGATTTAATTTAATAAGTAAAGTAGGACTGTACTAAATTTATAATACAAAAGCTTCAACGATAAATTCAAGGATTTGAAGAAGAAGTGATGATTATACATAAGTGCTATCATAATAGTTCATCAATCACTCTCCCTGCCGTGGGAACCCCCGGCGACCCCCAAAAAATTTAGTTCAGCAGGCCAAAGCAAATACGCAAGAGAAGTACTATCACATTTTTCATAACAGCACGCCAGTATTAGTAAAAACTATTTGAATTCGTCGGTCGGTCAGGGCGGATTCCACGGTCTCCTGTAAGATTTTTTTTTGGACCCTCTGGCGTATCCCACGGCCTCTTGTAATCATTTTGACTTTTGACTCACGGCGTTCACAAGCAGAAACTTTGGGACCCTCCGGCGACCTCCATGGCCTCCTGAACTTAAAAAGTTTTATGTATTGTCGGCAGGGAGAGTGTTAAATACTATTAGGGTATTCGCAATTAATTTGCCAAACATGTAAACAAACATGAGTTTTAGGAAAAACAACCGTAATGCCTATTCATAAAGTACAGTTTGCGCTAAAACTTAATATTTATTTGACTTTTTCAACAGTACTAGTCAGTCTAAAATCAACTTTATTGTCACTCATTTAAAGTAGATGTTTGTTTAAGTGGAACTAACATCAATTTGAAACAACTCTTCTTCTTCTCCGCTTCACTCTTGACAGAGCGGTCGTGTTCACGATGAATTGTATCCAATCGCTGGTTTAGTCGTAACAAGTAACTACTGCATCAGTTTAAAAGGTTTTCGGTTGACTTTCAAAACTGTATTACTATGATACCCTAACAAAAAAAAAAACGTATGGCACTCGAGGACTGCCGCGGTAAAGCTATTGCATAGCATTTGTAACCTCCATACTTCCTGTTTGTCAACGCTACACTTGGGATGATGACGTGATGACATAAAACAAAAATGACGTTCCCATGATAACATCACGTTGTCATGGGAACCGTCATTACATGGTAGGCGGAGTGGGGGGTGTTAGATTTTATTTTCGTTACGGTTTTATTTTCGTTACGTTACGGAATTTCTTGATTCGGTCGCCGCGCTCAAAGCCCGCGACAAACGCTATGCAACAGCTTAAAAAAAAAAATACTATATTAAACATCCTTCAAACACTTTCTAAAACGTCTCGTGCTATAAACATGACGTAAGCACTAACCTTTCGACCTATATAATTTAATAACACGACTATAATAGTATCCAGTAACCGTATGTTCTAATGAAATCCACTTTCAAAGCAATCTGTAGCCCAGAGGTGTGTATTGTTATCAAACTAATACTGTACTATACACGTATTGTTTAGAAGTATTGAGATGTACCGAGAGCGATGCAGTATTTGACCGTTTCTTTGAGACATTACTTTCGTGAGGTGTCAATGAAAAAAGAAAACACTTGAGCCCAACTGGCGTCAAATAAGTTATAAATACCTGGTCGACCGGGCTCTGCTCGGGTGAAAATAGAGAAAACGAATTGTCCCAGAAATGTTTAAAAAAAATACAAATATTGCTCATTTAATAGCATAGGATATAACATTATATAAATACTACTACGGCAAATATTTTTAGTAAATTGCTCCTACGCTACAGAAAAGTTGTGAAAAGTTTTTGCAATTTTTTTCCACTAATTCCGCGAAAGTTGACAATTTTTTGTAGAAATGTCGTAAAATCAACGAAGGTTGCTTATGTGAGGTTTTATCATGAGATGAGATGGAACTTCATGCTGTACAGGCTGGCAAGAATGCTGTATGTCATCCGAACAATCTGACAGGATGTAGGTATTCAAATTAGGATTTGTAATCGATTTCTCTTGTCTATATAAAAATGATAGTTTAGCCCCGGCCGCTGCTCACGTATATGTCTTTTATAATATTGTACTAATGGTTTAAATATAATCTCGGTCTTCAAAAGTTCTTTGATTTCCACACTGTCCCGGGTACCGCAGCCAAGCTAGTGCTTACACTTACTAAAGCAACTTAGATTCGAAAAATCACCAATCAACCATTTTCCCGTGGCACAACAAAAATGACTTCAGTTGACCCTGTTAATAAATCCAGCTCATTACAAATTTAATGTTCTTAAAATTGTAGATTTAGAAATCAAACTATTGCGAAAAACGCAGCGGGTGGCACTGAAGTATAAACAAACAAATCAATAAAAATAAAACCATTTAGCCATTTCGTAACGCACTTTTTAGCAAATCCGGAACTAACAGCATGTCATCACTAACCTCTCGTAACAATTTATTTTTAAACATTTCAATTTTCGACGTAACAATTCTTTTTTCTATCTTTTACCATCTTTCCCTCGCTGTGTTACGAACCTAATGCAGGTTGGTAGTGCGGCCCTGCATAGGATGATATAATATAGTCTCTAACACGGATATTGCGAGATAATTCCATGTTCCACTTATTTTACACTAGTTGAAGTCTTGGCTTTGCTTGGACGGAAGTCATGATGGCTTAGAACTATGTAATGAAAGTTTTACCGACAGTTGTTAAAGTTCGCTGTGCGGAGGATTCTGTAGTACTGTGTTTAATGTTAAGATAATGTCTTTAAATAAGTTTGAAAGTAGTAGTGGTGTCTGTTTAAAATCTAGCAAGAATGTTTTGGGATGAACCGGATAGATCTACATATACATAATATTATATATTGCAATTTTAGGCGCTTCATTGACAATTATATACTGGCATAGATAACAATGATGATAATGATAAATATGAAGTTAATAATATAGTAGGCTTACCTTGTAAGACATCTGTTACATCGGTACATCAAACATGGTCATGATGAAAAAACGAGTGAGCCTGAGAGTAGTGGCTGACAGTACCAACCTCTTGGAAAATGGGTTGATACCATCTGACGGCCAACCCTAGCACCGCATCATTGGTCAAATCAAATAGCGCGCGCTTCCTTGCTTCCTGTTACACACTTCCGTCCTTTTTCACGAAATGTCTTCCACAGGTTGCAGGAAAACGATAGGAAAGATGTAGCACATCGAAAACTATTCGTCTACAACATAGGTTTACAATGTTCGATAACTCTTTACAAAATACCAAAGAACATGAAAGAAAAGAGCGAACTTTTTTCAAAACGAAAATGAGGAACATCAAACAGTTGATGAAACAATCAACACAGACAGACGAATCAATCCTTTTTCAGCCTCAACATGGATCCAACGCTCTCCAACTAATGATAAAGCCGTAAATCGGGGGCGTAGGCGTGATTGTTTATGAATTCGTTCAATACTGGGTTTCCAATTATTCGCCCGTTGAGCCAAAGTAATCGAGGACCTATTGAAAACACCCTGGAAGCTGTTTGTAACCCTAAATTATAGCTCGGAACGTGTTTTACTACAAATTTGTAGGTTTCAAACTGCAATGATAGATTAAGGCCTTTTGTTTCTCGTATTGCTGGTATATTAGGGCTTTTATGGTTGGTGGAATTGGTAAAGGCGTTTTATAACTATTTGACGTTATTCTTGATTATAATAGAATACCGATGCACTAGTATTTACCGGAAACTTCAAAAGAGAAAGGATAATAAACAATGATAATATTTGTCTGAATTGATAAAAAGGCGAAGATCTTTTAAGTTATAGAAGATAAGGAACTAAAAAGAAATATCTGAAACAATATAAACGTCCCTGAACTAAGAACCTAAGTCACTTAAAGACGCTACACTAACAACAAATATCAACAACAAAATATAAGTGTACCGTCTAAAAGCTATCAGATATCTGCCAATAAAAGTCAATTTGAAGCCAGTGTACGTCGAACGGTAGCACATTGTTCAGACTTGGAAGCGACTGATGCTATCGAACCAATGATATATGTGTAACGAACCCCACCGAGGTGGTCCTGAACTCCTAGTTTATGTGGAAACTGGAAAAATATGGGGAAATATAGATAGGATATTTAACTTTACTTTGTTTTTTTTTTTTGGCGGGTAAAATCTTAATTGGTCCGATAGTTGCCATTGGAAAACGTAGAAAGAGATAATCATGTCATCCATGTATAATTGAACTTCTTGATTATTTTATACAAAAGAACGACGATGTCCTTATAGATATAATTTTGTGTAAATTAAATGAGCCCGTTCTATTTATGTTGAATAATAATAGAGGTATCAAGCATTATTACTATTATAAGGCATAGCTTGAAATATATTTATTGTCACCTTACACCTGTCACAACTATAATAACCTTGCGTAGTTTGGAATGCTACTTAAATTGAATTCACAACTTCACTGCAAACATTGTCACTTATATTGGCTGATTAAGATCAGCTCTAATATAATAATAATAATTTACTTTACTCCTCAATATAAATAGAGCTAAAGAGGTTTGAAGATCCGTGGCATACCTACTGTACCGCCATTTTGATTTTTTTCACAATGGCGGCTACGCATGAAACCTATATATAAATCGATAGCTGACATCAATGCAAACAAAATAAGATCGAACCCCGTAAAGTGTCACGTTTCCGAGAATTAACATTCAAAGTTGATCACGTGACATCCATATTATTTAACTTACTTAAATCTCTTTGCATTGATGTTTGAAATAATCTCCCCCCTCTTCCGTCTTCAAGACACTGGTTTTCATCAGTCCCCTTCTCTGGGATGGAAACTTTATATTGATTTATATTGCTATTACTATAAACGAATTCCTTCACCGATAGCTTTTGCTCGGTTGCAGGTGACCCCGCGACAGATCACAATATTTATTAGTCCCTAACCTAATACAAAGGCTTTTCAACTGTCTATAGAGATAGGAGGTGAACGTGTCGTTAAATTTTCTACTATAGCTTTAGGTATATATTCTGTGTTGAAGTTTAAATCTGTGTTGAAGATTGGAGGTTCAATACATAATTTATCATCAAAGAATTGTGCAAATGGAGTAGCTACATCATCCTTGATCGGAATCAATTTCATTGTTAAATGCAGCCTTCCAAAGCAGTGTACTAGCAGCAGATGAATGGTTGTATGCCACCTGACCAATGCACAATTGTCTTTAACATTTCAATCATTACTCTATTATTATTTATGAATAAACGATAAATCCAGTTCAAGTCGTCGCTTATCTATATCTGCTGTTTTTTTTTTTTTAACTATCAAATCTTTTTGACAACTCTCCTTTTCTATTATTAATTGAAATAGCATTATGCAACATGGCAAATCATAAATACTAGGAGATCATTTATAAATAATGTGAACTAAACGGTTATAAAAATATAATGGGGCAATACCATTGTCCTTGATCCTTATCAGTTCATTGTTATAAACAGCCTTCTTCTAAAGCGCAATATTAAACCTGCACAAATGGAAGGCATTATGCAATGCGACCAATTCATAAATTAAATCCCATATTTCAAGCCAATATCCTTGCAGTACAATTCTAAACCGGACGATGTTAAAGCTCCGAGCTTTGCCGAGCAATTCCGAATTTCCTGACCATATATCAAATTACTGTCCTTGATTGTGTATGACGGAACAAAATCTAAATATAACATGTTCACACAAGCTGTGTCTCCCAAGTAAGAGATTGCGGCGTCGAGCTGCGCTGTCACATAATTGTGATTAATTTCTAGTGAGCGTGTGCTTGCGGTCACCGTAGGAATGTCGTCCTAGCGAGCGATACTGGTTGACTGCGGATAGGGGTATGAGAGGAGCGGGTAGCGGGAATAAGGAAACGAGAAGGCGGAGTAAAATGTAGATTAGATTGTTACGCTTTTTCGGAACAGAGATCGTTGGAATTTCTGTCATTCAAGAAAAAAAACTGTACTACTGACTATTACTAAGTTAAATGTATACTTAAACAGAAAAACCAAATATAAAAGAAATACTGATTAAAACCGTACTGTAAAAGTATTCTGAAGATTCTTGCAGCTTGTCAAAGAGCGTATTTATTCCCAATTTTACTAAAACATCCGCTATTTCCTCTTATGAAATTTCAAATATCGAAGTTGTAAAATCTATCTTCAATCGGCTTCAAATCTGTAGGTGCCGCAATAATTGTCTTCCTGAACTTTAAACAATTGAATGTTCCATTACAAAATCAGCACTAAATCAGACAAAACCATAAATCCAGAATTAAATCCGGACCAAAGCAATATAGATCACACATCTGTAACCACCTGACCGCTGCCCACGCGCATTTAACGTTCAACACAAGTACTTAGCGTTTTGACAGAAATTAAGTTGCACAATTAGAAACTGTAGACGAGAACAATATCGTGGTTGAGAATATTATTGATGGTGGAAACATTCGCTTATATTCTAGGATTGACGTGGTAATTGAGCTAAAATAAATAGATGGACATTTACTTGATTGTGATTTACGTTTGTTGGAGTGGGTGCTGTCCTTTGTACACCTGCAGTGATTGCTAGTAACGATATTTTGTCAGGTTTAAGTAAGTTATGTAGAGCATTTCCAGTTACAGAGTTTTAATCCTTGTTTAGCCTACATAGCTACAAATTTCAGAAGAAAAAGCTTGTAAAATTTGACGTAACTTTTTTTTCATCACCTTCGTTTTGTAATTTATAATTAGCTTCTTTTTTTTCAGTTACGAAGGTAATTTCTTTTATTAGTTTGTGATATTTAACATAATATCAATGGCAATATAAACATAATCACTGCTCAAGCTGTCATTTGCTTTGTGTGTTTTCGCTGCTGGACTTTTGGATTTACCTTACTGTACTAAAAGCGCCATTTTTTCTGTCATATTTATTCCAACATGACCTAACCCTTAAACCGCATTTGCTAATAGAAAACTCCTGCGCACTGTATTCTCTAGAATTAGGCATATTTCCACCACTGTGTAATTTGGCAACGTTTACAAAATCACGACTTTGGTGCTCCTCGTCTCTGATGTTGAATCATATTATAATTTGTGAAACTAATTTGAAAATGGGGTCAAGTTACAAGTATATTATTATGTCCTCGTAAATGGGAATATTCTTCTTCATTTAAGTGTCGCTTGCCCAATTTTATAATCTGCTTTGTTTTGGTTAGTGTTAAGCAAACAAAAGTTTTATTCATTTTATGAAGCATCTTGGATTCTATTGACATGAAACTCGTATTCGAATTCCTAATTAAATATTTTCACCTGACTTGAATAATATACTTTTTATAACAGCCGAGGCAAGCATAAAGCTACCTGTTTTGAGCCAAAATATTGTCGATACTATATCGACACTCGACTGGATTGAAATTCACAACTTAGAAGATCAACAATAACTTCAACACGAATCAAACGGTAACCTGTAACCATTACATCATACACCTAACTGTCCTTAATATATTCTTATTTCGCAACTTGCATATTTGCCTCATGCAAGGAAACCCAAGCGACATAAATCAGCATATAACAACACTGCACATAACAGCTTTTGTTGCAACAACTGTAATAAAACCACTGACCCAAATACTTACGCATTTTATGACCTAACTTAACTAAATTAGATTTGCCGTAGCCACTGCTCTTAAGTGATAACTAAGAATTAAGTGTAACGCAATCATGTTTATGATTATGACAAGAGGTATCGGAAAAAAAAAATGGTTACCTAAACACTTGAACGTATTTGTCACAATTTCATCATTTAAAACAGCAAAAAGCTTGCACCTATAAATTTGTAAAAAAAAAACAACAAGTGCTTATTCATCATATTACATAACACACTGCCAGGAAAGTGAAAGGAAAACATTATTTAGAATAATCCAAAAGGTACCCCAAAAGCTTTAAATCCCCGAGTAATCAAACTCGACCTATTGACCCCTATTCCTTCAGTTAGTCAACAACATCAAAACAAAAACACACAATTCGAACTAACAAAAGAAACAAAACAGCATCTACAATCAAACCTTACAAAGTACCATAATAAGAGAAAATTCAAAAACAATTCCAAATCCACAATCCATTGACTGGAAATCAATTCATTATTGTATAAAAATGGTGGTGGTCGCCACAACATTCCCCAGGCATAGCTTAACACGACAGCAGACCATAATTCCCGTCTCTAATGGAGTCTGTAACACGCACTAGCTACACATCAACCTGGGACAGACAGACGGACTTGTAGAGCCTTGTTTGGAACACCAAATGAATATAAACTTTATTGTTATCGAGTAAGATTTGAATTTCAATGGCGAGAGTTGGGTGTTCGGTGTTGAGGAGTGAGTATATTGTCCGTGAGTTCTGGAAAAGAAAACTAAGATATTCTTGAAAGTGTTTGCTGGTTTTGTATAGAGAAATCGATAGTTCTTCACTTTCCACCTAAATATAATCCCAACGTCACCACTTGCTAGACCCATGAGAAGAATTAGGATGCTCTTTGCTTATCTTGAGGCATTTTCTCTGTTCTTCCTTATTCTGCCTTCTTCTGGATCTTAGCCCGTATCAAATTCTTATCGCTCATATCTCCGGATTCAATTCAAGTTATTGTAAGTTATGAAGAACTTTTAGAATCTGGTAACCCCTCGCCTAAAACTTTTTCTTTAGTTATTCTTCATGTTTTTGAAAGAATACATCTTCCACATCCAAGCGTAAATGCCTCCGTTGTCTTCTTGAGCGTCTGCCCGCGTCACATCTCACTCTTCAGAGTCGTCCCATGATTTTGCGTCGGAATGAAGTCACGAACCTGCACGGTTGATATATTATATCTATCACCTAAAAATTCTGCCATTCTACTTGAATTCGTACGTAGACCCATTCGTAGAATAGGGTTAGTCTTTCTCTAAATAAAAATGCTTTCTTTCTGTGCTTTCAAAATCTACATTTTTTCGCAAGCTGTTTCTGTGTCTTCATCTTTCTCTTCGTCTCTCTAGGCTTCATTTATTTTTTTAATATGAATCACCTACATTAGCGTGAAAGTCAAATATTTCTCTAGATGTTTTGTAAAGTGAAATATTTCTTAACATAGTTTCTTCCCCTTGAAATATCTACATATCTATTTCAACGATCAGTGTAAACTCCCCGTTGTCTTCTTGAGCGTGTGCCCGCGTCACATCTCACCCGTCAGAGCCGTCACATAATTCTGCGTCGGAATGAAGTCACAAATCTGCGCGCTGGATATATCTATCTCCGCGGCGATTCCATACATACCTGTCGAACGAGTCGCCTGAATAATGTTGTGATTTTAAAACTAGGTTAAACACTATCGTTTATTTTATACTTGATCCTACATTATGATATTGGAGTGGTTTAGTGAAGGAATGTCTATATGAGAAATATTTTTGGATTTTAATTTGACTGCGTTTAACACAGTTTTATATTTATTTTGTTACTTAATGAGGTCCCAGATTATGCGAATTGTTGCAATTTTATATATAACTATCTGCGCCCCGCGGTTTTACCCGCATAAGTCTCGATCCCGTGGGAATATCGGGATAAAAAGTCCTATGTATTAATGCAGGTTATAAACTATCTGTGTGCCAAATTTCATCCAAATCCGTTCAGCCGTTTTATCGTGAAAGCGTAATAAACAAACAAACTCACTTTCGCATTTATAATTTTAGTTAGGATCAGTTAGTGCAATAATACCTTACATTTGGTTTCTCTATATTTTTACGAGATAGATACCATTTAACTTCAACTTTCACAACAAACAATAAAAACCTTCACATATAATATGTAATTATGTATATCATGTTGCGTAACTAATATTGTTTTTCGTAGAATCTAAGAACATTATAAAATGAAGAAGAGCTCGTGGCTAAGTAATAACAGCCGCACGGTTCGATCCATCAGGTTAAGCTACGCTTGCCGGGGTTGATCCGTGGATGGGTGACCATCTTTACACACAGAGACTCCTCCGTGCCTCGGAAACAACGTTAAGCTGTTTGTCCTGGCTGTCATTCGTGGATCTTTGACAGTCGTTACGGTTCTTCAGAAGCCCGAAAGTCTGACAACCAGTCTTACCAAGGGTACCGTATTACCCAGTTACTGGATTGCGGAGATAGATTGATAAGAACATTATAAAGTAAGCCGATTATTACTAGAAACCATACAGTAACAAATCGTTTATACTACTAATGAATATTATCAATTAATTAGTTTCAATAACCCAATCTACACCTGATTACCGACAGCATACCATTTATAACAAGGTAATTTTCCACCGTTTACTGTATACAACTTACGATCTAAAATAAAACTAAAATGTAACCTAACGTTGTTAGGTAGGCTATAACATTAGAATATCGACCATCTAATAAGGTCAATATAGTTTAGTATTCAATGCAATATGCTTCTTAATTCTGATTTTACGACATAAATTGACATTTCAATAGTTTTGTTGTATCATTAATATATTTAACCACCTCTGTGGTCTTGTGGTTAGACTACCTGTCTCAAACCCAGAGGTTCCGGATTCGATTCCCCGCGGGGGCTAAATTCTCTGCTCGGTTTGGTTGGTAGTAGGGCTTGTTCTAAGTCCGCCTGGCTAGCTACCACCATCTTATCTAAGTCTGTCCCCATAACAACAATGTTAACAGCATTGTTAAGTTGCGGCAGTTAGAGGTAAGATAGCCAGTTCCTCTGTGGTTGAGGATTCCGGGTGAAACTCGCTTCCACCTTCAGCCTGATCATCACTTACCACCAGATAAGATGCAGGCCAAGAGCTTCCCTATTGTGGAGATTATTTTTACTGTATTACTATTAATATAGTGTATGTGTGTGTGTTTGTGTGTGTATTAATGTGTGTGTATGTAGGGTGTGTGGGGGTGTGTGTGTGTGGTGTTTGTGTGTATGTAGTGTAGTGTGTGTGTATGTTTGTTTTTGTGTGTATTGTGTATGTGTATTAATGTATACGGTATACCAGTGTTTAAATCACAAACATACATTCTTGGCTTATTATCATCATACATGTCCATTCCATACACATTCTACGGGTTTCTTCCAATGACTTGAAAAAGACATGCATCACCATAGGATACTTTCCTTCTTCATTATTTATACAGGGTGGCAGGGACATCGACGCGAAAACTGTTACCATGGATTCAGTACATGATTCTGAACCCTGTGTTGAAATTTTTCGTCGGTTATTGTTTTTTAAATCTGCTGTTTTATAGAAAAGTGTAATCCCTACGTAATCAAAATGTATGGAATGTATGGCGAGGCAGATTGATTACTTTTATAGACCGGCACATGTACCTAAAAGTATCTTGCCTATCCACAGTACCTTCAAACCGCATACCCTGATAATCTTCAAACTACAAAGATACCACATACGCAAACTAATCTACTACAAAGAGTATCCAGGTACGTACAATCAAGTCTTCGATATGCGGGTGTATACTTGTATATTAATTGCGAGATGCGTATCAAACTGTTTTATGCAAATATAGCGATACTTTGATGTGGTGTAAACTTGATAGTGGGATATAGGCGTAGTATAGGAAGAATAGGAGAGTGCGTATGTTTGTAAGACAGTCTTTTGACAGTTCACATGCGGAAATACAAAGTTTTCTTTACAGACGCGATAGTTTTTACCCAGCCTGTAGATGGGTAAAAACTCGTGGATCACACGAAACAGGGCGCTGGTTGGGGTTATTTGCAGTAAAAAATATGACTAAAAATATAAGTATATACAGGGTAGCAGGGACGTCGACGCGAAAATATTTACCATGGATTCAGTAAATGATACTGAACGGCCCTGCATTGCAATTTTTCGTCGGTTATTTTTTTTTTAAATCTGCTGTTTTATAGAAAAGTGCAATACCTACGCGGTCAAAATGTATGAAACAGCAGATTTTTTTTTTAAATAACCGAGGAAAAATTTATACGCAGGGTTTTCATAATCATGTACTGAATACATGGTAACAGTTTTCGCGTCGATGTCCCTGCCACCCTATATAATTATACAAATAATTTTTCGTGAGACTTAAAATATATTTAAATAGACTAGATATTGAAAAAGTGCCAATACTCATAAATCATGGTACCCACTGTCATAAAAGCACGTTTGTAGTGATGATACATTTCCTAGAAGCAACTAAACATTTATTGTTTTAAAATAGGTACGTATTTTACTTTAATTGCCTATTATTAAGAAAATTGGTATTTTCTTAAAAAACACTCAAATAGTCATAACTTTTAAGGAAATCAAGTTAGGGCTCTACCACAAAGATATTTTTTACTGCAAATAACCCCAACTATCGCCCTGTTTCGTTTAATCCACGATTTTTTACCCATCCTGTATAGCCGAGTTTCTCGATTCGCTGATGATCATTTTTGCGATTTAATCTATTTTAATGAGCTGACTTCAGGTGACCTACTTATTTGGCAATAGACATAACATGATTTTGTATCAAATTAATGTTCAGTTTGGTTAAACGTCGACCAAACGACCACTAGAACGGACCTTCATCCAAAGTTTTATTTTCATGTCTCTTCATAAAAATCGCCAAGCGGTTGGTCGAATCTTCACGTGACCAGAACGCTGGCCACGAATCAGCATTTTCATCCAACGTGGCAACGCTGCCAGCCTTTTGGGCACTTTTCCCACTGACAGCGATGCGGACGAATTTTTTGATGCCCAATGAGTTCTTCCCTTTATTTTTTCCTTTACACACTTGTAAATAATATATATACAACAGTTAGTTGTATACATGACTTAGAAAAGTATTAAGATCACCATTTTGATAACCTAGAACCAAATACCCTAATCATGTTAATTAAACAACAAACTAAATGCAGGAAACCCTATTTAGAACTCAGTGTTATCGTATCAATAATTACTTGATCAGATTTTACACGGCCGGAATACATTCGCTTTTACACAACCATAACATTTTCCATCGGTTTGCACTTAATTAAGGGATTTGTACGAGCGGCGCCGGGGCGCGGCGCTAGCGACACACAGACTTGTTCACTTGTTAGTTTCAAACGTGCTACAAATACGACCACATCACAGCAACAAAAATGTTGCCGCCAACAAAATTGAGCGAAAATTCGTAACTGTACGCAGCTCTGTGAAGGAACCCGTCCGGAGAAGTACTTCCACCATGCAATATTTCTGCCGTCAAACAGAGTGGCTGAATTTCAGGGGAAGAGTATCGATGCCGTTGTAATGACAGACACATTTCATGCCTCTGGTATTGAAGATATCCAACGGCGGCAATGACCACATACTATCAGGAGAACCAATCAGCTTATTTGCCATCCCATGTGTATCATAAAAAAACATCGGAACCAAAAGTATTTTGCACGCCAACAACGCAACTCTAGCAGCTGCAGCAAAATCATTCGAAGACAAGCTAGCAACATTTTTGCCACTATCGTACGGTTTTTGTAGTCCGTCTGAAAAGACCTTTTAAATGTGTAACATTTCATAACAGATCTAATCTCATTGTGTTCGAGCCGCACCTATAAGCTTCCTAGTTTTAATTGAAATTGTCGTTTTTACTCACTACTTGAATATTCATTCAATGTGACTGAGTAGGTTTTTATTTGCTTTCTGCAGTAAAATGAGTAATTTACATGCTCTTGATAGTGGAGCTGATCGTGTATTACTTTCTTATCTATGTGTGCATATCGAGAGACTAGCGGAGACTAGAAATAAAGTGTAATGTATACAGCGTCTCACTTGCTGTACCATGGTACGATTCTTTACATCGTAGTGCCATTTCACACAAAATTGGAAAAACAATGCGATTGACAAAAACAGGTTCGAAAATCCTAACTTAATTATTATAAAAATGCGAAAGTGAGTTTGTTTGTTTTTTGTTACGCTTTCACGCTAAAATGCCTGAACGGATTTAGATAAAATTTGGCACATGGATAAACTATGACCTGGGTTAGGACAAGAAATACTTTTTACTCATGGGATGGAGACTTATGTGGGTAAAACCGCGGGGCACAGCTAGGATAATACAATTTATTGGGTTGCGATGTTTCAATCCAACGCATCAAAACTTCACCAAAAAAAGTTCTCAATCCCATCACAATAGGGATGATGCATGGACTAAAAAAAAAAAACGTGTGGCACTCGGGGACTGCCGCGGTAAAGCTATTGCATAGCATTTGTAACCTCAATACTTCCTATTTGTCAACGCTACACTTGGGATGATGACGTGATGACATGGTAGGCGGAGTGGGGGGTGTTAGTTTTTATTTTCGTTACGGAATTTCTTAATTCGGTCGCCGCGCTCAAAGCTCGCGATAAAAGCTATGCAATAGCTTAAAAATCTAGTCAGTCAGATAATAATAAAATATTAGACACGTATTTTTGCTTTATCATATTAATAAAAAAATACTTAATAAAACGCATGAAAGTTGGGGAGTGGCGGTCGCTACGTCACAAGTAAGTATAAAATCTCGTGACGTCATGGCACTTTTTAACTCAATATAACGCCGTAATTTTTTGATTACCTAAAAAAGAAAAAATACGTGTCCAATATTTTTTTACAATTTACCTGACAGACAAAAAAAATGTTATGTCGTCATAACTATTGTAAGAAAGAACATGCATTATCCACAAGCTGTTTCAACACCAAACTAGCCCAATTCCACAATAACATACTCTTGTCCAAATCTAGACCCAAGCAAGCTCCTTAACTAACCATAACCGAACAGGAACAAAGAACCACGCAATACCTACGCTGTAACCATAAGCTCCTATATTATAACAGTACCGACACACAAGCAACGTTAATGCTAGAAGGCGTGTGTCCAATTTAACATATCGTGCGGCGGGCTATATCTCGCGGGAGACAGGCGACAGAGCCCGCAAGGTGCGTAGGACGGCGTAACGGACGCGGTAGTAGCAGCTAAATCAACCATTGTCTGATTGGGTGTAGCCTGCCGCATTCTCCGTGCGGACTACGCGTGCTGAGGAGAGGCCTAAGATGCTTTAGTATCTATTTTGAATTCTAAAAATGGATTTTTACGAAGATAATTTGGAATATGGACGCCTTTTTTCGTCGTTCTCTTCTTGTCTGATGAGGTGCTTACTCAAGCCAGATGCATCGTCTTTAGAGTTTTGGAACTTCTAAAAACTGTTTTGGATCTTTTAATCCCATTAGCTTTGAACTGCAGAATTTACCAAAAATTCTGCAGTTCAAAGATAAAGTTCTTCAATTTTTTTGACATATCGTGCAGCAAGCTATATCTCGCTGGAGACAGGCGACAGAGCCCGCAAGGTGCGTAGGACGGCGTAACGGACGCGGTAGTAGCAGCTAAATCAACCATTGTCTGATTGGGTGTAGCCTGCCGCATTCTCCGTGCGGACTACGCGTGCTGAGGAGAGGCCTAAGATGCTTTAGTATCTATTTTGAATTCTAAAAATGGATTTTTACGAAGATAATTTGGAATATGGACGCCTTTTTTCGTCGTTCTCTTCTTGTCTGATGAGGTGCTTACTCAAGTCAGATGCATCGTCTTTAGAGTTTTGGAACTTCTAAAAACTGTTTTGGATCTTTTAATCCCATTAGCTTTGAACTGCAGAATTTACCAAAAATTCTGCAGTTCAAAGATAAAGTTCTTCAATTTTTTTTGACATATCGTGCAGCAAGCTATATCTCGCTGGAGACAGGCGACAGAGCCCGCAAGGTGCGTAGGACGGCGTAACGGACGCGGTAGTAGCAGCTAAATCAACCATTGTCTGATTGGGTGTAGCCTGCCGCATTCTCCGTGCGGACTACGCGTGCTGAGGAGAGGCCTAAAATGCTTTAGTATCTATTTTGAATTCTAAAAATGGGTTTAGAATATGGATGCCTTTTTCGTCGTTTTCTTCTTGTCTGATGGGCTGCTTACATAAGCCAGATGCATTGTCTTTGGAGTTTTGCGACTTCTAAATACTGTTTTATATCTTTTTATGCCATTGGCTTTGAACTGCAGTATTTTTAGTAGATCTTCAATTTTTTTAGACATATCTTGCGGCGGGCTATAATCTCGCTGAAGACAGGCGACCGAGCCCGCAAGGTGCTTAGGACGACGTAACGGAAATGCAAAATTCAATCCAAAATTCAAAATATTTTGTTTCACATAACCCTACATGGGCACTTATGAAACGTCAGAATCTTCTTCGGATACGGTAGTAGCAGCTAAATCAACCATTATCTGATTGGGTGTAGCCTGCCGCATTCTCTGTGCGGACTACGCGTGCTGAGGAGAGGCCTAGGACGATTAACTAGCCATTTTGGGGTCTGGGGTTAGGTTTTTAGAAAGACAATTCGGTTTTTAGAGATCATTCTTTGTCGTGTCGTTTAATATTGAGGTCTTACCTCCAGCCATTTCAAAGTTTTTAGACACTAGAAAATTGGGTGAAATTTTCGAAATTGTGATCTCTTCAGATCTTAGATCTGTTTTACTTTAGAGTTTCGCTTCTTCGTTGAACTATATCTTCAATTTTTTTACTAATAGTCAAAGAAAGGCCATGTTTTGCTGTATTTTCAACCCGTTTAATAAAAACATAATTAAATTCATACTGTTATGCGGAAGAGCTGGTGGCTAAATAATAACAGCCGCACGGGTCAATCCATCAGGTTAAGCTACACTTGCCGGGGTTGGTCCGTGTATGGATGACCATCTTTACATACCGAGACTCCTCTCAGAAAGCACGTTAAGTCTTTGGTCCCGGCTGTCATTCGTGGATCTTTGACAGTCGTTACGGTTCGTCAGAAGCTCGAAAGTCTGACAACCAGTCTTAGCAAGGGATATCGTGTTACTTAGTAACTAGGTTATCGAGGTCAGATAGGCAATCGTTCCATGTAAAATACTGGTGTTCAGCTGCATCTAGTTAGACTGGAAGCCGACCCCAACATAGTTGGGAAAAGGCTAGACAGATGATGAAATTTGTACTGTTATAATCAATCTACTCCGCTTATTGCAGTCTCGAGCTGGACAGTTCTTGACTATGTGCATCCAGTCTGTATGTAGTTGTTATATACCTGGTACTTGTTGACAGACCTGCCACTGTTATTTATAAATATTATAAATTCCAATTGTTTTTAAAAGAGTGACCAAGGAGTTTTTTTCCAGCTCCATAGGAAAGGACCAATTAGAACCGTGCACCTAGCTTCTGACGTTTAATAAATGCACATGGAAACCTCCATGTCCAACACCACCATGTGAATAAAATATTTTGAACTAGCGGACGTCACGCGGTTTTACCCGCGTAGTTCCCGTTCCCGTAAGAGTACGGGGATAAAATATAGCATATGTTACTCGCTGATAATGTAGCTATCCATTGCTGAAAAAATTTTTCAAATTGGTCCAGTAGTTTTTATGTTTATTCGTTACATACAAAAATACAAATCTTTCCTTATCTTATCTTTTTTTTAATCTATATATTGGTGCCGATTCCCTTGTTCACAAACTAAACTTAATTTAAGTTCAGTGCATCTTTTTCTTTCTATTTCATTAAAAAAAGGACAGAGGATAAATTTTAGTTTAGTCCTGTCAAATTAATCAGCGCCTGTCACTCTCCATACAAGTTTAAACGTGATTAAAAACTTGCCGACTAAAATTACGTCAATTTTCGTCAAGCGCTGATTAATTTGACAAGACTGAACTAAAATTTATCTTCTGTCCTTTTCTTAATGAAATAGAAAGAAAAAGATGCACTGAACTTAAATTTAGTTTAGTTTGTGAACAAGGGAATCGGCACCATTGTGTGCTTTTTTGGTCTGTGCTAAATAAATGTATTTTCTTTCTTTCTTTCCTCTTTAAAATATTAGTATACAGTGTGATTCTTCATAATATGCACATATCGAAATTAGGGAATCTATGCTTAATTTTATCGACGGTTTAGTGGTATGAGGAACAGGGTGTAAAGTTCACTCATCCACCATAGAAAAGGGAGGATCCTCCGACCAGACGGGTGTTGTGTCTGGCGGGCAACTGCCCATCGGTTTGAAGTTGAAATCTTGTATGTATGTCGATCGCTCGGTAAACTCTAACTGCGCGATGCAGGATTTGTGTGACGTTATGTCTTTGATGCGTAGTTCGTATGTGGCGGTGTAACCGCTACAACGGAAAAAATATTAAAATATTTTTTTTATTTTTTTTTTATTTTTTTTTTTTTGAAAAAAAATAAAATTCTCCTCTTTGGCATCTTATTCATAATTTTTTTTTTTTAATTGAGGAAAGAAGTACAGATTTTTGCTACAAAAACATGTTTATTTTCAATTAAGGATAGTTTTTTTTCTCAATTTTCATTTTATGTGGACGCCTAATTACTTCCAATCATTATGGAGTTTGTTTCATCGCGATAGATGATTTAGTTTAAAAGTTACACAGTTTTGTTATTTTTTTTAATTCCATAAAATGTATTAAAAAAATATTTAGATTTTTTTCATATTTTTTCTGTCGTTAAAATTAAGCATAGATTCCTTCATTTCGATAGGTGCACATTATGAATAATCACACTGTATAGTATAAGTATAAAGTATAGATTGAATCGTGACTTCCCATAAATCATGAAAAAATATATCTTTAAAAGCATTACCGTCCCAGTCCATTCCACAATTTTCCTATTCTTGTAGAGCACACGTCTCAGGAACACACGGCCGCGCGTCGGCGACTACCCGCTGCTATATATCGGCTATAACTCGCGGCACCGTTGCCCAGGAGTCCAGCCGCGTCCATTATATGAATACGTTCGTACACACAATTAAACCTCATAAAACCTATGATCTCCTGGTACTTTGTTGCTGTTTATTACTTTATGTTGAATAGTCTAAGTTTGTCGTTAGTTTATGGCGCATGTGTGAATCAGTATTGAAATTCAATATGGAGGTTGGATTTTGTGCTAGGATTTTTGCGCATGTTTTATTTATATGCAGGCCTGTACTCTAATTGCGTAATGCACGATCAATCACAATTTGTTTCGATTTGAAACAGATTGCTAATCCATTGAATCATAAGTTGGAAAAAAAAATCTGCTCAACAACGTAAATGACGCAATGAATGTTGTTGAACTGTCAAAATGAAGCTTTGTGCAATTAGGGTACTGATATTCAGTAGTATTATATCTTGTAGCCGATGACCTTGTGAAGGCCGCAGGAATCTGCTGGATGCGGAAAGCACAGAACCGGTCGAAGTGGAGGTGCTTGGCGGAGGCCTATGTCCAGCAGTGGACGTCTTTCGGCTGAAATGATGATGATGATAATGAAATCTGGTGGTGGGCTGATTATTTTCTCTCCCATTATGGAAGCTAAAAGCAATATTTTATTAATTTTGGCAACACATGACTTATCTGGCAGTCTGATACTTATCAATAAAGGTGCCAGTGCATCAGTGTATTTTTCTACTTGGGTTTTACTAGATCTAAGTAATTAATAGTTACACTGGATATTCATTCCTCTTTGAATCTTAATCAGTTAGTTAATAAATTCAGGCGTAATCTTGCGGAAATCCATTATGAAATACAATAGACGTAGATAAATTTAGTAACCTACAACACGCCACACGCCGTGTTCGGGTTCGCGGGTTCCTGAGGATGACTCGTTGAGAGGTGAAACACATGTCGATTTCTTTCAGGGTTTTTTATAACTCTTTAGAAATAGCTAAGCGGAATAGGTTACTAAATATATCCACGTCTATGTTCTATGTTATGGGGTTTGGTTTCCGCACTTAGTCCTTCAGGTGGACCATTGTGCGTGGTATATCTATCACCGTAAGATTGTGAGAACCGTTAGTTTATAATCTATCGATATTATTACCGTTAGATTATAAACTGTCAAAAAATTGTGAATTGGGTGAAATGGATTAGGTTAGGTTAGAACTGTGACCAACCGCGCGCGATCCGAGCGAGCGAGGGTGCGGCAGCGGCCGGCGAGCGCTACTTCCAAGTTGCTCACAGCTAGGCTGGCTATTTAGTATTAGCGCAAGGTGCGTTACGTCGCAAGCAAGTTTGATACCAGTTCACAATTTGTCGGTTTCCCATGGAAAGATTATAAACTAGCGAAAAATAATGCGTTAAATTGTAAATGGTTCGTTGTAGTTCACAATTTTTCGACAGTTTATAATTTAACGAAAATAATACCGATAGATCGAACTTTATAATTATACGGTGACATATCCACGTATATTGTATTTTTAATCAGTTATCAATCCACATTTACACATAACATCACGCCTTTTTTCCTCAAAAGGTTGGGCAGAGGTGTACATGTATGTATACCTAATAGTACACCTACATTTTGCCAGTTATGTTTAAGTCCCATGCAATAGGGGGCGAGCCTATTGCATCAACCGGGCACAACTCAGACAACTACTGAGAAATTCCAGATGGAAAAACCTAATACCACTTTACCCGACCTGGGATTCGAACTCAGGACCTCATGCTCAGCAGTAGCGCTTACGACCACTAGACTTACATTACGTCTATTATTATTTTATTTGTGCTTACTTGCCTTTTCAAAACCAGTAAATAGCTATGCACTAATACGCTATCCCTAGATGGTGCAACACTCCTTTCCCACCACCCTGTAACTCACACGCACTTCCGTCACGAAGATCTACTTATCGGCACATTACCCAGAAGTGTCCCCTTACTAACATGACGCTTGCAGCAGGCCACTCCATCAGTGCTGATATGCTCGTAAATTATGCAAATAACGTCGATGTCCTCAGCATTATGCTGAGCATTAAATGAAACGAATATCACATTAAATCCTTTGAGAAGTGACTACCGATCGTAAAATTCTAGGATTACAGTTACTTTGTAAGTTTTAACTGTATTACGATGTTCGACATAGTTTATTAATAAGAGCTTTTTGCTATAGGCTTTTGCTGGGGCGTCGTCTGGTGTCTTATCAGTATTGTTTTACAAATTTCGTTTGTAGGGAGCTTTTCAAAAAATTTCAAACGATTTATTGCTTTTTTCCTGGGTAGAATATACTAAGGAAAAAAGTGGTAGCACTCCAGGAGTGCCGACAGAAGTGGAAACTTGAACAAGATCGCCTTGGTGGAAAAAAAATACTTGTATAGAACATTGGTCCGTAACAAAGAGCACAATCGCGTTTACAAAAAAAAACTTTCGAAACCTTTAAAGTAAAATATTTGCATGGGACATTGATCCGTAACGTAATATAAATAAAGAGCACAATCGCGTTTACAAAACCTTTAAAGTAAAAATACTTGCATAGAACATTGATCCGTAACATAATATAAATAAAGAGCACAATCGCCATCATAATGTCGCGAAATCGATGGTTTAGTCCCATCTCAAAAATGCCCAACACGCCTAAAGAATTTTTCACTTCAAAAAATCATTTTGATCTAAGTGCATCTAACTTAGGCCTACAGCTAATTTGTTATTAGGTGGTAAAAATGTACTTGATACAAAAAAATAAGTACTAAATTCTTGTACACATGAAATGATACTGGTCAAATTCTCTCCACAACCTATATGAGTTCAAGAACGTGTTGTTTTGAAAAATAAATACAAACATACGCCAGAGATTAATAACACTAAATATACAGGATTATCTTGTTAGAGATCTATTAATAGATATACATAAAATGCTGGAACACTCTATCTAGGCTTACCGCGGTCGTTACACTTATCTAAGTTAAGAGATTATTATAATGCTCATATGTAGACGAGGACTTGAATTACTTAATGTGGAATTGAAGTTCTTTACTTTGAATTTTATTATCTTGGAATTAGAGTGCAAGTTTTAATCGTGGTTGTGTGTGATTGCAACACGTCTTGCCTTGTTTGGTTGTAAAAGGATTCCGTGTAATTAATTAGCGACGCAAGTGTGAGGCGCATCAGACTAATCTATACTACTACAGTATAATGAAATTACTTGCGAGAATTGTAGTACATTACAGATGGTCGGGCTTTTAAACAGTTTCTAAAACAATCCGCTAAAACTAGCATGCAAAATTACATTAATTAAATAACTGAATTAACATAACATAACATCACGCCTTGTTTCCCCGAAGGGATGGGCAGAGGTGTCCCTGTAGCAGGTACACACGGCTACGGCTACAGTCAAGGTATACATTTCCAGTATAAGCTGACCTCGCATTGTAAGGAAATCTTATACAATGCGAGATCAGCATTAACTGGAATTGTATAGCTTGATGTGTAGCCGTGTGTACACCCACATTTCGCCAGTTATCTTTAAGTCCCATGTACTTAATAGGGGGCGAGCCTATTGCCATCAAATGGGCACAAATTCAGACTCCGAGCTGCTACTGAGACATTTCTGATAGAAAAACCCAATAACACTTTGCCCGATCCGGGAATCGAACCCAGGACCTCATGCTCAGCAGTAGCGCTTGTTACCACTAGACAAACGAGGCAGTCATTAAACTAATAAATATTAAAAAATCTGCTGATGCTTACATTTTGATGACTTATGCGAACATAAATGTAGGGACGTGTAACAACAGTATTTTTTCTTGTAATTTCAGGTTTGTTTCCATAGTAAAAATTGTTCATAATGATGAGTAAAGTCACGTGTTGAAGTATCAGTCACTAATTATTGTTAGAACATTAAATACACATAGATACCACATCCACAGACAGCACATTTTGGGAAACAAATTATTATCTATATATATAAAATTCTCGTGTCACAGTGTTAGTTGCCATACTCCTCCGAATAAATTTTATATGTATACTAGCTGACCCCGGCAAACGTTGTTTTGCCAATTATTTGTTTGGGGTGGACAACCCTTATCACTTAGGGGTATGAAAAATAGATAATAGCCGATTTTCAGACCTACTGAATATGCATATAAAATTTGGTAAAAATCAGTAAAGCCGTTTCGGAGGAGTAAGGTAACTAACATTGTGACACGAGAATTTTATATATAAGAAGATTTGGTAGGTCTGAGAATCGGTCGTAATTTATTTTTCATACCCCTAAGTGATAAGGGTGGTCCACCCCAAACATAAATATGGCATAACAACGTTTGCCGGGTCAGCTAGTAATTTTATATTATTGTGACGGATGACATTATTATGACAACTCAACGTGACTGACAGTAAGAATTAATAGTCCCGAGGAAGGCAATATGTAGGTTTATTCAAACACAGCAAAGATATCACCAAATCTATCTCCCATATCAGTAAACCTTTCATCAGATCCACATACCAATAAATTTACAAATACAGCCATTAATATATATACAGCATAAAATATAAGAGGTATTCAGTCCACTCGGCAATATATGACGTTGCGGGCGCCGCTAAGCTCAGCTCAAGAGTAATGTTTTAGACCCCGCGATGCCTTATTTATAACTATAACTGTAACACACGCAGATAAATGCGTTTGCTGGCGGCCAAATTAACTTATACATTTAAATACATTACCTGTTTAAGTTAATGAAGCCGTTTGTATGAAGATTTATATGAATAAATAAGTTCATAAGAGCGTATTAGTCTATCGACGGTCGTAATGGCAGCACTTGCGGGTGATATAATAATTATGGCCGGACGTGTAGTAAGTTCATAGTAGTTTTTGCATAAAATTATTATTAACTTTGACAACAAGACGCTTTTAAAGAAACCAATGAAATAAAATTAAATATAGAACTGATAGTTCGATACGAAACCGTGAAGAAAAAAAAAATAATAATCACTCAACTATTTGGGATGGAATTTATCCTCCTGCCAATATAAGGCAGGCATATTCTTTTCTTTTTGTTCTCACTCACATTGTATACATTTCTTGTTCATTTCTCGTTTCGCAGGTCTGCTGGAAGAAATTTCTTAAGAAATAAGCAATAAGTACTTTTGTAAGGTCGACTTATAACCTTGTTTCCAATTGATATTATTTTGACTTAAACAAACACCAACTTTATGTCTGTGTAAATAAAGTTGATTTTAGACTGACTAGTACTGTTGAAAAAGTCATAAAAAATATGAAGTTGTAGCGCAAACTGAACCTTATGTGTAGGTATTACAATTTTTTTTCCTAAAACTTGTGTTTTTTAAATTTTTCGCAAATGCGAACGCAGATTAGGACAACACTAATATGTCTTATATGTATGTATCTATTTTACTGTATGTACATAAATAATAAATAAATAAGGTTACAAAATATTAGAAAAAAAATAAGCAATCAATGGTAGTTTTACTGTTTTTGCTACTGCTCTACACCACTCTATCTTAGAAAATGCTTTTCCAAATCCTATATTAAACATGCAGTAACATTAATTTCTGGAAACATTTTGTCTGGTACTATTTATTTGTCCTCCATTGTGCAGGATCTATTCAGCTCCGATGGCTTCTGTATCGCGATATACTGTGGCAGGTGATTAGAGGCACGAGCGGCGCGCGCGCATGTCCTATACATTGTTGTACCTACTTGCACTACTTACTTGAACTTGTGTTACCAGATAGGTGTTTTATGGACAGTATCGGGATTTACATTTGAACATGTAGAATGATAAGTTTAGATGACTTATGCCCGTTTTCACCTTCACTAAGCACTGTTGGATTTTCAACGCTAGGCTCAGCGCTGAGAGTTGAAAATCCAACAGTGCACTTTTATTTAGGGATTCATAAAGTGTCACTTAGTGAATGTGAAAACGGGCATTAGTTTTTGAGATGAAAACTTTAGGCGCATTGGGCATTTTCGAGATGGGACTTGACCATTGATTTCGCGACACTGTAACGGAATTTACCGACACCGTGGAGTAATAGAATAGAATAAAATAGAATATATTTATTGTAAAAAATGAGTATACCTACATCAGATAATATGTGCGAGGTCTTAAAATAAGAGGTAGATCTGCATGTTTGTGTTTTTCTGCAAAAGACATCAACGCGTTGATTACCGCAGTGCGTAGAGTAAAAGACATCATCGCGTTGATTACCGCGGTGCGTGGAGTAAAAGACATCAACGCGTTGATTACTGCGGTGCGTGGAGTAAAAGACATCATCGCGTTGATTACCGAGGTGCGTGGAGTAAAAGACATCATCGCGTTGATTACCGCGGTGCGTGGGGTAAAAGACATCATCGCGTTGATTACCGAGGTGCGTGGAGTAAAAGACATCATCGCGTTGATTACCGCGGTGCGTGGAGTAAAAGATATCAACGCATTGATTACCGCGGTGCCGATTTTTTTTCAAGTTTTCACTTCTGTTACACTCCCGGAGTGGCACTGTCTTTTTTTTAATAGGAATATTTTTTATGGGTAAATAATTGTGGCCGCCATTGCACAAAACGATTGAAACGCATTACTAATTAAGGAGTGGAGATTAAATGGCTGCAGGAGTGACTGATCTTATGAGATTTAAAGGTGAATAACACTAAAGCCTAGATTGAAATCATTAGTAGGTTCTAACTAAGCCTCCACTGCCCGTCTGTCTGTCTGTCAGCGGGCTATATCTCATGAACCGTAATAGGTAGACGGTTGAAATTTTCACAGATTGTGTATTTCTGTTGCCACTATAACTACAAATAATAAAACCTAAAATTAATAATTAAAGACATACAAGAAAAGTTTTTTTTTCGGCGTTTTATGCTCAATCTTAATAGGGTATGGAACCCTACGTGTTTTTTTTTTATTTAGTTCATAATATTACAGTTTTCGTTTTACATAACATCTGCCAAACTGCAAAGCAATTTGTCGGCAGTAGGTTCTCGTGGATTTAGCACGAATCTTTGCTTGAGTAGACATAAAAACTATAAAAACTAAATCTAAGTTAAAACTAAAAGATGGCTATGGCTAAGGCTCTGTAGGCAAACACTCAGTATGTTAATACAGAGTAGTTACCCACACAGCCACAGATTCTACAAGTTCTACAGCTACCATACTCAGCGAATGTGCGAATGCGACTCGCGCCAGGCTGGTTTTTTTTTTTGTTTATGGGGCATAAAAAGGTTTACCCTAACCTAACCCATCCCCCTAACCTATCTTGGTTTCCGTACGACTTTTTCGGGTGACCACTGAAAATCAGCGCTGTGCTGTGGGTCCCCATAGCACAGCATCATGCTGAGTGGAAGCCTTCTTGTCACAGTCATGTCGTGCAGCTGCCGAATATTTATATTTGTGCTCGTGATTATATTTAAATCTATTGTTTTATTTTATTGTTTTGTTCTCTTTTTTGTTTATGCACGTGTGTCTGTGACAATTAAACTTATTTTTCTTTCTTTATTTAGCTAGTACAGTTTTAGATTAACCATAGTGTAATCGTAGACATCTTACTAGTAGGTATTTAATTAATTATCCTCACAAATAGACAATGACCATCGTTCGATTTTTCTTTTAATTCTCTTTTCTTCATCTTAAGCCCATAAAAACTAAAAATATCAACATAACCCTCTTTTTGTCCCTCCTCAAATAAGCAAAAAGGTTCTAACCCACAACATCCTTCCAAGACTGCGCACACGCAATCCTGAACTCAATCTACTTGCGACAGTAGCGAGGAAGTTACGCGACACGCGACATGTGATCAGATAGTGCGCACGCGTCGCGCGTCGCCACTAACTGCCTGTAACTGGATGTTCCACTGAAGCGATACCATTTAGGATCATTGTTCGCGTTTCCTTGTGGAGATAGCGTTTTCTACACAGGAGTTGGCATTGTTTAGAGGACAATCATTTTTGTACCTACCAACTATCTGAAAAGCTCTTTCTATTCTTAGAAAGCTTCCTCGTAGATACCAATACGGAAGAGGACAGCCTGCAAGCTGTTCAACAGTGGATGTACAGTGTGTGGTTCTCATGATTAATGTTCCAAAACAAGAAGTAGGTAGTATAAGCATAATCAGCATATAATTTCCCACTGCTGGGACACAGGCCTCCTCTCTGTAAGAGGGAGTGGGCCGTAATCCACCACGCAGGCCCAGTGCGGTTTGGTAGATGTCACATGTCTTCGAATTTTCGGTTCTCGGACATGCCGGTTTCCTCACGATGTTTTCCTTCACCGTTTTGAGAGCAGTGGTGCAATTTACACAAAGTAAAGTGCCTGCTTAGTGTTCGAAACAACCTACAACTTATAAGTCGCGGCCATTACCACAGGGCCACTACTGCTTCACTAAGGTACCACTGCTTCTCTAGCTAGACGAGTATTTTTTTTCTAAATAAATTTGTCAGCGGATCCTCCCTTTTCTATAGAGGATGAGTGAACTTTACACTCTGTTCCTCACACCTCTAAATTGGCAATAACAACAAACTGCAAACGCTATTCTGTGATTATGACAATTTCCCCTTTGACAATATTTGTAGAGGTCATTCTGAAAGTCCCTATTTAGTTATTTCCACTACATCATATCTAAATCAACTGGCAACAGTTGCTATAGCTGACGCTACACGATCGCATTTGACGGCACGGTTGGCGCAGTGGTTAAGCGGCTGACTGCTGCGCTGCGTGTCGCGGGTTCGATTCCCGAACGAAACAAATATTTGTATGACCTACCAGTAGTTGTTCCGGGTCTGGCTGTTTGTGTATGTGAGTTTAAATGTTTGTAATCGCACCCACGATACAGGAGAAATTCCTAGTGTGGGGCAACGTTTTTATAAAAAAAAAAAAAAAAATACGCAGCTGATTTGAATAATTGCGCAGGAGTCGACGCGATCGCCTGATGGATCGCAGACCAGATTGTGCGGGATGAGATATGTTCGGAGGTTGTGTATGTTTGTCTGGTAATAGATTTAGGAAAGTATGGAAATGTTGTGTCATCAGGAATTTATGGTCATGAAGAGATCAAAGGAATTGATAGAACCTTCGATTTCATTACTACAGCTCTTTTGTAAAAAAGAAAACTAAAATATTTACTCTACACAAACACACACATAGTTGCTATTTTATTTATTTCGTATCCTAGGAATAGCAACTTTTATTAGTGTATAGTTTGTTAAATGTCCTATACTATTAAATGAGCAATATTTGTACATATATATATGTAATCACGTTCTCGAAAACGGCTCTAACAATTTCGCTGAAAGTTGTAATATAGAGGTTTACGGGAGCGAAATTCGATCTAGCTAGGTTTTATTTATTTATTTATTACAGCTCGGTCGCCGAAAGTTTAGAACAAGATGGCTACCTTAGAATAATGACATGGCAGCATGGAATTAGTAAGTCCCTAGTTAGGAACTAGGGACTTACTAATTCCATAACAATTACAAATTCTATTGTATCTCGTTAATGACAGTTGAAGGTATATCATGGCAGCATGGAATTAGTATAAACTTTCCTATACTATATTAAATGAGCATTCTCTTTTTCCACCAGAGCAGAGCTTGGTTGCCCAGGTATACTAGTTTTTTAAACAAGCAAGAAGCTATAAGTAAAAGTTTACTTTTTTAAATAAAGTAGGTTAAATCAAATCAAATCAAATAACTTATTTGCATAATACATGTTAAAAAGGTGTTACAGGTATAAAAAGTACATAGTATTATAACCTAATGACGTGTAAAAAATTAATATGGGTACTAATCGCAACATTAAATATACAGAATGGATTATAAATTTAGTTACATTAAAAATAAAAATTCCAAAATAAAAAAATACACAAGTCAAATCAAAATTTCAATATAATCATTATATTTGTCATTATAAAATCATTATAAGATCTTTCATTTAAATAATATAATCATACATTTTGCAACTAGGAATTCGCGCAAACCTAATTTGAATTGGTCCATTTTATGTAGGTCTGTGATAGTTTTTGGCAACTTACTGTATAATTTGGATGCCATGCCCAAAATGTTTTTAAAGGTACCTAAGGGTATCAATGTTATCATGCACGATTTAATTTGCACAGATTGACATACTAGAATCCCCCCTGTGACCAACCCATGACCTTCTGAACCTTCGCGTCAATGTTAATGTCTTAAAATAAATGTTTTATTATTTTTATCAAAATAAGTTATCATAACAAAATGTGCCATCGGCTTACTTGTTACTAGTCGATGACTAAGTATTTATTTATTTTATTTATTTGTTAAAATTCTAAAAATATAACAAATAAACAACAATAGATAACAAATTCAAATATAGCAACAATTGGCACAAGGCTACTCAGGACACGAAACCGAAATTCTCCAATAATTTATTCGTCATTACCACCCACTCGAACACGTATGTGAATAAGTAATAAACGCCGCATACGTTACATACCAATGTTCTACTGTACCGGTAATACAATGTACAGTTTATTATTTACTTATACTCCATAGGTTTAGGTAGTTATATAAAGGTAAACAAAAAAAACCACGTCACGAGACAGCTGTCAAGTAACCGACTAAACGTAATACCTGTCACTTCAGTTGTTATACTACGTCACAGTTGAACTCTTCAATTTAGCAACGTTATATTTCGTTGACGTTTAGAAATTGGACTCTTTATAATAGACAGATTACAAAATGTTATAAATCTAACAAAAAAAAGTTGTGCGCAAGCAGTTACATCTACGAAAAGTAGTTTAAGAATAAACTATAAAGTTTAACATACATTAATAAAAGAGAAAACTATAGTAAAACACTAAAATAAATTTAATTAGGTTTAATCGTATTTTTAAACAAGAAAGTGTCATCTATAAAAACTCTTTTTAAGATTTGTTTACCTTTTTTTAACTACCTACCTAAACCTATGGAGTATAGATATCATAGTCTTCGTGCTTACAAATACATTTACGGACATTAATTGAATATACCGTACAAATTAAAATAAAATACCAAAACAGTGGCACTCCGGGAGTGCCGACAGAAGTGAAAACTTGAAAAAAAATCAGCACCGCGGTAATCAACGCGTTGATGTCTTTTACTCCACGGTGTCGGTAAATTGCGTTACAGTGTCGCGAAATCAATGGTTTGGTCTCATCTCAAAATGCCGCAACAGAAGTTCACTTCACGGTGAAATTTTTCGTCAGTTATTTAAAAAAAAACAACTGTTCCATACATTTTGACCGCGTAGATAGCACTTTTCTATGGAAAAGCAGATTTAAAAAAAAAAATCGCCGAATAATGTCAACGCAGGGGGTTCAGAATCATGTACTGAATCCATGGTAACAGTTTTCGCATCTCTGTCCTTGCCACTCTGTATAAAATGTATCTATCTACTTATTTAGTATTTAGATTACTACCCACTCGAAGTCGTATGTGAATAATAAGCGCCTTCATACGATACATGCAAATATTCTACAGTACTAAGATTCCAGAATACTCCTTTGATATTATCAAAAAAGGCTCTCTACAACGCATGAAGATATACTCTACACTTCTCTTAATAAAAAAACTGTGTTACGTAACGAACATTGCGGTATCGAAGTTCTAACTATCGTTTAAAACGGGTAAATGAGTAAAGCAAAAACTGTATGCCCACATACGAGTCTAAGTATCAATAAACTAACGGTAAGCTAATAAATGTTTAACATAACATCATTACAAGTAACAAAGAATAAGAATGTCAACAGAAGACTTGGCAGTCCGATGGTCACACCGCTAGGCTATCACTGCTATTATGTACATATCTATTAAAGTGACAACAATTTCGGGGCTGTAGTGTAGATACACTTCACTTTAATAGATACTAGCTGCGCCCCGCGGTTTCACCCGCATAAGTCTCGATTCCGTAGGAATATCGGGATAAAAAGTATCTTATGTTTTAATCCAGGTTATAAACTATCTGTGTGCCAAATTTCATCTAAATCTGTCCAGCCGTTTGACCATGAAGAAGAGACAAATATACACACACACTCACAAACTTTTGCCTTTATAATTATTAGTGTGATTTAATAGCAGTGATAGCCTAGTGGTGTGACCGTCAGACTACCAAGTCATAGGTCTTGAGTTCGAACCCAAACCACGCACGACTTTTCTGATTCATGTGCATATTGTATAATTATTACTTGCTTCAAAAACAGTGAAGCAAAACATTGTGAGGAAACCGGCATGGCATACCTCTTTTTTTTTGGGTCGGAAATTATCAAATAACTTCTCCTGCTCAGGGCGGAGCGGGAGGGCATGTCAGACTCTTACTGACTAAAACCCACCTATCTGTTGCCTGTATGTTGCCAGGGGCCACGGTAACCCTTTCGGACAAACCCGCAACCCCGGCAAGCATCGGCCCTAGCAGACCCCGTCAATTGTGCTGACATCCCTTTGAGGCATACGTGGAACACAACACGCCATTGACCCGATCCTGGTCCTTATTGGACGGCGAGCTACCCATTGCTAACTGTCCGTAAGCCCGCGCCTACGGTGGCCGGGTGGAGTACCTAATGATTATAAACATAACATTTTTTTCACGTAGGACGACCGCAGGCTATGTGGAGCGGCGATCTTCGTAGGGTGGCTGGTAGCAGCTGGATGAGAGTTGCCGAGAAACGAGTTGAATGATGTACAATTGGAGAGGCTCTATGAAATTAATCGGGCCGAAATCCAATCAGCAGAACTACTAAAAAAATCCTGATTAAAAAACCATTAACACTTTGTCCCAACATAGAATCAGACCCAAAGATAGGACCCCATGTCAGTACCACTTGCAACTACCAAACTAACAAGGCAGTCAAGCAGCATTGGTACAAAAGCGAAAGACGAACTACCTAACGTACTGCAGGAGGTATCCTGCAGTACGTTAGGTAGTTCGTCTTTCGCTACCAACCAAGTGCGGAAGGATATCAACCAAGCGGATTACCATCCGCACTTGGTTGATATCCCGTCCAGTCGTATTCAGCGCTGCTGCTCCACATTTATTATGCGCACAGTCAAAGTGTGGAACTCTCTGCCAGCGTCTGTGTTCCCTTCCACATATAACCCGTCTGCCTTCAAAGCAAGAGTGAACAGGCATCTTCTAAGCACGCTCGTTCCATCACAGACCTCATCCATCGCTTTCCATCAGGCAAGATTGGGGTCAAGAGCAGGCCCATTCTGGAAACAAAAAAAAAACTTAAACAATTTAAAAAATGCTTCCAAAACCTTTAAAGTAAAAATACTTCCATAGAACATTGATCCGTAACGTAATATAAATAAAGAGCACAATCGCGTTTAAAAAAATTAGGTGTCGGTAACGGTGTCGCGAGTTCAATTGTTTTTCCCATCCCAAAAATGCCCAACGTGCCTAAAGAAGTTTTCACTTCAAAAAGTATCGTTTCTGTATGAATTTCTTATTCTATGCCACTACTAGGCTATCATTACTACTGACCGTATTCAATGTTCCAAAACCACAACCACACAGTATAAAAACAAATAAAAAAGCTATCAATTACGTAAATATATATCCTATGTATGTAGGTGGATAATAAATGGCTGTTGGAGGCAAAAACTCGACTAAGTATCTAAGAAAAAAAGCTGATGATATGTGTATGCAGAATGAATTACACAAAGTGGTAATGGAAAGGTATGATTGATTTTACTGTTATTAATACTTTCCAGAAGAAACATATAGATTTATTCACGTTTCTCGAAAACTTAGGGACAAGCCTCATTATTCTAAAGAACAGATTCTAAAATAATATAATTTAGCCCGTATTGTCCCACTGCAGGGCAAAGGCCTCCCTTTCCTTTTTCCACCCAACCCGATGAAAAACCACTTTCAAAAATTCAATTTTGACGGTTAAGGTTCCCGCAGACAGGCGCAACGTGATACCGGTAGAACAATTTCCGTGAAGTTTTCATAGAAATTGTTCCAACAGAGTCGCGTCGCGTCTGTCTGCGCAGCCTTTAGTCTTTTATTTTGATCCACATAACCTACCGACCAAATAACTCATTACACAAAGCTTACGTAATTAGAACATTTAATTTTTACACATAAATTTTTTCGACCTTTTATCTGCCTAGGCTTTTCCCATCCATGTTTGGGTCGGCTTCCAGTCTTACCGGATGCAGCTGAATACCAGTATTTTACATGGAGCGATTGCCTATCTGACCTCCCCAATCCAATAACTAGGTAATACGATACCCCTTGGTAAGACTGGTTGTCAGACTTTCGGGCTTCTGACGACCCGTAACAACTGTCAAAGATCCACGAATGACAGCCTGGACCAACGGCTTAACGTGCTTTCCGAGGCACGGAGGAGTCTCGGAATGTAGAAATGATTGGTCACCCATCCTCGGATCAACCCCGGCAAGCGTAGCTTAACCTGATGGATCGACCCGTGCGGCTATTAGTACTTAACCACGAGCTCAATATTTTCGACCTTGTCAAACTTATTGTACTTACCTATATTCCATTTGAAATAAGATTAGACATTTAAACAAACCTTTTTTACAGTCCGTTCAACCGATTTTGACTTCTATACCGTAGGCATAAGGATGGCATTAAAAGCAAAAAAAGTGGTTACAATACCAATGTTTACTGCAGCTGCCATTTGTCATGCTACCAACGCAATAAAAGTCAAAATCGGTTGAACGAACTGTAAAAAAGGTTTAGTTAAATGTCTAATCTTATTTCAAATGGAGTATAGATTATAACTAAACTGATATAAATCAAACTGGTTGCTCTAGACAAAATCAAACTGGTTGCTAATTTAATTGTGTAATTAAATATTACAACATATTTTTTTTTTTTTACATTCTGTGATTACTCACACACTGACTAATTAGTATCACTTGTAATTTTTTTAGGAATATTGTATAGGTACCTACTTTTACAATGCTTGTAAATATGTGAACACCATGTATCCATTACATAATTATTTTTTCTGTCGTTGCTTCATTTTTAATTATTTTTACCTATTGTGGTATAGTAATCTTATTCCAGGTGCATCGTCTTCACATATAATTAATGTATACACAATATTGTAAAACATTTTAAAAGAGTAACGGTGGAGTTTCTTGCGCATTTCTTTACGAAAACTACCTTTTGGAAGGGGCGACTAGAATCAATTCTATTTTTGTTTTTGACGTTCAAAAGTGCCTTTTTGTGCCTAATTGAAATAAATTATTTGACTTTGACTTTATAAGCGAACCTACATGGTTCACTCGGGCCTCCTTAATTAGAAGAGCATATTAATATTTGTTCCAATTCTTATATATATCTATGTTATTGTGTAGCCTCTGTTATTGAGGCTGCAATTCCAATAAATAAATATCAACATTTGACCCAACCACTTGCGCAAACAATTGGCTCCAACAATACCCTCACAAATAGACCAGCCAACCATACGTTAGCGCATAACAAATGCTCACACGCACGAGACACGCGATGTGAAGCATCCGTCAATGCCGTGCGATCGAGGTGCTGTCATTCATAATGACGGCACGATCCTCGGATGCGATACGGAGACGGGTTCTGTTGGAGATATTAAAGGATGGATATTATGCTTTAATTAAATGATGTCGGCGAAATGTTAACAAGCTCTGTCATGTGATAATGATGTCTCAATTTGAGATACATTGAGCAAGGTCGAATGAAATTATTTTATTAGTCAATGGGTTTTTGAAGTGAAAACTTCTTTAGCGTTGGGCATTTTTGAGATGGGACTAAGCAATTGATTTCGCGACACTGTTACGACACCAGCTTTTAACCATTAAAAAGACATCAACGCGCGATTCATTATTTCCGGCACACTAAAATTGTTCAAATATTCACTTCTGTCGGCACTCCCGAACACTGTTTTTTTTTCCCCCGATTATTGGAATCTTAGATAGATAGAATACTGTTATTGTACACCATTACAAATTAGAACTTTCTACAAACACAAACTTAATTTTTTTTGGGGGGTTATATTATTATTAATATAACCCCCCAAAAAATTTTAGTTTGTACCATACCATGAAATGTACTTAAGACATTTTTTATTTACCCTGTTTGCAAAGATGTCTACATGAAAATGCCAAAAGTGTTTATAACTAAACTTCTTGAAAAGCAGAATCAGAAAGTTACCACTCTATGTCAGGATGATTTCTTGACTCAGGAAATTGTATCACCCCCCATATTAAGGGGTAACATAAAATTAGGACCAAAGTTTAAATCTTAAGAGCAAAAAAGAGTAAGCGCCGTATCACAGTAATTTTCCTCGTTAATAAAGGCAATGATAATTAATAACATGTTAATATTTTTAATGAATGAATCTTTAAAACAAACGCACATCCTTGAAAACAAAACACTATCAACCACCACCGTATCCCACATTTATTTAGTTTTGCAGCATCGCAACAATAGACCATGCGTACGCGCACATGCAAAGCTGTCAGTCTAAATGATGCTGCGATCCCAAACGAAGATAGATCCATCTGCAGTTACTACATACTTTGTATTCTTCGTATTGTACATACACATGATCCTGTTTGTGATTTAATATTGCTATATTTTAAACAGGCAGCTCTGATGGGTTTAGCAGGACTAGCCGATCGTTTTTTGTTTACTCTCGCGTCAAATCTACGATCTGTGTGGTTTGAAATTGAGCTCGTTATGATGACAGTTTGTTAGTTATTGAAGTAGCTAAAATCAACATATGAAACCAGTTTTCTTGTAAATTTATTGATTTATTTATTTAAACTTTTCACACACAAAAAGGTACAAAGGCGGACTTAATGCCTTAGGCATTCTCTACCAGTCAACCAAGGGTGGTGAAGAGATTGGATGGCAGGTGCTCTGTTTGAGAGGAACAAAGAAAAAAATTATTTAAAATATATCATTAGAAATAAAATAACAGTACATAAATAGGTTATAACTTATAATACACATACATACATATTTTATATAATATACATATATTTATTATATATATACATATATACAAATTCAAGGGAGAGTGGTATTGATTGGTAGACATGTACGATTTTTGGCGTTCGATTGATCTCCATTGCTTTCAAGATTTAAACTACAATATAGCTACAGATGCAGGACATAATTAAAAAGTATTCTTTTACAATCTGTTCTTCAATCTGTTATTTGAAAATATTGTAAAAGCCAATTATTTTTAAAAGAGTAACCGTGGAGTTTCTTGCCGGCTCTTCTCCATAGGAAACGACCAATTGGAACCGTGCACCTAGCTTCTGACGATTCATAAGTGCCCATGTAGGTTTATGTGAAATAAAATATTTTGAATTTGAATCCAAATTTTATCAAAATGCATATTATAATAAAGATGCAGCATAAAAAAATATCTAGAAAATTCCGGTTTATTGCGTAAGTTTCTTATCTTTAGAAAAATATATCTTCAACCTTTATCTCCAACTAACGCACTGCTCTATAAATTAAGCAAATTAATTCTCCACACTGCACTAAAAGATATAAATAACGCTAACTAGCTTATCTGTCTTTACAACAATTTCCTTTTTCAACGCCACGACTGGTCTAATACAAGTATAGTTGTTGCGGTTTAGCATGGCAATAACGGTCATTGACCTACCTGTATTATTGACAGATGTAACATTCTTCATTTAAACGGAATAAGTTCGTTTACGTCCTCAATCGACATCTATCGTGAATATTGTGATCCTTGACATTTTTTATTATTCAGGTTCCTACTACTAGATTATTATTATTAAAGGGGGCGGGTAACATTCTTAATTAAAAAAATGGAGATAAAGTCCATTTACGTCTTGAATCGACATCTGTCGTGAAGATTGTGATCTTCGAAATTTTTACTACCTAATGAAAAATTACACAAATAGTTTTATATTATTATTCGGGTTCCTACTAAGAAATATGGCAGAGGGCGGGCTGTAAATTAGTGTTGATCAGTGGTGTACTTAGGCTATGCTGTTTCCTTTTTTTTAAAGTGAAAACTTCTTTAGGCGCGTTAGGCATTTTTGAGATTCCAAACCATTGATTTCGCGACACTATGAGGACACCAGCTTTTGTCCATTAAAAACACATCATGATTACCGCGGGTTTTTTTTCAAATTTTCACTTCTGTCGGCACTCCCGGAGTGCCACTGTTTTTTTTTTTCCATTAAGTACACGACTCAACATTTGCTGCATTTATTTCTTATAAAGGGCAATGACCACTATCGCTATGCTAAAACGCAACGAGTATATGCGACTGGTCTAATATGCAAAACTAGATACAAGTTATAGAGGCAGTCATTAGATGGGCAACACATTGTACAGGATGTCTCGAGGCCAACTCCCTAGATCTGATACATACACCGCACCCAGCTTTCTATGAGTGATACCACGAAAACTAGGTTATATTTCGCAGTCCGTGAAATATTTTGATACATTTATGACAACAGCAGAGTGTGATTGAATGATTTTGAAACTTTTCGCAAATCTCGGAACCATTTTGGTCCCGGACCTATCGTGTACGAGGGGCTGAAGCGAACTCGCTTATGCTCGTATAACTATATGCGTAAAGGAAATGATCCTTGATTATTGATGAATATTATTATAATATTAATTTTAGACGCAAATGTACTTATTTTCTTCCTTTTCTTCTTTCTTTCTTTCATTGAGAAACTCAGAAATCGTCATCGTATACTTACTTTAAAAAAAATCAGCTTATCAAAATCATTTCCTCACTGCTGTGTAGGTATCTAATGCCTCCTTCATTTTGAGTCCAGTCAACGTATAGTACAGTCTAATCTGCGTTCGCAATTTATTTGCCAAACATGTAAACAAACACGAGTTTTCGGAAAAACAACTGTAATGCATATCCACATAAGGTTCAGTTTGCGCTACAACTTCATATTTTTTCATGTCTTTTTCTACAGTACTAGGCTAAAATCAACTTTATTAACACTTTCATTAAGTTGATGTTCGTTTAAGTGGAAATAACATCCATTGGAAACGAGGATTTAAATAGACCTTAATTGAAATACGGTACCAAAAATCACCATTTCCACAACCCAACCACCGAATCTCGAACTTCCTCATAATTAGAACCAAAAATTCAAAAGACATATTGCGACATTTACCAACCCGCACTAGGGGCGAGTGGTAGATTACAGTCCACTCCCTCTCGAAGAGAGGAGGCCTGTGTCTTAGCAGTAGGGACACTGTTTCAACTACTTATAAATTTATATTATGTATCGGTCTTGGATTACAAAAAGGTTTGTTTTTCGCCGCTACAGGTTGTAGGATCTACTTCAAGAAGTTCTTATCAAAAACCAGTAGCATCCTGCCACTAGTCTTACTGGTCAACGCAAATAGATATGTCTCAATCTAGACCCCGATATCTGTCGTGGCTCGTATGTGAATCAAGACGCACGATAATTTAATTAAGAGCACGTATGTTGGTATTTTTATGTCTTTTTAATTGACGGTTCCCGTTTACTTATCACAAGAAATCCTGTTTTTTTTCCAGTGTCATTAATAATCTGAGTTAATTCTATCCTTTTGTCGTTAAATTACTGTCGATACTAAACATATTTTTAACAATGATTTAGTATTTTTTCTGTAAGTAATTTTATAGTTTATAGTAGGTATAAACTATATTCAATAATAGGGGAGGGGCTTGTGGCTAAGTAATAACAGCTGCACGGGTCGATCGATCAGGTTAAGCTACGCTTGCCGCGGTTGGTCCGTGGATGGGTGACCATCTTTACATACCAAGTCCCCTCCGTGCCTCGGAAAGCACATTAAGCCGTTGGTCCCGGCTGTCATTTGTAGATCTTTGACAGTCGTTACGGGTAGTTAGAAGCCCAAAAAGTCTGACAACCAGTCTTACCAAGGGGTATCGTGTTACCTAGTCACTAGGTTGTGGAGGTCAGATAGGCAGTCGCTCCATGTAAAATACTGGTATTCAGCTGCATCCGGTTAGACTGGAAGCCGACCCCAACATAGTTGGGAAAAGGCTAGGCAGATGATGAAACTATATTCAATAATAATCGTCTATAATAATTATTTTAAAAACTAAATGCAAGTCGAATAACTTCTCTGAGAAGAGATGTCAAAACAAACTTCGATGTCACAGTCTCTTTGAAATTGTCCCCTAAGTATTTGTTACGGAGTACGAAATCTTTCTTTCACAAGAATTACTTGCTGCCGTCCGAATGTTCTCTCTCTGATCATCTCATCTGAGAGAAAACTTTTTGGACCGCATCAGTTGACCACGATGCATCTAACAGCTGACCTCACTACACTTTAGGTCAAGATCACGCACCCACACAATCATAATACTAAAAAAAAACAATAATTCACTTTTATGAGGAAAAACATAATAAGTTAAACGACGGTTTCGCCTGCTGACAAAACTAAAAGTTGTAAAAACAAAAAAAAAAAACGTGTGGCATTCGGGAACTGCCGCGGTAAAGCTATTGCATAGCATTTGTAACCTCCATACTTCCTATTTGTCAACGCTACACTTGGGATGATGACATAAAACAAAAATTACGTTCCCATGACAACGTGATGTTGTCATGGGAACGTAATTTTTGTTTTATGTCAACATCCGTCATTACATGGTAGGCGGAGTGGGGGGTCTTAGGTTTTTTTCGTTACGGAATTTCTTGATTCGGTTCGCCGCGCTCAAAGCCCGCGATAAAAGCTATGCAAAAGCTCAAAAAGAGTTGGTAAAATCTTACAGTCCAAATAATTTCAAAACATGGTGCTTCAACAGCCTTTTAAAAGTTGGAAGAGATTTTGATTCCTTAATCACTTTAGGTGGAGTAAATCGTGGCTAAGTACTCACAGCCGCACGGGTCGATCCATCAGGTTAAGCTACGCTTGCCGGGGTTGGTCCGTGGATGGGTGACCATTTCTACATACCAAGACTCCTCCGTGCCTCGGAAAGCACGTTAAGCCGTTGGTCCCGGCTGTCATTCGTGGATCTTTGACAGTCGTTACGGGTCGTCAGAAGCCCGAAAGTCTGACAACCAGTCTTACCAAGGGTATCGTATTACCCAGTTACTGGGTTGTGGAGGTCAGATAGGTAGTCGCTCCATGTAAAATACTGGTATTCAGCTGCATCCGGTTAGACTGGAAGCCGACCCCAACATAGTTGGGAAAAGGCTAGGCAGATTGAATCACTTTAGGTGGTTGATTGGTTTTTGGTTTTGGTGTTGAGCTCTACGACCTTCCTTCTACCGTAGTTTGTCCTCGATGCTCTTAAAATTAAATATATATATTTTTTTGTTAATTTTAATATTTTCCGAAATGTTTCCCAAGTCGCCACTTTCTGCGCTCGCGACGTTTGCAGAACACTTTCTATATGAATTGTAGGTGCATGCATTGTAATGGTTACATGATAGATACAGGATTGGAAAGTCTTTTCCCTCAGGCCTACGATTACCATTATATACAATCGATTCACTTAACTCGCACTTGCTTAACTTCCGTTTTGATTATTATGTGGAAAATAGGGACTCTGTAGGTAGGTACACGCTTTTCTTTGTTTGACCTGGTTTATATATCTTTATTGGGCCCTTTTTAGGTTCAGTAAAGTGTACATAGTGATTTAAATCCAGAACGAAGCAGTTCTGATTATTTTGCGAAGGTACTGCCTACCTATGCTTGTTATTAAATTTTTGTTTTGCTTTTTTATAAATTTTAGGAATAATAAATTAAAAACAAGATTATTATAGGGACACCAAGTGTACCTATTTTTAACCCCCGACGTAACAAAAAGAGGGGTGTTATAAGTTTGACCGCTATGTGTGTGTGTGTCTGTCTGTTGCACCGTAGCTCTTAAACGGGTGAACCGATTTGAATGCGGTTTTTTTTATTATTTGAAAGCAGGTTTTCTAGCGATGGTGCTTAGAAATGTTTTATCAAAATTGGTTCAGCGGTTTCAAGGTCATCTGCTCTTTTGTGTTAGCTGCGGTAGGGATCTTAGACGCATAATGAGTATTTACTTTACTTTCAAACATGTGTGTGACCTAAAATTTGAAACACCCATGTCTGCTATATAACTCATCATCTGTTACGACGCCTCATTGAGGTGGATAACAATTACAATTCTATTGTGTCTCGTTAATGACAGTTGAAAGGATAACTATGCAATATTATGGAATTCTTGGTCTGATGCTGCAGTCAGGATATCCAGTACAATAGAACACTCTTGAAAAAAAAATTGCCGCTTATTTATTTATTGAATACTTCAAGCACACAAATGTACAGAGGCGGACTTAATGTCAAAGGCCTTTTCTACCAGTCAACCTTTGGGTGACCTTTGGTTTCATCATCACTGCTCTCAAAACAGTGAAGGAAAACATCGTGAGGAAACCGGCATGTCCTAGAACCGAAAATTCGAAGACATGTGACATCTACCAACCCGCACTGGGCCCGCGTGGTGGATTACGGCCCACTCCCTCTCACAGAGAGGAGGCCTGTGTCCCAGCAGTGGGAACATTTATAGGCTGATGATGATGAACCTTTGGGTGATGCAGAGACAAACAGTGATAGGTGCAATAGCGAGAATTGAGGAATAAATTTTTATTTAAATATAAAGATATACATAAATATATATTTCCAATTATATATAAATATAAACAAAAATAAATACACATAAAAATACTAAAGCAAATAAGACAAACAATGGGAAATCATTACCGTTGTGATGATACTGCCAGCTTCTTGCGAATGTGCTCGCGAACTTTAACTTTAAAAGATAATCGGTTGGTCGCCATCCTGATTTCCTGGGGGAGCGCATTCCACAGAGAGATAGACTGAACGAAGAAGGAAGAGTGAATGAAGTCTTTGCGATGGGTGGGACATTGAAGAAGACGATTGTGAGATGAACGTAGATTTCTATTGTGGTTGTCGCAAATGTACTGAAAATGCGGGGCTAGATAACTAGGGGAAGAGGGAGAGTCAAGAAATGAAAACAAGGTGGTCAGCGCTCTTTGCTCTCTGCGCGTATGTATGGCTTATGTCGTGTTTGGATTCGTTTTAATCAGTATTTAATTCTACATACAATGCAATGGTGGCAACTCGACGAGCTGATGCTGCAGCCAAGATATCCAGCACACTAGTACACTCTTAAATAAAAATTGCAGGCTGAGGTATTTGTGATGATCGGGGTTTTTAATTTCATAACTTGTAGCGACTATTACATCTAACCACATACAAACAAAGCAACAAAGAAAGTATTTTTAATCAAAACAAACAACATTTGAGAAGTATTCATTAAGTGAACGGATGGGGGACGGCCTCTTCTGACGTGCCAGCGTCCTCGCAGGCCTCGGCAACTACCGCAGCCTCGTCAGCGTTAGCCACCTCCGAGTCGTTAGTTCTGTGTTGCCGACGAGGTGCTCTGCTGTGGATCTGTGAGCATCTAAATGTTAGAGTTTAGTTTTTTTTTTGTTAGATTTCTTGTAGCGAATATTACATCTAACATAATTTTTGGATTTTCCTAAAGATCGCTGGCAATAGAACGGCAAATAAAACGAACGATACAATACTCATTCATTTATGTAATTTTGCTTAATTTCATTCACTCAACTATTTGACCAGTTGCACCTCCCAACTCAAGTCTCAATCCTGGAAAACGACATCCTCAATCTCCCAAACAACGATTAGCTCTAATTACGAAGAACACATAAAATAATTTCATATAATACGCTAGTTAGCATGCATGTTTAATGAGATCTGATCAGTCGGCATCGTTATCACTAGATCAGAGCGATATCAGACGAGGGAGTTAAATCATTAGTATCTAGACTTGATTTTTCACCCATGCGTGCGGCAGAATGTGTGGAGTTGACTTTACTTTATTTTTTATCTATTGCTTGTTTTTTTTTTTTTGAAACAGGCATTTATGGATACTTCTGCCGGGGGTTCGAAGAAAACCGATAGGGAAATCGTGGCCCCCGGCAACAGGGCAACCGAAGGAACACGGGTCAGTAAGAGTCTGACACGCCCTCCCGCTCCACCCAGAGCGGGAGAAGTTACTTGATAATTTCCCACCCAAAAAAAAAAATATGGATACATTTTACTGAAAAAAAAAGAGATCTTAATATTTTCTCAACACCTGCTTGTACTTTTAAAATTGAATCACAATATGAATGCTGCTGCAAAGAATAGGTATGATTGAAGTGCCTTCGCGAAAGAGCTCAATTTTATATTAAGTCTAATTAAGAAACACTTTCTCTAAAACCAACAAGAACCGATAATAATATGAAAAATGTAATATGTAACAAAATACAATAAAAAAAACAACCAAAATAAAAATCTGACAGGTATAAAAGTACATTAGTTGGTTATATTTTTTTACTTAGTTGAATACAATACAGTTTTGACAAATATCACTTCGAATTAAGTAATTGCCCCGACATCCCCGTCTGTATGTCCCCCGTTGTCAAAAGCCACCACAACCGATGCAGATGGTTACTAGTAAATAGTTAATTTTCGTAACACGTTGTTCACCATAACTGAAAACCATCTATTGTGATATCATTGTGGAAATCATCAAAAATACATATATCTGGCAATGCTTGGCAACTTCACCAGTTCGAGGTGACTCCCACATACTTCTACACCTGTCGTCCTGACTCATCTAAGGCCTGAATTTCTCTTACGCTGATGTCGGTCGCGTACGCAATGTACGTAAGTACGCGCCGCTGACGTCAGCGTGTTCTATATAGCATCATACTAGGACGCTGGCGTCAGCGGCGCGTACGTTGCTGCGCGACGTACGTGACCGACATCAACGTAGGAGGAATTCAGGCCTAAGGTGAGTATACACTAAAGCATTTTGTCGAGCATTTCCATGTAATATAACGTTCTTACGACTGGTACAATACAAGCAAAAGCTTAATTTAAAAAAGTATTTCCATGTAATGTAACGTTCCTGCGAATGCTCGACACGATGTCCGAAGTAATGCTCACGGCGATTGAGCATTTACCTGTAACAATCCTTCCTATTTTAACTCGTCGATAAATAGTCAGATCTTAAGGTCGCGTGTGATGCGTTTATCTTGCTCCATGAAATATTACATAAATTCGCTCTTGTTTACAAAATTAAGTTGTAACAAAGCGTCGAGTGTCGTGTTCATTGTTTTGTTCGTGAAAGGGTGACACATTAGAGCGGCTTGATGTTCTGTTACAAGTAAATACTCTAGTCTATACACACCTTAAAGAAAATCTCCAAAACGGTGCGTCTTGTTTTCAAAGTCAAAGTCAAATCATTTAATTCAAATAGGGCCCTTGTAGGATTTTTTAACGTACAGAATAATAGAACTTATTCTAGTCGCCCCTTCCAAAAGGTAGTTTTCGTATGGAGAAGAATGGGCAAGAAACTCCACCGTTACCTACTCTTAAAATGTTTTACAATATTTTGTATAGGTAAGTACACTAGTTAAATAATTATATGTGAGGATGATGCACCTAAAATAAAATTACTATACCTCAATAGGTAAAAAGAATTAAAAATGTAGTAATGACAGATAAATTAATTATGTGATACATGATGCTCTCATATTTACAAACAACACACTCACAGCTGATGGGCTGAAAGAATAAGCGTCATAATTTCTTAATAACCTAAGTCTACTAAACTGAGATATTATTATCCAGTGTAATAAAAACAATAAAAAAGAAAAACAAACTTCTGGTCAGTTTGTCTTACGCAACTCCGTCTAGACAAAAGGTTTTGTTTTTCAAGAAAAGTACGAAAGTAGTAAAAAGGACAAAAGTTGTCACTTTTTACTTTCTCAAAGTTTTTGCGTTTAAATGTGAAAGAAGAACCGATCTTATTTAAGTTCTTTAATGATCTTTGTTCTGCTAAGTACGACTGGACAGAACAAAGATCATGGCATGGACATGGGCAGAAAGAGGAGATATATTTATGAATAAATATATCCAAACAATTATAGTACCTACATGGGTTAATAGTTATGGGTTAGAATATGAGGGGCTTATGGCTAAGTAATAACAGCCGCACGGTTCGATCCATCAGGTCAAGCTACACTTGCCGCGGTTGTTCCGTGGATGGGTGTTTGTGTGTGTTGGGGTGTGTGTGTGGATGTTTGTGTGTGGGTGTTTGTGTGTGTTTGTGTTTTTTTTTGGTAGTGTGAGTCCAGAAGTCCAGAAAGTACAAGTGAGTATGCGTTGATAAAAAATTCAGTTAATCCTCTACTTGTGTTAGTTTGGTTCAGCTTTAGATCAACACAAAACAAGGTTGAACAATGATAAATGATTTTATTTGGTTTTTACAAACACTTTTACACGTCAATCATATTTTAAAGCTAGATGAGGTCGGCGTTTCCTAACTGACTACTCTGAGAAGAAAGGCCGCAACAAACTCAGAGGTCTCAGTCTCTTTTAAAGTCCAGACATAATCTTGGTCAGATCATGTGAAGGCCATGTGGATTGGTGTCTGAAGTGGTCTTTTGAGAAAAGCTCCACACAGATTGAGAGGGCCTGTCCAGTCAGTGCACGCATTTTTCAGTTATCGTGCAGCTCAACTCAGAATTTAAGGAGCTCAACGATTTGGCGAACAATACCAAAAAAAGGACATTTGGGTAGGCCACTTACTACTTACTACTCAATGATCAGACAGATCGAATGCTCTTTAAAAAGTACCTGTTTCTATCCCCTTTTTCTTACACTAATTTCTAATTTCTTCTAAGGTATCCACTCCATAGCGTTTGAAACTCTTTATCAGACTTATATGCAAATAGAATATATCGAGCAAACCGGAGTTTTCTTACGCGCCGATACACAGGATCTACAGGTTACAGCCTTATTCTGAGATGATACTGCGTTTACTAATTTAATTTTTCAGGTAATTGCCTCGCTGTATATTGAAAAAACCGGCCAAGTGCGTGTCGGACCACGCACAATGAAGGGTTCCGTAGTTGGGATGAATTTATCCCAAAAACAAACTTAACTTTGTAGTTGATAAACATGTTCTCCCATACAGAATGTATGGGAAAATATGTTTTTGCAACTGCAAAGTTAAGTTGGTCGATTATTACTCGATAACTAGTAAAGCATACTTAGCTGTGATAGTTTTCCTTTTAATTTCGTTATATAAACTACTGCTGTGATTTTTTTTACACATCCAAAACCAACCATTTAGCAGGCAGGGGGGGACACTTGACTCTAACAAAAATTAGCACTTTAAAGCTTAATATTTTGCAAACGGATCCCTGAATCCAAAAATGGTCTTTACAAACTCATAATGTTTTTGTAAGACCTTTCCAATGATATCCCATACTATGGGATAAAAAAATAAAACATCAACACTTTACGTGTATGGGAGGTACCCTAAAAAAAAATGTTTTTCATAATTTTGTTTTACCACTTTGTCGGCGTAATTAATATGTATACCTATGTCAAATTACAGCTTTCTAGTACTAAGGGTCTCGGAGCTAGACCGCAGACAGACATACAGACAGACGGACATGATGAAACTATAAGGGTTCCTTGTGTACTACGGAACCCCAAAAAGGGGGATAATTTATATAAGGAGTTATATCATATATGTTACCTGAGTAAAGATATGTATGAAAAGTGTTCTTAAATCCAGCGCCTATAGAAATAATACCTCATAATGCGATAAAAATTGAAACTTCCACAAGAACTCCAAAAGCAATTTGTATCTTTCAATTAGTGAGAGCAGTGGTGGCCCAGTGGTAACAGCCGCGACTTACGAGTTGTAGGTCGTAGGTTCGAACCCAGACAGGCGCTTTACTTTGTGTAAATTATTTCATCACCACTGCTCTCAAAACGGTGAAGGAAAACATCGTGAGGAAACCGGCATGTCCTAGAACCGAAAATTCGAAGACATGTAACATCTACCAACCCGCACTGGGCCCGCGTGGTGGATTACGGCCCACTCCCTCTCACAGAGAGGAGTCCTGTGTCCCAGCAGTGGGAACATTTATAGGCTGATGATGATGATGATGAATTAGTCAGTAGCATCGACGGACTGCATGACCCGCGCCGTCGTTGTTTTTGTGCTTTCTTGGTTATTATTACAAACTACCTTGCAATGTTTTATATAGCATGTTTTAATCATAAATTTCGTTAGTATTAAGATTGTTTAAAAGTGTTTCAACATCCGGACAAACCTATTGAGGTTTTTGTGATGTTTCTGGCTTATATTTTGTTTTGTTCCTTAATTAATAAACAATAAAAAAAACTGATTGCTAAAATGTTTGGAAATACACTCGCACAATTTTTCCACTATAGTGAAATTTGTTTGAAAACCTTTTTACTTTTTGGCAACAGTTTTTCAGAAATAATGCGCTGGCCTTCAAAACTTATTTCTCCTAAACTGTAGAAGTTGCAGTTTTAAATAAAAAATGTTTTAAAGCAAATTTAATCAACTTACTTTGAAATTATAGGTTATTATACATTAGTGATGTTTTTAATTAAAAAAGACAAAACCAAATAATAGACATTTAAAAGTTATTGCAATTTCAAAAAGTACTAAGTTTTGAAGGCCAGTGTACATTTATCGTAAGTTTTAAGTTTGCCCATATTTTCACCTATTTTTAAGATTTTGTTTAGAAAATTCATTCCGGAGCCCCAGAATAAGGCGCTTCACATTAGTTTTTATTAGAATATGTCGTACGCATACATTATTGTAATGGCAGGCATTCCGATAACTATTTACCTTCGTAATTAAATGATTATTGGTAAGCACATAATATGCGCTTACGCAGACCGCTACGTACATTTTATGATAATCTTGTACTTTAATTGGATTAAAATGATAGTTCTTACGAATGGCTTCTCGAGTAGGTCAGGGAATGATTTTCACAAAAACTGATGTTAAGCTGGTTTTACTTGAGTGAGTTTCACTTCTTGTTTATTGATGTTACTTACAACTTACTTATTAGTAGAGGAGCTCGTGGCTAAGTAGTGCCGGGGTTGGTCCGTGGATGGGTGACCATCTTTACATACCGAGACTCCTCCGTGCCTCGAAAAGCACGTTAAGCCGTTGGTCCCGGCTGTCATTCGTCGAAACCAAACCAATAACCTGAAATTTTGGTGAAACTTTTGTTTTGTCTCCCGCCTGCAATACCAAAATCCTATAGATTATAATGCTTGTTTTTCTCTTTTCAATTATGAGTTTTTGCAGTCGGGTTTTTTGTTTTTTTAAATAATTTGTTTTTGAATAGAAAACTTCTTTAGGCGCGTTGGGCATTTTTGAGATGGGACTAAACCATCGATTTCGCGACCTGTTACCGACACCGTGCAGTAATAGACATCAACGTGTTGATTACCGCGGTGCCATTTTTTTTTCAAGTTTTCTCTTCTGTCGGCACTACCGGAGTGCCACTGTTTTTATATCAACCTTATTGTCCACTGCTGGGCAAAGATCCCACAGCTTTCCACTCTTCGCTGAGTGTTGCCCTCTCCGGCCAATCTACCATATACGCCTCAACAACTCCACTCTCTAACAAGTACCTATTTAGAGATATTTTCCAACAATTTGATAAACGACACAACTATAGCAAACATTAGAACGTGTGCAAACAAACACTTTCACCGGCGCCCGGGCACGCGACGACCGGTCCCAGGTTCGATTCCCGATAACAGCACTCTTAATGAGAATACCAGTTAATTGATTTATTGCAATAGAAAATGTGCGTAGTATTAGAAAATTGGTATAAATAAATTATTTTATGGTGCACTTGTTTGACGATATTAATTCATTTGATACGGTATGTGGCGTCATCTTTATAATAATCTATTGCTTTTATGGTTTTATGGTATTTCATTATGGTATAAAAAAACCTTAATGAATCATTTTAAATGCTTCTTTTTTTACTGTTTGTTAATTAAATACATTTCTTTTTTTCTTTTATAATCTTAACTAATGTTTATTTATTTTTTTATTCTTTTAAACCGATATTTCAAATACACTGCGCTTGATGACCCCAAAAAACACTCATCAAATTAATTTATCTTTTGTGACCAGAAGACTGGCTAATTTTTAGGTCAAAGAATCAGCTTTGCCATCCACCGTGGCAACGCTGCTAGTCTTTTGGGCACTTTTCCCGCTGACAGCGATACAGACGAATTTTTTTATGCCTATTTTTTTCCTTTATAAACTTGTACATAATTTATATATGTCGGATCCGGTCATTAGTACGGACACGAAACGAATCGCAAGCGCGTCGCTGGCGAGATTACGTGATCTACCCACACCAAGCACGCTTCTACAGAGTCGTGATGTTGGAAGGCCACGGCGATAGGGGATTCAACCTCTGGTCGCATCGAAGTTAAGACGTCGCGAAACTGTTCTCGATTCGTGGTGCTCAGTTATTGTGTTGGTTGTAATTTGTGATCATTTTGTTAATTGGTGATTTTAATAAACTCCGTCACACCCAGTGTGTGTATAATTTAGCTAGTGTGATTAATTTGATAGTAAGTGATCTGAACTGCAAACTATTTTTCTTTTGCGCATTAACCAACACTACCCACACTACGCCCACAGTAGTTAAAATATCGCTGATAATAAACGAGAGTCACATACCCATCTCTGGCATATATTTGTAGTGTTAGATGTAAATTACATTTAAGTTTATTCGGTTTACTGCAAATACTCAGATATAATATTCTTTATCGTGTTTAGATATGGATACCTTTCACGTCTGCGGAGTTTTACTAGCTTATTTAATTTGACTTTCAAAAATTCAATCTGCCTAGCCTTTTCCCAACTATGTTGGGGTCGCCTTCCAGTTTAACCAGATGCAGCTGAATACCAGTATTTTACATGGAGCCACTGCCTATCTGACGTCCACAACCCAGTTACTGGGTAACACGATACCCCTTGGTAAGACTGTTTGTCAGACTTTCGGGCTTCTGACGACTCGTAACGACTGTCAAAGATCTACGAATGATAGCTGGGACCGACGGTTTAACGTGCTCTCCTCATAATCATAATCAGCCTATAACTTTCCCACTGCTGGGACGCAAACCTCTCTGTGAGAGGGAGTGGGCCATAATCCACCACGCGGGCCCAGTGCGGGTTGGTGGATGTCACATGTCTTCGAATTTTTGGTTCTAGGACATGCTGGTTTCTTTTTATTGGATTTGTCTCCACCCCGAATAGCAGAATAAGAATTAAAACAATTGATCAGCTATACATTGCCAGTTTATGCTGATCTCGCATTGTGTAGGATTTCCGTACAATGCGAGGTCAGCTTATACTGGGAAATTATAGCTTGATATGTAGCCGTGTGTACTTACTTAGTGCTACCCGTGCGAAACTAGGCCGGATAAAGCTAGTTATAACCATAATTAAAATAAACTCTAACAGCAAGTACCAACCCTTCTCTTATAAAATGTGTTCAAAACATCTCACAATCCAAGGATATCCGTTGTTTATTAGTAGTTAGTAATTTAATACCAATCGGCACTTAATTACGAGAAGTTTCGACGTAGGGACAGGACAATGGAGGATCAGGTTACCCGCTATCGTTTTACAGATTGGGAAGATTAGCTCAATGTTTTGCTAACTTTAAGTATTGTTTTTGAAGGACGCTATCTCTTCAATTTGTCTATCTAATCGGGGATGTTTATTTCAGTCGTTAAAAGAATTTTATGCGTGGTAGAAGAAATGTTCAGGTTCCTTAAGAGCGGTTATTCTGAAAGTGGGCAACGTCGCAAATAGATGTCAAATATTTCGCTGTTCTATGTTCTATGTTAAAGGGTTTGGTTTCCGCACTTAGTCCGTAAGGTGGACCATTGTGCGTGGGCCATGGCGGCCGTTTGGTGGTTATTCCAACCAGCCCACCTCCCTCCAGAAGCTAATTAAATCTCCTGGTCTGTTCAGAACATCTGTGTAGGATCTGGGTGACCCGAGGGTTTCTGTTCTAATCTGGGTGACGCCTGTGCATTCAAAGAGCACGTGCGCTACGGTTTCCTCAGCCTCCATGCACGCCCTGCACAGAGGACTGTCTGTTATGCCTAATATTTCGCTGTTTTGATTAATTTGGCAATATTACTGTATGGAAATAAGAAATGTGGCTAACTAGTTCCCTAGAATATTAATAATGAATTGCAATTATAACACTGAATTTGATGTTGGAACAATTTTGGGTGTAAAAAAAGCATTTGGAAAGTTTCCAAATACTTTTTTTACATCTAAAACTAAATATTCGGTAGTACGATATTAATTATTGCATTTCATCATCGATATTTTAGTTCCTTAGTTAGCCACATTTTTTTATTCCATACAGTAATATTGCTAAATTAATCAAAACAGGTAAATATTTGACAGCTATTTACGACGTTGCCAACTTTTAGGATAAACCCTCTTAATAGCCGATTCCTATAATTTACGGACCGTTCTGCCTAGCGTTTTCCCAACTATGTTGAAGTCGACTTCCAGTCTAACCGGATGCAGCTGAATACCAGTATTTAACATGGAGCGACTGCCTATCTGACCTCCACAACCCAGTTACTGGGTAACATGATACTCCTTGGTAGGACCGGCGTTTTCACTCTTTCAGTTATTTTTCCTTAATTGATAGCTGTTTCAAATCAAAATCAATTCAAATCAAATCATTTTTTTTTTTCCTATATTCACAATTTTTTTTTATTTATTTACCTAAATTTATTATTTTACAGTTTTTAACACAGCGAACTATTTACATTAGGTAAATTAAAAGACTAATAACTATCTGTATAAATAAAAATAATAAAAACAAAACGGCACTTAGGCGTCGAAGTATTTCTTTGCAAAAATGGGTATAAGTACGTAGGTGTTTTTATAATAAAGTTCTCCATATTTTACCGTCACGTGGGCATGCAAAGATTTACAATTCCAAATAAAAAATTTAGAAATATGCAGATCATTGGAATTACAAAAAATTCAATAAAAATGTCAGTGTGGTCACAGCAATAAAGAATATAAAATAAAATAAGACTCTAAGTAAGCGAACCTGTACCCCCTAATTGCGTAATACAACACAATCACAATTTGTTTCGATTTGAAACAGATTGCTATTCCATTGCTTCATAACTTGAAAAAAAAAATATGCTCAACAACGTAAATAACGCAATGAATGTTGTTGAACTGTCAAAATGAAACAAATTAGGCAAAATTGTTTACGAAAATAAGTTAAGCAATTAGGGTACAGGTTCACAATAATTATGTCAATCAGGGTATAATAGTATGTCAATTAGTAAATCATCATTAAGAAAATCGTCAATCGTGTAATAAGTTTTCAAAACCCCAGATTTCATAAATGCATACGTGTAGGCAAATAGGATCCGATCAAAATCAACGCCTCACACAATATCACATTACAGTTTAGCCCACACAGTACATGAATAGGATAGTTCATCAAACGAACAATTACTCAAAGCAAAATAATTAATGAAACAATAGTAATAAATAAACTGCTTGCATTACGAAGAGGCGGTTTCAGTCACCATACATCTGATCTCCAAGTCCTTATACAAACTTACTTTTTCACCTCTGAAATTCAAAACTCCCGGGAATTTCCCCCTTATTACGATGGATTAAGGAGTGGTGTGGTAGTTTTTTGGTGGTTGGGAAGTGTGTAGTTATGTTGGTAAAGGTATAAATCGAGTGTTGGCATATGAATACGGGTGCGCACAATGCAATGTCCTCGCCAGTCGAAAGGCGACGTTCGCGTAAATAAGAAAGTAACCTATCAACCCTATCTTTTTAGCGATTTAGGTAAATTGTGGTAGTTTGGTGGGGTGGAGTGGCTTTTTAGAATGATTTTTGGGATAAAAATATTTGTCCTAAAACTACCGAGTACCGATAATTTATTTTAAAGTCAAAATACATTTTTCCATAACTTAGCAATACCCCTATTGTAAAAAAAATAAAATATAGGAAAAATACAATATATAAAAAATAAAATATATAAATAAAAAATAAAAAATCGTGATGGAAAATAAAGAAAAGTTTTTAAAATTAACTATTTTATTTTAACACGTTCTTTATTAACTTACTATTTCGTTACAATCAATTGACTATAACGAAATAGTAGGATAATAAAATTATGAATACCATTTTTTTCAATACCATTTTTCAATACCATTTTTTTCCACAATTTTTTTAGTAATATTATTTTTGAAACACTCAACAGTTTTCCCTATTCTTCCCAAGGACTAAAAGAGAAAACAATTAGTGGGTGTTCTCAAAACTGCTATAAATTAGCTCTATCTTCTGTTCTGTCCCATAAAACGCCATAGATAGCTATGGACTTTACTGCACACGAGCTTAAACTTCATGGTACGAATTTTGTTTTATTTTAGCCTTAAAACCATGGTGGCTTTTTAAAAATTCTGTGAGACAACTGTTTAATAAAACATCTGCCTGTAGTATAACATTATTAAATGGCAAAAGATGATTTTATTCCTAATTTTGAATTTCGAAAAAAAAAGTATATAGGTACAAGGTTTTAACAGTCAATCTGCCTGCCTTTTCCCAACTATGTCGGGGTCGGCTTCCAGTCTAACCGGATCCATCTGAATACCAGTATTTTACATGAAACGACTGCCTATCTGACCTCCACAACCCAGTAACTGGGTACCACGATGCCCCTTGGTAAGACTGGTTGTCAGACTTTTTGGGCTTCTGACAACCCGTGACGAAACTGTCAAAGTTCTACGAAAGACAGCCATCCATGGACCAGTCACAATCGATCGATCAATAGCCATCCACGGACCGGCCACGACAAGCGTAGCTTAACTTTCGATAACCCGTGCGGCTGTTATAAGCTTAACGTTATACCTAAAAATCTTAGAAATATTCACAGCTGGACACATATACACCGTGAAATTTGAATCACAGTTTTGCTCGAACAAACGTTATTCAGACCATGGTCTACTACCATTCTACAGCATCCAATAAAAAAAAAACATAAATTGGTTTAAAAAAAAAAACACAAAATGACAAAGTTTAAAATGTCAAGATTATCTACTGCTTACTAAATTTCGTTTCGTGAGGCTTGTGGCTAAGTAATAACAGCTGCACGGGTCGATCGATCAGGTTAAGCTACGCTTGCCGCGGTTGGTCCGTGGATGGGTGACCATCTTTACATACCAAGTCCCCTCCGTGCCTCGGAAAGCACGTTAAGCCGTTGATCTCGGCTGTCATTTGTAGATCTTTGACAGTCGTTACGGATAGTTAGAAGCCCAAAAAGTCTGACAACCAGTCTTACCAAGGGGTATCGTGTTACCTAGTCACTAGGTTGTGGAGGTCAGATAGGCAGTCGCTCCATGTAAAATACTGGTATTCAGCTGCATCCGGTTAGACTGGAAGCCGACCCCAACATAGTTGGGAAAAGGCTAGGCAGATGATGACTAAATTTCGTTTATGGAGATACATTTCCCTGTAAACAATGCTGTGTCCCATGCGTGGTGTCTGTGTTGTAAGGAGTAACGATAATCTTGACATTTTAAACTTTGTTTTTTTTTGTGTTTTTTCACAAACCAATTATGTTTTTTTTTTTATTGGATGCTGTTGAATGGTAGTAGACCATGGTCTGAACAACTTTTGTTCTAAGCAAAACTGTGATTCAAATTTCACGGTGTATAATTATATTCATAGATGATTTGACCTTTCTGAAGATATATCTTCAGAAAGGCCAGGTGTGTAGTACTCGCAACCGGCGTGCGTCTATGACCAGATGTATTAACGTAAACGAGGCAAAAAGAGTATGTAAGGATCGTAGCAGGTGGCGTTCTGTAGTTTCTGCCTAGCCCCATGGGAAGAAGGCGTGAGCATATGTATGTATGTATCCACAGCTGGATATGGACTTCTTCATAGATTTATATAACCAAAAGAACTGGCGAAAACTCATGATCATAACCATTATGTTGTTCTTAAAGCAAACGTCATGCCTAGATTGATAAGTCAAACTTTCCTTTAGCCGCCTTTTGACAACAGCCAGTGAAGTGTAGCCCAATTTTCTCTACAAAACACCATTTTCTATCGATAAAAATTTGTTGCAAAAATAAGTAAAATACAAACTTACTTGCAAAAACTCCAACTGCAAATACACTGCCACTCTAACAGTGAAACTTCACCTCAGTACGGTGAAACTCCTCGATATTACTTGTTAGATATTAATTAACACATGCCGCTGGCGTCCTCTATAAATCTCCGATGTCGATCTGTCGATATGTCGATGTCGATAAAAGTTGACGCGCGGCCGACCGAGAACTACACTAGTGGACACTGTTTTACCGGCTTTATAGATTTAGACTTAGTTAATATTCTAGGGCTAAATATAGAATATTGTAGACTGTTTAGAGACTTGATTTAGGTGTCGATATCTTTGGTTCAAGTTTTGTTCTCTTACAGGTTGGTAGACAGATCGACCAAAATTATACCTTTTCGGCATTTAAGAAAGCTGCAACTTATCTGTAAACGATCTTGCCTGCTCTCTACTGCAAACCTTACTTTTTTTTTGGTTTGGAAATGATCAAATAACTTCTCCCGCTCGGAGCGGGAGGGTGTGTCAGACTCTTACTGACTAAAACCCACCCGTGTTCCTTTAGTTGCCATGTTGCCGGGGGCCACGATCTCCCTTTCGGTTTTCTTCGCAACCCCGGCAGGCATCGGCCCTAGCGGACCCCGTCAATTCTGCGCACATCTCTTTGAGGCGCGCTTAGAAAACAACGCGCGTTTGACCTGGGCCTGGTCCTTATCGGACGGCGAGCTACCCATTGCTCACCGTCCGCATATCCACAACTACGGTGGCCGCAAATCGGCCTACTTACTGCACTATATATCGGCGTATTTTTAAGAACATTGGCATTCTGACCTGTCAACCTCTAATAATCCTAAAATTTATGCCAGGTTTTGACATTATTTGTCGGTGAGATAAGATTGTGACTTGATTTTGAACGTGTTTAATGACGAGAATTGGCCTTCTGGTCTTTTGACTCACGCTGAGTATATTACAAAAAAAAAATACGCAGTTACCAACTCAAGACTTTTGGAGGAACAGCAAAAAGTTCTGTACTTCTGTACTCCTCACTTCTAGAGCAAACTCTAGAAGTGAGGAGTTGTTACAAAGAAGTTGCTTCTGAGACTAAATTGAACATCCCCTTTTCCACATGAACCGGAATTTCATGAGTTATAAATAGAATAACAGTTCGTATATTTGAAAGCCACAGAATCCGATGTGGCCTTAATAATTCAGTGTAGTGTCGGCGTGGCGTCGATAATAGTTGTCACCGGTAGCGGACGGCATGCGGCAGCGCCTGCCTAACATTGCGCACACGCACGCTAAAATAAATGTATGGATAGCCGGTTTAATATAAGGAAAGGATTTTATTCGAATACTGTTATCAAGAATACGTAATATAAAGTTCTTCTCGTAAAATAAAAAATACTACTAAATATTAAATATCATAAAAACTTAAAAACTTTACTAACTGTAACTTTTGGAATTTATCATATCATCCACAAACTAAGTGGGAAAAAATACGTATTATTGAAGCTACCTCAAAAACTACCAAAACTAAGTTTATAAAATTTCTACGGGACCACCTCTAAAGTATGACCTACAAAACAAAAAAAGAATCATCAAAATCAATTCATAATTGGCGGAGTAATCGCGTAACAAACAAACAAAATAATCATACAGTCGAATTGAGAACCTCCTCATTTTGGAAGTCGGTTAAAAATATCAGATAGAGCAGTAGGAAAGCTGAATTTCTACAGTCTGTTGTGAGTATCATCAATCTTTGAGATTTTTTAGTGCACAACTCTCTAAATGAACTATTTAAAAAATTGCCCAAGTTAAGTAGCAGTGGGCAGGACACATTGCTCACAGAACTGATGGCAGATGGGGCCGAAATGTTCTGTAGTGGCGACCACGTACCGGAAAACGTAGCGTTGGAAGACCGCACAATGTGGACCGATGACCTTGTGAAGGCCGCAGGAATCCGCTGGATGCGAGAAGCACAGAACCGGTTGAAGGGGCGGTGTTTGGGGTAAGCCCATGTAGATAATGTACAAAAGATGCATGCACCGGACATGAGAATGTTAAGATGGATATGTGGAGTGATGAAATATAGTATATAAGGGGAAGTTTAAAAGTGGCGCCAGTGGCAGAAAAGTTGAAACGAAATCGTTTGTCTTGGTATGGACATGTGATGAGGAGGGAAGAAACGCATGTGACTAAAAGAGTGATGAATATGAATGTTGATGGATGGAGAGGGAGAGGAAGGCCAAAGAAAAGATGGATGTATTGTGTGAAGAATTATATGATAGAGAAGGGAGAGAATGATAGCGTGATTGTTGACAGGGGAGAGTGGAAGAAGAAATCGTCTTGCCCCAACCCCACGTAACATTGGTACAAAAGCAGGAAGATGATAATTGCGATAAATTCGTGGTAAAGAAAAAAGTGGTACAGTCAAGATCTCATCCGTCGACACACGTTCAGGATAAAAATAATAAAATGGCGAAGTGCTTTTCAACGTACTTGTAAATTAGCGTTTATAACCGGATATTATCAACGGGATTCGTGCATTAAACATAACGATCAATTTTATTGTCATCCTTCCTTTCGCACGATCCTTTATGAGCTTATTAATTAACTACATATTACTGTGTTAATCGTTTGTTTTGAAATCTATATAATAAACGGATAGTCCAGATGATTACTAGTTGCTGGCTTAAATCTCAAATTCAAATGATCTACATTTTTATTTTATTTTCGTTTATTCATTTTTGTTCTTATTAAATTACATTTTTAAATATTTCTTAAAATAAAATAAGTAAAAATATAAAAAATAGAGGTCCGCCGGTGTCGGGAGCAGGGTCCAAGCTACCGGTGGTTAGAGCTGCAGAGACAGGAACCTCCTCACAATGCGAGCCGTATCGAGGAGTACTGCCTTCTGAATCAGGCGCTTGATCCAACCGCCTAACGAGAGCCTCGAGAGATGTTGGTCGAGGCTTTCGGCCATCAGGCCATTAGCCGTTACGACAATCGGCACAATGATAGCCGAGCTCACTTTATTTTATTTTTTATTATAAAGAGAAAAGATTTGTAATTTTGTTTTTGTGAATAAACTCAAAAACTACTGGACCGATTCTAAAAATTCTTTAACCAGTAGAATGCTATATTATCACTGAGTAACATAGACTATAATTTATAAAAATATCACTCGGATGAAGCCGCTGGCGGAAGCTAGTTTATTAATAATCAAGTAAACAGTAATTATACAATATCGTATTGGATGTTGATCCCCAAACAAGATGTTTTGCCTGCATCTTGGGGATCAGAGTTGCACATATAACAATATTAATGCATGTACTGGCTTTTTATTTTCTCAATACATCTAAAGATGGGCCAAAGGAACATAAAACCAGAAACAGAGCAATTAAAAGCTTTATTTTCTTAATATTTTTGACATTTTAGTAGCCCAACGAAAGAATGCTCTGTCCCTGTTTACATAAATTGTGAATGAAATGAATGACGAATGTATAATAAATTTTAACAATTAAATGCTTAAATTCATTTATTTTAAAAAGACAACTTATTGATCCACAGTAGGTGTTTGTAGTACACGTATCAAATCAAATCAAATCATTTATTTGCATAACACAGTAACACGTAATATATATTTAAAAACTATTCACATATAACACTGAAAAAAAAAATCAACAATAAATTAATTAAAACATTCACTATGATGTCAAACTTTCAATAAAATTTTAAATAAATTTCATAATTAAATTAAATTAAAAATTATAAAATCACATTTCAGTCTTAAATAAATAAAACACAATAACTGTCAGTTGAGCCGCTACAACAAAGTTTCTATATCTTGTTCCTACAAGGATACCATCTTTTCATTGCAAGGTAATAGAGTACAAAATGATGCCTGGGTGAAAAAAAAAAAAATCTATTTAGTCCGTCCATCAGTCAGATAATAAAAAATATTAGACATGTATTTTTTGCTTTATATTAATTAAAAAGGAATAAGATAAAACACATTATAGTTAGTGAATGCTCACTACGTCACAACTAATTATAAAATCTAGCGAGGTGTGACGTCATGCCACATTTCAACTCAATGTACCGCCGTAATCTTTTGATTACGTAAAAAAATAAAAAATACGTGTCCAATATTTTTTAATAATCTACAAGACGGACAAAAAAAATGTTTAGTCATCATTCCAGTTTATCAACGAAAAAACAAATACCATTCAAAATAAAACAAATCAAACTACAGTTACAACTGCAAAATCTAATAATAAAATGATCCACTACTTTCGCAGAAACTACCGCTTGCACATCAATAATACATGTATCTCGTTCGCAAACATCAGATACATAATGAATGTACATATGAATATACATGCTGATATAAAGGGTTTTCTAATCAAAACATTGTTATTTATAGCTAACTGGTCGAATTGATTTGCATATGCTGGTCTGCTGATAAGTAATGGTGGATTTAAGATGTAAACTTTTACTTTTTAGTATACATAAATGGTGGAAAAACAGTTATTATTTAGACAATGAGGCGATTTATCTTCTGAGTTTTTTGGGGTACTACAGATTACTGATAAGATCTAAATTAATGACGCTAGATTTAAGACAAAATCCAAGTCAATCTAAAGTTAAGAACAATAACAATGGAATAATCAAGAGCTAGACCTTCAATAAAATATTTATCAGCATGCAAAAAAATTTACTAATTCGATATTTTTGGCTTATTCGTTGTTTCGCACGAATTTACTCGCCCGAAACGGACAAATCTTCGCTTTTACGTATAAGACAGTTGGCACTTTTCGAATTTTATGCAGAAAAGTTAAGAAAAAAGTACACTAACAATACTGCATAAAATTCAAAACGTGCCAATTGCCTAATACGTAATTCTGGAGTTGTCGATTCGGCTACAAATAAATTAACTTCGTGCGAATCGCCTCGAGAAAAATTAACATTATTTAAAAGCGAAAATTCGCCCGTTAAGGTCGAATAAATTCGTGCGAATCAACCAATAAGTCTTTGTCGTAGTAGATCAAACAGTTTGTCCGAGAAATTTCTAAAATTATTCGTATCGCAAGCACATGAGATTTTGAGATTTTTTTGACATAGTCTACATAATTTTGACCGTTTTCACATTGGACGATAACGTCACGATACCGTCAGACTGATAGTTTCATACAATAGGGTAGTTAGCTAGGTAAAAAAAAGAAATTCTATTTAGTCCGTCTTTCAGATAATAATAAAATATTAGACACGTATTTTTTGCTTTATCATATTAATCAAAAATAACTTAGAAAACACGCATTAAAGTTGGGAAGTGGGGGCTCGCTACGTCACAATGCAGTATTAAATCTAGCAAGGCGTGACGTCATGCCACATTTTAACTCAATATGCCGCCGTAATCTTTGGATTACGTCAAAAAAGAAAAAATACATGTTTAATATATTTTAATAAACTACAAGAGGGACAAAAAAAATTTTGGACAAGGGCCTTTTACTACTAAACGCTTTCACACTGTGTCGGTGTAGTCAACGGTATCATCGCCGACATTAATTGTCGCGCCGATATCGGTGGACGATACAGTGTACTTATTCACTGCTGACATTATTACCTCGAATACACTATTACTACTTTTGGAATCACGCGGCGATGGAAGCTTTTGCTGGCGCAACGCGACTATTAGAGGCTACTGTGACATACCGCATGACAATAAGCTGTTGGTTATATCTTGTCACGTACCAAAATCGTCCCGATATTGTCAGCCGATATCGTTGTCGTTCCGATATTGTCGGCCGATATCGTTGTCATTCAAGCTGACGAGATGTTGGTGTCGTTATCATGGCAGTGTGAAAACGGCCTTTGGTAGCAGCCGTATTCAAACGGGCGAATTCCCGAACTACAATAAATTTTCAAACACGGTTCACTCTCTGTTGCTTTAAGAGGTAGGTACCCTTCAAGTATCCATACCTTCAAATGACACATGTTAGCCAAAGTAAGAAAACAGTAACAGGATCCGTCATAACTAAACCATCACTACAGTAGCTAAACTAACAGGGCGATACAATGCGGTGCAGTACGCGAGCTAAACAAACACTCAACGTGTTATCACGACGTGCTTCCAGTTGCAATTGACGTTATTAACTGTCACTGTTTACTTTGTAATTGATGAGATACGTATGTAGTATGTACTTATGCACTTTTCGTGTGGCTAGAATTTTGCACTCGTGTATTGTTTAAGTTTAGAGGACCTTTTTTTTTTGGGTGTGATATTATCAAAGTCAAAGTCAAATCATTAATTTCAAATAGGCCCATGTATGGCACTTTTGAACGTCAAAATTTAAAGAAAGAAGAAAGAAAAAGTATTTATTGAGACTCGCACTGGAAATCACAAATTAAACTAAACACCTTCGATAAGAACATTAATAAAAATAATAAAAAAAACAAAGTAAAATTAAAATAAAAGCAGAAGGTCCTGTACGAGGCCAAAAGGCTCCTATCTCAGCATATGCTGCGACATTTAAAAATAAATAAATGTCACAGCGCTGGTATTCTGATAAAGCCCGCAGTGATGTCACGGATAGATAGATACAGAAATAAATATATAATAAAATAAAAATAGATATGTGAAACACAAAAAAATAAAATATAAGTAGTCCGCGTGTCTGTATCCGACTGTATCCGATTTACAAGATTATAAAATTGATTCTAGTCGCCCCTTCCAAAAGGTAGTTTTCGTATGGAAAAGAATGGGCAAGAAACTCCACCGTTACTCTTTTAAAATGATTTACAATAGTTTGTATAAGTACGTATATTAGTTAAATAATTATATGTGAAGACGATGCACCTAGAATAAAATTACTATACCACAATAGGTAAAAAGAATATAAAATGAAGCAACGACAGATAGTTTAATTAAGTGATAGATACATGGTGCTCACATATTTACAAACATCGTAAAAGTAGACGATTTTCCTAAAATTTTATAATTAATAAGTCAGTTTGTGAGGAAGTAATCACAGAATGTAAAATCAATGTCATATAACACAAAATAATTTTACAATTAATTTAGCAACCAGTTTGATTTTGATTTTTATCAAGTAACTTCTCCCGCTCTGGCTGGAGCGGGACGGCGTGTCAGACTCTTACTGACTAAAACCCACCCGTGTTTCTTCAGTTGCCATGTTGCCAGGGCTCACGGTATGCCTTTCAGACATTTCCGCAACCCCGGCAGACATCGACCCTAGCGGACCTCTTCAGTTATGCTGACATCTCTTTGAGGCGCGCGTGGAACACAACGCGCCGTCGACCCGGGCTTGGTCCTTATCGGATGGCGAGCTACCCATTGCTCACCAACCGCAAGCCCGCACCTACGGTGGCTGGGAATCGGCCTGCGACTCCCGAAGTTTAGTAGACCTGGATGTGACTCACACAGACCAGGGAAGCATGGCTCAAAAGGGATGCCAATGATGATAATGATGATGACGATGACATATGTAGTTTAAAGTCCTATAATGTTCTGACTAAGAACAGGAGAGAGGAGCTCGTGGCTAAGTAATAACAACCGCACGGGTCGATCCATCAGGTTAGCCACGCTTGCCGGGGTTGGTCCGTGGATGGATGACCATCTTTTATACTGAGACTTATTACATACCAAGACTGCTCCGTGCCTCGGAAAGCACGTTAAGCCGTTGGTTCCGGCTGTCATTTGTGGATCTTTGACAGTCGTTACGGGTCGTCAGAAGCCCGAAAGTCTGACTACCAGTCTTACCAAGGGGTATCGTATTACCCAGTTACTGGGTTGTGAAGGTCAAATAGGCAGTCACTCTATGCAAAATACTGGTATTCAACTGCGTCTGGTTAGACTGGAAGCCAACCCCAATATATTTGGGAAAAGGGTAGGCAGATTGATTGATTGTTCTGACTAAAATAATGGGTTCCAAAATATAAAAGATGCACTGTCCTTAAAATGGATTACACTTTTATCAATATTAATGAACGACTGGATTTTTGAAATTACAAATTTGCTTTTCACACTCAAAATAGTCACTTCATTTTTCTTTGTTTTTTGTGTGCTCTCAAAACATAAAATTATTTTATATAATCTCTATAGAACTAAAACTCTCCATCAGAAGTAAATAAATAAGGTTATCAATGACAAAATAAATAAAAAAATCAAAATACACTATTCCATCACGTGGTAACTTTCTGATTCTCCACTTTAATAAAATTCACTTCCGTAGCATTAAAATACATCCAAAATTAACAAAAAACTTTCTCACCAATTTCACATAAAACACAGCCTAACTACACCAGTACAACCAACCATAACATAAAAACCCATGCATAGCAATACTGCAACGGAACTGCAACAGAACTGCATACATTAACTCCCAAACATCAATCAATTGTGACTTTCAAGCTAACGAGTGCGTTTTCTCCAAGACACACATATGCATAGAGAAACCATAATTTAGACATTGGCCCACTCACTAACTCATAGTAGACTGGCGACAGGTTGATTTGGCATGTACACAAATAATACTAACCCACATGCATATATGCGGGTAAGGGTGTGTTCAAAAGAGCTTCCTGGATATGTATTTTTAACCGACTTCCAAAAGGAGGTTCTCAATTCTACTGTATGTTTTTTTTTTGTATGTTTGTTACGCGATTACTCTGTCAATTATGAATTGATTTTGATGATTCTTTTTTTGTTTGGTAGATCATACTTCAGAGGTGGTTCCATATAAATTTTATTAACTTGGGTAGTTTTTAAGTTAGCTTCAATAATACGTATTTTTACCTCACTTAGTATGTGGATGATATTATGATAACTTCCTGTCACTGTTATTTACATAGCAGGTAGTGGTATTCGAATTTGTGTGGGGTTGATATCACAACTAAAAAGTGAAAAATAAAAACATTTTACAAAAAAAGCAACCGACTTCAAAAAAAAAACACTACAAAGTGAAAAATAACTTTAATTTCGGAAGTCGGTGACAAAGAACAAAAATTCAAAACCAAAGACACCGACTTCCGAAATTAAAGTTATTTTTCACTTTGTAGTGTTTTTTTTTAAGTCGGTTGTTTTTTGTATCTTCATGCCTTCAAAAAGATGTGGAAGAAATTGAAGATTATACCCCAGATGCAAGAGATTGACCAGAATGTAGAATAATGTATATACTGCAAGAAGAGTCAACTATGTGGCCAATGTAAAAGAATGTACAAAGAGAACATGACAGAAGAATATTAGGACCAAGTTAACAGTTCCTGACAATGTTAACAGTAAATATAAAGAATGATCTGAATAAGACCTATCTGATTTTAAGGTTCTGAATGGAGCTAGTCCTCTCTCCTCACTTTTTATCTGCTTAGTTACTATAGCAGACGAACGAACTATGGGCTATTACAGTAGGTATGCACATCCTTTGTTTCCTTTTAGGGGTTACCAAATCTATGAAAACCTTGTTGCATGGGCGTACCCAGGAGAGGGCAGGGGAAGGCATCTACCCCCCCCTATATTTTGTATGCCAAAGTACCTACTATTGTCGATAAAAGTTGTTAGAGTCACGTTAAAACTTACTTTACAATAATTATAATAATATTTTATGCATTAATTTTAGACGAAACCGCGCTGCGCTGCCGGTCATGTCGTTGTATCATGCAAAATACGCGAACGCAGCAAGCAAGCACACAGTTTATTTATTTTACTACCATCTCATCACCATCATTAGGATCTCCTGCAAGTGTTTCCCCTACACATTACATATAGGGTAAAACATGTGCCCTGGCTTTAGACATTTCTGTTTTGCCCCCCTTGAGCCAAAAGTTGGGTACGCCCATGCCTTGTTGGGCGATAATTATCTACTTAAATCAAAATAAGATACAGATCCTACTACTTACTCATTTGCATAGGTTTTACATAACATTTCTAAGTCCGCAGCTATTTTGACAGCAACAATATCGCCATTATTTAGGCTCACGCCACTTCACGGCAACTCCTTAAGAAGGAATCAAGGTCGGACCACTATCGCGCACAACTCGCTTAATATGGAGATCTATGGAGCAGACGATAAACAATTCCGTTAAATACATGCTGATTCTATTTACGTAATGGTATTTAAGTAAGTACATACGTACTTAATGAGATGACAATGTGAGTGGGTCAGAAAGGACCAGCAGTGCTATTCTGTAACCATCTCACCGTGTTATCTTAGGTGAAGTGAGCGTGGGGTGAGCTGTCAGTTGCTAAGGATTGACACTATTGGCAGCTCATTTCACCTAAGATATCACGGTGAGATTTTTACAGAATAGCAGCACAGGTTCGTGTTCTGTGATCCGGGAAAATGATCATAAATGGAAATTTCAATTTAATCCTATTAAACGAGCAATATTTATATATATTTGTACTCACATTCTCGAAAATGGCTCTAACCATTTCGATGAAAGTCGCAATATAGGGGTTTACGGGGGCGAAAAATCGATGTAGCTAGGTCTCATATCTCCGTATTTTCACCGGAGCAGAGCTCGGTCACCCAAAGTTTAGAACAAGATAATGAACAACGACATTAGAATAATGACATGGCAGCATGGAATTAATAAGTACCTACTCTCATGGCAGCATGGAATAAGTAAGTACTATATATACATGAATTAGTATGAACTTTCCTATACTATTAAATGAGCATTCTCTATTTTCACCAGAGCAGAGCTCGGTCGCCCAGGTACTATTTAATGAAACACGTCTGTCTATCTATCCATGATTGTGCTTATAACTCCAAAACCACATAGCCGATTGACATCTCTTTTTTGCAGTTTTTAAATATGTTTTTGACTAGTAGAAGATTGCATATGCTCAAAAGAACAGCATGCATCTTTAAATTAATAAATTTTAAAGGTATGACGAACTAGGTGTTGAGGAACAGGGTGTAAAGTTCCTCTATTGAAAAGGGAGGATTCTCCGACCAGACGGGTGTCATGTCTGGCGAACTGCAACTGCCCAACGATTGATATCGGGGAAGTTATACAGGGTGACTGGATCTAAACCCGCCATACCAAATTCGCAAATAGAGGAGGTCATTTGCTAATTATTTAGACCTTACTTTCCCTAACTAAAGTTTTATAGTTAAGGAGTTATGTCAATTTGATCGTAAAGGACGTAAAGATTATTTTTGTATTTTTTTTAAAAAGCGTACTATCTTATTTTTAACCCTAGTTTGAGGGAATATCCGAAATATTTTAATAACCAATTTTTATAATTACCAACAAATAATAAAAAAAACTACTAAAATAATGCAATTTTTTTTTATGAAAGTTGAAGGCCAAATTTTGGAAAAATCTCAATAAAGTATAAAATTGACATATTTCCCAAACTATAAAATTTTAGCTAGGGAAAGTATGGTTCAATAATTAGTAAATCACCTCCTCTATACGCGAATTTGCTATAGCGGGTTCAGATCCAGTCACCCTGTATTTCCTGTATTTTTACTTCGTTCGCAAGTAAACTATAATTGCGCGATGCAGGATTTGTGTGACGTCAGGTCTTCGATGCGCAGTTCGCATATGGCGATGTAGATGCCGCCACTAAATCAAGAATTTTATTCTTTACTTCCATCTTTCTGCTGCATTTTCTCTAGGCTCATCATCATCATCATTCTCTTGCCATTATCCCAACTTATTTGTGGTCGGCGCAACATGTTTTTTAATAAATCTATTTTTACTTCTTTCTTTATTTCTTTCTTTCTTTCTTTATTTATTTCTTTATTTCTTTCTTTCCTTATTTTTTTCTTTCGTTATTTCTTTCTTTCTTTCAGTCGTCATCTCAGTAGTCACCCCCTTTCGCATTGAAAAAAGTGGATTTTGTCCAAGATATGCCTGTCAAAACTAGTCAATAAATCCCAAATTATGCACATCATTAATATTGTAGACACACATTTCATGATTGATAACGGAACCTATTAAGAATTACAAGGAAAAATGGTATGCGAAATATCGCGTCGCGTGCATGCGTGAAAAATATTCAAAAACATGGCTCACCACAGGTGGTCTAAATGGCGTCTTCAAAGGAAAGGGGGAGTGGAGTACAAAGACTCCCTTGTTATATGCACCCTGCGTTTTTCTCAAGGGATCGATTTTCTAATCAGCAAGATTTGACAAATATGTGGGTTATTTCGTCGTTGGTAAATCTATGGTTAGTATCATAATTTCCTTGTGATGTCGATAGCTTATGTAGCAAATATTGTACTTATTTTGTTGTTCAAAGGAAAAAAGAAACTTATGGAAGTCGATTGTTTTTTTTTTTTTGTAAAATCTTTGAATTTTTTACTTTTTTGTTGTGGTATTTACCCCACACAAATTCGAATACCACTACCTGCTATGTAAATAACAGTGACAGGAACTTAACATATAATCCACATACTAATTGGGAAAAAATACGTATTATTAAAGCTAACTCAAAAACTTCCCAAGCAAAGTTATAAAAAATTATATGGGACTACCTCTGAAATATGACCTACCAAACAAAAAAAAATAATTAAAATCAATTCATAATTGGCGGAGTAATCGCGTAACAAACATACAAAAAAAACATACAGTTGAATTGAGAACCTCCTCCTTTTGGAAGTCGGTTAATAATTAAATCCTTAAACTCATCAAAATCTTCAAGTAGACAATCTTCTTTCTCATTAGTAGATTCGATCTATCCTATTTGTCTTCTTTAGATTTTTGTCTCATCATTCAATATCATAACTGCAAATAACTGCTAATCTTAGCTCGTGGCTAAGTACTAACAGCCGCTCGGGTCGATCTGTCAGATTAAACTACGCTTGCCGGGGTTGGTCCGTGGATGGGTGACCATTTCTACATACCGCGACTCCTCCGTGCCTCGGAAAGCACTTTAAGCCGTTGGTCCCGGCTGTCATTCGTGGATCTTTGACAGTCGTTACGGGTCGTCAGAAGCCCGAAAGTCTGACAACCAGTCTTACCAAGGGGTATCGTATTACCCAGTTACTGGGTTGTGGAGGTCAGATAGGCAGTCGCTCCATGTAAAATACTGGTATTCATCCGGTTAGACTGGAAGCCGACCCCAATAAAGTTGGGAAAAGGCTAGGCAGAACATTCAATATCATCCACACATATTTTGAACAAACCTATTTTGTCCTCCTGCTAGAATAAGACGGAATATAAGCAAAACATCGCCAGATTTCCCGAAATCAGGTTCTGCAAATACTCTGGCACTATTGAGGTGCCTAATAAAGTGGCCTTCTATACTCAAACTCTCCAAGAACGCAAGTGAAGTGTAATCTAATGAACGCATACTAACTAAAACAGCAATTTCAAATTACGTGCACATTCCTTCATTAATACCCCGCGAGTGTGAACAGCGCCTAACTGCGCGGTAAATAACAATCTGTGCAAACGAGCAGTGTTGATGTTGATACAGCGGTGTCCACAAATCACGGCCGACACTGTGGACACACGATGTGTGCTCGATTGTGTCCGGCGTTGTGTCCGACACTCTGGCGAACATTACAGTTGGTGTTGTTTTTGAAGTGTGTTGTTGGTAATTTTTTTGTTAGAAATTATTATGTCTTTGATTTCTGTAAAGACCGTCGCGTCGACTCAATTCTGCAAAAGATTTGGAAAACCAGCACAATATTCGTAACATTTTTGTAAGTGGGTAGAAAAGTTTGTTAATAACCATTTTTTGGGACAGGTAGATAAATGATTATAATTTGGTCCAAAAAAATAAGATTTTCCTAGTACGCACGGCTACACATCAAGCTATACAAATCCAGTATAAGCTGACCTCGCATTGTACGGAAATACTACACAAAACGAGATCAGCAGAAACTGGAAATGTATAGGTTGATGTGTAGCCGTGTGTACTACCCAATAAGTTCACATTGCCATTACCCATTGCCTTTTTTTTAAATTATTCTAAGTTTAAATCTGAGAATTTCGAACACAAATTAATTCCTCTATAATTTTTGTTTGACTTATGCCCCGTTCGATTGTGTCAAGTGTCGAGTGTTGCCAGTGCGCGACACTATCGTGACAAAAGGTTAGACCTCTACAGTGTACATGCCATTGTCTGAATGTGATATGATTATTTGCTAATCCTGCATACCACAGGTGGATTTATTGGGACAGTCATATTTGACCCGTTTGAACGGCAGTATTTTAATTGATCATTATCAACATTTTCAGATGGGAAATAATTAATTGATTCTCTAAAAACTTTTAAGTCGACTAATAAAATCGCCTTTTTGAATAAATGAGCCATTTTTTAGCATTCTGGCCTTTTTAAAGTTGATTACAGTAACTAAGCTAGTGTACCCCGACCAAATGTGTTAAGTGAGGTTAGAATTGTGACAAACAACGCGCGAGCCAAGCGAGCGAAGCGAACTTGGAGATCACAAAAAGACTCTTACTTATAATATTAGCGGAACTATTTATATTTTTAGGAAATCGAAATGGGAATTATTTGAGGATCGATATGTGTTTTCAGAATATTTAACTGAGTTCCCCTCGTTTACAAACTGACCCACTAGCTACGGTATCATACGTAGGAAGTTTGAGTTTATTTTAATACTAAGTATTTCTTGTTTAAACATTATTGTCTTTGTAACATTGTTTCATTTAAACTACTTATTGTTAACAATCATAATTTACGCAATGTTAGCAATGTTCTAAGCAATAGAATATCAAGATTAGTTAGGTTAATAACGATTTAGCATAGTACAACACTTATCTCCGGTACACATCGGTTCCCTACCTTATTTTCTTTCCTAAACCAAGTTTGTTTACCACTACTAATGTCAAGCAAGTTCTTTATCTCGAGAAATTTATTCGTATTCGCCAATCAGTTTTGCATACGACACGTTAGCTGTCCGCATCGTAAACCAGTGGTAGGGCCGTTACTCATAATGTTATGATAATCCATCGAGTGGTCCGTGTACGAGTGACTTGCGCCACTCACTCGCCTTGTGTAAACGAGGCTTAAGTAAACTTTAGACAGAGCTATTGTTAACCAAAGTGCAAATGAAGTGGTATGGTTTGACTTGAAATGATTTATAGTCAAAAAGTTTGCATTTGTTATGGATTGACCAGGTGTGCAGTGTTTGGGATATTTTTGCATCAATTAACAATGTGCACTACGCTTGTTTTCATATCGTGAGCTGGAGAATGTATTCGTAACTTACAATTCAATTTATACAATACTTGTTGTTACCCGCGACTTCGCCTGCAAGATGAAAAGTAGTCTACCTATGTCCTTATCCAGGTCATGGTCTACCCATGTGCGAAATTTCATCCAAATCCGTTCAGCCGTTTTAGCGTGAAAGCGTAACAAACAAACTCACTTTCCCATTCGTTCCACGCGTCATGTTCGTGAACGGGCGCCGTCAGTTGAGACTGGTCATCTCTTATCTGCCAGGGCTTATTTTTAATCTTATATTTTTCAATTGTTTTAATTATTTTTTGTACATTGTTCTCACATATAGAAGCAACCAGAATAATGTACCCAGAATTTTGTAATATCTATATTTAAAAGAGTGGCCTTGAAGTTTCTTGCCCGTTCTTCTCCATAGAGATCTACGTTTTGGAATGGGCAACTAACTTCAACTTTCTGACTAACTGACCGACTCTTTGACAGTTCAAAAGTGCCTATAAATGGTTTAATTGAAATAAATGCTTTGAGTTTGAGTTTGAATTTATAATATTAGTTAGGATTATTATATATATATATGTCGCCGTAGAATTATAAACTTCGTTAGTTTATAATCGATCGGTATTATTTCCGTTAGATTATAAACTGTCGAAAAATTGTGAACTGTGACAAATCATTTACAATTTAACGCATTATTTTTCGATAGTTTATCTATGCATGGTAAACCGACAAATTGTGAACTGGTATCAAACTTGCTTGCGACGTAACGCACCTTGCGCTAATACTAAATAGCCAGCCTAGCTGCGAGTAAATTGGAAGTAGCGCTCTCGCCGGTCGCTGCTGCGGCACAGCTCGCTTGGCTCGCTCGGCTCGCGCGGTTGGTCACAGTTCTAACCTAACCTAACTCATTTCACCCAGTTCACAATTTTTCGACAGATTATGATCTAACGGAATTAATGCCGATAGATTATAAACTAACGGTGCTCACAATCTTAGTGACATATACATTTATATATATATATATAGTTAAGAGAGTTCCTTACACTATTTCAATGCCACATACGATTCATTTTCAAATACCAACAACATTTGAATCGACTCGATATTGAAATAAAATCGATATCATATTGATATTTTGCCGTTATTCCATGAATGATCGATAGTATTCTGCTTCCTTAGATAGTAACATCATTTAACATAACCTAACAGTGAACTGTCCTCCAATATTTCATATGCCATATGCTTAGCAGCTCCATATTTCAAGATAGAGTCGTAATCAGCATTTCAAAGGAGTTGTCTGCTCATAAATACGATGAATTCGTATCAGGCACACACGGCTTTGCATGCTAAGATGGCGGTAAGTTATACTTATACTCCGTTTGAAATAAGATTAGACATTTAAACAAACCTTTTTTACAGTCCGTTCAACCGATTTTGACTTCTATCGCGTAGGAATAAGGATGGCATTAAAAGCAAAAAAAGTGGTTACAAACCAACTGTTTACTGCAGCTGCCATTTGTCATGCCACCAATGCAATAGAAGTCAAAATCGGTTGAACGGACTGTAAAAAAGGTTTAGTTTAATGTCTAATCTTATTTCAAATGGAGTATAGGTGGCGCGAATCTGGGAGGATTTGTTGTTAGGTTGGAATTTAATATTTTGGTAAAGTATACTTAGTAAGTGGAATATGGAGTAAGCTTATGTGTGCTAATTATATCCCTAGGGATATAACTTGACGCCCCCTATTACATGGGACTTAAACATAATTGGCGAAATGTGGGTATACCTGCTACAGGGACATCTCTGCTAAACCCTTCGGGGAAACGAGGCGTGATGTTATGTAGCTTGACGCCGTCAGTCCGTAGATGGGTGACCATCTTAACATACCAAGACACGTGGCTCGGAAAGCACGTTAAGCTGTTGGTCCCGGCTGTCATTCGTGGATCTTTGACAGTCGTTACGAGTCGTCTGAATTCCGAAAGTCTGTCAATCAGTCTTACCAATGAGTATCGTGTTACCCAGTTACTGGGTTGTGGAGGTCAGATAGGCAGTCGCTCCATGTGAAATACTGGTATGCAGCTGCATCTGGGTAGACTGGAAGCCGACCCCAATATATTGTGTTTTTTTTTTTGCAGATAATGTTGAGACCCATCTATTGGGAGACAGTCAGAAAGTGTCAACCTAAAATGTGATGTTTTGAGAACTATGTGGTTCCCAGGAAGAAATTATAGACAAAATCTTTAATCCTGTTGCTGACGCATACGACGATTGTATTTCACGGCCATTCCACAAATTGCTACTCATATAATAGCACTACTCACTAGCAATTCTCCCCAGCCCCCCGACCCTTGCTCGAAAACGAGGTGCCAGCAGTTGTTGCAGCTGAGCACGTAGCTTTAAATTCCCCAACTAATAATCATGATCAAAACTTTGATCCAGCCCGTCCCATCCTTGATGTCCTCGCTCCGGTTGACGCCCTAAATCGAGGTTCGTACCTCACAGGGGATGCCCTTAGCAAGCGTTCACCTAGTTTTAATTAGCATAGTTGAAAAACCCCTGGCTGGAGGTTTTAAGTGTAGTAGCTTAAGGCACCCACAGGAAAGCCCGGTTAAGTAAGTAGTCATGATCTCAGAGACTACGAGATGGCCTACCTAAACGACTTGACAGACATAGAGATTTCTTGATTATAAACATGAACGTAATCCTCATAAACCTTCCGGAATATATTCTCTAAATGATGGTGAAAACTGCACCAAAATCCATAGTTGTACTCGAAGAACCAAGCGGTCACGAAAAGCGTTTTTATTGTAAACTTTTGATGAACTCCACCAACCCAAAGGAAAAAAAAAGAAGGTTTTAATCATTTCACAGCCCCATTTTTTAAGCTATTGCATAGCTTTTATCGCGGGCTTTGAGCGCGGCGACCGAATCAAGAAATTCCGTAACGAAAATAAAACCTAACACCCCCCACTCCGCTTACAAAAATTACGTTCCTTTTTGTTTTATGTCATCATCCGTCATCATCCCAAGTGTAGCGTTGACAAATAGGAAGTATCATCATCATCATCATCATCATTTCAGCCGAAAGACGTCCACTGCTGGACATAGGCCTCCCCCAAGCACCGCCACTTCGACCGATTCTGTGCTTTCCGCATCCAGCGGATTCCTGCGGCCTTCACAAGGTCATCGGTCCATCTTGTGGGAGGCCTTCCAACGCTACGTCTTCCGATACGTGGTCGCCACTCCAGAACCTTTCGAATAGGAAGTATGGAGGTTACAAATGCTATGCAATAGCTTTACCGCGGCAGTCCCCGAGTGCCACACGTTTTCTTTTTTACAGAAATATTTAGTAGTGATCTCTAGATACTAATAACAGTAGGTACAGTTTTATTTTAGACCTAACTGCCTCATTGCTTTTCATTGCCCCGCTAACGACAATTGTTATTTTAATTTCTATCTGATATAGACTGAAACCTTGCAGATAACACAGCTATAATTTCAATAAGTCTGGCACCGGGGCATTAAGCGGTGGTTTTAAGGTTGGAAAGCTTGAATACTGTCCAGTAAGGTGGCAAAGGTGAGGGAAAGTATTGAAGTAAATTGATGCTGGTGGGAAAAAAAACAAAAGAAAAACACATCCAGTTTTTGAAAAAGAGGCTGCAGTTAGTCAAAGAAGAGTTATGTTACAAATCTAAGAGAAAATTAAGCCCAGTATACACTTGCGAGCTAAAGTATGGTATCACCTAGTTGTTACTTGTTCCGAACGATCTTTAAAACTAAATGACTATTGAAAATGCTACCATTTTAAAAGCTATACTGTAAACTTGAAATTTATGCCACATGCATTTAAATTAAACCCATATTTCAAGAGCTTTCCAGCTTTGAGTGGAGGAGTAAAAAAAGACATGTTTCAATTTCTCGATAGGTACGCCGTGGGTTGGCTCGATCCCCTATAAAAGCATTTTTTATCAGTCGGCTTTCACACGTTGACCGGTACACATCTCCGCTACTTTCGACCCCTGACCTTGGACGATAATGGATACCACACCTACAGAAGCAGTACAAACCGTCGCCCTACTGCAAGAAGGGCTCAACCAGCGGGCTGTTGCACATCAGCTCCAGATAAGCCAGTCCTGTCTTTGAATGAATGAATTAATGATATTAAAAAAAAAAAAAAATTTTTCGAAAATTTATAAACGCTTTCGGGACACTGGAAGCTTTATCCCGAGACCAAGATCTGGAAGGCATTTTTTCCTTACTCCTCCACTCAAAGTAGGAAAGCTCTTGAAATATGGGTTTAATTTAAATGCATGTGACACGAATTTCAAGTTTACAGTATAGCCTTTAAAATGGTAGCATTTTCATCAGTTATTTAGTTTTTTAAATCGCTCGGAACAAGTAGGTGATTCCATACTTTTGCTCGCAAGTGTATTTGATGTCTAGGAATTAGAACTCGAAAATAATTAAGGAGAAGTAGAAAATATTTCAACGATGGAACGAATAGTTAGTTTATGACACAAAACGGGGGGGAAAGTGAAACTCAGGTTTGATGTCCAGGAATTAGGATTCAAAATTAAATGAAAAGTAGAAAATAATTCAATAGTACATTATTCTCATATTGAAAAATAAAGGAGCTCGTGGCTAAATACTGACAGCTGCTCGGGTCGATCTGTCAGGTTAAGCTACGCTTGCCGGGGTTGGTCCGTGGATGGGTGACCATTTCTACATATTGAGACTCCTCCGTGCCTCGGAAAGCACGTTAAGCCGTTGGTCCCGGCTGTCATTCGTGGATCTTTGACAGTCGTTACGGGTCGTCAGAAGCACGAAAGTCTGACAACCAGTCTTACCAAGGGTATCGTATTACCCAGTTACTGGGTTATGGAGGTCAGATAGGCAGTCGCTCCATTTAAAATTACTGGTATTCCGGTTAGACTGGAAGCCGACCCCAATATAGTTGGGAAAAGGCTAGGCAGATAGATTAAAAAATAAAGCAGAAAGGCAATCAACATTGCTATTAGCTTACAAACTAATATTCATACATTTAATACTGATACAAAATCAAAAATGTTCAAAGGTCATAACTAAAATTGAATAATAATCCAATGCACAAAACCGTTACGTTACATAAAGTTTGTTTAATATCCTTATAATATTAAAATGATAAAGCTCAGGCACCTTCTAACTGTAACACAGTAGGGTTGCTACTTATCCTAATGATATTCGCGAAAATATTGCAATTCCTGTTTTTAAAACGTGTGATAGGATTGCATCGTCTATTTGGAGGTAAAATCAATCAATCAAATAAGACATTTATTGTAATACCTGTGTTCACGAATAAAGATTGACTGATTGATTGAAAAATAAATTTAAAAAAACAATCCAAATCAATCAATCAATTATTTTCTTCTTAAACATAACATATAACATCACGACCGTAATCTCCAAAGGGCAAGGCAGAGGTGTACCTATAGTACACACACATTTCACCAGTTACCTATGTCTAAGTCCCATGTAATGGGAGGGAGCTTGCCTTCTGATAGGATATGAAATATTGTGGAAAAATGTTGCGATGGTTTTACTTATTTTTAGAATTCCATATAAACTACAGTTCCTTCTTAATAGGCTATATCAGATTGAGAAACGATAGTCATAATCTAATGTATTCAAAATAAGTTTTTGATAAAAGCATATTATCATCAGGTAATAAGCGACAAAAACTGAAATGTTCAGGAGAGCCGATCAAAGTTTTAAATTTTTGAAAAACTGACGTATTTTTACATAACTGGCATAAACGCCAAAAAAGTCATCGTAGAGCCATGGGAGTAAGCGCATTCGAAAGAGCGGAAAATTTTACATATGATGGCATATATAACTCATTTTTGATCAAAATGTCGCTTATCATATATATCGTACTTCCTTTTTACCGTCGATATGGTTTTTTTTTTTATTGGCACAGAGTTTTAACAAAGTGTTAAAATCCTGAAAAAATCGCGACATCCATCCACAAATAATACCTACCTACATTTGGTATAGCACCCTAACCCCCCCCCCCATAAACTAGTGTGGCAGCCCTGAGCTATGTATGTGTGCTGCGCGCGCGCCGCGTCCGCGCCCGTGGGCGAGCGGTAGCACCCACGATATCGAAGGACAATGTACCGTAAGAGAAACATATTATACAGCGCGAGATTGTTTTAAGTGCTATTCATTTTACTTGGATATTTTGATATGACAAATTACGATTTTGTCTAGTGACGCCTAGGGGACTCTAAATTTCATAAGAAATGTGTGCATTGCTGACTCACCATAGGTTGTCATAATCATCATCATCATTTCAGCCGAAAGTCGTCCACTCCTGGACATAAGCCTCCCTAAGAACCACCACTTCGACCGTTTCTGTGCTTCTCGCATCCAACGGATTCCTGCGGCCTTCACCAACGTCACCGGTTCACCTTGAGGTGTTCCAACGCTACGTCTTCCGGTACGCAGTCGCCACTCCAGAACCTTTCTGCCCATAACAACCCTGTAATATACGTAAGTAACAAGGCTATTCCAAATGTAACAGAAGTTCGACGAACTCTAGGCTATCTGATCACTAACCCCGCTTCTAGCTTTGGTTATCGTTTTTTCTAAATCAACCTAGGAGCAGTCATACCTTCAACCACAATTGCACCACTATTACCCACCATCTTATCTTACAACCGTGCCGTGTTCGGGTTCGCGACAAGTCAATCGTCATCCTGAGGATGCCTCGTTGAGAGATGAAACACGTGTCAAAATGGTTGAGCTTCAAAATGGTTGAGCTGAATGGTAGCACCATTCAGCTCCATACATGCGTCATGTTCGTGAACGGGCGCTGTCAGTAGGGACTGGTCATCTCTTAGCTGCCACGGCTTATTTTAATTTGATTTTTGAATTGTATTATTTGTTTTATTTTCTATTATGGACGTTTTTAACGTTCTGCATTGTTCTCACATGTATAACTTCAACATGAATGATGTAACCAATATTTTGTAACCATTTTTTTATTTAAAAGAGTGTCCGTGGAGTTTCTTGCCCGTTCTTCTCCATAGGTACCTACTACGCTTTGGAATGGGCAACTAGCTTCATCTTTCTGACTGACCGACCCCTTGACAATTCAAAAGTGCCTGTAATTCGTTTATTTGAAATAAATGCTTTGAGTTTGAGACGTGTCGATTTCTTTCAAGAGTTTTTATGGCTCTTTAGAAATAGCTAAGCGGAACAGGTCACTAAATATATCCACGTCTATTGTATCTTATCTTATATATAAACATCTCCCAACTAACAACATAAACTTTATTTGTTCTCTTATTTATTTACACGAAAATGATGAAGGCAAATCATCAAGCTCATAAAGGATTAATCTTAAGTACCTACTTGTACAAAATTATACATTTTTGTGCCTGTTTTTATTGATAAATACATGTGTAATGTTGTGCATGTTTTTCCAAATGATATACATTTATTTTTCTTGTTACTTTTACCACATAATTGAACCAATACATTTCCAATTGAATATAATTAGCATTGCGTCGCACCCTGTATCAGTATAGTCCCGTGGTGTTTCCATTCCGCGTTTTATAGGGTACCGGGTAACACCTGATTATCTGTCCGCATTGTACGGACCTGCACAATGTGAACTAACATTCGCTTCATTTATATCCTATTGAGTGTTGGTATTGCATTGAATTAATTAAAAGTCATAATTATCAGAATATTGGAAGTCTATAAATAGAGTTTCTGACATTTGTGGTTAAAACCAATTTGATTGATTGAAGGAATAATAAATACAAAAAAAAACTGATTTAATGTCAACTTCACCTCAAATTATTTGAGTGAAGTTGACATTACTTTAGTTTTTATTTTTTTTATCTCTCACTCTCGTAGCAAGATAGATAGATAGATAGAATATTCTTTATTATGTACACCATAAAAATTACAGACATTAATATAGAAGCTCAGTTTAGTTTACCGCTTAGTTTTAAAACATAATTCAAGGGTTGAAGAAATACCTGACGCTATTGACAAATTAAATAGGGATTTGATAGCCTTATAAACCTGGGCTGATAGATTTGGCGTAGCAGTAAACCCTAATAAGTGTCAGGCGATCATCATCGGAAGTTCTCGGAGTATGAGTAAGGTGGATGGTACAACCTTGCCACCAGTTCTCTTTAATGGTACGGTCGTCCCATTTAGTACTGATGTGAAGGATCTAGGCTTGCACATTGACAGTACTCTGAACTGGCGTACTCAAGTCACAAAGTTCAGCCAGAAGGTTACTGGAACTCTGCGGGCCTTGTACCGACTGAAAAACCTAATACCAACAAGTACGAAGACAATGCTTGTGCAGTCCTTAATTTTCCCTATCATCGATTATGGTGATGTGTGCTACTATGACCTGAATGCAGATCTCCTCGACAAACTTGACCGTCTTCTCAATAACTGCATTCGATTCGTTTTCAATCTGCGTAAATATGATCATGTCTCTGCGCATCGATCGCTTCTAAAGTGGTTGCCCATACGCCAGCGCAGAGAGCAAAGGACGCTGACCACCTTGTTTTCATTTCTTGACTCTCCCACTTCCCCTAGTTATCTAGCCCTCCACTTTCAGTACATTTGTAACAACCACAATAAGAATCTACGGTCATCAAATAATCGCGTTCTTCAATGTCCCACTCACCGCACAGACTTCATTCACTCTTCCTTCTTCGTTCAGTCTATTTCTTTGTGGAATGCACTCCCCCTGGAAATCAGGATGGCAACCAACAGATTATCCTTTAAAGTTAAAGTTCGGGAGCACATTCGTAAGAAGCTGGCAGTATCATCACAACGCTAATGTTTTCCCATTGTTTGTCTTATTATTTTGTTTAGTATATTCATGTATTTATGTGTATTTATTTGTGCTTATTTTATATAATATATCTAATTAGGCCTATATATTATATTTATAGTTTGTAATAAGTATATGTGTATCCTTATATTTGAGTTTTTTTTTTTTTCATTTTCGTAATTGCACCTACCACAGTTTGTCTCTGCATCACCCAAAGGTTGACTGGTAGAAAATGCCTGCGGCATTAAGTCCGCCTCTGTACATTTCTGTACTTGAAGTATTCAATAAATAATTTATTTTTGAAGTGCTGCTCAGGTTAAGTACCTAGGACATTTGGTCACGGAGGACTTATCTGATGATGCAGATTTGGACAGGGAGCGTAGGGCGTTGGCGGTTCGGTGCAATGTATTAGCCCGCAGGTTTGCTCGTTATAGTAGGGATATGAAGGAGTATCTTTTTAAGGCCTACTGCCAAACCTTCTACATGTGCAGCTTATGGGTGAAGTATACGCAGAGGGCCTACAATGTCCTTACGCGTTCAATATAATAATGGGTTTAGGATGTGATGGGGCTTCCACGCTTCTGCAGCGCTTCGCAGATGTTCGCGGAAGCCCGTGTTGACGATTTTCATGGTATTATGAGGAAGAGAACAGCGTGAATAATGAGTAGGTTGCGCGGAAGCTCCAACAGCATCCTGAAAACATTATTAAACAAAATGGACAGTCCTTTTATAAGGCACTGGGTACGGAGGCACGTGCCAACGTGTGTTGGGCCACGTCAGTTTTAGTTGTTTTAGTTTGTACAAGTTTACTAACATAGTTTCTAAGTGTTTGTTACTAATACTATATGGATTGTATATACCTTCTATGTGTGATCCGCAATAAATGAAATATATAAACTGATTTTGCAGAAACAAATATCATTTATCATTAGTTCATGAAATCGACCAAATATTTTAACTTGAATTAACTTTTTGAAAAATGAAGTTATATTTATACATCGTCCTAAATTTTATTTCTTTCTTAACCATCTATCTTATACAAATATACATAGTAACATAGCATAGTTCTGATTTTCTAATAGTACCACACACAGTATGCATACTATGCGTCAGCGCAGGTTTAGGGTAAGACCGTACCTATTTCTGCATACATTCTACCAATTACATCACTCTGGCCTTCGTAACAATGCCTTTATTTATACGCTATATAAATCTAACGAGCCACTGCAATAAAACCTCTTTGCCCAAGCTCTATGATCATGTAATTGTTTAATAATGTGCTAATGACTGTAAAAAGTTTTTATGCTCGGCCGAGTATGAAATTACTGAAGTAGACTTATTACAATGGAACCCGTGAATTTTCTGTACAAAATTATGAGCATTTTCTTTAATTAGATCTGCAATAAAGATGTTAAGATTATATTGTAGTAATTTTTTTTATATCGTAGACGGTTAGTTGACACTTCTCGTGACCCAAGGACTGAATTTTACATTGGCTGAGCATTGCCATACAACGTGGCAATACCATCTGTCTCTTGGGCACATTACCAGTTGACAGCGATAATTTTTCGACGCCATGTTGATTTTTGATACGTTTAGTGTTAGGATATTTTATTGATTTTTAAACTTGATAATGCCTTTTCCTGTATCTCCTTATACCATATTCCTTGTAGTTTCTTACTTCACTATCTGGTCTGATAGATAGATAGATAAAACATTTATTTAGTGCACACAAAAGACACAATTAAATTATAACAAATTACATGGATATTTATACAAACAAGATGCCAATATACAAAAAAGAAAAAACATACGTATAGAAATGGAATGACATTATGACAAACTTCGAAATAATCAAATATATAAGGTGCGGTGTGCGTCTCAAGGTTGCACCAAATGGGAGTCCAACTCAGCATGTGTCAGGCAAATATACCTGACGCTGATATTCTGTTGGATCCCTGCAGTGACATACGGACGTCGAGCAGACGAGATAAATTGGTGTTGTGATTATGACAGTGTTATGCGTGGAGTAATATTATGTAAGTAGTATGTACCTATCCACAACAAAGTATTGCATTGGGAAACATTCTTGTTCGTTAATGTGTCGATTGTGTTTTGGTTACTTGATATCTTTCTGGTTCTATTCTCCCCATTATGTTATTTTAATTATCCAAGCTTTATCCTTCAGAAAACATGTTTCTGTATACAGCTCTATAGTCTTTATTACAACATCTACCAAGTCTTAATCTTCGCAGACATTAAGATTCAAAGCCACACCAACGTTACTTCCTTACTGGCCAACAATTACAACCATCTAACGACCTACAAACAAAACGACCACATTGGCCTATATCGATGCAAGCAATTACAATAAACTCAGTATTACGGACAACCATCCGTAGGTATTGTTGGAAAATGGACGGTTGATCGTAAATCGAATGGCGCTATGGAATCTAAACGTGTAGTGGCATGTCACAGTAATGATGTGAGTGAGTTAGGCAAGGTTCACACATGTGGGGGACGATGTAGAATTAGATTTGTTACAGCTGTAGTGGCAATCATGTCATTTGGTTTCAATAGGTCCTTATTTTTATTATTTTGTTTATCTTTTATATAGATTCTTTTCTTTTAGATTTTGTGAATGTGAGAACGTTGTAGGCTGTAGACTTGTGGACCATTTTCTATTTTACTAAGTACCAGGTACTTGTTGATAGGCCTACACTGTCCTCCCATACCTATTAACACTGTAATTTGAAAACATTGTAGAAACAATTTATTTTGAAAAGAGTAACCGTGGAGTTTCTTGCCGGCTCTTCTCCATAGGAAGCGACCAATTGAAACCGTGCACCTAGCTTCTGACGTTTCATAAGTGCCCTTGTAGGTTTATGTGAAATAAAATATTTTCATTTTCATTTTGATGATTCACTTTTTTATTCCACTTAAATTGAGTAAATTTTTAACCGACTTCCAAAAAGGAGGAGGTTATATATTCGTAGCGTATGTATGTTTTTTTTTTTTTGTATGTCCACCGATTTTTCCGTCAATTATGGACCGATTTTGAAAATTCTTTTTTGTTTGAAAGGGTATGCTTTCGAGCAAAGTTAATAAGATTTATATGGGACCACCCATATAAATCTTATGAACTTTGCTTGGATAGTTTTTGAGTTAGCTTCAATAATACGTACCACTTTGTTTGTGGATGATATTATAATTTCCTGTCACTGATAATTACATAGGACGTAGTGGTATTCGAATTTGTGTGGGGTAGGTACCACAACCAAAAAGTGAAATTTTAAAAACATTTTACAAAAAAAAAAAAACAACCGACTTCAAAGTGAGCAAGACAAAAAGCAGTACAAATTGAAAAATAACTTAAATTTCGGAAGTCGGTGGCAAAACACGAAAATTCAAAAACAAAGACGAAAGTAATTTTTCACTTTGTAGTGTTTTTTTTTTTGGAAGCCGGTTGTTTTTTTTTTTTGTAAAGGGTTTTAATAAGATAAAATTAGTAACTAACTGATTATGATATTCTGCTGTATAGTTTAGAAAACAATCATAGTTCTGTGCTAGTTTTTTCCCAAAAATATTTGATGCTATCCTTTTACTGAACCATGTAACACTACCTTGTCTTTCTAGAAAGGACTATAATAAACAATTTGCTAGTAAATTATGAGCATGTCTATTGAGTAAATTTGTAGTCGTCTTTTGTCCGAAAATCTTTTGTGGAATGTCCAGCAGAAGACATCTCTAAAATAACCTGTTTGAAGTAAGTTTTTAAATCGTTTAAGACTCATGGATGAGGGATAACCACGGGAAAACGTGACGACTGCAATTAGTTTTTCAACTAATTAATTACTGGTAAAGTCTTCGATTTAAGCTTGTAGCGTATGTGGTTGAGCTGAATGGTGCTAATCCATGCGTCATGTACGTGAACGGGCGCCGTCAGTTGGGACTGGTCATCTCTTAGTTGCCACGGTTTATTTTAATTTATTTTAATTTTTGAATTGTTCTTTGTTTTATCTTTTTAACCGACTTCCAAAAAGGAGGAGGTTATATGTTCGTCGCGTATGTTTGTTTTTTTTTATGTATGTCCACCGATTTCTCCGTCAATTGTGGACCGATTTTGAAAATTATTTTTTTTGTTTGAAAGTGTGTGCTCTCGAATTAGTCCCATATAATTTTTATTAACTTTGCTTGGATAGTTTTTGAGTTAGCTACAAAATACGTAATTTTTTTCCCACTTACTATGTAGATGATATGATAAGTTTCTGTCACTGGTAGCAGGTAGTGGTATTCGAATGTGTGTGGGGTAGGTACCACAACTAAAAAGTGAAAAATAAAAACTTTTTACAAAAAAAAAAAAACAACCGACCTCCAAAAAAAACACTACAAAGTGAAAAATAACTTTAATTTCGGAAGTCGGTGGCAAAAAAAAATGAAAATACAAAACCCAAGACACCGACTTCCGAAATTAAAGTTATTTTTCACTTTGTAGTGTTTTTTTTGGAGGTCGGTTGTTTTTTTTTTGTAAAAAGTTTTTTTATTACGGACACTTCTAACGTTCAACATGAACGATGTAACCAATATTATGTAACAATTTTTTATTTAAAAGAGTGTCCGTGGAGTTTCTTGCCCGTTCTTCTCCATAGTTACCTACTACGCTTTGGAATGGACAACTAGCTTCATATTTCTGACTGACCGATTCCTTGACAATTCAAAAGTGCCTGTAAATGGTTTAATTGAAATAAATGCTTTGAGTTTAAGTTTAGCTTCGAAGAAAACTGCACTTGCTTTCTAATAAAATTCCCATTTTACCGTTGCCAATGTGACAATAGCCGTATGTCCTTATGCAAGTCCACATGTCCACTTATCTGTAACGGTCACGACGCGAGATCGGTCGATTGTTACTTTCGCGTTAAAGTTTTATTATACAACATTTTAACCAACGTTATGCAACCCTAACTCACGACTGTCGTACGTGTTGTGTGGACCCGCCTTTATCTTGATTTTCATTCATGTTGGAGTTTAGTTTAATTATAATAATATGGTAAACGGTTCTGTGTTTATGGCTGTTTTTTGAGTTGTTTTTTTTAGGTTATATTTTGATGATCAATGTGAGTAAATAATATCAAGAGGATAATTTTATTATCATAATTAGGGTTCCGTTGCCAAATGGCAAAAAACGGAACCCTTATAGATTCGTCATGTCTGTCTGTCTGTCTGTCCGTCCGTATGTCACAGCCACTTTTTTCCGAAACTATAAGAGCTATGCTGTTGAAACTTGGTAAGTAGGTGTATTCTGTGAACCGCATTAAGATTTTTACACAAAAATAGAAAAAAACGAATAATTTTGTAGTTCGCCATACTTAGAACTGAAAATCAAAAAAATATTTTTCATCAATCCCATACGTGTGGGGTATCTATGGATAGGTCTTCAAAAATGATATTGAGGTTTCTAATATCATTTTTTTATAAACTGAATAATTTGCGCGAGAGACACTTCCAAAGTGGTAAAATGTGTGTGTCCCCCCCTGTAACTTCTAAAATAAAAGAATAATAAAACTAAAAAAAATATATGATGTACATTACGATATAAACTTCCACCGAAAATTGGTTTAAACGAGATCTAGCAAGTAATTTTTTTTTTTTTTAATACGTCATAAATCGTAAACCGCAATTTACCTTTCATTAAATGTTACTTGATGCTACGGAACCCTTCATGGGCGAGTATGACTCTCACTTGGCCGCTTTTTTTTATTTTGTCTTTGATCATGATTTTTTTTTCTTGTTATAATAATATGATTATTTGTTGTTATGGCAGTCTACTTACACGTTTTCTGTAAACAACTTCCTAGTTCTTCGGTTCCAGAGGCAGGCCTGTGACAGACAGACACACGGCATACGTTTAGTAGTAGGTTCCCATTAGCACTTGACTTGTCGCGAACCCGAACACGGCGTGTTGCCACACCGAGCGCTGAACGCAATCGCAATCGTCATCCTGAGGATGCCTCGTTGAGAGGTGAAACACGTGTCGATTTCTTTCAGGAGTTTTTTATGGCTCTTTAGAAATAGCGAAGCGGAACAGGTTACTAAATATATCCACGTCTATTGTATTTTATAATGGATTTCCGCAAGATCACGCCTGAATCATTTAACGAAAATATATCTAGGTCTATAAAATGCGTAAAACATAAGTAGTAGCTTAGTTTTCTGTACGTGTGTCCTCTGTATATATGTAAAGGTTAAAATCGTGTTTTCGAGCGGAAATAATTATATCTTAGTTCAAACGGTAGTTTATAGGTTTCGATTTCATTTACTTCGACGTCGTATTTATCACCGTTTACGATTTACTCATTAATATTTTCACACAGGCATTTTAATTATCTTTAGCGTTCTGGGTTTGAGGCGAATTACGCCTTGTACTCTTCCTACGCAAATAACTGCAGTAAATGACTCAGTTACTGCTCTAAAATGAAGAAAATCAGCTGATCGTTAAGGCTTTTGTAATAGTCTCGCTATGTGGGTAATAAGTTTTCCAGATAGAGCCCATCATACTTGAGTTTCCAATAGCTATAACCTTAGTAATCTTCAAGTTATGAGTGAGATTAGGTCTAGTGCATCATCGTTGATTGTATCATTGGTTATCATCAGGCGTTATGATGGGAATACAGTGAAATGATCCATACTATACTCCATAGGTTTAGGTAGTTAAAAAAAGGTAAACAAAAAAACCACGTGACGAGACAGCTGTCAAGTAACCAACTAAACGTAATGCCAGTAACTTCAGTTGTTATGCTACGTCACAGTTGAACTCTTCAAATTAGCAACGTTATATTTCGTTGACGTTTAGAAATTGGGCTCTTTACAATAGACAGATTACAAAATCTTATAAATCAGACAAAAAAAATTGTGCACAAGCAGTTAAATCTACGAAAAGTAGTGAAGAATAAACGATAAAGTTTAACATACATTAATAAAAGAGGAAACTATAGATAAACACTAAAATAAATTTAATTTGGTTTTATTGTTTTTTTTAACAAGAAAGTGTCATCTATAAAAACCCTTTTTACGATTTGTTTACCTTTTTTTAACTACCTAAACCTATGAAGTATAGAGGTGGCAATGGTGACGGCCGCGACTTATGAATTGTAGGTCGTAGGTTCGAACTCAGACAGGCGCTTTACTTTGTGTAAATTATTTCATCACCACTGCTCTCAAAACGGTGAAGGAAAACATCATGAGGAAACTGGCATGTCCTAGAACCGAAAATTCGAAGACATGTGACATCTACCAACCCGCACTGGGCCCGCGTGGTGGATTACGGCCCACTCCCTCTCACAGAGAGGAGGCCTGTGTCCCAGCAGTGGGAACATTATAGGCTGATTATGCTAGGCTAGATGATGGTCAGACTAGAACTTATACATTAATCTAATCAGCTGTTTGGACTTGCGGCGCCTAACAACTACTGCAGTGAAATTATAAGTACTATCACCAACATGAGACAGTTCAACGCACATCCGATCCCTCTTATATCGCAGGTGGCGATGATCACCTACCATCAGATCAGCTGCTTGCATGTAATCCAATACCTAATATACAATTTTTTTTTTATGTTGTTAATTTAATGTCCACTAGCGGCTGCCTGCTGCTTCATCCGCTTGGATCCTGATTTTGTTTTCTTTTTCTACGTTAGTCTTTATAACATCAGCTATCTGTCAGTGAAAGTCCCGACAAAATTGGTCCCGCCGTTCCGGAGATTAGTCGGCACAAACAGAAAAACAGACAGAAAAAAATTAAAATTCGTTTTTTGTTATCAAAATCAAAATATTTTATTTCACATAAACCTACATGGGCACTTATGAAACGTCAGAAGCTAGGTGCACGGTTCCAATTGGTCGTTTCCTATGGAGAAGAGCCGGCAAGAAACTCCACGGTTACTCTTTTAAAAATAATTGGCTTTTACAATACTTTCATATAACAAGTTTCTAGGTATGGGAGGACAGTGTAGGTCTTTCAATAAGTACCAAGTACTTAACAAAATAGAAAATGGTCAACAGGTCTACAATCCACTAAGCCTACAGCGTTCTCACATTCACAAAATATGTAGAAAAGAATCTATACAAACAATAAATAAATTAATATGAGTAAAAAAAACCTATTTTAATAAAACGCAATTATATGATTGCTGTTACAACTGTAATCAATCTGAGTAATTATCATGTCCACAAAAGTCACTAAAAAAAGTTGAAATTAAATCGTAGGTATATAATGTCAAATAATAGAATAATAAATATGTCAAGGACGAATGTAAAAACAAAAAAAAATAAAGATTTAAATAAACATGGTAATTTGGGAGCAGTTAATAGACTCTTACTTATTTATGCCGTTATAACTTTATAAGTACCGACTTTCTTAAGTATTTAGTAAAAAAACTGTTATTTTGACATTACAAACAGACACTTCAATTCATTTAACTTTGAAAACTCTCTATGATAAAACAGGTCTCAATTACCTTTTACTTACTAATTTGGTTCACTTCTCCCAACCTAACCATTAAATTCAAAACCCACAACACTGCCAAGCTACAAAACTAATTCTAAATCCCAGACTAAAATATTAATTACTCTGTTAATTACACACTCAGCTTACGCATACTGTTGGGAAACACACACATACCTACATACATACATTAATTGGTAGAGGGAACATTACAAAACAAATTGTTACTAGCCGGCGCCCGCGCAGTAGGTAATTACAATTGTACCAACTTTACAAAATGTCGCCGACACTAACGTGCGAAATGTTCTGTTTGGTGTTTACGTAATAAGTGTTGCTGTATCGATCGTGCGTAGGTAGATTAGTAATTATTTTGATTAAGAATTTATAAATGCACTAGGTAACCCGGCAAACGTTGTTTTGCCATATAAATGTTTGGGGTGGACCATCCTTATCACTTAGGGGTACGAAAAATAGATTACGACCGATTCTCAGACTTACCAAATATACTTATAAAATTTCATAAAAATCGATCAAGTTGTTTCGGAGGAGTATGGCAACTAACATTGTGACACGAGAATTTTATATAAATAGAAGATTTACTAAAAGCAACTTCTGTATCTTTTCTTGGAGAGAACTGTATGCACCCACCTGTATCTTGCACTTCTTTGTCCATATGATGTGAATCTTCGTTATTGCCAGCAACCACCTGTCTACACAATTTCTATGACTAACATCGCTCTTCAATGTCTTGATAATGTTATATCAGTGTCCTTTTTGGATGACCACCGGTGCTTTCTCCTGGAAAATTTTAAACGACTCGCACTCCGACATATCTTTCTCAGAAGTGCAAAATTCATCAACCTAAATGCTAATTTTATTAAAAAACTTTTTAGTTTCCGTTACTTTATTCAATCAGAAACACATATAGATTTTTCTCAAACATGCTTGGAAATTCGAACATTATTTTGCCAACTTTCTTCTAGATAAATCTAAATTGCTGTACCGGTCAAAAATAAGCGAGCGCTCGGCCGGCAATGTTACTATGAAGATCCATATCTGTCGTGTTTAGCGGCCAAATTAATTAGGTGAAAAATCATAGCTGTCGTGTTATTTAAAAATGGAACGAACTTTTTACTTCAACACATGGCAACCATGGAGGTAACATAACAAAGATTTTATTTAAATTTCGAACTGGCTTGGCAAATAGAGCTGTTAGTAAATAAAGAAGAAACAAATGAACATATTGGCACGTGAAAAATTTTCTTTGTTCGTCATTGATTCTGAAATTTATAATTAATTTACTTCGTTGGAATTTCCGCGCATTGTTTGAGAAAAGTACCATAGAAGCCTTGGCCGCAACCACCTAGTGATGGACTGACATAATGTGTGACTCGGCTTCACCTCGGCCCACATTTTCATGATCGTCCATCAATGCCCTAATTGCTGACCACGACAGTAATGTACTATAATATTAATAAAAACTTTTTACAAAAAAAAACAACCGACTTAAAAAAAAACACTAAAAAGTGAAAAATAACTTTAATTTCGGAAGTCGGTGTCTTTGGTTTTGAATTTTCGTTCTTTGTCACCGACTTCCGAAATTAAAGTTATTTTTCACTTTGTAGTGTTTTTTTTTAAGTCGGTTGTTTTTTTTTTGTAAAAAGTTTTTATTTTTCACTTTTTGGTTGTGATACCTACCCCACACAAATTCGAATACCACTACCTGCTATGTAAATAACAGTGACAGGAAGTTATCATAATATCATCCACATACTAAGCGAGGTAAAAATACGTATTATTGAAGCTAACTCAAAAACTACCCAAGTAAAGTTAATAAAATTTATATGGGACCACCTCTGAAGTATGATCTACCAAACAAAAAAGAATCATCAAAATCAATTCATAATTGACGGAGTAATCGCGTAACAAACATACAAAAAAAAAAAAAAAAACAACACAGTCGAATTGAGAACCTCCTCCTTTTGGAAGTCGGTTAAAAATTATAACAGCTAAGAAAACGTCTTTTCATCTTTACACGGATGTCGATGCTCTCAGCTACCTGCACACACACATTGCCCTACACGACAACATCAAAAGCCCAACCGGTAGCGCGGTAGGCACGTCAACATAATCCCGATTACATCAATAAATGATACAACAATTACGATGCTATCAGCACACATACGCCCTGCCATGCACGAACTGATAAGCACAGTCTAATCAGCGACGTCAGGTTAATGAAGTAGTGGGCCTGCTCTTAATTAGAAACATAGGACGTGTAGAGTTGAGATAACGGTTGTAGGAAAATGGTGATACATGCTGACAAGTCATGGGAAAATTAATGGGGTTGGCAAACTAAACGGACAGGACTAGACATGGAAATTTCGTTAAGTTTATCAGTACATATTATAAGACAAAGTCCCCCAGCTGCGTCTGTCTGTGTGTCTAAACGCGATAAAACTCAAAAACTACCGAATGGATTTACATGTGGTTTTGGCCAATGGACGGAATGATTCATGAGGAAGGTTTAAGTGTATATTTCATTCAAGGTTTTGTGTAAAGTGTAAATTGGCTGAAATATGACGATAATTGTTGGAGATGTCGGAAAAAATCATGCCGACTGGAAGCTTTACTGGCGTGCGCTGCGTAAACCAATAGAGTAGCATATATGAAAACAATGTATTACGGATCTAATAACATTGTTTACCTGGATTAACACATAGGGTACTTTTAGGATGCTGGTGGGCTGGCCCGCTTCTATAGTGCATCGGGGATGTTCGCGGATGGGCATGTAGATTGTTTCTACACAACCATGCGCTAAAGGTGCGGTTCCATGGTGCGCAGGGTGTGGAGCAGCTCCAACAGTATCCTAAGCATGATTTCAAGTCGCGTAGACTGTGCTTTCGTGGGTCGCTATTGTGCCATCTCACATGGGTTGTCACAGCGGTGATCCACTACTATTTGTGTCAGTTTTTAGGGTTCCGTAGTAAACAAGGAACCCTTATAGTTTCGTCATGTCCGTCTGTCTGTCTGTCTGTCTGTCCGCGGTCTAGCTCCGAGACCCTTAGTACTAGAAAGCTGTAATTTGACATATTAATTACGTCGACAAAGTGGTAAAACAAAATTATGAAAAACATATTTTTTTAGGGTACCTCCCATACACGTAAAGTGGTGATGTTTTATTTTTTATCCCATAGAGTGGGGTATCATTGGAAAGGTCTTACAAAAGCATTATGAGTTTGTCAAAACCATTTTTGGATACAGGGATCCGTTTGCAAAATATTAAGCTTTAAAGTGCTCATTTTTGTTAGAGTCAAGTGTCCCCCCCCCTGCCAGCTAAATGGTTGGTTTTGGATGTGTGAAAAAAATCACAGCAGTAGCTTATATAATGAAATTAAAAGGAAAACTATCACAGCTAAGTAGACTTTACTAGTTATCGAGTAATAATTGACCAACTTAACTTTGCAGTTGCAAAAACATGTTTTCCCATACATTCCGTATGGGAGAACATGTTTATCAACTACAAAGTTAAGTTTGTTTTTGGGATAAATTCATCCCAACTACGGAACCCTTCATTGTGCGTGGTCCGACACGCACTTGGCCGGTTTTTTTTTGTAATATAGTTGTAAGTGTTATTATTAATCATTTGTGAGTCATACGATACTTGAATAAAGATAATTCTATTCTATTCTAATCCCGGTAGCACGTTGCCATGGGATATTTTCCGAGATTCCACGCGGGCGAAGCCGCCGCAAAAGCTAGTCTAATGATCAGCATCATCATCAGCTTATAAATGTTCCCACTGCTGGGACACAGGCCTCCTCTCTGTGAGAGGGAGTGGGCCGTAATCCACCACGCGGGCCCAGTGCGGGTTGGTAGATGTCACATGTCTTCGAATTTTCGGTTCTAGGACATGCCAGTTTCCTCACTATTTTTTCCTTCACCGTTTTTGAGAGCAGTGGTGATGAAATAATTTACACAAAGTAAAGCGCCTGTCTGGGTTCGAATCTACGACCTACAACTCGTAAGTCGCGGCCGTTACCACTGGGCCACCACTGCTCTCTATAATGATAAATATTTATAAAGTTTATGCCACATGACTCAGGATGTGAGTGTGTTCACTACCATGATAGTCAGCATAGCTAGGTATGTTAAAATAAAGCTGAACAACGGTGTGACAATGAAATAAGTCACACTTGTACCAGGCAGTGTCGATAAATCGATTCAATCTTTGAAAATAATACGACATACACTAAAGTAAGTCATGCGAATTTCCATCATTCTTTTAAGTTCAAAACATGAAAACTTATTTGATCTGAAGATGTTGCCTTTTAAGAAGTCGATACTTTTCATGCCGAGCGACGGCACACCACTTATTTAGGCGTTTTGACGACGTAGTATCTGGTAGTATTTTTCGGGTTGAGTTGACTCGAGCCAAGCTGTCACTGACCCACTAATTCGTGACCATAGACCAACAATTTAAAACAAATTCTCGGCTCATCAGATAAAACACTTGAAACGGTCCTTCACATATTTAAAATAAGAACAAGACAGATGACGTAATCAAATTCAACCCTCTTTTAAGACCCAACACATTGTTGCCACACCCTCAAGCTACCACATCATACTAAAACCAAGTACCGTGTATTACCATTGCCTCAAGCCTGCCTACCCAAAAAGGAAGCAAGCGTGAACTTATAAATTAACACGGCCTACCGCTATTAGCGATTTAAGGCTAGATACATACGAATGAACTCCCCGGGGCCGCTATCGCATATTCTTAAATCTCGTTGTATCTCTATCATTTATCTATAAACTGGATGCATGCGAGATGCGCTGGTCGTTCGCTTGCTACCGTGTATCCGTAACCTATATTGTGACGTGGCTTCCTTGCAGGTGTGGTCAACATTTTTTTTATTGGTTTTGTTTATGTTGTTATTGCGCTGTTCGCACTGGCAGTTCACAATTGAAAATAGAAACGCTTTGAAAAATTTGGTGGCATTAAACAGCCAAATAATAAACAATGAGATCATTTTTAAATAGGTGCCTACTGGCACCATAACGATGATAATATGTCACAATAAAATGCATAGCTATTTATTCTTTAATCAAACCATCATGATTATTATTCTTCCTTCAAACAATTTTTTACATCTTTATAAATGAAAAGATTTTTTTTTAATGGCACTCCGGGTGTGAAAACTTGAACAATTAAAAAAAAAATGTTCCAAAACCTTTAAAGTAAAAATACTTGCATAGAACATTAATCCATAATGTCACGCACAGCACAATCGCGTTTACAAAAATGAGGTGTCGGTAACGGTGTCGCGATTTCAATTGTTTTTTCCCATCTCAAAGATGGCAAACGCGCCTAACGAAGTTTTCACTTCAAAAATCTTTGCTTTTGACGGAATAATTACCACAAGTCTTAAGGCATTCATAAAGTAGCACATAAACATTACAATATTCATTGACATCTATATAAACAATAAATCATACCTTATCCAATAAACAAACTCTAAACCAAAGCCTAAAACAACAGGTGCAAAACAAAGAGATCGTCAACCGTCGGCCCATATCCAATCTAGTTCACAACGGCGCCGCAATTGTCTAGAGGGCGCCACTGTCATCTCGCTAATAAGCATAGCCCGGGCACCCGCCTGGCACACATTCCCGCCATCTATTAGCAATTCTGATATGCGAAAGCGATATTGTAGCCTCATAAGAGGACCAACTTCGAGCGCACCATTTCATTCTATCACATAGATATTATTGGCGATAGCACATTTAATAGAACGCTAGTATTACCCACCGATACAGCGTTATTGGCCACATAAACTCGCTTGACGTAATAAGCCGCGAGTTTCATATATTTGTCGTACAAATCGACCGTTTTCGCAAGATTATTACGCATATAGTCTCATTTGCATGTAAGATATTTTGCTTTTATTGTACAATTTATAGGGAAATTATGATTTTACTTATTACAAAGTGTGCTTGAGTAAAGTATGTATGGAAATTTTGTTTCGCTTAGATTTCCTATTATCTTAGAATTGTCGTATGAATGGGACACTGAAGTTATAGTAATGTACTACTGAGTTTATTTCAAAGTGAATTCTGAACGTAGGAAGAATTCCTATAGCAGTTTTAGATAAAGCGTTTAAAATCTATGCCCGATAAAGTTATTCCTATGTAGAGTATTATTTCTTGTTTATGTAATGGAGTAGGTGCGATGGTTTTGTTTCGCAATGTTGTTACTTGTCGCCGTATATCTACTGTAACCACCTCTACATAATTTTTCGTTTAGTTCCTGGCAACGATACGAGTCATTCTGCAGATATAGTTAAAATAGGTTTCCTTATGCTCATTTTGGCGAATAAGCAACTATTGGTAGGTACTTTGTACAAGATAGTAAAAACCAAGTGCGATAACTATGTGACCTGCATACAGGTTTTTGGTTCGGAAAATCATATTTTTATATACCCAGTCACCCTTTTACACTGTTCTAAAAAGAGATGTAATATTTTCAAACGTCCTCAATTATCACCTTCCCAGACTACGACAGACAGAGAAACGTAATACGATCGTTAAAGAGAAATCAATTTAATGTGCGTTATCCTGCTACCAACCACACACTAATTAATCTCGCATTGAAACTTTCTTGCAATCAGCATTTAAGGCTCAAAACACATTAACGACCGCATGTTGACAACCCCATCACACGGATATTCATTAAGATTGTAAACGCCTAAACAGACTGCCTCGTTGGTGTAGTAATCGCAAGCGCTACTGCTGAGCATAAGGTCCTAGGTTCGAATCCCGGGTCGGGCAAAATGTTATTGGGTTTTTCCATCTGGAACTTCTCAGTAGATGGCAATATGCTCGCCCCGTATCACGTGAGACTTAAACATATCTGACGAAATATGGGTGTTACTATACTGCCCTGCTAAGCCCAAAGGCGGTATCTCAACCGGAGTAAGTTTTGAGAAAATTGACTTTTTGTAAATTGTAATGTATGGAAAAATGGAGATATAAAGACTTCTTAGTGGTTTTTTTTAATGTTTTAAGTTAGATAGCGCTATTTCGCTTATACCATTAGATGGGAAATTGTTAAAGCTATTGAAAGGTACAAAAAAAACGAAAAGGGCGTATCTCAGAGATACCGCCTTTGGGCTTAGCAGGGCAGTATAAATACACCTCTGCATAATCCTTCGGGAATTACAAGCATGATGTTGTGTTTGAAACTTACTTGCAATCAACATTTAAGAGACTCAAAACGCATTACCGACCGCATGTTGGCAACCCCATCACACGGATATTCATTTAGATTGGAAACGTGAAATGATTAGAACGACCCGTTAAGCGATTGATCAATAAAGAGATATGGACATATGCAGATGTGTATACGCCCTTACCAAGTAAGGAAACGTCGGAGACGTGTGTAGACGGGCGATTTTCGCGATGCAAAAACTAAGGCCGCGTCCTATGTAAAGCGATCGTCACGCGTTTACGCGATCGGTCGAGTGCATATGTCACTTTTTGAAGTGAAAAACTTCTTTAGGCGCGTTGGACATTTTTGAGATGGGAAAAAACAATTGAACTCGCGACACTGTTACCGACACCCCATTTTTGTAAACGCGATTGTGCTCTTTATTTATATTACGTTACGAATCAATGTTCTATGCAAGTATTTTTACTTTAAGTTTCGGAAACTTTTTTTTTTTTTGTAGACGCTCATTGTGCCGATTCCCTTGTTCACAAACTAAACTAAATTTAAGTTCAGTGCATCTTTTTCTTTCTATTTCATTAAGAAAAGGACAGAGGATAAATTTTGGTTTAGTCCTGTCAAATTAATCAGCGCCTGTCACTCTCCATACAAGTTTAGACGTGATTAAAAACTTGCCGACTAAAATTACGTCAATTTACGTCAAGCGCTGATTAATTTGACAGGACTAAACTAAAATTTATCTTCTGTCCTTTTCTTAATGAAATAGAAAGAAAAAGATGCACTGAACTTAAATTTAGTTTAGTTTGTGAACAAGGGAATCGGCACCATTGTGCTGTTTATTTAGATATGGTTACGGTCCAATGTTCTATACAAGTATTTTTCTTCCACCGAGGCGATCTTGTTCAAGTTTTCACTTCTATCGGCACTTCCGGAGTGCCACTGTTTTTTTTTTTTTTTTTTTTCGGAAATCCGGAAAGCCCCCTCTATCCTCTGTCGGCCACGTACTCAGATTCATCGAACAAAAAGTTCGAACGATCGTGTATTCGCGCGACCTTCGCTCTTAAATAGGACGCGGGGTAACGTTGTTGAATAAGCTACTTACGAATGCAAAAATGATAATTTTAAATGAATATTTTGGTACTTTATCTGTAGTGGTTGCCATCATTTAAGCATCCTCAACAAGTGACAATGCTTTTAGTACCTGAGTTGCACCCTTACTAAACTCAAACTCAAAGCAATTATTTCAATTAAACCATTTACAAGCACTTTTGAATTGTCAAAGAATCGGTCAGTCAGAAATATGAAGTTAGTTGCCCATTCCAAAGCGTAGTAGGTAGGTACCTATGGAGAAGAACGGGCTAGAAACTCCACGGACACTCTTTTAAATATGAAATTGTTACAAAATATTGGTCACATCATTCATGTTGAAATTATACATGTGAGAACAAAGTAGAAAGACGTGCACGTTAGAACCGTCCGTAATAAAAAGATAAAACAAAAACAAAATTAAAAATAAGCCATGGCAACTAAGAGATGATCAGTCCCAACTGACGGCGCCCGTTCACGAACATGACGCATGGATTAGCACCATTCAGCTCAACCATTTTGAAGGGAACTAAATGATCCAACACACTAAACAGACAGATTGGTCTATTACCAAAAATTTGACTACGATATCCTATTGGTAGGTTTTGCCCGAAATGACAGTAGAAGAACGACGTCTTTCCAACTAATAGACGAAATTATATCTTTCAAACAGTGAAAAGAGGCTTAATTTTTTTATAAACTATGCCCATTTCTGCCAATCATGTCTAGAGCGTGCCCTCAAATCCCTAACAGGTCCTATAAACGTGTATGACCTGTAATATTAACTATGGCAACACCGTTAATAGGATATATTTGTCATCTGGCAACTTTAATTGCGTCCCTCTATTTAAAAAGCGTGTAATTTATTTTCCGTACGGAACTGGCGATCGTGATGACAAACATGCTGTAGCAATTTTTCATCCCACATTATCGGTTTATGCATCTATTATGGGAAAATCCTATAGATTGGCTCATAACTAAGTCCATCGAACAGATAATTAAATACAAATATAATATTACTGCTGAATATTATTATTAAGTAATTTTGTCAAGGTATAGTAGTCTTTACGCAGTGGTGGCCCAGTGGTAACAGCCGCGACTTACGAGTTGTAAGTCGTAGGTTCGAACCCAGACAGGCGCTTTACTTTGTGTAAATTATTTCATCACCACTGCTCTCAAAACGATGAAGGATAACATCGTGAGGAAACCGGCGTGTCCTAGAACCAAAAATTCGAGGACATGTGACATCTACCAACCCGCACTGGGCCCGCGTGGTGGATTACGGCCCACTCCCTCTCACAGAGAGGAGGCCTGTGTCCCAGCAGTGGGAACATTTATAGGCTGATGATGATGATAGTAGTCTTTATAATGTGTTTTTTTTTTGTTCTGTTTGGCCCCTTATTGAGAAATTTTACGATTATTGTAAAAACTGATGAAAAAAAAAAGATTTTTAAAAAAAAAAACCTGTTTATTTTCAACTGGGAGTATTTTTTTTTTCCACAGTTTTCATTTTATGAGGAAAATATGAAAAAAAAAATTTTTTTTTCGTCGGTAAAATTAAGCACAGATTCCTTCATTTCGATATGTGCACATTATAAAGACTCACACTGTATAATACAAAAACGACGAAAGATCGTATTCCTCTATATCTGTTTTTGGAATTATATAACCCTGAATTTATTTTTTCTTTGTTTTCATATCTGAAGATTCTAAAAACCACTGCTTATGTCAAAATTGTAACCTAACAGAATAAAAATAAGACCTAACTAATTTCCTACACTACTTCCTACATTTTTTATATCCCACATCAAAATTAATGCCTTTTCTAGTCCACTAACAATGCAGTCTTCCTGGCTCTCATTGGTCATTACCATAATGACTGCAGATAATGGACGTCATCAAACCAGCCAATGATCTGAGACAGCCAAGGATATGCAAAAAGATAACGAGGCGTTTTTTGCTACAGATAATGTAAGTTTTGTTCGTACGTACGTAGGCAAATACGTATGTATACGTACTTACTTGTGTAGAAACCGTCACGGTTCAGATTTTTGTGATACTGACTGTTAAGACGCAGATATATGCCAATGACCTTGAGTGGTTAGCTTGCGTGTTCTGTGCTGAGCTCACGCAACGCGTCGTACGTCCAACCAGTAATAAGACTCGACCATCAAGGAGCGCTGTCCCAAATTCAATGTATTATTATTTTTTTATACATAAAACAAAAAGTATTTTAACAAAAAGCATATATTAAAATATAAAAATTAAATTATCTTTAAAATGGTGAAGGTTTCAGAAAAATACGCTTGATAGTTTTTGCGTGATTCTCAGTTTTTAATCCTCGTTAGACATAACTTTACAAATTAATTACACTATGTAATATAAACATAATCTCAAATATTCACAGATTAAGTTATTAAAAAATGCTCTAAATTAACATATATTTTTTTCAAATCATTAACACAACACGTTTAGACGTGATTTTCAGTATAAAATCATTAAAAGTCGGTTATCGTCACCTTAAGCTCCGGTTGCCTACAAAAGCGGTGGCCGTCACAAAACGGCCGCAGTGACGACTTTGAGTGTTTGAGTTTACTGTGTCAAAAAACGGTCTCTAGGAAAACACACCCACTTACTTTCACAAATTACGGTTCAGTGACGTCATTCGCCGGTAAATTGCGGACGCTATGTGGCGGTCACCACTCTTCTAAGAACCGGTAGCTTTAGAGAAAAAACCGGCCAAGTGCGTGTCGCACTACGCACAATGAAGGGTTCCGTAGTTGAGATGAATTTATTTATCCCAAGAACAAATTTAACATTGTAGTTGAAAAACATGTTCTCCCATACATTCCAACTACAAATCGTCGCTCGGCATCCAATACCGCGAATGTGACATTTTTTTACGTTTTTTTTTTAATTGCAAGATCACTTATTTGATTGTGTAAAATGAAATAAAACAAAAATCTGATGTTCGTTAAAAATTTCACATTCGGGGTATTAATATAAATCTAACACCTTTAAACGAGCAATTCTTGTATATATGTATATATATAATCTGAATCTCGGAAACGGCTCAAAGAATTTTTATGAACTTTAGTACGCAGGGCGTTTCGGGAGCGATAAATCGATCTAGCTAGGTTTAATTTTTAGAAAACGTCGTTGAAAAAGAAAAATGGTCACGATATTTTTCTTTATTCAAGTAACAAGGACTCATTGTGTTAGTAAACTTATGAACTATGTTAGCTTATTTTACCAGGTCACTCAGAAAGTTTTGCGACTAACAGTTTTTGTCTATGGGATACTGGCTGGTTTTGATATCGATAAAAAATATGACTATTTATTACAAAAAAAAAACATAACATTCTAAATTCCCTCCACATTTTTTTACGAGCAAAATCAAAATACTCTGTCTTACTGAAAAGTGGATTTACAACGAGAACATTTTCGCACGATGATTTTGTACGATTGCAAATGTCGACTTAAACCAGAAGAATTGTTTGAAAGACTTCAAATGGTGTTCATAGAAAAAAGCCCTTCTAAAGCGACTGTTTTCCGCTGGTTCAACGAATTTATGCGTGGTCGAGTAATTTTGGCGGACGAATAAAGAAGTGGCCGCCCTATGACGGCTGTTACATAACAAAACGTGCTGGCTGTGAACATTTAATTCAAGAGAATATGCGAATTACATATGAAATGGTTCACCATATACTGCAGATTTGACCGGGAAGTGTGCATGAAATTCTACATGGACATCTTCGGGTAAGGAAGATAGTTTCACGCTGGTAACGCAAAATCCAACGCAGGCTCAGAAGGAGGTTCGGATAGAATGGTGCCGAGACATGATAAAAAATTTGAAGCAGGCTCGTCTCGGCACGTTTAAGATATCATTACGGCTGATAAATGTTGGTTTTATCAGAATGATCCAGAAATGAAGCGTCAGTCGACCATGTGGCTGTTTCAAAATGAACCAACGCCTACCTAAGTGAAGCGAGCCAGTGTGCAACCAAGTGCAGGCAAAATTTTGACCGCAAGTTTTTTTTCTTTGACGGTTTATCTGGTGTCAGTACCCTTTCGAGATCAAAGGAGCATCAATACTAAATGGTATGTTACCAAATGTTTGCCAGAAGTTTTTACTGCTGCAAGCAGCAAGCGACCGAACACTGGCCTCCGTGGGCTACTGCTTCACCATGACAACGCGCTGACTCACTCGGCGCTCAAAACAAGGGAATTTTTGGACAGCACACCGGTCAAATTTATAGGTCATCCTCCTTACAGTCCCGATTTGGCTCCGTGCGACTATTTCTTGTTCCCCAAAATAAAAAACCAACTCAAAGGAAAACAGTTTTCATCACCGGAAGCTGCACTGGCTGCATTTGAGAAGGAGATTGAAGAGGTGTTTGATGTGGACTGGAAAATGTGTTATGAAAATTGGTTTAGACGTATGAAACTGTGTATTAAAGATATAATAAAAAAATATATAACCTTTAGTTAATTTTTTTCTAGTATCGCAAAACTTTCCGAGTGCCCCACGTGATCTAGTTTCAATTTATTTCACCCCATGGGAGATGACACTGCAGTGATTGATGTACATGCAATCCAGCCTGCTAGTGATCATTTTTAGGATATTGTTGGAGCTGGCCCGCACTCTGCGTAACAGGGATGCACACCTCATTCGCATCGTTGCGTAAAAGCAATTAATATGTGCGTCTGCGAACATTCCCGATGCGCAACAAAAACGGGGCAGCCCCACCAATAGGTACCCTGAAAGCGTTGTTGTATTGGACACGAAGGGTGTTGCACGACCTTTGGGTATATCTAGCCCATAGGCTGCACGTGTAAAACGTTGTACAATAAGCTCAAAACAGAGTAATTTTGACTTTTTAAGTGAGCAGCGTGCAAACCTGCGAGCCAGCATGTTCGCCCTTACTGACAACACCCTTCGTTCCCGCCAATATCGAGTCCGTCATTGAGGTCAGGGGTCAATATATGACCAAGATATTTAAACGTAAATACTATTTGTAGTGGAGTCTCATTGAGTAATACAGGTGGTACATAACCTGGTCTACCCCAAGCCTCAAAGACCATGATCTCCGACTTATTGGAGTTATACATCAAACCATGTATTTTGGCATACTGCTCACATTTGGCGACCAACTTTCTGAGACCACAGATTGACGCGCTCAGAAGCACATATCGTCTGCATAGCTAAAATTATTTACACAAATACCATCTATATAGTTACCTACTCTGTTGCTGTTGAGCTCGCCAATCAGCTCGCTCAAAAAGCGAGGGTGAGCTCAACCCTGCCTCACCCCGCATTCCAACCTGTATGGCCTGGAAAAAGTTCCAGCCCATCATACACTATTGATCTTGTTACCATACCAATATTTAAAGATGTTTATAAGCTCCGTTGGCAATCTATCCTTCTCCATCTTTCTCCGCAATACGTCATAAGCAACCAGATCGAAAGCCTTGAATAAGTCGAGGAAGCTAACATAAATCTGCGTCCCACGCTGTGTATAGTATGTGACAGTATGCTTAAGACACAACACTGCACTTTCTGTTGACAAACCACGCCGAAACCCAAATTGGTTGTCATGAACATTTACAGTTTTATTTATTATTTGTGTATTAAGCAGACTGTCAAACACTTTTGATATTTTGTTGTTGATATTATAATAGCTAGAGAGATGGGCCTATTGGATGCCGAGCGACGAAATGTAAGTTTGCGCGCACAATATTGAGAGATTTACCATGTTATTTTAAGACCATGGACTTCTTATAGGTTTTCCTGTTATCTATGAGTAAAGAGCCATACTATGTAATTTTTTCAAAATTTTTGGTCCAGTAGTTTCGGAGATAAGGGGGGGGGAATGGTCAATTTTCAATGAATTTCTTAAATATCTTTAAAAGTATTTATTTTAAAATGATATAAAAAATATGTTCAAGATACTCATAATAAGTCCTTTCATTTGATATGTCACACGGTACTGTTAGTAAAACTTTTTTTTTTAATTTTCTTGTTTGCCCCCTAAAAGTGACCCCTATATTCAAAATTCATTTATTTACGTTACACATTCGTGTTTGGGTTACAGAAATACATATGTGTACCAAATTTCAACTTAATCGGTCCATTAGATTCGGAGTAAATTGGCTGTGACAGACGGACAGACAGACAGACAGACAGACAGACAGCCAGACAGACAGACAGACAGACAGACACACGAGTGATCCTATAAGGGTTCCTTTTTTTCCTTTTGAGGTACGGAACCCTAAAAATAATGGTAGATCAAATATTTGTAGGTCAAACATGTACAGGGAAAGTAGTGGTAGTAGTTTATGATCAAACAGCCTAAATTGAGAGCATTGTTTAGTACAGAGTTTCTGGTACAAAAATTATTACTGACATCTCAGAAGATAGATTCTAAGTTGGAGTCAGAATTTTTCACCCTCTGGCGACTATCAAGGTATTTTTTCCAACTACTGATGCATCGATAACGTGTGCATAGATAATAGATACTTATTTTTATAAATTCTTGTTTTTTTTATTAACAACGCAGTACACTTTTTCTTTCTTTCTTTATATATTTCTTTCTTTTCTTTCTTTATTTTTATCAATAACTAGTTGATCCTTGAGACGTTGTCTTGTCCAAATTTCAATCATTCTTACTAATATCACATAGGAAAAAGTACTTTCTGTTTTTCCCGAATTTCCAATTTTCCGAGCAACTTTTCCAATTTTTCTTTCCCTAAAAACCTTATTCAGACTTTTCGACCAAATCGGTCCAGCGGTTCTCAAGCGATGCGCTTACCAACGAACAGCATTTAATTTTATTTAAATAGAGCATCCTTCTGTATTAGAAAAAGATACAAACATTAAAATCTAAATCCAACGAAATCTGAATCACATATGCACGTATTAGTGCTCCCTACACATACCTACACATATATCTGTTTGGAAACAGAACACCCTGATCCTATTATACAAAAGCTTTCCACACTTCCATTTATCACGATTACATTTCGCTGGTGTTGCCATATTATTTTCCGAAGGTGTATTATTTCTGGTCCAAAGACAATAATTCACGCATTCAAATCGCTAGGCGCCATTTTTTATATCGCGTGTGTTTCGCGCCTTTTTCGGGTGCGGGCGTGTTCCTAATAAAATTAGGCTCGGGAATGTAGACTTATGAAGCTGTAGAGGTATAGGCTAATAAAATTTAAAAAAACTGCTGGAAAACTATTACTATAATTATATTCAGGTTTTTATACAAACTATGAAATAAATATAAACGGCGGGAGGGGACGCCCTAGGAGGACATATTGTAACCTAATTGAATGTTATTCAGCAAGGTCAGGTGTGTAGTGCTCGCAATCGGGGCGCGGCGTGCGTCTATGACTAGATGTATGAACGTTAACACAGCAAAAAGAGTATGTACGGAGCAAAACTGGTAGCGTTCTATAGATTCCGCCTACCCCACTAAAAGATATAGTGAGTTTATGTATTTGTATTTTATATGAAATAAGTAAAACACTATCTAAGAGTAGTATTAGTAAGACGGACTGGAGTCCGCAACTCCGCGTCCAAGTGCATATTTTGCGTAAGGTATCTAAGAGTATAAGGTACTTCAGCTTAAATCCTCATTTTAAGATCTACTTTCGTCTGAATTAGGTATTCAAATCATTTTTACTGTGCTAAAAATAAAACACGATCAATGTAACAAAGGTTATGACGCACTCATTTGTTAACTCACAATTTTTTTGCAACGAATACTATGGATCTCGAAACCAATTCATACTATAGATCTCCAAACACTTTCTTTTTTTTTTTGGGTGTGAAATTATCATATATAATAACGAGGGCGTGTCAGACTCTTACTGACTAAAACCCACGCGTGTTCCTTCAGTTGCCATATTGCCGGAATCTCCAAACCCTCGCGTTTCAAACAGATAAATACCTCAACCCTACATACTTCACAGAATAAGTACTTCCAAATTTCTTCACACCATAGTCTGCTCACTGACAGTGAAAAATTCTGCTCGTTTGAGACGTCTAGTCGTTCCGTACTCTTCCCGAACGCTATCATAAATTGCCGGATTCGTTTCTTGTCTTTGCTTGCTTCGCCCAATGTTGATTTAACATGGTTTTAGTCTTATTGATTCTTTATTACGTAAATACACCCGTATTGTCTATGCGCACGCGAGTTTTGTATGTCTTTTAATTAATATAAGGGTGTTGGTGGCAATTATTTATAGTTTGATTATTACGTGGTATCACGATATGGTAGCTGGATAGTTGAATATCCGATATAAATACCTTACTGGAAACGTCAAAATGAGAGCAACAGTAAAAACGGTTTCGGACTACGTCCGATCCGAATCCGAATTAAGAATGTTCTAAATTCGGACGGACAAAGATCGGAATCTAGTGCACAACCCTTCATACAAATAGTCTATGGCTACTTCGGATCGACATTTCTCGGATTCGGATCGGATTCCAATTGGACGCAATGCGAAACCGTTCTTAAGCTTTGCGCCGCTAAATATGTAAGCATGCCATATTATAAGTGGTAAAGACTCCTCAAAATAAAAGATTGAAAGATAATGAACAAGCCGTAGTTTTTCTCACACTATGACTTGTTCTCGACATCCACAAATTAGACATGACCGTATTGAAAGCACTTCTACTGAAACCCAACATGGTATAACCTATGTTTTGTGAGTTATATGATAAGTTTCTGCATAACCAACCCAACACACGTAATATTCGACCCATAACAATTGAAGATCCGTTCCAGGTTTAGATCATAAGTCGTAAACTGGATTTTTTTTTTGGCACAAACTAAACACACATTACAAAAAAAAATACTTTTAGTACACATTCACAAATAAGCCAAAAGTATTCAATATTGAAAACTAATAAATGTTTGACAAATTTTGTCTATTGCTTGATATCAGGGCCGGAAACCAAAAACAATTTACAACTGCTTGCGTAATGTGTTGTGACATTAACAAAATGAAAACAAACAAACTATCGAAATATGTAAAATGCCGATTGAAGAGTGGAAAAATATACATTTTTGTAACAAGCAAACAACAATAAAAACTTAACAAGAACAATTAAGCTGTGTGTCGCATCTGCTCAAAAATAGGTAATTCTTGCATAGACTGCAGATGTACTTGCTACAGCGTTCCCAATGTGGTCTATTCTGTAAGTTGGCAACGTCGTAAATAGATGTCAAATATTGACCTGTTTTGATTAATTTGGCAATATCACTGTATAGAAATTTTAAATGTGGCTAACTAGCGAACTAGATTAATAATGAATTGCAATTATAACACTTAATTTGATGTTATAACTGTTTTAGGTGTAAAAAAGGCATTTGGAAAGTTTCCAAATCCTTTATTTACATATTAAACTAAATATTCGGTGTTACAATATTATTTATTGCATTTCTTCATCAATATTTTAGTTCGCTAGTTAGCCACATTTCGTTTTTCCATGCAGTAATATTGCCAAATTAAGCAAAACAGGCAAATATTTGACATCTATTTGCGACGTTGCCAACTTTTTTGAATAAACGCCCCCTATCGGTTTTTTTTCGAACCCCGGGCAGGCATTTGCCCTAGCGGACCCCGTAAAATACCACATAAGAAATGGTCAAACATCCAATCCTGAATCCTGGAATAGACCTATTAAATCTTGATATCTTAGTTAATTTTACTCCACGATCCTTCAATCAAGTGAACGGCCATTACCATACAATTAAATATTAATTAATTAATTCTGTCATAAATATAATCAGATCTAAACCGTGACACCCACTTAATTTTAGCATAAAACTAGGCTATTAATTAAAACCTAGATCGAAACACAGGCAGTAGGCAAACGGTTGAACTAAGAGATACATGTAAATCTTATCGATTATATGGACTGAGAGACTGACTTGTCTTAGAGTATAAAGTGGGTTATATTGAAGTGAAAACTTCTACATCTTCTACTACAAATATTGAAGTGAAAACTTCTTTAGTAAAACTTTTTCAGCGTTGGGCATTTTTGAGATGGGACTAAACCATTGATTTCGCGACACTGTTACGACACCAGCTTTTGACCATTAAAAAGACATCAACGCGTTGATTACCGGAGTGCCACTGTTTTTTTTTTAATATATCAGTTTGTTCTACGGTCTCAGTTAAGGCGCTCACGGCTACATATCGACACCCCTCTGTAACTCGAAAAGCACGTTAAGCCGTTGGTCCCCCTGTCGTTCGTAGATCTTTGAGACATTACAGGTGAGCCAAAAAGGTCTTACCAAGGGATATCACGTTTTACCCAGTCACTCAGTTGTGGAAGTCAGATAGGCAGTCGCTTCATGTAAAATACTGGTATTTAGCTGCATCCGGTTAGACTGGAAGCTGACCCCAACATAGTTGGGTAAAGGCTAGGCAGAAGTTGAATTTGGTCTACAAGAATTGCACCTAAACCTTTAGATAAAAATTTGTAAAATGTACCGTTTTGGCAACCCAAAAGCGCCTTTTGTAAAGATGGTCCCTTGAACACAAAAAAACAATTTAAAATCAAATCTTAAATATAGGTACTATAGGTATGCCTGCCAGGGTTGCAGATTGTCCGAAAGGGATACCTTGGCCCCTTGCAACATACAGGCAACTGAAGGAACACGGGTGGGTTTTAGCTAGTAAGAGTCTGACACACCCTCCCGCTCCACCCAGAGCGGGAGAGAAGTTATTTGATAATTTTCCACCCAAAAAAAAAGGTGCTATAGGTATCCTTACTCAGGAAGAGAAAGTCTAAAAGTGGCACCGGGGACTGAAAAACTGTGTGGAAATCGGTTGTCATGTTATGTGATGCGGAGGATAAAGAAAATGTCGTGAGGAATGTTTTGAGTATGAATGTGGATAGCTATACGAGTAGGAGAAGACCAGAGAAACGATGGATGGACTGTGTGAAAGATGATATGGCTAGAAAGGAGGTGACTACCAAGATGAGGACTAATAGAAAAGTGTAGAAGAAAAAGATATGTAGCGCCGACCGATGATAATGATGATGAGGATCATAATTAAAACCATTTTGGCAGCAAAATACACTAATAATATTAAACAGTAAATACTGCAAATGAAATGCGTTTCTTGCGAAGCATAATATGTGTAGTCTGACTATGAATGATAGGCTGAAGAATAATGTGATAAGACAGCGGTGTGATTTAAAAGATGTAGTGGCAAAAATTTAAAAGGTTATGCTGTCATGGTTTGGGCACGTTGAAAGGATGAATGAAAGGCAACTAACAAAATGTATTTACAAGGCTGATGTGAAGGGGAAGGCCGGGCGGGGACGCCCTAGGAGGACATATACTGATCTTATTGGTGATGTTCTTCAGAAAGGCCAGGTGCGTAGTAGTCGCAACCGGCGTGCGTGTATGACCAGATGTATAAACGTAAACGAGGCAAAAGGAGTATGTAAGGATCGTAGCAGGTGGCGTTCTGTAGTTTCTGCCTACCCCCATGGGAAGAAGGCGTGAGTTTATGTATGTATATAGTAAATATTATTTTATTCTTCGAAGCAATTCTAAACTCCAAAATAGTACTGAATCTCATTAACGGGCGGAAACAAATTCTATCAACGTACATCAAATGTATAGTTATAGCCAGAATTAATAACGTCTAAATATAATAATAATAAATATGATATAGATATTCTAAGGTAAGATTTAGATTTCCTTACCGAAGTAGGAAAGTAAGGAAAAGTGAAAGCTCCAGTTGTTTATCATACTGGTCTAGTTTCAGGAATTATTTGTGGGATATATGTAATAATTTAATTTATTGAATCAAATAATAGTGTTAACATTAAATAGTATCATCTGTAGGTACACTTGACTTATGCTAGTTAACAAAGCAGGGAGGTGTTACAACCAGCACCCTTACTAAGTTATAAAATAACTTGTATTAAGGGCAGTGGTACAAGCCCATACATAATTTACAGTTTCACAAAAGAAATTGCAGGCAGAACAAGTGTAAAAAAAAACTAGCTAACATAAAAACATAATTACAGAAATTAGAAATTACAATCTATTTGGCATTTGAATTATTTGTGTTTGTGTGTGTATATTTATGTAAAGAAAAAGTATTTCTTATTATAGTTTGTATAGTAGCACTAAAGAGTTTATGACAGTGACAGTACGGATGTCAATGTCATCCAGAAAAAGTAAGAGATGTCAAGATAGCATAAAAAAACCTAATTATCTTTTAGTTGTTGAATATTTTATTATTTGAATATTATGATAGGATGTAATAAAAGACTTTAAATGTCGTTTCTTTGATTTTAGCAACACATTTGGTTTTTATATTACGCCTAACAAGCTATTAAGAAATATCTTATATATATGCTAGTGGAAACATGTCAGCGACTGGTTTTTGAGTGTTGGTATAATTTTATTAAACCTAATCAAATCAATTATCAGTGTGAGGAACTCGTGGCTAAGTAATACCAACCGCACGGGTCGATCCATCAGGTTAAGCTACGCTTGCCGGGGTTGGTCTATGGATGGGTGACCATCTTTACATACCGAGACTCCTTCGTGCCTCGGAAAGCACGTTAAACCGTTGGTCCCGGCTGTCATTCGTGGCTCTTTGATAGTCGTTACGGGTCGTCAGAAGCACAAAAATCTAACAACCACTCTTACTAAGGGGTATCGTATTACCCAGTCACTGGGTTGTGGAGGTCAAATAGGCAGTCGCTCCATGTAAAATACTGGTATTCAGCTACAGCGACGTTAGACTGGAAGCCGACCCCAACATAGTTGGGAAAAGGCTGGGCAGATTGATTTTTTGTGTTGTATTGTTGTTGTCGTCAGAAAAGACAACTCACAACAACAGTATCAATTACTTCAAAGTTGAGCAAATTTCTTCTTTTCTCAAAATTGAATTTGATTTGTTAGAAGACTTACAATAATTTGTCAGGTTAAGTAGTAGTCGAAGTTTTTTAAAGCACTCGTTTTTTAGGGTTCCGTAGTAAACAAGGAACCCTTATAGTTTTGTCATGTCCGTCTGTCTGTCTGTCTGTCTGTCCGCGGTCTAGCTCCGAGACCCTTCGTACTAGAAAGTTGTAATTTGGCATAGGTATACATATTAATTACGCCGACAAAGTGGTAAAACAAAATAATGAAAAAAAATTTTTTTAGGGTACCTCTCATACACGTAAAGTGGTGATTTTTTTTTTGTTTTTTTTACCCATAGTGAGGGATATCATTGGAAAGGTCCTTCAAAAACATTGTGAGTTTGTGAAAACCATTTTTGGATTCAGGGATCCGTTTGCGAAATATTAAGCTTTAAAGTGCTAATTTTTGTTAGTCAAGTGTCGTCGTCCCCCCCCCCTACCGGCTTAATGGTTGGTTTTGGGTGTGTGAAAAAAATCACAACAGTCGTTTATATAACGAAATTAAAAGGAAAACTATCACAGCTAAGTAGGCTTTACAAGTTAACGAGTAATAATCGACCAACTTAACTTTGCAGTTGCAAAAACATATTTTACCATACATTCCGTATGGGAGAACATATTTTTCAACTACAAAGTTAAGTTTGTTTTTGGGATAAACTCATCCCAACTACGGAACCCTTCATTGTCGTGGTCCGACACGCACTTGGCCGGTTTTTTCTAATAATTCAGCATCTTATAGGTATAGGAGAGCAGTGGTAGTCCAGTGGTATCAGCCTCAACTTCCCAGTTGGGTCATGGGTTCGAACCCAGGCAGGCGCGTTACTTTGTAAAAATAATTTCATCACCACTGCTCTCAAAACGGTGAAGGAAAACATCGTGAGGAAAACGGCATGTCCTAGAACCAAAAATTCGAAGACATGTTATATGCCGCACTGAACCCGCATGGTGGAATACAGCCTACTCTCTCTCGAAGAGAGCAGGCCTGTCTCCCACAATCAATCTGCCTAGCCTTTTCCCAAGTATGTTGGAGTCGGCTTCCAGTCTAAGCGGATGCAGCTGAATACCAGTATTTTACATGGAGCGACTGCCTATCTGACCTCCACAACCAAATAACTTGGTAATACGATACCCCTTGATAAGACTGGTTGTCAGACGTTCGGGCTTCTGACGACCCGTAAAATAACAGCCGGGACCAACGGCTTAACGTGCTTTCCGAGGCACAGAGGAGTCTCGGCTATCTTGTTCTACAAGTGGGAACATTATAGGTAGGTACTGTTCCAAATAAAAAAAAAAATGGAAAGAATTATCGTACGATGGTTTGTATCAAAATAAAGATTAGTATACACAAACACCAGCTCAAAAAACAAACCATTTTGTGACGTCATCGCGTCGTCTCGCTACATCCTTATTAGCAAAAGTTCGTGTTACAAGCCGACACCGACTAATGACGTCATCAGTTAGTGTGTCCTTCCCAAAGTACATGCATCCAACTGAAAAATATCAGCGTCATAATATTGAACATGATATTTGGAAAATGTTTTGCAATTTTGTAATGAAAAACGGAGCTGCACCTAAATAAAAAACTCAAACCGTAACCGTCGTATAGAAAAGGAATCCAAAATAGTAGATTGTTATAAGAGGAGCTAAATTAACCCATTCTATCTAGGTAGTTTTACTCTTGAGCTTTAGGAGTAAATAGAAACCGAGTTATAATGGGTTTTAGCGCCGTGTGTCAGACTACTTTTCACTACAATTGCGAGAAAATAAAATAATCCAATACAATATTAAATACTATATTTTATTTTTAAAAATATACAATTTGTTCAATCTGAATTTTTAAGGAAACTTTTAATCCCGGTATGCGCTAGTAAAAAGCTAATTTTACATAAGAATAAAGACTTTTTCGTTTTTGTAGGCTCGTTGGTAACAGACTAAAATTACTTTTTCCCCTAGAGCAAGATATGAAATTTTTTCCCCGCTCTGGTACGCTACAATGACGGACTTTTTGAGCAAGAGGAGTGAAAAAAATGTTGTCTTCGTTTTATTTTTATTTTCTGTCAAACTTAATGTTGTAATTACATAATTACCTTCTAATGTACTGCATGAAGTACGATAATATTTGACAAAGCATTGATGTAAATGCACACAAAATTCTCAAGTAGCGATAAAAGCTATAAACGCCAATCATTAAGGTTAATTTCACAGCTATCCGGGAGACCCGCACTGGCCGCTCGCACTCGGGAGACCCGTACGGGTAGCGCCCGCAGTGCTCTGAAAAGAGGGAGTTAGTACGATATGGTTGCTAGCGTTTTACGAACTCTACTCGGACCGGGTCACGTACGTACCAATCCGCGTCGCTGTGAAACAATGTTATAGCGCCTCACGTGTGTCTCCGTTCCGGGAGCCGGTACGGGCGGCCCGCACGAGTCTCCCGGACAGTGTGAAACCAACCTAAAGCTAATCAGACAGTCGGTGGATTGCTGAACTTAGGGCAACCGTATCAGCATCACATTATTCCTGTCGCCATATATATTTTTGTAGTCAAATAGCATAACACATATGGACCGTGCTCCGTCAGAGACTCAAAAAAATATCAGCGTGTACATTTTATATGAACTCGTTGACACACGTCCGTGTCCGGGCCGGTGACGAAGCTTCAGTCCCTGCCTTGTGTTTTCCACGGCCCTGTCAAGTCCCAGCAACGGCCCTAATATATCTAGATAGACCTTAAATCTACGTTCGGCAACGGTAAAATTCACAGTTGTGAAAAATAGACGCAAGTACTCGTACTTCATATTAGAATAAGATAAAGCGGAATATCTCGCAGTTTCTAGCATAATAAATCCATTGGAAGTGATAACCTACTCTATTTCATGCTTGCATTCATTTCATTCTTCTATATTCATATGTTATAATAGTCATCTGTAACTAACAATATCATAAAATAGATCCATTCGAAACCATTTAGCGCTGTTAGATAAATTCTACGCATATAAGGTATTCCTATTATAACGGCGTGGAATTGCAATAGATATAGAATATAGATATGCCTTCATAAGCGTCTACACACATGGGAACTTAGGATTTCATCAGACTCTGCTAGTAAGATTAGAGATATATCTCTATGATCTTTAATCATGCCATACTTTTCTGTGCGATTTTTGTTGGTATTCATTCTTGGAAGACACATGGTTTTTTTTGTCCAATTATTGGGTACAGGTTTGCAATTTGTATGACAGCCCTTGAATATGGGTTTTCTGTAGGACTAAATCCTCATGAAAGTAAACCTTGGCTAACATCTATGCAATGCTCTTTACCCACGGCAAAAATGAAAAAGAAAGTTAGTGCATCGCAATCCGACTTCAATACTGAACATAAAATAAAAATGCATTACGAATGAATATTCACAATCTCGTATCAAATTAGAAGCATAAATAACCCGCACCCAAAGAAACAAAAGCAAACAAATGTCTTTTACAAATCTCGCAAGACTTAATACCGACGGCACCCATATTTCCAATATAACGATGTTCTAGCGTAGAACACGGCCGCATTGCACTGCCATTCACATATCCAACTTACTAATTAAGTCAACAACCAAGAAGAAAGGTCTAACTTTGACAATGTTCAACATACGTAACAGTTCAAAAGACAACCAAAGTATTAAGACCCCCGAAGACTCTACGCGAATTTTCATATCAGATATAGTTAGAGTTTAAGTGATACTGGTCGATGGTAAAAGCAAAGCCGCAGGCATAGATCTATGCTTATTTAGATACGTCCAAATGCGCACAGTAGCGCCGCCATATAAAGTAAACAATAGTGCACAATGACAATCGCGCGATCCCGTGCTGCCCTCATTATGGTCCATGTGTGACTCGACTTGCCTTTTGAAATTATGGATATGAATACGGCGTATTTTCAATAGTGAATGGCCGGCATAATAAATTTTATTTAGCAAAATGAGGATTGGATTGCTGGGTTTTGAATTTATGTCTATATGAATGTCTAATAGTGGCTTTGTTGGTAGATATACGAGTAATTAACGCAGTATGTTATCCATATTCGAAATGGGTTGAGTTAGTTTATAATTTGAAATGTATAATAGTTTAAATACCGGGAATTAACAGGTTAGCTAGAAGTTCTTGACCAAATTTCACCCAATTTGAAATATGATCCAAACAAGCACAACCCGAAAGACCAATAACAGGACTAGTGTTTAAATTAATAACAATAACAACAGCCCTCAAGTAAGGTTATATGCTATAAGTAAAAAAAAAAGTGGTAACACTCCGGGAGTGCTGACAGAAGTGAAAACTTGAACAAGATCGCCTTGGTGGAAGAAAAATACCTGCATAGAACATAGATCCATAACGTAATATAAATAAAGAGCACAATCGCGTTTACAAAAATGAGGTGTCGTCATGGTGTCGCGAAATCAATGGTTTAGACCCATCTCAAAAATGCCCAACGCGCCTAAAGAAGTTTTCACTTCAATAATACAAATACTCCTAGAACAAGTATTCCAAAAATACATAGTTTCGAAGATAACATTAACTAGACTCTCGATGTGTTATCTATAAATTTCATTGATATGTACGAGTAAATCATTTTCCAAACCAATAATTCATATTTAAAGCTTAGAAAATGCGATGTTGTCATATTTTTATTTTTAATAAAAATATTCTGAATTAAATGTTTTTTTTTTTTTCACCTATAAGGGCATTTTACATATGTAACTTTGTCAAATAATTTAGTCATCATCATCATCATCAGCCTATAAATGTTCCCACTGCTGGGACACAGGCCTCCTCTCTGTGAGAGGGAGTGGGCCGTAATCCACCACGCGGGCCCAGTGCGGGTTGGTAGATGTCACATGTCTACGAATTTTCGGTTCTTGGACATGCCGGTTTCCTCACGATGTTTTCCTTCACCGTTTTGAGAGCAGTGGTGATGAAATAATTTACACAAAGTAAAGCGCCTGCCTGGGTTCGAACCTACGACCTACAATTCGTAAGTCGCGGCCGTTACCACTGGGCCACCACTGCTCTACTGGGCCACCACTGCTCTAATAATTTAGTACGCAAAACGAAAAAATAAATCTAAACACATTGTGTTTTAATTCAAGCAAAATACCCATATACAAAAAAGAAGCCAGTTTATTTTTTGACATAGTCTCATTAATACCTTACAGTTTTGGGATATCAAAGGGAACATCTTGTAGTAATGGCACTATATTCAAAGAATAAAAAACCGTCGAGTTGTACTCCAAATTTCGATCATATCAATTCATATGCTATGCTATTGTAAACTGCAAAATATCGCACTTAACATACATAACATCACGCCTGTTTTTCCCCGAAAGGTTAGGCAGAAGAGTACCTAGGGTACACCCACATTTCGCTTGTTATGTTTAAGTCCCATGTAATACGGGGCGAGCCTATTGCCATCAACCGGGCACAAATCCAGACTCCCGGCTTCTACTGAGAAATGTATCCTAATGGAAAAACCCAATAGCATGTAATAAGTTAAAAAACGTGTGGCACTCGGGGACTGCCGCGGTAAAGCTATTGCATAGCATTTGTAACCTCCATGACAACATCACGTTGTCATGGGAACCTTCATTACATGGTAGGCGGAGTGGGGGGTGTTAGGTTTTATTTTCGTTACGTTACGGAATTTCTTGATTCGGTCGCCGCGCTAAAAGCCCGCGATAAAATTTATGCAATAGCTTAAAATAATAGCACTAAATTCAAAGACCAAACAAACGTCGTGATTTCCTCCAGATTTCGGCCATATCAATTCGTGTGCTATTGTGAAAAATAATATAAATATTTAGGTACCTAATATTGTGGTAACTTTTGCGCAGTATGCGAAGTGAATGAAGAATAAGAATGAAGTAATGAACTTCATTCATTACTTCACTCTCATTCATTCTTACCACATTCTTTAAAAAACTGGCAGTCATGGAAACTGCCGACAGAAATTAAAACTTAAAACTACGAAATGATAGTGGTTTTTTTCCCTGCTGGTCAAGCACAACGTCATACTCATAGCTAGAGATATACTGGTAACATGTACCCATTCGATTTTCCCCTACTAAATATCGCTCAACGCGCCTAAAGAAGGTTTCACTTCAAAAATATCATTTAAATGTTTCATAATTAATTCTACAATAGTCCAAACATCATACCCTTACGTGGCATCATTATCCCAAACTAAAGGTTTATACTTAGCAGTGCTTCTACGAGTACTAACAACTTGATAGTGTATCTCATTAAGGAGCGCTCGCGTCCGACGTTTTACGTCATTAAATATGTAAATAGTTGGAATACGGGCGTCCATTCATCTGACATGTCGCGACGGAGACTCTTGTAGACTTAGCGATCTATGGAGATTGACTGTGGGTTTTTTTTTTCTGTGAAGTTTATAATTATGTTGCAAAATACTGTGTTAAAAAAACTTTGATTAATTTATTCACAACACTAAGAAAAAGTTAAGTAGGAGCTCGTAGGTAAGTAATGACAGCCGCACGGGTCGATCCATCAGGTTAAGCTACGCTTGCCGGGGTTGGTCCGTGGATGGGTGACCATCGTAACATACCGAGACTCCTCCGTGCCTTGGAAAGCACGTTAAGCCGTTGGTCCCGACTTTCATTTGTAGATCTTTGACAGTCGTTACGGGTCGTCAACCAGTCTTACCAAGGGGTATCGTATTACCCAGTGACTGGGTTGTGGAGGTCAGATAGGCAGTCGCTGTATGTAAAATACTGGTATTCAGCTGCATCTGGTTAGACTGGAAGCTGACCCCAACATAGTTGGGAAAAGGCTAGGCAGATTGACTAAGAAAAAGTTAAGATCACCAACAAAAAAAAGGGAAAGTTTGTCATAGCATGAAAATCAGCTATTTATTTAGTCAATTACAGTGATGCTTATAAAAAAGTCAAGACTAAGGTGGAACTTCGTAAAAAGTTAGGAATCATGGGTACTTTGGAAAATAGTCGATAAGGAACTCTTTAATTTAACTACAGTTATCAGTTATCTTTATATATTGAAGTGAAAACTTCTTTAGCATCGTTGTGATTTGAAAGTCGATGAAACGAAAAAGCGACAGTAAAAAGAGACAGACACAATAAATTCATAAGATTTAACGTGGGAGAAAATGAGATAGGAAGCATTATACAGTGTTTCTTATGTTCGTGGTTCTCTTTGAGCTCTGCTTCGTACCCCCTCCACTCGTGTTTACCAAGGTATAGTGGGAGTTTGCTTGGGCCTCAGCGTTGTACGTGTGTTAATACGTGTTTGTGCGCGTACAAACTTTTTTTTTTTTGAGTTTTCACTTCTACCACGTGGGAATTGCACACATGTTTTTTTTTTTTTTACATTTTCTGGCTCCTTTTCCATCTCCATTTACTATGTATCGTCAAATTTTCATCAGGAACCACGCTACGCCAGCCCAGTTTTATCAACTATTACAAAGCCTACTCTATAGTATGCTACTTTTATAACCTTTAACAATCAAAAACACCGTCTGCCAACAATAACTCCACAGAATAGGGATAATGCCTGAATAAAAAAAAAGATATTCTATTTAGTCCGTCAGTCAGATAATAAAAAAATATTTGACACGTATTTTTTGTTTTATCATATTAAAAAAATACAAAATAAAACGCATTAAAGTTGGGGAGTGGGGGTGACTACGTCACAACTCACAAGTAAGTATAAAATCTTCAGACTCGTGACGTCAAGGCACATTTTAAGTCAATGTATCGCCGTAATCTTTTGATAACGTAAAAAAAGAAAAAATACATGTTCAATATTTTTTTACAATAGATTACAAAAAAATAGAACATGTGTTTTTTCTTTCAAAAAATTTGTTTTTTTTTCGTCAGGTATACCTGTCGGGATTTTTTTTTTTTTTGTGTCATCATCCCTATTGTGGATTTTCTTGTGTTTTTTTCTACTGATTCAATTCAAAAAACTTCCACATGCTATATCCCTTTGACTGTAATCGGCTGCAACTTTGACGTATGGTCTATAGCGGCACTATTATCAGATAAGTCTGGATTACTGCTCCCGCGTCACTACTTAATACAATTCTCAAATTCATTCATTCATTCATTCTTTGACGGACAATGCACAGCCTAAGTTGTTGAGTCTAGAAGCATGAAATTTTGCATAAGAATTCCTTATACAGCAGACTTTAGATTTTCACTTGTTTTTTACCGATTCAATTCTAAAAACTTCCACATACTACATCCCTTTGACAGTAATCGGCTGCAACTTTGACGTATGGTAGATAGTGGCACTATTATCAGATAAGTCTGGATTACTGCGCCCGCGTCACTTATGGCGTATAAAATCATTTGCGCGTAATCCGCGAAGTGATTATTAAGTACAGTTTGTAAACGGGACGATTAGCAGTGTGTTACAGATTAAGTCAATTTATGGGGCAAATACAGGTTGTAAAAGCATACATGATTGATGTATTGAGAAAATTCTATAAGGTGGGTTTACACCAGTCTGAATACTGGCGTAAATCTACCATATGGAATTTTCCTGCCCCTTTCAGTGCCCAAATATGTGATGCATGGGGTGCAGAAAAGGCATGCACTTGTCTTGCAAAAGTTAAGGTGTACCAATGTCTATCTTATTATAGAACGAATGAATGAATGAATGAAATGCACCTATCCCAGTGTGGTTTAACCAGACTCGATAAATCGAATGAACCCCAAGATTTGCACTAGCCCCTGGAGCCTCATGTTTCATGGTGCTGCAGAGGCCGTTGCATATCAGGGAGTAGACCGGGTGACGCGGTAATGGTAAGGAAGACGTGCCCTTAGGATAAGGAAGGATTTGCGAGCCGTACCAAATATGCATCCTGTACCAATGTCTATCTTATTATAGCGGGTTTTTTTTTAATTTTTTTTTTTAGTTTTTTATCGAAAGAAATGGGACAATTATAATCAACATTTCTTGTTCTAATTATAATCAACCTTTTCTCCAAAGTAAAAGTAACGTGCAATTCCAGCGGCACAGTAGTTAACTGCCGTCGATCATCAAGTATCAAGATTGTAAAGTGTTTTTATCCACCTAAGATTTAAGAGCGTTTATTCTGAAAACTGGGCAACGTCGCAAATAGATGCCAAATATTTCGCTGTTTTTATTAATTTGGCAATATTACTGTGTGGAAATAAGAAATGTGGCTAACTAGCAACCTAGAATAACAATAATGAATTGTAATTATAACACTGAATTAGATGTTGTATCCATTTTAGTGTAAAAAAGGCATTTGGAAAGTTTTCAAATATTTTTTTTACATCTAAAACTAAACATTCGGTGTTACGATATTAATTATTGCATTTCATAATCAATATTTTAGTTCCCTAGTTAGTCACTTTTCTTTATTCCATACAGTAATATTGTCAAATTAATCAAAACAGGGGGCCTACCACCAGCTCAAAAGCAGTATTATTTTAATATTACTTCAGTGGGAGAAAGAGATGGATCTATACATCCAGCACGCGTAGCATGACCACCGTAGAAACGAGTTTTGTCGACGGAAGAATAGACAAAATGACAGATTGTGATTGTTTATCTGTCATTTTGTCTATTCTACCGTCGACAAAACCTCTTTCTACGGTGGTCATGCTACGCGTGCTGTAGGGTTTCATCTCTTTCCCACACTGAAGTAATATTAAAATAATACTGCTTTATGAGCTTATGGTAGGCCCCCTGGTACATATATGACAGCTATTTACGACTTTGCCAACTTTTAGGATAAACCCTCTTAACTGCACTGAGTACTGTAGCCCTTCATTACACATAACTCAACACAACACAACACAACAGAACAACAGAACTCCAACACTAGGGCTCCAAAAAGCACTTAGTATTTAATATTGACTAGTTTCTCGCGAATGACACTTTCGATTTGCAGCGGACGCCGTAAATTAAAGGCACATGGCCGGCATTAAGCTGTCCCCTACATCATGCCATGACACTTCTTAATTAGTGCCTGTACTGATATGTAGATAACGGACACGGTTATTATAGTTAAAAGGGTTTTTTTACGTAATAACATGAATATTTTCTATGGATTAAAATAAGGAGGATATACAGTAGAACCCGCTTAACTCGATCACGCTTAAAACGATTTTTCGCATAATACGTCATTTTACGTCAGTCCCTACAACTTGAGACATTGTTCTCATACATTTCTTAACGTTAATACGATTCGTCATCCCGTTTAATACGCCTACATGCGCACGCGTGTTCTCTCGCGGCAGCGGCGAGCGTCTGTCTTAGCGGTGTTGATCATTTGTTTGATACAAAATATCTATCTACAATTAAGCAAAAGGCATTGTCACTTCAAAAAAAAATTAACATATTGAAAGTTTTTGATGAAAAATCACAAACCAAAAATCAAACACAGTTAATATACGAAATTAGATCATACTATGTATGTGTATTACATTTTATTTTTCACTATCCCCTCACCCCCTATCCCGTATAAGACGCTTTCTCGCTTAAGACGCGTTTTTAGTTGGGTCCCTGTGAAATCGTCTTAAGGCTTGTGCAGACCAGCGCGATATCGCGGGCGCGACAGGCAGCGCTACCGTGTCGCGCCCGCGATATCGCGCTGGTCTGCACAAGCCTTATAACGGGTTCTACTGTATCTTCAATGCGAAAAAATGCGACATAAAACCGACCTCACATTAATAGTTCGGACGAGGCAAGGTAGATGACGATAGTGTTTTAGAGGCATGAACAGGGTGTAAAGTTCACTCATCCTCTATAGAAAAGGGAGGATCCTCCGACCAGACGGGTGTCGTGTCTGGCAGGCAACTGCCCAATGATTGATGTCGGATAGTCATATACAGAGTGGCAGGGACATTGACGCGAACACTGTTACCATAGACCCCTGCGTTGAAAAAATAATCGTCGGTTATTTAAAAAAAATCTGTTGTCCCATACATTTTGATTGCGTAGGATTGCACTTTTCTGTGAAAAAGCTGATTTTTTTAAAAATAACCCACGAAACTTTCAACGCAAGGGGGTTCAGAATCATGTACTGAATCCATAGTAACAGTTTTCGCGTCGATGTCCCTGCCACCCTGTATAATATGTTGTTCGCGCGGTAAACTCTAATAGCGCGATGCAGGATTTTTGTAACGTCAGGATTATTGTGTGACGTCAAGATTATTGTGTGACGTCAAGTCTTTGATGCGTAGTTCCCATGTGGCGATGTAGATGCCGCCACAGTGTCATAAATACGCCACCTAAACTTCTCAAGAAAATACGACACGCACAAAAATGTAGCATCAACGATCATAAGCAGAGTCGTCTCCAATATTGGGGCGGGAATCGCGAGCCGATTTCCGGCCACCGTAGGCGCGGGCTTGCGGACGGTGAGCAATGGGTAGCTCGCCGTCCGATAAGGACCAAGCCCGGGTCGACGGCGCGTTGTGTTCCACGCGCGCCTCAAAGAGATGTCAGCAGAATTGACGGGGTCCGCTAGGGCCAATGCCTGCCGGGGGTTCGAAGAAAACCGATAGGGAAATCGTGGCCCCCGGCAACAGGGCAACTGAAGGAACACGGGTGGGTTTTAGTCAGTAAGAGTCTGACACGCCCTCCCGCTCCCCCCAGAGCGGGAGAAGTTATTTCCCACTCAAAAAAAAAAAAGTCGTATCCAATATAACGCCACAACATTCTTGTATGATTGATGCCTGTCAGTGTATATAAGAAACCGGGATCGGTAGTTACCTTGTTAAAATGGGGATATAAAACTTTCTAACGCAAATGAAGCAAAAGGTCTAAATAAGAATCGTAGCAAATTCAAAATATTTTATTTCACATAAACCTACAAGGGCACTTATGAAACATCAGAAGCTAGGTGCACGGTTCCAATTGGTCGCTTCCTATGGAGAAAAGCCAGCAAGAAACTCCACGGTATTTCTTTTAAAAATACATGGTTTTTACAATGCTTTCAAATTACAGTGTTAATAGGTATGAGAGAACAGTGTAGGCCTATCAACAAGTACCAGGTTCTTAGCAAAATAGAAAATGGTCCACAAGTCTACAGCCTACAATGTTCTACAACGTTCTCACATTCACAAAATCTAAAAGAAAAGAATCTATTTAAAAGTTAAAAAATAAAATTAAAATAAAGATTTATTTAAACCAAATGACATGATTGCCACTACAGCTGCAACAAATCTAATTTAATTGAAAAAATATAGAATATTGTAGGTACATAAGTTCAAATAATGAAAAGATTATGTCAAGGAAGTATGTAAAAAAAGTTAAATAAAATAATCATCGTAATTTGGGAGCAGTTAGCAGTTTAGCAGGTGGCGTTCTGTAGTGTCTACCTACTCCCAAGAGAAAAAAGCGTGAGTTTTATGTATGTTATATAAATCTTCTACCGTTATATTAATTAGCGGACCAAATGAAGTCAAACTTTACTCCTTTCAACAATCAAACAGCTATCACAGTCTACTCCCTCCCTACGCAATAACTGCACTTTATATTTTAAATAATAAACACTTTGTCAGTTAATCTAGAGGTACCTAGTACCTACTGTTACTAGGTAGGTACTGTAGGTACATCTCTGGTGGTTACCGCACGCAGTCCCCGTCACTTCGCCACGCAAATTGCTTTACTGAATGCTAGCGCCGCGCTCCGCCTTGAAGCTGGACAGTTGTAGGGTTCCGTGGGACATCCGAATACATTTATTGAATAAAATCAAACCTTAAGTAGAAGTTGACACGCAACGTTTTAAAAACCAAGGGCATCAGCTAAAATGTTAACATTATCATCAGCCTTAAAAATAAGCCTTTTTTAATTCTACAGAATGTGTCTACGAGAGATATATCTCGACGGCACGACACGACACGACAAACACAGAAAGAAGCACTCCAAAATCAATTTGTAAAACATACATTATGGTCCAAAAACGACATGACTATTCAATGGAAAGACAGACCAAAGGTCACCCATGGCTTGCATATTAGGACGTCGCCTCGGAATGTTTTGTAACATTCCCCTTTTTGCAAAGAATGTGAAACTAATTCCGGACTGAGGCACGCCAGAAATTATTCGTGTGCATGACAGCGCGTTTCTGAATGTAGACTGTCCCCTGTCGCTCGCTAACTAGCTTAAAAAAACAACTTCTTTATTTTTTTCGTGTGGTTAGTGTGTAGCGGTTACACCGCCACATACGAACTACGTATCACAGACATGATGACGTCACACAAATCCTGCATTGCGCAGTTAGAGTTTACCGAGCGATCGACATACATACAAGATTTCAACTTCAAACTGATGGGCAGTTGCCCGCCAGACACAACACCCGTCTGGTCGGAGGATCCTCCCTTCTCTATGGTGGATGAGTGAACTTTACACCCTGTTCCTCATGCTCCTAAATTGGTGACCCTGAGTATGAACGTCAGCGCAGCCTTCGAGCAATTACTTCGGCGTGACGTCATCATCATCATCACTCCCGCAAGCTTTCGTGAGGCGACTCACACAGCCGGCCAGCACCCACGGCTTCAACGGGTATCCTGACCACCAGCATGCAGCAAACGCGCATTCCTGGTCATCACCCCGACTCACTGGGGAATCAACTCAATCACCCCGACTCACTGGGGAATCAACTCAATCACCCCGACTCACTGGGGAATCACCACAGACAGTTCCGACTCACCGCGAACTATGTGGCACCCGGTTTCGACTCACTGGAACCACAGCTGGCACCGTGAAGCATCGCAAGATTCAGCCCACTATCGACCTCCGGTCTCCGGAGGGGAGTGATGTAGCGGTTACACCGCCACATACGAACTACGTATCACAGACATGATGACGTCACACAAATCCTGCATTGCGCAGTTAGAGTTTACCGAGCGATCGACATACATACAAGATTTCAACTTCAAACTGATGGGCAGTTGCCCGCCAGACACAACACCCGTCTGGTCGGAGGATCCTCCCTTCTCTATGGTGGATGAGTGAACTTTACACCCTGTTCCTCATGCTCCTAAAAGTGACTAACCTGGTGTCAGAGTTTTTATGCCGCCCATGGGCCTCTGACTTGGTTTCACCGGCCGTCAAGAAATAATTCTCAGGCATGCCGGTTTCCTCCCGATGTTTTCCTTCACCGTTTTTGAAGCAAGTGATAATTATGCAATACGCTCATGAATCCGAAAGGTCAGAGATGCGTACCTTGGGTTCGGCTTGGTAGGCCAACGGTCACACCACTAGGCTATCACTGCTTTTTGGAACGAAGTTCTTTAACGCGGCTTGTAAACTTTCAGAAATCGTCACGCTAAAAAGTGTTAATACTTGCGGCTGTCTTCTTCTAATTCAAAGAGAAAGAAATAGAGAGAGAGAGAACGCCGGCAGAAAAAAACAAAAGAAAAGAGTAAAGTGATCACAGTGTCATGGGATAAAATTGTACACATCGGCCCGAGTACACTGCATGCATGGAGAGAGTGAGAAAGTGGGAATTTAGTCAAAATGTAGATCCAAGATGGCGGCTGCGAAAGTTTTCACTTTTTTTGTCATGGGTGTCGTTTTCATAGTTTTCGAGGGTGCTAAAGCCGATATGAGGTCAAAATGTAAATCCAAAATGGCGGCTGTAAAAATTTTGTTTTTGTTTTAAATCATTACGTGAGAAAGAATTTCGTTCCTGACGGAGGTCGTTCCCAACCGCACACGTTTTTTTTATTCTGAAATAAATGCTTCCAAGACACGGAACCCAACAATAGTAACGGTAAACAAGCATCACACTTTTTTCCTTTCGCCGCTAAAATTAGCCGACGGATTGTTATTGGTTAAATTATTCAGAAGGCGTTCGATGCCTTTAAGTGAATTTCGCGATCGGACCACCACGGTTTTTCTATTCTAGGCACCGTACACACAGTTGCTGGTAGAATTATGACGCTGCTGCCAGTAACTGGTTAATGTTGTCTTGCTGTTACTGAAGAAGTCGTTTTTAACAAGATAGTTTCTTGTCTTCCCTAGACAATTTTCAATGTTCAGCATTTTTCATAACTATTGTGCTCTTTTATAATTTCTAACGTCACGATATTATCGTGGACGTTGACGTCCACGTTCATAAAATGTATGGAAATACGTGCACGTTTTAGCGTTATCGTGGACGGAAATTTAAAAGCGTCCATACATTTTATTTCCTTGTGTTATCGTGATGCCGCGACGCACTGTGGATCGAAAAAAGGCTCTCGAAGACATGATTTTTTGACATACTTCAAATAACGATTATTTGAAAAGAAAGAAAGAAAGAAAAATATTTTATTTGGGACACGCACAGGAAATACAATACAGTAATAAAAAAAATAACAAATATAAAAGAGGAGCATTTTAAAACTAACAAACAAAATTAATAACGAAACTGTACAAAATTGAGTATGTCAAAAAATCATAAATAAATAGTTACATCACCGTGTGCAAGGATATTATGGTCATTCGCTCCGTTCCGGAGATATAAGCATTACCTCCATACATTTTTTTGCAAAGAAAATATTTAAGTTGCCTATTTGCGTACCAGATTGTATACCTTCTATAATATATTTATGTGTGATATTGGCTATTAGAAGCCATTCAAGCAAAAAACAGACACTTTAACATTTAAGCTTCTACGTCTTCGTGAGCCTTTTTTCGATCCACTTTGCGATGTGGACGTGGACGTCCACGATATATCGTCGTTAGAAATTGGTTTCCTGTAACACATGATGATTTTGTTTGGCTAAGTAGAGATAGGGTTGACTTATCAAACAATCATACAGTGGCAATTTAATTTAATTGGCTAAGGGCAGATTTTTCCAACGCCGCTGGTGAAAAATAACTATTTTTTTTTACATACAATTTTTCCAAACAAAAACTGTCAAGTGTTTATTTTAATCCACGGATTAAAGATATCTGACGTTGGAAAAATCAGCTCTAAAAAAAACGACGAGACTTAACTGATTAATCAAAAAATCATGACACTCACATTAATCCGTACAAAAAACTCAGACAGAACTTTGACATCAACGCAAAACAACGCGTTCAGAATGAGTCTTGAATCTCAGAATTTTGTAATTATTATTTTAAATTCCGTATAAGTAGGAAGATTTTGTTGATGTTGTTGTTGTGTTGTGTTGTTCCTGAATGTAATAGGCAATAAGCTAGACAGCCCAATGATGTGGAGCCTCATCCAGAGGACCAAGTCTCTCTTAGTTATTAGGTACTACCATAGTTTTTAAGTTCATAATAACAATATAAATGGAATGAATCAATGTTGTCTGAATAAACATAATATATTATTTATTATACTAAATTTAACCCGCGAAATTTCGCAGATTAACATATTTTTTTTTTAGATTTTTATTTCATATTCTATAAGGCACCTCTTTAGATAATGAGCTATCCGAATATTAAAAAAAAATTGGTCTAGATGTTAGGGGGAGGCGTGAAAATTGATTCGCTATTAAATAGATTCTCGCGTCTAGCTCAAACTTTTTTCAACATGTAGGGTTCACCTCTAACTTTTTAAATAAACACGTCTGGGTTCCCTCGCAGACTTTAGAAGACAATGATAAATTAGTGTGTCTGTCTGTCTGAAGGTTTTTTAATACTTTTTTAACATAAACACTTTGACATTATGATTTATTTAGAGCAGTAATGTTGTGGCTTAGATCGCATGAATTTGGATCGTTGACAAAATTTTTTGAATATTTTCTTAAAGTAAGGTATATATTATTTTTTTGAAATCCATTGCATATTATTTTGCATTGCATGCAAAGGTGTTATAAAAAAATTCTGATGACGTTTTTTTCACGATTTCTTACAATAACTTTTGTACTTTCATGCCATTTAAAATCACAATTGCTACATAGACTAACCTTGCATTCCTCGTTTGTGAACCTCTGCGTTCAGCGCTTGGTGTGGCAACACGCCGTGTTCGGGTTCGCGACAAGTCATTCGTCATCCTGAGGATGCCTTGTTGAGAAATGAAACACACGTGTCGATTTCCTTCAGGGTTTTTTATGGCTCTTTAGAAATAGCTAAGCGGAACAGGTTACTAAATATATCCACGTCTATTGTATTTTAGACTATCCTTCTCTAGCCAATAGAAATTACCTTTCATCATATTCGAGATCTTTATCAAAAGCCTTCTCGAGTGATAATATGACCATCACACTGATCACACTCTGGGCAATACCAGCCTCTCAAGAGGTTGCGTGAGAGAAAAATAACTGTTACCCTCTTATTCATAAACGTTGCTTAAAGTTAAGGGACGGTTAAACGTCAAAAATGAATGACTAAACAGGCGCTAATCATTACATAACTTTGAGCAGCGTTTATGAATGTAAGGGCTAGTGTTGAATACTCTGATACTCTGTTCACACCGCAGATGAAGACTCTTTTTAACCGACTTCCAAAAAGGAAGAGGTTCTATGTTCGTCTGTGTATATTTTTTTTTTTTTTTCATGTATGTCCATAACTGCTCAGCAGAATAAACTTTAACGTCCCACTCAGACGTACTAGACATAGGTACCACTTTGTTCTCAGTACCACCGGCTTCCACTAATTATATAAATATGTCACCATTCTTAGGTCTACCTGCATTATATAATAATAAATTCCCAACAGCACCTTCAATACCACAAGGAACAGACTTAAAAAAGAGATTATCCACATCCTCCATCAAACGCCGGATACCTAGCGAACTCAGTAGTGCCAGTTTAGTCGTACATAGACATACACACACCTCCCACACACATTTACAACACCTACACCGCACAGATACACGCGCGAACACACTACAAATATTAATAAATATGTCACTCTCTGTATTTCATATTTTTCTGTGTTCTTCGTAATTGGCGTAATGTTTAGAATAATAATAATGTTATACATACTTACTGTCAGCTATGAAGCTACCTTATATTAAATAAATAAATGTATTTTTATCGATATTTTCGTTAATCATCATCTGCCTAGCCTTTTCCCAACTATGTTGGGGTCGGCTTCCAGTCTAACCGGATGCAGCTGAATACCAGTATTTTACATGGAGCGAATGCCTATCTGACCTCCACAACCTAGTGACTAGGTAACACGATACCCCTTGGTAAGACTGGTTGTCAGACTTTTTGGGCTTCTAACTACCCGTAACGACTGTCAAAGATCTACAAATGACAGCCGGGACCGACGGCTTAACGTGCTTTCCGAGGCACGGAGGGGACTTGGTATGTAAAGATGGTCACCCATCCACGGACCAACCGCGGCAAGCGTAGCTTAACCTGATCGATCGACCCGTGCAGCTGTTATTACTTAGCCCCACGATATTACTACATGGGGCATAACTACATGGGGGGGAACCCAAAAGACAACCATGTTGCGGCTAGAGAGGGCTCAAAGAGCAGTTTTGAAAGTACTGGCAAAAAAACCTATTAGATTTCCAACTTCTGAACTGTACTCACTTTGGGAGGTCCTCACAGTGAGACAGTTGTTCGTCCTACAAACTGTTTTTAAGAAACACCTGCTTCTCCCTTACGACCCTCAACCCCTAACAAAGAAGAGACGTGCCGACAGAGTCTGTAAGACTGAGCGCTACAGGTTAGCGTTGGTTGGTCGCCACTTCAACCATATCAGCTGTAAACTTTACAATGACGTAAATACAAAATGTAATATTTACCCTATGACTAAAAGTCTATTGAAGAGAAAAGTGACTGACTGGCTTAAATCCTTGTCTTATGAAGAAACTGAGCAACTTGTGGCATCATAATCACGGTAAGCGTACACACACACACCCATACACAAATACACACACTTACACACTTCACCCCACGTCCACTCTACATACTTATACTACATATTAACTTCCACATAGAGTATATTCTCTTTTTATTCAATTCTTTTTTATTTATTTTTTGTAATTATTTAATTAACTTTCTTTGGGAAGTCTGGAACAATGTCTTTGTGTATATAATTTTAAGAGTTGGGCGTTGATGGCTGCGCCACAGTATTTTACTTTTGTGGCTATCTTCGTTTTCCTATGTAAATTGTAAACTTAAGTTGTTCCAAATAAAGCTTTTATTCTTTATTCTTTATATTTTCGTTAATGTGGACCGATTTTGAAAATTCTTTTTTTTCCATTTGGTAGGGAAAACTTTCCCAAAATAAACAACCGACTTCCAAAAAAACACTACAAAGTGAAAAATAACTTTAATTTCGGAAGTCGGTGGCATAAAACGAAAATTCTACACCAAAGACAACAACTTTATACTACTTTATTTTTCACTATGTAGTGTTTTTTGGAAGTCAGTTGTTTTTTTTAACAATATACCTACTTACCTAACATTATTGTAGAGGTCAATCGCCTAGAAGGAAGCAGTACTTGTCAAGCTGGTCTAAATTGACGATCATTCAGAAGTAGTTACTTACCTAACCCGTAACATTATTGGGGTGCGGGCGGTAACATTATTGTTAAGGTTGCTCTAAATTCACTGACACCACAATTCATGTTAAGTGTGTGACAACAACAGAAACCCGGACTTTTAAACATGTCAACTACTTACCAGTCAAATCACCAAATGTATCTAACAAAGCTCTGTTCAAGTAAATTATGGCATAAAACATGATTTATTGGTGCTACTTTCACTAAAATAACGATATTTTATCACCGGGCAGCCAGTTTGAAGGGAGACACGTGTTTGATACGAGTGGTACTGGACAGCTGATTTACATACCTATCGAGGTAAGTAATATTTGGCATGTAATATTACGATTGCACGGGGTAAGTGAATAATTTGTTTTGTATTTAATTGTTGTATGTATGTGTTAGAAACGGGAAGGCAGCTGTATCTTACTACTGTATTTTTTTCGAGAAATGTAGACATACCATAATTTTATTGCTATTCATTTTATGTTAATTAACTCGTGTTATAATAATGTTGAATGCCTAATATAAGGTAGATTGTACAAGGATCACCCATATTTTAACTGTTACATCTTATTTACTGTACCTGCAATCTAGGCAAATAAATTTTTACTTTACTTTACTTTACTTTACCGCTAAGCTAACTTCTTGGCCTATTTGACAGTTGAATGATCGGATATCGTCACTGTATCCGAAAAGGTATGGAAGTAGGTAGTTACCTTGATATTACTAAATATTCAGCCATTACTTACTAATTGTGGGTCTAAAAGAAAAATATTGAAGACTAACTACGTCCCTCGGTTTCATTCGCATAAGTCTCGATCCCGTGGGAGGCTAATCCAGGTCATGGTCTATCCATGTGTCAAATTTCATCTAAATCTGTTCAGTCACTTAGCGTAAAAGCGTAACAAATAAACTCATTTATAGTATAAATTAGGAGTAAGGATTGTTAATTAGAAAATATTTTCATAAAATTCCAATGGTTTAACATCTCCTACCTCCGGACCCTTAAATTACCATTTCCATCACAATTCACATAAAACAATGAAATTTCATCCCTAACTCTTGTATTAATAAAATTCAAATTACTCGAACCACATTGTTACGCGTAATAAAATAGTTTCAAAATATTGTGACGACCATTTTCACAGTTACAATCGATTGAAAACAGTATACTTTCAGTCACGTACAGAAATGTTGACAAAACCAACATTTAGTTTTGCTATTTGTGTGACAAATAGATATTCTATTATTTTACGGGGCAGTGCGTGACTGTTTACTATTATTTCCCAAAAAACATAATCTAAGCTTTCTTTCTTTTTAGAAAGGAATAAATGTTTCTGAAATGCAGTTTCTTACTAAAACAGCTGACTGACTATGATAAAATTATACACTAGATTCATATTTTTAACCGACTTCAAAAAAAAGGAGGAGGTTCTCAATTCGTCGGGATATTTTTTTTTTTTTTTTATGTATGTTCCCCGATTACTCGAAGACGGCTGGACCGATTTGAAAAATTCTTTTTTTGTTTGAAAGGGTATACTTTCAAGTTGGTCCCATTGTCATTTGGTCACGATCTGATGATGGGATCTTGGAGAAATCGAGGGAACTCTTCAAATATTAAAGGCACATCTATAACGATTTGGGTATTTTTGATGAGCAGTTGATATAAGGCTATTGTAACTTAGATAAATTACAAACCAACCCACTAAAAAGTGAAAAAAAAAAACTTTTTTACAAAGAACACAACCGACTTCCAAACTACAAAGTGAAAAATAACTTTAATTTCGGAAGTCGGTGTCATAAAACTAAATTACTGATCTGATCCAAAGACACCGAGTTCCGAAATTAAAGTTATTTTTCACTTTGTAGTTTGGAAGTCGGTTGTGTTTTTTGTAAAAAAGTTTTTTAAAGCTTGGGGTCTATTTAGAGATAGTGCTTAGACTGTGTCAATGTAAAGTACCAAGAAGATAAATATATAGAATAAGATAAAAAGTATTTAGATGTGTCAGACACATAGGCTAAGCGTATGCTGAGACGCAGGTGACGCAGATCAGCACAGTATAGATTTTGCAGGGTAGGGCAGGCGAGGCAGACATAGGACCCAAATGCATGTTGCGACGCAGCTACACATTCGCGTCCTAGCTAGTAAAAACAATAGACGTGTGGTAAAAAACACATAACGACCTGCACGCATCATCATCATCATCAGCCTATAGCAGTCCACTGCTGGACATAGGCCTCTCCAATTGCACGCCATTCAGCTCAATTCTCGGCAACTCTCATCCAGCTGCTACCAGCCACCCTTCGAAAATCGTCACTCCACCTAGCCTGCGGGCGTCCTACCTTACGTTTGCCAATTCGCGGTCTCCACTCAAGAACACGTGTACCCCAACGGTCATCGTTTCTACGGCTGATATGGCCGGCACCTGCACGCGTCGCGCAGAAATCTGTGCCGAACGAGACGCAGAGCAGGACAGACATGTCTGCATGGCACGTGCCTGCGCCGCAGCGTACGCAGCAGTCAGTGCATTACAAAATCTGCTCTGCCCTACGCTGCGTGGACCTGCGTCACCTGCGTCTCAGCATACGCTAAGCCATATGCTTGCACGATGCAGGATTTTGCGTGACGTCAGTATGATGTGTAGTTCGTATGTGGCAATGTAGATGCCATTACACACATAACATCACGCCTGTAATCCCCGAAGGGTTAGGCAGAGGTATACCTATAGTACACCCATATTTTGCCAGTCATCTTTAACTCCCAAGTATTAGGGGGCGAGCCTATTACCATCAACCGGGTACAAATCCATACTTTGGGCTGCTACTAAGAAAGTCCTAATGGGAAAACCCAATAACACTTTTCTCGACCCGGGAATCGAACCTAAGACCTCATGCTCAGCCGTAGCGCTTACGACCACTAGACCAACGAGGCAGTCAAGTCAAGTTAGTTATATCAATTACATCTTAATACTTTTAACACATCTCCTTGCTAGAGATATTAGGAACAGGGTGTAAAGTTCACTCATCCTACATAGAAAAGGGAGGATCCTACGACCAGACGGTTGTTATATCTGGCGGGCAACTACCCAACGATTGATGTCGGAAATTTTTTCAGGCACTAAAATGTTCATTTGTTTTTTCTTACTTTATACAGCTCTATTTGGAGGAGCTCGTGGCTAAATACTAACAGTCGCTCGGGTAGATCTGTCAGGTTAAGCTACGCTTGCCGGGGTTGATCCGTGGATGGGTGACCATTTCTACATACCGAGACTCCTCCGTGCCTCGGAAAGCACGTTAAGCCGTTGGTCCCGGCTGTCATTCGTGGATCTTTGACAGTCGTTACGGGTCGTCAGAAGCCCGAAAGTCTGACAACCAGTCTTACCAAGGGTATCGTATTACCCAGTTACTGGGTTGTGGAGGTCAGATAGGCAGTCGCTCCATGTAAAATACTGGTATTCAGCTGCATCCGGTTAGACTGGAAGCCGACCCCAACATAGTTGGGAAAAGGCTAGGCAGATTGATACAGCTTTATTCGCTAAGCCAGTTCCAAATTTAAATAAAATCTTTGCTAAGTTACCTCCTTAGTTGCCATGTGTCGAAGTAAAAAGTTCGTTCCATTTTTAAATAACACGACAGATATGAGTTTTCACAGTAATTAATTTGGCCGCTAAACACGACAGATATGGATCCTCATAGTAACATTGCCGGCCGGGCGCTCGCTTGTTTTTAACCAGTACAGCAATTTCGATTTATCTCGAAGAAGGTAGTCAAAATAATGTTCGAATTTCAAAGCATGTTTGAGAAAAAGATTTTACTGTTAAACTTACACTATTTAAGTAGGTACTAAAATTCTGCAAACTAAATTAAATAAATTGAAAGTTATTAACATCTTAAATCAAGTCTCAACCTTTGGAGCAATTAGTGAATTTCACGGTATCATTAACCAGCCGGTTACAGTTTCTAATTGAATTCTAATAACCACGTAACAAGAGTATATCTATTTAATACGATATCATTATATCTTGTTTATTTGGGCTTCATTTTCAAGTCTGGCCTTTATTTTTTTTTTCTTTTCAGGACCCAGGCCATACCAACCCTCGATTCCCGTCGATCGCCGTCTGATAAGGACCAGGCCCGGGTCGACAGCGCGTTGTGTTCCACGCGCGCCTCAAAGAGATGTCAGCAGAACTGACGGGGTCCGCTAGGGCCGATGCCTGCCGGGGTCGCGGGAAAGTCCGAAAGGGGTACCATGGCCCCTGGCAACATACCGACAACTGCAAGAACACGGGTGGGTTTAAGTCAGTAAGAGTCTGTCACGCCTTCCCGCTCCGCCCAGAGCGGGAGAAGTAATTTGATAAATTACCAAAAAAAAAACTATACCAACCTTTGTGTACAAATTTGGCCAGCAGCAAAAATGTGATACACAATCATGACTGCATTTCCCCAAGGGAAAAGCAGAACTGTAAGTACCACTAAGACATTGATGAAGTTATCAATTTTATTTTTGACATTGAATTTCACATAATACCTGCTATTCATTTGACATTGTATTTATCATTTGACATATTATAAATTAATTAGACTCGTGAACATTTCACTTCAATTTTAATTAGGCTTTTAAATATATTGCTTCTGCATGTGATAATTTTATTTAATATATAATGTTCAACACAATGTTAATACTTAATGAATAAATAAATGAAATGTATAGTACACCCATATTTCTCCTCACTTATTTGTAAGCCTATAACATCCATACATTAAAATAAAACTTACCGATAGATATTTATAAACAAAACTGTTTTAACGATCTGGCTTCTGTTTCTTTACATCCAAAGCTGAAACAACAATGTTACCAACTGATATATTGAGATTAACAAGGAAGTTTTTTGTAACAAAGAAGTCACAAAATACACGCGATTAGCATAGACTTTTTTCCTCAGATTTTTCGACCACAAATTAACAGAAAACGAGCTCCAAACACAGCCCAAAACGATTCAGTTCCGAACTATCTCACCCGCCATCTTAAAGAAACCTCGTGGATGTTCGGCAACCCTCGCGTGTTGTAACTCGTAAACCTCGGCCGCGCATTACCAAAATACGTATCAACTCGTATCGTATGCGTGTGGACGATAAATTATACTAGTTAATACGAAAACCCTTCCACTAGCGTTATTCGGCTGTAATTAATAACGAAACCATACGATACCATCTTTTAGTTAAGTCTTTGCGCCGACACGCACACCGATTTCTGGTGTGTCCGTAGTGGGATACAATGGTGGCTTTTAGATGTCGTCTGTTGAAAATACGCCTCATAAGTTGTTACTACAAAAGATTCTGGTCGTATGCTGTTATAGTTACTACGATTTGTAAGCGAAAAGTAGTCACGGTGAGATGTCACTCACTATGTATAGAAGTGGTCCTAACAGGGTGAAAGGGCCACTTCATCGTATAATCATTTAGGCACTGTAAATAAATCTACCGAAAGACAAAACGTAAAAGTACCTAATCACAAAGATAACACTTAATCCAATACCATTTCTTCTAGAAAATTATCAAAAGATTGGTTCAATTCAACATTCGTGGGCTGTCATCGCTGACTTGACCAAAAGGACCAATGCAAAGCCATCATAAAATCCTTGCGACCATATTCTCAAGCCTCCTAATACGAACGAGTATTACAGCATTTCCAGACTAAGTTAATAGGTAACAACGAACAGTGGCGGCCATGTTCACACGTCCTGAAATTAAAGATTAATCGACCTGATAAGTTGACGCGTTCCGTTTTCAAAAACAGTTGACAAAACGCCATCTTGGTACGCCATCTGTGTGAAATAGTTTCGTGTTTATTTTGTACTAGATTGTTCTTTACAACTTTATTTTTTTATCGCAAGTGATCTGGGGAAATAAATTGGTATTTTGATGGGATTAATATTTTTTAATTGAGGTGATTTTTAACACTAGGTACAATAGGTACTGTTTTTTTTAAAAACCGTATTACTTTATTGCCGACAGAACTTGTTTATAACCTAAAAAAAATCAGGTCCAGTTTTATTTATTGTTTTATCTGCTTTCTTGAGTGAAATATACGAAGGACCACAGAATTATCGGTCCTTCTCATCATCATCATTTCAGCCGAAAGACATCCACTGCTGGACATAGGCGGAAGGCCTAGCCAAGCACCGCAGTTTGACCGGTTGTGTGCTTCCTGCATCCAGCGGATTCCTGCAGCCTTCACAGGGTCATCTATCCACCTTGTGGGAGGACTTCCAACTCTACGTCTTCCAGTACGCGGTCGTCACTGCAGAACCTTTCGATCCCATCGGCCATCTGTTCTGCGACCAATGTGCCCTGCCCATTGCCACTTAAGGTTGACAATTCTTCAAGCTATGTCAGTTACCTTGCTTCTCCTGCGGATCTCTTCATTTCTGATTCGATCACGTAGGGAAACTCCAAGTATAGCCTTCTCCATTGCCCTTTGGGTTACTTGTACCCTTATAGTAAGGCCCATTGTGAGCGTCCACGTTTCAGTGCCATAGGACAACACGCACTGGTCAAGAGACATAGGTCCTACTAGCCATACTTTATAGGGATTTCGAAAACCCTCGGCAGTGGCGGATTTGCCCTAAGGCCTGGGCCTGGGCCTAGGGCGGCCAGATATTAGGAGCGGCCAATCGTGATATAAAATTCACTGATGAGAACAAGAAATATCTCAAAGTACCCATATATTCTAAACGTTCGCGCACATTATGGCGGGCCGCACTGCACCGCATCGCACAACAATAATAACTTAAAACCATTCAACCCTGAAACCTCGGAAAATATAACCAGCAGCTTATTATAGTTAGCTAAATTTCTAAACCGATTTCGATAAAAGTTGGCAATAAAGTAAATTCATTATGTAGTCTATATGATGAGTGCTGAGAAAAGGGCGACTGACTCGTACTACATGGTGCCTAGGGCGGCCAATACTGCAAATCCACCACTGACCCTCGGCGGTAGTAACTACGGTAGTACCAGAAAACTGATTGCAGAAAGGAATGCTTGGTCATTACATGCTTACCAAAGTTTCTATAATCACGAATGGACATAAAAAAAGCTAAATTACTTTATCCACATCAAGTCAAACACGTTAAGACAACAATCTTTTCCACATTTCTATATAAAAATTGATGGCAAAAAAACTCCATCGGCTTCAATCGATCCGATCCTCATGTCTTCGATATTTGCGGTTTCAATATACTTAGTGATTGGTATCAAAGTGGCAAAGTTTCACACGTACTCTTATTACACAGAGGAAATAATAAATGAAATACTCATGCGGTTATTACTCAATCGAATTCATTGATCGTAGAATTCTCAATTTGTGACACATTTTCCTTTCATCTTTAGCTTTTGCCTTTAAAAAGAAATGCCTTTTACACAATTGCTTTCGGTTTTTCGCCACACGAAATTTTATCAACTTGCGACTGACATTTGTCGAATAAATTCTATTTATAAGCAGTGTTTGAGTGCAGTCTTTTTTTCAAAATCAAATTAAAGTCATTTATTCAAACTAGGCTGAGTGTCAGCTCTCTTTGAACACCAAAACTACGTAAAATGTTGCTCAAACCGCCAATGTTATTATATACGCTTGAATATGGTTTCTCTGTTCACTCATTATTCTGTGTCAATATGAGACCGCAGCTGATATGATTGTTTCTTTGAAATTTTACTTAGAACTGCTTCTGTTTCGTTTCCAATGTTTTTTTATGGTTTATTAGTGGTATCGCAGGTTTTTGCGGCGGGCAGCTTGGCGTTTGTTACTTGGGTTGAAGTATTTGCTTAATATATAGTACCTACCTATCTATCAGAAAAAGATCTGACTAGTCTTACAATATTCTGGAATAACGGCATTCATTTTAATATTGGCTAATTTGAAAAGTAAAAACTTTTTTGACTGTCATAAACACAACGTAAAGGCAAACAATGATTAATTAATTATACTTATCAAGTTATCACTCAAGTACCGATTTATTTTAAATCTTTTAATTTCACTCAGAGGGCCTACCACCAGCTCATAAACAGTATTATTTTAATATTACTTCAGTGGGAGAAAGAGATGGAGCTATACGACCTGTAGAGCTTCGTCTCTTTCCCACACTGAAGTAATATTAAAATAATGCTTTATGAGCTGGTGGGAGGCCCCCTGATCTGTTACTTTGATCTATTTATAGTGTGTTCATTATAATTTGTCCCGTGACGCGATTAGTAGTACTGTTCTGTCAGTCGCCATTTTGAATTCTATTAGTATTGACAAGCAATGGTGCCAACATGACGGCAAAGGATAAGTTATAGTGAACGGTCTGTACTTTCTATGTGTCTATGTAGCATACAAATATGCTACAACCAGTGAATGTGGTTAGAATAATTGGCGTTCACTACGCTTGGCAGACGAATCGTCAATCTCAGCTCATCCAAGTACACAGGATTTCCCTGCCTATCTTTTTCATAAAATAACCTAAGTCCAAACATTCATAGTGTCCTCTAAACAAGCGAATCGAAAGTACAAACGTCCACACGGCTGTTACTCTTGTCGACCGCAAATTTCCTGCAGCTTCCGCCATAATCGCAGGAATCACGGTCCGGTCCACACACCTGCCATTGTGGCTTCTATCAAATGTATTTATGTATAGAAACGGCTTATATTTGTATGTATTTATTAGTTTTCTTTATAACAATGTGATGGGCATATTGAGTAGGTTGTGTGAAACCCGACGGATTTGCTTTGAAGGGTTTGAAGTTTGTAAATGATTTTCATTTATTAATTTTAAATCAATAATTTTTTTTTGTGATGTTTAATTATCTAGTTATAATATGTCTTGATAGTGGACGTTAAAATGATTTATAGAATAATTAATGTACCTATGCAATTTTTTCATTACTTTTATTGTGACGACAATACAAATAGTGTGACACGCTATAATAATTTAATTTGACATCTGTCTAATTTTATTTTATTTTAATTTGGATCAATACTTTTATTTAATTTATCTGATTGTTAAGTATATACATGTATTTATATATATGTATTTTAATTCATCTGACAATTTTTATTTTTATTTTAAAACCTTTGATGTGTTATTCTGAATTTTTTAAATTATATTTTCATTTTTTAGTGTAATAATTTGGTCATGTTATTTTAATAATTATTTAATTAGATTAATAATAATGTAAATATTTGCACAACATAATAGGTAATGATACAGAGTACTTTATATTTATTTGTAACAACTGTTTATACCTACCTGTATTAAGCAAATAAATAATTTGAAATGATTTGATTTGTGTACCTAGTTGACTACAACAAAAACAACTTAATTGTAGCTTTTTCAGTAATGTAATGTCTATCAATGTCATTCAATTAGATGCAAGTTTCTCATCGACTTAACCTCTTCCTTTCTACTCACATTTTCCTCCACCGTAATTAAATTATCCAAGAAAAAAACTAAAGTATGATGCAGCAGCCACAGCCAGCTGCCAGAGACAGTCAAAGTGACTGGCCTAAAACAACGGGCAGGGTATCGCCCGATTGGTCACACTCAACATAATCCAACCGTTTTTTGCCCACACGCTGTATCTCCGTGGAAAATTACTGTCCACCACAAGACCAGGTTTTTTAACGTCTCAGAGGACAGCGGTAATTAATTAATGAAGGTGATCCTGATACGGGAATTAAGCTGGTTTGTACCGGGAGTACTTGTAAGGGGACTTATGTAATCCCCCTTACTAAGTAGTTCCCAATGTAAAAAAGCGTAATGATTTTTTTTAATTCGTATCTTTTTTTTGCTATATACTGTGAGTCTTTATTTATATAATATGCATATATTGAAATGAGATTACGAATCTATGCGTAATTTTATCGACGGAAAAAATATTGAAATAAATCGACTGTGGCAATTAACATTGTCGGATCTACATTTTTGCGATTTTTAAATTGTTGCTTTAAAGGTCTTAAAATAAATTATAAATTTGGACGTAGTTATGCAAAAACGTTCCAACCCCCTTTGACAGACTTATGGGTTGGAACGTTTTTGCATAACTAGGTCCATTTAAAAATCGCAAAAATGTAGATCCGACAATGTTAATTGCTTCAGTCGAAATGTAAATATTTTGTATGGTTTTTTTTTTTAATTTGTAACAAAACGGTGTAACTTTTTAACTAAATGATCTATCGCCATGAAACAAACCCCATAATAACTGAAACTTATTGAAAAAAAACTACCCTCAATTGAAAATAAACATGTTTTTTTAGCAAAAATCTGTTTTTTTTTTTCATTTTTTTTTACAATATTCGTAAAAGTTCTCAATAAAACAACAAACATCAAAAAAAAGAAAACAAAAAAGATTTAGATTTTTTTTCGACTGTAAAATTAAGCATAGATTTCCCTCATTTCATATGTGCATATTATAAAAACTCACACTGTATAAACCATCATCTTCCTGCCCTTGTCCCATGTTACTTGGGGTCGGCACAACACGTTTTTGCTACCGCAGATATTTTTTTTATTATAAAGATCCTGCTTCAAGTTTATCTCTATTTTCTCATATTTTTTTTAGTTTTAGCTTTGTATTTTCATCTTTGAAATTCATCCCTGTATACAGGGTGACTGGATCTGGACCCGCCATAGCAAATTCGCATATAGAGGAGGCCATTTACTAATTATTGAATCATACTTTCCTTAGCTAAAGTTTTATAGTCTGGGAGATATGTAAATTTTTATACTTTATTGAGATTTTTCCAAAATTTTTGGCATTATTTTATTAGTTTTTTTTTTATTATTTATTAGTAGTCACAAACATTGGTAATTAAAATACCTAGGAATTTCTCTCAAACTAGGGTTAAAAAATAAGATAGCAAGCTTTAAAAAAAAAACAAAAAAAATCTTTACGATCAAGGGAAAGTCAGGTCTAATAATTAGCAAATGACCTCCTCTTTATGCGAATTTGCTATGGCGGGTCTAGATCCAGTCATCCTGTATAGTGTGAATGATACACTACATGCCTATTTTTTTAATCAACAACATTATTCGTCGCTTTCGAAGCAAAAATTTTACCGTGTGCAGTGACAACTACGCTAAAAATACTTACCTCTTTTCTTTTTGTGTCAGTCTAGACCTCGTGAAAGCCTAAAACGGTCTAACGGAATGCCTGAAACTAATCAAGATAGCCGAGAAATTTGGCTAAATCGGACGGTTAGAAACTTTTCGTTTCAGTGCCTTACCGATCCCCTACTAAGTGACAACGGTTTTTTATAAATTTTATATTTAAACTAGCGTCCCGCCCCTACTACGCACGAGTTTAAAAACTTGACAAAATATCAAGATTTCTTAATTATAAGTAAGTTTAATATTAATGTGTTCACACATCTGCCTAGCCTTTTCCCAACTATGTTGGGGTCGGCTTCCAGTCTAACCGGATGAAGCTGAATACCTGTATTTTCCATGGAGCTACTGCCTATCTGACCTCCACTCTGACTTTAATATTAATGTGTTATTCACATAAAATTTCCGGAACAAATTCTCTAAATGATGGTACCAACAGCATCAAAATCCGTTGTGTAGTTTAGAAAAACAACGCGCTCACACAGACAGACACGAAAAGTGACTTTAATTTGTAATATGTATAGAAGAAGTATCAAGATTTTTTTGATCTACATTAATATTATAAAGTAAAAAGATTTGTAATTTGTTTGTAATGAATTAACTCAAAAACTACTGGACCAATTTAAAAATTCTTTCACCAGTAAAATGCTATATTATCACTGAGTAATATAAGCTATAATTTATAAAGATATCACACGGGCGAAGCCGCTGGCGGAAGCTAGTAGTACTTACTGTATAATTTTGACACTTTATCATTATGTTTTGTTTTGTCTAGTTAATTACTTGCGTCATTTTAGTTTTTAAAAGGAAAGTCGACAGACACATTTTTCTATTTTAGGTTTTGTTACGGCTGATTAATGAAAGTTTGTTTTAAATTTATGTAATGGTTACAGAAGTCATTATTTTTTTTATTTATTCGCTAACTAGCTGCATGATTAATTCTGATCTAGTTTCTGATTTGATAAGGCGTGAACACTAGTTTTTCAGCTTATTTCTATGTCGAAATAGAAACGCAACAATTAGATTTAATTAGTATAGGTTCAGTTACAATTTGACATTATGACATCAATAAGTTTAACCATCGTATTTAATAATATTAATCTTTAAAAAACACGCAACGAAAATATCTCCCTACAACCCTACATCATTCCTCTACCGTAGTAAGCAAAACACAAAGAAAAAAAGAAAGACAAAATCCCGTAGTACCACCGTTGACATAACTGGCAGAAAGCATGTTTCCTTCGCCCGGTATTTGTACAAATTTTTACATCTGCACAATGCAGCCAACCATGTGCAATTTTTATTCCAATTTTAAATGCGCTGCTTTTTCTTCCGAAGTTTAAAAGCGTTTAGGTAAATGTTAGGTGCGAGATTCTTTCTTTTAAAATGGTTGAAAGAGTTTAGAAAGCTCTTGGAAATTATTTTATATGCAATAAGCACACGAATACTGAAAACTTATACAAAACTAAACCCGATGGGAGGCGTCATTTGGCAGGTACAGTTGAACAGAAGGTATTTTAATTAGAATACCCCTAAACCTCGAGTTATCTTAAGGGATCATTAGAATCAGAGATGTCAGTGAAAAAAGTTATCATTTAAGTTTTTCCGTCAATTTGAATTTTTTGTACAATCATTGATAAAACTGTTATTCGTCTGAAATACATTCATAAAATACCATTAGCTCATTTCCACTATGCATATTTAATGAACTCAATTATTTCCTTGAACATTTCAATTTCTTTGCAGTTGCTGAAAAAACTCATCAGACATGCAAAATTATCATGATATTCGACACACATTTCGTCCTCAAAATGTCATTGACAAGCTGTAGTCAGTTCATTTTCACAGTCGATCATTTTGACAAATGATTACCAACCGTTCAGGTTTCTCAACTATGCACTTACAATCTAAATAAACGTTCTATTACATGCTAGTTAAGGCTATGTATGTTGTCACTGCGTTTCAACAGTTTTATTCTTTTATCGAAACCGACACGCTTCAACTGTCACCACTTCATAAAGAAAAATAAATCGAAACTCAATGGAACAAGGTTTAAAATTGATTGGCTGTTGAAGGTTGCCGATGTAGATATTTTTTTAATTAATTGCCTGCTTTTTGCTATGGTCAGCAATCTATGTTTTCATAGATACCCGTATCCAGGTTAATGACACGAAATATAAATTCGTTCAGAGGCTGACAACTGTTAGTTCGTGGAATAACTATCAGAGCGAGTAGTGACCACGCATCCAAATTTAGTACTGGTATTAATTAAGTTAATTTTGGAAACAATAGGAAAACGTGATGATAAAATTGCAAAAATCTAGTGGTAAGAAGATAAAGCAAATCATGTCTTCGAAAAAAACAGTTTTTCATCTTATTTGCTAAAAAAGTATGAGCAAAAGTGCAAACATTGCATAAAATTCCTGGACACACAATCTACTCTCAAGGATGATACTTCACCAAAACAAACAAACATACATCCAGACCCTACGACATCAAAGAGGTCCTAATCCAAAAAATAAACCTCCTTAAATCCCTTAATACGAAAAAGGGCCCTACATACGGAGGTGTAATAAAGGTACCTACACGCGGACGCCTCAAGAATTAAAAAAAAATAAAAACCTCGAGGGCGCACAAAGTCCACAATGTCAAAAAAGTCTCCGTCAACAAACAAAGTAAAAAAAAAAACTCCATATTCTTAATTTAACTTGAGTCACTCTTACATCCCTACTTCAAGTAACAATTAATAGAAGACCTTCCCCACCTCTTTTCTGCCCCACATTATAGATGTCAAAAGAGGTTTTAAGGCGAGTCGTAAATGCCAAGTTATGTTGGACGCGTGACTCGAATGGGGAGGAAGAAAGTAAGCAAGTCCCCCATTTCTTAAGGCAATACAACGCGTTATATGTGTGTGATACTTACCCGATTCTGTTCGTGGCTCACCTTAACACTCCGTTAGCGGTAACTTATAAGGAGAAGGAAAACTGGCCTATTTATTATCTTTTTTCTTTCTTTTTCGTCAGTTTTCAAAGTATGCGGTTGACTGTTAAATAAGATGAGGAAGTTCTTATGAGGTTAAATAAGAAATATAATCCTTGACATTTAATTAAACATATAATTATATCTTTAGGTACTTAAATGGAGTCGAACTCTTCTGTTATGTGTTAGGAGACAGATTTAGAAAGTTCAAATGAATAAAAATACAAACGCCATTCCTGTCTCTCAGTGGTAAAGGTAGCTTAAATAAATATCTTTAATTGCTATTAGTTTTATTCCACAAGCACAAGCTAACTTTTCAACATTCTTACGACAGACTGACATTAGATGGACACAATGACATGCCTGCTACATGTAAAACTCCTCCACTACAAAGACATAAATTCAAAACAAAATCTAATTAACAAAAGCTCATAAAAATTCGCCAAGAGTACCACGATCAATACCCAAAAAACTCCCTAATCTCGGTCCCTTATCAACTTGTCACAAACTTAAGTAACCCCCGCTCACACATGCACACACAACCATATGCACACACACACACTCAAAAACACACACTACTCATTATAAGGGTAACTAATCACTGAGCTGTGGAGAGAAAAAAATGTGAATTTTTTTATTCATTAACCACCCTCTCTTCTTAGGCTGATGTCCCTGAGGAATAGGGAAAGATTTGGAGACGGATGTTTAAAATTCTTTGTAGTATTTTTTTGGATGTGATGTTTCTATAGGCTTGTGTATGTGCCTTTGAAAATATTTTTATTCAGATATTCCTTATAAAGTCGCAAAAGATGTTGGAAGGTTGATTTGGAATGACTTTCAGTCGTCCTTCAGGTCATTAATGATACAATGACTACTCCTTATAATGCCCTCTATTTTGTTTTTTTAGTTCTTCTAATCCAAATGCTCACAATCAGTTTGAACAAAAAGAAGATTCACGATGATGAAATAAAAGTACCACTTATTAGCTGTGTTCCGAGACTCAGCCATCATTTTTCAATTATATTTACTGGGAGAAAAGCACCGGTCCAATATCTTCCTTGTGAGCCCTAGCAATTATCTACCTATATAGTACCTAAGTGTCTAACAACACACTAAACCAACACACAAACTCACAATCACACACAAAAAACATCAACCAGAAATTGCCAAAAAATCTTTACAACTACAAAACCGTCTTCATTCAGTCCCCTGTGCCATCTCTGCATACGACGCACACTCGCCATAGTACTAAAGCATGAATTTGCATATTTGCTCGCTCACTAAGTGCAATAGCTTGTTTGTACGTACTTCATACATTCTTCCATCTAACGTTCGACGATTCACTAATTAATACCGTTTTTCAATTTGTTCGGAGTAAACAAATGTTTTGTTTAAGACGTTTCGTGTACCTTTTATGTACAGTGTGTACAATCGACGCCAATTGTGTTGGGTATTTTGCTGTAGGTGAAAAAAACCTCCCTTTCTTTTCTTGGTCCTTTTTGTACTGACCTATTTTCTATGCATTTTTTTTTTGCATATTATGTTTATATTTCAGGATCTTGTTCTAGTGTCGTTTATTTCTGTTGGAAAAATTTAAGAGATTACGACAGTCGATTACGAAGGTATTTTTCAATTAGAATACTGTATAGATTTCAGTGAAGGCCGCAGGAATCCGCTGGATACGGGAAGCACAGAACCAGTCAAAGTGGTCTCTGTCCAACAGTGGACGTCTTTCGGCCGAAATGATGATAGTAATAGATTGATTTCAGTGGCAAGCATAATTACTAAAGACCAGTAGTGCTATTCTGTAACCATCTCACCGTGTTATCTTAGGTGAAGTGAGCGTGGAGTGAGCTGTCAGTTGCTAAGGATTGACACTATTAGCAGCTCACTTCACCTAAGTTATCACGGTGAGATTTTTACAGAATAGCACTACTGTATAAAGCTGTTCTAAGGAGACTCCTATGAGTGTCGTTTCTTTGTTTAACAATAACGGAACAAATTACTTTATTATCTACAAGTGCCACCCATATGATAGGTTGAAATGCCTAAATAGGAATTCCAATTGAATTGAATCGTAATATTATAAACCTTGTTTTTGAAAGAAGTTCGAGACGTTATTATCTAGATTTTTTTCATTGCATATTTACCTTGGGTATATAGTTCTAACTGTTTAGAGCATGATGTAGCACAGATATATAGAAACCTGATGAAGTCTAAAACAAAGAATGAAATCGCTAGATTTGCCCTCACCGTACGTAGGACCGCGATAAAGTGTTTATGCTGAGAAGAGTGAGCTCACACATGATTAAATTGCGTTTCCATGACAATCAAGTCAGAGGCGTCAAAACGAAACAGAAACGTGACTATCTTTTAACGCGGTAGTGTGAATCTAACGATTTAATTCTTTGGTCCAAAATAATAAAGATAGTTGGCTAATAATATATCTCTATTGTTTCAAACAGCTTTACCTTCGTCGATGACACTTTATTCCTTTCCATAGCCCGCCATATTGCCATTCTTATTACCTGAAGTTTGTAATAAACTTTAATAAACGCGAGACGCGCGTTATTTAAGAGAAGATAAAAATCAGAGAAAAATATCTCGCCGTATAAAGGCCGTTATAGGACGCCCGTCAAACAAACGCTTTTCTTAAGCAAAGCAGCGCCTAATTTCAATATCCGAACGGAACGTGGACCGTTCGGAAACTCTCCTTGGGGAATAAATTACTCCGTCTATTCAATATTTCATCAGGCCGAGAGGCCGACTCTGAATATTCAAAACTAGAGGAGACACGTAAAAGCACGCGCAAGCCATTTTTCGCGCCTATCATCTCGGTAACAAAACGCACTCGTAATTACCCCCTCCCCGCGACTGCCCCCCTACCCGCGGATACCCCACCTCACCCCCCCGCGCCAGGGAGAGGGGGCCGCCCAGTGACAATTATTGATCAAAAATTCTCTCTCTTCTTTCGCAAAAGAAAACTTGGACGGGTTATGTGTGAACCGGTATAGCTTGATATTTGCAATTAGATATTTTAATTATTTTATTTTTTCTGTCAAGTTCTATAGTCTTGCTTGCTGCAACGGATCTTTATTGGTTGATGCATTCATTTGTTTGGGGCTAGCATAACCAAATAATCAAAATTAAAAAACAACTACCTACTCTCGTAATTTATTCTTATTGGAGGGGTATACATTGTAAGCTTTTATTTTCATTCGCAAAAGAATATTGAAAATACTTCCCTCTGCTGACAGCTAAATGATCAAAAGCAATTCTACAATTTTGTGTTTTGGTGCGTACAAATTTTGTATACATTTCCAAAATTTCTTTTTCAATTGCTTAGAAGAGTAGAACTGTATTTTTATCCCTTGTTGACTTGTCCGATTTGCACGCTATTTTTAAAGTCTTCAAGTAGCAGTCCTACATAAAATCTCAAAAATTTCTAAAAGATTAGAAGTTCACAAATATAAATGAGTTTACCACATCCAACATACTAAAACCGATCTTACTATTAAACACCAATATTTGCACCTTAGTCCTTACACATATATCACATATTCACATCCACCAAAAAAAAATGTCAAGGATCAAGCCACTTCGGTCGGGGTACACGCGGCCGCCTCGGCATATTAATTGCACGCGGCGCTACCGGCGGGTGGCAAGACATGGGGAGGCGCGGCCGCGAGGTCAACCGTCGCCTTGCCATTGTTTTGTGCGTGCGACTGTACTTTCTAAGCTATCTATACATTTGTTCGCCGGTTTCTTAAATACAAAGTGGGGTAAAGAGTTTTGTTCATGTATATACTTTGTAATTTTGTATTGCATTTTGGTAATGGAAGAAAAACAGAGATTCTGGAAGGGAGGGTTGGTAAGATTAAGTATGAATTAATCAGGATTAATTTTGAGTTTTTAATTTGGGTTTACTACGCCGAGTGTTGCAGGTATGAGCAATTTTCGATTAAGCAATTTGTCTTTTCATATTTATTGACGTTGTCATAATCTACCAACCATTTGTTAAGTTGGTAGTGTACAAAAATCTGAAATGAAATGAAATTGTTTATTCTGTAAATAGGATATCGGAATTACTTTTACACGTTATATTACAAAATAATCATTTAGATGGAGTCCCGGCTGTCATTCGTGGATCTTTGACAGTCGTTACGGGTCGTCAGAAGCCCGAAAGTCTGACAACCAGTCTTACCAAGGGGTATCGTATTACCCAGTTACTGGGTTGTGGAGGTCAGATAGGCAGTCGCTCCATGTAAAATACTGGTATTCAGCTGCATCTGGTTAGACTGGAAGCCGACCCCGATATAGTTGGGAAAAGGCTAGGCAGAACGAGATGGAGTCGAAATTTCCTATCCAAACATAATCTTGGTCAAATCATGTGAGAACCATGCAGATTAGTGCCTGAAATGGAACCAGACAGATTTGAGTGACCCAGTGCAAGTATTTGTCAGTAATCGTATAGCTCAACTCAGAACTTGAGGAGCTCAACGACTCGACGAACAATACCTAAGAAAGGACATTTGGGTAGGCCACATAAACTACTCAAACTGGCAGACCATAATTAAAACTAACAGAGAAAGAAAAAAACAGTGGCACTCCGAGAGTGCCGAAACTTTAACAATTTAAAAAAATACTTCCAAAACCTTTAAAGTAAAAATACTTGCATAAAACATTGATCCGTAACGTAATATAAATAAAGAGCACAATCGCGTTTACAAAAATGAGGTGTCGGTAACGGTGTCGCGAGTATTTTCCCATCTCAAAAATGCTCAACGCGCCTATAAAAGATTTCACTCAAAAAATCGAGCTACATAGTCCTCACATCTATACATTTTATAAAACAAAGTCGCTTTTCGCATTTGTTTGTATGTCCGCGTTGTTCTTCTAAAATACGCAACGGATTTTGATGAGGTTTTCAACATAATTTAGAGAATGTATTCCGGAAGGTTTATATGTATAATACATTAATATTAAATATTATATATAACTAAGATATCTCGATGCTTTGTCAAGTCATAAAAACCTTGCAAAGCAGGGGCAGGTCGCTAGTTTACAATAAATAAAGTAAAGAAATGCTTCACAAAGTAAATATTCATGTCACTTTGATATTATATTTATAAATGTAAATGTGTTATTATGTCACCGTATAATTATGAACTTCTTTAGTTTATAATATATCGGTATTATTTCCGTTAGATTTTTATTATTTATTTAATTAGTTCGTCAGATAATAAAAAAATTAATGACACGTATGTTTTGCTTTATCACATTAATAAAAATTACTTAGATAAAACGCATAAAATTTAGGGGAGTGGGGGCTCGCTACGTCATAAGTAAGTATGAAATTTACATACTCGTGACGTCATGCCACATTTCAACTCAATAATTTATCGCGCGTAATCTTTTGATTACGTAAAAAAAGAAAAAATATGTGTCCATTATTTTTTAATAATCTACATGACGGATAAAAAAAAACAGTGGCACTTCGGGAGTGCCGACAGAAGTGAAAACTTGACCAAGATCGCCTTGGTGGAAGAAAAATACTTTTATAGAACATTGGTCCGTAACCTGATCTATCTAATACCTTTAAACGAGCAATTCTTGTATGTATATAATCTGAATCTCGAAAACGGCTCCAACGATTTTCATGAAATTTTGTATGCAGGGGATTTCGGGGGCTATAAATCGATCTAGCTGGGTTTCATTTTTGAAAACGTCGTTCATACAGATATTCTAAATAAAGAGCACAATCGCGTTTACAAAACAAAAATACTTCCATAACCTTTAAAGTAAAAATACTTGTATAGAACATCCGTAACGTAAAGTAAATAAAGAGCACAAGCGCGTTACAAAAATGAAGTGTCGGTAACGGTGTCGCGAGTTCAATTGTTTAATCTCAAAAATGCCCAACGCGCCTAAAGAAGTTTTCACTTCAATTTTCGTCATCATCCTTACTGGCAATCTTCATAATAATTTTAAAACCATACATCAACAATTAACGTAAAAACTTGAGTAGGTACATCCAGCACACTTAGGTTTTCAGCTTCATCACCAACCATTTCACAAGTTAGTTTTTCTGTCAAGTATTCAAGTAATAGTACTAAGCAGAAGGTGTTTATGATTGAAAAAAAAATAAGTGTGCCGCGAATATTTCCATCTATTTTCTTCTACAATATGAGCCGAAAGAAATAGTTTTGTTTACCAAAAGCTTATAAACAAAACAACCGGCTCAAACACTTTTATATCTCGGACATGTTTTTCTTCGGCTTTGGCAGACTTTTTCAACAATAACCTTATTTTGTGGAACATGCTTAAAGTAATAAATTGACAATGATAATGTCAGACTTACTGGTCAAATAGTGAACAAAGTAATCTAAGAAAATGACTATGTTGAGTCATAATGAAATAGTTCAATGGAAAAGCGTATAGAGTTTACGAGTTGTAAGGTTTTGTTCGAACCCAAGCAGACACTTTACTTTGTGTAAATAATTTCATCACCACTGCTCTCAAAACGGTGAAGGAAAACATCGTGAGGAAACTGGCATGTCCTAGAACCAAAAATTCGAAGACATGTGACATCTACCAACCCACACTGGGCCTGCGTGGTGGATTATGACCCACTGACTCTTACAGAGAGGAGGCCTATGTTCCAGCAGTGACATTATAGGCTGATTATGCTTTGGTAAGGCGTATATTAGACACTTTTGTGTTTAAGGTTGCCATTCGTTTACCGCTTTTGATAAGTATTTCAGTTATGTGCGTTTACAGGCAAAAATATTCTATGTAAACAACTACTTGTATAAATAAATGTAGAGGAGTAGCGGACGTCACACGGTTTCACCCGCGTAGTTCCCGTTCCCGTGGGAGTACGGGGATAAAATATAGCCTATGTTACTCGCTAATAATGTAGCTATCCATTTCTGAAAGAATTTTTCAAATCGGTCAAGTAGTTTTTAAGTTTATTCGTTACATACAAAAATTGAAAAATACAAATCTTTCCTCTTTATAATATTAGTATAGGTATAGAATACAAGAATGTCCTTAAATATAAAGGTACTAACTTTTGCCCGCGTCTTCGCCCGCGTGTATGTCGGAAAATATCCCACGGGAACGTACTACCGAGATTTCATACGTTTTTATTGAACTTTTTAAGATGAACAATACCGTAGAACATAAATTTGATGTATCTTTTCCGGTTAACGCAGTGCACGCCAGTAAAGCTCCCAGTCGGCATGATTTTTTCCGACTTCTTCAACAATAATCGTCATATTTCAGACAATTACACAAAACCTTAATGAATTATACACTAAAACCTTCCGCATGAATCACTTCGTCCATTGGTGAAAACCGTTTGAGAATCCCTTCGGTAGTTTTTGAGTTTATCGCGTTCAAACAGACAGACAGACGCGGCGGAGGACTTTGTTTTATAATATGTAAGGATACAAGAATGTCCTTAACAACCAAAATAGTCATCATGTCACCTTGTAACACAAAAAAAAAACAAACCATTATCACAGCACACTCTTCATAATATCTCGTCTCATTTTTTAGACTCGTCTAACTGTAAGTTTTACTGCAGTAACGGCTCTCCGACTCCAAATAGAAAGAAGAACGTATCCTCGTACATTCAGCTCAGAGAATAATGTATTCATACTCCCATCCCAATCTGTGGAAGCGGATTGTTTTCCTCCGAAGCTGCACATTATGCAGGAGCTCTCCCGATGCAGTTCGCCGCATAAAGCAAATCGGAAAACCGATCGCTTCCTTCGATTTTCCGCGCCTCTGTCCATTATTGTGTTTGTGAGCTCACCACGTATGTAAATCATTCCATCCGCACACACAAACACAACCCATCTCCCTCACACGTACCCGAAAGGAGTAAAACAGACAAGGACGGCAACAACCGAATTGGTGTTAATTTACAGTTGGCAATTATAATTTTCGTATTCATGTCCCTTTCTTGCGTTGAATTTTTTTGTTGTCCGTCTCTCTTGCGGCGGGGGGTTAAGATAAAGCGGTGAAGACGCGAGATATGTAGAATTTTTTAATAAAACCGCGCTTCTGTGTGCGCTAAGTGATATGCCTTGTTCTTTTTAATTTCGTTGCAATGCGAGCGGAGTCGGGATCATCTATCTTGGTTTTTTTATTTCTCAGTGCCTCCACACGGCGCGCTATAAAGATTTCGCATGGGATATGAATATTGATTGTTTCGTTGCCGACTAATGAAAGCTTGATTGGTGTGCGATGTTGATGTGTAATGAACCCGCTGGGGAATGGGGAAACGAAACGTAAAAGGTTTTTCGACGCGTTAGTTAGCGAGCTTTTTTATTGGAATGATTCTTTTAATTGTGAATGGCGGAGACTCAGCTGGGACTTAGCATTTATATATTGTGCCGTTTTAAATTATATACCGGAACGGTTTTATCCACATAGTTAGTCCATTTTTATCTTGATTTAATGTAGACACCGTATAAATCAGTTTACTCAAAGACAAAATCAAACTGGTTGCTAATTTAATTGTAAAATTTATTATTTTGTGTTTTTACATTCTGTGATTACTTCCACATATAAATTACAAAATTTTAGGAAAATCGTCTACTTTTACAATTTTTGTAAATATGTGAGCACCATGTATCTATCACTTAATTAAATTATCTGTCGTTGCTTCATTTTATTTTAAATTCTTTGTTAACTATTGTAGTATAGTAATTTTATTCTAGGTGCATCTTCTTCACATATAATTATTTAACTAATATACGTACTTATACAAACTATTGTAAAACATTTTAAAAGAGTAACGGTGGAGTTTCTTGCCCATTCTTTTCCATACGAAAACTACCTTTTGGAAGGGGCGACTAGAATCAATTTTATTATCTTGTTTTTGACGTTCAAAAGTGCCATACATGGGCCTATTTGAAATAAATGACTTGACTTTAACTTTACTAGTTAAACGCACAATGTAATGTCTATAATTAATTTACAAAATATAACAAACTTCCTCATCATCTACCTAGCCTTTTCCCAACTATGTTGGGGTCGGCTTCCAGTCTAACCGGATACAGCTGAATACCAGTATTTTGCATGGAGGGACTGCCTATCTGACCTCCACAACCTAGTTGCTAGGTAACACGATACCCCTTGATAAGACTGGTTGTCAGACTTTTTGGGCTTCTAACTACCCGTAACGACTGTCAAAGATCTACAAATGACAGCCGGGACCAACGGCTTAACGTGCTTTCCCAGGCACGGATTGGTCTTGGTATGTAAAGATGGTCACCCATCCACGGACCAACCGCGGCAAGCGTAGCTTAAACTGACCGATCGACCCATGCGGTTATATAACAAACTTCCTAAATTCATAATTATCCTTTTTAACTAACAGAAACAAAAATAGTAACAAAAAAGATTAAACTACAATTTCGTAGCGCGTCGGTGCGCGTACGCTGCTACGCCTGCGTAGGCGGCTACATGTGTGTAGAAGATTTCAACGCACGTACGTGCTACGTGCTACGAATGGTGATCGACGTAGGCTTGTATTTTATGAATATTTTTATTTTAATAAAGTCATCATCATCATCTTTCTTGCCTTTTTCCCAAATATATTGGGGTCAGCTTGGCCACCAGTCTCACCGGATGCAGCTGAATACCAGTGTTTTACATGGAGCGACTGCCTATCTGACCTCCACAACCCAGTAACTGGATAATACGATACCCCTTGGAAAGACTGTTTTTTTTAAAATCTCAGGTCATTACGCTTGTCAATCGAATTGCTAACCATAGTATGTTATGTTACATGAAACTTCTGCGGTCAGCACCCCTCCAATCATAGTGAATACTGACTTATCTTGTAACCACGACATAAGTTAGTTAGTAAGTTATTAACTTAAATCCCTCCCATTTACTTGCTACTAGTTAATTTTAACAGCCGCGCGGGTCGATTGAGGGTTAAGCTACGCTTGCCGTAGTTCATCCGTGAATGGGTAACCATCTTTACATACCGAGACCCCTCCGTGCCTCGAAAAGCACGATAAGCCGTTGGTTTCAGCTGTCATTCTAAGATCTTCGACAGTCGTTACAGGTAGTCAGAAGGAGGCAAGAAGTTGCGGCACAGCGGACAGAGCTCCGGCGGGATCTCATGGCGGAATGGAGAGTGCGATTGTCGCAACCCAGCGCTGGGCACGCCACAATTGCGGTGATAAGACCCCTCTTTGAGGAGTGGCTAGAGAGGCGCCACGGCGTCCTCACCTTCCGCCTGACACAGGTGCTCACCAGACACGGCTGTTTCGGGAGGTACCTGTTCAGGATAAAGCGGGAGGAAACGCCCGGGTGTCATCACTGTGTAGATCGCCCGGAGGACACGGTGGAGCATACGGTGCAGATCTGCCCGGCTTGGGCAGGGCATCGCCGTGTCCTCGTAGAAGCGATCGGCGGCGGTGACCTCTCGCGTCCGGCCCTGATTCGGGCCATGCTACGGAGCGACAGGAAATGGGAGGCCGTCACCTCCTTCTGCGAAGCAGTAATGCTCGCGAAGGAGGAGACGGAGCGCGTGAGGGAGAGGCAAATTTCACGCCCTCGCGCCCCTAACCGCCTCAGGAGGAGACGCCCTGGGCGTCGGGAATCACAGGAAGATTTCCGGCCACCGTAGGCGCGGGCTTGCGGACGGTGAGCAATGGGCAGCTCGCCGTCCGATAAGGACCAAGCCCGGGTCGACGGCGCGTTGTGTTCCACGCGCGCCTCAAAGAGATGTCAGCAGAATTGACGGGGTCCGCTAGGGCCAATGCCTGCCGGGGGTTCGAAGAAAACCGATAGGGAAATCCTGGCCCCCGGCAACAGGGCAACCGAAGGAACACGGGTGGGTTTTAGTCAGTAAGAGTCTGACACGCCCTCCCGCTCCGCCCAGAGCGGGAGAAGTTATTTGATAATTTCCCAACCAAAAAAAAAAAAAAAGCCCTTGGTTTCGGCTGTCATTCTAAGATCTTCGACAGTCGTTACAGGTAGTCAGAAGCCCGAAAGTCTAACAACCAGTCTTACCGAGGGGTATCGCATTACCCAGTTACTGGGTTATGGAGTTCAGATAGACAGTCGCTCCATGTAAAATACTGGTATTCAGCTACATCCGGTTACACTGGAAGCCGATCCCAACGTAGTTGGGAAAAAGCTAGGTAGAGAGTAGTAAGATAAGAAAGTGGTAGGACTTATTTTCTCAGCAGCACCGGTAAGTCAACAAAACAGAACGAAATATTAACACATTTAATTTATTAAAGACTTGTACTTAATTAGAGACATGAAAGCCCGTCCATCATTACGTAGATTTTCTATATACAGATATAATAAATAAGAAGAACTTTGTTCCTTGTAAGAAAGTTCATAATGAAAGCATAATTTAGTTTTACAAATACAATACAAAATACAAAAATGTTTATTTCAATATTACACGTTGTACATACGTTATACAGTTGGTGGCGTCCCCTTTTAAGCATATAGATGCCTGTGCCAGGAGGCGCCGCTCCTTTATATCTTGCTATTAGTGTAACATGTTATTAAAACAAAAGTTATTAAGCAAAACTTAAACAAAAAGTTATTAAATAAAAGTTACAAGTTAATGAATTTATTATTTTTATTTAGTCTGTTAGTGTGTGTGTGTATATGTGTGGGTGCGTGTGTGATTATGTGTATGTGTTTATGTGTATGAGTTTAAGTGTATGTGTATATGTGTATGTAAGTGTGTGTGTGTGGTTGTTTTTTACGGAAAGGGTTTTACCTGATATTTAGTAGAATATTCTCTACTTCATCGTAGCTTAACTTGTTTATCCACTTAATCAGCAACGATTTGCATTCTTTATATGGTTTAGTATGTATATCTATTTGTTTATTTATTTTATTGTATATGAAAGACGAGCGTTTGTCGTACTGAATATTTGCAAATTCTGTTCTTACAAAAGGGCTGGAAGCAATGTTATGTTTCCTTCTTCTAGCTAATATATTAGGATCTAAGGGTAGGTTTTTATGTTTTTTTAATACTATGTGAATAATATATAATTTTCGTACTGATAATAGATTACTTATTTGATATAGCTCATGGGTGTGAAATGTTCTTTTTTTGAAGTACATTACTTTTATTAATGTCCGTTGCGCTCTTTCAACATCAAGAAAACGTGTTTTACGCGCGCCCCCCCAAATGGAAATACAATATATTATTACTGATTGAACTAGTGAGATATACACTTCATTTAGAAGATTTTTTGCCAAGCCACTCTTGGGGACTATGTGTCTCAATGTTTTAAAAATCCAAATAAATTTTCGTATTCTCGCAGTAATTTGTTCGATTTGAGGATACCAGGACAAGCTTTGGTCCAACATTATACCTAAGTACTTGACGTGGTTAACTTTACTGATGGTTGGACAATTGCAGTCATAATGAACTGGTTGCCCACACTCATGTATTTTAATGTTGAAATTAGGTTCTGGTTGGACATTTTTATATATTGAAAAGCAAATAAAATTTGTTTTGCTTGTGTTTAACGTAAGGAGATTTGTTTTTAGCCATGAAGCCACTTGTAACATACCTATTTCGGTGTTGGTTTTTGTTTCGGCCCAGGTTGAGCCAGTGAAGACGATTGCAGTGTCGTCAGCATACGAAAATAATTTTGCATTATTGATTGACATATTACATAGGTCGTTTATATATATTAGAAATAAGGTAGGCCCCAGAACGCTTCCCTGGGGTACACCGCATGTTACATCAACGTCCTTGCTGACAAAATTATCGAGCTTAACCTTCTGTTTTCTATTTGTCAAGTAATCGGTGAATATAGATAGTTGTGCACCTCTAATACCAATTTTTTCTAATTTTTGGACCAGGATGGGAATAGAGACCGTGTCGAAGGCCTTTTTTAGGTCTATAAAAACTGATAAACACCTAGTTCCTTTATCGAGTTCTTTTGTTAGTACTGTCGTTAAAGACGTGATAGCGTCTTCCGTAGAAATACCGCGTCTAAAGCCAAATTGAGATGGAGATAAGATGTTGTTGGTTTGAAGATAGCTTAATAATCTGGAATTTAGAAGTTTTTCCAATATTTTAGCTATAACAGGAATAACAGAAATTGGCCTATAGTTATTAACGTCGTCCTCCTGCCCACCTTTGTGTATGGGGGTTATTATTGATTTCTTTAAAAAGTTAGGAAAGGTGCCTTGTTTAAAACAAATGTTAGCTAAATGAGTTATAATTGGAGTTATTTCATGTTTTACATGTTTAAGGTAACTAGTGGAGATATTATCCCATCCTGGGGCACTATCTGATTTTAGAGTGTTTATTATACTATTTACTTCGTTGATATCTGTATCAAGCAGAACGAAAGATTTAGAGAGACTAGGTAAGGAACGTAGGTATTGATTTAGTTCATTCTGGGTTATGGTTTGTTGGATGTCATTTGCCAGTTGGTTACCAATATTTGCGAAATATTTATTAATGAAGTTTGCTGATTCTTTAGGGGATGCTTTTAGATTAGTTAATTCAGTATTAGTTCTAGTAGATTTATTTGTATATGTGATAGATTTTAGGTTTTTCCAGAGAAGTTTGTTGTTGCTTAAAGATTTATTAATAAGGTTTCTTTCATATTTTCTTTTTAGTTTTTTTATAAGGTTGTTGCAATGATTTCTGTAACGAGCATATGTGATTTTATTTATTTCGTTATGGGGATCTTCTTGGGATTGCTTTTGGAGCTTATTACGATTTTTTATACATCTCAGTATGCCTTCAGTGATCCAGGGCTTAATTATTCGCTTTCTTTTAGGGATCTTGTGAGTAGTAGTATTTATTTTTAGTGAGTCAATAAGATATTGTGTTAAACATTCTGTTATGTAATTAGGGTTATCACAAAAAAGTAAAGTCGATAGATTTTTTTCTTTTAAATATTGCAAGGCACTTTCAAAGTCAATTTTGGTAATAATTGCTGGTGTAGGTTGGTAATGTTTTGTTTTAGATAACGCTAAGAAGGTGGTACGGTGGTCTGTAACAGTAGTGCGTAGAATGGCAATAAATGCAGAATGCCGTTTCCTGTTTATTTTTAACATAAAGTGATCAAGACAATTGGTTTCCCTTGTAACTAAGGTGTGACCAGAGAGAATACCATAACCCGATAACATATCCAGGTATAATGTTCTATTTTTAAGTTCATATGTTTGTTCAGTGTGTTTAGGTCTTATGTTGATATTGATGTCACCAGCAACTATAATATTTCGTTTTTGAGAGTGTAAGTTATCTAAATGGAGTGCCAAAGAATTTACAAAGGGTTCCGCGTTAGTGTTTGATGGTGAACGATAAATACCTAAAATGACATTATTCAATATATTTAATTGTAGGCATGATGCGTGGTTTATGCTTAATTCTGTGACACAGGCTTTTAAGGTGTCTTTGATATATACTACAACGCCGTCATTTTGATTTAGTTGACGAGTTGTGGCGTAGGAGCGATACTTGGATAATGTCGGTATAGGTTTGTTTGGATCAAGTCGGCATTCAGTCAGAATTATAACGTCTGTTTCAAAGTTGAGGCAGGACATATTTAGTACAAAGTCATCGAAATTGCAATATATGCTCCTAATATTTTGGGAAATTATGGTAAGGTCACTTTTATTTATGTTATAGTTGTGAGCGAGTTCACTACAATCGCATTCCATCGATCTTGCAATACTCAAATTATCGATGTCATTTAAAGTTTGTAGTAGATCACCCATTATTATGTTTGATTAAATACACGGTACATTTTAAAATCAGGGTAATATTTATATATAATGTTAGAAGCTGTAAGAATACATGCAAAATGTATAATAATGAGGGTTTTGTGGATGTATAATAATTATTTTGTAGTAATTTTATTTTTTTGTGAATATTGATCAATGTGTACTTTTTTATTAATATTATTTTAAACCTATTTAATGTACTGTTTCGTTTCCGGTAAATCCTGTAATGAGTTAAAATTGACTTTAGAGTAAATAAGCTTTTAAGTCTATAATATGTGTGAAAATGGTAATGTGTGTGTGTGTTTGTTGACGTATTTGGAGGAATAAGAAATATTGTATTGTTTGTGAATGTCGAGTAGGTGTAACAGACTTTACATACCCAGTTTGATAAGCACAGAAAAAATAAAATAAAAAAGCGGTGAGAAAAGTAGTGAAGTTCGTTATGATAATTTAGTCATTGATGGATTATCAGCTGTTGAATTTGTGCTTCGCTTTTAATTATAATGGATGGAGAATCATCTTCTCTTTTGAGATATACCCGTCCGTATGCAGTCCAGCAGTATTTATAAGTTTTTGACTTCACGAGGTCACGTGCAAGGAAATGTAGGCGAGCAGCCTTTGCAGTAAGTTGCTCAGAAATAAAAATAGGTGTATCCTCGTTTGTGCGCATGTCCAGGTGTTTGGCACAAAGTTTAGATTTTTGTTTAATGTTGAATGCCTTGCAAGATTTTAGTATGTTATTCTTTATCATTGTGGAGTTTGTTTCCACTACAATTGGTGTGTTACTTGTATCTTTCTTTGAACGAACTCTGTATATATCGCGAATAACCGTCTTGTCGATCGGACAACCCACTGAATTCGAAAGGCTTGTAACCATATGAATTAGGTCGTCTTTGGTTTCGTTTGACTTCTTCGGTGCGTTTTTTATTTCGAAATTAGCCTTTCTGCTGTCCTGCTGCATACTTTCCATTTTATCTTCCAGAATAATAATATACTTTTTATCCTCTTTTATTTTTTCCTCTAAAGATTCAATTTTTTCCTTAAATTCTTCGTTTTGAGCCATTAGGAAGGCCACTGAACTTTCGATGTTACAAGTTGATTGTTGAATTCCTTGCAGTATTGTGGAATTTTTATTAAATTCTTGCTCTTGGGCTTTCATCATCGTAGAGAACATAGACTGCATCTCTTCCTTAAGTTTAGCGAATTCCTCAACAAAATCTTCCTCTTGTCTTCTTCTTTTTTGTCGGGATGATACAAAGTTGGGGGGTGTAATGTGTTCCGGGTTCTGCAGCCCAACCCGGCCCAAATCCGTTTCCGACAATGATTTATCTAAGTTGCATCGTTCCATTTTGCTGTCGTTTAACGAGTAAACGTTAATATTCTGCCGTAAACAGACGTGAGTCACAATAATATCAACCGGTTCGTGTCGGATTTATTCCACTATCATAGCGATAAAAGTTGAACTTTCTTCAGGTAAACTTAAGTAAATCCGAGTACCAGGAGAGTATAAGGGCAAGCAGGTGTTGAAACGGGCTGAGCGCGCAGTGATATTGTAGTAGTGTGGAGTGAAAGTTATTTACGCACACAGCAACTGTCCTTGCGGCAGGTTGTCCTTGAACGGCCCAATGACATGAGAATGGGCGGGGTTTCGGACTCTTCAAGGGTGTGGCGTTGCGCGTGGGCAGGTATAGTAAACAGTTGTACCTTGTCAGTGGCCGATTTGCTTGCACGTACCAGGATACCAGGAGCACCGAAGAGGTCGACTGTGTTGCACAGCTTAGGCGCGTTTCTCAATAGTGAACGTCCTTCGGTTTATGCGTTCCTATTTTTATGTGTGAATTAACTGACTCGAATTTTGGTTTAAATAATTATTAAAACAAAGAAATGTAGATTGTGCACACGTTTACACCAGTTGGCGGTCCGGGGGCAAGAGGTAGTTTTAACTTCAGTACGCGCCTCCAAAATGAAGCCCTTCAAGCCTTTACAAAGTAAAAATTAAATTTTAGATCGTGTTCCGTGCCTTAATTTCTCATTAAAATTCTGTTTATTATAGGTATAAGGGATAGGCCGGTTCGGACCATGAATTTTGACCAACATTCACTACATGTGATATTCATCTTTCTTTACATCATCTGCCTAGCCTTTTCCCAACTACAACAAGAAATAAACCTGTGTGTGCCCGACAATTATGTATTGCGAAGGCGACGGCCACGTCTATTGGCGGTTCCCAGTAGTAGGACCAATCTACTGAGTAAAGCCCCTATAACACGTACCCTGCGTATACTTAATGACGTAGCAGACAGCATAGATCTTTTTACTTGTTCTCTGGGTGAGTTCACAAAAATCACTATGTACAGAATATGTTATGAATATGATAAATAATAAAACTGTAATTGTAGCCACACTATTGAATTAGGACAATCCTGTAATGATAGTGATGATGAGTAAATAAATAAACTATGTTGGGGTCGGCTTCCATTCTAACCGGATGCAGCTGAATACCAGTATTTTACATGGAGCGACTGCCTATCTGACCTCCGCAACCCAGTTACTGGGTAATACGATACCCCTTGATAAGACTGGTTGTCAGATTTTCGGGCTTAAGACGACCCGTAACAACTGTCAAAGATGTACAAATGACAGCCGGGATCAACGGCTTAACGTGCTTTTCGAGGCACGGAGGGGTCTTGGTATGTAGAAATGGTCACCCATCCACGGACCAACCGCGGCAAGCGTAGCTTAACCTGATCGATCGAACCGTGCGGCTGTTATTACTTAGCCACAAGCCCCTCTGATATTCATCCTTACAACAATAACTAATCAATTTCAACAACAACAACTTACAACAATAATTATAAATTAATCAATACCTCTTGATATTTTAGTATGGGTGTTTGAAATCGTACCCCGCGTCCTAACCAAAAGTGATGGTCGCAAGAACACGCGATCGACGCGATCATTTGTACGAATTATGACGTACAAACGTAACTTGATTGATCGTGTGTGTCTGTCTGTCGATCGCGCACTCGCGCGACATTCGATTTTGGTTAGGACACGGTCATATACAATACGAAAGAAATAACGTGCAATATGGATTTTATGAAATAGAAAAGGGAATTATCAAAGCTTGATACAACGGGACAAGTACCGATGAATGCTGATAATGAAATTTGTCCCAATATTTCCCAAATATATTTGTCCCATTCTGAATGTACCATCGGGGTAACGCATAACTAAGCAGTTTGAAAACAAAATCCTGTGCACACGATCCTTGTTTTTCGTAGGTAAGCGATACTATAGCTGCCGAGCGCTACAAGCAAGAATAGTCCTTACAGTGTGCAGATATGCGTTTCTTCGATAGTATATTAGATATTCCTGCCAAGACTGCGTAGTTGACTGACAGAAATCAGTGAGAGAACACCACTAAGGCTGCCTATCCACTGGGGCAGAGAAGTAAAAAGAGGAGCAGAGCTGTGCCAATATTAACCAGTAGAATATAAACTCTGAACCGGAGATTAGATTCTTTTGGTTAATACAGGCACAGCTCCGCTCCGCTCCAATTTTGTCCACTCCAGTGGACAGGTAGCCTAAAGCTACGGTTGCAGAAGAGCGGTGGCCGCCACATAGCGTCCGCAATTTACCGGCAAATGACGTCACTGAAACGTTATTTAAGAAAGTTGGTTTGCCTAGAAAGCATTTTATGACACAAAGTGAAACCCCGCTGCCATCTTTTGCATGACAGCCGTCACAGCAGCCATTTTGAAAAATGGCGGTCACCATTATTTTATGATATATGGGGGTGCTGCAGCGCTTGAGTCTTTGCGTAGCGGACCACTATGTATGGAGGCGGTGGCGCCCGCCACTGCTGGCCATGCCGACAGCCAGAACCAACTTAAAACACCACTTATCCGAGCAATTCGGATCATTAATGATTTTCTTTCCAAATTTGATTTATTCACATGTAATTTGAGTGAATTTGCAAGGTTATTGTTGTTTATATGCTATACCTAATGTAGATTAGTGTAGTATGTTATTGTGGGATATGATGTATGTATTTATTTTATTGTCTCGTAACAAATCTTTTATTGTGTATTTCTCGTTGGTCTAGTGGTCGCAAGCGCTACTGCTGAGCATGAGGTCCTGGGTTCGATTCCCGGGTCGGGCAAAGTGTTATTGGGTTTTTCTATCTGAAATTTCTCAGTAGCAGCTCGGAATCTGGACTTGTGCCCGGTTGATGGCAATAGGCTCGCCCCCTATTACATGGGACTTAAACATAACTGGCGAAATGTGGGTGTACCTGCTACAGGGACACCTCTGCCCAGCCCTTCGGGGAAACAAGGCGTGATGTTAATTAAATAGTTATTGAATGAAATGTTGCGGTATTGTTAGAGTTTCTCATAATTTTTTTAGTTTATCAAAGTTATGTTCCTTTATGTTATTTGTTGTGAGTAATGTTTCCTATACCTATAATATGTTATAGAACTTAAAGTTCCTAATAGTTTTAAATAGTAAATATTTTTTATTATATAAAGCCATCATAATTATAAAAGACCGCGCTATCGCATTAGGTGATGAACGGATAGGACATAATTTAAATATTTAGTAATAAGCTTCCTCTCTCCTACTTATTTAAAATTTTGCTGTGTCAGGGTCCATAATTGTTTCAATTTATTTTTCCCTACCACCTGTATGTGTACATTATGGATTGCAATAAAGATAAAGATAAACCTGTAATGATAGTTATAAGGGAGAGATAGATAAATAAATGATACTGGCCTTAGTATCTAATGGTGCCGATTCCCTTGTTCACAAACTAAACTAAATTTAAGTTCAGTTCATCTTTTTCTTTCTATTTCATTAAGAAAAGGACAGAAGATGAATTTTAGTTTAGTCCTGTCAAATTAATCAGCGCTTGACGTAAATTGACGTAATTTTAGTCGGCATGTTTTTAATCACGTCTAAACTTGTATGGAGAGTGACAGGCGCTGATTAATTTGACAGAACTAAACTAAAATTTATCTTCTGTCCTTTTATTAATGAAATAGAAAGAAAAAGATGCACTGAACTTAAATTTAGTTTAGTTTGTGAACAAGGGAATCGGCACCAGTGTTCAATTAAAAGTTTGTAAGATTCAACGAAAATTATTTAAATTGAACACTTATCGTTAGAAAATGATCCATAAAGACCCATAAATTTACCACATTCTCACCAATTCGTGTCGTAACTAATCCAGTATATCGGATCACCTATCCGGGCGGAACGCATCTGTATGATGACACTGCTGTTCAGCTCACCCCCCAGCAGCCGCGCGTGAAGGAACGACCGAGATTGGAAATGGTTTAACACTACTTTGTAAACCCGCAATGAAATTTACACCTTGGCTTTAGAAGATAGAGTTCGAAATTGCGTGTAATGAACTGTGAAGTCAAAGAGTTGGCTTTCATTGGAATGATAAACTTAAGGTTTTGAGAATTGAGTTGGTTTTCGGTTGATGCAAAGTATGTAAGTGTGAAGAATGGTCAGTGTATTTAAAGGCATCGTTCTGGTCTGCGTGTTCCGAGTCGAATTGTCTTCCGGCGTCAGACGTGATTTCTTGAAGAAAGTCGAATCAATGGACGCAGTGGACATTGGCCTCCCGATTGTGTTCGGAATTTGTCCACAAAGCCAGCGGGGAGGCGAGTTGAATGAGTCTGTTTCACATAACGGTTGTTGTTAGTTGATAAAGATGATGCTAAAAACATTGCAATAGTGTGGTCAAACTTGTCGTTGAAGAATATGGCAGTTATGTTTTGGAAACATTGAAGACCGTTAGCAAAACTCATGAATTGGTGCCGATTCCCTTGTTCACAAACTAAACTAAATTTAAATTCAGTGCATCTTTTTCTTTCTATTTCATTAAGAAAAGGACAGAAGATAAATTTTAGTTTAGTCCTGTCAAATTAATCAGCGCCTGTCACTCTCCATACAAGTTTAGACGTGATTAAAAACTTGCCGACTAAAATTACGTCAATTTACATCAAGTGCTGATTAATTTGACAGGACTAAACTAAAATTTATCTTCTGTCCTTTTCGAAATAGAAAGAAAAAGATGCACTGAACTTAAATTTAGTTTAGTTTGTGAACAAGGGAATCGGCACCATTATCAACATTAAATGAGATTTTTGTTCGAGTAAAATAATAAAGTAATCAATCAGAAAGGTCATGAACGTAAACGTAGCAAAAGGAGTATGTGAGGATCGTAGCAGGTGGCGTTCTGTAGTTTCTGCCTACCCCCATGGGAAGAAAGCATGAGTTTACGTATTCTAACTAATATTATTGCCTGGGAGGTTGCCTGGAAGAGATCGCGGAAAGCGATAAGGCCGCCCATTGTATATTTTGTAGTGTTTGATTTATTTTTTGTTATGTATTTTTGTGGTGTACAATAAATTGTTTATAATAAATAAATATAAATAAATAAAAAAATATTAATGCGAAAGTGAGTTTGTTTGTTAAGCTTCTACGCTAAAACGGCTGCACAGATTTGGATGAAATTTGGCACATTATTTATTACATACGTACGCTACCATTAGTCTCCCAATTCGGTAGTGTGTAGTTAATTAACGGTTTAATATGGGTGTAATGTGTATGAATTGACCATGACCTGGATTCAATTCAATTCAATTTTTATTCAGGAACAATTCACATTGTATTAAAACTATAAAACTAACACATTCATACATAATACAATAAATTATAGAAAATAACAAAAACATTTTTTTTGTAGTGAAAACTTCTTTAGCCGCGTTGGGCATTTTTGAGATGGGACTAAACCATTGATTTCGCGACCTGTTACCGACACCGTGGAGTGAAAAACATAAAAAACGCGTTGATTACCGCGGTGCCGATTTTTTTTTCAAGTTTTCACTTTTGTCGGCACTCCTGGAGTGCCACTGTTTTTTTTTTCTAGTACATAGGATCCCGATTTATCCCGATATTCCTACGGGATCGAGACTTATCCGCAGCTAGTGTAAAATAGCCAAGTAAATGGAATATTTTAATACAGAAAAAAATATTAGACGATTTCTTATATGTTACACTTAGGCAAAAAATATGATGAAGAACACTGAACAGAATAAGCATAAATGTAAGTCCTGCAGCTGGTTCAAGTAAGCATTTTACAGTCAGTAGACTTGTATGGGCCGAGTTGATTTATTTATGAAAATTGTACTGTGAGAATCAATCAATCATTTGCAATGAATGTAGGTTACATAAAATACAGGTGGAGTAGATAGGAGTGAGCCATGTACATTCTGCCTGGAAATAGGCACGCAAAAATTATAAACATTCTTATGAAGCTATTTAAAAAATAAATTACAAATTAAAATGTCACAATTAGAATTATTACAATTATACATACATTAATTAATATTGGAAATGTCAAATTAAAATGTTATTAGTTATTATAGAATAAAATTAAAAAATAAATGTACATTACAAGAGAAGCAGTTGTTTTAGTTGATACACAATATCAGTTTGTGTTTTTTGAAAACCGCTAATTCCATGACCACCCCTTGTTAGTCTACTGCGGTAAATTAAAACTTCTTTACCTTGGGAAACAAAAACGAGCGTAATAAGCTTTTATTGATACTCTCATAATCCTTACATCCGTGTCTGAGAATTGAGGAAAAAACTATACGTGTTAGACGATGATTCCCTACAAAATGGTTGAGCTGGATGGTGCTGATCCATGCGTCATGTTCGTTAACAGGCGCCGTCAGTTGAGACTGGTCATCTCTTATCTGCCAGGGCTTATTTTAAATCTTATATTTTGAATTGCTTTTGAATATTTTTTGTACATTGTTCTCACATATAGAAGCAACAAGAATAATGTAACCAGGATTTTGTAATATCTATATTTAAAAGAGTGGCCTTGGAGTTTCTTGCCCGTTCTTCTCCATAGAGATCTACGTTTTGGAATGGGCAACTATCTTCAACTTTCTGACTAACTGACCGACTCTTTGACAGTTCAAAAGTGCCTGTAAATGGTTTAATTGAAATAAATGCTTTGAATTTGAGTTTCATACGTCGGCCATGCAGTTATCTTTCAGTTTCAGCTGCGTTCGGGTTCCGTTATTTATTTATTATAAACAGAGTGTAAAGTTCACTTATCCTCTATAGAAAAGGGAGAATTCTCCGACCAGATGGGTGCTATGATAATATGTTTCAGTTAGGTACCTGTATTATTTATGCACGTAGGGTGATGCCTGCGGATAGTTTTTTTATGTTTCTTATAATTTATTGTATAGTTGTCTTATATTCTAAGCACTATTTATTTTGTTTTGTTGCATGTTTAATAGAAAAATCACTGAACCTGACTTGATTTCCGTAAATCTTTTTTTTTTCGGGTGACCACTGAAAATCAGCGCTGTGCTGTGGGTCCCCCATAGCACTGCATCATGCTGAGTGGAAGCCTTCTTGTCACAGTCATGTCGTGCAGCTGCCGCCTAAGTAACTTCTGTTCTATGCTCGTGATTTGTTATGTACTTTGTGTTGTTCTCTGATTACTCTTGTCTTTTATGTATGCACGTATTTCTGTGACAAATAAACCTATTTTTCTTTCTTTCTTTCTTTCTGTCTCTGATTAGCAACTGCCCTACGATTGATGCCGGGAAGTTCACATTGTACTGTATACATATTTAACTCTGCTTGCGCGATGCAGGATTTTGCGTGACGTCAGTATGATGCGTAGTTCGTATGTGGCGATGTAGATGTCGCCACATATTTATTAAAAATTTATGCACAAGTAAAAATACTGTAAAAAGGCGAACTTTACCGTGATGAAGATACAAAACAAGGCAGGTGTAACATAAGGTATACATACCTCGAAAATAATACATAACATAACATCACGACTTGTTTCCCCGAAGGGTTAAGCAGAGGTGCACCTACAGTACACCCACATTTCGCCAGTTATGTTTAAGTCCCATGTAATAGGGGGTGAGCCTATTGCCATCAACCGGGCACTAATCCAGACTCCGGGCTGCTACTGAGAAATGCCAGATGGAAAAACCCACTATTACTTTTTCCTACCTAGGAATCGAACCTTATGCTCAGCAGTCGTGCTTGCGACCACTAAACCAACGAGGCAACCATATTAATAAAATCCTATACTATTAAATAGGCAATATTTTTAAATATATATTTGTAATCACGTTCTGGAAAATGGCTCTAACGATTTCGATGAAAGTTGCAATAAATAGGGGGGGGGGCAAAATCGATCTAGCTAGGTCTCATAACTGGGAAAATAAGTTTTATCCGTATTTTCATCCAAGCAGAACTCGGTCACCCAAAGTTTAGAACAAGATGGCTACCTTAAAATAATGACATGGCAGCATGGAATTAGTAAATACCTACTATCATGGCAGCATGGAATTAGTATGTACTATCCTATACTATTAAATGAGCATTCTCTATTTTCTCCAGAACAGAGCTCGGTCGTCCAGGTACTAAAACTGTCAGGAGAAATAACGATCGGTTATGAGAGAAATCAACATTCGTATCGCATGGCGAGCTGTTAGAGCTAATCAGCACCTTAATTGCGTAACACACTTTGACTTTAATCACAATCTGAATGTTTTTGAAGGATATTGCTAATCCAATGCTTTATATGTTCGAAGAATTTGTCTGCTCAACAACGTAAATAACGCAATGAATGTTGTTGAACTGTCAAAATGAAAGCCATGGTACTGTTAGTGAGCAATTACCCAGCAAGACGCGTAAAAGTTCTAAGTTTCTTTTCCGTCACGAAAGTTAGTTTACTTGTGTTCTTTTTTGGAATTTCGTCATATAGCCGTTTAATATCAATTTAAATACTATTTCACTTACATCTTGATGAAATCCAATGCTTCCTTAAGAACTAGAAGGTATCGTTAGCTGCCGTTTTTTGCAAGGGTCTCTATACAACCGAATTGAAGTCCAAGATAGGACCGAATCTGTCATATTATCTGATAAAACTAAAATCTAGGTGTTAAAATGAACTTCAAAATTTTTGTACATAATCTTCCTAGTGCTAAAAATACCAATATCCAAAAAAAAAACAACTCTTTCAACATAAACAAAACTAAACGTCAAAATCCATTTCCATTTTTATAAATTTCTCCAGGATTCGTTGGTTCCATTTTTAAAAGTGCAAAGTGCCAGTAACCTCGGTGCTCCTTTAATTTCAATAGTGGGGTCGCGCTCAAGGTCACCGCCCGCGAGGGGACACTTTACGATCAGCTGATATAATATTTTGCCGCGTTTTTTAATCTGTGCACAGTTTTATTTTGAGCATCAGAACGTTTTGAACGTTGTATGTTTTTGATAGTTTTTATATTTTTTACAAAGAGAATTTTAGGTACAGAATTACAATGAAGAATACTTAATACCTGAATGACCCAAGGGAAAATGAGTAAGTAAGAATTATTTTGCTTGCTGCCCTGAAGCTATGCTCTATTTGTTATTTTTATTTTTCGCTTTCATTCCTACAATATTTTGTATCTTTGTAAGAAAATGAAACTTGTGTAGTGATAGAAGAAGCACCTTTAAACGTTAGAAGAAAACTATACACGTCCGTCCGCTCTCGAAACAGTACATACGCAAATCCGACTATTTGTATAAAAAGTCCTAAACTATTACATAAACAGTGACCAATAAATTATGAAACCGCCATCTCCCAAGTCAAATATTCCTAAATCATAACGAGCGAACTTCGAAACTTTTTAACATTCGCAACTCGAAACTACCAGTTGCATCCCAAGTTTAGGGGCTCGATAAAAGTAGCAATAAACCACGAGCGTGGGCAGAGGGCAGCTAGGGGGTCGGAGAGGGAAGCGGGGGAGGGGGTGCCGGTCATCTCCCCCTTTTTATCTCCGCAAGTCAAGGGCGCGTGGGGCAGGTTCGGCCGGCCGCCGGCTATTGACATTCTGTTTTCAAATTTACCTACTTTTTTTCCATTGTCCGTAACTTTTTAATATGGCGGGGTCGACGAACCGAATGGCCAGTGCGGCCTATTGCGCAATCCGTTTTGTAATGTTGCCGTTTTAAAGAATCTTGTTTTGTTTTTAATTGGCCGTTTAGAATATTGACAGTTTTACGTAATTTGTTTTTTGTTTGCGTTTTTTAGGTTAGTCAAGTTTTAATCGTTTCGGCGATTTTTATTTGTTGAACGGTACACAAAACTAGTAGAAACGGTTGGATAGGATACATTATGTTATTCTATGGATACCCATTGGCTCATTAAAACAATGGTTACCCAATTATTTCCCATACCTATGCGACACATGACGGCAAATCTACAAAGTAATTTCCGCAAATGATCATTATGCCAATAAAAATTAAAAACAAATAAGTCATATGGATAATTAGACAAGACAATGAAAAACTTTCATTTTGGCGCCATGTTACAATTAACTTAATACGATATTAAGTAATATCGATTTAAAAGAATGTGAACATTTAGAAACGATTTTCTATACACAGGTTTTGCAACTTTTAATTCGTAAAGGTAATCTATGGTAAAGGTGCAACATTACCGTAATCAACTATTTTAGAGCGGCCGTGTTATTCAAGATCAGTAAAATCATGCAAAACCAACAACATAGATAGATACTCATTGTTGTAAGTGCGGGCAAAACCTGGATTAGACTGACACAGGAACGTGGGGTTTGACACAAGAAAAGAGAGGCCAGCACTAGGTGAAGTCGAGCTGTGGATGGTGATGATGATCTGCGGTAAAGGTGCAATGTTACCCTAATCGTATCAATCAAAACTACAACAGTCAACTGTTTAATACACAACATAATTTAATATTAATGAAAATACTTCTAAGAATTTAAATAATAATTACCTATATTATTCTTATGCAATATTTAAAATCCTTAATATACTATACCTATATACACAAACCTAATAATATACAATATATACATAATTATACACCCAATTAAACAAATCTAATAAATTATAATAATATTGAATTGCTACTTAACCCTCTTCCTCTCTCCTAATTTTGCTGTGCCCGACAGGGTCCATATTGATCTTTTACTTGTTATACCATCTATGTAATACATATGGAATGCAATAAAGAATTGAGTATTGAGTATTGTTTTGTATGCCGTGACATTCAAAATAAAAAAAAATCTGTTACAACTTTTAATTTTAATCATTTAATTTTATTCACCTCAATATTATTCTAATCGGTGGTTTCAAAGTTGTTAATTTAACTAAGAAATAGATAAAGGTGTGAATCATCGAAAAGCTATTCTACTGTTCAAATCAAACCAATATTTCCTAGCTGAGCAAAACTTACCATCATTTCTTTTTTCTATCTAATAGCTATTGAGAATCTAAAGTGCCAAGAGCTAAGATAATAAACGTCAAGTACATAACACTTAATTAAGTTAATATTAAGAGATTAGCAGTGTTAAAGCCGAATACAAAACATACAGTATCTAATGTCGAGTGTTCGTTATGATCGTTCGAGATGCGAGCGCGATATCTGTCATCTTACACAACTTAATATCACCAGCACTATCGATATATTACGATCTGTTGCGGGGAAACTATGAAGTTGGGGAGTGGACGGTTTGGGAAATTACTGATTGTGAAGAAGGTGGACAAAAGTATAGGTTTGTTAATTTGTAAAACTATGATCAGCCATTCTTAATACTAAATTAGAGAAAAGCAATATTTTGTAACATTTGCTTAACTAAAAAAAATTATAAACCCAATGTAGTAAGAATATTGAAGTTATGTTCCATCACTAATAGTTTTTCTTATAGGACGTCTCATTCCTAACGGGTTAAATTTTGTTCTTATAAGAATTATTTCGTTTCGCATATTTGCAAACACACAACAAGACCCCAGTATCATAACTCCTTCAGGTCAAGGATAAGAAATGTCGACGGCAAAGGCAAAACCTACAATTTCCAAATCATATCAAATGCGAATCTAATAAGAAATTCTTCTTAGTTGGATCTGGTCATCACGCAAACTCCATTTATTCTAACTGTATCCACAACATATCGATATATCGACGGGCACACAAAAACTCCGAAAAGTTTGAGTGACAGGACCGCCGTAGAAAAACGATGTCGATAGTCGATAGTGCAACAAAGCACCCGCCGGCCCATCTCTATTGACAGGACGGCTAGAGCGTGTGCTACGTGTGAATGCTATCGATAATATCGAGATGTGTTCATGTCGATAGCTTGACCATTACGTGCACGTAAAAATATCTTGGGAACCGAAATGAGACCGATATAATCGATCGATACGGTTAGTGAGGTGTATGAGCCGGGAAATACGCGCGATTGTTTCGATTTTTTACTGTTTTAGTACTAAAATTAACTATAATTTTAGTACTAAAACAGTAATTAATAAAGACAAATTATTTGTTTATAAAATACGTACCTATGTCTTTCGGAGTCTACAAAAAAGTTTGTGGAAAATAATACTACGGAGATTCTTAAAAGTACAACTCAAGCACACTAGCTATTCAAACAATATTTTAAACTAACAAAAGAGAACTCTACAAAAATGGTCACAAAACAGAAGTCTCAATTAAAAGTCGCCAGTAACGTCGAAGCGCAAAACTACCAGAAACAAAGTAAACAGATCGTTCGCTACCACAAAAAAGATCTCCACAATGCGACAGACAAAACGTGTTCGTTGACCTCTGAAGCGGCGCGTGCGACGGACAGACAGATGTGCCAGTCACTTCATAATCATAATGGCGGATAAAATACAAAGCCAAATCAAATCTATGAGATATCTCGACAGGATTACGTTACAAATTTTAACCACAATTATGTTACTGTTAACTCGACGTAGGCGAGTAATGAACTTGAATCTGATCAAACACTCCGAGACAATACATTAACGTTTCAACTTACGTGGAGAGATCCTTACGAAACGTAAACATGGAGACAAACAAAGAACGAAGAGAAATGAAAATCAATTTAGAAATCGCGCGACGCAATCGCGACTATTCGATTGACGATTTCGTCGCGAACGGTGGGCGTGTGTAGTCAATGAAAAAAACATATCACTCCCACTCCGACCGGTTACACAACAACAATTTTAACGAAGCGCTAATGATGATAATCTCAACTCTTTACCCAACAGAATAAGAGTCACAGTGCACGAACAGTTACGATTGCAGATTCGCACTGGCCACACCACGCCTCGACACCCGTCATTGGCAGAAATAAAAACGGCGACCACGCGTAACTCGTCACGTCTCGCCGGACAGTGAAATCGTGCGACCGGTGACAATGTGTCAGTTTGCCAATTCACAGAGAGCCGCCCTGCCCCTGCAACTGTTTCACGTACAGGTGTCAACACGAGGGTTGCGAACCCCACCAGGGGTCAGCTAGGGCTGGACGTGTTATTGTGTACCGCATTCGTGCCGTTGCGTCGCCGTGCCTTATGAAATGACAGTTGAAGCTTCAATGCGCAGACGTTTACCCGCAAAAGGAAATTTCATCGATCACGCTCACAAATTGCTACGTAACTATCAAGATGTAAATCGCTTATGGCTACCGTTATTTTGAAAAATCGATTCTTGATAATCGATTCGTCACAGTTGCGTTCCGTTTACGCAGTGGACTGTCCCACGGTCGGTCTGTGTGCGACAAAGCTTCAAGGCGACACAGTCCGACACTGTGACCCGTGTGACTGCACCGTGTCGACCTATCGTGCCACTACGAAATAATCGACTGTAAAATCGTATTTGAAGGACCATTAAGAATTGCCACACACTATCTTTCCAAAGACATTCGAATTGCTGAATGTTTTTTATTGAATATATTTCATTGGATTAAAACCTTATAAGCCAGTAACATTGCAACATCGACTGCTGTTAACAAGGTCCTCAGGTTTCAAGTTTCAACAGGTATTTGTGAGAAAACTAGTGCATTTGTAATCCGTTCGTATCGAATAACTTTATTAGCTCCAAAATTGGCAAGTAAATCGAGGCGACCTGAAAAAAAATCTAGCGGTGAATGATCAGCACTGAAATTTTAAAAACACTTCTTTAAACTAAAAGAGTGCATTTGCATTGCAAAAAAAAAATGCTAAAGAATTAAGCAAAGATAAATATATCTAAATAGACAGTTAAAGCTGTAAAATCGTCGAAAAAAATAGCGTCCAACTGTTAGCCGCTAAATGCACACACACTAGAAAAGCACAATGACGTGGCGCGAGTGTAAGACTTAGCTGTCACGCACACCAGCATAACAAAGATGGCTCGTTTGTTTTAATTCTTTTGCAGTGCGACACTTTTCTAGACATATAAAAAACTAGCAGCACCCTGCGGTTTCACCCGCATAAGTCTCGATCCCGTAAGAATATCGGGATAAAAAGTATCCTATGTGTTAATCCAGGTTATAAACTATCTGTGTGCCAAATTTTATCCAAATCCGTTCAGTAGTTTTTGCGTGAAAGAGTAACAACATCCATCCATCCTCACAAACTTTCGCATTTATAATACTAGTAGGATATATATTATAATTATATAATATAGTAGGATCAAAGGAGTTAAGTTATCGAAAAAAACTTAAGAGGCCAGCAAACACGGCTCGCAACTACAAATCGAGATGTTTGCAAAATCCAATTCCAAGCACGTTGGACTAGTGAGAGTGCCTGTCGGAGCGATATACACCTACAGTGAGCAATACTACCACGCACACATTGATAATTATTGCTTGACGCGATAGCACTACTAGCTTTCGAAAATGTATGATAAATTTGGATGTGAAGGAAAGAAAGAAAGAAAGAAAATAAATTTATTTGACACAGGTTATGGCACATAGTTTTCAAGAACAAAAAAAAACAAAAAAATAAATAACAAAGGAAGCTCCGTAATACAAAAAATTATGAATGAAAAATTAATGTATTTCTATTGTTTTTTCGATAATTTGTAACTTGATAATATAAACTATGCTTCTGTGGAAACAATATTACAAATATTGTTGTTTATAATATAGAAAAAACAATATGAAAACAAGTCATTTACGCTGTAAAAATGTACGAAATGCAATTCGCTTACACTTCATTTAAAGGTAAGTTTTTGGAAATAAAAAGACGTAGGAGCCTAGATAAATACTGTCTCAATCCGAATATCAACATAATATGGTGGAAATATGCTCAAATTGCAAATGATTTATGTATTACGTTTGTATGGACAATTCATGCGTCGCCGCATTCTTAAGTCTATCAAATAATCATAAAATCCACATCGTGTTCATAAAACTCTTGTAACTTCAAAACGCATGCAAGCTTCTAAATCTAATCCACTACAAACTTCGACCAAATATTTACATAAATAAACTAACATTAAACACCTATTAATCTAAACTCGTAGTAACTGTCAAGCCTAATAAGTGAACCATCGTAAAACTAAGTTTCGGTACTAAAAAGTATTGCAATAAAACGTTAACTTTTTCATGTATTCACTGGGCAAAGCGATATGAAATTACTAGAGACCGGATTATATGCAACATAAAAAGCTTGTTATATGCACGAAAAATGGCAGGATATGCGAAATTAAATGATAAATTTTAGAAAGCCAAACAAAAAAAGTAAGTTTTTTTTATTTAATCTGCATACAATTAGTAAATTATCATTTGACAGGCGATAATAGGTACAATAACATTACATGACATTAAAATTATTTAAATTAATTGAAAACGTAAACAATTAAGTATTGTTCCAAATGCTCAGTGGTAAGATTGTGTCTTCAATCATTTAAAATATTTTTATAAGCGCATTTCGGAATGCAGGGTCAGTGCACTGCACTCTGAAAAATATTGTAAATGTACCGATAATATGCTTCATAACTAGATCTTAGGTAAAATATGCTATTATCACTGAGGATGTCTTAAATATGCAAATGCATATAATCCGGTCTCTAGAAATTACTCACATATTTATACAAAAATAGTCTTAATAACCTTATCGATTTATGTTTATAACTTCATTATATGTTAGAGAAGGTAATAAGGTCGATATTTCCGTGAACGGACTCATTAGTTTGTGTTGGGCAAACATTAGTAGTCATACAGGCATACGCGAAGACAGCCGGCAATTATACAGGGTGGGTAGAGTACGGCCTGGCACCGAACTGCCCGAATTTGCGCCGTTTTCACTGTATACTATACAGGTTGTATTTTAAAAATAATTATATTTAAAAAAATTACAATAAAAATGACAATAATTCTCAGCTTGTTTTTAGGGTTCAGTACCCAAAGAGTAAAACAGGACCCTATTACTAAGACTCCGCTCCGCTGTCCGTCTGTCTGTCACCAGGCTGTATCTCATGAACCGTGATAGTTAGACAGTTGAAATTTTCACAGATGATTTATTTCTGTCGCTGCTATAACAACAAATACAAAAAAAACAGAATAAAATAAATATTTAAGGGGGGCTCCCATACAACAAACGTGACTTTTTGCCGTTTTTATAGATAATGGTACGGAACCATTCGTACGCGAGACCATTTTTTTACTGAAATTTTATGAAATTGCAACAATCTCATACATTAAATAATGACATTGTCATAACCCAACCCCTGGCTGGAGATTTTAAGTGTAGTAGCTTAAGGCACCCACAGGAAAGCCCGGTTAAGTAGTCATGATCTCAGAGGTCAACTACGAGATGACATACCTAAAAAAAAAAAACTAAATGTCATAACCTATCAACTATATTTTCCTATTGTACGTAGTTACAGAATAACCTATAATGGTTCTTTAATTAAATACATACATACATAAACTCACGCCTTCTTCCCATGGGGGTAGGCAGAAACTACAGAACGCCACCTGCTACGATCCTTACATAGTCCTTTTGCCTCGTTTACGTTCATACATCTGGTCATACACGCACGCTGGTTGCGAGTACTACGCACCTGGCCTTTCTGAAGAACATCACCAATAAGGTCAGTATATGTCCTCCTAGGGCGTCCCCGCCCGGCCTTTCCCTTTACATCAGCCTTGTAAATACATTTTGTTAGTCGCCTTTCATTCATTCTCTCAACATGCCCAAACCATCTCAGCATACCCTTTTCAATTTTTGTCACTACATCTTCTTTTAAATCACACCGCTGTCTTATCACATCATTCCTCAGCCTATCATTCATAGTCAGGCCACACATGCTTCGCAAGGAACGCATTTCCACAGCATTTATTCTACTTTCATGTTGTTTTTGCCACACCCAACATTCACTACCATACATAAGCGTGGGCACCAGCACACCATTGTGAACAGCCAGTCGAGCCTTTTTAGACATCGACTGGTTGGTCACAATCGCATGTATAGCACCATTCACTTTGTTTCCCGCGTTTACTCTCTTTTCCACATCTCCATCAATCTTCCCATCCCTTGTAAACACTTTAATTAAAATCTTATTAAATATTGACCCGTACTGGTTAATAAAGTCATTAAACAAACAACCCACAATACAGAATGACCCAATTATTCCTTAACACTCACAAACCCACAATAAACTGTGCTATTAATTAAAACCGCCCGTATAATTGCAATCACCCTATAAAGAGTTAATATGAATGCTTATTCATTTGCATTTGTCGTGGCAAGCACGTGTGGCCGCTCGCGTGCCGGCGATGTATTACGAAAAACGAATATTGCACGTACATCCTGTATATACGATACTGAGAATGTTATGTAGATATGCAAATAGGCATAATAGGTACTAAGTTAGTGTGAGAGTAGATCTGGGGGCCTACCTCCAGCTCATAAAGCAGTATTATTTTAATATTACTTTAGTGTGGGAAACAGATGAAGCTCTACAGCACGCGTAGAAACGCGTTTTTTCGACGGAAGAATAGACAAAATGACAGATTGTGATTGTTTATGTCATTTTGTCTATTCTTCCGTCGACAAAACCTCTTTCTACGGTGGTCATGCTACGCGTGCAGGACGTATAGCTCCATCTCTTTCTCCCACTGAAGTAATATTAACATAATACTGCTTCTGAGTTGGTGGTAGGCCCCCTCTAATAATGGGTAGTTTTTGATTTGTCGCTTTAGTTTTCATAGCACCATCGAAAACCCAAATGTGAGCTGAAGATTTATACCCTTAGGTATAAATCTTCAGCTCACATTTGGGTTTTCGTATCAGTGGTTTCCTTTAGGCGTCGTAGGCTTCAACCAAGGCAGGCAGTTCTTTTACTTTGTGCAATTAATTTTATCAGCACTACTTTTAAAATGACTTATTTGCCATCATAAGGAAAAGAACTGCATCGATGATGAGTAGCACCAACAACAAAATATGTGAACACCATGTATCTATTACATAATTATTTTTTCTGTCATTGCTTCATATTTAATAATTTTTACCTAATGTTGTATAGTAATCTTATTCCAGGTGCATCGTCTTCACATATAATTAATGTATACACAATATTGTAAAACATTTTAAAAGAGTAACGGTGGAGTTTCTTGCCCATTCTTCTCCATACGAAAACTACCTTTTGGAAGGGGCGACTAGAATCAATTCCAGTTTTTGTAAATTTTGACGTTCAAAAAAATTTTTACAAAAAATAACAACCGACCTCCAAAAAATGTCTACAAAGTGAAAAATAATTTTAATTTCGGATGTCAGTGTCTTGGGTTTTGTATTTTCGTTTTTGCCACCGACTTCCGAAATTAAAGTTATTTTTCACTTTGTAGTATTTTTTTTGGAGGTCGGTTGTTTTTTTTTTTTGTAAAAAGTTTTAATTTATCACTTTTTAGTTGTGGTACACACACATTGGAATACCACTACCTGCTACCAGTGACAGAAACTTATCATATCATCTACATACTAAGTGGGAAAAAAATACGTATTTTGTAGCTAACTCAAAAACTATCCAAGCAAAGTTAATAAAATTTATATGGGACCAATTCGAGAGCACACCCTTTCCAACAAGAATTTTCAAAATCGGTCCACAATTGACGGAAAAATCGGTGGACATACATAAAAAAAAAACAAACATACGCGACGAACATATAACCTCCTCCTTTTTGGAAGTCGGTTAAAAATACCTTTTATGTGCCTAATTGAAATAAATTATTTGACTTTGACTTTAACACTGTCCTCAGAAAGTTAATAACGTGCAGGATCGACAGTCCTTTTAATGTGTATAGGAGGAATTATTGTGTAACTTGTCTTGTTTATTAACAAATTACTAACACCTTTTATTTGTATTTTTCGTGTACTACTAACAACCCTTATGAACATCGTCATAGCCTTTTCCCAACTATGTTGTGGTCGGCTTCCAGTCTAACCGGATGCAGCTGAATACCAGTATTTTACATGGAGCGACTGCCTATCTGACCTCCACAACCTAGTTACTAGGTAACACGATACCCCTTGATAAGACTGGTTGTCAGACTTTTTGGGCTTCTAACTACACGTAACGACTGTCAAAGATCTACAAATGACAGCCGGGACCAACGGCTTAACGTGCTTTCCGAGGCACGGAGGGGTCTTGGTATGTAAAGATGGTCACCCATCCTCGGACCAACCGTGGCAAGCGTAGCTTAACCTGATCGATCGACCCGTGCGGCTGTTGTTACTTAGCCACAAGCCCCTCCAACAACCCTTACTAACGATGTCTGAAATAAACATTTTAAATGAAAAAGGTGCAGAAACACCATGTTGTAAAACCACAAATCTAAAACAAATACGTGACATTCATCTACCTGGCCTCCTTGTCCTCGTAGAGGATTACAGCCCTCGCATTTAGGGATTTCTGAGAAAACTAAGATTGCTCCGTTATAAACACACTTCTTAAACTGGGTTTTTCCATAAGCTTTGACTTCTGTTCGCCATCTTATCACATTGATATTTCTCTAAAGCCCGCTTGCACCACAATTCACGTATTTAAAACATGTGTGAATCTAGATATGGAGCAGAATTTGGAAGTATTGGTTTGGAAGTTATGAGCGTCGAAACTTCCATATTTCAACACTAATTTTAACTCATCTTTGGGCGTAAATAAATAACATATGTAGAATGAAAATGGCAAAATAGAAGCCGTACAGGGATAGATAAATTTATTGAAAATTTAAAATAATTTTATTTTGAGTAAATACGTTCACTAGTTTTTCCATAATATCTATACGTCCAAAGGTCTGTTCATGAAATTTTACGCGCTCGTTTTCGTTATAAATCATAGTCTATTTCACTAAATAAATAAAAACTAGATAAATAAATACTCAATCAATCTGCCTAGCCTTTTCCCAACTATATTAGGGTCGGCTTCCAGTCTATCCGGATGCAGCTGAATAACAGTATTTCACATGGAGTCACTGCCTATCTGACCTCCACAACCCAGTAACTGGGTAATACGATACCCTTGGTAAGACTGGTTGTCAGACTTTCGGGCTTCTGACGACCTGTAACGAATGTCAAAAATCCACGAATGACAGCCGGGCGTGCTTTCCGAAGCACGGAGGAGTCTCAGTATGTAAAGATGGTCACCCATCTACAGACCAACCCCGGCAAGCGTGGCTTAACCTGATAAATCGACCCGTGTGGTTGTTATTACTTAGCCACGAGCCGAAATTGAAAATGAGCAATGTCGCAAATAGATGTCAAATATATTTCTGTATGGAAATAAGAAATGTGGCTAACTAGTTCCCTAGAATATTAATAATGGATTGCAATTATAACACTGAATTTGATATTGTAACAATTTTAGGTGTAAAAAAGGCATTTGGAAAGTTCCCAAATACTTTTTTTACATCTAAAACTAAATATTCGGTATTACAATATTTAATTACTGCATTTCATTATTAATATTCTAGGGAACTAGTAAGCCACATTTCTTATTTCCATTCAGTAATATTGCTAAATTAATCAAAACAGGTAAATATTTGACAGCTATTTACGACGTTGCCAACTTTTAGGATAAATCCTCTTAAAGAAGTGCGTCAAAAGGTGACGCCTCTACCTTCTACCAAGCTTAATCTATACCCCAAAAGCGATTGTAGGACTGCATGCGCCGATGTATCACCCTTAATGAATCAGAACCGAAACAGTTCGGTAACTCGCTCATTAATACGAATTGTGTGATCGATATCATGCTTGGTACCGAGGTTGTGATACTGTATGATACATGACACTTTTCGTAGGAATACGACCTTTTGTGGGCAAATTGTATATGACTTTGGGAGTATGTATATTCGATTGGTCGTAAATTTGAAGTGGAATGTTTGTATTATGGAAGTTCTTTTTGTGGCATCCGCTTTGGTTTTTATTACGTACCGCAAATGAAATGAACACATGCGTTCAAACTTCAGTAGGTTTTTGTGCAGAGACCTACCTTGATCAGTTCTAATTCTGATCAGTATTCGTATTTCTCTAGATTGGACTTTGATAGTAGAATATACTAAATGTTTCTCTTGAGTTCTGTGGTTCTGATCAGGAAGATTCGGTTGACAATACGGTAATTGCCTAGGTAAAAAAAAAGAAATTCTATTTAGTCCGTCTTTCAGATAATAAAAAAATATTAGACACGTATTTTTTGCTTTATCATATTAATCAAAAATAACTTAGAAAACACGCATTAAAGTTGGGGAGTGGGGGCTCGCTACGTCACAACTCAGTATAAAATCTAGCAAATGGCGACGTCATACCACACTTTAACTCAATGTATCGCCGTAATCTTTTGATTAAGTTAAAAAAAAAAAATACGTCTTCAATATTTTTTTATAATCTACAAGAGGGACAAAAAAATTTTTGGACTCAGACCTATTGATGGAGATTAATAAAATTGCTAAACGATAAATGTAACTACAAATCATCGTCATTGATAATGGATGTGATCGCGGACTGATGGTTCCATAGTCCGGCCGTCGATTTAATGCGTTCCTGACACCTTTCAGTTGGACAATTTCTAGTTGTAATAAGGATCAAATTCGCAAAACACATATTCGTCAGTATGAAACTGACAGAAGTCAAAAACGCATTCTCCCGACGACTGGACTATAATTGGACGTAGATTAGCAAAAAGGATTCAACCCACACTATGGTCAAAAATTAAAAAGGACCTAAAGGTTGGTTCCTTTAGGACCTTTTTCATTTTTGACCATAGTGTGGGTTGAGTCCTTTTTGCTAAACTACGTCCAATTGTCCACTGTTGAGCATGAGCTTAGTAACACAAATAACAATAGTATATTGTTATACGAGGGGCTAAAATAATCCATTCTATCGAGGTAGTTTTGTAAATAGAAACCGAGTTATAGTGGGTTTTAGCGCCGTGTGTTAACACTCTACTTTTCACTACGATTGCGAGAAAATAAAATAATAGTTTATTTTATTTAAAAAATAGGTACACAATTTGTTCAATTTGAATTATTAAGTAAACATTTTATCCCGGTAGTAAAAAGCTAGTTTTATTTTACATAAAAATAAAGACTTTCGTTTTTGTAGGCTCGTTGGTTACAGACAAAAATTACTTTATCCCCTAGAAAAAAAAATATACCCATCGAGACCCAACACGCCTAAGAATTCCTTCACATCAAAGCACATTATGTCATAAAAATAGCTTTATCACAGCAATTAAAATTTTCAACAATATTCCAAAAGAAATAAGAGAACTTCCTCTAAAACACTTTAAATCCAAACTACACAAATGGCTTATTGGTAATTGTTTTTATAGTGTAAAAGAATTTTTTGATAAAAAGTAACAGATAAATCCTTAATATTATTATAAATGCGAAAGTGAGTTTGTTTGTTACGCCTTCACGCTAAAACGGCTGAACGGATTTGGATGAAATTTGGCACATATATAGATGATGCCCTGGAAAAGAACATAGGATACTTTTTTTTTCCCACGGGATCGAGACTTATGCGGGTGAAACCGCGGGGCGCAGCTAGTATAAGATAAAACAATGAGTTTTAATTATATTACTTTAATATCTATTATTGAAATAGATACGAAACCGTAATAAGTGTAATAACCAATGTTATTAGACATGTTATGATAATAATTTTAAAAAAAATGTGTTAAGTATATAAAATTTATACATATAACATATTTAAATATTTGTATGCCAGTCCATGGCGAAACATGTAAGATCATAATTATATTATAAGACCTTAATGTACCATGTTTCAAAGCAAATAAATATATTCTATTCTATTCTATTCTAGAGCAAGATATGCTATTTTTTTCCCGCTCTGGTACGCTACAATGACGGACTTTTTGAGCTAGAAGAGTGAAAAAACAATTTTAAGCTGTATTATTAATTAGACTATTAGCACTTGTGAGAAGAACTCAATGTTATCTCTACCTGCAACCCCTGCAGGTTGAAACATGAATGTTTAAGGGTATAAGTACCATACAACAATAATATTAAACAACCCAAAGTCACTTTCACCTTAAAAAATCACATACATTCTATGAAAAGAGCATTTAAAACAAATAACACTGTTACTTGTGAGCCCCTTTCGAAGACAATATTGTTTGCACAGGTACAGTCGGGGGGTTATAAACATTACCTACGTGAACATTGTCTGTCGGTCTGTCGGCACGTTTGTACGAAACATGTTACCGGGCGTTTCCAATAACTTATTTATTTTAAACAATAAACTTTTTTTGAAGGTAAGGTAAAAAAAATATTGCTAATACAAAAGAAAAGTGACTTTACGTGATGGGTACATGCATGTTGTAAACGATTGTTTCGAAAGATTTTTTTTTTGATAATTTACTTTTGTTTACAGAATTCAATTTTTATGAGGCCTCTTTTTGACGAGTCTATACTAAACCCTGTTTAGTGGTTTTTTTTTATATATCCTACGTAAAGTTTCTACGTTAGGTGGTCTAGAATCATGTACAACCCGAGCGCATTAACATGACACCTGACTCGAATGACGTTTATAACTCCCCCCGCTTCCCCGCACGGCGACGGCGGGGCGCCACGCGGGTTGCCAGGGGTAGTGTCTAGTCCGACCCAGGTGTCATTTTAATTCGCCCGGGTTGTACTGAATTCATGGTTACAATTTGCGCGTCGATGTGCCACCCTGTAAACTATCCTAACTAATATTATAAAATGAGGAAGTGAGTTTGATTGTTTGTTTTTTACGCTTTCACGCTAAAACTGCTGAACGAATTTAGATAAAATTTGGCGTATGAATAGACCATGACCACCCAGGTCATGGTCTATTCTAGGCCAAATTTAAGATATAAGATAATTTGTATCCCAATATTCCCAAGGGATCAAGACTTATGCGGGTGAAACGGCGCAGCTAGCGGCCAATAATATAATAAAGCTTAACAGTTTTTTTTTTTTTGTTTTTCATTTGAACGCGCTAATCTCTGGAACTACAAGTTGGATTTGAAAAACTCGTTTTGCATTTGGTTATAACACCACGATACGACCCTGTGAAATTATATCATACACTAGCGGATGTCACGCGGTTTCACCCGCGTAGTACCCGTTCCCATGGGAGTAAGGGGATAAAATATAGCCTATGTTACTTGCTGATAATATAACTATCCATTGCTGCAAGAATTTTTCAAATCGGTCCAGCAGTTTTTAAATTTATTCGTTACATACAAAAATACAAATCTTTCCTTCTTATAATATTATTATTAGTATAGATAAACCTAATCTTAGTCTTCTTCTAAGGACTAAAAAAACTGGTGTTAAATACCCTTAAGCCTCGTGCAGACTGGTGCGACGCAACGGCGCAACACGACTCTAACAAAACAATTTCTAAAAAAACTTCACGGTAAAACAATTACCGGTGTCGCCTCGCGCCAGTCTACACGAGGCTCAATTTCCAACTTTACCACCCCTTTATAAACATTCCCCTTTTTGCTCTATTTTTCCTTTATACGTCAGCAACACAAGAAACTTTAAAAAAAAACTTTCAAAATCACGTTTTCACACAAACTTCTTAAAATTCCTTCCCTTTTAGGAACAAAACCTTTTTATTTTTAATGAAATAAACTCTGAATTTGCTTCTGAAAGTTTCCGAGTCACATAAATAAACGCGACACATAATAAAGAAGTCGATATGGAGTAGTTACTCATGTTAATTATAAGCCACGACCACCAATTTCTTGTTAATATAAAATGAACATGTTTTTGTTAGCGACTGTACGTGGACTACGCCCACTCGTGACAAATAACGAGCTATTTCAGGCTATTTTTAAAATAGGTGAAAAAAGTTTTCTAGGAAAATGTTTGTTTTTTAGTTTAAAGGTGAAATTGGATGGGTTGGGTTTAAGGATATCCTTTCTATCTTTATAACTACATAATAATGTAGCTATAAAGAATTTCGCCGTGACCTTTAAGTATATCTAAGTAGGTAGTTCAGTGAGGAACATACAAAAAAAAACCGGCCAAGTGCATGTCGGACCACGCACAATGTAGGGTTCCGTAGTTGGAATGAATTTATCCCAAGAACAAACTTAACTTTGTAGTTGAGAAACATGTTCTCCGATACATTCTGTATGGGAGAACATGTTTTTATAACCGCAAATCTAAGTTGGTCAATTATTACTCGTTAACTTGTAGAGCCTACTTAGCTGTGATAGTTTCCCTTTTAAATTCGTTATATAAGCTAATGTTGTGAATTTTTTTACATATGTGAAACCAACCATTTAGCTGGCAGGGGGGGGGACACTTGACTCTAACAAAAATTTTCACCTTAAAGCTTAATATTTCGCAAACGGATCTCTAAATTCAAAAATGGTTTAATTTATAACTTTCATAACTTTAATTTCGGAAGTCGGTGTCTTGGGTTTTGTATTTTCGTTTTTTGCCACCGACTTCCGAAATTAAAGTTATTTTTCACTTTGTAGTATTTTTTTTGGAGGTCGGTTGTTTTTTTTTTGTAAAAAGTTTTTATTTTTCACTTTTTAGTTGTGGTACCTACCCCACACACATTCGAATACCACTACCTGCTACCAGTGACAGAAACTTATCATATCATCTACATACTAAGTGGGAAAAAAATACGTATTTTGTAGCTAACTCAAAAACTATCCAAGCAAAGTTAATAAAATTTATATGGGACCAATTCGAGAGCACACCCTTTCCAACAAGAATTTTCAAAATCGGTCTACAATTGACGGAAAAATCAGTGGACATATATAAAAAAAAAAAAACAAACATACGCGACGAACATATAACCTCCTCCTTTTTGGAAGTCGGTTAAAAATACCTTTTATATGCCTAATTGAAATAAATTATTTGACTTTGACTTTAACACTGTCCTCAGAAAGTTAATAACGTGCAGGATCGACAGTCCTTTTAATGTGTATAGGAGGAATTATTGTGTAACTTGTCTTGTTTACTAACAAATTACTAACACCTTTTATTTGTATTTTTCGTGTACTACTAACAACCCTTATGAACATCGTCATAGCCTTTTCCCAACTATGTTGTGGTCGGCTTCCAGTCTAACCGGATGCAGCTGAATACCAGTATTTTACATGGAGCGACTGCCTATCTGACCTCCACAACCTAGTTACTAGGTAAAACGATACCCCTTGATAAGACTGGTTGTCAGACTTTTTGGGCTTCTAACTACCCGTAACGACTGTCAAAGATCTACAAATGACAGCCGGGACCAACGGCTTAACGTGCTTTCCGAGGCACGGAGGAGTCTTGGTATGTAAAGATGGTCACCCATCCACGGACCAACCGTGGCAAGCGTAGCTTAACCTGATCAATCGACCCGTGCGGCTGTTGTTACTTAGCCACAAGCCCCTCCAACAACCCTTACTAAAACGATGTCTGAAATAAACATTTTAAATTAAAAAACTTTTTACAAAAAAAAAACAACCGACTTCAAAAAAAACACTACAAAGTGAAAAATAACTTTAATTTCGGAAGTCGGTGTCTTTGGTTTTGAATTTTCGTTCTTTGTCACCGACTTCCGAAATTAAAGTTATTTATCACTTTGTAGTGTTTTTTTTGAAGTCGGTTGTTTTTTTTTTTTGTAAAAAGTTTTTATTTTTCACTTTTTAGTTGTGACACCTACCCCACACAAATTCGAATACCACTACCTGCTATGTAAATAACAGTGACAGGAAGTTATCATAATATCATCCACGTACTAAGCGAGGTAAAAATACGTATTATTGAAGCTAACTCAAAAACTACCCAAATAAAGTTAATAAAATTTATATGGAACCACCTCTGAAGTATGATCTACCAAACAAAAAAAGAATCATCAAAATCAATTCATAATTGACGGAGTAATCGCGTAACAAACATACAAAAAAAAAAAAACAACAAACAGTCGAATTGAGAACCTCCTCCTTTTGGAAGTCGGTTAAAAAGGTGCAGAAACACCATGTTGTAAAACCACAAATCTAAAACAAATACGTGACATTCATCTACCTGGCCTCCATGTCCTCGTAGAGGATTACAGCCCCCGCATTTACGGATTTCTGAGAAAACTAAGATTGCTCCGTTATAAACACACTTCTTAAACTGGGTTTTTCCATAAGCTTTGACTTCTGTTCGCCATCTCATCACATTGATATTTCTCTAAAGCCCACTTGCACCACAATTCACGTATTTAATAAAACATGTGTGAATCTAGATATGGAGCAGAATTTGGAAGTATTGGTTTGGAAGTTATGAGTGTCGAAACTTCCATATTTCAACACAAATTTTAACTCTAGTTTAAATAAATAACTTACGTAGTATGAAAATGGCAAAATAGAAGCCGTACAGGGATAGATAAATTTATTGAAAATTTCAAATAATTTTATTTTGAGTAGAAACATTTAGTAGTTTTTCCATCTATACGTCCAAAGGTCTGTTCATAAAATTTTACGCGCTCGTTTTTGTTACAAATCATCGCCTATTTCATTAATTAAATAAATAAATAAAAACTACATAAATAAATACTCAATCTGTCTAGTCTTTTCCCAACTATATTAGGGTCGGCTTCCAATCTATCCGGATGCAGCTGAATAACAGTATTTCACATGGAGTCACTGCCTATCTGGCTTCCACAACCCAGTAACTGGGTAATACGATACCCTTGGTAAGACTGGTTGTCAGACTTTCGGGTTTCTGACGACCCGTAACGACTGTCAAAGATCCACGAATGACAGCAGAGACCAATGGCTTAACGTGCTTTCTGAGGCACGGAGGAGTCTCAGTATGTAAAGATGGTCACCCATCCACAGACCAACCCCGGCAAGCGTGGCTTAACCTTATGAATCGACCCGTGCGGCTGCTATTACGTAATCACAAGCCGAAATATAAAATTAATAATAATAATAAATAAATAAATAGCATGCATATTAGCCACGCCACCAACGAGTTCGAGCCGTCGACAAGCGTTTATTCTGAAAATGAGCAACGTCGCAAATAGATGTCAAATATTACGCTGTTTTGATTAATTTTCCAAAATTACTGTATGGAAATAAGAAATGTGGCTAACTATACTCCGTTTGAAATAAGATTAGACATTTAACTAAACCTTTTTTACAGTCCGTTCCACCGATTTTGACTTCTATTGCGTTGGTGGCATGACTAATGACAGCTGCAGTAAACAGTTGGTTTGTAACCACTTTTTTCAAACGGAGTATAGTTAGCCATATTTCTTATTTCCATACAGTAATTTTGGCAAATTAATGAAAACAGGTAAATATCTGACAGCTATTATACGATGTTGCCAACTTTTAGGATAAATCCTCTTAAAGAAGTGTCCACGTCAAAAGGTGACGCCTCTACCTTCTACCAAGCTTAATCTATACCCCAAAAGCGATTGTAGGACTGCATGCGCCGATGTATCACCCTTAATGAATCAGAACCGAAACAGTTCGGTAACTCGCTCATTAATACGAATTGTGTGATCGATATCATGCTTGGTACCGAGGTTGTGATACCGTATGATATATGACACTTTTCGTAGGAATACGACCTTTTGTGGGCAAATTGTATATGACTTTGGGAGTATGTAGATTCGATTGGTCGTAAATTTGAAGTAGAATGTTTGTATTATGGAAGTTCTTTTTGTGGCATCCGCTTTGGTTTTTATTACGTACAGCAAATGAAATGAACACATGCGTTCAAACTTCAGTAGGTTTTTGTGCAGAGACCTACCTTGATCAGTTCTAATTCTGAGCAGTCCTTCTGTTTCTCTAGATTGGACGTTGATAGTATATGCTAGATGTTTCTCCTGAGTTCTGTGGTCCTGATCAGGAAGATTCGGTTGACAATACGGTAGCTGCCTAGGTAAAAAAAAAAACTATTTAGTCCGTCTTTCAGATAATGAAAAAATTTTAGACACGTATTTTTTGCTTTATCATATTAATCAAAAATAACTTAGAAAACACGCATTAAAGTTGGGGAGTGGGAGCTCGCTACGTCACAACTCAGTATAAAATCTAGCAAAGGGCGACGTCATGCCACATTTTAACTCAATGTATCGTCGTAATTTTTTGATTACGTCAAAAAAGAAAAAATACGTGTTCAATATTTTTTAATAATCTACAAGACGAACAAAAAATTTTCTGGACTTAGACCTCAATAGGTCTAAGATTAATAAAATTGCTAAACGATAAATGTAACTACAAATCATCGTCATTGATAATGGATGTGATCGCGGACTGATGGTTCCATAGTCCGGCCGTCGATTTAATGCGTTCCTGACACCTTTCAGTTGGACAATTTCTAGTTGTAATAAGGATCAAATTCGCAAAACACATATTCTAACGAATGAAACTGACAGATGTCAAAAACGCATTCTCCCGACGACTGGACTATAATTGTCCACTGTTGAGCATGAGCTTAGGCGATTGGCACACTGCCACGGACCACGCTGCATGTTGCGTGACTGCGTTGCTTGTAAGTATATCCGTTTGTATAGAAAACACGCACAGTCCAACACACAGAAAATGCATCCACGCGCGTTCATTTTGCTATGGCCGCCCCGCACCACGCTGCGTGATGTGGGGCAGTGTGCGAATCGCCTTAGTAACATAAATAACAATAGGAGATTGTTATACGAGGGGCTAAAATAACCCATTCTATCGAGGTGTTTTTGTAAATAGAAACCGAGTTATAATGGGTTTTAGCGCCGTGTGTTACATTCTACTTTTTACTACGATTACGAGAAAATAAAATAATCCGATACAATTTTAAATACTTAATACTTTATTGCATTCCACAATGTATGTGCTTAGGTGGTAAACATTTGCTTAAGAAACAATCGTGGACCCTGTTGGGTACAGCAAAAGAAAGATAGTGGAGATGAGGACTTGAAAGAGAGACTTGAGTTTATTTTATTTAAAAAAAACAACCGAAATCCAAAAAAAAACACTACAAAGTGAAAAATAACTTTAATTTCGGAAGTCGGTGTCTTGTGTTTTGTATTTTCGTTTTTTGTCACCGACTTCCGAAATTAAAGTTATTTTTCACTTTGTAGTGTTTTTTCTGGAGGTCGGTTGTTTTTTTTTTTTAAGTTTTTATTTTTCACTTTTTAGTTGTGGTACCTACCCCACACACATTCGAATACCACTACCTGCTACCAGTGACAGAAACTTATCATATCATCTAGTCTTTCAATTTCAATTTCTTTCAAACAAAAAAATAATTTTCAAAATCGGTCTACAATTGACGGAGAAATCGGTGGACATACATAAAAAAAAATAAAAAAAAAACAAACATACGCGACGACCATATAACCTCCTCCTTTTTGGAAGTCGGTTAAAAAATAGGTACACAATTTGTTCAATCTGAATTATTAAGGAAACTTTTTATCCCGTTATGCGGTAGTAAAAAGCTAGTTTTACATAAGAATAAAAACTTTTTCATTTTTCTAGGCTCGTTGATAACAGACAAAAATTACTTTTTCCCCTATAGCAAGATATGTTATTTTTTCCCCGCTCTGGTACGCTACTATGACGGACTTTTTGAGCTAGAGGAGTGAGAAAACAATTTTAAGCTGTATTATTAATTAGACTATTATTAGCACTTGTGAGAAGAATTCAATGTTATCTCTACCTGCAACCCCTGCAGGTTGAAACATGAATGTTTAAGGGTATAAGTACCATACAACAATAATATTAAACATCCCAAAGTCACTTTCACCTTAAAAAATCACATACATTCTATGAAAAGAGCATTTAAAACAAATTACACTGTTACTTGTGAGCCCCTTTCGAAGACAATATTGTTTGCACAGGTACAGTCGGGGGGTTATAAACATTACCTACGTGAACATTGTCTGTCGGTCTGTCGGCACGTTTGTACGAAACATGTTACCGGGCGTTTCCAATAACTTATTTATTTTAAACAATAAACTTTTTTTGAAGGTTAGGTAAAAAAAATATTGCTAATACAAAAGAAAAGTGACTTTACGTGATGGGTACATGCATGTTGTAAACGATTGTTTCGAAAGATTTTTTTTTTGATAATTTACTTTTGTTTACAGAATAAATTTTTATGAGGCCTCTTTTTGACGAGTCTATACTAAACAGGGTGGCAGTTTTTTTTTTTTACTATCCTACGTTAAGTTTCTACGTTAGGTGGTCTAGAATCATGTACAACCCGAGCGCATTAACATTACACCTGACTCGAATGACGTTTATAACTCCCCCCGCTTCCCCGCACGGCGACGGCGGGGCGCCGCGCAGGTTGCCAGGGGTAGTGTCTAATCCGATCCAGGTGTCATGTTAATTCGCCCGGGTTGTACTGAATTCATGGTTACAATTTGCGCGTCGATGTGCCACCCTGTAAACTATCCTAACTAATATTATAAAATGAGGAAGTGAGTTTGTTTGTTTGTTTTTTACGCTTTCACGCTAAAACGGCTGAACGAATTTAGATAAAATTTGACGTATGAGTAACGTGACCATACGTCCCGTTTTGAACGGGACCGTCCCTTTTTTCGATTTTTTGTCCCGGTGTCCCCGAAAACCACCTAGAGACGCAAAATAGTCCCGTTTTCAAAGTCTTTCTTTAATGAATAAATTGTAGACGTCTGAAAAAACCCAGTTACAGGTTCCGGTTCTTATGGCGATGTTGTTTACTAAGGTGAATGTAAAAAAAATTTTGCCAAGAACTTTATTCTTATTTAAAAGAATCACCAATTCTGCTGACAAATATAAAAACGACTGAAAATTTATTTTGTTTATCATTTTAAATTTGTAATAAATCATTGAAATAAATAATATATATTAAAAACGTGTTTTTTTATTGAGAACCTAGGCTGGTATTCTCAACCTACTAATTGAGATAAATAAACCAATGTCCCGTTTTGAGTAAAATATAAATGGTCACTTTACGTATGAGTAGACCATGACCTGGGTTAAGATATAAGATAATTTGTATCCCAATATTCCCAAGGGATCAAAACTTATGCGGGTGAAACCGCCGGCGCAGCTAGCGGCCAATAATGTAATAAAGCTTAACAGTTTTTGTTTTTTTGTTTTTCATTTGAACGCGCTAATCTCTGGAACTACAAGTTGGATTTGAGAAACTCGTTTTGCATTTGGTTATAACACCACGATACGACCCTGTGAAATTATATCATACACTAGCGGATGTCACGCGGTTTCACCCGCGTAGTACCCGTTCCCATGGGAGTAAGGGGATAAAATATAGCCTATGTTACTTGCTGATAATATAACTATCCATTGCTGCAAGAATTTTTCAAATCGGTCCAGCAGTTATAAATTTATTCGTTACATACAAAAATACAAATCTTTCCTCCTTGTAATATTATTATTAGTATAGATAGATAAATCTAATCTTAGTCTTCTTCTAAGGAGTAAAAAAACAGGGGTTAAAAATAATAATATTAAGCCTCGTGCAGACTGGTGCGACGCAACGGCGTAACACGACTCTAACAAAACAATTTCTAAGAAAACGTCAGGGTACAACAATTACCGGTGCTGGGTCGCGCTAGTCTACACGAGGCTCAATTTCCAACTTTACCACCCCTTTATACAAATTCCCCTTTTTGCTCTATTTTTCCTTTATACGTCAGCAACACAAGAAACTTTAAAAAAAAACTTTCAAAATCACGTTTTCACACAAACTTCTTAAAATTCCTTCCCTTTTAGGAACAAAACCTTTTTATTTTTAAAGAAAAAATACTCTGAATTTGCTTCTGAAAGTTTCCGAGTCACATAAATAAACGCGACACATAATAAAGAAGTCGATATGGAGTAGTTACTCATGTTAATTATAAGCCACGACCACCAATTTCTTGTTAATATAAAATGAACATGTTTTTGTTAGCGACTGTACGTGGACTACGCCCACTCGTGACAAATAACGAGCTATTTCAGGCTATTTTTAAAATAGGTGAATAAAGTTTTCTAGGAAAATGTTTGTTTTTTAGTTAGAAGGTGAAATTGGATGGGTTGGGTTTAAGGATATCGGGTGCCTTCGTCTATTGACGAAGGCATCCGATTTCCTTTCTATCTTTATAACTACATAATAATGTAGGTATAAAGAATTTCACCGTGACCTTTAGGTAGATCTAAGTAGGTAGTTCAGTGAGGAACATACAAAAAAATACATTACTAACACACAGCACGTGGAGGTCGAAAAAAAACCCAATAAAAATCTTCACCATGAACTACATGTAAATGTATGTGCAAACTTTCATGGTGATCCATCTAACGGTGTAGGAGTTTATAGATAGATATTCATGTCACAGTAGATGTTTATAGCCGTGATATAGTTATATCCCTAGGGATAGCTATAAACCGTAATATAGTTAAATGAAAGCGGTTCATAACCGTCGGAGTGCCTTAATTTTGTTAGTGCGACTAATTTCAACTTAGCGCTCGCCGGCCGCTCGCTCGACTCTCGCATAGTTGGTCACTGTTCTAACCTAACCTAACCTATTTGGTTGGAGTGTCCTAACAGTTATAGAGATCGTACTCGTATCATAGTTATATTCCTAGTAAGATAGTTATGAATCGCTTTTCCCATGGGCGGCTTTAAAACTCTGACACCAGGTTAGTCACTAACACCTGCCGGGGCTGCGAATACGGGCCGAAAGGGAAATCGTGGCCCCCCGGCAACATGGCAACTGAAGGAACACTGATGGGCTTTAGTCAGTAAGAGTCTGACACGCCCTCCCGCTCCACCCAGAGCGGGAGAAGTTATTTGATAATTTCCCACCCAAAAAAAAAATGGTTAGTCACACGAAAAGAAGAAGTGAAGAAGTCACTACAGAGACTGTTACCATATTTACCGTTAACCTGTTTCCTTTAAACTATAAGAAACTTGTAATTTTTTCAAGCATCACCAAAGGAACCAACGAAACTTCTCCACTTCCCTTCATCACCACAACCACTCAAACGCCACAACTTCTTTATCAGAGCACTATCAATTAATCACGAAGGGCAACCAATTACTGGCAACATTAACCGGGGGTTAACTATAGTTAACCGTACTTTGGACGATAGTTTAATCGTTGCGTATAACTCCTCTGATGTTTATGATAGTTGAGTGTTGTGGAATGGGCGGACAATTAATTTTGGTTTTTGATAGGACAAGATGTATGGGAGTAACAAATGATTTGGCAGTTGTGAGTGAACGATAGGGATACGGACAACTTCGCTTTGACCCTAGGATGGTGGCGAGTGTGTTGGATCATTTAGCTCCCTTCAAAATGGTTGAGCTGAATGGTGCTAATCCATGCGTCATGTTCGTGAACGGGCGCCGTCAGTTGGGACTGGTCATCTCTTAGCTGCCAGGGCTTATTTTTAATTTTTTAAATTGTTCTTTTTTTTATCTTTTTATTACGGACGCTTCTAACGTGCACGTCTTTCTACATTGTTCTCACATGTATAATTTCAACATGAATGATGTAACCAATATTACGTAACAATTTTTTATTTAAAAGAGTGTCCGTGGAGTTTCTTGCCCGTTCTTCTCCATAGGTACCTACTACGCTTTGGAATGGGCAACTAGCTTCATACCTATTTCTGACTGACCGATTCCTTGACAATTCAAAAGTGCCTGTAAATGGTTTAATTGAAATAAATGATTTGAGTTTGAGTTTGCATAATCAGAGAAGGCCGTAATCCACCACGCGGGCCCAGTGCGGGTTAGTAAATGTCACATGTCTTCGAATTTAGGGTTCTAGGACATGCTGGTTTCCTCACGATGTTTTCCTTCACCGATTTGAAAGTAGTGGTGATGTAATAATTTACACAAAGTAAAGCGCCTGTCAGGGTTCGAACCCATGACCTACAACTCGTAAGTAGGACCTTGTTACCACTGGGCCACCTTTTTTTTTTAGTTAGGCCATCTCGTAGTTGACCTCTGAGATCATGACTGCTTAACCGGGCTTTCCTGTGGGTGCCTTAAGCTGCAACACTTAAAACCTCTAGCCAGGGGTTATTCAACTATGCTAATTAAAACTAGGTGAACGCTCGCTAAGGGCACCCCCTGTGGGGTACGAACTTCGGCTTAGGGCATCAACCGGAGGGAGGGCATCAAGGATGGGACGGGCTGCACTGGGCCACCACTTGACTTCTCTCCTAAGGAAGAAAAAAGAAACAGCTACCATTATCCATTGACACCATCCAGCTGAACATAATCAGCCAAATCATGGCCTCCTCAATGAGGTGTTTCAGTATCTTCTTAGGCTGGTCGGTGATAGCAGTATTTTAACACCATTTTCTCGAAATATCTTCTTGATCACCTTCCCTGATAACCAATTGAACTGCTCACCCAATTTTAAATGTATTGTAATGTATTTACTAAATCTTCAAAACATCAACCATCTAATTGAACCCTGACAATAACCCAGGTTAAATCATATCAAGAAATGGGTCACCTAAAAAAAACATTCGTCTAACCAAACCAGTGTTGCCACAAAAATTAAACCAAATCCGTACAAAAACTCGCGTGTGCCGACCCAACATTAACACATGACCTCAAAGACATACGGCCAACATGCTATCGAAAAATGCTAATGCTTCCGATCCTAATCTCAGCATTAACGCGTGAGCCGGACCACGCATACTTGACTAAATGTAACCCTTGAACTATCTGATAACACCCTTAGATTTCCACCAGGTTAACATGACCCTTCGAAATTCAAACATTCCAAGATGGCCGAAGACGATTTGTTCGGGACGAAAGAGGTCTTGGTACGCTGGGTGTTGCCAGCATGCGACGTTTGAAATATGTGTAGTGACGTCACATTTATGTCAGCCAATCCATTAATGTCCTTATCTGGACTTCCGAATTCGTGTGTTTCTTGAGGAAAGTGTGTGGGTTTTATTGAGGCGGGGCATGACACAGCAGGTTTTTTGGAGTAAGGAGTATCTTTTAGACGTAAATGTGGGTTATACAAGTAAGTTCATAGTAGAATAGTTTTTGTTTGTTTGTATATGTCGTAATTCGTTTCGAAATGTTATAAATATGCTTAAGTGCATTGTTTTGTTTATGAGACAAGTTTGGTCTTTAATGAACCAGTATCCTAATTGCCTAATAAACGATCAGACACAATCTGTTTCGATTTAAAACCGATTGCTAATCCATTGCATCATAAGTTGGAAAAAAAAATCTGCTCAACAACATAAATAACGCAATGAATGTTATTAAACTGTCAAAATGAAACAAATAAGTTACGCAATTAGGGTACTGGTCCTTTTTTTCGTCAGTTAAAAATATCTTCAACCTCAAGATATTTGAACTTTTCTTCTCAGACTGAACTTTTTTTAAATCGCTAACTAGTTCAAGTTGTATATTAAAAAACAGCTTTTTATCCATTGTATTTATCCATTTGGATACCTACTTAGACTACAAAAATTGTTTTCTAAAGCCCCCAGTAGACGTTCGACGTGCAAAATACACGCAAATCACGCAAAAAGGCCCAGTATACGTTGGCCGAGCCTGTCGCTCGGCCAACGTATACTGGGGGCTTATAAAGCCTTAAAAATTCCGTGACGCACCGATACTCACAATTTCCCATTCAACTTAAAAGCACTAATTACTAAGGATTACCTACACTGCTAACACAAATGGTATCTTCACATAATCCTTCAAAGATATTGAAAAGACCCGTTAGAGCTCGCAAATTCCCAGAAAACGCATGTGCTGTTAAAATTTCCTATTGATCGTGTACCCGAACAGCATTCGTTCTAAGAACTACAAAACAATGTGTGTAGTCAGGTAGACACATTGTTTTGACTTATTAAAAAAAAACTTTGTCTATGCGCTGACGTCATAAAACCTTTTTGTTAGATTACTTACCATTGTTCGTCAGTTGTTTCCAAGTATGTGTAAAGCAGAGGTGTTGAAAAGGGGCTATAGAAAACGAGCTACACCGGGGTTGTAAAAGAGATAGATCTTAAACTCAAATTTGAACGAATTGTAAAGAAGTAATAAAACATTTATGGCAACAAAAGTATGATATGAAAAAATATTATGATCCTTTTCACAACTAGAAGAGCCCAGAGGGCCTACCACCAGCTCAAAAGCAGTATTATTTTAATATTACTTCAGTGGGAGAAAGAGATGGAGCTATACGTCCTGTAGAGCTTCATCTCTTTCCCACGCTGAAGTAATATTAAAATAATACTGCTTTATGAGCTGGTGGTAGGCCCCCTGAACCTCTAAAAGGTACACAATACCAAAATTTATATCCCCGTTTGGTCTTAAGTCTAATACACCTGTACACACGGCTACACATCAAGCTATACATTTCCTGTATAAGCTGACCTCGCATTGTACGGAAATCCTATACAATGCGAGATCAGCATAAACTGGAAATGTATAGCTTCATGTGTAGCCGTGTGTACATACATTAGGTTTAATACACATTAATGTAGGGGCGGTGTAGAACAGTCCTGTTGCTGACCACTGTCTTGCTGTAAAGACACGGACTGGATAATCACGCACCCGGCCTAGAGCTGCCACCTCTCCGGGTTTGACCCGGAGTCTACGGTTTTGCATGGTGCATGTCCGGGCTACGGGTTTAACATCGATATCTCCGGGTCAGATGGAACGGGAAGCGACAAACGGTCATCCATCACGCACCGGGCGCACGGCGCGGAGTGCGTGTGCGTGCATGCGTGAGTGACAGTCTGAAATTTGTGGACAGACGAGCGAAACTGCTTATCAGTGGACATGGTGAAGGCCAAATTAATTGTAAAGATTAATTACAATATGAATTGCCAAGAATTTTTGAAGTTTTCGAAGAAACCTGAGCAAGAAGAAATGCTGAAACAATCCCTGCAGAATAAAAAATATAGTTTTAAGTGTCAAGCTAGTTCAAGTCAGCCTAGCACTAGCTAGGTAATTTATATTTAAAAAAACATTACCAATAGTCATTCACCCTTACTTTGTACCTACCTTAATTAATTAAATACTTAAAACTTGAATTTTTTATTTTTATTTGAATAAAATAAAAACTGTATTTCTAAAATCTCCGGGTCTACTGTTTTTGAAAGGTAGCAGCCCTAACCCGGCCTCTTGAAGATGACATGTTATCGAGTAGCTTTCGAAATATAACATAAAACCAAACTCATCATTACACCCCATTCCTAAAAACATACCTAAATAAAAAACCTCAAGCTTCCCTCTAAAAAACAAAAAATAAACACTCCCAGTTTTCCACTCCTCGTTCTATAAAATCAGAGGCAGTCTCGTAACACCAGTAAGTTTAATAACTCGTTGAAGTAGACTAGGAACACAAAACGAAGCAGACATTCGACTAACTACATAACAGTGTAGGCATGAGCTTCAACCAGCGCGCCTTGTTAGAACGTGCATGTAGGAAACATGGAGTGAATGGAAAATGTTCTGTCTGTATATGTGGAGGAGCTCATGGCTATGTACTAACAGCCACTCGAGTCGATCTGTCAGGTTAAGCTACGCTTGCCAGGGTTGGTCCGTGGATGGGTAACCATTTCTACATACCGAGACTCCTCCGTGCCTCGGAAAGCACGTTAAGCCGTTTGTCCCGGCTGTCATTCGTGGATCTTTGACAGTCGTTACGGGTCGTCAGAAACCCGCAAGTCTGACAACCAGTCTTACCAAGGGGTATCGTATTACCCAGTTACTGGGCCGTGGAGGTCAGATAGGCAGTCGCTCCATGTAAAATACTGGTATTCAGCTGCATCCGGTTAGACTGGAAGCCGACCCCAATACAGTTGGGAAAAGGCTAGGCAGATTTGGTAGCCTATGACAAGAAATTCACTGGTGGTGGAGAACCTGTTTTGCTAATGAGAGCATAATCAGTTCACCCTCATTCTTGGGCAATTAGATATAAAGACCAGTACCCTAATTGCGTAATGCACGATCAATCACAATTTGTTTCGATTTGAAACAGATTGCTCATCCATTGCTTCATAAGTTGCAAAAAAATATCTGCGCAACAACGTAAATAAAGCAATGAATGTTGTTGAACTATCAAAATGAAACAAATTTTTTTTAATTGTTTACGAAAATAAGTTACGCAATTAGGGTACAGGAAAAGTACAAAAATGATAATCAGGGCGACAATCTGGATAGTCAATTAATTATCCAGATTGACGTCCACTATTGTGGACAAGAACAGGCAAAGCAATTTCGGGACGTTTTGGTTATCCTGTTTTTTAAGTTTCGTTTACATAGTTGTAGTGTATCTATTTATTAGATATGTAAACATTTTTATTTATTTATTTATTTATTTATTTATTTATTTATTTATTTATTAGGGACAAAAAACATTTTTATCTACTCTCATAGCGTAATATTCGAATTATGAACTTCAAAACGAGTTTATATTGACATACTTTATAAACAGAATACCGAAATTTAAAAATAGAATCATATTATAACACTTTTTCTCTAACAAAATAATACTATAAAACAATTTTTTTTCTATTACGATACAGCGCTAATCCAAGAAGTTAATATCACCAAAGAGTTTCCATCAACTTTTGGCGGGGGACAGCAGCACCCACTGTAGCGCATGTGCGGTGATGTGCTGGTGCAAGCGACATTCATTTGTTTTGTAGTACTTCCTGAATTTCGTGGGATTTTTTAATTTATTCTTGATCTTTAACTTTGATTTTTTATTTAGTATTTGTTTCAATCCCAATGTTTGAGAGTAGATAAAGTAGTGTATGAAACTGCACATAACTAGGTATTAAAACATTCGTGTGATACTATTAAAAACCTCGCAACCTGCGGCTCGGTTTTTAAACACACACTCATGTTTTAATACCCCTCATTATGCAACAGTTTCATAAACTACTATTTCATGCACGTCATCAGTGAGGTCGCTGTCACTAATGTCAACGTCAGTTCACCACAAATGGCGGGAAACAGTTGAAAGTAAGGGGTGCCTGCACGAGTAGCAAGGTGTAGTGATGAGCCAGTGTAGTGATATAATCAGCTTAATATACGGCATCAACAAGATTCTACAATGGTCATTATTTACTGGGCTGTTTAATCTTCTACCGTGATGTTTCTTAGGAAATAAAAAAATAAAAAATTACTTTATTCCGCATAGGTTGCTTCACATTACTTTTAAAATGTCTGGTTTAGACTTTACCTCATCCACCCCAATTCTGACTTCCCAAAGTTATAAACACGTGTGCTATGCAGGTACACGGAAAGCTAACGTTTAAAACTGTAGGGAAAACATTGAAAATTTGGGCGCTTATCAGCCGGCGTGCTAACTTTTATTTTTGGCGCCCGAGGCTCGCTCCGTGTGTGCACGAATTGTTTGCAGACCTGTGTGGCTATTAGACAAGACTTCGTTCTATATTTGAATCAGATTTTTGTTATGAAGACATTGGTTGTCTATTTAGGTACCATAAAGGTATGATTCCGAACCCAGCTGCATGCGACAGTGCTGCCGCAGTAGTTCTACCGCGTCACTACTAGTTCCCCTAACATTTTCTATAGATGTTGATGAGATAACATTCCGAGCCTGGCAGCAATGTCGCGGTAGCATTACTGCGATAATACTGCGTCGCGGTCAGACCAGTAGTACGGAGTAAACTCCGTACTACTGGTCTGACCGCGACGCAGTATTATCGCAGTTCACGTGTTAAAACACGTGAACGTTGACAAGTAAATTGGCAACAATAACAGCGAGACACCACGAACAGCAGGTGCTCTGAATCAGCGACCAGCGGCAGCGGCAGACAGCACTGCTGCATGCAGCGGGATTCAGAAACATACCTTAATATAGTCAAGAAATAGAACAGGGATGATGCCTCGGTAAAAAAAAAGAAATTCTATTTAGTCCATCAGTCGGATAATAAAAAAATATTGGACACGAATTTTTTGCTTTATCATATTAATAAAAAATAACTTAGATAAAACGCATTAAAGTTGGGGAGTGGCGGTCACTATGTCACAAGTAAGTATAAAATCTACATACATGTGACGTCATGACACATTTTAACTCAATGTATCGCCGTAATCTTTTGATTAGGTAAAAAAAAAAAAAAACTCGTTAAATCTATACAAATAAACAAAATTGAAGTATCTGTTTGTAAAGTCAAAATAACAGATTTTTACTAAATGCATATGAAAGCTTCTTCAAAATGCTTCTTCCTATATTTGCTTGTACAAGGCTTTAGTACGCTCTCAACTGAAATATGCCGTGTCCGTCTGGAGTCCATACTACAAAAAGTACGTTGAAATGATTGAGCGTGTTCAATACAAATTCCTGCGTACCATGCATTATAGATGCTATGGATATTATTTGCCGTACCAAGATTTGCTTGCAAAGTATAAGCTCGCAACACTTGAAAATAGACGTAAGTTCTTAGAAGCCATGAATCTATATAATATTGTAAGAAATATATTTGACTGCATTGAATTGTCCAACATGGTATGCTATGTGGTTCCTAGGACAGTCCACAAGCGAAAAGTGCGCGCTGGCAGATTATTTTCAGTAGGTACTTGCAAGTCCAACTCTGGCCTGCGTTCGCCTGTTCGCAGAATGGTCGATTCCTACAATGGGAATTTTGAACACATAGACATTTTTGTTTGTGCTCCCTATACGTTCAGAACTCTTATACTCAAGGAGCTTTCTTGAACATTTATTTTCTTCTATTTTTGTGTACCATTTCTTAAAATTTATATGGATATACTATAAACACGTTAGTTAAGAAAAAAAAATGTATTTGTAACCCTAGCGATTATTTTCACTGTCACTGTCCTATAGCTAATCCGTGAACAGCGTTGTGGGCTGCAATATTGTCTATATTTTTTTATGTATTTCTTGTTCCTATGTTTTATATTGTAGCTGTTTGTTGTTCCTTTTGAATAAAAATAAAATAAAAGTATATACGGTACATAAAACGAAAACCTATTTTTTTAAATTTTGTCTTTGTCTGTCTGTTTGTTCCGGCTAATCTCCGAAACAGTTGGTCCGATTTTGACGGGATTTTCACTGGAAAATAGTTGATGTTATAAACATTGGTCGACAAGATGGACAACCCCTTTATTAGGCACTGAATGCGGAGGCATGTGCCAACCCCCCGTCCCTTGCTCGAAAACGAGGTGCCAGCAGTTGTTGCAGCTGAGCACGTAGCTTTAAATACCCCGCATAATAATCATGATGAAAATCTAATTTTGATCCAGCCTGTCCCTTCTTGCTGTCCTCCCCCCAGCGATGCCCTAAGCCGAAGTTCGTACCCCACAGGGGGTGCCCTTAGCGAGCACTCGCTTAATTTTAATTTAGAATAGTTTAAATGCCCCTGGCTGGGGAAGTCCGGTTAAGCAGCCAAGACCTTAGTGGTCAAAACGGCGAAAGGGCATAATAAAAAAAAGGCACGTGCCAACATGTGTTGAACCACGTGGTTATTAGTCGTGGTTTGTTTACTTTGTAAGTTTTACTAACATAGATTCTAACTAAGTCTTTCTTACTAATACTATATGGATTGAATGTACCTTTATGTGTGATCCGCAATAAATGAATATAAGGAGTAACGCAAGCTACAGGCGCAGGCAGGGTACTTTTATTTTAGAAAAAGAAAAAATAATTATTAACCATGCGGGCGAAGCCGCGGGCAGCAGCTGGTATTTACATATTTTTTTTTTTAAGTGAATAAATACTTCGTTAGGCGCGTTGGGCATTTTTGAGATGGGAAAAAACAATTGAACTTGCGACACTGTTACCGACACCAGCTTTTGACCATTTAAAAGACATCAACGCGCGATACATTTTCTTTGGGATTAATGACATTCCAAACATTGAGACATCACAACGACATGATTGACATTTCCCTTTTTAATACATAATCCAGATACAGCATTTTGAGGGTTGTCTCGTGCAACCTGGCAAGTCCCATATTTGTGCACTGGATTTCTGTTCACTTAAACGAGAATAAAAAATGACGAAATGTATTTTTTTTTTTCAGTACTTATAATTTTAATTTTTAATAATGATTTTTAATGATAATTTTTTAATGATAATTTTTAATGAAAATTTTTGAATATTTTTAATGTTATTACTGTTTTATTACTTATTTATTATTTTATTGTAAATGGGTATTTTGCCTGAATTAAAACACCATTTATTTATTATTTTATTTTATTTATTGAATACCGACATCAAAAAAGAAAAGCATTTCCTGCACAATAAAATTGTTCAAGTTTTCACTTCTGTCGGCACTCTTGGAATCCCACTGGTTTTTTTTTACATTTAAAATGTATTATCCTCTGCCGCGTCTACGCCGCTCAAGCGTAGATGTAAAGCGCACGCGAGCCAGTATTTACGGCCGGTATTTCGGCCGTGTGTTCTCACACGTCGGCCGATACACATCTGATTCATTACCAGCTGTTCTGTCTATACCTGTACTTACACGTAAGCTTGAGCTTTGATTTAGATGGGAAGTTTTGGCGCGGCGATTTTAAAATACATTTTTGGTGGTATTTTACATGCTGTTTTACACAGATTTGGAATAGTTACTGGTATTTTATGTGCTGTTCCACTCAAATTTGGATGAGTTATTTGTTCGTCTACACAGATTTGGATTCGTTACTGTAGGCGCGTTGGGCATTTTTGAGATGGGAAAAACAATTGAACTCGCGACACTGTTACCGTTACCGTTACGACACCTCATTAAAAGTATTTCCTGCACAATAAAATTGTTCAAGTTTTCACTTCTGTTGGCATTCCCGTAGTGCCACTGTTTTTTTTTTAATATTGCATCTTGCAGTTGGTGGGGTTTGTTGGTGGGGCTTGTGGCTAAGTAATAACAGCTGTACGGGTCGATCGATCAGGTTAAGCTACGCTAGCCGCGGTTGCTCTGTGGATGGGTGACCATCTTTACATACCAAGTCCCCTCCGTGCCTCGGAAAGCACGTTAAGCCGTTGGTCCCGGCTGTCATTTGTAGATCTTTGACAATCGTTACGGGTAGTTAGAAGCCTTAAAAGTCTGACAACCAGTCTTACCAAGGGGTATCATGTTACCCAGGTACTGAGTTGTGGAGGTCAGATAGGCAGTCGCTCCATGTAAAATACTGGTATTCAGCTGCATCCGGTTAGACTCGAAGCTGACTCCAACATAGTTGGGAAAAGGCTAGGCAGATGATTGCATCTTGCAGTTGACCACTAAGCTCATGGCTGCTTACCGGGCTTTCCTGTGACTGCCTTAAGCTTCTACACTCAAAGCCTCCAGCCAGGGGGTTACTTGTTCGTTGTCTATGATTTATATCTGACTAGCTGGTGGCCTGCGTGGAGCTCGGAAATTATCCCACAGGAACGTACACACGGCTACACATCAAGCTATAAATTTCCAGTTTATGCTGATCTCGCATTGTATAGGATTTCCGTACAATGCGAGGTTAATTTATACTGGAAATATATAGTATGCATGGTCTGTCCGTGTGATGATCATCCGAATCCATTCGATCTTTTCAACGCATGAAAGGTGACAAAATTACAGAGTTACGTTCGCATTTTAATGTTATATTGCTAATGTTACAATGCATTTTTGATGTGTAACATCTTTCCTCTCGCTTTCCAGCAATCTGTGGGAGTGATTTCGTGAAAAGGGACGGAAGTGTATCAACAGGAAGCCGGGGAAGCGCGCGCTATTTGATTTGACCAATGAGCGTGCGCAGTGCTAGAGTTGGCCGTCAGAAACGACCTTGATGAGACCACGCCCCTTTAATGTTGCTTATTACAAAGGTGAGATGTCTGATGTTACACATCATATGCGACTACTGTAAGGCTTGATCGTTTTTGAAGTGAATACTTCTTTAGGCGCGTTAGGCATTTTTGAGATGGGACTAAACCAACGATTTCGCGACACCATGACGACACCTCGTTTTTGTAAACACGATTGTGCTCTTTATTTATATTTCGATACGAATCAATGTTCTATGCAAGTATTTTACTTTAAAGGCTTTGGAAGTTTTTTTTTTTTGTGAACGCGATTGTGCTCTTTATTTAGATAAGGTTACGGACAATGCTTTATACAAGTATTTTTCTTCCACCAAGGCGATCTTGTTCTAGTTTTCACTTCTGTCGGCACGCCCGGAGTGCCACTGCCATTTTTTTTATCACTCTGGCTAGTTTTAATGCTTGTAACTACACGCTTTTGATGGGACTATCATAGATTAATGAAAATAATTAGTAAGTCAGTTGGAGGTGCAAAAAAGTTCACAGGTTTACCACTAATTGAAAATTTTTCACCATCGCTTATTGTCACCTGCATCGCCGAAGGAAGTGCCAATGCATTTTCGACTTAATACGCAAATTTATGTCAGTGACCTTGAGTCCTTGTCCTTGTCCTTGATTAGCTTGCGTGTTCTGTACTGAGCTCACGCAACGCGTCGTACGTCCAGTCAGTAATAGGACTCGCCCATCAAGGAGCGCTGTCCTAAATTAGACGCATTATTAATTTATTATACATAAAACAAAAGGTATTTTAATAAAACATGTATACTAAAAAATTAATAATTAAATTATCTTTAAAATAGTGAAAGTTTCAGGAAAATACGCTTGATAGTTTTTGCGTGATTCTCAGTTTTTTATCCGCGTTAGACATATCTTTACAAATTAATTTCACTATGTAATGTAAACATAATTTAAAATATTCCTTTATTAAGTTATTAAGAAAAATGCTCTAATTTCAAATATATTTTTTCCAAATCATGAACACTACTCGTTTAGACGTGATCTTCAGTAAAAAATCATTATGTCGGTTATCGTCGCCTTAAAGAATAACTTAAAATGTCTCATGTGACGAGCTCATAGACTAACTTTTTATAACTGACATACTAAAGCAAAAGTTAAAAAACAAGTGATCATTATCTTGTTGCAATTACATCATCATTTGCAAGCCGATGACATTAATGACATGTGAAAGTGCGGAAGCGATCGTTAACAATGACATTCCGTGTCCTATGACTCATATTCCTGACACACTGATTAATATTGATAAGCAAGGTAATATATAAGGTAAAATATAAAGCACAAGCATAATGTTTCATAATCTCATTAGTGGATGCCGTACTGTTCTCCTAGACAGGTAACAAAATAACTTGTGTTTAGGAGAAACAGTTACGATCCCCGTCATAAATGGTTGACTTAAAAAAACTTTTTACAAAAAAAACCGACCTCCAAAAAAAACACTACAAAGTGAAAAATAACTTTAATTTCGAAAGTCGGTGTCTTGTGTTTTGTATTTTCGTTTTTTGCCACCGACTTCCGAAATTAAAGTTATTTTTCACTTTGTAGTGTTTTTTTTGGAGGTCGGTTTTTTTTTTGTAAAAAGTTTTTATTTTTCACTTTTTAGTTGTGGTACCTACCCCACACACATTCGAATACCACTACCTGCTACCAATGACAGAAACTTATCATATCATCTACATACTAAGTGGGAAAAAAATACGTATTTTGTAGCTAACTCAAAAACTATCGAAGCAAAGTTAATAAAATTAAATGGGACCAATTCGAGAGCACACCCTTTCAAACAAAAAAATAATTTTCAAAATCGGTCCACAATTGACGGAGAAATCGGTGGACATACATAAAAAAAAAAACAAACATACGCGACGAACATATAACCTCCTCCTTTTTGGAAGTCGGTTAAAAATAGCACGTGTTAAATATTATTAGTATATAGTAATCATTACAGCAAGCTACAAAATAAGACAAATTAAGGTTATTAAACAACAAAAAATAAAAATAAAAACTTATAAAAAAAATTAATATTTTTTTTTTTGGAAAAAACAAAGTTATGAATTAAAATATTCAGATGGTGTGCTGAGTATTTTGTTAGTGTGGTAAGTGTTTCGTTAATTTATGTAGTGTGTGATGCATGTATGTGTTTGAGTGATCACGTCTTTAGGAATTCTTTGGTTTCAGAAGGAGCGAACCGTCTTTTTACATTTAAAATTTAGTAAGCTGTAAATCGAGATTTTTGCGTTAATTTTACTGTAGAGTGAAGGGCCGAGGTAAGAGGCAAACTTTTTATAAAAGCTGTACGTGTAGATGGTATTGTGCAGATTAGGTCTTAGCGGCGTTTGGAGATTTTTATAAAGGTATGCGAAACTAAATTTTAAGCTTCCTACAAATACTTACTGAAAGATGGATTCTAAACTAGAGAAATTAGCGAACTTTTCAGTTTAATTAACTAAAATCAACTGCAAAGAAACGTGTCGTCAATTTCATGGCACTGACTTTACTAATTCCATTAGTAAGTAAGTACCTAACTATAAATAAGTGTTGATATTTGCTCAACTTAACGGTCAATCCGAGGTTATCGTTCCAAAATAGTAAAACAAATCTAATTTGTTGTGGCTACCGCTAACTTCGTAGTGTCATCTGCCCCGACCCTAACTGTTTTTTTTTTCGTTGAGGGAAAAATATCAAACAGTGATTTTGGGGATATTTCACACGCCTCAATTCTGTGATTGTGAAATTAAATTCAAGTGATAGTTTAGCAGTCACTGGACGTCGCAACGACTTTAAAAATGTGGCTAGGACAAACTGCAGGCGTAGCATGAAAACCATAGAAATGGGTTTTCTACGGGTTTTGTCGACGGAAGAATAGACAAAATGACAGATTGTGATTGTCTTCCCTCGACAAAACCCGTTTCTATTATGGTCATGCTAAGCGTGCTGGATGCAGAAAGCGGAACACGGGGTGTTGTGCCGCAGCCTGCGATAGCCTGAGCCAATTAAAAACAAAACTTGAAAACTTGAAAAGTTCTTTAAGCGCGTTGGGCATTTTTGAGATGGGAAAAACCAATTGAACTCGCGACACCGTTACCGATACCTCATTTTTGTAAACGCGATTGTGCTCTTTATTAATATTACGTTACGGATCAATGTTCTATGCAGGTATTTTTACTTTAAAGGTTTTGGAAGTTTTTTTTTGTAAACGCGATTGTGCTCTTTATTTATATTGAGTTACGGATCAACGTTCTATGCAAGTATTTTTACTTTAAAGGTTTTGGAAGTTTTTTTTTTTTTTTTGTAAACGCGATTGTGCTCTTTATTTAGATAAGGTTACGGACCAATGTTCTATACAAGTATTTTTCTTCCACGAAAGCGATCTTGTTCAAGTTTTCACTTCTGTCGGCACTCCCGGAGTGCAACTTTTTTTTTTGTGGGTTTGCCTTGTGAAAGGTTAGGGCGGACAGAATCTAGCATAAACACTGGTTTTAAGATATAACCGTTTTCTTTCATAAGGACGTCTACCATTTTACATTACAAGAAATTGATCTGTCAAATAGACAAGGTTTCCACATTGCCAACATTCCTCATGTGAGTGGTCATAGCTTCAGTCGGGAAAAACCAGAGGGTTATGTGACAGTTCTTCAGACCTGGTGATGGTAGAATTTTTTCATTAAAACTAAAACCCAATTGGCATTGCATCATAATGTCTCTTTTCCTACCTATGGACCTGAACCTGGTACTTGTTGGAAGGCCTATACTAGACTATTAACACTGTTATTTGAAAATATTGCAAAAGCCAATTATTTTTAGGGTTCCATACCTCAAAAGGAAAAAACGGAACCCTTATAGGATCACTCGTCTGTCTGTCTGTCCGTCTGTCACAGCCAATTTTCTCCGAATCTAATGGACCGATTAAGTTGAAATTTGGAACACATATGTATATCTGTGACCCAAACACGAACATGCATCGTAAATAAATTAATTTTGAATATAGGGGTTACTTTTGGGGGGCAAACAAGAAAATTTTAAAAAGTTATGCTAATAATACCATGTGACATATCAAATGAAAAGGCTTGTTACGAGGATCTTAAACATATTTTTTATACAATTTTAAAATAAATACTCTTAAAGATACTATTTAAGAAATTCGATAAAAATTGACAATTCCCCCGGGCTTATCTCCGAAACTACTGGACCTAAAATTTTGAAAAAAATACAAAGTATGGCTCTTTACTCATAGATTACAAAAAAACTTATAAGAAGTCTATGGTCTTAAAATAACATGGTAAATCTCTCAATATTGTGCGTAAAAACTTACATTTGCAGTTGAAATGTACGGAAGAACATGTTTTTCAACTACAATGTTAAGTTTGTTCTGAGGATAAATAAATTCATCTCAACTACGGAACCCTTCGGAACTTGACCGATTTTTTAAAATAGTAACCATGGAGTTTTTTGTCGGCTCTTCTCCATAGGAAACGACCAATTGGAACCGTGCACCTAGCATCTGACGCATAACGTATCGTAAGTGCCCATGTAGGTTTATGTGAAATAAAATACATAGTTATTTTTGTTGTTTTCAGCAGGTATATTAGAATACCTACCCACTTGTGTAATGACTAAGTTTGTCGGTTAAATGTGCCTTATCAAAATGTACATATTTAGAAGTACAGAACAAAAACGAGCATATGAATAAACGAATACCTTTAACCTTTCCTTAACCAAATTAGTTATATGACTAATTCTGACGTGAATGTGACGTCGCTTATCAGACATAAACCACAAAACATACGTCTAGACAATGAACGAACGCATTTATATAGTGAGAGAAACTTCAGACCACCGCCGTCACCAGACGGCAAACTACCGTCATCCGAAATCTAAGTAGGTCATTTTATAATAGTAGTTTATGAAACTGTTGCATAATGAGGGGTATTAAAACATGAGTGTGTGTTTACCGAGCCGTAGGCGAGGTTTTTAATAGTATCACACGAATTTAATACCTATATTCCATTTGAAATAAGATTAGACATTTAAACAAACCTTTTTTACAGTCCGTTGAACCGATTTTGACTTCTATACCGTAGGCATAAGGATGGCATTAAAAGCAAAAAAAGTGGTTACAATACCAATGTTTACTGCAGCTGCCATTTGTCATGCCACCAACGCAATAGAAGTCAAAATCGGTTGAACGAACTGTAAAAAAGGTTTAGTTAAATGTCTAACCTTATTTCAAACGGAGTATAGTTATATGCAGTTTCATACACTACTTTATCTACTCTCATACATTGGGATTGAACTTAATACTAAGTAAAAGATCAAAATTAAAGATCAAGAATAAATTTAAAACTCGAAATTCAGTACTACAAAACAAAAGAATGTTGCCTGCAGCAGCACATCACTGCACATGCGTGCAGCGGGTGCTGCTGTCCCCCGCTTAAACATACTTACCATTACAAAAATTGATGGAAACTTCTTGGTGAGTTAGTTTGTTATGTAATTTTTTTTACTCAAAAATGCATGTAATGTGGTCATTATTTTGACAACCTTGTTTGAGCAAAGTCGACCTTGCCGTTCTGTTTCAAGGAGCGGCCGACAAAGTTTTGCTGGCCGCTCTAACAGGCCGGCAAAACATTGCCGGCCGCTATTTTGACGTTTCAACGTTTTAAAAAATCAAATGCAAAAAGGTTTTATTTAAAACACAGCTGTTTGTATTTATAGAGATAGGTACAATAAGATTTTATTCCATATTTGGCTGTATAGTTCCAACTACCAATGTTAAAAAAAAAAAAACAAAGAAGTAACAAATGCGCGGTTCAGCGAAAATTTTATTTTTATTTAGTGAGTTTTTTGCTAAAAATGAGCTATCAAAGCGAAAATTCTTCCGATTCAATGTGTTTAACACCGCCAGACATTAAAGATGAAGCTAAATTAGTGGTTGAAAATTTAATACCGCGAAACTCAAAGGAAAAATATGAGCTTGCATATGAAAAATTTGTGCAGTGGAAAATCAGTAGGAAATCTAAATCTTTACTTGCTGGTTTTATTTAGATTAGGTACTTGCATTTTTGAGTAAAGCACTATACAAGCCTTGGCCCATTATGACTGCTTCGCTGGTCACGCTATGATTGCCTCGAGCTAGCCTAGCTACGCTCTAGGCCTTCCAGCTTGGCCATCATTGCAGCCCTTGCTGTCCTCGCTGTAAAGGCCTTGACCTACGGCCTCGGCCTTTATCTCAGCTCGTCCATCAAGTGCTGCACGCTGACCGCGCTGTGTCGGCCTGGAGCTGCGCTACGCTGCGCTGTCGGCCATCATCAGCGCGACCAGCAAAGTAGTCATTATAGACCGCGGCAGTAATGTACTAATAAATATGTGCATTTATTTAATAATAACCTTATTTTTAAATCTCTGTATCGCACTGAGGTTTGCTGTTAGAGAACTCAATTTTTAGTTAAGCTCGCCTTTGTCAGCTGTCCTTATAATTGTATAACATTATTTTTTGTAATTTATTTGTACAATGAATGAATGAAGAATAAAAATATCAGCCTTAAAACATGACCAAACCATCTACATTTTCCAAGTTCAATTTTTGTCCCCACATCTTAAAACTATAAACCACACAACGTACCTTCCAATAAAGCTTGAACAAAAAAAAAATACTATCTCCTCTAAGTTAAGCGAAGTGAACACGACTGTACCAGTACCTACAAGTTGGAAACTAATCTAAGTGGCGAGTACAAGTTGGCAGACAAGTGCCGACGTGGACGGGCCATGTTTTTTTAGTTTTCACCCTTCAGCCAACTGCTCCGAGTGATATGAGCATCGCATGCATGGAAGAATCAGAGAGTACTTTGGCCACAGAGACATACAAAAATTAAGCTGTCGGATTTCTGGTTTGTTAAAGAAGAGTGTTTATGCCATTTTTGCTTCTTTTTTACTCTAGATGTATGGTCATGGATAGAATAACTTCTGCGAACAGTTTGTAGGTTTAATTTTATATGCAAGAGTTTAAAAATCTTAATAGGAATCAAAGTTATCGTCTGAAGCAAATAGTTTATGGGTAGTAAAATTGAATAGAATGGGACTGATGAAAAAAAAAAAAAAACAAATTAAAAGGACGGGCTTTCTACAGAAGCTAGACAAACAAATAATACTTAAGTCTATTTTCACCCATTTCGTAATTGTCACGGAAAACCGCAGTAAAATAGATGCTAAACCACTTTTCTTTATTATATCAACGCTCTGCCTTACAAAAATGGTGCCAAGTACGTGTTGCAAATATAAGGCATTTATTTTTACAAAAATTACCAAACGGAAAAAACTATGTTAGTATCTTTTAGGGGTCATATTTCTCAAACTGGCACCTGATAGATACAGCATGTATCAGAAAGGTGTGGTCATATTTAACTTTATCCATGGGACCAGCACCGTACCTAATCGCGAAAAAAAAATCAACTGTCCCATACAAAACTTCAATATCAACTCGACCCAAATGTATGGGATACATGCTGTATATATATAGCATCGCCAAACTATTCTTTTATCAAAAAATCCAGTTCCAAAAAACCTAAAAGAATAACCCTGCAACCTCTACCTGAAACTACTCTGTGCAAAGCCTTCGAAGACGTCTGGAAGGTACGTGCTGCCAAAATATTCATTTCTTCCGCCTCGCCTCCACTCGCTTGAACGTTCAAGCTTGCATTCTGATTTATACGAGACCAGTACACCTTGTTATCGCCATATATGTCTTACTTACAAGAGTTCTGAAATATCTACGGTCTTGGGTCCTGAAGATGGAGTGGTCTAGTCTTTTAGGAGTCTTGGGAAAGTAATATTTGAAGTAAGTCTGGGACTGTGATTGGTATTGGTCAAGTGTTTCTTCGTGTCATTTTGATATAACTGTGTGAGTTCGCCAGAAGGATAGGTATCCAGCCAGGTCTTTAGGGGTTTTGGAAAAATCAGAATAAATCCCCCTTTTCAAATCCATTGAATGTAACCCCGGGTCCACACTCTCCAGGAGGCAAGCGAGAGCGGTAGTGTGGATAACGCCCTCACATCCTCTCATCGTCCCTCGCCTCACCGCACGCGCGTCTTTTCGGTGTCGGTTTTTTTACCGGAGTCATAGGACGCGAGGCGCGAGGCGTGGCGGGCAACTGAATAAAACGAGAGTCTGGATGGGTAGCACTCGTGTAGCCTCCGGTTGCCGCGACTCGTGCAAGGGCCTCCACGAGGCGCACTTGCGAGAGTGTGGTTCCAGGGTTACATTATCCCCTGAGATTAATGGTCGTCTGCCAGACAAGACAGAAACTCTTAAGACGAACCGAAAATGCCTGAAGAGCTGCTGGTGCATGAGAGCTGATGAAATGAGACCTCCCTCTGCACTCAAGCGAAAAATTATGGACATGTGCATTTTTTCCATTTTGTTCTATGGATCCCAAACTTGGTCTTTGATAACCATTCAAAAGTCCGAACTGAAGATTTGCCAACGTGCGTTGTTTCCAATTGACGTTACTCTATTTAAACTAATTTCAACTTTATGTCTGTTTTAATACAAGTTGATTTCAGAATGACTAGTACTATTTAAAAATTCATAAATATGTTTGAAATTGTAGCGCATACTGAACTTTATCAGTGGGCTTTAAATTTGTTTTTCCAAAAACACATATTTGTTTATATTTTCGGGAAATAAATCGTGAATGTAGTATAGGATTCAGATGAATAGACCAGAGAACACCACACTGCGCTTCAAAACACAAATAACTTACGTTGCTCAAAAAGCCGTAAAGTTGAAGTGGGACTGGGCTGGCCACGTCTGCCGCATGACCAATGAGCTGTGGGTCAAAATAACAACTATTTGGAACCCTGAAATAGCTAAAAGGCTTCGCGGCAGACCCCGTAGAAGATGGAGGGCCGAGCTGGACAAAACAAACGACCATGTGGTCCACGTTAGCACTAGATCGCACTAAAAGTTATGGGGAGCGGCCTTTGCCCAACTGTGGGATGATACAGGCTAACAGTAATAGTAACTTCTTGGCATTGTAACCAGCACAATTGACTATTTCATAAAGTACTCAATCACAGATTACAGTCCTGCTGAACTATCTCCTCGGCAACAAAGAACAGAACCAGTAACTCAACTCCTCAACGAAAACACAACCGACGCTTTTTAAAAACAAGCTCTCCGTACACCCCTATGACCTAACCCTCACCAGCCGCTATATGAAACTCATAACCCATATTTAGGCCAATAAATCACAGTACATTATTAAGAAAGCCGTTCTTTCCCCATTACAAAGTGAGGTCAGATGTTATCAGCCCACATACAGGTTACACACGTAATGCTGATTTTGACGTGTGCCCACGCACGAGAGGGTTGACTTCGTACGACGTCAGTAACAATTTGAATTACGAAAACAACCCTTATTGCTACGAAATAAAGACGCTGCTAATGTGGAATATTATTACTGTTTTAAGTGTGGTTCGCTGTATGTTCGTGACTTTTCGTGTTAAATTGGTTGTAAGGTGTTTAATGGGTGCCTGTGTGCACGTGTGTTTTGTTTTTCTTTTTTTTTTGCTTTTAGGGTGAATATTTTGTTGAGCATATCGGAATACTGTACTTTTTTTAGGTCAAGACACGCGACATTTTCATCGTCAAACACTTTGAAAACAAAATCCCGTGCACACGACGACCACATCTGTTACCGCCCCGGTTCTACAGCGGCCGAGCGTTGCAAGCAAAACTAGTCCTTACGGTGGTTAGTTATGGCTTTCCGCGATAGTACCAACTTTCAAGTTGACGAATAAAAGTTCAATATAACATAACATCACGACTGTAATTTCCGAAAGGTTAAACAGAGGTGTACCTATACTGCCCTGCTAAGTCGAAAGACGTTAACACAATCGGAGTAAGTTTTGAGCAAAATGAATTTTTGTAAATTGTAATATAAGGGAAAATTGAGATATAAAAACTTCCTAGTGGTTTTTTTTATGTTTTAAGTTAGATAGCGCTATTTGGCTTATACCATTAGATGCAAAACTGTTTTAGTAGATTGTTATAAGAGGGGCTAAAATAACCCATTCTATCGAGGTAGTTTCACTCCTTATAATGGGTTTTAGCGCCGTATGTTACACTCTACTTTTCACTACGATTGCGAGAAAATAAAATAATCCAGTACAATATTAAATAAATCATTTTATTTTTTTAAATATACAATTTGTTTAATCTGAATTTTTAAGGAAACTTTTTATATGCGGTAGTAAAAAGCTGTTTTACATAAGGATAAAGATTTTTTCATTTTTGTAGACTCGTTGGTTACAGACAAGTAATTTTTGTCTGTAAACAACGAGCCTACAAAAATGAAAAAGTCTTTTTCCCCTAGAGCAAGATATGCAATTTTTTCCCCGCTCTGGTACGCTACAATGATGGATTTTTTGAGCAAGAGGAGTGAAAAAGCTAGCGGTGCCGATTCCCTTGTTCACAAACTAAACTAAATTTAAGTTCAATGCATCTTTTTCTTTCTATTTCATTAAGAAAAGGACAGAAGATAAATTTTAGTTTAGTCCTGTCAAATTAATCGGCGCTTGACGTAAATTGACGTAATTTTAGTAGGTAAGTTTTTAATCACGTCTAAATTTGTATGGAGTAGTGAAATAGAAGGAAAAAGATGCACTGAACTTAAATTTAGTTTAGTTTGTGAACAAGGGAATCGGCACCTTTGTATGTATAAAAAAACTAAAAGAGTTTATCTCAGAGGTAGCCCCTTACAGGCTTAACAGGGCAGTACAGTACACCCATATTTCACCAGCTATGTTTAAATCCCATGTGATAGGGGGCGAGCCCATTGCCATCAACCGGGCATTCAGACATTAGCTGCTACTGAAAAATTCCTAATGGAAAAACACAATAACACTTTGCGCGCCCTGGGAGTGACTGTGAGATAGAAATAAGAGAGTTTGGTGATTCTTCGTATAGGTACTACCAAAGAAACGTAGTTTGAAAACAAAACCCCGTGCACACGACCCTTTTTAGGGTTTCGTAGTAAACAAGGAACCCTTATAGTTTCGTCATGTCCGTCTGTCTGTCTGTCTGTCTGTCCGCGGTCTAGCTCCGAGACCCTTCGTACTAAAAAGCTATAATTTGGCATAGGTATACATATTAATTACGCCGACAAAGTGGTAAAACAAAATAATGAAAAAAAATTTTTTTTAGTGTACCTCTCATACACGTAAAGTGGTGATGTTTTGTTTTTTGTTTTTTTTACCTATGGTGAGGGGTATCATTGGAAAGGTTCTTCAAAAACATTTAAGTTTGTGAAAACCATTTTTGGATTCAGGGATCCGTTTGCGAAATATTAAGCTTTAAAGTGCTAATTTTTGTTAGAGTCAAGTGTCGTCGTCCCCTACCGGCTTAATGGTTGGTTTTGGGTGTGTGAAAAAAATCACAACAGTAGTTTATATAACGAAATTAAAAGGAAAACTATCACAACTAAGTAGGCTCTACAAGTTAACGAGTAATAATCGACCAACTGCAGTTGCAAAAACATGTTTTACCATACATTCCGTATGGGAGAACATATTTTTCAACTACAAAGTTAAGTTTGTTTTTGGGATAAATTCATCCCAACTACGGAACCCTTCATTGTGCGTGGTCCGACACGCATTTGGCCGGTTTTTTCGTATGTAAGCGATACTATATCGGCCAGGCGTTGCAAGCAGAAATAGTTCTTACGGTGTGTAGATATGCGTTTCTTCGATGGTACCTATTCTTAGCAACAATCTTCGATGACACAAAATAAATACGTCACAGTTTTTTTGCAAACAACTCATTATTATCCAATTCTTGATAAAAAGATCAAATGTATAGTAATTGTAAATGCTATAGGATTTCCTTGCGTGGGCGTTGATCCTTGTACGAGTAGGTACGTGGGTGGCGACTTTCATAAGTGTAATTGAAAACCGAAATAATTTACAAACAAACTTCGTCGCACGGTTCCTACCTAATATCATTGAGTATACGTAAAAGCCTTTCAAGTTATTGTGTACTTAGTTAAGACTAAAGTACCTGGACATCCGAGCTCTGTTCTGCACGCGTAGCATGACCACCGCAGAAACGAGTTTTGCTGACGGAAGAATAGACAAAATGACAGATAAACAATCACAATCTGTCATTTTGCCTATTCTTCCGTCGACAAAACTCGTTTCTACGGTGGTCATGCTACGCGTGCTGGTGAAAATAGAGAATGCTCATTTAATAGTTTATGAAAGTTCATTCATTCCATGCTGCCATGATAATAGGTACTTACTAATTCCATCCTGCCATGTCATTATTCATTATCTTGTTCTTAACTTTGGGCGACCGAGCTCTGCCCGGGTGAAAATACGGAGAAAACGAATTTTCCCAGATATGAGACTTTCCCAGATATGAGACTTACTATAAGATCGATTTTTCGCCCCGTAAACCCCTATATTGCAACTTTCTTCGAAATCGTTAGAGCCGATTTCGAGAACGTGAGTACAAATATATACACAAACAAATATTTGTATATACAAATATTGCTCGTTTAATAGTATAGGATTATGGTAATTTTATAATAAATATGTAAAAATTGCACATAAGGCCAACCTTTAGAAACCCACAACTTCTTTTTATGTATGCCAGGCTGACGATGACGACTAATTATTAATAGAAAATATATTAAAAAAAAAAAAAAAAAAAACGATTTGTCACATTATGGAAGTTCGAAAATCGAAATCCGTGAAAACTCTAAAAAGAAACAAAAGTAAAGAGAGATATTCTTCAAAAAAGTCTTACGACATTGCATCGGCTACGTATTCTATAATCTACAAAAACCCGGTATGCCGCCATCACAGAATAAGTTTCCCATATCTGAGCCGGCCATTCACAAATCCATTTCTTTTTTTCCCGCGTAAAGTAGGTTCAAAGCCCGGGAAAGTGACGGATGCTTTCACGCCTTATCCGCTCTTGAATGAAACCTTTTTACTCAAATCCAACTATTTCAGTCCCATGATTATTATTTTATGGTTAATTAATAGACAATCAATAGAACGTTTATAGGAAAATTATGTGAGACTATGGAATGAATTTTACCCTTGAATTAGTTCAAGTTTGAAGGTCATTGAAGACTGCTACTAAATATTTATCGGTATTTTTATTCTATTTTGATTCAAACTGCCTTATGTAATAAATAATGAAGTTTATATTGACAATTGGAGCTATTTTCAAATAAAAATAGTAGATTTGATAACAAAAATAGACTAGATATTTTTTTGTTTTTGTGTGCATCTACTCATATACAGTCTGCGGCTTGAGAAAATTGGTTGCTCAATGTGAGGCGTATGCTCAAGGTCATGGCTTGGCATACAACACTAAGAAGTCGGAGATTATGGTCTTTGAGGGTGAGGATAAAAGTCCTGATGCAGTACCGCCTGTGTTACTTTATGGTACACCTTTGCAGACAGTCTACAGGTTTAAATATCTTGGTCATATATTAACTCCCAACCTCAAAGACGATGATGACATTGAACGGGAGCGGAGAGCGTTGTCGGTTAGAGCGAACATGCTGGCTCGCAGGTTTGCACGATGCTCACTTCCTGTAAAGATCACGCTCTTTCGAGCCTACTGTACTAGTTTTTACACGTGCAGCCTGTGGGCTAGATATACGCAAAGATCGTATAGCGCTCTCCGCGTTCAATATAACAATGCGTTTAGGATACTGGTGGGGCTGCCACGTTTCTGTAGTGCGTCAGGGATGTTCGCAGATGCGCATGTAGATTGCTTTTACGCAACAATGCGTAAAAGGTGCGCAGGGTGTGGGGCAGCTCCAACAATGTCTTAAGCATGGTTGCGAGTCGCCTGGACTGTGAATACGTTGGTCACTGTTGTGCCCTCTCTCATGAGATGTCGCAGCGGTGACCAACCGTTATTGATTGTAGGTATTGTTTTTCTTGTTTTTGTTTAGTGTCTGTGCTTACTAACATAGTCGTAAGTTTTACTAACAATCTTGTTGAGTCTTGGTTACTCGAATAAAGAAAATTCTATTCTATTCTATATAATTTTAATTCCATCTTTTACCTGACTAGAACAACAGTGTTTTGTCTGTGTGAAAGATGATATGGCTAAAAAGGGGGTGACTATACCGAGATGATGACTAATAGAGAAGAAGAAAAAGACATGTTGCCATTTTGTTGTTGTTGTTGTTGACATGTTATGTTGTTGGCATGTTTTTATTGTTGAAGAGAGAAGTATGGAAGAAAAAGACTTGTTGCGCCGACCACGAATAAATTGGGATAAGTAAGTACAGGAGAATGACGATGATAATGACTTTTACAGCTGCCTGTACACACGGCTACACAAGTATAAGCTGACCTCGCATTGTACGGAAATACTAGATAATGCGAGATCAACATAAACTGGAAATGTATAGCTTGATGTGTAGCCATGTGTACCTATCGGACTACTTATTTTGAAAGCGATTCACAAATAAAAATTTAAGACCAAAAAACAAAAAAAAACCTTTTTTTTAAATTAAACTATTTTATTTGTACTTAAGAGCTCAACTGTCATTTATTAATGACTGAGACACAATAGAATTTTAATTGTTATCGATCTCCAGGAGAGCTCGTGACAGTCAAGGGGAGTACCTAAGTTAGTCAATCATTTAATTTAGTGTTATATTGTATATAAGATTTTTCATCTGTGGTTATAATAAAAATCGATTTATTGGAAAATATTTCAAACTGTAAAAATAAATAAAAATATATTTACTTTCCTTCATTATCTACTGAAGTGCAACAATTATAAAAAGCAACTGACACTGAAAATCAAATAAAAGCACAATATAATTCAATGATATTTTCAAAAGATGTTATCTTCAGAACAAATCGCGAAGTAACTGCCCACTTATGTTCTAAATAAATGTTTATTTTATTCCGTGGACTGCCACGCGAACTGCTAATTAACTTCGTACCAAATGTATATTAATATAACTTTAATATAAATATCATAAACTTCGTTAATAAAAACACTTCGAATTAATGTTATGATTATGAATTTAATTGTTGAGTTTTTAATGTATCACCCCAATTGTGTAACATAGTTTCAATCACATACTTAAGTAATCCATCGGTTCTATGTTTAAAAAATTCGTCTGTTTGACAACGTAAATAACGTAATGGATGTTGTTGAACTGTCAAAATTAAACGCATTGCCATTGTAATACCACCTGTTTCATCACCTATGAGTAGGTTTTCGTTAACTTAGGCCGCATTCCGAGTTACGCTAAAAGTGATTATATCGCGAATCTGACCAAATTTAATAGTCACAAAATATAAGGGTTATTGAGTAATAATTGTGACTTTGGACTTTGGTCGGATTGTCGGGGCTTGTGGCTAAGTAATAACAGCTGCACGGGTCGATCGATCAGGTTAAGCTACGCTTGCCGAGGTTGGTCCGTGGATGGGTGACCATCTTTACATACCAAGTCCCCTCCGTGCCTCGGAAACACGTTAAGCCGTTGGTCCCGGCTGCCATTTGTAGATCTTTGACAGTCGTTATGGGTAGTTAGAAGCCCAAAAAGTCTGACAACCAGTCTACCAAGGAGTATCGTGTTACCTAGTCACTAGATTGTGGAGGTCAGATAGGCAGTCGCTCCATGTAAAATACTGGTATTCAGCTGCATCCGGTTAGACTGGAAGCCGACCCCAACATAGTTGGGAATAGGCTAGGCAAATGATGATGGACTTTGGTCGGATTCGCGTTATTATCACTTTTAGCTTAACTCGGAATGCGGTCTATCTTGGCAGATAATATCCTACAAATTCTGTTACATTTTTTAATTTATTCGGTAAGTAGTGGCTATTCGGACATCGTTAAATAGGCCCTAAGTGTATTACGCAATTACCACGCAGGTTTACGGACTCGTTAAAAAGATGAGGTTGCAAGTTCAAAACCTGTCATAAATCAGTGTGATTATTTAAATCTCAAAGAAAATTAGTCAGTGTCAACTCTGACTCATGGTAAAGGTAAAACCTCTAAAGGTAAATCTGAAATCGTCAACGTGCAGTGAGCAAGCGTGATGATGAATGCTTCTTCTGTGTATGAGAAGACCTCATTGCCCTGGTCAGTAAACAAAAGTGTACGATATTGTAAGCTAGCTGACCTGACAGACGTTGTCCTGTCCAGATTTCAATAGTTCATACAAAATCCAATAGAAAAAAAACGTTTAGTTTATCCCGATTTTGAAAACTTTTCCATTTTTTCTTTCCAAAAAACCTAATTCGAATTACGAACATTTTGAAGCAGAAATCAAATCGAATCCAGTCGTTGTCAAGTAATGCGCTTACCAACGAACAACATTCTTCATCATTTATTCATGCATTTTTTTTCCGTTTTTTTCTAATAAAGAATTTTGTTTTATATTCTTCAAAAGGCAAGCAGGAGACGACAGTGCAACACTGGAACCACCATTTCCCTGATGCAAACCTTTTTTGATTTAACGGGAATAATAATTATTCCGAATTGCGTGATGTTACTCAAACTGCTGCACTAGTAACCTTAAGAACCAGCACCAATAATTAAATGCGTTTAGCGCTAAACGAATCTAAAACATCGTTCTGTTTCTGTCAATCCTTTAGAGATGGCAGATATAGAATGATGTTTTAACTATTATGGGGTTTAAAAATAACGTTGCTTAAAATTAAATAATGGGGTTTGTACAAAAAATGTTTTTTTTTGTCGTTTAAACGTCTCTTAATATTAAGCAACGTTTATAAAAAGAGTTATATGTTTAGCGTTAAATTCATTGAATGATTCGTGGTGCAAGCGGGCCTCGTGTTCTTTATTTAAAAAATGGAATCGATACTCTTATCGTCTCGATTAAAGGGTCGTTTCCATTAATGAGGATTAAGCAACATTAGCTTAAAAAAACTAATTTACACAAATTAAAAAACTAAGTGTTTAATAATGAGTTAAAAAACGTATTAAAGACGCAAACATTTTTTTCAAAGAATCCAGTTCTAGTAAATTATCATATAAGCAGGTTAATTAATGAATTATAATGTATCTATAATGCCCTATGTCAGCAGATATTCTTACATGACGTACTTCTAATTATTAACAATTCACGGATAATCTTTTAAATCAACGGATTATTAATCTAATGATTGAATGAATCTATTAGGTCTAATGATTAAAAATATTACCTAACCGTGTCAAAAATGGCTAATAATTCGTGGCTTCGTACAAGTATAAGTATAATTTATTTTTCAAAAATATACATCAGTTTAATTATTATGGTGATACACTCTATGACACTTGTTTCTATGAACAGATTTTGAACATCTGTGTCTGAACTAGATATATAATATCTGTATTTCAGACATCAGCGCTCTCCCCTGTCGTAGGCGACACTTAGCAAATAACTTTGTTTGACCTCTACACACATCTTATAAAACACATAATTTCTGATTAAAAAGTAAGACAATAATAAAAACAAAAAGAAAGCGACAAAAAGAAGGGGAATAATCTTAAAATAATAATTTATGTAGTGATGGCCTCCGGTGAGTAGAGTGTAAATGAGTGGATGTGTGTGTGTAGGAGGGTGAGTATTATTAAAAGCGCAAAACCGCAAATAAACGTTTTTTCTTTCTTCTTTCTTTCTTTCTTTCTTTCTACTTCACTGTAGACAACAGGTTTTCGGTCTCATTGTAGTTTAGCTTGCAAATGTAATCTACAACCGTAGATTTACATTTGTTCCTATTTAAGGGGTGTATATCTACAAGCTTATTAATTTTTTCGTACAGAAAAGAGCCCAGATAACAATAGTACTTATTATTAGTCACGTCAGCGACTTCCAGACAAAGGAGAATTAGAAACCATACAAATGAATGATATCTTCCACCAGCAATACATGACGGTTATTATGCAGGTACCATAACACAGGTACATCTGTTTAGGAAGGACACTGAAACAATAGGTCAGACGGGCATTGTCTCCAAAAGTTTACCTGACGGTGACGCCGCCGCAACACCTATGTTTTTGCACGTGGTATTATTTTAGCTATAGCTTAATACCTATTAGGTAATAGATATTAATTTCTAACTCATTTAACATAATATATAACATCTTAATATATATAAATTACGTGTCACGTTGTTTGTTCGCGATGGACTCCTAAACTACTCAACCGATTTTAATCAAATTTGCACACCGTGTGCAGTTTGATCCAACTTGAAAGATAGGGTAGGTAGGGTAGTAAGTGATAAAGATGGTCCACCCCAAACATTTATATGGCAAAACAACGTTTGCAGGGTCAGCTAGTATAAATATATTTAAAAGTATTTCTATTTTCTTAATGTCACTCGGGTATCATCGGATTTCCGAATACAAACGAATACTAATTTCCATGTCCATCAATTATTAGATTTATCGTGTATAATAATTTGAATTCAGAACTAAGTACTTTATTGTTGTTTTGTTTTGATTTCCGTGTGAACTATATAGAGCTGTAAAACTATTTTCCTATCTGTCGTGACATTAAGAACATAGTTTGTCTGTACAAATGTACAGACAAACTATGTTCTTAATGTCACGACAGATAGGAAAATAGTTTAAATAAATATTTACCATCGACTCAAAAAAAAAAAGAATTTCTATCTCGTTTATTAGATATCACTGTCAGAAGAGCTAGTACTAGGTTACTACGTTCTTCTCCAATCGTAATTTTTGAAGAAAATCTCTTTTGTATAAAAAACGATGTAATAATAATGAGTGTGAATTCTAAATATTAGGTCGTTTTTTTATTTTGTTGGTCAATAAGTACCCAATCAGTATTTTCTTGCAATGATTATTCTAGAAAATCGTTTAATATTATGGTCTAGCCTTTCTTAGACTGGGATTTTTTTAACTTTTCATGTTATAATAATCTATACTAATATTATAAAGAGGAAAAATTTATTTATTTGTATGTTTGTTTGTATGTAGGGGGTAATCTCTGAAACTACCAGTCGGATTTGAAAAAATCTTTTTGCATTTGTTAGCACAATTCTTAAGGACGAAGTCGCGGGTAGAAGCTAGTCTGTTATAAATGAGTAAATAGTTAAGTTAGATTAACAGTAAAAGATCATTGTCAAGTGATAACTAAAGTAAGTAAGCAAAACGTTTAATTTTTTCCAGGAACTGCACTATTAGTTACACGTTACTCTATTCATAAAATGAGATTATTATTTTTAAGCCCCTAAACGACTCATAAATTATACTTACAATTTCTTTTTAAACTTTTATAACTAGCCAGTAACCGCCATAAACTGACCAGATTATTTTGACATTTCTTGGAATTCTGGGCATACATATAGGCAGGTATAGCTTGCAAAGACAAAGTATCACCAATGTATCATACATTATTACATGGGGGTTTAATATTACTGGCAGAATGTGAGTGTACTAACTAAACGCCTCTGTCCAACCCTTCGTGGAATGCAAGATGTTAAGTATGTGTCATATTCGGAACCCCGTAACGAAGAAAGTGTTACTGAGTTTTTCCTTCAAGAATTCTCAGTAGCAACCCGGAATCTGGATTTGTGCTCGAGTAATGGCCGTTGTCTTACTTCTTTTATTTCTTGAGACTTACAACATACCTGGCAAGATATGGGTGTAACTCAATAAAAAAATTAAAATATTTATGCGAAATGTGGGTGTACTATTTTCTTAATATCCCTCGGGTATCATCGGGTTTCCAAATACAAACGAATGCTAATTTCCATGTCCATCAATTATTAGATTTATCTTGTATAATAATTTGAATTCAGAACTGAGTACTTTATTGTTGTTTTGTTTTGATTTCCGTGTGAACTATATAGAGCTGTAAAACTATTTTCCATCTGTCGTGCCTGCGACTTTTCTCCCATTTTTTTAATAAATCACATTAAGTTTAAAGAGTATTAATAACTCTATATACTTCCAAGTCGATTGAGAGCGTCCAGTCTACACCAAGTGCAAAGGGCAACTGATAGAAATCCGAAAACTGACAAAACACGAGGTTTGCCGAGGGACATATTTGTACTGTACACCTCTGCCTAACCCTTCTGGTAATACAAGCGTGATGTTATGTTATATTTAAATTAATAGAATAGAATATGATTTATTGTTGCTGCCTGCAGGTGAGAACAAACCAAGTGCGAATTTCACCAATGAAACTAAACGCGTTCAGCACTTCTAAACCGCATTCAAAAGCTGTAAGTGTCAATATTCCACGACAATTTTGACACTGACAGCTCTTGAACGTGGTTTAGATGTGCTGAACGAGTTCAGTTTCATTGGTGAAATTCGCCCTAAGTTGGTCCAAATTTAAAAATCATCGCGATACGGCATTTAAATTTGCTTTTGGTTTTATTTAATTTTTAAGTATACCTAATCGTTAGCACGATCTCAATTAAAACCGAGTTTAAAAAGAGTAATTTGGTGTGAAACAATTTCTGAAGCCATGTGTTGTTTTTTTAAAATAAAACGAACCGCCTACAATTTTACAACCTGCCAGTACGGTCACTAGGTATACATTGTCAGGTATCTTTTTTTTATTTCTCGAGGGTCCCATTCATCCGGTATTGGTCAAAATGTTTGTTTACAGAAACCATGCGAAGTCGGTGTGATACTTGATTACTTCTAAGTCCTCGAAAATTTATCTTTATGGAACTGTCTTGTAGCTCAAGATGTCGATCTGAAGTGATATTTTCTCAATGAAATTTAGATAAGGAAATCCCATTATCATTTGTAACTAAAAAACTCACGTTACCAAAATAATGAAGAATAAACTGTAGAAAACATTAAAACAAGAATTTAATATTGTACAGCAAAAAAAATACTAAAATTACTTACAATATATTCATATTATCTCCTTAAATATATCCTTATCCCAATTCGGTGCTTCCTCGAATAAAATCTCGTTAATAATATATTTGTTCGTGATTTGTGTAGTATTGCCATCCGTCCGCGTTATCTCGGACATGTCCTAATTTTCGCTCGACCTCGGCTTGACTGGGGGCGCGCGACAACACCGCATTTCGGATGCAAAAAAGTTACGATCTTAAATTCTTCATCTAAATAACGAAGACACCCGAACGGCCAGTACCTAACTGCTATCTCAGCGTAACATTTTTGCGTACTTTTAAAAAAGTTGCTGAAAAACTTACTGTAAAATTTTCTTCGTAAAACTTCAGAACCGACAGATAAATAGAGTGTAGGTATCCGAAAAGTATATATTGTGAAGGAGGCGTCACATGTGTGTAGGTATTCGAGTAATGTGACACATGTGTGGTGGCGGGAGCGGGCGCGCGGGGGAGGCGTGCTCGCGTCGCACGTACGTGTGTGTGTGCCGGGGCGGGGCCGGGCCCGCCCCACACCGGCGCGGGCGGCCAGTGCCCGCCGACCGCACGCCGAGCCGATATTCGGCATTCGTGCGACACCGCCGCACCGCGCGCTCGTCTCGTCAGTTCACTTCGCGTTCGTGAGCCACCCGCGACACACGTACGTGCCGTCCTTGCTCCCGTTGCCACCCTCGAAGACAGCGCGCAGCCACAGCGACGCAAACTGTGTAGTGCTACCAAACTTTTCGGTGACTCAGTGCTTACGGACACAACTGTTGTTGAAAAAAAATCTGTGTGAACTCAAACGGAATAGTGCAATGCGAAGATTGCGGTCCGGCGGGAAGGCGATTCTTTGAGCGACGAAAGGGTTGGGGAGTGCGGGGTGCGAAGCGGGCGGAGGGCGGCGCGAAGCCGCGCACGCGCCCGCTGCTGGACCGCGCCGCGGATCCAACACACGCGTTGACACCGGCGCGCGCGATGGACGACAAGACAACCGCCGTCGGCAGTGGCGAAGAACATTACAGTCTGCGCTGGAACAATCACCAGGAGCACCTGCTCCGGTCCTTCGAGGCGCTGTTGCATGCTGAGACCTTAGTGGATGTGACGCTGGTGTGCGCCGAGCGCCGTGTACGCGCTCACAAGGTGCTGCTGGGCGCTTGCAGTCCACTGTTTCGCCGGATATTTAGCGAGAATCCGTGCAAACACCCGGTGATCGTGTTGAAGGACTTCCAAGGATGGGAGGTGCAAGCAGTTGTAGACTTTATGTATCGTGGAGAGGTGTCTGTGGCGCAGGAACAGCTCGGAACTGTGATTCGCGCTGGAGAGTCGCTCCAGGTTCGGGGCTTAGCTGATCAGGCCCGTGAGGAGCAGGCGAGGTCTCCGCCTCCGACGCCGTTGGCGCGGAGCCCGGTGCAGACGGCACCGCCAGCGCCCTCACCTCCAGTGAGCCCAGCGAGTCCTCAGCCGCGACGAAAGCAGGCCCGGCCTCGTCGTCGCTCAGGAGAATCAGATACGCCAGAGAACTTGTCGATGCGCCGTTCTCCGAGTGGAGGCCTGAAGGCAGTGCGTCTGTCGAGGCCTCGCTCACCGCCGAAGCAAGAGCAGGAGGAGCCAGAGGCCGAGGTGCCGCCGCTGCCACGTATGTTTGCGCCGCACCAGGACATGTTCCCACCAGTACCACCCGCCGTCTCCGCGATGTCATTAACACCACCGCACAGTAAGTACACAATGATATTTTATTTCCGATATATTCAATAATATTTTTCTAAGTTACAACACTTGGGACCACCGTCAATTTTATCAAGACTTTCAACCAAATATTTAAAAAGTCAACATTTTCGGGTTGGGGCGTTTTAGGAATTTAGAAAGATTTATATTTAAGAGTGGAAATTTTATTCATTCAAGTTACTTACAATTTATTTATTTTTTTAATTGCAACCACTCATTTAATTATTTTAAAATTCATAATAACAAGTGGGTAGCTGCATAAACTCATCGTGTATGTTAAAAAACAAAGGTCGATCATACCAATGCCGTTATGGATGAACAATTACTAAGTAAACAAATAATTATTGGTAAAAAGTGACCTCGATCACTCATTGTCAACATCTCCAAAACTAATCTCAAGATGTTTTTTGCCCAAAACGTAGGTATTTCCACCATACTTTAATCAAGAATATGCAATCGACCTACAAAGTGTTTACAAAAAAAAACTTTTGATGATATTATCTATAAATTATTATACAAGTTCAGATAAGTTATTGAAGTGCTACCAAATAATATTCTTCTAAAATTTCTAATTAGAATCTAAAGAGATGTGATCTATGTTACGAGCGCTTAATCGGAACGGTCGATGCAAATAAATCTAAAAGTCTAATTAAACTCGAATCATCAAAGGATCCGTTATCGTTGAAGGCTTATCGATTTCATAAATCGCATACAGGTTACCGGTGATTCGATTAGCAACCGATACCGAGTGTTAACCGGAACGGCTCACAGATAAATTAAGATCACCTATTCATACGTCGGGTGCATTATCTCTGAGATCGCGTGAAAGGTTTTAACTTTATAAAGTCCATTAAATGAGCATGTCGCAAACATTCGCCGTAAAATATCATTATAAATGGACGGTGGTGCACGAGCCATGATCGTGTATGGTATCCATAAAGGTGTGTCAGTGTAAATTTTACACCTCAATAATTATTGCTTGTGGGTCTCCTTACGCGTATGAAAGAGGAAGCAATTCCAGCAGTCATCTTGTTTTACGAGCCCTTTTCGATTTCTAAACTTGTTTATGGTAGAAATTCTCTGATTGTCATAATCTAATTTCAGGAATCGTATTTGAATCCCGTCCGATAATTTCTCTTTATTGTTGTTAGATTTTATAGTCTGCTATTTAAATATTGAAGGTTGGGTTTACAGAACGCTGAGTTGAAAAGATTTTCATGATTTATGTTATCTGAAAACACACTTCTCCAAATGCAAACTGAGAAATATTTTGAGAGCAGGCTAACTTTATTCTCAGCGCAAAGACATTAATTTGGTCAATTAAAGTTGAGTGCCCAATCTATTTGGAGGCACACTCATAAATTACAGTTCTAATATATTTTACACAACGGACCGTAGAGGCTCAGGTTGAAATTAGTCCAAGGAGTGGTTTTATACGTCAATTTTGTTTTATTGTTTCCTCAGTTTCGCGTATGTGCCGAGTGCTTGATTGCGCCATAATAGTCGTAGGTTGTAATGAAGGGGTGCACGCACTCGGCTCTCGCCGCCGACGTGCGTGGGGATACTAAACGCAAGGGGAGTTTGAACGTTTCCGCACTTGTCATTCCGTTTCGAAAATCAAATTTCAAATTGCCCCAACTTAAAATGTTTATTCGTGTTTACATTTTCGTATCTGCCAGTTCGAACGTTCTGTAGAGTCATAGACAATACTTTTTTGTTTTGTTGCTTCTTTTTTCTTGACCTGCCGAATTTGGCAAAGAAAGGATTTTTTGTTCAGGTAATTTTTAAGTGGTCTGCTTCTGTGGCGGTTTATTACAGATGTAGGTACATTTTATTGTATCCAGCTCCGTGTGTGATGAGCTTGATTGCAGTTAATGGTGGTGCGTAAATGTAATGAGGGGTTGGCAGGACTGCTAGCAATCACGGAGCGTCGGCGAGCCTTCCTGATTGGACTCGGGCAAATCCAAATTTTCTGGCTTATTCCTTCATTACTGGTTATATGATTTGGAGTAATATAATATTCAATTTAAAAACTTTACGTTAAGCTAAAGTGACTGGAACTCTTTTTGTCTCGTCAAAAGACAAAAAAGGTTTTACCCAAATTTCCAACCCTAATAAGATGAGTAGATAAACGGGCATCGGGCTGAGAGTTGTCATTAGATTTAACAACCGTGTCAACTTTTGACCTACATATAACGTAGAACATTATAAGAAGTGTTTTGGTTCCATCGGAATTCTGTTTATTCTGTATTTTACAAAACAGTAGGTAGATCAAAACTTTAATAACGTTAAGATGCAGGAAAATATTATCTAGTACCTATCACATGCATATATAAGAATGCATATAAAATTATTGACTTCCATTGTTTAAGATTCTCACTAACAACTGGTTTGATAATGTCTCACTTACTTACGTGATTTTATCACGACAACCCAATAACTATTTCATAAATAAAATATAAGTACAATAAATATCTCTCCAATAAAATTGATACTAGAACTGATGAACTTTTCCAATAAAAAAAGAATAAGAAATACATCAAATCTCAAAGCATTTTTAAGTATTTCAATTAATCCATTTACAGGCGCTTTTGAATTGTCAAACGAGTCGGTCAGTCAGAAAGATGAAGCTAGTTGCCCATTCCAAAGCGTAGTAGGTTTCTATGGAGAAGAACGGGCAAGAAACTCCACGGACACTCTTTTAAATCATATTATTACACAAAATATTACTTACATAATGATTGTTAAAAAATCACCTTCAACAAAATTCCCCAGTGAAAATCAATGACAAGAAATCTCTGTTAATATAAATTTTTCCTTCAAATATCCACATTGTGATAAGTAATTTGTTTACATTAATTCACCACCTGACACGCGAGGTTTTACATCAGGTACACGACCTTCAAGGGTGGCAAAAAAATAGAGAAAAAACTGCGCAGGCGACGACATTGGCACGAAGCGCTAGATACCGAGCGCACACGCAAGGGCGAGTACGGTCACTATGCGTCACAGCGGTACGGGACAATCTACTGTTTGTCATTTGTACTTGTCAGACACACTGAGTAATAAGTATAACGTTGCTAAGTGTGCATTTTTTTCTCGCAAAACGTTTCATGAAAGGGTTACTTGCTTCGTTGGTTTTAATGTGCAGGGTTGATCCAGTTTGGATATTTACTTTCTGCGCAATTGAAACTCAATTGAGGACTTGAAGATAAGTCTTCAAGTAGATGAAAGATCAGTTACAACTGATACAATATCTTGAGTACAATAATGTAAGATATCATTATTATTATTTATTCCTCGGCTTTAAAATTCCTCATAATTATAGAACACATAACATCATGCCTGTACACCCACATTTCGCCAGTTATGTTCAAGTCCCATGTAATAGGGGGCGAGCCTATTGCCATCAACCGGGCACAAATCCAGACTCCGGGCTACTGCACCTCATAAGCTTTGTTGATATTTACTCAATAACAGAAAGTTAGTATAGAATCAGCTTAATTGAAGCTGAACTTGTGACCGCCACTGTGACGAACAACGTCATAATTTATGAGCATAATAATATATTAAATACATAATATTGACAAGCGTATGCTCGTCCTAAACATTACACGGTCATTAGTGAGAATTACTGTCAGTTTTTGATTAGTCATCCTGTCTATTCCAGCAATTAAATATTATGTTTCAATAAATTACTATTGACACACTATAGGATGTGCACAAATTAATTAGTAATCATAATTTGAAAACCTTAACGACCTACCGTAATAATGAATGACTGTCGATCAAAAACATTGTTTATTACTAGAAATTGCATACTCAAACTACAAGCGTTTATTTCAATTAAACCATTTACAGGCAGTTTTGAATTGTCAAAGAATTCGGTCATTCGGACTTATGAAGCTAGGTGCCCATTCGAAAGCGTAGTAGGTTTCGATGGAAAAGAATGGGCAAGAAACTCCATGGACAAAGACAGATCATTGGTAGAATTCAAATTAGCCAGAATTGTATGTAAATAATGTAAAAAGGGTTAGTCTTACATCGCTCGCCGGCTGATATAACTACATACTTGCGTCAAAAACTTAAAAAAAAACCATGTCGTGAAAACTTGGAAACGCAAAAGCAAATTTTAAAACATTTTTTAAAATAAAAATGACAACAATTTATTTTGCTTTTAAGTTAAGAAAAAACGTACAAAGCTCAACTTAAAAAAAGGGGTAATACTCAAATTTGTCCTGTTTATAACCAAAAGGGTGCGCATCCTACAAAGGATGAGAGCGTGGCCTGCGCTCGCGCATTTACATTCAATCGACACCGCGTCTGCCCGGTGACCTACTTGTACATTACGTTTCAGGGTAAATGAAGTTTACTATAAAAACCATTAAATACTGAAAAAAAACTGTTTTTCTTGATAATGGAAGGTCATTTGTTATATGACGACTGTACGGCGTCGAAGAAGACTGTTTTGATTGTTTTATTTATAACTTCATAAATTATAGTAAACTTTAGACAAGTATTAGAAATAAATAAGAGAGACAACTCTCACTCCATAGCGATTTATGCAAAGTTTGCTCGCGCCCTAACTTACCAAATACTTACCAAACAAAAAAAAAAAGGGCCAAATAAAACATACATGATCTTTTTAAAAGACAGTTTTACACGTGAGAGATTCAATACAACTATGTTTAAAAAAAGATCTCGAGCTTTTAAAAAAAGAATGCGTACAAGATCAAAACTCGATCGTTGCCCGAGGGGTGCCTTAGACAGCAAGTCTGACAGACTGGGTAAGGCAACACCTGCTTGTCGGCCAGTCTGTTACTGACCTAGCACAACTAAGTAACCAAAAGTAAAACCTGTTTTCTAAAAAAAGATGCGAATCTTTGTTGAGTAAAGACGAAGTAATTTGAGTTTTGATTTTTTTCTTGAGGAATTACAGACAAACTGGCAGTTTCATTAAAAATAATTATAAATAGGAAATATATAGGGAGAAAAAATTAAATTACCATTTTACCATTAATTTCTTTTAATTTCATTTTACAATTTTGAAAAGTTAATACTAGAGCCAAAAATTTAATTAAATCGTTCTATTAAAAATTTATATCCATCAACTTTGCTCGTTAATAACAAAATAAAATTACCAAAGTAAAAAATGTTTAGGTAGGTACACCAACTAAAAAAAGCAAACTCTAAGACCTACATCCGCGTCAATTCCCATCAAAATAATGTATGAGCTGGATTAAACATTAGCTTAACGTCGACCAATTGTTATAACGCCATAAAAACTAGTAATAAAACAGACACACATTAGTAATCCTTCAATTAGAATCACGTAACATATCTGCGTGTCGCGAGCGCAGGCAATTAACATTCTAATAAAGCATTGTATTACTTTAGCTGAGCGAGCAAAAAAAGCGAGCAAGCGTGTGAGTCGATTGCGTGAAAGGGTTTCGTATGTTCATTTATTTAGTTATTATATAAGACCCACATTTTCTAATAGCTAACAAAGTCGTCTAAAACAATTAGATGTTGTGCTACAAGAAGAACTGTTTTATCCCTAAGTAATTCCGTGAACTACGGATCATCTTCCACCAAGAAATTCAGTCAACAATGAAAAAATGTAGCTAAGAAAATTATTTAATTATCAAGAAATCTTATTGTTATTCTAACACTTCGAGAAAATGGAAATCCTGCAGGCAATGTTACACAAAACGAGCTTAATTGATTCTTAGAGAAAGGAAACAACATCAAGCCTTGTTTTCCCTGAAGGAGGAAGCAAATGTGAAGACAGTAGGGCCTATTGCTGTCAACCGGGCACCTACTGACACACTCAAAGCAGCAACAGAGAATTTCCCATAAAAAGACACTACAATCTTTTGGGAAAACTCAATAACCTTTCCCAGCACACACTAACAAATACAATGCATCTTATTTTTATACTTATAATTATTATTTAATGCATCTTTCATTTTTTCAATTCGACAACATTAATTGCTTTATTTACGTTGTTTAGCAGACGAATTTTTCAAAATGCATGAGGAATTTGCTTCAAAATCATTCCGATTGTGATTGAAAAAAAGTGTGTTAAGCAATTGGGGCGTTGGATCCAATACTCAAACGCCTGGACGGCCTGCGCCTGGTGACGGGGTCCATCACGGGACACTGCTCGCTAAACAAACACTTCCATACAATAGGCATAACGGACAGCCCTCTGTGCAGGGCGTGCATGGAGGCTGATGAAACCGTTGCGCACGTGCTTTTTGAATGCACAGGCGTCACCCAGATTAGAACAGAAACCCTCGGTTCACCCAAATCTTTCACAGATGTTCTGAACAGACTAGGAGTTTTGATTAACTTCTGGAGGGAGGTGGGCTAGTTGGAATAACCACCAAACGGCCGCCATGGCCCACGTACAATGGTCCACCTGACGGACTAAGTGCGGAAACCAAACCCCATAACATAGAACATAGACGCTGGATCCCATACTCAAACCAACCAACGAGGCAACCAGATAAAGGAAACTGATAACTATTAATTATTTTGATACGGAACCCTAGAAGTGGTGTAAACTTTTTGCGGCGCCTCCACCAAGCTACGTGTTGATACACGAGTTTAATTAATAGTTGGTAATATGTAGAACATACAAGCTACTGTAGGTGATACACATAAATTAAATTCACCAGATGGTTCGATTGAAAAAATCAATGAACCACTAGATATTTCTTTTGGACATATTCAATTCTGATTCCTATTTGTTTTTATTTATTTTTCTTGGGAGGAAGTGTTCTGTTTATGTTCTAATTAGAACTGAAGACCGTCATGTGTTATTACATTTCTCATTTCCGCCACAACCATGGCAGACTCTTCGAACAAATGATCACTTTCATTTAAGCTATAATTTTCCTGAATGAATAAAAAGCAATCTACTTACACTTATTCTTAAACCATTTGTAGAGCGTAGAAGTGAATACGAATAAATGAACATAAAAACAGAAGGCAATAAACATTTTAAGACTTCCGATATGAAATATTAAATTAAATCTAATATCCTAGCCTAGAATTTTAAAGCTCATTCTTGCTAAACACAAGTAAAAAATGCCAAGCAACCATTAGACAGAATTTAATCAACAGCAATACTTATAAAAAGCAAAATTAAATATTTTGAAAATCCCACGGAGGTTAAAAAGTAATTGAAAAAGGATAAAAGTTTTGCACAAATAAAAGTTTACTGCTGCGCCCCCTGGTGAGTTGTCACCGTAACACCTAACTAAGAACATGCACCAATCAAACTCGAACCCATAACTGAAAACTACATCAAAATCGGACTAGTAGTTTTGGAGAAAAATAGCACAAACATCCTCTCACCCCAAACGCATATACACCCCAACGACAATTTACGAGTAGCACCATGAATACACAATTTTTCATATTAATTTAAGTTTAGAAAATGTAGCTTCTATATCTATATACCTACATTATAATAAAGTTGCTTTTATTTTTTATGGTGGTAATAGTAATAGTAATAGTCCATTTATTTGTGAAATTGTCCATTGTTTTGTGTAATTTTTGTGGTGTACATAATAAAGAATATTCTATCTATCTATCTTTTCGCGTTTGTCTGTATGCCCGCGTTGTTCGTCTTAACCACGCAACAGATTTTGATGAGGGTTTCAGCAACGTTTAGTGAATTGATACCTGAAGGTTTATGTGTATAATACGTTTATATTAAACTAATGTTTACCTACGAAATCTCGATGTTTTATCAAGTCGTAAAAACCGTGCGAACCAGGAGTGGGTCGCTAGTTTTATATAAAAGTGTTAACGGAACGTAGGAGTCTGGATCCCACAACACAAAAAATCCTAATGTGAGGTCTAGGAATTTAATCCACTTGAATGTAAGCTTTGCGAAATAAATTTATTCTTATTTCAACTAAAAACACAATCTAAAAGCACAAAAGTAAAGTCGAACAATAATTTACTTGTACATATCTATCAGGCACAATTTATTCAGTAGGTGACCACGTCGTGAAAGGTGAGAGTTGTCGCAACGACACACGGCCATACGACCGACTTGAATAAATGATATCGCGAATTTCAATTCGCGTTTACATGTAAAGGTTGTTTTACAAGCACGCTCTAGTTTCGAGAAAAATAGGTGAACTAGAATGGAATATAGCAGTAAAATATTTGAAGATACTTCATGAGATAAGACTAGAGAAATACATAGTAATAATATATTTGGAAAGTGTTTTTCGACAGTAAATTATGTGGGTTATGGAGGAATTGGAGGCTTTCGTGATAAAAACAGAAAATTAAAACACGTTCTTCGTCTTTCAACTGAACGATGATGATCACAGTGACACGATTTCTTAGAAAGTCAATGATAAAATAATAGTCCTCCAGACCGTTCTTCGGCCATGGCGGCCCATGTCAACGGAGACTAGCCTTCGGCGCGGGAGATATTATGGTGCATAAGTGTGAGCGCAGTCACAAATGCACTATCTCTTCTCTCACTCTCATAGTCCGATGGGACGGCACGCAATCCGACATGACCGGAGAGAGAGCAGGCGCAGGATCAATGGCTAAACGTGCTGTCTGAGGTATCACACCGCCAACTTCCAAACTCCGGGCTGTGACTAACAAATTCCAAATGGTAAAACCCAATAACACTTTGCCGAAACTGGAAATCGAACACAGGAACCCATGCTCAGCAGTCGGGGCCAACGAGGTGAGGAAGAACGTCAATACAGAAGATATGAATGTTAATATAGAAAGAGTTTCTTCTTATGTATCTCAGCATTCTCAGCTTGAAAATATCAAAATCCATACAAAAGCAAAACAGGCCAAACTAAAATACATAATATGTATATCTGACTTCAACCTCGAAACCGTTACACCTTATGTTACCTTAGATTTCCTACATTCTTAGTTCTTGGTAGCTTAGTTACGTTAACAACCGCACTATATCACAACGAATTTAATACCAAAGATAATGTGTACCGGACACATAATTACAAACTTAATATATTAGCAATAAAACCGATTAAAAGCCCATGCGGACCAGATTAAAATTTTATGTATCAATTAAAGCGATATAGTCATACCCTTATTAGTTGATGATCATGAACAGTTATTGTGAGTAAATCTAATAAAAATGATAACGATAATATCGAAATGGAAGTTGTAAGGGAAGAGTAAATAAACCATGGGTGTATTGTGTGAAAACAAAATACCTACGGGTAGAAAGAGGATGCATATTGAGGTGATGGCTCATAGATAAATGGAAGAAGATAATTCCAAAGAAATTGTGATAAAAGAAGATTATAATGATGATGAGGAAGGTGGAACAAAAACAGACTTAAAGACTGCAGATACCAAAGATTAATGTAAACGGTAAAAGGAATAAGAAACAGTAAAACATTCTGAATAGACATAGTTTTAATTGCATTACACTATTAATTCCTTTTTAATTCATTGAACGTTAAAAAGGTATTAATAGTGTTAATGCTGACGAAGAGAAGACTGGTTATCAACATCATAATAAAATAAAAAACGAATATGGATTCAATTGACTTTTGATAACTCATAAAAAAATGGTGCCAAAGCATACTCTGTGTAAAGTTAATAAGCATTTGTGTAAAATTAATACAAATTTTATCGCATTCATTCAAATAAATGCATGATATTCACATACATATTAACAACCCATTTACTATTGCACAGGTCCATCGTAAAAGTCACAAGTAGCGATTAAATCTATCGCATATTAGAATTCCTTAAACTAATTAGCAGAAGCAAATCAAACGGTTTATAGTGGTCCGTTAAAACTTAGAAGCTCAACGCGTAAATCAGTAAGCAATCTTTCGAAACATGAAAACGCTCTTTTGTTTACGCATTATTGTTTTTGTCAGTCATGCGAAAATGAGGCATAAATTATAATTTAATTATTAAATGTTTGTGTCCAACTTATGTGGCAACCAGTTGTTGTTAACTAGTCGTTTTACTGGGAATCTGAAAAACCTTTTCATTAAAATGGGCACCTCTGAGTTTTCGTATACTTACTACACTTGCTACTAAAACGGTGAAGGAAACACTAAAAGAAAACGCATGCCTGAGAGATATTTCTCGACGGCATGTGAAACCAAGTCAAATCCCATGGGTGGCATAAAAACTCTGAAACCAGGTTGGTCACTAATCTCACAAAAAGAAAGAAAGAGTAAAATGTGAAGTATTTGTTTTCTTAGAATGAAAGTCAAATAAAGACTGATTGTGATTAATGAACAAAAAAGTAAACTATACGAGACTATGAATCTATCAGAACATCGTCACGTGTGTAATATGGTAAACAAAACAATCAAAAAAACAAATTTTGCTGTAACATTCATGGACAAAATACAAAATAATGACATCCTTTATAATGTATACCTAAATTGATTGCCCCTTTATTTATACTAGCATTAAATTAATAAAATAATTTTCCTTTAACTATCAGCAAGTCCCTGAGTGCAGTACTTTGATATTATTTTACAATAAATATATTAATGAACAGGTTGAAAATTATGGAAATTATTTATTAACAACACAATTATTATATAATGCCTACGTAGGTACACACTGACGTCTAACACCCATTACGCATAATAGTACATATGGATGACATATAGCTTGACCACACGATGATTATGACGTCAAGGTATAAGCACACCATACACATAAGATGAATAAAATTCAAATAAGGCTAATGACACCTTGCAACCGTCAATAATTATGCCGAACTCGTAAATCTATACGGATAAATATATTATTATGTTTAATAAATCTTTTGGCTTTAAAATAACTCATATGAGCCAGAATTTACCAGGAGTTGCAGTTGAAAATCGAACTATGTAGCTTGGTGTCCCTCAGGGAACTATCTTAGACCCAGTTACCCCAGACCGCGGCTTATTTTAATTTAATTTTTGAATTGCTTTTTTGAAACCTTTTTACTATGGACGCTTTGAGAGGGGCTTGTGGCTAAGTAACAACAGCTGCACGGGTCGATCGATCAGGTTAAGCTACGCTTGCCGCGGTTGGTCTGTGGATGGGTGACCATCTTTACATACCAAGACCCCTCCGTGCCTCGGAAAGCACGTTAAGCCGTTGGTCCCGGCTGTCATTTGTAGATCTTTGACAGTCGTTACGGGTAGTTAGAAGCCCAAAAAAAAGTCTGACAACCAGTCTTACCAAGGGGTATCGTGTTACCTAATAACTAGGTTGTGGAGGTCAGATAGGCAGTCGCTCCATGTGAAATACTGGTATTCAGCTGCATCCGGTTAGACTGGAAGCCGACCCCAACATAGTTGGGAAAAGGCTAGGCAGATGATATTATGGACGCTTTGAGCGTTCTGCATCGTTCTCACATGTTTAATTTCAACATGAATGATCTACCTAACCAATATTTTATAACCATATTTTGATTTAAAAGAGTATATTCGTGGAATTTCTTGCCCGTTCTTCTCCATAGATATACCTTATACACTTTGGAATGGGGAACTAGCATCATCTTTCTAACGGACCGACCCCTTGACAATTCAAAAGTGCCTGTAATTGGTTTATTTGAAACAAATGCTTTGAGTTTGAGTTGTTAACTTAAAAATTAAATATGAGGATCGGAAAAAGATAACCAATCTATCAAACATAAGACTTATGAAGACTTCGTACTATTTTCTAATGATATCAGAAACTAACTATGAGATCCTAAGTTGTACCAACCTATGAACTGGCATTTTCAGTTTTTGACCCTAAATTATTTGTAAGAAAAGTAATAATCCATTCAATTGCCAAAATTTGACATGAACGGCGTGCCTTCCCTGTCTGATGCAGTAACGTTGTCTTGCCAGTCAGCTCCTTTAGTAAAAGTCGTAACAAGGGCACGTACTCAAACATTTAAGATTATTGTTTTACGAGTACAATACATAATCGTTTCCTGAGGAATAAGATAATATAATTATTCATTTGGATGATCAATAATTACTGTCATTTGTACTAACGTATTAAATCCTCCTTCGCAGTCGGAAATCAATCGGTATTTCTTTTCCTTATTTAAAAATATTAATTATTAAATGTTAATTATTTATTCATTATTACGTATACATATCTACTATTGCCAAAATCATCCCATTGAATAAAACTGCAGTGTGGTGTGCTTGGGGGAGACCTATGTCCAGCACTCCAGCAGTCTTGATGTCTCCAGATGTCTTTCGGCTGAAATTATGTGATGTGAGTAGGTGATAGCAAGATCTTATGTTTGCGCAAAGAATATGTTATTGACATCATACAAGAAGAAAGGAAAGGTGTCCACCTTAAGTATGCAAATTCGAAAACAAAGAATATATTGATTTGAACTAGAAAGAAGCATTTAAGAAGAGATATGTGAAAACAATGACAAAATAACTCATTAAAGTGGCATAAACTTTGAAATACTGTAAGGATTAGATTCCGACCATGCGCGGGCGCCTGCAGTCAATACCGCATCGTAAGTCACGTGCATTGACAAATACTCGCAGTTAATTGGATGAAAACGCGCACTCGCCGCTGTCCGCGCAGTAAATAACGCGCTTTACGACGACGCACTCTTATCAATAACCCTTGTATTGAAAGCTGTTCCGTTTATATGTTCGCTAGGTTCAGTTATATTCGCATATCCGCTTCGTATGTCATTTCTACGGAGTTTCCAGCGAGCTGTGCCGAGTGATTTGCAGGTGCGACTGTACTCGCTCCACGTATTCGTAGAACTTTCGTTGTGGTTGTGAACATAATAACAGCTGTGACAAGGTGATGATATTTTTCAGGAGCAGCCCTCGTCATAAACGAATCATGAATGGCCAGGAATATGGTATTTTCCTTATTTCCGCTCGTCTGGCAGGACAGTGACTAACGCTATGACATGGGATGTACGTCGACTCTAGTACACATAATACTGCTGCGTCATGCACTCGTCCGATACTGGCTGGGTGACGAGGTTCGTCGTGCGTTTAGCGCACAACCCGCGTCTTGTTTTGGGTCGGGAAAACCCGCTTGATGCCCAACAACTACGTATAAAGTAACTGTTATACACCACATTAAAAACAATCCAACAACTTTAACCTGTAATTATTATTTAGTAAAACAACGTCATTAAGATTAATCAAACGCGTTTAATATTAAATTATAGAAATGTAGATAGCTATCTCCGTAAATACGGGAGCATCAAAATTATATGTAAATCATTGCCATTTTAGAACACAGATTTGTTTGTTAGGAAATCTCATAGAGAACTGTTATTCGGGTTCCCATCACGAAACCGGAACTGAAATCACACATTAGATTTAATTTTATACGAATTTAATAACAAGTGAGATGCGCGCTCGTCCATTGTGCTCCGTGACCATGAGAAAAAAGCACTGCTCGATTTTTTTGTTGCCGATAAAGAGGTGCCGACGTACAATTCGGAGCAAGATTGATGCGCATGCATGATCGTATCTGCCCGCTGTGAGCGCCGCGGTAATAATTAATATTCCATAATCCATTCATCCCCACATTACGCGGCGACTCCTTTCACCGCGCCTCCCTGCATCCCGCGCGGCTCCACCGCTCCACCCGCGAGCTCCACCGGTAGCAATATGTAATCGTCACACATCCGTAATTGATTCTGCCCGTTTAATTCGAAATTTGAATGAGCTCTCGCTGAATGAGAACCGAAATAAGATCACGAGTGTAGTGCGCTCGGAAACGCTGACGAGTCTCGGCGAAGCTCTCAGTGAGCGGCACAATGACCGCGGCGCACACAGCCAGATCTCTCTCTTGATAAACTTATAAAAAACGTAACGAAAAAACTACATGTCATGCATCTACGTGTGCTAGTCAATTTCACAGCGACCGTCATGGGAATCGAGCGACGAATGGACTTTAGAAAGCAATTAAAATCTGTGCCCACGAAAAAGAACGCGACCAAAAAGTGCGATCGACACATGAAATCGGCGAACGATGTAACTCCACGCTCGAGTACCGCGGTGCACGGAGCCCGGAGCCCGGCCTGCCAAGTAGTTCTCAGAACTGAATGATTTTGACAAAAAACGTACAGCGCACACCGGTAACAAGACATAAAGGAGACAGGAAAAAGGAAATCTTAGAATGATCTCGACTACTTTACACAGCGCAATTGGTTATTACTAGTCGTGCAGCGAATAACTGTTTACCGTTTAACGATTTTTACCATGGCGCCACAAGTTTTATTTGGTCCTAAATCAAGGAAAATACCTTTGCAAACAACTGTTCAACTTTGTGTACTACCGTACTTTAGAAAGACGATACAAAGGGGGACTACTTAGAGACCAAAAGTGGACTTTACTTTTTTACAACCACAAAAAGGTCGGGATGAAATCGAAATCAGATTACGGATCCTGCGATTATAAAGTTTCGGCCGCGGACAAAGGGGCGGCGACCACAATTTGGTTGCGACCACACGGCCATGCATTATGGAGATACGTTAGTGAACGTACGTGTTACTTTGGACGTGACTTCCGAGATTGAAAACGATGACAAAAAAGAGATTGGAAAACAGTTTCCGCGCTGTTTTTGGGTTCAGCAGTTTCAAAGAGAAACTTTGACCGCAGAAGTTGGTGTGTTGTTGAATATGTTTGCGGGTCAAGTCGACATTTATCATGTTGCACAGATGATACTATGTACCTACTTACTTGATGTTGGAATGTTAATAAATCTTTTAGGCGGACATTCTATTCTTTCGCTGTTTTTTGGCACAATAATGAGAACCAACTGCCAGTAGGTCTCAATTAGTTAATTATACCTATCTGTGAATGAATCAGACCCAAACAATTCGTTGCTGCAGACCATCAGTCTCATTAATTAGCATGTTACACAAACACGTGCCTTTCGACTTATTGACATGTTTGGCACTCAATTAATCTTGTAACATATTAGTTAAAAATCATACCAAGAATTATTGGCTGTCATTGAATTATTCCCAGTAATTTAATTACAAATTACATGAGTTTATTTATCTGCGCACGAGTGACTCACTCATGTGAGTAATAATGGCGGCGCAAGCGCCGGTTGCCGGTGTTGCCAGACGCAGAGGATTTGCCCATTTTAGGGGACTTTGAATTATTGCTCGGGTGTGTTTGTGAGATAAACTGTAGGATGTTTTGAAAGGGATTGCTTGTAGGTGATTATTATGTGTAGGGTAGATGATGGATAGTCTCTAGTAAACATAACCAGTTTCATCCTTTCATTTATTATAGCGGAGAGCAAATACGATAAATATAATGTGCATTTTACAAGTGCAAAATGAGTTGGAACTACAAGAATTAAATTGGTAATGTCAATTTTTATAGGTTAACAAACAAGGAGTTTTAATTTATTAACTGGCAGCACAGCTTGCAACAAATCATTTGCGCGGTCAACCGCACTTGTAAATAGCAATTTTGAAATCAATCTAAACTTTTTCTATAGCTTCAATTTCAATAAACTTTCATTCTGTGCATATGCTAATTTGTGAAATTAAAAAATCCACATTCATTGATAACTCCAATTAAAATATTTCTCATGATACAAGAAAACTTGTGAATGAATACCTAAACATAGTTCCTTGGATCATTTGATATTACTAACCACTTGTATCTACCTAATAGTGTGTAAAATCAATGAAAAATGTCCAACATTCGTTTGCCCATTCATCATCAGCCTATAAATGTTCCCACTGCTGGGACACAGGCCTCCTCTCTGTGAGAGAGAGCGGGCCGTAATCCACCACGCGGGCCCAGTGCGGGTTGGTAGATGTCACATGTCTTCGAATTTTCGGTTCTAGGACATGCCGGTTTCCTCACGATGTTTTCCTTCACCGTTACAAGTAAAGCGCCTGCCCCGGGCAGACGCTTTACTTTGCTTTACTCGAAGTTGCGACCTACAACTCGTAAGTCGCGGCCGTTACCACTGGGCCACCACTGCTCTTGTTTGCCCAATAGATATTTAAAATTTACCTAGTACCTTACCTATATAAATAACGTAATTAATATCCTAGTTACGCAGCCAAACTTGGTCATCAACCAGACGTACAGTATTCCCTCATGAACTTTCCTCATGACGCGAAATGATACCGTCAACATAAAACATATGAACATCGAACGCACTTCATACGTAAAACAATAATTAAATACATTTCCCTGTAATACACTTACGTAGTTAGACGAATATCAGTCTGCCTAGCCTTTTCCAACTATGTTGAGGTCGACTTCCAATCTATCCAGATGTAGCTGAATACCAATATTTTATTTCGACTGCCTAACTGACCTCCACATCCCAGTTACTGAGTAACATGATACCCCTTGGTAAGACCGGCTGTCAGACTTTTAGCCTTCGGAGTACCCGTAACGCTTGACGTTGACATGTCCATAACCCAGTTACTGGGTAACACGATACCCCTTGGTAAGACCGGTTGTCAGACTTTCGGGCTTCGGACTACCCATAACGATTGACGTTAACATGTCCACAACCCAGTTACTAGGTAACACGATACCCCTTGGTAAGACTTGTTGTCAGACTTTTGGGCTTCGGACTACCCGTAACGCTTGACGTTGACATGTCCATAACCCAGTTACTGGGTAACACGATACCCCTTGGTAAGACCGGTTGTCAGACTTTCGGGCTTCGGACTACCCGTAACGATTGACGTTAACATGTCCATAACCCAGTTACTGGGTAACACGACACCCCTTGGTAAGACCGTTTGTCAGACTTTTTGGCTTCGGACTACCCGCAACGCTTGACGTTAACATGTCCACAACCCAATTACTGGGTAACACGATACCCCTCTATAACACTGGTTGTCAGACTTTTCGGTTTTTAAGTACCCGTAACGGGTGACGCTTGACGAATAATATGAGCAACACATTTTAACACATTCACTCTTTTGTATAACAAGATTCGTTGCGTTACCAACATAACAAAAGGTACTTTAATTTATAATTGCACCTCACTTTCCATTACGCGAACATAATTTATGTAACATTTGCTTTGTGAAAGAAATAATTTGACATTTCATTTATAATGAAAAACACGAACATGGACGAATTGATAAATAATATAATAGAATCCGGATTATCTTGATTGAATTGTGTGAAGTGTCTAGATAAAACTTTTGTTGTCTAAACTAGCTACCTACCCAACTATCAAACGTATAAAAGACTTCAAATAAAATGAATGTGAAAATACTTGAACAGTAGCACTCGAGATGTTTTTCTTCACCGTTTAGAGGAAACCGGCATGTCCTAGAACTAAAAATTCGAAGACATGTGACATCTACCAACCCGCACTGGGCCCGCGTTGTGGATTACGGCCCACTCCCTCTCACAGAGAGGAGGCCTGTGTCCCAGCAATGGGAACATTATAGGCTGATTATGCTATATTATACAGTTTGAGATACAAGCATAGATTCCCATCTATGCTTAATTTTATCGACAGAAAAAATATTTCAAAAAATATTTTTTTTTTGTTCTGCTTGGCGTCTTGTTGGATATTTTACGATTAATTTAAGAAAAAAAAAACAGATTTTTGCTAAAAAAAATTTTTTATATTCAATTGGGGTTAGTTTTCATTTTATGAGGACGCCTACCTAATTACTTCCAGTCATTATGAAGTTTGTTTCATCGCGATAGATAATTAAATTTAAAATAACTTAATTTAAAAAAATCCATAAAAAAATATAAAACAATATTAAGATGTTTAAAAAAAAACCGTCGATAAAATTAAGCATAGATTACCTGATTTCGGTGCACATTATAAATACTCACACTGAATATAGACTAATCGGATAATTGTCTATGATTGGCTAAAACTGTTCCCACGAAAATGTAGACTATGATCGTTCTAGATTTTCGAAAGCTCGACATGTCTAACAAAAATGTACCTGGGAAGATGACACTCCAATTTTGCCGCCAAACAGCATAGCTTCTAAACCTCTTAACATTAGCTAGACAATGGTGCCGATTCTCTTGTTCACAAACTAAACTAAATTTAAGTTCAGTGCATCTTTTTCTTTCTATTTCATTAAGAAAAGGACAGAAGATAAATTTTAGTTTAGTCCTGTCAAATTAATCAGCGCTTGACGTAAATTGACGTAATTTTAGTCGGCAAGTTTTTAATCACGTCTAAACTTGTATGGAGAGTGACAGGCGATGATTAATTTGACAGGACTAAACTAAAATTTATCTTCTGTCCTTTTCTTAATGAAATAGAAAGAAAAAGATGCACTGAACTTAAATTTAGTTTAGTTTGTGAACAAGGGAATCGGCACCAATAAGTAAGCTTCGTAAATATTAATTGAAAATGCTACGTTTCTTGCTGATTCAGTTATGTAGGTAAAACATATTTTATGTTAATTTCCCATAGGTGTTAAATATTTTCTTTCCTGTTTTGTCAAGCTGGGCATCAGACCTGTGCCTCAACCGTGTCTCAACTAATTCTACTAAACGTGCGTCAAAAACTTGAGAGTCGATTTGTTTTTGTTTTTGAAGTACTATTGACGTCTCCATCTGACGCACTGAAAATCAAGAAGTGACTTCTGCGTAAGCTTGTATTCTTTTAATTACTTGTAACATAACAACAGACATGATTATTTAATTGGGCTTAGTGGACTGTAGATCTGTAGAAAATTTTCTATTTTGTTAAGTACCTCGTACTTATTGAAAGACCTACACTGTCCTCCCATACCTAGTAACATTGTAAGTATTGTAAAAGCCAATTATTTTTAAAAGAGTAACTGTGGAGTTTCTTACCGGCTCTTCTCCATAGAAAACGACTAATTGGAACCGTGCACCTAGCTTTTGACGTTTCATAAGTGCCCATGTAGGTTTATGTGAAATAAAATATTTTGAATTGAATTGAATTAAACAAATATTTATTAAACATCACGTAATTCCTACGTTTAATTGATTTCGGAAACATGGTTAATAAATGTTCCTGAAATTATTGAAATTTAATCACGTTCCTAACGTTGAACTAAGTTTTGAACGACTATCCTCAACCTTGTCCATCATCACACTAATATTATAATCATTCATAATTTCACATGGTCCGTAATCATAATATTTTATTATAGCAGTAGGCTAATCAAACCTCAATGTTCTTCCACATATTGCTCAATTTATTTACGTCCCATCGTCCCACGTTTATAAGAAAAGAGTGCCTGCAACGTACAAGCAAACAAAACAGTAATTTCGTATTAATTTTCCGTTGATAAACCAAATAGAATGAACGCCGCCAAATTCTATTAATATCTCATTCAAAAATTACGTAACAAACTAATTTCATATGAATTACAATGAACTTTTTTTAAGTTCACAGAGAAAGTCGCCTTAACACTTGATTATAAACCGTATCGATTTTTTATTTACTCGTATCGTTTTAACCACTCGGAATCGATTCTCGCGACCGACCGCAATCGTTTTGGATATCATTCCACATGCTAGATTACATACGGAACGGAAGCGAGTGACCGCAAAATATATTATGAGAACTGACTTCCATTTGCAAAGATCAAACAAATAATAATTAACTTATTATATGGTGCAACGTAAACTAGTTATAACTGCTATATTCAATCTGTACCAGAAAAATAATGAGTATGACAGTGAAGGCTGTATGACGAATTACTTTTGCCTATAACAAATAATTGTCTATGATTCATAACCTCAATAAAAAATTAACCCTTCGTCTGATTCATTTTGGTATTTGGTACCCAAAGTGCACGTACATTTCTCGGTGACATAGACGTAAGTCGCAAATCTCTTCAAATTTGAAATACGGTGGTCGAATCTAGTATATCTTGAATATAACGCGGAACATTGAAAGGACTGAAAGTTATAGTGTACTTAAACATAACGTACGGTGAAAGTATTTTAAGATTTAGCTGTTAACCGCATTATTTATTCATGGCTCGCAGTAAACATAAATCGCATTTTAAACAAGTGCATTTTATAACACTGACCATAAAAACTACTTTAAGTAAATTACGATACTAAACTTCATCTCATGATCTCGTGCACTTTTTGCTGTCTTCCTTAGAGAATTATTATATTAACTATTATAGTTCAGTAAACAGCTTTATTTGTATTTAGGGAGCAAGAGTTTCTTGCCCGTTCTTCTCCATAGGAACCAACTATGCTTTGGAATGGGCAACTAGCTTCATCTTTCTGACTGACCGACCCCTTGACAGTTCAAAAGTGCCTGTAATTGGGTTAATTGAAATAACTGCTTTGACTTTAAGTTCAAATATAAAGCATTTCTACGGTAAACATTTTAAGACGTTTCAAGATTAAAGATAATTATTACTGGTCAGTGCCCGTAGAGGTACCAAAAACATGGAACGTCTAATGGTGACTGGGAAAATAGAGGGCAAAAGACCTAGAGGTCGAAGCCCAAAAAGGTGGTCGGATCAAATATCCGAGCAATTGGTGATACCTATTAGCGCCGCACTACACCAGGCCACTGATCGTAACATAATTCTGGAAAAAGACAGTTGACAATTTGATACGGATTCGAAAAATAGAAGATACGGAGAAGAAAAATACTTATCAGTGAACATTAATTTGTCCACGAATTAGTGCATAATTTTACTAAAGTAATCATCATTATTCAGTCGAGAGTGTGTTCTATCTCTCAAATTAAGTTGATTAAATTGAACCGTTATAGAAAAACGAGGCAAAGTTTCAACCAAAATGATTTCCCTTCAAAATCAATCACACATGTAATTAGATGACTGGGCCAATCTCAATACAACAATGGCCAATTCCCCGTTCAAGTGTGAATGCTGTGTGGTCTACTAATCGAGCATAGAAAAATGAGATGTCTGATATTAAAGCCTCATCCATGGTATTCCGTGCGCATAGACAATGAGCGACTCATTTTGGAAGCTCGTTCGGAAACAATAGAAAGCGGGGCCTCCTACAACTTCACACGGGACGCGCAACCGGTGGAAAGTTAACGAAAATACATTTCAATAGCTAAAAGCAAAATTGGATGAGTGGCCTTACGAAATTATCGCGTTAGCCGTAATTCATTTGTGAGTGAACTCTCCCAGGCGTCGTGTGACCGTGTGTGCTGATCACACTAATGTGATCTTGTTATAACACCTCTTGCGCTTCGTTTTGAAACCGTTCTGTCATTGTGCAGCTTAATTACGATTCACACATGAACAAATGTTCCGAAATTTTTGTTATAAATTATGAACCAGTTCATTTTTATTAATCACGAGATTACATAAAATAACGTTACAAGTAAGCGGCCATTGTTTATCAGTGATAATCAAACGGTACCCAAGGTCTACGTCTTATAAATATTAAGTTGCCTTTATGAGCATTCGCCGGTATTTACACCCCATATTATTTATGTAATGGGGACTTATATTGGACACGCGATCTTCTCGAACAATGCAAGGAGACGATGCCCATCATCAGCGACCTAGACTTCTTTCCTCTTTAATTGTTCCTCACATCAATTACAACGTATATTTCACTGAAACAATAGATTAACCCAGTTGCGGCATATTCTATAATAGTTATGGCGTTTCTCGTCCCGCGTTATTATTGCTTTCGTATCCTTGGCGTGAGCGGCTATCTATCATGTGATCTATTGTACGTACAGTCGACATCGGTATTAGATTAAAGCGATAATTAATGCTGATTCCATACGACCTAGATTCGGGCCCGCTCGATAAAGTTAATTTACAGTTATAGTTGTAAATCTCGTTGCAAAATAAACGGCGAGCACGCGCGCCTGCCTGACCGTAGACAACACGCGGAGACTCCCACACACACCTCGATACGTCAGCGCCCTCCCCCGCACCGCCCGTGTGTGCCTCCACACCGCGTGAATGGGACCCTTCCCGAACCGTAAACACCACGTCACGTGGCTGCATGCGCTTATAACCCGACCCGGACGAAGTAGGTCCCTCGCAGGAAGCCCCCAACGCGCAACAAGGCACTCTCAAATCCAGCCGAGTTTCAGGGAAAACGCACGCATGTGTGACGAGACAGACGAAACAACACACGTGCGTGACCCACGCGCGAGAGAGAGGGTGCGTCAACTGTTGTCTGAATGAACGGGGTGAAGTTTGACAAGTTGTGTACACATGGCCGCGAAAGGGTTGAACCGAGTTGCGAACTAAGTTTGTGAACGCTTTCGATTTCGACGCGTGTTGCATATGGGGCGAACATCGATCGATCGTAAACTTTGTTGTGGAGAAGTTCAGTGGGTATTTCGTTTAAATCAGATTAATAGACTGGAGAACAACTTTGTTAACTGCCAGAATATGTTGCGAAAAGTCTGTTAAACTTGAGTTGTGAAAATTGTGGAAAAAACGTCGGATCGAATCGTCGTCGTCGTGCTAACGTATTGCGTCCACGTCTGGTTATCGGGTGTGTTTCGTAAATCATTGTTTATGGTCGAATAGTTCTCTGAAGGAGTCCGAGAGACCGGAATTAGAAAGCGTCAAGCGCGCCGACTGCGCTACGACTAATTGACCGCAAGGTTTACGCGATTCTGCTAGAAATTGTGACGTAATATAATAATACTGAAAATGGCACCTGTTATACTTGTGCTACCAAAAGGAAGTTTATTTTCACGGACATCATAACTGGTTTAACAACTCAATTTTAAAATGCTGGCAATAAATAAAGAAATAAGTAGATTTTGACAATTTCTTTTTTTTAAATCTGACGTTAAATTACTTTACAAAACTGACGACTTTCGCGATAACTCGCTCCTATTTCCGAATCGATATTTCGCCTGATTCGATGATTGAATTTATTTCGGATTATAAACTTGAAAGGCAGTATAATCTGAAATAAGTTTCGACTTATAATGAGAAAAGTGGAATATGATAACAAAAAATGCTACACTTTGCATCAGAAGTGTTTGTAAAGTTACCTAACCGCGTTTTTGCCACAAATACGATTTTTATATTATATAATTTAATATGTAACTCCTATCTAACATCTCTGAAATTGCATTTAACGTAAAAACTTATTGAACTAACTGTACTTATTTCTTAAGACACTAACCTTGTGCCTGCGTTCTAATACAACGATAATAATAATTACCATTTTAACAATGAGTAATTGAGAAATTATATCCTTTACAATATTTTTATATTTCACACTAACTATAAAAGCTACCTACCAATTAAAACAACCCAGTGTATTTGCGTCTCGATCTAGATTTGTCTACCTTTATTAGGGTCCCACAATAAGAACCATTTACTATTTTCAATTAGATCTGTGTAGGTAATTATAGTTCATAACATCTCAAAAAGTTTCGTTTTATGTTGTGTTCGCAGAATGCATAAATCTAACGTTTAAATATTTTGTAACCACCGTTTTAAGTATCTACGCTTAAATCTAAGATCACCGCGATAAGTTTAAAAGGGCCATGGAGTGGAGCGTGCCATGTTAGGCATATCATTAAGAGCTTGAGTCCGAAATACACAGATTCTATGTTGGACCAAATTCCAAGGCATCGGGCAACGCGTTTGCTCTAAAATAATGACAGATAGGACAGAGGCAAGAAGTGATCGCAGAAGAAGGAACAGTAAAAAAAGACTGAAAAGTCATGACGATTTCCAAGGTATTGTGGGAAAAACCTGGGATTGGATCAGTTTTCCATCTTTTGTACTGGGAAGACCTACCACAAAGGAAAAAAACCTGAGATAAAAATATGAAGTAATTAGTAACAATTCATCAGCTTATAAACCTAACACTAATTCCTAACATAATATTTTAATAAAAAAAATAACACGTTAAACCGAATATTTGCACAAAAATATTTATGAAGTGACCAATATTTTCCTGTACGTCGAAGATCCGTCATTCCCTTTGTTACGACCTCAAGTTACGTTCTATTATCCAATTATTACATTTATTACGCACTACAGTAAACCAATAATTCCAAAAGGTATAAACCGCAGTTAACTACTGCACTCAAATAAAATAGAGGTAGCTATAACGAATGACAGAACCCACTTTCCACATCAACATATGCACTTGAAACGTTTATTTTTAAGTCTTCGATCCGAATGTGGGCTTATTGATCGTCGGTAATTATGCAAAATAACGAGTCGCGGACTGGCTAGCTGCTCTAACTAGTGACGTGTATTAACGGTTCGTTAGGACCGCCAGCAGTAAAAGTTAAAGCCGACGGCGACGTTACAAAGACACTGCGTGCGGAATATTTTATTAATTCAACACAACAAATAATACAAACTCGAAAATCAAATATGTGTTTAAATGTGGAATATAGTTTGAATTACGAACATAATTTCTAAGGGTTTATTAGTTTCGAGATGATGCAGACCGTACACATTACAGTGGATAGTAAAACTGCAGTCTATGTGCACATATCGTAGTAATGTACCTATCTGCAGTTTACCTAATTAGACTCACCGACGTTTAGTGTAGTAATGCAGGCAGATAACATGGGATTATGGCATAAATGAACAGTTACATGTAACTGTGAAGAAAGTTGCCTTTAGTGGCAAAAGCTTCACTTACTTGATTGGATTTCCATATGAGTTAATGTCAAATAGAGATGGACGTAAATACATGCATTTAGCTTATTTTATAATTTGAAATTGTCAACTAGGGATGATTGAACGTTAGTAAATAAATAATGATAACTTTTATTGACAATTACGCCTTTGACACCACTTGCAGTATATCAATGCAAACGGTGGATTTAATTAGCGTGTAATGCTAATTTAAATTCAGTTTTAAGACCGAAGACTACTTACTATCCATCAGTTGAGACTGGTCATCTCTTATCTGCCAAGGCTTATTTTTAATCTTATATTTTCATTTCACTGCCTCGTTGGTCTAGTGGTCGCAAGCGCTACTGCTGAGTATGAGGTCCTGGGTTCGATTCCCGGGTCGGGCAAAGTGTTATTGGGTTTTTCCATCTGGAATTTCTCAGTAGCAGCCCAAAGTCTGGATTTGTGCCCGGTCGATGGCAATAGGCTCGCCCCCTATTACATGGGACTTAAACATAACTGGCGAAATGTGGGTGTACTATAGGTGCACCTCTGCCTAACTCTTCGGGGATTACAGGCGTGATGTTATGTTTATGTTTATGTATTTTCATTTGCTTATTTTTTGTACATTGTTCTCACATATAGAAGCAAAAAGAATAATGAACCCAGGATTTTGTAATAATATCTATATTTAAAAGAATGTCCTTGGAGTTTCTTGCCCGTTCTTCTCCATAGAGATCTACGTTTTGGAATGGGCAACTAGCTTCAACTTTCTAACTAACTGACCGATTCTTTGACAGTTCAAAAGTACCTGTAAATGGTTTAATTGAAATAAATGCTTTGAGTTCATCCATCCGTTACATACCGAGACTCCTCCGTGCCTCGGAAAGCACGTTAAGCCGTTGGTCCCGGCTGTCATTTTTAAATCTTTGACAGTCGTTTCGGATAGTCGGAAGCCCGAAAGTCTGATATCCCGTCTTGCCAAGGGGTATCGTATTACCCAGTAACTGGGTTATAGAAGTCAGATTGGCAGTCGCTCCATGTAAAATACTGGTATTCAGCTGCATTCGGTTAGACTGGAAGCCGACCCCGAAATAATTGGGAAAAGGCTAGGCAGATGCTGATTAAGACCGAAGACTAAATGCTATAGGTACTTTATATCTTGTAAGTACCTATACTCCATTTGAAATAAGATTAGTCATTTAAACAAACCTTTTTTACAGTCCGTTTAACCGATTTTGACTTCTATACCGTAGGCAGAAGGATGGCATTAAAAGCAAAAAAGTGGTTACAATACCAACTGTTTACTGCAGCTGCCATTTGTCATGCCACCAACGCAATAAAAGTCAAAATCGGTTGAACGGACTGTAAAAAGGTTTATTTAAATGTCTGATCTTATTTCAAATGGAGTATAGTTGAAACGGAGTTACAATCCACAGTTATGAGAACGATGACGTCTAAAAGGCTCAAGATTTAAAAAATAGAGAAGTTCTAAGCACTGCGATAGTCTTTTGTTTTTAGTTTTTGATTTTGTGATTCGCCACTTTGACATTTTTGAATTTGATTTCAATAATGTCGTCTAATGTTCGCGGTAACCCATACCGACGGATTTCATGCCATCCGCAAAAAAACGGCATCACTCCTGAGCAGAATAAAAGACAGTCACAATAGTATCCTGAAGGCTGTGGCGGCAGATACTTCCTCCGCCATAATAAGGCAATTTGTGAGAAGACTCATACCATAGTTAGACCAATACCATTTCTTATTGTGTCCAGATGTTGGGTGGTCTTCTCACAAATTCGTCTTTAGTTTTAAGTACTAACAATAGTGGTTTAAGTGCATACATGTTACCAACAATTTATGGATCTTTTTAGTTATCTGAAATATTATTTTTTTATTTATAACGATACATACCTAGTCATCGTTCTGTTACCCATATCCCAATTAATTTGTAGTCGGTGCAAAATCTTTTCTTCCATACTTCTCTATTAGATTTCGACGGAAGAATAGACAAAATGACATTATCTGTCATTTTATCTATTCTTCCGTCGACAAAACCCGTTTCTATAGTTGTCATGCTACTCGTGCTTTCTAGCCATAGGTATCATCTTTTACAGTGCATCCATCATCGTTTCTTGGGCTTCCCCTATCCACATTCATAAGTACTTAAAGTTTTCCTCACGACAAAACGCTACATAAATCATTTTTGAAATTCGAATCTCCACGTCCACAATAATCTTGAAGATAAGAAGTACTAGATACATCTACATAAGTTACTAAACAAGAGGTGTCTCGGTGTAAAACAGCGCCAACGATATCGATTCGTCGCACAATACGTTGCTACTCCTTGAATCGCATCTCATCTGAATACAGAGTAAATGCAATTCTTCATCTTGATTTCTGTGAGTTTGGCTAAATGTTTGACTTTTTGTCTTTCTTTGTGTTTAGCGACTGGTTATGCATTCCTTTGAAGTGTTACTGTTTATGATGTTAGTCCATGCATTGTGTCTTCTTGGACTTTGTACCTAAAATAATTCTAATTACAAAACCGATCTAAATAAAATTAAAGATAAATATTTCGTTTTGAAAGAAAAACAACCCAGTTTCAGATTGGTGTATTTATTTCTCTTAGCATATAATTATGTATATCCTCGATATATATATAGGTACTTTGTTTAACATCAAGTCCTTAATTACTGGGCAATTTTAATTATTCAATAAATTGAGACAACTCTGTAACTTTGATCTCATGCACCACAATTTACAATTAAATACAATGTTTTCACACATTATTAAACTAACAAATCAAACAAACTTCTAAGACAGCCACAATCCCAACTGAAAGTACTAGGCACACATAAACACAAAGCATTACACTACAGAACAAAAGATTCGCAATGAAGCAACGAAGGCGATCGATTTGTCGCATTCGATTAGCGGGCGACGACACTAGGTACGCGAGATTTTATTTATTGTATCTATGTATGTACCAGTCTTGTTACCGACCACTTCAAGCTCTTCACATAGGAAATAATCATAATTAGTGATGGATTTAAGATTATTTTGTTTAATTCAATACTTTCATTTAAAAGTAATATCAGAAATGCACTAGGTAAGTATTTAGTTTTGATAGCAAATAATTGCATCTAGCAATGAATGAAATCTAAAATATATCGACTACACTGTTTTCTGTAGTCTCTTACTCAGTATTATTCATAAAAAAAATATGCCAATAATGAAGAAACAATTTAATGTCCCTATACAAATAACTAAAGTAACAAACCAAACTTTCGCGATGTTAGGTCAACTCGAACGTTTGCGTAGTAGCTAACGCCATCTAGCATCGAGTAGCAGAACTACTCGTCGTAGCAGCTTTAATAAGTGCCTTGCTTTGCAATAAATTTTGAATTAGAATTAGTTTCGAACGCTCAAACAACTTAATTAAATATTTTATTTGCTATGTTTGTTGAGTAAATCAATAATGGCACTTGTTCCTACCAAAAAAACATGGTTTTCTATTTTTCTGTAGTTAACGGCACTGTACCTCTAATCGTGTTCTAACAATAGTATTTCTGACCCAAATGCACGCGAAGGCGTCTTTCCAGTTTAATTCAGGTTCTTAGACTAGTGTAGGTTTTAGTGCCAATTCATGATAAAGACACCCGAGTGTAAAATGAATAAATAGGTAGATCGCTTAAACTTTTTAATATTCTATAGGTCACCGCGCTTTACTTGGAGCGTGAGCAATTAGAATATGTCTTATATTTAAAAATGTCATTAGGAATTTTACTAAGTACTTACTTTTATTCTGTATTGTGAAATTGAATTATAGAGTCCAATCCAAAGAAAAACTCAGTCGAAAACGCGTGTATGTAAATCAGAATTATTTATTTTATATACCAACAGCAGTACATACATACAAAACCAATCAATCTGCCTAGCCTTTTCCCAACTATATTGGGGTCGGCTTCCAGTCTAACCGGATGCAGCTGAATACCAGTATTTTACATGAAGCGACTGCCTATCTGACCTCCACAACCCAGTAACTGGGTAATACGATACCCCTTAGTAAGACTGGTTGTCAGACTTTCGGGCTTCTGACGACCCGTAACAACTGTCAAAGATCCACAAATGACACCCGGGACCAACGGCTTAACATGCTTTCCTGGACACGGAGGAGTCTCGGTATGTAAAGATGGTCACCCATACACAGACCAACCCCGGAAAGCGTAGCTTAACCTTATGGATCGACCCGTGCGGCTGTTATTACTTAGCCACGAGCTCCTCACACATCCATACAAAACCATTTATAGAAAACAATAATAAAAGTGCAGATAAATGCTGAAAACTCTATTTCGGTGCAGCAGCTCTGCGACATATCACTAACTGCGCCCCGCGGTTTCACCCACATAAGTCTCAATCCCGTGGAAATATCGGGATAAAAAGTACCCTATGTCCTAACCCAGGTCATGATCTACCCTTGTGCCAAATTTCATCCAAATCCGTTCAGCCGTTTTAGCGTGAGAGCGTATCAAACAAACTTACAAAAATACAAAAAATCTAATCTTTTCTCTATAAACCTAACTAGCTTCCGCCAGCGGCTTCGTTAGCGTGATATCTTTATAAATATGCCTATGTTACTCAGTGATAATATAGCATTCTATTAGTGATTTTTTTTTGTAAATCGGTCCAATCGTTTTTGAGTTTATCCATTACAAACAAACAAATATACAAACGTACGAAAAATCAAATCTTGTCTCTTGATAATATTAGTTTAGATAATGGATTACATCAAAATATCGGTTGCAGCATCCTCTGCTTGCAACTGTACAGTCAAATATAACATACAACGTTTAGGGTACGTCGTTAGACAGCAAAACTAAAACTAATCATGCAAGCAATGAGGTTATTTGATGGTCCAAGCTCAGTAGTAGCTATCCCAGACTATTTAAAATATGTTTCTAAATTGCAACACTTAAATTGTATCTGATTTTCAGCAAAACATACTTCAAGTACTGGCTGGCTGTAAATATGGCGCATCAAGTTTTAGAACAAATTCGGCTTTGAATAACGTTGTCTCTGCCACTCATACCTATTAGCCGTACAACGATCTATTGGCGCGTGGCTATAATTGAAACTAAGGCCGCCATCTTGGATCTTCAATACACTTCACAAAAAAATCGCAACAAATGTTTACCAACAGCGCCACCCTGTCAATGTCATTCGAGCGCCAAAAGATCCTTGTAACACTTTACGTTGTGTGTGACAGTATATGTATAGCTCGATATTGTGCCTTATGAGAAGAGAAGAGGAGCGGTGCTGTGCCAATATTAACCAATAGAATCTCAACTCCGCAGCGGAGTTTAGATTCTATTGGATAATATTGACACAGCTCGGATTCTCTCCTCTCCTCTCCGTTCCAATGGTCAGGGGCAGCCTAATTTACGCCGCCGGGTGCCATGTCTAATTCAAAATTTAAAGTTTGATGTTGAAGCCCATAACCTGCAACAAATAATGTTTGTTTCTTTCCTGATTTAATATTTCTTTCTTTATTTCTTGATTGTCTAACATTGTCTTTTTTTGTTCCAGTGTTCGGTATGGACTCTCCACTGGGGCTGTTCCCGCCAGGCATGGAGCACAAGATGTACCCGATGATGGACGTGGAACACCGCGCGCCGCTTGATGCACAGTTATTTACTAACGTTAAAAAGAAATGTAAGTTTAACATTTTTATTTATTCTAGCATTTATAGCCAATAAGCTCGAGTCAAAGCAATTCACGGGCAGTCCCGACAACGTTGCCGAAGCAGCGCAACATATGCGACAGCAACACTTTTTAATGTAATATAACAGAGAGCAAAAAGCATACCAAAATTCGCCATCCCGAAGAAGTCATTTGATAATGGATCTTCTGACTAAGGCTTCAACCAAAACCTAGATAAACGTACGCAAGTTCGAACTCTCAATCAATAACAATAAACCCCCGGTTTCTGTATTACGCCACAACAAAAGCGCACAGCAAATATTCTTTGAAAGACTCACATACGTATTCAAGTTATCTGTGAACAATAGCGCTCATACTCTCACATCACAAATAGTAGACGTGTGCCGAGCCGCAACAAAGGATCGAAGCGCAATAATGCACGCGCTGCATCCTCGCGTCCCCATCACACATCGAGTGGTCCGCAATCTCGCCGCGCGAATGTTAAACGCCCATTGTTTCTGAGCAAATGTTTATTAAGACGATCTGATAGCGTATCTCATAGGGGAACAGACGCCGACTCTAACGTATGCTTTGAATACGCTCCGTGGCTGGTCGCCGACGGTTCCACCGACGCCCGCACAATAGTCTCCGATCGATTAGCTCCATGGCTCGAGACAGGCACACGTGTAGCTCCGCTCCCTCGCTAACGAGCTACAAATAGAAAACATCCTTTTTAATTTTCAAAGCTCGCGTGACCCCCGACGACTATTAAAAGAAAAACTAATTTCCATAATAAAATATCATTTCTCCGACGACGTTCCGAAATGTTCCTCGAATTATCTGATCGGAATCGAGTTAACGTGCTCCGTTGAAATTATAAAACTATAAAGTTAGGGGCGACGTCGCCGGCGTATGCATGTCCGCGTTTCTTTTTGACAAACCGCCGTAATAGTCGCGTGCTCGCATCGAATTAATGACAAATCGCCGCCAACAAAATGTCGCCGCAACCCGCTCATTTCGCTCGCTCGCTCCGTACACAGTTATTGCTCAGCCGAAACATGGTTATTAGATAATGGTGCATTCGCGTAATGCCGTCGCGGTGGCGCGGCACACGGCACATGTCGTGCCGCGGAGCCTGCACTTCGCCGCTCGTAAATCACAGAACTCCGCGCTCGCGGTTGTTTCGTTATGTAATTAGTTAGCTAAACATTTCTGTTTCGTTGACACGAAACCTCAAACCACATTGATAGATTAATAATGTTATCTGTGTTCCGCAGGGCGACCGAAGGGTCAGCACAGCGCGCCGCGCGGCGGTCCACCTCGATCTTGGACGAACGCCGAGCTCACGGAGGCGCTGCAGCACGTGTGGAACAAGAAAATGACAACAAGCCAAGCCTCCAGGATCTTCGGCATCCCGTACAACTCGCTGCTCATGTACGTGCGCGGGAAGTACGGGAAGAGCCTAAAACTGGAGCAGCTCAGGAAAGACTGTATCGGCGGACCCCTCGACGTGCTAAACCTTAACTCCGGCAACAACAACAACAACCAACCCTCAAGCAAACACCACGACAAAGACGACCACTCACAACGACCAGCGAGCTCCGAGCCAGACATCGCCTCGAATCCCATGTTCAATCCATTCCAGCAAGGGTTCTACCCGGAGTTCCCGCCAGGATTCCCGATGCCGCTCAACATGCTGCATCTACTCCCGCCGAACGACAAAGCGAGGGAACTGTATCAGTCGATGCCGATGGCTCTGGACTCGCTGTCAGGAGTAACGAAAGAGGAGGATTGTAAGAGTGACAGGTCAAAGGAGAACTCGGCTGATGAGGAGGGCGACTCGTACCGCGCGCCCTCGCACCCGCCGCACCCGCCCGACACGCGCCAGCTGCTGCACCACAACGGACAGGACTAGGCCCGCCGCGCCGTCCTGTCTCCGATAAGCATGTACCTTCAACTGTTAACAAACCACTAGGTGTATCTGAGCGGGCTCCGATGTTCCCGCCGCTGTTGCAGCTGACATCTTCAGGAACTCGCTTGATCTGTTGACGGACTAAAACTGGAATTTAGTTAGTGTATTAATAAGTCTCGTAACAAACATATTAACGTGTTTTAGAAATTAATTTTATATCTTGTGGTCGATCACTGGCGACAGAACTTAAAGTTGGTGTGCTTAGTGGTACTATAGTGAAACTTTTAACAACTTTTTAATGTCTGCTAGCCAAATGGTGAGCAGACACGTTATTTAAAATTGGTGTAAGTCACAGAATTATGAAAAATGAAGAGCGGTTACGTTAGAGTCGTGAAGACATTTTCCATATTTCTGCGACGAGTACTATTTATTGTTATTACTTTTGTAGAGGTATCACTCGCGAGGAAATCAATAAGGATCTGGCGAGGCGGCCACATAGTGTAATATTTCGATTGGAACCTAAAACTCGCTTAAATAACTTCGACGGTAGCTGGACGCCCGTGTATATTTGCTATTGTTTTAATGTGCAGTACTAAATTGGAACTTACTATAAATACACTAGAAAGGTTTCAGTTTTACGGATAACGTAAATTGTATTAGGAAGTATTTGTGAATCTCCGGGATCGCGACCGGCGACGTCCGCATTAAATTAGTTAAATTTATATTAAAAAGATGTGTTAATATTGTAAATGTATATTAATATCGCGTACTAAGTGATAGGCGATAACTTATTCTGAAGGAGTGCAATAAGTATGAAAGTTGTGATTGTTATCGTTAAGACATTCCGAATTCAATTATTGTTAACATTCCGTTACATTCCCTATTTTTAGATAATGTACTATAATTTCGTACGATTTTTATTATTGATTATAATAATACATTGATTTCTTCATTCATAGTGAAACCTTTGTAGATATAATACGTTATACATGCGAATTCACTTCTGCATTTCACCAAAGTTTGTAAAATATTTCGTAATAATAGTTATAATTCGATGATAAACAATTTTTAAATGTAAATAGTTATTGATAAAAAATTAATGGGATATAAATTTTTGAATTAACCAGTAAATAAGGTGGACATTTATATGTGTCTAAAATGGTAAATAGTAGTGTATTTGTAATTGTTGTAGTGTTAGTGATGTGAATCAGTGAGCTGGGCCGAGTGGGGGACGTGACGTCACAGGGGGCCGCGACGCACTAGTCACACACATCCACTCACCAAACGTTCGAAATAGCGTTCCAAACTCAAATGTCACAAAATTCAACAGACTACCCACGATACAGCACTAACTGGCGCAAAACGAGGACCATGTCCCATAAAAAAGGAAATTTAATTTCGTTCAAGATTTGTTTTCAATAATAATTAATTAGATGAGGAAAAGACCTGCAATTATTACCCTGAATCATTAGTACATAAGAAACTTGGAACAATCTGTGTATTCCAATATTTAAAAAGATAAAATTGCAATTCAAACTCAAAATCAATTTTTTTAAATTGCCAGCCTCTAAAACTCTCCAAACAAAATTTCAAAGAATTTCCACTAAAAGAAAATGACAGTGCGCGCCAAGTTTAGACAAATAATGTATCTGCACTCAATGTTCAAATAAAAAGGAGCTTTCAAGATTTTAGTAAATAATGAAAGTTAGAATAAATCGTTCAATACTATCTGGCTTTAGATAAATGTATACAGTGATCACTAGAGATACCGTGTGATTACTTAGAACACATGATTTTACCTGTTGTAAATATTATTTGTATAATAATGAACTATAATATCTGTTGAATAAATCGTTTCCTTTATACGCTATACCCAAATCTAACGACTAACAGTATTTACGTTCTATGACAATTCGATTCCTTTCAACATAATGTTCCCGCGTGTTTTACTCGGAATAATCGATATTTTAATTTTATTAACTATAGTCGACGGAACATGAAAATCTCTCAACAGAAGACTGAGCACTATTTACGATTCTATTTTATAAAAAATATTGTACATTTCACATAACAGTACAGAGCTACAATGGAATCCTCATACCTACATACAGTAGTAACACATAGTGTCACTTCATAATAACAATATTATCATTACAGGGATTTTATATATTAAACGATTAAATATGATTAAAATATTGTAATAGTTTTAACAGATTTTATATTGCTTTTTTTCTCATTCCGTTTACGCTGGCAACATTGAAGAATGCAAAAACCGCGCACTTTTGTATTTAAATGTAACGGATTCACATGTAGATAATATAATAAGGTCATGTATTGAATAAATAAACAATTGTCTGTATGAAACGTAAATACATGTGCCAAAAATGTAAAGAAATAATTTCACGAGTTGCGTTGGCGATGGCTTTGTGTTACTGATCTACAATGTTCTCTAATTGAACTTGTGTTGTGACTGTGACCATAGATTACGTTCAATAATTACCTAATTCGTACAAATTCAGCAGTATTAGAGTGATTTTGTTAAAGTTTTAATTGAGAAGTTTTTTTTGTAATTAAGTTTTGTTATTTGTTAATGTGTAGGTCCCGCGATTGACGAAATGGTTATGATAAGAGAATGTTTTACAAAGTTCAAACGGAATATGTTCTGTATATGTCTATATGTATATGTATGGTTCTGTGGTTTACCTTATTGCTTTAACACTTCGTTATATAGTAAATTCTGTTTATTCTCGACCTCTACGCCGCTAGACACGTTCTTATAAAACTACGTTCAGCTTTTCAGCACTGTTCTCATTAAGCATAGGTGACATCAGGAGCCAAATGTAATAACGTAAAGAATTAATAGATAATATATTGTACGACATTGAGTACTTATTTTTAGTTGATAAAATGTGATTGTATTAATTTTAGTAAAAATTCAAAATATTTAGTTCCTTCAATTTTTGTTACGAGTATTTATAAATTGTAATTGCAATGATTTTTAGCTTTTAGATAATTGTTCTCTCCGATAAAGAGTATAATTAATTGTAAGTTTTATTTTTTGTAATTTAATTTGTTGTATTTTTGCTTAATATAATGACAAATTAAATTAAATGATATCGTTACATTAGGGTGTAAAAAAGATTATCTATTTGATCTTAAATAAAATACGAAAAAATATTTATGTTCTAGAATCATTCTAACGTGTAATTGAAATCGAAAGATGGAGCGTTGTAGTAAAATTCGTTTACGGTCACCGACGTAAAGTGTAAAAAATAAAAATATGAAATACCAATTTGTCGTTTCATTTTATTTATGACACCGACACTCACGAGTCCAATTTGTTCACGTATTGTGTTACATCTCCATTTGTTATTTTTTCCTTAATGGGAAAACTCCAAATGATATGAAAAAGATGGATAAGGATAATAAGACATAATGACATTTGGATGAAAATCAAAGTTTACCAGATCTACGAAGAAAAATGATTGAATTTACAGTTCGCGTCACGTAAGGCCGCTCTGAAACCAGGCTTTCCGATGTAAATCCAACAATAACAAAGGTCACGGTCAAGGACAGTTAAAAATCATCAATAGGTGAAGGTCTAATCACACATAGCGAAAATGATTTAGTATGACTCGTAGAATCACCCCCTTGACGCATGCAGGTGACTATGTAAATCGCCGCCCAATATAGACTTGACATATTTGAAGTCTGCAGTCATAGTGTCGATGGCTGTAACGGCCAATGCTCTAATAGCTAAAACCCTTCGATCATTTACTTGAAGTAGCACTGTTACGAAAAACATATCTGTCAGATAGGGGCCGGCCATCCATAAATAACGTCACACGAATTACGTGATTTTTGGAGTCCCAACCTTGTCACAGGTGGTCATATTTGTGCGACTGCTCCTGGTGTGACGTCACGTATTTTGCAATGTTAAATTAAACCTTATAATAATAGTAATAGTGCTATTCTCCACATCACCTTCAGAACTCGAACAAATGCTCCAAGATCTGAGCACAGCAAGTCCTGAGTTTGAATTTTCAATTAATAGATCTAAAACACAGGTCATGACCAACAGCACGAAACGTAGGGTTGAGGTAGACGGGCATGTATTGCAATATGTCGATGAGTATACATACTTGGGCCAGATAGTGTCGTTCAAGAATAGGCAAAACAAAGAAGTCGAAAAACGAGTTCTAAATGCTTGGAAGACCTACTGGGCCCTTAAAGAACACATGAAAGGAAATCTCCCTATAACATTGAAAAGAAAACTAGACATGTGCATTCTGCCCATCCTAACCTATGGTGCACAAAGTTGGTCACTTACTGAACAACGGAAGTCCAAACTCAAGATTTACCAGCGGGCAATGGAGCGCAGCATAATAGGTGTCAAACGAACGGACCACGTTAGAAATACCATCCTGCGCTCCATAACCCAAGTAGCGGATGTTAGAGTAAAAACAGCCAGGCTAAAGTGGGAGTGGGCCAGCCACGTCGCACGAATGTACCCGGAGAGATGGGCAAAGATCGTCATTAACTGGACGCCTGAAGGAGGACAACGCCATCGAGGTATTATAGACAACGCCATCGAGGTAGACCGCGGCGAAGGTGGTGTGACGATCTAGTTACGTTTGTGGGGCCAACATGGCCTGAAATCGCACAAAACAGAGACATTTGGAAGGAAAAAGGGGAGGCCTTTGCCCAGCAGGGGGACACAATACGGGCTAACAAAAAAAATAAAAGTAATACATTTGATAATATTTTTTAAAGTTTTTCGTTGAATTTTTAGCCTTAGCTTAAATTTAAGGTATGATTCCGAACAATGCTGCACGCGGTGCACAGCACGCCAGTGCTACCTGCCGCTTGATTCCGAGCACCGCTGCGCGGCACTACTGTTCGTGGTTTACTTCTCAACAGTTGTCAACATTCACATGTTATCGATGTAATGAACGCCGCACTACGGGTCTGCCGCGGCGACAAGGCGATACTGCCGCGCATCAGTGTCGTCGCAGCAATGTTGCGGTGCATTGCTGGGGTGCTCGTAATGTAACCTACAAACCTATAGAAAATGTATGGGGAGCAGTAGTGACGCAGCAGCATTGCCGCGTGCAGCATTATTCGGAATCATACCTTTAGATTATAATGTGACGTCACGTAATTAATTACTCGCCCCCTTGTCACACAATGTCACACTCTGTTCACCCCCTTAACGTGTGACGTATTTACGGATGGCCCCATAGCTACAAAAAACTGCAGTAAGGTAACGAGTCTAGGTACCCACCAGACAAAATGTCCTCCAGCTAAGTTGCAATCGAAATGTAGCCCTGTTCAACAGCATACATCTACAGGTTTCGAAAATGATGGGCTTTCACGACGGGTACATCCTTATGGTGATACGAAGAGTCTGTTGTGCTATGACATTCAGACCTGTAATCAGATGGACTTTAAGGGCTGTTTCCACTAAAGCGAAAAAGAGAGTTGTCTCGTACAACGTGTTTGCGTTATGTTCACTTATCTGTGCTTAACTTTATTGTATACATCATCATCATCATCATTTCAGCCGAAAGACGTCCACTGCTGGACATAGGCCTCCCCCAAGCACCGCCACTTCGACCGATTCTGTGCTTTCCGCATCCAGCGGATTCCTGCGGCCTTCACAAGGTCATCGGTCCATCTTGTGGGAGGCCTTCCAACGCTACGTCTTCCGGTACGTGGTCGCCACTCCAGAACCTTTCGACCCCATCGGCCATCCGTTCTGCGAGCAATGTGCCCTGCCCATTGCCACTTAAGTTTGGCAATTCTTCGGGCTATGTCGGTTACCTTGGTTCTCCTGCGGAAGGGTTCTCCTGCGGAAGGGTCCTCCTATTGTATACATATTTTGATTGTTTACAAGAGAACCAGCTAAAACCGCGGACTATAAACGCCCACTGACAGTTCGCTTGATTTACTGTCAAAGAAGCCCACTATGGCTCAATTCTACATAATGGTTGTCTTCAATCCTCGGTTTATCTTGCAACTCTTACTTCTGAATCTCCTTTTGAACCTCGAAGACCTTTGAGGTAAAACATTGCATCGGTGTTTAATACTTACCTACTACAGAAAGATCTATTAGGACCACAGATTTAGATATACCTAGATAACGCAAAGAGCAACTACTTCGCGTGCCATTTTTGGGCCCAGCTTACGTACAATAATCGTAAGTGCATGCAGACTGAGCGCGAAAGTGGCACTTTCGCGCTCAGTCTGCATCGCTGCCACGCTTGTTGGAAGTTAGTTAAAAAATTGAAAATGGTTAATTACGCTGTTATAAATTGTAAAAACTGCAAATGCGAGGAGAAAAAATAAAAGAAACGTTTCCTAGTGCTTGTGACGTCATAGTAGGTAGTCAAAAAATGGCACACTTGGTTTTCATACAGATCGTGATACTTGCGTTATCTAGGTATATCTATATCTGTGATTAGGACCTTTTTCTCAGCATACGGATTTATGTCCGCGTGCGTGTCTCGCCCGTATCCGCGCATCCCACATTCTACCACTTCGTACATATTGTTCCTGTCATCCCACAAGCATGCAAGACGCTCGGAGTTTGCGGGCGAGGCACGCACGTGGACGCAAACCCGCGTGTCACTAAAACAGGCAGTGGCGTAGCGTGGGCCCCGTATAAAAAATTGTTTGGGTACCCTTATGAAGGGTAAAGATTTCTCACAAAAAAAAAATTTACATAAAATTAAAAGAAATATTTATTCATCATAATTATATATCTATCACTTTTTCCAAAACTTTTACAAACAATTCAAATTAAATATACACTCTCCTTGCCTTTTTTTCGGCAAACTGATTTATTAAATCATTTATAGCTGATGATGAATTTGGGAAGTTTTTATTAATTTTTACTTACGCATGTCGGGAGCCCCCGTGGCCCGTATAATTGATACGGTAGATACGGCGGTAGCTACGCCCCTGAACAGGCCCTAACGCCAGAATAACAAGGACACTGTTACCTTCAAAATTAACTTGTTAGGTGTTAAAAGGATTGACAATAAAACAAAATATTCGATATCACATGAAATCATACCCTTTTATTTTCAATTTCATTAAATATGATTTTATAAATACAAAATTATACACTAATCGAACGGTGGATACTGTTAGCACTTACAAATATCGTACATACTCCACTTTGAGCAAATGCAAGCAGTTTTTATCAATTTTACACAAGTTTTTTATAATCTTTCTTACAAATTTATAGTGTTTTTGAGGTTCTGTCTATTGAAATTAATATCGAATTTAATTAACCTGTGATCTAGTAGAATGAATAAATTGAAACATAGTAAATAGATCATTCAAATTCTTTATCTTCACATTTTTCGCAAGCATCCGATGATCATCGGATGCGTGCGTAAATCACGATATGCGTGCACGCGCATGTACGCACTTACGAGCGGATATTACTAGCCAATTTGAACTAGTATTATTTAGAATACGATCGCAAAGTATTACAGAATATAATTAACTATAGTTTGATTAATACCGCTGTACCGCGCCTTAGGAAGGCGCGCGGCGAGACGGGGGAGCAGTGCAGGCCGCTAATTCGTCAAAGCTCTCGGCGCACGGCGTCCCGCCCGCCGCTCATTGGTCAACAATGCCCCCCGCCTCGCCGCGTATTCCTAAGGCAGCGGTATTGGTCAAACTATAGTTTCCGCCAGCGGCTTGGCCGGCCTGATATCTTTATAAATTATAGCCTATGGTACTTAGTGATAATATACCATTAAACTGCTGAAAGATTTTTTTAAATCGGTCCAGAAGTTTTTAAGTTTATTAATTACAAACAAAAATACAAATCTTTTCTCTTTATAATATTAATGTTGATACTGTGAACGCCAAGCATTTCAACGATGACTGAGTCCATTTTGACTTCAAGTTACAAATTTTTTTTTGTAGTGGCTCTAAAATTCAGCGATATTACTTTAAAATGGTTTTATAGTACTAGTCTTGCGTGAACGCAGCTTGAAGGCATAGCTAGTCCATATTATAGAACACTATCTAGTTCACAGGTTAAGCAAATAATCCCATACCTTTACATAATTTACGTCATACTTCATACTTTAAATTCTATAATGACAAGTAAAAAATTGCACTTTACTATACCTTGAGACTAAAAGAGCGTAACTGACATTACAACAAAGTCATTTACGCCCTTTTGCCTCAAGAAGTAAATGGGGTACGGAAAGTTTTGAGGTAACTATTTTGTTATATATATGGGCTATATGTTGAGTATATTCCATCAATATCACACGGCTTTGTTTCTTCGATAAATATGTTATTTTATATACACATTATACTGAAGAAGTTAATATAATTGAAGTATTTTAAGTACTAATAAACCAATGTTAATTTTTTCTTCTTACTCATAAGTTATGCGGAACTTAGTAAATGTAGGTTCACAAATGGTCGTGGTCAAATGGTCGTCAATGACACACTTTTGGTAAGAAATTAAAGTTTGTATTAATGAAATTTTAACAAAATTTTATTCGCAAAGGACAGCTAAGTAGCTTAGCTACCGAACTTTGCCAAAACATCGATTGGTGTTTTGTAAAAAGTTACAGCAATTCATTTAAAAGCTTGTAGTTGATTTTGCAAGTGCTTTAATAGCAGTTACGATTTTAAACACCACGTTTAAAATCGTAAGTGCAATTTTAACACCTAGCGTCATGTAAATAAAGGTCAATTTCGTATGCATCTACTCGATTCGATCAGACATTCACAACTCATATAGTCCGTATTTAATTCTAAGCATTTCCCTGTGTTATCAGCAGAAGTTGATTTGTACACTCAATTATGATTATGAATCTTATCAGAAAGTACATAAGGTTCACATTACTAAAGTGTTAAATAAAATAAAAGGAATGATGATCAACGACTTGAATTATAGTACACAAATCAAAAGCTGCCACAATTCTCAAGCATTTTATTTATTCGACTATTCCAATTATATCATTGTTTATTTAGTTAATGTTTTTTACAATTTTATAACGAGTTTACATGTAGAACTTTTACAAAACTTATCACACATTAGGCACTGTCCTAATAGACCACCACCCGAACAAATACGCGAAATAATTAGCTTGATGTCAGAGTTCTACTCATGGGCCTCTGACTTGGCTTCACATGCCATCGAAAAATATCTCTCAGGCATGCCGCCGGCTTCCTCACGATGTTTTCCTTCAACGTTTTTGAAGCAAGTGATAATTATACAATACGCACATGAATCCGAAAAGTCAAGAGGTGCGTGACTTGGGTTCGAACTAGGCTTAAAATAGGTTTTTCGTCATAAACTAATATTCGACCAAAATTCGCATAATGACTTTCTATTACGATCAAGCCTAATCGATCTCACAGAGAGGAGGCCTGTGTCTTCGGCTAATCGACCTCGTATCTATCTTCAATACAAGTGATTTCAAACAGTCAATGGTCATAAAACACATCCATAACATTTACATCCTAAACATTTACTATCTAAACAACATTAATATTCCAATGATTTCTTATATCGACCCATAAATTCGGATGGACACAATTCCATAAAACGTCACAGAAAAACGAATAATAATTTAAATATAAAAATTAATTAAACATGAATGAAAATGTATCTAAATTTATTTTACTGTTAGTACAACCTTATCCTAATTTAAGCAAGTTACGTTAGTTCAGCTTATTTGGTAAAAATCTATTCAAAAAATCGCAAATCAGTGCATTATTTTTTTACTGACACACCTAAAAAGCCAAATTGTTTATAATTTTGGTACTACAGCAGTGCTATTCTGTAAAAATCTCACTGTGTACGCTTAAGTGAAGTGAGCTTGAAAGTGAGCTGTCAACAGTGTCAATCCCTAGTATATGGTGGAATGACAGCTCACTTCACCTTAGTGTTCACGGTGAGATTTTTACAGAATAGCACTACAGGACTATGAATTTTATTCTGAATAGTTTTATTTTTAATAGGAGTTTATATTTAGGCGCATGACTTATTTAATTGGCCGTTTATTTAACAAAAATACGACTATTTTTCATACACACACATTTTATATATAATTTAATAAGGCTTAATATGAGCTTCAGTTTCAGGTCGGTTTTCTATTACAATTACTTTATTTTAAATATACAACATTATATTATTTCATAATAATTTACGATAACGGAATACATTTTGTTCTCGACCAATCAAATGGGCCATGCGCATGAGCAAGCGCGCATCAACTTGACACGAAGCAAATAGTGACGTATATACAATGTTATCCATATTACAAACCTTCTGTACATATCACAGACGAGCGGGCTTTTACTTGTTTACAGTTTTTAACCTAACCTAGGAGACTTATTGAAATGCTATTGGAAATAGGTTCGATTTTTTTACTTTACTGGTAATAAGTAATTTTTTTTTTTTACCGCGTTGTGAAGGTCGGAGAAAAAGTTGGATATGAAAGGATCAAGAATGGTAACAATAGAAATAGGGGTTTGAGCACGTAAAATATAATTTGAGGACCCTAGTAGAGATCGCGAGGAACCGCTACATAAGACTTTTACCTTTTTTCTTTCAAATCTTCTTTTTTTAAGTCCAACTCTATCTCTTGTGAAATAGTAAGAAACATGAGCAAATGAAAAGATCCAGAATGGTAACAATATGCAATAAGCTTTAGAGTGAGCACCGTATAATTATTTATTAAGAGGACGTAGTAAATATCGAGTAGAACCATATGACTCTAAAACAACTGTTTTGAGCACAACGCCATCTCTTGACCAATAGCATGAAACATGAGGATTAAAAGTACGAATTACTTGGCAGTGTTTAACGAGGCTAATAAACATGTGATAAAATTATTAATTATTAATTATAATAGTTTCTAGAGAAGTAATAAATTGTGAGCCGATTTATAGTAAGGTGTAATTAATACTGTTTTATGTCTTGGAAGATAGATGGCGTTGTCTACAGGTATGTATAAGAATTATCTCAAACCAATAGCATTTCAATCAGACATTAAATATTGGTAATCTCACTCACAATTTGGCTCATTAGGAATGGTTAATATTGGACTAATATTAGGTTAACGCAAACCTGACGAAACATAATCAACTCTTCTGCTATCGAAATAAAGTCGAAAATTCAACATTACGCATTCATAACCGCACCTTCATAAGTAGAAACGCAATATTCAACCTTATTACAATGTAAAAAGTTTATTATTGCTTAACATTGGTAGCTCTTCGACAGGTTTGCGTCGACCGCCACTCACTATCCACATTTATTCGTTATGACAATATTATCGCAAAGCCATTTAGGCAGTGATCGTTACGTCCATATTGAGGACCACAACATTCGTCTTTTTTAATTATCGAAGTTAGGGTGAGTCTTGACTTACTGTAGTTAGACTGAAAGCAAGCAGTTTTAACAAACTCTAGGTCTAAATACAGTTTTTCTGTATCAACCCTTAGCGCCTCGTTCACAATAGAGCAACTTTGGACCAATCTATGTAGACTTTAGTATTTTGTAGTGATGTCCTAGCTAGTAGACTACATAAAAATAAGAATGATTTGTGCCAAGCCAACCCAAGATGTACAAAATTACTTACATTTTTTATCAACATTGGAATTTATACGCGTGCACAGCACTGACGTTTCTAGTGATCGCGGTTGCGATTAAGCAGATATCAGACGCTTCGTTCATTTCCGCCTATCATTCGGCATCTTTCACTCGAAGTGAAACACAAAATGAATGCATTAGTAAACCGATCCAACTATATTGGATTTGGACACTCGACATCTTTCACTCGCTTACCGAATGATCAAAAAATGAAATGTATGGAGCGGATGATTCCTAAATAATTTTGTCAGTGTAAATTTTGTGTTAACGTGGATTGAAACAAAAATGAATTGTAGATTGAAGCGTTTGATATCGGCTTTAACGAGGTAATCACTACAATAAATACATACAAAATTGATCGTAACATGTACAGCTTTGACCCCACTCAACCTGGCTTAGGCCCCTTAGGCCCTTTGACGTCATGGACGAGGCGCTGTAGATATGATCGAATTCGTATAAACATGGAATGTTTTATTCCGAAGTTATCATCGACCTATACTGATGGCAGTTAATACTAATGGTAAATCGATACTAGAAACCAACCGATTTTTAACTCGATACATCAATTAAAATTTATCAATACCGATATCCACTTCGATGTTGTAGAAAACAACCTTGGTATAATTTTTAAATTAATATCTTTTTAATTACGTTCCGTTACACAAACAAAGTCACAGGAAGCATTTTCAACGTTCAATTAGTGATATTGTCATGGCCGTTACAGCTTCATACATAAGAATATCCGGTTAACATTTTAAATACGTAATTAAAAATAAAACTCGCTCGTTTATTTGATCAACTCGTTTACAACCTGCCTTATCCTCGCGAGTTTTTCATTCATAACGCAACCTCCTTTTACGTCGCAATTGTAATAAAAAAAAAACCTAACAAACGGTTCTTTTTTCAAATTCATCATCCTCGAACATTCTGATGAACAACATTACTCTAAACCTCATTTGTACATTTAACCAGGCTTACGTTACCACAATCAATTTGAAACAACAAACATAACTTTTAACTTACAATTTTAGTCCAGCCAACCATTTTGGATGTTCATTTCTTGGCGTGTTGCAAGTACCTAGTGACTGTGGCATGAAGTTCTTGCGGTAACTTCGTTCGGTCGTACTTCGTGGAGTATGCTTGGACTATGTGGGTCATTTGCGCGTGTAGATCCAGGATCGCTTCAAGCCCGATGGTTCGCAGTGATTTCGCGTTCTTATATACAATGTTATCTAACTCAGTCTTGTTTATCAGTACTTTCTCCATGTCTGGAAAGGATGAAAAGTTTTTGTTGTTTTTAGGAATTTTATTTATTAAAAACTTTATGCACAAGTTAAAAATGACCATACGAAGAAGGACTTATTGTCTTAAGCATTTTCTACCAGTATACTTTAGGATAATGTAGACACAAAATTGCTTAGATGGAAAACAAAAAATATTTAGAGACACAACAATGTTAGAGAAGAAATATGAATTCTTAGCTTAGATACTGTTGGCAAACAAGACAATTAAATAAATAGCTCAAAGTATACCAACCTCCACTATGGTCATGCCCTGAATTCCTCTTCTTTGGTGATGTTTTTGACGGCATTTTCTCGGATGACTTCGTGGGACTGCAAAAAAACAAGAATTTTCTTTATTGAAAGATCTGGAAAGATTGCATTAAAACCGATTAAATCGGTTTATCCAAATTTTTACTAAAATTTTTATATTTTGGGAGCTAATGGCCATTAGGTTCCAAAAATTTACACTAAGCTCTAAAACTTTAAACTAGAAGTGGGTTAAAAAGTGGCAATCTTATATATAATATTCTATTTACCCTGGAAGAGGGTAAATAGAATATTATTAGACCCTCTCAAAATAAAATCTTGGCTAAGCGTAGTGACATCTGTCGCCAACTTTCCGTTTGAGACCATTCATGTAAATCAAGGATTCGCCCTCGCCATAATTACGTCGCGCGAAACCTGTCACTCCCTAAATTGTGCGACGTGGCTCAATTGCGAATCATTTCCTCATTCGTCACAGTTCGTAACACATCGGAGCAACTTTCTCGTTTTTAATACACATAGCTGTACAAAGATGCCTTCTTGTGCCCTCAGGAAATGTACCAACAACTCCAAAAATTCAAATAAAAAACTAAAGGTATTACTTTCCATGTGTAAGTACATTTTTGTCAAATTTATTACGATTTCTAAAATAAATAATATGACGGATGAAAACAAAAATTACGTTCCCATAACAACGAACGATAGAAGCGTAGCGTTGACAAAAAAGTTCAAAATTTGAATGTAGGAAGTATGGAGGTTACATTATGATTTCAAAATATTTTAACAGCCGGATTTTTTAAATGTATTTCTTTTTTTTAGATTAACTTTTCTTTGCAACTATGTTTTCGAATACAAAATTATAGGTAGGTACATAAACAATTTAATAAAACGCTACGTGCTTCGAAAGCACATAAAAAGTGGAACCTTTGCCTGATCTCTCTCCGCTCATGGTGGATTGCCATCCCGTCAGACTATGAGAGTGAGGCAATGGAGATGCCACCTGCTCAAGCACGTCGAGGGAATCCAGGGGAAATAGCGCGAATAAAGGCGTAGTGCAAAATTTCATCGTTCAGCCTTAAGTCGTGAAAAGATAACAGACAGACAGACAGTTACTTGATACAATAGATGCACTTAATCACTATTTATATTTAACTGTTAGGTTCCCACAAGACCCAGTTCTTAAAGAAAAATGGATTAAAATAATCCAAGAAGAACAAAGGGACGATGAATGGTTGCTAACCAAATACAGCCGCATTTGTTCAGTACATTTTAATGATAATATGTTCTACTTGACACAAGCTGGTCTGAGAAAATTTTAAAGAAAATGTTGTACCATCTTAAAAGGTTTGTATGGTCTCATCGGGAATCTTCGGTAAGATTCGGAAGTGTTCGACAAACTCACCTCTCCAACACATGGTTATTGACCACAGACTGCGCAGTAATATTAAACATGGTGTCGTTGTCCTGCGGACGTCGCAGCGGCGCGTCATCGTCTGACGCTGATGACGTAGTTACTTCGCCGTTGGGGAGGGGGGTTGATGTGATCGGCTTGTTCTCCTTAGACTCTTCGTCTGTTATCGCCATGGTTGAGTCTTTGAAATTCTGTGGAGATTTGATAGTACTGTTTAAAGTGTCGAGTACATCAGTGAATTTCGGTAGACTGAGTTAAATTGATGTATGTATCATTGAGGCAGGAAAACTACAATAAATGCATGCATAGTAGTTTTAATTTATCTCCATGCGTCTCTCGTGATTGCTCTAATCCTCCCACGCTCCTCAGCATACAAACAAAAACTCTTCCAACAATTTTCTATTGAGTGCTAGCTAGCTAGTTGGTAGCATAAATTGCGTTTTAATGGATTTGCAAATAAGTGATCTTCCTTCTTTGGTGTCAGAGTTGTAAAGCCGCCCATGGGCCTCTGACTTGGCTTCACATGCCGTTGAGAAATATCTCTCAGGCATGCCGGTTTCCTCACGATGTTTTCCTTCACCGTTTTTGAAGCAAGTGATAATTATACAATACGCACATGAATCCGAAAAGTCAGAGAATAAGTGATTTCGACGATCGTTTAAAGTGCGATAAATCCTGTCGAATCCAATTATTTTGTTAATTTTATAGAAGCAACTTACACTTTCACAACATACCTTGGCCGTCTTCTGTCGTTTAACAACCAATCCTTTAGACCAGGCGTTCATGCGTCTGCGCTTACGCTTGGCTGATTGCGGATCGCTCTTGTCACCATTTTGTGGAGTTCGCGATTTTTCACTTACTAATGAGTCGAAGTGATCTGCAAAACGGAATAAACTTTTTTTAAACAAATCATTATTGAGTTCGTTATCAAACCTTCAAATTTTCGACCGAAAACGTTGAGTCTAAAAGCCAGCCGCATGGTTTACACAAAAATCTGCTTTAAATGGACGACATAAAAATTCGATCCCATCTGTCGATCTCAAAGCAAGAAGTAAATGACCTTAAACTAAAATCTATGCAATTTTTCAATGGCGACGGATCGATCCAATGTAAACCTTATTCCTTTGAAACAAGTCACAAAATTTACTACCAAAACAATCACTACTTACGTAAATTAGAAGCCGTACAAATAAAGTCCGGTAGATCATTGTCAGCTATATCGCCTTCCACCTGCCGTCTCTTTGCGATCTCTTGACATTCGAGCTCGAAATCGCTGTCCATTTCGACGTCGATCAACGCGTGCGCATGGTCGCGTAACGAACACGCTTCGTGACGTATCTGTTTGTCTGATGACGTTCTGTATGGAGAGAGAATTTTTTTTTATTGGTTTTTGGTAAACTGGTAGGTTTGTGACTGGTTGTCTTGAATTGAGTTTTAGAAGCTAAGTATTCTCGGCTGTATTAGTTATTTTAGACTCTGGTTAAACTGAAAGACTGAGCCTAGGAATCTGTAGCGTGTGTAAAATTAATTGCCCGTGATTATACTATTGTGAAAATATATTGAAACAAAAACTGAATTCATGACCACGGCTCTGAACATGCTACGATTAACTTCTAGCGATTATACAGGGTGGCAGGGACATCGACGCAAAACTGTTACCATGGATTCAGTACATGATTCTGAAACCCCTGCGTTGAAATTTTTCGTCGGTTATTAAAAAAAAAAACTGCTGTTTCATAGAAAAGTGCAATACCTACGTGGTCAAAATGTATAAAACCGCAGATTTTTTTTGGACCCTGCGTTGAAATTTTTGATCGGTTATTTTTTTTTTTTTAATTCTGAGGTCAAAACTACAAACGTAGTATACAAGGAAGGTTAATAAAATGTGGCTCTACCACAAATATACTAGAATATAGTATATTGTGGTGTATACGACCACGCGAACGAAGTCGCAGGCAGAAGCTAGTGTATTCGCTCAACTGTCGATTTGCCTTTAGAAATCGAAAACAATAAAGATTCTGTTGTTTTTCGTTAGTGACAGTTAAACTCTTAATATATCTGGATTCGATATTTTTTTTAATACTTTCTGCATCTTAACGAGCAACTTTTCCATTGAGAAAGATGTTTTTTCCATTTAAACAAACATCAACTTTATACTAGTGTAAATAAAGTTGATTTTAGACCGACTAGTACTGTTGAAAAAGTCATAAAAAATATGAAGTTGTATCACAAACCGAACCTTATGTGTAGGCTTATGTAACAGTTATTTTCCTAAAAGTCGTGTATGTTTACATGTTTGGCAAATAAATTGCGAACGCAGAAAAGTTCATTTTACTAACGAAGAAAGATGTTTTTGTTCATAAAATTAGTTTCATTCATACAAACCTTTTTATAAATAATTCTAATTATATCTAAGCTTATGTAATACTTATGGATATCTACGATTATGATAAGCTACATACATGCTATTTTACTTCATGCATATTGTCCGAAATATAATAATTAGCGGACAAAAGGTTAGAGGTTGTGGTATACACAAGGAATTTTAAATATTTTAGAGATGTGACACTCGATAAGATGGAGGTATTTATCGATATTTATAATATATCTTTGGTAACAGTCGTAACAAACAAATGAGGCGGCAAACGTAAAAATTAAAGGGCATTTTAAAGTAATTTTCATGCTTGATGTAACTACTTAAAAAGTCAACGAGCCACAACTCTAAAACCACTCAAAAGTCCGGGTGTATAATTCATTATAATCATGTCAGCAATACGTATATACTTAAATAATAATACGTTCTATTGTAATAGTGTGCTAATAATAATTATATTATTTACAAAGCGTTGGTTTTGCTCATACCTATACATCCCTCTAGCCCTTTGATTGGCACCGGGAATGTGAAAAAAAAACACGTTCAAATAAATTAAAAATTAATGGTCGTGTACACAATGGCGTAAGTTTGCGAGATATAATATCGAACCAACAATGTCTGCGTTGAAAACTAGCTTCACATCTCACCGTTCATAGGTAAAGTCAGCTTAAACTGAGACCACCAGATGCTAGGGATTGACACTTTTGGTAGCTCACTTTGAGCACACTTCATCTAAAAGTGCTCCCTCACCGGGAGTATTCGCCTGTAATGTAACGTTCAGAGTCGAGCATTACATCATTGAGGAAGGAGAACCGAGCATAAGGCTGCGTTTCCACCAGAGATGTGCGAGGATGCGTAGCGAGGGATGTGTTTGTTAAGAACCAATAGAATCGCTTCATTTACCTGGCCTCGCTCAGTGCAGCTCCGGTGGAAACGACTTAGCGGAACGAGGTTTTTGTACGTACAAAACAAGCGACGGATGGGTGCGAGTGATGTGTACGAGAGATGTGTGCGAGAGATATGTGCGAGGGATGTGTGCTAGGGATGGACGCGAGCGAGAAATCGCATCTGAAAAGAGAACGAATGAACGAACGATGTGAGTGTTTCCACCAGAGATGTGCTAGGCCACTGAGCGGTACGAGGATGCGTAGCTTCGCTGTGAAACGGTGCACAGATGAGCGCTGCGAGGATGTGTAGCGGGCTCTTTTCAGATACGATTTCTTACTCACGTCCATCCCTAACACAAATCCCTCGCACACATCTCTCGTACACATCTCTCGCACATATCCCTCGCACCCATACCTCGCTTGTTTTGTACGTACAAAAACCTTGCACCGCTAAGCCGTTTCCACCGGAGCTGTGCTGAGCGTGGCTAGGTAAATGAAGCGGTTCTATTGGTTCTTAACAAACACATCCCTCGCTACGCATCGTCGCACATCTCTGGTGGAAACGCATCTGTCTGTAATTTTTAATCTGAAATGTTACATTGCAGACGAATGCTCGTCAGTCAGGGAGGCAGTATTTTGACGTAATGCTCAAAAATCGAATCGGTAACGTTACATTACAGGCGAATACTCCTGGTGAGGGAGCACCTTAAGTTTTCACAGAATAGCACTGCTGGCGTTGATCCCGCGTAATTAATAGTCGAACGTAGATGCAGCGTAGACGCTGCGCGAACATGTCGTAAAGCTTGTCTACTCTAAAATGACGCGCCCCACTACCGCATTTTACGCACACGGTAAAGCGGTAGTGGGGCGCGTCATTTCAGAGTGAACCATCTATGGATATCGACACAATCACATCCAAGCGATGCTAGCGCAGCATGCATACGCTGCGCTAGCATGACGCAACATCTACGTGACCTCAAAGTGACGTCAACGCCTACAATAGTCATACGCTCAGTGCAAAGACACTCGAATAGGGATGATGCCTGGGTCAAAAAAAAAGAAACTCTTATTTAGTCCGTCAGTCAGATAATAAAAAATATTAGACACGTATTTTTTGCTTTATCATATTAATAAAAAAAATACTTAAATAAAACGCATTAAAGTTGGGGAGTGGGAGTCGCTACATCACAAGTAAGTATAAAATCGACGTACTCGTGACGTCATGGCACATTTTAACTCAATGTATCGCCGTAATCTTTTGTTAACGTAAAAAAAGAAAAATACGTGTCCAATATTTTTCAATAATCTACCTGACAGACAAAAATAAAAATTTTAGTCTTCATCCCTATTGAAACTATACGTCTTTTGTGGAATATCTACATTTTTACGCCATTACGTAAAAGCCCAAAAGGGGAATGGAACGGTTAAGTAAATTAATAAGGTAGTGAGAAAATAAATGAATCAAATGATACGTCAATAGTAAAGGGATGACGTATTTAATGAAAATACTAATTTCAATGTGGGTTATGTAGGGGTTTTCTAGATGGCACTGGTCTCGCGAAAAGGCCCACTTGCATCACAAATTCATGTAGCATAATCAGCCTATAATGATCCCACTGCTGGGACACAGGCCTCCCTTCAGTGTTAGGGATTGGCCCGTAAACCACCACTTGGACACAGCGCGGGTTAGATGTCACATGTCTTCGATTTTTTTTGGTTCTAAGACATGCCGGTTTCCTCACGATGTTTTCTTTCACCGTTTTGAGAACAGTGGTGACGAAATAATGTATATGTCACCGTAAGATTGTGAGAACCGTTAGTTTATAATCTATCGGTATTATTTCCGTTAGATCATAATCTGTCGAAAAATTGTGAACTGGGTGAAATTAGGGTTAGGTTAGGTTAGAACTGTGACCAACCGCGTGAGTCGAGCGAGCGTAGTAAGCGCTGCCGCGGCAGCGGCAGCGCTTACTACGCTCGTTTCTCATGGATATAATATAAACTATCGAAAAATAATGCGTTAAATCGTAAATGATTTGTCGCAGTTCACAATTTTTCGACAGTTTGTAATCTAACGGAAATAATACCGATAGATTATAAACTAACGAAGTTTATAATTTTACGGTGACATATACAAAGCAAAGCGCTTGTCAGGGTTCGCACTTACGACCTACAACTCTTAAGTCGCCGCCGTTACCACTGGAGCACTGCTCATGTAGCGCTAAGCTTTAGCGTAATTCACGTATCGCTCAGAGAATTTAAAAAATCGTCTATTGTTGACCAAATATCGCTTTGAGTTGACAGTTTTTGACGGTTGACAGACAAAATGAAGTTTTAAAACATTGTGGCGGCATTTACATAGCCACACATGCGAACTGTGCATCAAAGACCTGACGTCACACAAAACTGACGTCACACAAATCCTACATCGCGCAATTAAAGTTTACCACGCGAACACCATATAAAAGGTGGCAGGGACAGACATCGACGCGAAAACTGTTACCATGGATTCAGTACATGATTCTGAAACCCCCTGCGTTGAAATTTTTCGTCGGTTATTTTAAAAAAAATCATGTACTGAATCCATAGTAACAGTTTTCGCGTCGATGTCCCTGCCACCCTGTATATAACTTCCCCGAAATCAATCGTTGGGCAGTTGTCCGCCAGACACGACACCCGTCTGGTCGGCGGATTCTACCTTTTCTATAGAGGATAAGTGAACTTTACACCCTGTTCCTCATACCTCTAAAATATCGTTAGCTCTAAATGTATTGAATGATTTGTGGTGCAAGCAGGCTTAAGTCTACCTTTGAAAGAAACCCTTTTTGCGTTATTTCATATTCTTGCCATCATGAATAACCCTTAGTAGATGTTAATATTATTTCTTTGTACAAATTGTACATTAACCTTTCACATTGATATGTATCTGCAAGTTAATCGATTAATATTTCAACTTATTTCTATTGTATATTCCTTGACATCAGTATTCCAATAATTCAAAGTTACAAATCATATATACAGTATTTCTATGTCCTTCGGGTATCATCGGATTTCCGAATACAAAGAAATCCGACAACTGACGAAACACAAAGTTTGCCGAGGGACATTAAGAAAATAGAAATACAGTACATATATATTACGTATACTCATCGTATACTCTGACGTCACAATATATTACCTGTCCGGGTTATACTCGAGTGCATTCGCGCAAATGAGGTCAATGTCATCAAGGAATTCTTTGGCGCAGTTGTATTTGTGCAGGTCCACCTTTGTCATCATTGACTCTAGGTCCATCGGTTGTTTGACTATGTCTAAGTAGTCGGTAACCTAGAAAATGAAATAGTATTGTTTAGCAGTAAGATATAATTGCCTAAGATTTGGATTTAGAAACAGAATAACTCGTGGATGGACTGATTAATGTCTGTAATTTTTATGGTCTACATTATAAAGAATATTCTATCTATCTATATATATCTGATAGCAGAGTATTCTAGAGTAACAGTACCCTAATTAAGTAATAAACGATCAATTACAATCTGTTTCGATTTGAAACAGATTGCTAATCCATTGCTTCATAAAATGGAAAAAAAATCTGCTCAACAACGTAAATAACGCAATGAATGTTATTGAACTGTCAAAATGGAACAAATTAGTCATAATCGTTTACGTAAATAAGTTAGGTAATTCGGGTACAGACTCATATAGCCGAAGAATTCTTAAAAATAAATTATTAGGACCTTTGGATAGACCCCTAGTGAAATCTAAAATCAAGTGAGTGGGAAAGAGACAACAAATTTTTCTCAAGTAAAACACGGAGATCAAAACTGATCTCTACTCTTTCATGCCATGATACCACAATACAACCGGTTTCTAGAAAGAAAATCAACACAAAAATTAGCACAGAACAAGTTGTCAAACGTACATCAACTGCCGTACAGTATTTATATTTTCTTAAGGTCCCTCGGAAAACTTCGTGTTTCGTCAGTCGTCGGATTTCTATCAGTTGCCCTTTGCATTTGGTGCAGACCGGACGCTCTCAACCGACTTGGAAGTACATATACAGACTTGTTAATACTCTTTTAACTTAATGCAATTTATTTTAAAAAATGGAAAGAAAGGTGCTAAAGTCGTAGGCACGACAGATAGGAAAATAGTTTTACAACTCTTTATAGTTCACATGGATATCAAAACAAAACAATAATGAAGTACTAAATTCAAATTATAATACACGATAAATCTAATAATTGATGGACATGGAAATCAGCATTCGTTTGCATTCGGAAATCCGATGATTCCCGAGGGACATTAAGAAAATTGTCAGACGCTGAATTATCAACAGACAATCTGATCACTTGAGGAGCAGTGGTGGCCCAGTGGTATAGTCCGCGCAATCCACGAAGACGCGCCCCACTCCGCGATTACTGTACTGTAAGTTGAACTCTAGTACGGCGCGGAGCGGAGTGGGGCGCGTCTTCGTGGATTGCACGGACTGTAATGGCCCCGACTACATTGTGTAAATAATTTCATCACCACTGCTCTCAAAACGGAGAAGGTAAACGACATCTCAAAGAACCAAAAATTCGAAGACATGTGACATCTACCAACCCGCACTGAGCCCGCGTGGTAGATTACAGCCCACTCCCTCTCGAAGATAGGAGGCCTGTGTCCCAGCAGTGGGAACATTATAGGCTGATTATGTTATGTAATCCGATCACGTGACCTATGTTTAATTTGACATGTTGTTGATTTTCGTTCCAGAAACCGAGTATAAGACTCTTTCGTAAAAAATATGCTATGGGCTAATTTACATAGTAAGATATTCTTACCTCCTCCAAATCCACAGGTTTAGTGAACTTATAGAACCGCCTATTGGACGCTAGTTTGCGGCAGATGTCTCGTAGGAATATCCTTAACTCGCGAAGTTTGTAGTCTTCCTTACGTTTGCGACGAGTCACCTCTTCTGCCGTCTCACGGGGTGGCGAGGGCGGGGGAGCTATGGGTTTGAAATATGGTAAATTTTACATGTTTATAAAATACTAATTGCGCCCCGCGATTTCACCCGCATAAGTCTCGATTCCGTGGGAATATCGGGATAAAAAATTTCTATGTCCTAACCCATGTCATGGTCTACCCATGTGCCAAATTTCATCAAAATCCGTTCAGCCATTGAAAATGGCTGAACGGATTAAAAGCGTAACAAACGAACGAAATTGAAAGCGTAACAAACAAACTCACTTTCGCATTTATAATAATATGATGAGAGGAAGGATGGAAGTTAGTCTGGTTTCATAATTTAATTCGAAACCTCTAGGGGCATTCCGTCGCTTGATCAACAAGACACATGGAGTTGCAAGTCTACAAAGATTAATGATTTTAGTTAGTATATACACATTGTGAATGTGTACAACTTTATTTGTATAAAACTTAATTTCCTTAATGTGGTAGAGAAAATAAAAATGATTATAAACGATGAAACCACCCACTTTGTCATAGAAAAATACTGCATTTATTAGAGAATTTCCCACAATTAACGCGTTCAAAATCCTTACTAGCCTAAATGAGCGATAGGACGCCGTAACAGTTATCGAATGAGCAGCGGGACGACATGAGCGTTGTCGAATGACCGATGGGACGCCGTAACCGATGTCGAATGAGCGGCGGGTCGCCGTGAGCGTTGTCGAATGAGCGGCGGGACGCCATGAGCATTGTAAAATGAGCGGCGGGATGCCGTAAACGTTGTCGAATGAGTGGCGGGACGCCGTAAGCGTTGTCGAATAAGCGGCGGGACGCCATGAGCGTTGTCAAATGAGTGGCGGGACGCCGCGAGCGTTGTCGGATAAGCGGTGGGACGCCGTGAGCGTTGAAGAATAAGCGGCGGGACGCCGTGAACGTTGACGAAAGAGCATAGTTGCGTCTCGCCGCGCAAATACTTAAGGCGCGGTACAGCGTTATCTGTCAAACTATACAAGGATATTATGGCGCCTGAATGACTTGGACAGGGTTGTTAATAAATATTTGTGTCACAGAAATTGTAACAACAAAACAAGAAGGCGACGTTTGTTTCGATTTTGGCCACGCACCAAAAAATAACCTTTTAGCGTTGTAATGTATATCTTAAGTTGTCTTACCTCTAGGTAACGGAGGAGGCGGTTCATTGCTCTCAATAGGCGGCGGCTCCAACAACGCATCAGTAAGCACTGGCTTTAAGAAACTGATCACTTCCGACGCGCTCGGCTCACGCACCCTGTATACGCAGTCTTTGTAGACCGGGAATAGGTCTTGTAACTGAAAGACACATTTTAGAAATTAGTTATTTCAATATCAACTGTAGCAACTCTTAAGTGGGAGGCCATGTCCAGCAGTGGACTTCTTTCGGTTGAAATTGTTTTTTTTTGGTGTGGCTATTACAGATGAGTAAGACGAGACGACGATGAGGAGGAGCTCGTGGCTAAGTAATAACAGCCACACGGGGCGATCCACCAGGTTAAGCTACGCTTGCCGAGGTTGTTCCGTGGATGGGTGACCATCTTTACATATCGAGACTCTTCCGTAACTCGGAAAGCACGTTAAGCCGTTGGTCCCGGCTGTTATTCATGGATCTTTGACAGTCGTTACGGGTCGTCAGAAGCCCGAAAGTCTGACAACCAGTCTTACCAAGGGGTATCGTATTACCCAGTTACTGGGTTGTGGAGGTCAGATAGGCAGTCACTCCATGTAAAATACTGGTATTCAGCTGTATCCGGTTAGACTGGAAGCCGACCCCAACATAGTTGGGAAAAGGCTAGGCAGATTGATTTTTTGACAGATGAGTAAGACCCCTGTCCTTCAAACTAGGAAAATCCTGTAACTTGAAGGACAGTGTTCTTTAGTGGTTTTGACACATTTTTACTATTAAAAATATTTGTAATTGCGTAGTAATTCAGATGTTAACATATTATGTATACTGATGATATCAAAGACGTGAAAAGGAGAAATTTAAGTTCCAGAGTCTACCGACCTACGGGGCCTTCTATGCTTAGTGTCCTGTCAGGAATGGTAAAAAACGGTGCTTGCACCAATTTTGTATAAACTTGCTATCACATGACCGGGCTCCAAGCCCTCAGTGTCTCCTATATTCCGGAATTTAATTGCTTGGCTTGCGTTTGTGAACGTTAATATCATTGAAAATCCCCAGTGAAGCTAGTTGTTCTTTTTTTTTTATGAAAACTTTAGGCGCGTTGGGCATTGTTGAGATGGGACTAAACCATTGATTTCGCGACACTGTAACGCAATTTATCGACACCGTGGAGTAAAAGACATCAACGCGTTGATTACCGCGGTGCCGATTTATTTTTCAAGTTTTCGCTTCTGTCGGCACTCCCGGAGTGCCAATGTTTTTTTTTTGTCATAGTAATGGATACAGTACAGTAGGTAATACAGTTTTCGCAAAAAGTTATACTATAAATACATAATAAATAATGAAGAAGATATGTTAGTATAATTATTATTGTGCTTAGTTTTCAAGACTTGAAACAATATGAAAAAAAAAATGTGTTGCGAAGTTCAGTTTTATTGTGACAAAAATTCAAGTATTTATAAGCAAAGAGACGCTATGAAGAAATTTTAATATTTTTGCGAATCGTTTAACGACAGTAAGCTTGTATAACAATTATCATAGTAGTACCTCTACTGGTAGCTGGTCATGTCGACAGTCAGCTGTAGCTAATAATAATGTGTTTTCGCCGGCCGCTCTAGCGCGACACAACTGTCGCAGTAACGTTGATAACGCAGCCCACACCAAGACAATGTCGCGAATGAATAGCACGCAGCCGCGGTCTGCTCGGCGACATTCGGAGAACACCTGTAGAAATACGTAAAAAATATGAATCAAGAACGTGTTAAAAATCAGTAATTGCTAAAAATCAACGCTGTTGACGATAGGTCCGTCCAAAGTCATAGAATTTTGTTGACCAACGATCTGTTCTTGCACAGATGCGACGCACGGCTTAATCGTGCTTGTTCTTGATATTGTTGTTTGTTTGTTACAAAAGTAGTTATTTTTCCACTCTACAATCGGCATTTTTTTTGTTTTGATTGTTTGTTTATTTTCATTTGCCAATGTCGTAACACAAGTAATTAAGTAATTTAAATTGTCTTTGGTCCCTGGCCCTGACATCAAACAATAGATAAAATTGACAAACTTCCATTGCTTGAATACGAGGCTTTTGGCTACTTTTTATGTGTATTTTATGTAATTTTTTTGTAATGTGCGTTTTTTTTTTTGTGCAGTTTTTTATGACAATATTAGAGGGTCTGTCTGGCGGTTAATAAAGTTCATTATACACGACGAGTTATAATTTTTTCACATGGATCGATTGCCATTTTTAGCCACTTGGTTTTGATAGATAAGTTCTACCCTTGATCACTTTCACGTGGGCGATTAAACGTCGTAAAAATATAGTTGCAAAGTGCGTCCTCGATCGTTATCATTAGTCACTGGTTGCGCTCATCAAGCTTCAAGTTCCTTCATAGTGACAACTCGCTATAAAGGAACAATAGAAATTACGTTTTTGAAAGAGTTATACAACCTTAGTTTTTGTTTACACTAAACCTCTTATAGGGTAATTATAAACAACTTTCACTATGGGACCAAAGCCGAAATCGCGAAAAAAAAGTCATCTGTTCCCTACTACTAGCTGTTCGCATATCTCGTCAAAATGTAGGGAACAGCAGATTTTTTTTCGCGATTTCAGCTTTGATCCCATAGTGAAAGTTGTTCATAATGATGAGTACAATAACCCCTTAAGAGGTTTAGTATAAACAAAAATTAACATTGTATATATCTTCGTTGTTCTATTCAAATCCTTGCTGGATGACATTATAGTCTTATACTAACCGATATAAGCGCCTGTTCCTGCGTGAAGGTGTGCGCGGAGTGTAGGGTAGACATGCTGAGCTCCTTCACGGTGCAGTGTTCTAGTTGGGCAAGCAGGGCGGGTGCTATGTGTGTTTCAGCACACTCGCCTGTGATTAGTAGCACGCTTTGTGATAGGGATGGGTCACAGATCCTGGAAAAGAAAGATTAATATTTATTGACATTTGAGACCAAAACACAGGATCAAATAAAATAAACTAGCAAAACTCCGCTGAATGGATTTCGATATCTAATAGTAGATTGTTATACGACGGGCTAAAATAACCCATTCTATCCGGGTAGTTTTACTCCCGAGCTTTAGCGTAAATAGAAACCGAGTTATAATGGGTTTTAGCGCCGTGTGGTAAACTCTACTTTTCACTACGCTTGCGAGAAAATAAAATAATTCAATACAATATTAAATAGTTATTTTTTTTTTTAATCTACAATTTGTTCAATCTGAATTTTTAAGGATACTTTTTATCCCGGTATACGGGAGAAAAAGCTAGTTTTACATAAGAATAAAGACTTTTTCCCTTAGCCTGACCCTAGAATGACGGACTTTTTAAGCAAGAGGAGTGAAAATATGTTTTCACTCCTCTTGCTCGAAATGTCCTTCATTGTAGCGTACTAGAGCGGGGAAAAAATAGCATATCTTGTTCTAGGGGAATAACTTTTTTTTTTTTTTGTGTGTAACCAACGAGCCTACAAAAACGAAAAAGTTCAGTTCAGTTCCTTAAAATTCATATCGAACAATTTTTTTTTTTTTTTAATAGAACACACGGCACTAAAACTCATTATAATTCGGTTTCTATTTACTCCCTCGCTAAAGCTCGGGAGTAAAACTACCTCGGTAGCAGTGGCGGTACCTCCATAGAAGCCGAAAAGCCCGGCTTGCATTCAAAGATGAGTCCACAAAAAAAAAAAAAAAACTACACCCGTAAATTTGTAAAGCAACCAAGTAATTCATTCATGTCGCAAGAATTGATAAGAATAATAACATTAAACTCCGCGCTGCACCGTATCAGCCGCGCGCTTTAAAAGCTACGATGCCAGGTTTACGTACTCAAAGAATAATATTTAAAGTCCGCGCCGTTTTCATCACGCACGTTGCCAAACTATCTCGGATGCCGCAGTTGCGATCTCACTCTAACACTATAGCGTTAAGCAGGACGCGAGATAGCATCGATGAATGAAAACGTCAATTCTGTGGTACATTGCATTGCTTTCTCGCTCACACAAGGGGGCTTCTTATGAGGCTTCATACCTCTCATCTTTCGCATGGAAAATTGTTAACGTTGTTGGTACCATTAGCACAAGAATAAAAAACGAGCAGAAGGCAAGCTTCCTAACAGAGTTCAAAATTCTTACCTACTTTCATAGGGCTGTCACTCGGTTATTACAGATTAAAAAACCGGGTAAGTGCGAGTCGAGATTCGGCGATGAGCACAGACGGACGGACGGATGGATGGACGGATGGACAGCTGGACAGCTGGACAGACGGACAGACGGACAGACGAACGGACACGCACTGTGACTGAGGTGATCCCGTGAGTTTTCCGTTTTCCAATTACGGTACCGAACCGGTAATTATTTTAACAGTTTGTTTAAAATTAAGTAATACCTATTTAATTAATCATACTGTGAAATAATTATACACACAATGCGTGCATCGTTGTTGAACTGAGACCCTCCCATTTTTGAAGTCGGGTAATAAAATGAGCAGTGGTGGCCCAGTGGTAACGGTCACGACTTACGAGTCTAGGGTTCGAACCCAAGCAGGCACTTTATATAAATTATTTCATTACCACTGCTCTCAAAACGGTAAAGAAAAACATCGTGAGGAAACCGGCATGTCCTAGAACCAATAATTGACATATGACAAAACATATGACATCCACCAACCCGCACTGAGCCCGCTTGGTGGATTACGGCCCACTCGCTCTCACAGAAAGAGGAGGGCTATTTCCCAACAGTAGGAACATAATACCTAGGCTGATTAAGCTTATATGCTAATAAAACACGATAGTAAAGTATGTAATTATTTATACTGTCAAATAGTTATACATACATAGATGCATACGTTGCTTGCTTTTTTTGAAGTTGGTTACTTATTAAAATACCGTGACTTATAGACGGACGGACAGACGGACATGGCGAAACTATAAAGTTTCCTTTCTGGTTTTACTATTTCACGAACGTAAGTGGTACCTACAAACCTACTAAAACAAAAATACGAAACAAATAGGAGACAAACAATAACTCGCTAATATAGGCGGTAAACCATAAGATTAATAAATAATAATTCTTATGGGAAAACTTTATGGCCATCTTTATTTAGGATACTACCTATCTCGTAACTAAATAATTCTGCAATAAGCATTAAAAATGAGTAGGTATGGGTAGATATAGATAATAACCTGACAAAATCCTTTGGATAAAAAAAATAAACCTTGCTTTTCCTACTATTATTGATACACACAGGACTTACAACAATTTGCCATTTTTATTAACCTAAATGTCCGCGTCACTCGTACCGCTGGCACACGGCGCGCGGCGTACCCCTGAACGTTGGCTTCCGAATGAGCCGGCTCAAACCAGTTTGCCTCTAGCGGGCGCCGGTGCACCCCCCGCGCGCCTTGTCTGTGACACTGCACGCACACAAAGCTGTGCGTGTAGTAGTGATCTCGCGCAAAGCGTCAGTATGAAGCTTGCAGTCTGTTCCTTTTTTAGTCTTGTGCCATTAGTATGTACTCATTTCGCAAAATGTTCTAATTTTTAAGCCCGGCTTTTGATTTTTTATGAATGGAACGAATCGTATATTTGATTATGAATAGTAGGAGTAAAGCAACTACCTATGTCGTTGCAAGACGCTGCGCAATGCGTGATTTTCTATAGAATGATACAATTTTCAAGTTAATTCAAATTTGTTTTGAGCGGCTACTGGCGCTTTTTTTTTGCTTTGATATTTTTTTCATTTTCTGTGAATTTAAGTGTTGTGAAGTGTGATTAGTTTTTGCTGTGATTATTATCTTTGTTTTGAAGTGATTAAAAAGTTTCTTATCATTAAAATTAATTCGGAAACGCATGCAATTGTTCCTTGTGAAAGACTAAAGTGTGTGAAATTGTTACTCAGAAAGGTAATTTTATCATCAAAATGGGAATTCGGAAACTGTGTTCGTAAAGGTATTTATATTAATTTTTCTGACAATAAGTAACTCTTTACTTCACCGTAACCAACCTCAAATTATTGTACCTATTTCTCGGAAAAAAAACATGTATTTTTGTCAGTCGAAGAATAGATTGAAATAGGCATTCGAATGTCTATTACACAAACTTATGTAAGTAGCTGGTGCCATGAAAGCATATGACTAGTGTTGTTTTTATGGCAATGTAGTTTTGGAAAACTACTGAAAAATAAACCATCCTATTATGGCCGCATTCCGAGTTACGATAAAAGTGATAATATCGCGAATCCAACTAAATTTAATAGTTACAAAATATAAGGATTTTTGAGTATTAATTGTGACTTTGGATTTTGGTCGGATTCGCGATATTATCACTTTTGGCGTAAGTCGGAATGCGGCCTTTGTTTAAGTACATCTCATTGAGATCACAAAACAATAATGTTCGTATCGAAGAGATTCTTCATAGGTGTTTTGAAATAAAGATTAGAGTTGGCTATTGTCATTATGATTATGATAAATTATAAAATTTTGTTTAGGTAGGTAATATCTCATGTTAACATTTTCAATCGACATTAAATTTTAAACTCATAAAATTATGCGTTTGTCAATAGAACAACAAATCGATACTATGGGAGCCATCTAGTGGCTTTTGATTGAAAAATTTTGCATGAGACAAGCCAATATGAATTATGGTAAAAAGGTTCGACTAAGCGGTGTAATTACGCGCATTCGTGGCGATAGATGGCGGTTATGACAATTACGTGCCTGACATGTCATGACCTTTTCGCATTTGAAAGGTTTTCTAAACAAAATTATAATACTGTTGTACCATGAACAACATAAATGAAAATAAGTCAATCCTTCACTTGGCAGATTTTTTTTCGTAAAAAATCTGGCGGCTTGCCCTAATTTTGACCCCTAGGCACGCCACTGCTCGGTAGAATGGGTTATTTTAGCCCCCCATATAACAATTATCTTTTTTTGGCCTTTTTTTGTTGAGGTACATACATACATACATAAACTCACGCCTTCTTCCCATGGGGGTAGGCAGAAACTACAGAACGCCACCTGCTACGATCCTTACATAGTCCTTTTGCCTCGTTTACGTTCATACATCTGGTCATACACGCACGCCGGTTGCGAGTACTACGCACCTGGCCTTTCTGAAGAACATCACCAATAAGGTCAGTATATGTCCTCCTAGGGCGTCCCCGCCCGGCCTTTCCCTTTACATCAGCCTTGTAAATACATTTTGTTAGTCGCCTTTCATTCATTCTCTCAACATGCCCAAACCATCTCAGCATACCCTTTTCAATTTTTGTCACTACATCTTCTTTTAAATCACACCGCTGTCTTATCACATCATTCCTCAGCCTATCATTCATAGTCAGGCCACACATGCTTCGCAAGGAACGCATTTCCACAGCATTTATTCTACTTTCATGTTGTTTTTGCCACACCCAACATTCACTACCATACATAAGCGTGGGCACCAGCACACCATTGTGAACAGCCAGTCGAGCCTTTTTAGACATCGACTGGTTGGTCACAATCGCATGTATAGCACCATTCACTTTGTTTCCCGCGTTTACTCTCTTTTCCACATCTCCATCAATCTTCCCATCCCTTGTAAACAGACTCCCCAAATATATAAACTCACTTACTTGCTCCACACTCTTATCATTTATTTTCACATCACACACCGATACATCCTCTCCTCTTTCAAACACCATGACCTTCGTCTTTGTTGAGGTATTTAATTAATAAGCTGTTACATCTGATGTGGCGCACAGTGTGAAGGCAATCTTTTGTCTGCCAGAGCGTTGCTGTAACCTACCTCTTCTCAGTGACCGAGTGTAGCGGGAACACGTTCTGCAACACGTTGCACGCGGCCTGTACTTGTGCTTGTAATAGCGGCGCACAGTGTGAAGGTAATCTCTTGGCTGCTAGAGGGCTTGTTCGGGCCCCGGCTGCTACTAGAGAATTCATCGCTTCTAGGAGATCGGTTCGTGTTACTTCTACCTGTGGTTGTAAAGAAAAATTATAGTCAGTCTTTCAGTTAGAACTATACTATATAGTACAGCAGTCAGCAAATGGCGGATCTGGATCAGAACCTATTTTGTAACTTCATAAAAATATTCAAACTTTTTTTTTTTTTTCATTTTTGCTAGTAATCGTCCACCAAACGGACCGCGACAACATATTATTAAAAAAACAAAATAAAAAGTCGGACCCCCTATAAAACGAATCTTCATTGTTCGGAAATCCTATACAATGCGAGATCAGCATAAACTGGAAATGTATAGCTTGAAATGTAGCCGTGTGTACCTAGGTTATGCCAATGCAAGGATTAGCCATCAGAAAGGTTTATAGTGGCCAGGGCGCACATGAAGTATTTTTATTCGACACTCGTGGAGTCTCTTTTAATGTAGCCCACAGTAAGTAGTAAGATTTTCTTTCCCAATGTTTTGAGAATCTACAGGAATGTGTCAAAATAATATGTAACTCAACTAGCATTTTAATCTTACAGCTTGTCCAGTCTGAAAGTCTAAGCGCCCCACTTTACGTACAAGCCGCGGCACCGTGTACGTAAAATGCTCTAGTGGGGCGCGTCATTTCAGACTGGACAATCTATACTTACTTAGCAACTTTATTAGACAATGGTGCCGATTCCCTTGTTCACAAACTAAACTAAATTTAAGTTCAGTGCATCTTTTTCTTTCTATTGCATTAAGAAAAGGACAGAAGATAAATTTTAGTTTAGTCCTGTCAAATTAATCAGCGCCTGTCAGTCTCCATACAAGTTTAGACGTGATTAAAAACTTGCCAACTAAAATCACGTCAATTTACGTCAAGCGCTGATTAATTTGACAGGACTAAACTAAAATTTATCTTCTGTCCTTTTCTTAATGAAATAGAAAGAAAAAGATGCACTGAACTTAAATTTAGTTTAGTTTGTGAACAAGGGAATCGGCACCAATAAGCCAGTTTGTCACTTACATTTTTTGCATCGATCATCAACGCGTGTTCACTTTCATAAACTTGTGGATATACTCGTCTCAGCGCCTTCAGCACCGCTTCAGAACATAGTGCCTTTAGATCGGAACCTAAAAACAAAACAATATCATTCAACTATTTGAATGGACACTGGGTAAGAAATAGTGCATTACTGTCGCGGCCAGCAATTAGGACATTGATGGACGATCGTGAAAATGTGAGTCCATCATTAATATTATATAATAATAATTTATTAATTGCCCATAATGTAGATGGCTTTTTAGTTTTAGCAATCTCATTAAAACACGCCAAAAAACTGTTTCGGAGAAAATTTTCACTTTTTCTTTTTTCCAAATCATAAAATTTTCATATACTATCATGTACTTTTCTTTTGACTTCCCTGGAAGCTTTTTGGTTTTTCATTGCCAATTTGGCTTTTGATCTTAAATCTGGTGGATTACAATCAATCTCCATTTCACTCTCTGAACCGTTGGAACTCATTTTAATTATTAAATTTATATTTATTATGTATGTAAATAACAAATCCGAAAGGCAAACGCTTTTATGGCTATGCAGCCACGTGAACGCAATTTGTACTAAGCAAAGAGACTTACTTTGGTATGCCAAGAATGATAAGATGAATGAAGAGATCCAATCAAAGAGTGTTTAATAACCCCAGCACGCCGTTTCATACAACATTGCTGGAGCGTTGTAATGTTCCAAATTAAAAAAACGCTCCTGCAATGGATTTGATTTTCTTTGACCGTAAATTCGATACTACGCGTGTTCTTTTTTCGAAAATCATGACAATATTTCCATGCATGTTTGAGAATAGGATATTTTTAAGTTCCACAAATGGAGGGCACATTTTGCTCTTTTCACTTGCTTGTTGAGGTACACCTCTGCCTAACCCTTCGGGGATAACCGGTGAGATGTTATTTTATGCTTATGTTATTGACACGATTTTAAGCGGTACAATTAGTACAGGGGTCAGTACTAACGTAGTGATGAAAAAACGATTTATTCAAATAATTAACGATTGAAAAACAACCTACTCACTTCAACATAAGGCTCAAATTGATTGAATTAAACAAAATCACTCTAGAGTGGAGTGTTGATGAAGTATTAATGCAATCAGACTGATGGGTATTAATCTAATCTGCATGTCAATTAACACTGCACTTATTTCCTACATTCATTAATTAATATAATATTTTTCGACGACTTTTACCTCCATACCCTCCAGTAACTTCCGCCAGATAATCCAAGGTGTCCTCACTGGGTCTCGGCTGCCATTCCTTAGTATAAATCTCCAATATATCCCTCCTAGCGTTGGCGTGTGGTGGAGGGAAGTGTAACTCCCGGTCGAACCGTCCCGCGCGACGTAATGCGGGGTCGACGGCGTCTAAGCGGTTAGTGGCGCCGATTATCACCACTTCGCCTCTGAGAATAGAGGTGGTTGTTGAGTGGCAAGTTGTGTATAGGTGGTCACATGAAGCAAGATTGCTTTTGTTTTAAATTTTATCCGTTTTGGATGCAAAAAATAACAGAATAGAAAGATAAGTACCTCCGCCATTCCTTGCGAGGATGCGTTTATTAACAAAACGAAATTATTAAGATCGCCCCTGTCATTCTAAGTTTTATGTTTTAATTAAATTGGATCTTTTGGAATTTTGAACTATACGAAATAAGAAATATAGTCCACATTACAATACACATCACTACATAATACATACCTATCACACAAGCCGTCCATCTCGGCCAACAATGTACCGACGACGCTGGTGTGCACTTGTTCTTGTCGCACGCTACGTACCGGCGCAAGCGCATCGATCTCGTCGAAGAATATGATGGACGGCTTCATTTTATTCGCCTGGCAATTGAAAAAAGATTAAAATTTGTTGTCGTTTTTCGTTTAGTTTAAAATGGTTTTTTTATATTGAATATATAATATATATATTTTGTCTATAAAGTATATTTCTCGAGTCTTTGGTAATCACACAGTTTGTTTATCAAGAAAAGAATGAGCCATCGTCATTATCTAAGGCCCAACTTTACCCATTTCTGCAAAAGCGTCTTTGCTTGTAAATAATTTTTTGTGACTAATTTTAGTCACAAATTTTTGCGACAGCTATATTACCTACATTCAATTCTATGACAACACAAAACAAACTGGCATGCCAAAAGTGCCCAAAAATAAAACAAAAACAAATCTAACATCAAATCACCTGTTGGAACAGTAGCTTCAAGTGCCTCTCGCTCTCTCCAACCCACTTCTTCAGACAATCAGCTCCCTTCCTCATGAAGAAAGCGACCTTCCTCCCACCAACTAACGTACATTCGTTGGCTAAAGCCCTGGCTAGCAAGGTCTTGCCAGTTCCGGGAGGTCCGTGGAATAAAACTCCTTTGGCTGGTCGAGTCTTGAATTTTTGGAATAGTTCTGGATACATCAAAGGAAAGAGTACCATTTCTCGTAGACATTTTATGTGCTCTTCTAAGCCTCCAACCTGGAATTAAAAGTTGGTTTAGGAATGTGTGTCATGTAGATTATTTGTTTATGTTTCAATGCAATCCCGAGCAACATGCCACGGCGAAAGAGATGGAGCTATACAGGACGTAAAGCGCCATCCCTTTTCTGCACTGGAAGAATGATGATTTTTGATAGTAGTCATGGCTGTGTCTCTAGATTCAAACGATCATTTAATCATAATATTAGTTAGATAATATTTAATTATTTATACAGGGTGGCAGAGAAATCGACGCGAAAACTGTTACTATGGATTCAGTGCATGATTTTGAACCCCTGCGTTGAAATTATTCGTAGGTTAATAAAAAAAAATTTTTTTAATAACCTACGAAAAATTTCGCGTTGATGTCCCTGCCACCCTGTATACATGTATTACAAATTTCGGCACCCGTACGCAAAATACGCACTTTGACGTGGAGTTGCGGACAACAGCCTGTGTGAGGTATTGTACAACAATAAAAAGCTAACTCGAAAAAATTGTTTGGTGGTGTAGCTTGGGCAACAGGACATTTGTGACCTTAGAATTTGGCTTGGCACTAGTATTTAATAATGTTAGTATAAATTCCGAATTGTAGGAAGTACTCACCGAAGTAAACCTGACGCTACCGTCAACTTCTACAGGTTGTATATCTCTCAATGCTCTGTCGGTTTTCTTATCGTCCATCGACTTCGACTTTTGTCTAAAAACCAACAATGGTAATAAATCAAAGAGGATTTAAGAGCGTTTATTCTGAAAGTGGGCAACGTCGCAAATAGATATCACATATTTCGCTGTTTTAATCAATTTGACAATAGTACTGTATGGAAATAAGAAATGTGGCTAACTAGCAAACTAGAATACATACATACATAACATCACGCCTTGTTTCCCCGAAGGGTTGGGCAGAGGTGTCCCTGTAGCAGGTACACCCACAATTCGCCAGTTATGTTTAAGTCCCATGTAATAGGGTGCGAGCCTATTGCCATCAACTGGGCACAAATCCAGACTCCGAGCTGCTATTGCGAAATTTCAGATAGAAAAACCCAATAACACTTTGCCCGACACGGGAATCGAACCCAGAACCTCATGCTCAGCAGTAGCGCTTGCGACCACTAGATCAACGAGGCAGTAGCATAATAACTAACATAACATAACTAGCATAACTAGAATAATAATTTTCAAATGCAATAAATAATATCGTAACACCGGATATTACGTTATAAACGGGTACAACATCAAATTCAATGTTATAATTGCAATTCATTATTAATATTCTAGTTCGCTAGTTAGCCACATTTCTTATTTCCATACAGTAATATTGCCAAATTAATCAAAACAGGTAAATTTTTGACAGCTATTTGCAACGTTGCTAATTTTTGGGATAAACGCTCTTAAAAGTTGTGTTACTATTCCTTCGTCTAAGAAAAATATTCTACTGAAAGCGATCGTCGCGTTGCATTTGTACGTCATTATTCATACAAATAATTACGTCGATCGCAAACTCGCGCGACGCTCGGTCGTACTGTAAGATATTGTTTTACGGCCGTGTCCAAAAATATTTTCCTGTGGGCTAATAAACATAAAGAAAGAAAGAAAAGAAAAATTGTTTATTCTGCACAAAATAAACGCACATTACAAAAAAAAAAAAATTACATAAAATACACATTCACCAAAAGCCTCGTATTCAATATTCGAAAACGAATAAAAAGTTTGACAAATTTTGTCTATTAATATCATCATCATTTCAGTCGAAACGTACACTGCTAAACAAAGGCCTCCCCCAAGCGTCGCCACATCGACCAGTCCTTTGCAACCAGTGGATTCCATATTGTGCCCTTTTGTAATTACTTTTTTCTCAGATTTATTTACCAAACAGAGTTATCTAGGGATATATGACTTTATTTTAGCAGATTAAATTAATTTAATAGTAACTAACCTGCCCTTAGTCTTATTTTTCATAGACACATTAAGATCTTCCTCCGTGTCTGAGCTAGAAGTACTACTACTAGTGGAACTGGACGGCGATTGTGCTGCAATGAAAAATATCCATGTATTTCATGTGCTACAGTAAAATCAACTGTATAGTAAACGGAATAAGACTTACATCTGATTGTCTTTCGACGCAATATTTTTGGTTTCCTCTCTCTCAAACAGTATGGCTTCTTTCTGATTGTGAATGTTTTCGCTGGAAACAGAAATAGTTGTTACTTTCAACAATATAAGTACAGATACATAATAGGCCTGTGTCCAATTTTTTGTTCTCCGTCTTGCAGATTATAAAAAAATATTGGACACGGTATTTTTTCTTTTTTGACGTTATCAAAAGATTACGGCGATACATTGAGTTAAAATGTGGCATGACATCACGCCTTGCTAGATTTAATTTGCGTTATGACGTAGCGAGACCCAAACTTTAATGCGTGTTTTCTAAGTTATTTTTGATTAATATGATAAAGCAAAAAATACGTGTCTAATATTTTTTTAACGGACTAAATAGAATTTCTTTTTTTTATAGGCAACTACCCTATTGTTTAGATTGTAATAGTAACTTCTTTTAATCTGTAAGACAACATATCCAGAAGGAATTCCACTTATACTCCATTTAAAATAAGATTAAACAATCATTTCACTAAGATCTCTTCTCTCTTTTTCGACTTAAGAGATTTTTTCTCTTTTTCTTTGATTTCTTGTCTGTTTATATGTACATAAAGTGTTAAATAATAAATTAGACTAGTAAGTGAAAACGGGCATAAATACCTCTAGATCTAGTCTCGTCCTGCGCGATCTGCACGAAGGCCGGCTTGGGCTTGCGCGTGCGCTTGGAGCGGCGCGGCGCGCGGCTCAGCGTCAACTCGCTGCCAGACTCCGACGATGATGACTCTAATATAGGTACAATGTGTTTTTTGATATACTCTCTTAGAATTGATGATGATTCTGGTATACAATGTTTAGTTAAAGCAATGGCACGAAAAATTTGGATCGGAGAGGCAACCGGATGGCGTGTGTTAAACAACCCGAAAAAAAGGGTTTTTTGACGACTTTGAAGGGTTGTTTCTCAGAAACTGCCCAGCAGGATCTGATGTAATTTTTTTTACAACATGTAGTGGTTACCAGTAAATAAGTTCACCAATTTTGGAGAGGTGCCTCAAAAATTTCTAAATTCGCGAGAGCGAAAACATCCCGCGTGTTATAAACTTCAAAGCAACTTCATTTGAGAGTGAACTTTGAAAAGCCAGCTATACCTTCCAGACGACGAAAACCTATACCCAGTACCGACAGATCCATGTTTAAACACCCATTCGTTAATAGGTACTTCTGTTTCTTGGGTCCATACCTTTACAGCAGGATTGATAGAATCGTCGACATTCTTGCCTTAAATAGCAGAAGTTGTAAGCATAAAGTGTTTGAGTACATTCATAGGCTGACCTATGACGAAACTGAAAACCTATTAATTGTACCACACTAAGTTCGCATACTCACCCTCCTACACACACTCACTCATCTACATTCGACACAAAAGGAGGTCTACTCCACACTCCACTTTACTTAATTTTTACTTTTTTTACTTTATTTGCTACTAGTTGTTCTAAAAATAACGAAATATGTCTATAACTATAACAAATTTAAACTTGTTAGCTTTTAAATGTATTTTTAGGAATGAGCGCTATTGTCTGAGATACAGATATTTATTTATCTAGTTCAGGCACAGATGTCTTGTCGAATTTTTGTTAGTATAAGATTCTTTAAGAAATGTTTTTATTTTTGATGTACTATATTACTTGACAAAATATTACCATAATAGGCCTTTGCTGTCTGATAGGTGTTTAGAGGTATGACGAATAGGGTGTAAAGTTCACTCATCCACAATAGAAAAGGGAGGATCCTCCGACCAGACGGGTGTCGTGTCTGGCGGGCAACTGCCCAACGGTTGAAGTCGGATAGTCTTATACAAGGTGGCAGGGTCATGGACGGAAAAACTGTTACCATGGATTCAGTGTACTGAATCCATGGTAAGCATTGGTAGCATGGTTTGCAGATAAGTTTTCTCTGCAGATTCTTTGACTCGGATTTTATTACGCCTATGTATCATGAAGGGAAGAGCCTACAAGAAGATACACGCAGTGAGATGCTGACTTTATTTAGTAACTTTATGTAAGAATATTATTTACTGTACCTGTGTAGACTTTGTTTATAAACAAAGTATCATCAAATATTTCCATGGATACTGGAAGGCACAGTAATCAATTTTCAAAGAACCGTGTGGGATTTTCACACTGCCTTTTTCAAACAGCTAGAATGAATATTCGCGCATTTTTTCGAAAGAAAAGGGTATGATTTCGCGCACTATACCAATACATAAGGAATTTTCATTGAATTTTATACAAAAACAAATCTACAAACACTATTAAGTACTATAGATTCAAAACAACCTAAAAAAAATATTTATTTACAATACAAACAATAATTTTCATACTATTGACAGCGACGTCTGTCATGATTGACGAACATTTTTTTTGGGCATAAATTCTATAGAGTCATCCGAAAAGAGGATTTATTTTTGAAGTGAAAACTTCTTGAGGCACGTTGGACATTTAGATGGGAAAAAACAATTTGAACTCGCGACACCGGTACCGACCCCTCATTTTCGTAAACGCGATTGTGCTCTTTATTTATATTACGTTACTGATAACTGTTCTATGCAAGTATTTTTACTTTAAAGATTTTGGAAGTTTTTTTTTTTTTTTGTAAACGCGATTGAGGTCTATATTTAGATAAGGTTACAGACCAATGTTCTATACAAGTATTTCTCTTCCACCAAGGCGATCTTGTTCAAGTTTTCACTTCTGTCGGCACTCTCAGAGTGCCACTGTTTTTTTTTACACTAAAATCTATAAGTATCTTTGAGTAGGGCCTCATTTTGCAATGTTTTTTTATCGTCACGCCAATAATTTCCGAACAAATGGACAGGCAGAACGAAAGGACATGCTTTTAATGAAATAAGACAGTAATTACCAGTTTCCTGTTGACTGTCCCCCTTCTTAGCTTGCCTGCCTCGAACAGCCTTTCTTCTACTTCTTGTGGTGGCTTGATTACTGCAAATTAAACAAAATATAATCACAAACTAGGTACCGAAAGTACACCAGTTTTTTGTTTTAGCCAGTGGCCCACTTTTGTAATATTATTGTTTCTGCAACTTGGATTTTTAGGATCCACAATGATCATGTCTTTGTAAACCTACCACCCCAGTTTTTATTGTGGAATGCAATAAATATACAGGTTAAGTTTTTATCCAGTGCGCAAACTTTAACACGTGACTTTACTCATCATTATAAACAACTTTTACTATGGGACCAAACCTGAAATCACGAAAAAAAAATCATCTGTTCCCTACATTTATGTTCGCATAACTCGTCAAAATGTAGGGAACATCAGATTTTTTTTTTCACGATTATAGGTTTGGTCCTTCAGTAAAAATTGTTCATAATGATGAGTAGTCACGTGTTTAAGTTTGCACACTGGTAATTTTTTTTTCTGCATTGAATATTTACATCAGCTGAGGAGCTTGTGGCTAAGTAATAACAGCCGCACGGTTCGACCCATCAGGTTAAGCTACGCTTGCCGAGGTTGGTCTGTGGATGGGTGACCATCATAACATTTCGAGACTCCTCCGTGCCTCGGAAAACACGTTAAACCGTTGGTCCCGGCTGTCATTCGTAGATCTTTGACAGTCGTTACGGGTAGTCAGAAGTCCGAAAGTCTGACAATCACTCTTACCAAGGGGTGTCGTGTTACCCAGTTACTGGGTTGTGGAGGTCAGATAGGCAGTAGCTCCATGTAAAATACGGTATTCAGCTGCATCCGGTTAGACTGGAAGCCGACCCCAACATATTTGGGAAAAGGCTAGGCTGATTGATTGATTGAATATTTACATCAATTTTTCGTTGGTATTTTGGTGGAAAACCTGATTGTAAATTGTCACTACCGCCTATAGCTGCAATGTCAGAAGTATCGTTGCTAGCCGAGAGACGAAGCTAATTATGTCTTCTGTGGCTGTACCCCGCACTTATACCCTTCAATCAAGAAGCATTACGCGCGTCAAAAGTCCGCACTTGGAGTCTACCAACAGGCTATGGAACGAAGTATACTAGGTGTCAAACTCACAGACCGCATTAAGAACTCTATACTTCGTTCCAAAACACATAAGGGACGCTGGCCACACAGTTGCTGGACTACAGTGGAACTAGGCTGGCCACATCTGTTGCATGTTGGAGCAGCAATACGTAAAAATCACCACTGAGTGGATTCCAAATAGCAGGAAATGACTACGCGGCAGGCCCAGAAAGAGATGGCGGGATGGGCTGGACTCCTTCTTAAAAGATTGGCAATTGCAGTAGACCGGGCAAAGCGGAAAGAGGGAAGGGAGACCTTTGCCCTGCAGTGGGACAACACAGGCTTATAATAATATAACTACCAAAAATTGACAAATTAAATAAGCTCGCGAAACTTCAAACGCGTAAGCGAACACGCCCTTTTATAATAATTTTATGCAATAAATCAAGCAACAAGACTCATAGTGTTAGTAACTTACAAAATACATTAGTAAAACATTTACACAGAAACAATTTGTGACATCACTGCTGCAATGTGACAGGCCCAGCGGATACCTTGCAGCAGTGGTTCACAAACGCACAATCTAGCCTGCTTGCTACCATAGACAGGATGCTGTTGGTGCTGCCCCACACCCTACTAACCAGGGAACCAGATCCGGTTCGGTGCCTGAAGGTTTTTATTTAGGTATTGGGTTCTGTTTACATTTTTATTTTTGCTTGAGTTTAGTTTTCAATGTTTTTGTTGGTATATTGGCAAGTGCTAGCCGACATGTGGCAATTTTTTATTTTTTTTGTGTTTGTTTTGTGCTGCTAATTACTTTGCATATTATTGTGTAGAATCAAAATCTTCTAATTGAACAGACATGTGCTGGTGCTGCTCGGGAGTTTGTTGCGCTCCTTCCTCTTCCCAACTAAAGTATTAGAAAGTGGTGAAGAGCGGGCGTTTTCGGGGACTGTTTTATGTAATTTTGACGTTGATAACGTGCTGATAATCATTCTAATTTGAATAAATGACTTATGTTTTTTTTTTCAATTTTTGATGTCTGTGAAGTTTCACCGGATTTTTTTTGTTGTTTATTTTTTTGTTTAACATAACTGCAGTTGAAATCCATTGAACATACCTTTCACTATCCTGACCCTGCACCGGCTGGTCTCCTTCCTGCTTAACTTCCTTATCATCCTCCTTCTCTTTAGCAGAAACTTCTACCTCCATCTTGTCATCTTCTTTTTTGTTCTCTGCTGATTTCTTCTCGATGACGGTCTGGTTGTTATCCTCGTCAGAATCCGATTCAGTCGCGTCCTGGACATTGCGATACAAAAAATGTTTAAGGTTTTTTTTTTTTAAATTCATTTTGTACTGTGAGTAATAAACTTTTACAAAAAAAAATAAACCGACGTAAAAAAAACTTAAGAGCGAAAAATAAAAAATAACCTTTTAGTGTACTAAGATCCTAAACGAATTTAAGTAACAAATTTTGAGGCGGCGGCAAACACACATTCAATGAAGATCCATCAAGCTACGGCTCGATTCAAACTTAATGGCGGCTTGGAACATGGAGCGAGTCGCTGCGCAGAAACGAATTCATGGGTCAGCGGGGGTGAGGGGTGGGGTACTGCGCAGCGAGTAGCTAACTTCCGAGCCGCCATTAAGTTTGAATCGAACTATACCATTTTACGCTTTATTATGTAATTAATTTGTTTGTTTAACGCCAACTCAATATTTTTTACTTAAATTCGTTTAGGATTTTAGTTACACTAAAAGGCTATTTTTTTTATTTTTCGCTTTTCAGTTTTTTTTACGTCGATTTAATTTTTTGTAAAAAAGTTTTATATTTTTCGTTATTGAGTTACCATTTATTGTTTTTCTGAAGTAAGGAATTACCTCAACAGCCTTCCGTCTCCATCGTCAGACCCTCGATGACAGTCATACCCAGCTAGGTCTAAAGTTCTCATCAAGGTGAATGAAATAAGCCCAAACACGATGTAGCTGCTGTAACTGCTGAGGAGCTCTCGAGACTATCTTCCGTCTCAATCATCAGGACCAACTTCAGTATGTGGTTGTGTCATCAGAACTACTTATTTGTGCGAAATTACAACAGAATCGGTTCACATTTGAAAATTCGGTAGATGGAAAATGAATGGACCCCATTTTTTTACCCTTTGTGGTGGATTTGAGTTTTAAATTTTACATGAGACCAACTTCGGGGTATACCCTCCCCAATAAAACAAGAATCGTTCAAATCGGACTACTCAGTAAAAAGTTATGCGTAATCAACTGATCATACATTTAAAAAAAACTCCTTTGTTTTTCGTCGGTTAGTAAAAAAAATATTCTTTATCCTTTAATTTGAGAGTTGGATGTAGTTTTTCTAATTTAGGGGATTGGGACGCGCAATTTTTAAATCCTCTTGCCCTGAAGCCAATTTTTTTGAGGTTGGCGCAAGTATTTTTCTTTCACAAATTATTGCTGCATCTACATCGCTACATGCGAACTGCATCATACTGACGTCACGCAAAATCCAGCAACTCGCAAGCAGAGTTTACCGCTAGGATATTACATACAACGTCCCGTCATCAATCTTCGGGCAGTAGCCCACCATACATGACACCTGGTTGGAGGATCCTCCCTTTTCTATGGAGGATGAGTGAACTTTACACCTGTTCCTCATGCCTCTATATTAAAAAACTTTTTTACAAAAAATACAACTGTCTTCCAAACTGCAAAGTGAAAAATAACTTTAATTTCGGAAGTCGGTGTCTTTGGATCAGTATTTCAGTTTTTTTAACACCGACTTCCGAAATTAAAAGTTTTTTTCACTTTATAGTCCGGAAGTAATTATATTTTTTGTAAAAAAGTTTTATTTTTTAGTGGGTTGGTTTGTTACAATAGCCTAATGTCAACTGCTCATCAAAAATACCCAAATCGCTATAGATGTGCCTATAATATTTTAAGAGTTCCCTCGATTTCTCCAAGATTTCATCATCAGATCGTGACCAAATGACAATGGGACCAACTTGAAAATATACCCTTTCAAACAAAAAAAGAATTTTTCAAATCGGTCCAGCCATCTTCGAGTAATAGGGGAAAATACATTTGAAAAAAGAATCATCGCGACGAACTGAGAACCTCCTCCTTTTTTTGGAGTCGGTTTATAAATACATCTCTATCAGTAATCACCTCAGAGACTATGCTACGTAATTCACAAATGTTGCGTATTTAAATCTTTTCGTGTGGTTAGTGACAAACCTGACCTGTGTCAGAGTTTTAAAGCCGCCCATGGGCCTCTGACTTGCGCCACATGCCGTCGAGATATATTACTCAGGCATGCCGGTTTCCTCACGATGTTTTCTTTCACCGTTTTTGAAGCAAGTAATAATTATACAATACGCACATGAATCCGAAAAGTCAGAGGTGCGTGCTTTGGGTTCGAACTCGAGACCTATGACTTGGCAGTCTGACGGTCACACCACTAGGCTATCACTGCTCCCCGAGTTGAAATAAGAACTAAAGTTTAGGGTGTGCTAAATAAAACCTATGAATGCTATAACTTACATTAGTTTTTTTGTTGTTGAATCTTGCAGAAGTTCTTCTCTGTCGGGATAGTTGAGTGTCTTCGTCGGTGTTGTTAGGGGGGTGACTACGGTTCTGTGAAAGATAATAAATATTCACGATTTCAAACCCAATATTTTAAAGAGAGTTTACTGCCTCTACTAGCATTCAATCCTTGACATCAATTTTTTTATTCCAAAAACAATTGATTTTTTACGTCGAACCAAAAGCAGATTAATGGCCTGCGTAGTCTGGCGGACGGGGACGGCAGAAGATTTTAAATTTATCACTTGAATTTAAAACTTATCCAATCGAGGTCAGAGCATCGCAGCGCAGTTTTCCGTCGATCACCGAGCATTGAAACATATACCATATTTCGATTGGATTAGTATTAAAATTCAATTGATAAATATAAAATCCTCTGCCGTCCCGTCCGCCAGTCTGCGCAGGCCATAAGATTGAAAATATTTGTCTGTATTTCTAAAATATACTGTACTGAACGCTACTTAAAGTTCATATTTCAATGCTGTTTTCGTGCTTTGCTTTTAAAAGATGACTGACTCACCAGCTGTTTCTTGCTGGCGACTCTCGCTACTCGGGCTTCATCAGCTGAAGAGAATTCGTCTGAGGAGCTAGAGCCCGGGAAGCCGTACAGGTCGGGGTAGCCCTTCACTTTGAGCTCGTTGGTGATCCAGCTCTCGTTGAAGTTGTGGTGCAGGAGCTTGCGCTTGCGGCAGCTGCGACGGACATCTGGATAAGGAAATTGGAGATTTGAATGGCGAATGGCGACACGATCTTGCAGGTATCTTTGACGAGGGGTACAATTATCAACTCTCAAATGACGCGCCCCACTATCGCATACGTAAACCGTGTACGTAAAATGCGATAGTGGGACGCGTCATTTCAGAGTAGACAAGCTATAACTCAAAAACGAGCGAACCTTACAGTACTGCCGTCATAGGGTGAAAAGCCGTAACTAACATTCTGATCAAAAATTTGTTAATCAAGTATAGGGCTGGATACAGCAATAAGCTCTCTATATTTCTGTCTATACGGTGATACTTCAAACTGCTTTTAATTCTTAGCCCCAGATACATACGGTAAAAGTTAAGACTATCGATTGAACTTGAAAACAAAACTGTCATTTACTCAAAATCTTTGAAGTAGTTACGGCCTTTCACCATAATAATATGACGGCAGAGTAGTCCCATGTGATGTGTAACATCTGATATCTAACCTTAGTAATAAGCAACATTAAAGGGGCGGGGCTTCGTCAAGGTCGTTTCTGACTGCCAACTCTAGCACCGCGCGCGCTCATTGGTCAAATCAAATAGCGCGCGCTTCCTCGGCTTCCTGTTACACACTTCCGTCCCTTTTCACGAAATCACTCCCACAGATTTTTAGGGTACCTATATAATATGTTCTGTGCAAGGATTGCAGGAAACCAAGAGGAAAAATGTTACACATCAAAAATTCATACTATGAAGAAGCCAAAGTCGGTAGTGACTGCAATTACTCGTAGATCTATATTTTGAGTTATTCAGTAAGCATTTACTGTATTGTCTTAATTAAAAACACAGAGATACAGACCTACCCAATGTCTGAATATTTTCGGTATATCTACAAAGATGGAGAACCCAATCCAGACAGAGAAAATTAAATTTTTGTTGTCAGAAGCCGAAATTATCTGCAAGTAAACACATGAATTATATTTAGTATTATTAGAAAATACTTACTCTCCTGTATAGGCTTGTCCTCACTATCTTCCATATAGTTCTTCCTGGGACCGCGACTGCGCCGGATCTTCACACTTCGATTAGTGGTGTCATTACCATCGGCGAAGAATACTCGTACTTGTCTGGACCTAGAAAAAATATTAATTAAATATATTAAACTGTGTTTTTGGAACAACTACCATCTGTTTATTACATTCGGCACACCATCGCCGCAGACTGCGATAACATAGTACGTACTTAGTACGAGACAAAAACATGTATGAAAATCTATGGCGTTTTGCGGTGATAATTGGGTTGGGGTCTAACCGCGAACATCCGTGGCGTGTCACCGACGTGGAATCCGTGCTATCGAAAAATATTCGATACAACATTATAATTATATGAAGTCGTTTATACATGTCCGATCACGTCTCAAGGGCCAAAGAAGACTAGCTACTTTTAGCATCGGCGATTAACGATTTAGTAAATTATCGGAAGCTTGATGCCGCGTCCGAACGCTTACCCGCACACATAGGTCGCCAGTCGTAATGATTGAATCGCTTTTTGTAAGCTCGATGCAGTGACTGAACGTTCACTGGCGTAATTTTAATACAGTTATCAAACGCAGAAAGTCGCCAAAACGCGATGCAGTCGCAAAATTGCCGATCTCTGATGTTTATTAAAGTAACCAGTCTGCCTGGCCGCAACACGGAACGGATGTGTGTGTTGGATCATTAAGTTCCCTTCAAAATGGTTGAGCTAAATGGTGCTGACCGTCAGTAGGGACTGGTCATCTCTTAGCTGCCACGGTTTATTTTAAGGCTCCGTGCTGCCGCACCGCACGAAATCACTGATTTTGATCAATTTTGTTTATTCGTTGTGAGAAAGGGGACGAGAATTTAAACAAAATTATTTGTGATTTGAAAAGTCCAATTCTTCGTCTTGTACATAGGGGAAAGGGATTTTTGAAATAAATTAAGGATTCGTGGGAAATCATTAAAATTCGCAACAAGTTTTCCAAAAAATGACGCGAGACTGACGTTTGATCGTTTCGTTAGAAGAAACTGCTTTTGATGTTGAAAATTAAAAAATATCATCAACATCATTATATGGTCTACTTGTACATAGGGGAACCACTTTTTTCAACTTTCATACAAAAAATAGCAGAAAAAAAATGTTGAAATAACGTAACTTTCTCAAAACTTCAAGCCAAATAAATATTTTTTTCTAATACTTAGAAACACTTTTAAGAAATTTTAAAAATTATACATTAATTTTAAGTTAATTGTTTAATAGAATCTAAATTTTATTTTATAAATAAACAATTACTTCATTACGTAAATAAATGGCAAAGTGAACTATATAAACGATCGCGGAAAATCTATTCCGTCAGTAGCGAACGGGCCTTCCCAGCGTGAGGACGTATCACTTTGCGTCGCAGCACGCACACACGCACGTACGTGTCCAATGTTAACATATTCCAGAAATTGTACGTCGACTACCACATTTTGATCCGCATTTTATTTTAAAGTACTTTGCTTGTTTTTGAAGAACATTAAAATTTTGCATGCCTGGCAATAAATAAAATACCGGTGTACGTGTGTTCGTAATTCTTCTTATCCTAAACGGCTTGACTGATTTAGATGTTTTTTATTCTTTTTGTGTAACTTGGATGGTTCATAACTATAGTTGGACTCGCGTGGCGCTGTTGTCGCAGGACAATATCTGCCTGCTGGGTTCACTAGTTATATTTTGACTTTAGATTTCATAGTTTTGAGTGATTTTTGGTAGGGGAAAAAGTTATGGGTTCGCGTCACCGATATGCCCGCGCCTATATGCTGTTGTAGTAATAAGTGAAGTATTTTTGGAACGAAGTTTCTTTAACGCTACTGAAGACTACTTTAAGTCAAAATAAAGATCCAAGATGGCGGCTGCGAACATTTAAAAATATTTCGTCATGGGTATCGTTTTCATAGTTTTCGAGAATGCTAAAGCTGATAGTGAGGTCAAAATATAAATCCAAGATGGCGGCTGTGACAATTTTAAATTTTTTAGTTTTGGGTGTCTTTTTCAAAGTTTTCGAGGATTCTAAAGTAGATTTTGATGTCAAAACGTAAATATAAGATGGCGGCTGCGAAAATTTTCACATTTCTTCATAACATCACGCCATCAATTTCAAAGTGTTGGGCCCTTTGAAATTGATGGCGTGATGTTATGAAGAAATCTCATTTCCGCAACTTTTTCGCGCAAGTGGGTTCGCGCAAGTGTCTTTCGCGAAAAAGTCTTTCGCGCAAGTGTCTCAGATCCCTTTATGGATACTGGTGCCAATTCTCTTGTCACAAATTAATGCCTCAAAACTAAACTAAAAATCACCAAAGTTTCGTTCATTCCTGTCAAACGATGATTTCCCATCGTGAAATAATTATAGAATATATTTTATTTTGACAGCACTAAGATGGCAATATGGTGCCGAATCTCTTGTATACCGAACTAAACTTACTAAACTATCACTAAAATTCCTTACTTTTGGCTATGAAAATCTTGAAGCTATTCTGCAACAAAAATTTTCTAAATTTAAATATATTTTGACACACTAAAATTATATTTGACAATCGCGAGTCCACGTGGTACTTGTTTGCCCTACCCCGTGAAATGTTTTTAGAGCTGGAGGCGCACTGGGGGCAGCCTTGACGTTTTATATAGAATTTTTACTTTTTGTAAGGAAAATAAGAAAAAATATTACCTACATGTAGAGTGTCAGGGGTTTAAGGGTTTTATAAAGGGAATCGAAATTCTCATTATTTTTGCGATTGGACGCACCATTTTCGAGATATATGCAAAAGAAAAAAAAAAGATACAGTACTGTTTTTTGCACCTGAAGCGAGGTGTTGGTGTGAATTTTAGTTCAAGATAACTAATTTTATTCCGCACCTTTTTAATCGCGATTAAAAATAGTCAGATTTAGTTAGACATGGTGCCGATTCTCTTGTCACAAATGCCTCTAAACTAGACTAAAAATCACCAAAATTTTGTTTTATTCCTGTCAAACGACGATTTCCCATTCTGAAATAGACTAAAGTGACACAACTTAACTAGATTTTAGTTTGACAGCACTAAGATGGAACTGAGATTTTCATTTAGTGAAAATAGCAATTTTACTATTCTGAATTTGACGTTTTTCACTTAAAATTTAGATTTTCTAACCGAATCTGACTATTTTTCGCGATTAAAAACGTGTGGAATAAAATTGATTGTCATGAACTTTAAATTCACACCAACACCTCGATTTCACATGCAAAAACAGTACTGAATCTTTTTTTTTCTTTTGCTTATATCTCGAAAACGGTGTGTCCAATCGCAAAAATAATGAAAATTTCGACGCCCTTTATAAAACCCTTAAATCCCTTATACTCTACATGTAGGTAATATTTTTTCTTATTTTCCATACAAAAAGTGAAAAGTTCCATATAAAACACGTCGAGCGTGCGCGCCTCCGGCTCTAAAAAGATTCACATGGTTAGGTATCACGTGTGGAATCGCGATTGTCAAATTTGATTTAGATGTGTCAAAAATTTTCTTAAACTTAGAGAATTTATTTTGCATAATTGTGCCGATTCCCTTGTTCACAAACTAAACTAAATTTAAGTGCATCTTTTTCTTTCTATTTCTTAAGAAAAGGACAGAAGATAAATTTTAGTTTAGTCCTGTCAAATTAATCAGCGCTTGACGTTAATTGACGTAATTTTAGTCGGCAAGTTTTTAATCACGTCTAAACTTGTATGGAGAGTGATAGGCGATGATTAATTTGACAGGACTAAACTAAAATTTATCTTCTGTCCTTTTCTTAATGAAATTGTAAGAAAAAGATGCACTGAACTTAAATTTAGTTTAATTTGTGATCAAGAGAATCGGCACCAATAGCTTTGAGATTCTCATAGTCAAAAGTAAGAAATTTTAGTGATAGTTTAGTTAGTTTAGTTCGGTGTATAAGAAAATCGGCACCAATCAAAATTTTAGGTGAAAAAAGTCAAATTCAGAATAGCGAATTTTTCATTTTCACTAAATTAATAACTCATTCAGTTGCAAAAACTGTACTTTATCTTTTTTCTGTTCTTTTGCTTATATCTCGAAAATTGTGTCTTATCGCAAAAATAATGAAAATTTCGACCCCCTTTATGAAACCCATAAACCCATAAAACTCAACATGTAGGTAATCATTTTTCATGTTTTCCATACAAAAGGTATAAAATTCCATATAAAACAGAATTGTTATAAATATACTAAACGAATATACACAAACATTCCAGACTTATTTCATAAGCGTACCTACGTAACTTAACAAAATACCGTCTATAGGATCAAAACTGTTTAAGCGATCACTACGCTCGATGTTTAGGCGTGTGTGCGTGAACGGTGCACACAAACATAGCATCGCAAGAATTTACCTAAACTCTGTCGAGTGAATTCACAGCCAGGAGCCTTAATTTATATTTTTTTTTAATTGTTTTTGTTTTTATATTTTTATTACGGACACTATTAACATGCACGTCTTTCTACATTGTTCTCACATGTATAATTTCAACACGAATGATGTTACCAATATTTTGTAACAATACTTTGATTTAAAAGAGTGTCTGTGGAGTTTCTTGCCCGTTCTTCTCCATATGTATCTACTACGCTTTGGAACGGGCAATTAGCTTCATTTTTCTGATTGACCGACCCCTTGACAATTAGAAAGTAATAATTTGTTTATTTGAAATAAATGCTTTGAGTTTGAGTCCCTTATGGATAATGATAAAAATAAAACGTACCTTCTAGAATATTTCCTGGTTTCTGGTTCTGTATCACTTTCGGGGAACACGATCCGAGGCATCTTGATGGTTCGAAGCCGGCGGCTATCTGCAATATTACTTGAACATTAACTACCGAACAGATAATGGCGGCACCTGTTATTTTTATTTTTTCGCCCTATATCCTAGAGGGAAATGCTGTTCGATACTGGTGAAGACTTAACCAGAGGAGTCAGATTTTTAGTTTTCGACGGCACCTTGTTGCTAAGGCCTACGACCTTACATAGAAAACCGATTGGCATACTACACGTTGAAGCTGAAGGTGGAGATGCAAGAATATATGGCATAGATTATTCCATAATAGTAAACTAGAAATGCCCCTTACCCTGTCAAACGTAGATATTTGATTCAACAACCAACAGAAAGCTAACATCATGTCAAAGAGCCTTAGAACGTAGCTTACTAAAAATAAAGCTGAAAGACAGAGTCCGTCACAGGGCAATAAGAAAGCAGACTAGCGTGATAGATGCCTTGTCCTACGCACGAGATCTGAAATGGAGGTGGGCGGGTCACGTAGCACGCTACACTGACAACAGGTGGACGAAGACCGTAACTATGTGGAGAGGACCTGAGGGCACAGAACAAGAGGGAGACCAAAGGCACGGTGGAAGGACGAGATAGAGACCGTCGGACCACGTAATTGGTCCAACCTCGCAAGGAATCGCGACGAGTGGCAATCTCTGGAGGAGGCCTTCACCCGAAAAGGGGTCCAGATGGCATGTTTATTAGACTAACAATATCCACACCCATTATTATTCCTACGAATGTGCATGCCAATGGAATAATAAAGGCATTCTTATTTTATTTATAAACTAGAAACCAGGGTTGTAACGGATGTCATATAACGGATGAGGATGCGGATGAGGATATCGAGATAATCGTTTGGTAGGTAGAAAATTTGAAAATTTGAATATTAAAAGTTTTGAACTGAAATTTTAAATTATGGAGTCAGATGCATAACTTTAATATTCAAAATTAAGTAAAGGTAAATTAAGTAAAGGTAAATTATATTTGATAAAAAGCAACTTGCAGGCTTTTTCGCCTTCTAAGCGGTTTCTAAGTTCATCATAGAATTCATAGATAAGGCATTTTTTTTTTTGGGTGGGAAATTATCGAATAACTTCTCCCGCTCTGGGCTGAGCGGGAGTGTGTGTCGGCAATTCGGCATGCATCGGCTCTAATCATAGATAAGGCCTGCTCCACTAAATCATTGTTCGCTCTGGATACTTGCCGGTGACGGTAATAAAATATTTCGAATGATTTTATACCCAGTAACTCAAATTGTGACGTGCGACACCACAGTCGTGCCACCACTGCCACGTGCGGCCGATCGTCTGTCATAGCCTCATAGGACAAGGACATTGCGAATTCAGCCAACAGGAACGCGTAACTCACTTATCGGCCCGCCCATTTAGCTCAGCGCGAGATTTTAAAAATTCACTATTTGTGCGAACAACGTAGGGTCACATCCCCATAGAAATTATGAGGATGCGGATGAGGATGCGGAGCTTTTAAAATCAAAAGTTGAGGATGCGGATGTTTAGCGGATATCAAAATTAATGCGGATGCTCCGCAGTTGCGGATGCGGATACGGATATCCGTTACATCCTTGCTAGAAACACTAGAATGAAAGGAAAGGGGCATATCCCATATTAGTGATGTGCCAGATATCCGTATCCGCGAATATGCGCGGATATCCGAGGGAAAAAAGATCTGTATCTGTTACTTTTTTGCGGATATTGAACGGATCTTTTATATTATATTTTTTTTTAATGCAGTTTGAAATTAGGATTTAAGTATTTTTTAAATCTTTCTGTTATAAGAATCTGCCAATATTAAAGATTAAAAAAAAATGCCTGTTTTACCCATTTTTAAAATAAAAATTACACTTTAAAGTTAAGAAAGTTGTGAAACTAGAAGAAAGCAAAAAAAAATATTAAAATATCCAGGGCGCCAGGGCCAAATAAATTAGGGCTGAGTAAGTAGCAGATGACCCCACCTATCCACCATTTTCGTATGTTCAATGTTCTGCCAAACACCCTGTATACGATTCAAACCTCATATCATTTAGAACATATTTTAATTAATTAGAGAACAAATACTCACATTTGGTTGGCCAGCGTTGTATTTTCCTAGTCACTTTATACTGGCTACTCCTCAACTCCCGTGGCGTCCAATTAGATGGCTTTGGAGTCTAAAATTATTTAATTAACATTACTTTTATGATAACACTGGATCTAGGTAACTACAGAGAGAAATATTTAGCAGGAGCATAACATGGACCTTACTACTTGGTCCCCTAAGGGAAACTGTGCTGTAACCCACAGTTCACAGGTGACAGTATTAGGTCACATGATATAGGGGCAAGTCTAGCCAGCTAGGGCAGGTACAAATACCAGAGTGTATTGGGCATTTGTTCATACAGGAGAACCCATTTATCTCTGATATTAATATGAATTCAGAATTTCTATACTCCGTTTGAAATAAGATTAGACATTTAAACAAACCTTTGTTACAGTCCGTTCAACCGATTTTGACTTCTATACTGTAGGCATAAGGATGGCATTAAAAGCAAAAAAAGTGGTTACAAACCAACTGTTTACTGCAGCTGCCATTTGTCATGCGACCAACGCAATAGAAGTCAAAATCGGTTGAACGGACTGTAAAAAAGGTTTAGTTAAATGTCTAATCTTATTTCAAATGGAATATAGGTAAGATGGATCTGAGCAATACACATAATTTTAAAATGTGTAGTAAATTGATATGTTCATATCTTCATATGAAATGGTGGAAAATACTTTATTGAATATTCATAGCTTGAAATTGTATACTTGAGATGGGTTCATAATTTATTTAATTTATCTAATATTATAAGTGCTACATAATAAAACACTACTATAATATTTAAAATAATAACTTATGTGAACCACATACACCCCATGCGGATACTAAATTAAATATGTCTTAGCCCTCTATAATTATAATATAAGATTATTACATTTTGAGGAAACTTAGTAACATGTTAAGGTGTGTGAATATTCCAGAGGATTTACGTTAAGGCACCATGTACACGGGTGAGAGTATTGCGGCGATGTTCACGCCGTGGCATCAAATTTAATAGAAACTCAATCTGCTTACCCTTTCCCAACTATGTTGGGGTCGGCTTCGTCTAACCGGATGCTGCTGAATACCAGTATTTTACATGGAGCGACTGCCTATCTGACCTCCACAACCCAGTAACTAAGTAATACGATACCCCTTGATAAGACTGGTTGTCAGACTTTCTGGCTTCTGACGACCCGTAACGACTGTCAAAGATCCACGAATGACAGCCAGGACCAACGGCTTAACGTGCTTTCCGAGGCATGGAGGTGCCTCGGTATGTAAAGATGGTCACCCATCCACGAACCAACCCCGACAAGCGTAGCTAAACCTGATGTATCGACCCGTGCGGCTGTTATTACTTAGCCACGAGCTCCTCAAATTTAATAGAAACTGTATGAAGTAATCTCCACACGGAGATATCATCGCGAAAAGAATTTGATGGCGCGCGGCGAGATTACCGCCGCGATTCTCGCCCGTGGAGATGGCGTCTAAAGTTACAATATTCATGGTGAGGCAAGAGGCCAATTACATCTTACAAGTTAGTAGTTACATAGAACAACTTGTTTATTATGGAAACATGTGCTGGAGAAACAGAAAACAGTGTTATAATGACAATCTCTTCATCTTAGCTAAAATTTTATTTGTGATCTCAGAAGATCAGGTTCATTAATAATTATAATGAATAGTCATATTTTTGTAATAGGAGGCATATTGTTTTCATTAATTACTTTCTTCTTATAGTATAGATAAGAAGTAGATTCAAATTATTCTAGTATTAATTTTGTTTTCACTTTGAATCACATAATATTCCATGTGCCAAAAAAGTTTTTGTCAAGATCTATAGTGGAGAACAGTACGAGTAGCTGCACATCAATGTATGTAGGAATAAAATGGATAACGGTGTGCCTCACCGTTGAGCATTATTCCTCTTACATACAAAATAACTGATGTGTTGAATTGCTTTCATGAATCGAATTCTCCTTTCTCTCCTAATACATAAAATAACATCACGCCTTATTTCCCCGAAGGGTTGGGCAGAAAATCAAAAATATTTTATTTCACATAAACCTACATGGGCACTTATGAAACATCAGAAGCTAGGTGCACGGTTCCAATTGGTTGTTTCCTATGGAGAAGAGCCGGCAAGAAACTCCACGGTTACTCTTTTAAAAATAATTGGCTTTTACAATACTTTCATATAACCCTGTAACAGGGTATGTGGGTGTGTGTGTATGTGGGTGTCCCTGTAGCAGGTACACCCACATTTCGCCAGTTATGTTTAAGTCCCATGTAATAGAGGGTGAGCCTATTGCCATCAACCGGGCACAAATCCAGACTCCGGGCTGTTACTGAGAAATTTCAGATAGAAAAACCCAATAACACTGCCCAACCCCGGAATCGAACCCAGGACCTGATGCTCAGCAGTAGCGCTTGCGACCACTAGACCAACGAGGCAGTCTAAGCCTCCGCTGTCCGTTCGTCTGTCTGTCTGTCAGCGGGCTGTATCTCTTGAACCGTAATAGGTAGACACTTGAATTTTCACAGATTGTGTATTTCTATTGCCGCTATAACAACAAATAATTAAAATTAATGAAGTAAAAAATTCAAGGAGGACCACATAAAAGAAACATGTTTAAAAAAACTTAATACAAATATGTAGTGTTAAATATTGTACGGTGATACGGAACCCTTCCTGTGCGAGTTCAACTCGCACTTGACCAGTTTTTATTGATATTGTGCAAATGTGTTTAAATTGTGTAATTGGCTTTGGCCATTCTATTTAAAAATAAATAAATGGGGGTGGCTATACATAGCACTGTTAGCATGCAGACGTTGCAGTGATAGATATTTTTTATGTCTAGTTATTATGGCTCAGTTCATTGATTAAGGACAGTTGCGAATACTATCGTAATTGTCAATACATTATGAGATTAATCAACCATATGCTTGTGCAACAAACAGATGGTTCTGTTTTCAAAGTAAGCTGCGTTATTGGTGCGTGAACCATACCTTAATATTATTTTTGTTGTTATTTTTTGTCTGATACTGAACTTATTTAGTGACTTTAAACAGTTTTGAAACTGCTGCTAGTTTATTTACACTACATTGTAATGCTCGGTCCCTATGAACAAAAACTAAGCATTTGCTTACCATTGACAGCATTATTTATTGCTAAACTGGGCATATAAATAGATCCACAAGCTAATTTTACATGCGATAGCTACTTCCATATGGGAGGGTCTACAATGCAAAGGTCTTTGCTTCATTATTTTAACCAATAATGGTCCATAAATTATAGGAATCTGCCATAAGTAGAATACTGGTAATCATGTCTTATATGAGCCGAATTCTATGAAAATATCTTCATACATGTATCCATGTGTAAAACTTCATACTATTCTTTCCTATATAAAATAATTCTTACGTAAATAAACAAATAACATCTTCATTGTTATTCACAACAACTCCACAGAGTACAGTATTGAAATGACATCAGTGATGCAAGCACCACTATTGGCATAGAATGTGTAAATTAACTGTGTGTAGCTTGTATTTGGATATCCATAGCGTAGTATTCATATTTATATAACATACTAAGAATTCTGACATCATAGATATGCAAAATCATATAGATTTACAACAATTAGATATTTCACATTCAAGTTGTTTGTTCCACTTTTAGTTACTTAGTCACAAGTAACTAAAAGTGGAACAAATTATTCAGTACAGAACCCCAGCTGTATTCATAACAACCATACATATGTATATTTCCAACAATAAGCACTAAAAGCGCATGCATCGACGTGCACTCACGACAATCAAATACCTACGGGGAAACAGGGACAGGAAGTTGGTACAAAGTGTAACATACAAAGCCTTGATACCAAACCACTGCACAACAAACGAATGGCTTCACAACGTCACCTTCTCATCAGTCACGATGCTCACGTCGTTCATAGCGTAATTCCCATCGTCAACCTCCCCGTTTTCTCCATTACTGCGACGGGTTTTCACCATTGCAGTAGCTGTGTCGTAACTTTACATACAAGACCCAAAATCCGTTATGTAACAGCCCTACGACGTTACAAACACACGCAATTCGTAAATCATTAACAACACAAATGTTTTACACTCAAAATAGAAAACTAGCACGACAAAGGACGAGCGTTATCACCCGCACATGTCGTTACACAGCGCCATGTTAAATGAACAATGTACTTCTGTTTCCAGTTACTTTTACAGTTGATAACTCACCAATCGAACGCACCGTGTTCTATAATGCACTTTTGATTAAAATAATAAACTATTTCACTAACTAAAACCATGAAAAATCAATGAATTAAACTGATACGAAACGAAATCCACAACTCACGATGTTTTTATTGACAACTGTCAAAAATTCCCGCAAATTTGTCATTTTTCAAATAGCTACGAGAAAACACCGTTGTAAGCATTGCAGTTTGTTGATACTCTTTTGGCTTGCAGAAAATCGCATTGCGTAATTATGGTGCAATTCTCCGTAGTCATGCTCAAAGTTGTACACTACTAACCTGAATTTTAACTTAAATAAAGTAGAGTCCAATTATGAATACTTATTTTTAAAAAAACTTATTGATTATTTTGGTAGGTACGGTTTTTAGAGTCTAAGTAAATACAATAATAAATTTCTAAATTTATTCTAGCTTCCGAAAACTTTTATTCTCATAACTAGTTTAGAATTCTATTATTCTATGTTCACAGAGCATGTTACTGAATATAATGATGAATCAGTGTTGCCAACTCCAAAAGTTCAAATTATCGAGTTCCCATGTCAAAATTATCGTATTTTGGACAAAATTATCGTATGTACAAACTCTAAAATAAAAACCCAAATTCAAATTAAATAACAAATTGCTATCAAAAGATGGATAATTTTAAACTAGAGTCAAAGAGGAAGCAAGTTTCACCAGTAGTGGTGCTAGCTCAGCACAAACCTTAAACATGCTTATTCATAGTTTTTTAGTTGAAATTTTTGTGTTTTCATTGTAAAATAAAATAAAAAACTAAAGAGGGAAAACGAGAGAGATACTTATTTGTTGTTATTGACACACTTGACAATAGACATTGACATTTTTTGCGCATTATCAAAACGTATTTGTTAAAAATACGTTTTGATAATGGAACTGTAATTTTTTTCAGCAAATCACAAAATTATCGTACGTTAGACATTCATTATCGTACACTGTACCATAGCCATAGGCCAAATTATCATACGCCCCCATAATTATTGTACGGGTTGGCAACACTGTGATGAATTTTCATGAATACACTATTCATGAGGCGACAGTGTACCGTTGGGTGTTCCATGAAGGAAAATGGAAATTTTAAAATAAAGTTACAGTAAAAAAAATCAATTCAGTTTTAGGCAGGGCCCTGGGTACGCGACGCTGCTGGGATTATTATTAAAAATAATATCTGGACCTGCCTTCTTCAAATGTTATTGACTTTCCACTGTAGTGTTGGGAACTCATCGATTTTAGTGATCCACTTCAGATTATCCATAAAAAAGCCTCTCATAAGTTAGGATAGGAATGACTTTCCAAAAGTGTCATCCTATGTAAAAAAAAAAACATTTATATGTGTAATTTACATGGTGTACATAATAAAGAGTATTAAATCTATCTATATCTCTATTCTGTTCGTACAAATGGTCCTTTGTCTTTGTTTTGTACAGACGCCAGCACATCAAGCTACCCGAAACTGTCAAATTTTCCCAATCAACTCAACAACCTTATCTTTCACTGATAAAGTTGAAAATCTATTAAATAAATTTGACAGATTGTAGTACAGACGCCAGCACATCAGACTACTACAATCTGTCAAATTTATTTAATAGATTTTCAATTTTATAACAGAAGCATAAGGTTCAAAGTTGATTGGGAAAATTTGACAGTTTCGGGTAGCTTGATGTGCTGGCGTCTGTACATACCTTGATGTGCTGGCGTCTGTACCTTTTAAGGCAATAATACAAAGAGTTTTACCAAAAATCGCATCTTGATTTACCCTGTACCACTTTAATTATGATGCGGGCAGATAATACATTACCTATATTATTTTGGCTAAAGCTTTAAGTTTTAGAGGACAGTGAGCGGTGCCGTCATTTTGGTTATATACTCATTTGTCGGATCCAAAATGACAGCCGTCAATTCGTCATGAAAACATGTCATTTTCATAATTTCACCGTTGGACAGTGTTTGTTTATAAATTACATAAACAGTCTTTATATACACGGCCATAATTTTGCGACCGCTATGTGATGGACCCGCTTCCATAGGTTTCCCAAGCTTTATTCTTAGCTAATTTAAGAAGAGCCATTTTTCGATACTATCATGAATATGATACAATTACCTTATCGACTTTGACTAGTATACAGGATAAGAATACTTCCCTACATCACTAAATGTCAAAAACCACAAGTCAAATTGTATCAAATGTATCAAAGTATTTTCTTTTCTTTCAATGTGTTTGACATCGTATTGGGATAGAAATATTTAAAATGGTGTTTATTTATTTATAGTGATAATTAATAAAGAAACTCCATATCTTTAACACTAGTACTAATTTAAATTGTAAGTTGCTAATATTATCCTAATTTGTTTACATGTCATTATGTTTGTTCACACACCTGCCGATAAAAACAGAACTTTATCTTTACCTCCGATAAGTAACGTAATTTTTATTGATTTTTATAGTCCGTAATTTAAATAAATTTTCAGATTTTACGATGGCCGAAAATCCAGAGCAAGGTTCTCCATTGGGAGAAGAAAAAGAAATAAATGAATTGATAAGCAAACAGCAATCAGAAATTGACCTGGAAGAGGAAATATCAGCAAGAATGACAGCATCGTATAGCGAGATATCGTTCCACTCTGACCAGGGCCGGCCTGAGGAACAGGAGAGAGTGGCGGGCCCATCTAGACCCTATGACTTACCATCAGAAAACCGGAAACAAGAAAAGCTTCCCTTGGATTTAGATGGACATGTGAGAAAAGAAGGAGAAATGACACACTATGTAGCCGATGACTTAGAATTCAAAATAAAAATATCAAGCCCAATAGCAAAAAGAGGTGAGACACCAGTATTTGGTAGTTCTAGTGCATCTCGCTCCAGTACACCTTCAGGGAAATTATACAAACAAATACTGGCACCTCAGATTGGACAGATAGACATAACAGTATTACACGACCTAGAATATGAAGCTCAGAGGATTGCACAATCAGTAGATAATTTAATTGAAAACCTTTCTAGTATACTGCATTCAAATTCTTCACTTACAGCAGAGAATATGGAGGTGTATAAAGATGCAGTTGGCAAAACATGTGATGCTATGGATAATAATATTAAGAGTATGTACACAATTCTAGCGAAGGGAGAAGAGGTATCCCAAGCAATGATCCCTGTGCAGGCACAAGCGGCAAGAATAGCAGAAATAAAGAGACTCCTCCAACTTTTTGAGGATAAGTTCTAGTTAACAGCTGGATACCTATGTTCAATGTGAATTATATGAATTATTTAAGTATAACAAGAAAGACATGAAAAGCTGTTTGATTTAAATACCTAAAATGTTATTCAGGCCAATGACGTATCACAAATTCATGATAGGTTTTGAATTTGAGACCCTGTTATGGTTCATGGAGTTGCACCAGAAAGAAGAAACTTGGTCCTACAAAGAACCTGTATGATAACATGTTTTCAAATTATATTGTGATTTATATCCATAGCCGTAGCCCCCGCAGGCCGAAGCCACGCCCTGCCCATGTTGAATCGAAATAATATTTGATTATTGGAACGTTTTCAATATTGCTGGAGTTTCTAAACGAAATAGTAAATGTCAAAATTAAGTAGGGTATACACAGGCCAAATAATTTAGTTAAGTTTTTTGTAGTAGAATGTATGCCGATGTAATAAACATAGACTCATATTTCCTTTCAATCAATCTTCTTAGCCTTTTCCCAACTATGTTGAGGTCGGCTTTCAGTCTAACCGGATGCAGCTGAATACCAGTATTTTACATGGAGCGACTGCCTATCTGACCTCCACAACCCAGTAACTGGGTAAAGTGATACCTCTTGGTAAGACTGGTTGTCAGACTTTCGGGCTTGTGACGACCCGTAACAACTATCAAAGATCCACAAGGGTTATTGAGTAATAATTGTGACTTTGGACTTTGGTCGAATTCGCGATATTATCACTAAGCGTAACTCGGAATATGCTCGGAATGCGGCCCCAGTCTTGCCGCCCTCAAGCATTGGCCGCAATCCGAGTTACGCTAAAAGTGATTTTAACGCGATTCCGACCAAATTTAATAGTCACAAAATATAAGGGTTATTGAGTAATAATTGTGACTTTGGACTTTGGTCGGATTCGCGATATTATCACTTTTAACGTAACTCGGAATGCGGCCAAAGTCATGCGCGATTTGCTGTCAGTTCGTATTTGTTTGACACATGTTGTCACTTCATTCCGCCATATCGCATCGACCGAGGTGGTTGTAAAATTAAAAAGATATAAATATGTGTTTTAAATCTAGAAAAATGTAAATTAAACTACTAACATGAATGTTAGCATTTTTATAAGATTAAGCGTGCAGTTGTTGGTCTCATGACCATTTAGCATTCAGCTACCATACAGAAATAACGTATAAATGGGTGACGTTCTAAGCTTATTTTCTGTGATAATAATGAAATTTAAATCTAAGTTTAATGAAAGTAAGATTTATTTCCACTATGATCTTCCATGGGAGAAGCTGAAGTCGGTGAAGTGGATGAATGAGAAGGCCACCGCGAACAGGGCCTATGTGCCCACGACGGTGAGTGCTGTTTCGCATTTTCTATTTATAGCAAAACATTAAAAAATATTTTATTGCACACATTCAGAAAACTCGTTACTATTGTTATTGTTTGTGGGAACTGAAGGACCGGACGATAAAATTATCGTACCAATTTAATGTGTCTTTCTTGCTCAGTTGAAAAAATAGAATGAATTTTGTTAGTGATAAAAAACATATAACGCTTAATTCCAACCAATTTATACCTGTCTGATAGAAATTTGGGTGTAAAATAATAATACATATAATTAGGGTGAATACTGGAGTCCGATTTATTTTTATTCTAATTATCTTATTTGTATTGCCAATTATGTGTTGACTGTATTAGACATTATTTAGTTATTATGACATTATATATTCTGACATTACATGCTTATTGATTTGAATTTTTGACATTGTGTATGGTACTATTTTGAAAGTGTATTACTTATTAATGTGAATTTATGAATGGTATAATTTTAATGGTGCTTATAATTTTAATAATAATTTTGCATGCCTGAATTGGTGCAACACAGTGGATTTGACATCTAGAAATGTATGATTATGTACTGTATTGAGTAATAAACATTTGAATTTGAATTCAAACACTTATGAATAAATTCTGTGAAATCAGTGTCTATTTTGTATGTTATCATTAAACTACTTACCTTATTTTACTATCATAAACTAAGTTGTTAATAAGCAACAGTAGCCAGTAAAGTTGCCCAACCTTAAAGTGTTGCCCTGTCCCAGCCCAAATAAAACTAAAATAATATATTCCACATGACATGAAAATAATATTTCAAAAATGAATTTGTTAAGTACTAAAGAACAGCAAGTATAATCATAACAGATATAATTTGGGATAAAAAATGCATTTTTAATTTGTGCTGTAATTGGGCCAAGCCTGCAAGCTGCAAAAATAAATTAATTTGTGAAAAAAAGTAGCTTCTATTTAGTTACCACAGTTTATTTTATTATTTGTTTATTAAAACTTTATGCAAAAGTAAAAAAATACTGTACAAAGGTGGACTTAATGCGGCCATGTGGGTCGGGAATGATTCCCATGGGAATGTAAAACCAGGATAAAAAGTATCCTATGTTTTAATCTAGGTTATAAACTATCTGTGTGCCAAATTTAATCTAAATCCGTTCAGCCTTTTTTGCGTGATTAAATAACAAACATACATACTTTCACATTTATAATAGTAGAATTTGTGTTTTGTTTGTGAGTGCTTTCGAATCAGCTGAGTGACCAACTCTAAAAACCAGTGGTCAGTGTTATTGATCCTATGATAATATTATTTCTAAACTGTTAACTATAATAGAAGACTTTGCTGTTACATTAATTCCTTGCATTGTTTTTAACAAACAGAAAACATAATCAGTATTTAAATACATAATAAACATTGTAATTACATATGCAAATAAAATACTATTTAATTAATCTATTATTATGTATTTTTATTAAAATTAACTAACTTTCATTCATTCAAAAAAATACAATGTAAGTATGATTTAATATAAATAAACTTTACACTCAATGAATACAAATGAATTTCATAATAAAGTGACTATAGTATGTATGATAAATCACATTGTAGTATGTGGAACAATAGCTGTTTCACAATAACTAGGTTACTACACCGTATTATTAATGATCTATTTTGATAAGAACCCAATTATCTCCAAACGTATAACTCAACAAGTGTTTATTAAATCCTAATTTATATTATGAACTAACTGCACCAGGGATGTAACGGATATGAATATCCGCATCCGCAACTGCGGAGCACCCGCATAAATTTTGATATCCGCAAAACATCCGCTTCCTCAATTTTTGATTTTAAAAGCTCCGCATCCTCATAATTTCTATGGGGATGTGACCCTACTTTGTTCGCTCAAATAGTGAATTTTGTTAAACTCGCTCCGAGCTATATGTGCGGGCTGGAGTCTGAGTGACGCGTTTCTATTGCGGCGACAGGCGTCAAAAACAAGGACTATTTTTCGTACATCTGCATCCGCACCCTCATCCTCAGTAAGGAATTTTCCAATATCCGTATCCTCATCCGCAACCTCAAACCCGTACCCTAATTGCGTAATTCATTTTCGTAAACAATTTCGCGAAATTTGTTTCATTTTGACATTACAACAACATTCATTGCGTTATTTACGTTGTTGAACAGATTCTTTTTCCAACTTATGAAGCAATGGATTAGAAATCTGTTTCAAATCGAAACAAATTGTGATTGTGTTGTATTACGCAATTAGCGTGCAGATTATCTCGATAACCTCATCCGCATCCTCATCCGTTATACGGCATCCGTTACAACCCTGAACGGCACCATGCGGCATGCGTTGCAATGCCACTTTTTTTTTGTATAACAAAAAAATCAGAATACCTCGCGGGCGTCCTCAGAGCACCCTACCAAAGTTTCATCAAAATCGGTCCCGCCCTTTTGGAGTCCATAGAGGACATAGATTCCATAGATTTTTATTTATAGGTATAGATAGATAGAAGTTGCGAAAGTGAATTTATTTGTTACGTATTAATTATTCAACTTAGTAATTAGCAAACCGGGGCACGTGCCCCGGGCGCCAACTTCAGGGGGCGATAAATTCAAGCGTAGCAGACAAGTGCACCACCCAGCACACCGCAACTTTGCATTAAATGAGACGCGCAGCACAACATACATATTTTTTTTTTTTACTGTTTTGGCGCCCCTTTTGTATTGGCGCATTTATCGATCGATAAAATTTGATTATTATGTTGCTGGTAAAATTTTCATTTTGAGAAAATTTACTTTTTGTGAAAGATTGGCGGGGGGCGGCAGACGGCAGTTTTTGCTTCGTCTCCAAAAAAATCTAGACCCGCAGCATCATATTATTTTCAAACTAGCCAAACTACATATACATACATATAATCACGCCTTCTTCCCATGGGGGTAGGCAGAAACTACAGAAAGGCACCTGCTACGATTCTTACATACTAGGCAGCTTTTGTCATTAAATTACTTCTACTAATATCTGTTATCAACACTGAGCACTCACGGCGCACAGTGGGAAAAAAATGACTTTATTTGTACAAAAATTTGCCTACACCACAATTTTTGACGTATCGCTGCCATTTTTTTTATACACTCCTGAGATAACACACTTTGGTGTGTCGCTGCCACTTTTCCTTAAAAGTCAATATCATAACCTCAAAAAATCGAGAAATGAAGCAAAAAACAATTTCTAAAAAAAAATATTTTAACAAAAATCAGTTTCAAGGGGTTTTTCAGGTCCCTGGTCATAAATTTGTCCGTTTATAAAAAATCAAAATGGCGGATACAAAAAGGCGGCCCAAAAAAAAATTTGATTCATATCCCGATTTTTAAAAGAAAATTTGTAAAAAAGAATTTTCGATTTTAACTTTTTGAACAAGTTCTTTTTTCCACTGTGCGGCGGCGCGCCGACCGATTTCGGTCCGACATGTATTACAAACAGAAGTTTAATTGCTTATCTGATATTTTGCATAGTCCTTACAGTTTTACGCGCGTAAACATGTTTTGTAAAACGCTACTGATAACGTAGTTAAAAAATATATGCCCGCAATGTTAGTTTTCCTGATACGACACATAATTCGCTAACAAACATATAAAATACGTAACAGATAACTAGGTAAACCTGATTGTGTAACATGTGTTTACTCGTTTACATACAAAATTAACCTATCCGTATAGTATATATAGTCCTCTTAACCGTATCCGGCGACAGCGACCCAGACTAATTTTCTTTTTTCCTTTCGTGAGCTCTCTGATGACTAGCAAAACCAAATTTGGTCTTGAAAACCCGGTCACACCGTGTACAGAAGAGCTGATCAGCATCGTTGTATGTGTACGCATATGAAGGCTTTGGGCGACTTTTACGTATTTGGCGCTTCTTCGTATCGTGCTGTTGACATGAAACAAACAAATACGAGTATATTACGTATTAGTGCGCCCCGCGGTGTCACCCGCATAAGTTTCGATTCCGTGGGGATATCGGGATAAAAAGTATCCTATGTCCCAGATCATGATCTATCCATGGGCGAAATTTCATCCAAATCCGTTCAGCCGTTTTAGCGTGAAAGCGTAACATACAAACAAACTCACTTTTGCATTTATAATATTAGTTAGGATTACGTTTTATTAGTACTTACGTCAAAACTGTCGCTACAAAAATTAATTTAACAAGGTCCTATTCCATGTCCAATTCACCAGTAAACCTCACGATTAGGGTTGCCAACCCTACTATATAATATAGTAGGTATCCTGGCCTAAATACTATATTCCTAAAGAAAAAATATAGTCGGCGAAACTACAGTATTTTTATTTCAAAATAAAATGGCGAGATGATCGCACTTGGACCAGTATTAATTTCATAAAAGCTAAATTAGTGGTATTTTGTAATTTTAATTTGGAGTGTAAAAATAGTTATGAGACATTTTTTTACACATGATAATAAAGGTTCGTAGTAGCAAAAAATATGTATTTAAACAATAAAATGTTTAAGAAACATTTACCTACTATATATATATTTTTTTTAAACTACTACACTAGACTATATTTGGTATAAAAAATGTTGGCAACCCTACTCACGATTGACATAGTGACCCGATTCTGTGACAATCGTGAACCACGGCGAAATTCAGGAAGTTTCCAAACTTTCCCTGGAGAACAAGCGATTCGTTGTTAATACCATTTATGATCATCATCAGCCTATAGCGGTTCACCGATGGATAAAGGTCTCCCTCAAGCATTTCCACGACGACCGGTCTTCTTCCCGCATTCAGCGGATTCCCGCATACAACGGATTCCCGCATCCAACGGGTTCCCGCATCCAGCGGATTCCCGCGACCGTAGATCTAGACCGGCTGGGGCCGGCCGTAGAGGCATACAGGGTGGCAGGGACATCGACGCGAAAACTGTTACCATGGATTCAGTACATGGTTCTGAAATCCCCTGCGTTGAAATTTTTCGTCGGTTATAAAAAGAAATCTGCTGTTCCATACATTTTGACCGCGTAGGTATTGTATTTTTCTATGAAACAGCAGATTTTTTTTTTTAAACCGACGAAATATTTCAACGCATGGGTTTCAAAACCATGTACTGAATCCATAGTAACCGTTTTCGTGTCGATGTCCCTGCCACCCTGTATAGACTTTTTCAATAGATTTTCAATCTTCTTAAGAGGCCGGCGACACGGCTCGCAATTACAAATCGAGATGTTTACAAAATTCAATTCCAAGCACATTGCGCTAGTGTGAGTGCCTGTCGGAGCAATATACACCTACAGTGAGCAATACTACCACGCACACATTGACAATTATTGCTTGACGTAATAATGCTACTAGCTTTCGAAAATTTAGATGTGTTCCGTAATACAAAAAATTATGAAGAAAACGTAATGAATTTCAATTTTTTTTTTCGATAATTTGTAACTTAATAACATAAACTATGCTTCTGCGGAAACAATATTACAAATATTGTTGTTTGTAATACAGAAAAAACAATATGAAAACATGTCATTTACGCTGTAAAAATGTACGAAATGCAATTCGCTTACACTTCATTTAAAGGTAAGTTTTTGGAAATAAAAAGACGTAGGAGCTTAGATAAATACTGTCTCAATCCGAATATCAACATAATATGATGGAAATATGCTCAAATTGCAAATGATTTATGTACTACGTTTGTATGGACAATTCATGCGTCGCCGCTTTCTTAATATATATAAATAACGTGTCACGTTGTTTGTCCGCGATGGACTCCTAAACTACTTAACCGATTTTAATCAAATTTGCACACCGTGTGCAGTTTGATCCAACTTGAAAGATAGGATAGCTTACATCTTAATTTAGGAAAAAAAAAAAGATATGAAGAAAAATTATGTTTTTATAAATTAGGGTAGGTAGGATAGTAAAGATGGTCCACCCCAAACATTTATATGGCAAAACAATGTTTGCAGGGTCAGCTAGTATTATATATAACTTGATAACAACTTGATCAATTATCTAATAACAGTAGGTTACTAATAGAGTATACTAATATCATCAGTCTGAAAACTTCTGACCTATAGTGATGAAAGGTCACATGAATTCAGATTAAAACTATAAACTTTCCAGATCATCAATGAAGGGTCTACCTACGTAAAATCACATTGCTAATAAACAGCTTAATATAGGGTTTTTTATTACCACCATGTCCGTATTCACCTGCTGGCTGTCGGTAACCCAGGGGCCAGTGGCGTGCGTTTCATAAAGACAGAAAGACACTGCCTACCCTAGTTCTGATAATAGATCTAATATTATTTTATCAATAAACAAAACAAATCATAAATCAGCTCCACCTATCGAGTGCCGGTGGTATCATCATTCGAATTTCGCATCATCTCGATTCGCGCTGCACTAGCGCCGCCTCGCCTCTGCCACGGTAAAGACACAAACTATTCGTCTCTGAATGTTTTTATGTGTGCTCTCGTGGTAAGTCGTATTTAATGTGTGTGCGTTCCTATAGCTACGCGGGCTTTGCTGACACACAATGACAAAAATCACGCACACAACTGCAAGAAAAGCCAGTGTCTATTTGTAGTTATTCTATACAGCTAAGACGAAAAATTACGACTCGTACCGAACATTACCGAAGGAAAGTTAGCTATGCAATGCAAATATTTTAGGAAATAACGTTGTTTCATTGAATTTTATACATTTAGATGACCATAATTTTTTGTCGTATAACCTTTTTTACCCTTTATTGCCCGTTTTACTATAGTTGCCATATTGTTTGACGTGCGTTGTGTTTGTGAATACGCTATCAGGTAATTAGAATTTGATTGTTGTTATTAGTGTAAAATGGATAATATTGTCTGTGAAAGTTGTTCAGATGGTGTGTGTATTGAGAAAATAAAACATGATGCGTTTTCAAAACTATATTTCGGTGAAAAAAAAACAAGTTATCGAGATAGGTCGTGGTACACCGGATTTGCAATTAATACAAATTAAAGGTAAAGTCAATCGTAAATTCAATAAAAAACAATATGATTCATATCATTGGCTGACAGGTTGCATACACAGTACCTAATCGGTTATTTTGTTTCGTTTGTCAAATAATAAAACCGTCTGGAACGACACCGGTTACGCTGATATTCATAATTTTCCTACCGCCGCGAGAAAACATGAACAATCTGAAAAACACTTAGAAGCTTCCCTTAAATATCACACCTTTGGAAAAAATCGTATAGAGACGCGTTTAATCATCAATCGACAAGACGACGCGACGAACCAAAACCAACGTGCAGTATTTTTGGTGAGTAAAATTTTCTGCCTACCCTGTCTTAAAACTGTGTGCACGCCACTGCCAGGGGCATCGATGACGGAAATTAACAGGGCTTTCGAACTCGATTGAGCTGAGCATCTATTACCTATCACACTCAGGTAGCGTTGCCAGACGTCCCGTATTTCCCGGGACGACGCGTATTTCCCGGGACGTCCCGTATTTCAGGCGTAATTATGAACGTCCCTCCGGGACAGACTCTGTCTCGAATGTAAACCGTATTTGATTTATTATTAAGAAATCTCATTACGGTTGATTGACATTGAGAAGTGGAAGAAAATCATGGAAGGATTTTCCAAGAATGAAATCCCTACCATTTTTCTAATTATATCGTTTATCTTCAGTAGGTATTCCTAGTTCCAACTGTTTTGTGGAAAGGACTTTTTCACAGATGGTCTTACTCTTGAAATGGACTGATGTGCGCAACAAATGTACCCCCGATTTGATAAAGAGTGAATTAAATGACCATTCTCAACTATGACTATAACAATAACTGCATTGAATTTTACAAATTAAATTAAACAGAGATTTATATTGAAACTACGATCTTCTTTAAACTATTAGTAGCAATAAATAAATAATAAGAACGTAAAAACATGTTTTTTATTTGTCCCGGGAAATATTTGAAATCCCGTTTTTTTAAACAACATTGAGCAATTGTCCCTTAAAGAAGAAAAAAAATCTGGCAACCCTACACTCGGGTACGTTTGGAACAGTTATTATCAGCATAGAGACTGTTCAACCCTGTGATACAATACAGATTTTTACTCATTATCTTTATTGCACTTCCAAAGAAGCAGAACAGATATTTACTAGAGATGGGCCGAATGTGGATTGAACCGAATCCGCACTTCGGCCGAACATTCGGTTAAAATGAAAAGTTCGGCCGAATTTCGGTTCAATTTCGTGCGCTTTCTCGAGAGCGACACGTCGTGACTATCTACGCATTTACTTCAATTATTATTACTAGATGTACCCCGCCCGCACACCGCGCTTCCACCGCGTGGCCTAATAAGAACAGATTTTCAAGACTAATAAGAACTGATTTAATTTAAGGTTTACAGTTACAATGTTCCTAACGAAAATAAATGACCATGAGTGAGTAAAAGACATAATTTTATTTTACAGTAATGCTATTCTAATTCTATTAAATTTCAGTCAAAATAGTGCAAGTAGATATTATTTTTCTTGTGCTGAATGTTCGGCATCTGAACCGAATTTCGGCCGAATGCCGTAGTTCGGTTCAAGCTGCTGAAATTCGGTTGAACCGAATGTGAACCGAATTTCGACCCATCCCTAATATTTACACAGAGCGCTCGTGAAGAGAGCAAAGTAGCGTATGCCGTATAAATATTATGTAACGTATGTTTATATACAGAACAAACTGTCTGTAAGTAAGTATTTGTCTCGTTGATATGCACGTACAAGCGTACAATCATGAACCACGTCACACGATGAGGGGATGTTACACGATTATTTCACGATCGTCAATCATGTACGGCCTTATCGTAAATATTTCCATTAACATTCGGTTTATTGATTGTTACTCCTTTCCAATTCCATTCATGTAAGTCGTCATTCAATCATTATGTCGACTCGTGTGGTCTCAATCTCAATGTCTGTTTATCTTTATGCTCGCGTAAATCTCGAAAATTGCTGGAACTGATTGGTTGAGTTTTCATTAAACAAGGTTTTTCAACGCTTTGTTTTAGATCTGTGGTTTATGTTCTCGGGAAAATATAGCGGTCGTAAAAAACTAGAAACATCGTTCGGAACTTCAGAAAAATATGTCTGTTTTTAGGGTTCCGTAGTAAACAAGGAACCCTTATGGTTTCGTCATGTCCGTCTGTCTGTCTGTCTGTCCGCGGTCTAGCTCCGAGACCTTTAGTACTAGAAAGCTGTAATTTGGCATAGGTGTACATATTAATTACGTCGACAAAGTGGTAAAACAAAATTATGAAAAACATTTTTTTTTATGGTACCTCTCATACACGTAAAGTGGTGATGTTTATTTTTTTACCCCATGGTGAGGGGTATCATTGGAAAGGTCCTTTAAAAATATTGTGAGTTTGTGAAAACCATTTTTGGATTCAGGGATTCGTTTGCGAAATATTAAGCTTTAAAGTGCAAATTTTTGTTAGAGTCAAGTCCCCCCCTCCTGGCGGCTAAATGGTTGGTTCTGGGTGTGTGAAAAAAATCACAACAGTAGTTTTAAAAGGAAAACTATCACAGCTAAGTAGGCTCTACAAGTTAACGAGTAATAATCGACCAACTTAACTTTGCACTTGTAAAAAACATGTTTTCCCATACATTCCGTATGGGAGAACATATTTTTCAACTACAAAGTTAAGTTTGTTTTTGGGATAAATTCAACCCAACTACGGAACCCTTCATTGTGCGTGGTCCGACACGCACTTGGCCGGTTTTTTTATTTCAAAAGTTTGCATGAGATTTAGCTCCTTGTTTGTTGGAACAGCAAGAGGCATCATTATGTACAAGTTGCACGTAAAGAAAACTTCGTGAATAATAAAATTCTTGTCGCTGATAACTTGGTGCTGTTTGTCTTCAGCTTATGTAATACGGGTCGTGACTTCAAAATGCATAAGTTTCTTTATCAAAAAGCTTCCAGGCTTACCGCTTTCTGCTAGCCATAGTTTACTTTCATTAACCGACTTCCAAAAGGAGGAGGTTCTCAATTCGTCTGTATGTTTTTTTTTTGTATGTTTGTTACGTGATTACTCCGTCAATTATGAATTGATTTTGATGATTCTTTTTTTGTTTGGTAGATCATACTTCAGAGGTGGTCCCATATAAATTTTATTAACTTTGCTTGGGTAGTTTTTGAGTTAGCTTCAGTAATACGTATTTTTTCCTCACTTAGTATGTGGATGATATTATGATAACTTTCGAATTCGAATTTGTGTGGGGTAGGTACCACAACTAAAAAGTGAAAAAAAAAACTTTTAAATAAAAAAAACAACCGACTACAAAGTGAAAAATAACTTCGGAAGTCTGTGACAAAGAACGAAAATTAAAAACCAAAGACACCGACTTCCGAAATTAAAGTTATTTTTCACTTTGTAGTGTTTTTCTGAAGTAGGTTGTTTTTTTTTTTGTAAAAAGTTTTTATTTCCAGTGTTTTCAACATAAAATAATATCGATCAATCACACAGGTCATATCCGGCACAAATAAGCTCCATGGATCGCCGTGTAGCTGTGCCCAATTTCTCAACACAAATGATTTCAATGTTTTGAAATCCTCATCATCTATGTACCCTCATCCCAATTTCTTTAGAGTCAACAATAACTGATAGGTTAAGTAGGTCTGAGATCTTGAACCTCTAAAACCTGTAACAGAGAATTTTATACTGAAGATCGTCTAAGCGAGTAGTGTTACTGATTTAGAAAAAATATAAATTGTTAGGGACCTAAACTAAGGACTTAATTTAAACTAGTGGACTGTATAATAAAGAAGTATAATCCGAAATAGGTAGTACAACAATATGTCGGTGTTGGTAAATAGGAGTGCGCGCGCGTGCCGTCGTCCGTGATCGGTAGCGAAGTGCTTCGATGGCCCGCGTCCCGCACGCCGCACCTCTCGTCGTCACCCGCCACCTTCCGCTGTCCCCGACGGCCGCCGAAGATCGCCGAGTGGTCGGAGACGCCCGAACAAAATTAAATTAGAGTATTTTCTTAATTACTTAATATATGATTGATTATTTTAGATTATGTTAATATTACATAGTGAAATTAATTTGTAAAGTCATGTCTAACGCGGATAAAAAACGGAGAATCACGCAAAATCTATCAAGCGTATTTTTCTGAACCTTCACCATTTTAAAGATAATTTAGCTATTGATCTTTTAGTATAGGTGTTTTATTAAAATACCTTTTGTTTTATATATAATAAATAAATAATGCGTCTAATTTGGGACAGCGCTCCTTTATGGGCGAGTCCTATTACTGGCTGGACGTACGACGCGTTGCGTGAGCTCAGTACAGAACACGCAAGCTAACCACTCAAGGTCACTGGCATATATCTGCGTCTTAAACCCATAGAAACTAAAACATGAACAGCCTTCTAACTGCCCCAATTACTGTAATTAGTACGTAGGTATAGGTATGTATGTAACAATTTAAGTATTCCTAGTAACTACACTACGTACATACATAATTGCTTTAGCCTAAGTCACGCCAAGTATGAGTAAGTTATCCAACCTTGAACGTAAATGTTGTGACTCTTAATATTTCTTGAAATTCTAGAAATGATTGTAAAATCTTAGCACCTTGTGGAATAGCTAGATCGCTACATACGTAGATCGATAGGCCAGAAAGTATGGTTCCTAGCCGCGCCACCTATTTTGTTAAATTTCTCGCGAATCTTTATAGTACAAGTTTTTAATTATAATGTATAATAATGAACATATTATGTACATTTATTCTTATTAACCCCGATTCAAAATGCAACTGTAGCGCGGCCAGGAAGTACCACGCCAAAACATTACTACCAAGCGACCTCACAATATTATTGAACACATAATTTTGTAACTAGAGTCCCCTAGGTAGATTCCATGGGCCCCGGGCGAATCACGACGGTCGGGAGTTCGGGAGCTAAATTAAGCGACTCCATAAAGGTCTCACATCAATCGTATTTGCCATTTTCATGCCCTACCCTTAGCGTACAAACAGAAAACTTTCCTCTCTATAATATTGAGTGGGTACGGTCAACAACGAAAGCGTGGGGAGCCCCTATACGGTCGGTCACCGACATTAGAAATATTACAGGTCACATGTGGCGCCGATTAACGGTCGGGAAAGTGACCCGAACAAAGACAGGCCTATACTGCTCTAGATAGATACAGACAAGATGGTTGTTATACCCATGAGTATCAGGTACAATAAGGGTTTTGTTTGGAATCCAAGAATAGATGCAATCCACGCAAACTATGCATGACGTCGATAATATCTTCAGTTTAGATACTGAAAGTTTATTTAGCTTGACCAGCACGCGTAGCATGACAACCATAGAAACGGCAACTTCATTAGCACGTCCAAAATTATTGGAACATTGGGACTCCGCTACTGAATGTCGAAGTTTGAAATGTCGACGGATGTTAGTTCTAAAGTACAGGATCTCGATGTACGCCAGTTCGAAAGTTCACTGAAGCGAAGTATGCAAGGCCAACGTATCGTTAGTTAGAAAGCATACGAAGTATGAAATGCCTCCGTACTGTTAGTTAATAAAAAGCATACGAGTGCAATAGGACTATTGGATATTGAGATGCACATACTTATACTTACCCCTATACATATAAGTATACAAGGGTGCAACCTTATCGAATTGCTGATCAGTACATTAGCTGCATAATTTAATGTTCACTGAAATAAGAAGTGATCGGTTGGCCAAGTTAACAATTAATATTTCTGCGAACAGTAGACCTCGCGAGCACAAACTTATTTGCAACGTGTTTGCAACAATTTATATAAGTACCACTAAAGTTCCCATCCCCGTCCCCACCCTCAATCTAAAAGTGAGCATTTGACTGCATTTTGAGGAGCTATTCTTCTCATCACGCCGATGATCCTCATCAGATTTTCACCAAATTTTTATGAGACCAACAAACTTATTTGCAACGTGTTTGCAACAATTTATATAAGTATCACTAAAGTTCCCATCCCCGTCCCCACCGTCAATCTAAAAGTGAGCATTTGACTGCATTTTGAGGAGCTATTCTTCTCATCACGCCGATGATCCTCATCAGATTTTCACCAAATTTTTATGAGACCAACTTAAAGTTACTACCTTTCAAATAAAAAAGAACCATCGAAATCTGATCTCAAAAGGCGGAAATATCCAGTAAACACCTTTTTGGAGGCAGTACTGCCTCCAATAAAAAATACCCGACGACAAAAAAAAAATCTATAAATTCGTAAAACCTACACCAAGTTTCGTTCAGGTCGGTTGTAAAATACGACCTGTAGAGGTTTTTGAAGGATTTGGATGAAATTTTCCCTTGGGATAATTTCCGCCCTCTACGCGGGCTAAGCTAAGGGCAAAAGCTAGTTTTTAATAAATATTCACTCCCACGAAACAATACGCTGACCTCGAGTTATTACATTTCAATGGCGTTGACCGGTGAAAACTTTAGAAAGATGGCGCTAGCATAGCTTTCACCTGTCAAGTTTGTGTTATGTTTTGGTTTCCCTTATTGACTACGTTTTTTAAATAATATGGAAAGAACTGTTTTGAAAAAACGTGTATTCGACATGGCGGATAAGTGAGTTAAAAGCTGAACTGAAGAAAATAGGTGCATTTTTCCGAGGAAAGAAAGCAGACCTTGTCAAATCAAATGTTCCCTAGAAATAATTTAAATTTTGGTTAAAGCTATGCTTTGACAGTTGCCAACCCCATTAAAACATTTCTAAAGCTTCCTCTCACCAATATTTCCATTAAAAACAAGTTGCAATTCTTTGCAATATTTCATATAGAAGAGCGAAGGAATATTTAATACAAGTGTGAAGTGAACAGCGAGTTGCCAGTAAACCAGTTAGTGATGGGCGCACTTATAAGCTGATCCAATTTTTCTACTTGATCCAATTTGAAGAGTAGGTACTCCATTTTCCATTATTATGACATGGTAATGTTTATTCAGCAAACCGAGGAAGACTTACGACGACAAAATGTTTACTGCAGTTCTTTTCAATATCAGTTTAATTATTTAAACTACATAATTATTAAAGAGAGAAAAGATATGTTTGTTTGTTACGCTTTCACGCTAAAATGGCAAAACGGATTTGGATGAAATTTAGCACATAGGTTGAACATGACCTAGGTTAGGACAAAGGATACTTTTTATCCCGATATTCTCACGGGATCCACACTTATGCGGGTGAAATCGCGCGGTGCAGCTAGTAGTAACTATTTTTTTGCCCTTATTGTTGCAAGCTTGATTGATTGCTTTTGCTGCAGACTTTAACCGCCTCTGTAGTCTAGTGGTAAAACCACCTGTTTCAAACCCAGCGGTCCCGGGTTCTATTCCCCACGGAGGCTACATTTTCTGCTCGGTTGGCTTGTTCTAAGTCCGCCTGGCTACCTACCAGTGTCGCCATAACAACAATGTTAACAGCATTGTTGTGTTTCGGCAGTTAGAGGAAAGATATCCAGTTTCTCTATGGTTGAGGATTCCGGGTGAAGCTCGCTTCCACCTTCAGCCTGATCATCACTTACCACCAGGTGAGATAAAGGTCGAGAGCGTCCCCGTTGTGGTTAAAAAAAGAACAAAACAAGAAGGAGAGCGAGAACTGTCTTCTTTACGTTTTTGCAACCAATATTGTCATAAAATTCAATAACTTTGCGATTACCGTAGTTTAAGTTGAGTCACTTTAAAACAGAAACAACTATTCTTATACTGTCTTTCTTCCCAGTGGGTTTTAACTTTTCTTTCATCGCAATAAAATCGTTTTCATGTTACTTCGTGGTAGGGATGTGAGATTAATGGAAAATAATCGATTAAATAAAAATCGATTTTTCTTTATTCAAAATTAATCGATTTGTCAAAAATCGATTTTATTAAAAATAAATAATCGATTTCTGCGAAAAAATCGTTTTTTTTTTGTATTATTTAAAAAAACATGCTTTTCAAATTCCAATAATAAACCTAAGAGATTCATATTAAAACATTTTTAGATAAAAAATCTAATAAAATTATATGAATAAAAAAATAACCAATTCAAAACTAAAAATCAAAGATTCCTTTAAAATTTCAAGGTAAGGAATTAGGAAACCAAATAGTATTATTGAAACAAATTTTAGTTCTATTAATCGTATTATTTATTATAATAAAAATTAAATGATGAGCATCCCAATAAAATGACAAACTTATTGTCTCAAAAACTAAAATATAAATCAAATAAAAAATAAATGCCTACAGATGGCGCCGTTTTTATTTAATCAACTTATACGTATGAACTTAATTCGAGATTTTTCATCCAACGCATAGACGGCGCTGTTTATAAAATTCAAACTTACTACTAGATTTTTTCATCCGTCTCATAGTCAAGTCATAGATACAAGCTGTTTCTGAAAATCGATTTAAACACGTAATTTATATAATCGATTTATTAAAAATCGATTAATATTAAAATAATAATCGACAATAAAAAATCGATTATTAGAAAATAATAATCGATTTAAATAAAAATCGATTATTTTTTAACATCCCTACTTCGTGGTACTGTAAAGAAATACAATTTCCACTTTTCTAGAGATATAAAAGTATCATTTTGTCATGAACTCATTCATGATACTCGTACATAAATCTTTTAGACTTTAAGCTGACTTTAATTATACTTGAACACGATGACACGATGCAGATTGATGAATTCATAATTAAATAACTAAGTGATAAAAATAAGGTATGATGCAATAAAATAAAAAAACAGTGGCTCTCCGGGAGTGCCAACAGAAATGAAAACTTGAAAAAAGAATCGGCACCGTAATAATCAATGCGTTGATGTCTTATTCCACGCACCGCGGCAATCAACGCGTTGATGTCTTTTTAATGGTCAAAAGCTGGTGTCGTCACAGTGTCGCGAAATCAATGGTTTAGTCCAATCTCAAAAATGCCCAACGCGCCTAAAGAAGTTTTCACTTCAAAAACGATCGAATTCAGTACCTCTATAGCATTAAGGCCATAAACTACTACCACCTACTTTGATGCTTCCAAAAGTTACAGTTTCAGATTTTATTAGGATAGTAGAAAACTAGAAGGCCGACCAACTGTTACCGAAAGCTGTCGAGATAAAAATCCAATTTACTAGCTAAAACGCCCCACGTCTATGTCAGGCAAACATGTGTCTGTTTTTGATGAGCCGCCATGAACTGACTTAGTAGGAGCCAACTAGGGTTCCGAAATAGTTTCGAATAAGGATTCGAGTGGCCGGTAGTGAATCTCTATCCTAGAAGTCTCAGACCAAGCACACATGTACAACCATTTACAATCAAACTACACCTCATTAAGTGCACACATGTTTACGAAATCGGCTTCACGTCACTGTTGACAGCACTATGTCTTAATTTTTTATTCGGTCTGAGCCTAGAAGTAAACCGTTTTGAGGAGTATCCGATTTTTCTCAATAAGCTCTCAATGATCCTTCTCCTACATAAGAAGTAGCGCAGAACCGGGACCGGTGGAACTGTGGAAGGAATGGAAACAGGCATTTGCCCACCAGTGATACTAGCTATAAAAATATAAGGTAATTTCCACAGTTAGATTTATGCAGTATAAATCACCCAATATATTTCTAATCAAACTTAAAATTTCGGTGAGATTTGAAAAATACCAGGTTCTAACAACCTGAGAAAATAAATTTAATAAACATAATAATAATAGTAAGATCTCCCTTGTCCACAGGTCGAGAACGTAGCGAACGTGTGCACGCACGCACTATGCGTTGCGCCCGCGTCGCTAGGTGCACGGGAGCTGCTCACGCGCTCCGTAAACGCGCCGCAAGCGATCGCCGCCGTCGTCTACGGGCTGGCACTTTGTCTGCTATTCGCGGTGTCCACCACCTTCCACTCTGTGTGTTGCTGCAGGTCTGATACGTGAGTTGAGATAGTAAAAGTATTTTGTGCTTGAATGCTTCTCGTCGCTTAGATTCTGTTCTTGATGAGCAACGCGTCGCAATTACGAACAACAATTTTTGTAAAATTTTGCAAAATGTGATGCGACGCTAGGACAGAGATAAAATATCCCGAAACTTATGTTATTAACACTAAAGTTGCTAAGTGACGTAAAACCGGAAAGATTTTGATCATAACGTTTTAGATAACCGTGCTCTAAGGTTTCACGTGTCCTGAAATTCGTGACGTAAATTACGGAACAGAATTCAATTTACTCACGTTATCTTCTAAATTGTTCTCAGTAACGTCTAATAAACTCGATCGCAAGTACTTTGTAACTCAATAAACTGACTGATACGCCACTTAAGGACCTCTTTAATTTTAGATATTTTTGTCCTTTTGGCTTCTTGGAATCAGAGGCCGCGAGGTTTGACTTGGACATTTCTCGTCTCTATCTGGCACTTGTAGTTTGACAGTTGTGCGACAGTAACAAGAATAACGCTTAGCCAAAGCACGTGCTAATTAACATTTATAGTAGAGTTGCAACGGATAGTGATTTGGCCGGATACCGGATATCTGGCAACTACCGAAGCCGGATAGCCGGATATCCGGCCGAAGCGAACGTCATGCATGTTAAAACCTGCTCGCGCATTCACCTCTCGCGGTCGCGGCGAAAACTTACTATCTGTAAGTAAAGGCCCAAAAAATGTTTTCCATACATCACAATTTGCCTTTAGTAGATTTCAAATATTTATTTTAATTAGCTACCATAAGTGCTTACAGACCAAATATATATATATATTTTTAAATAAACGGGTTGGTTTTCGAAATAAGTAGTATTATTTACATTTTATTTTTAAAAAAAACAGTGGCACTCCGGGAGTGCCGAAAGAAGTGAAAACTCAAAAAAAAAATTCGCACTGCGGTAATCAACGCGTTGATGTCTTTTAATGGTCAAAAGCTGGTGTTGTCACAGAGTCGCGAAATCAATGGTTTAGTCCCATCTCAAAAATGCCCAGCGCGTCTAAAAAAGTTTTCACTTTAAAAAAAGGCCAAGTATCCGGCTAGCCGAATATCCGGCACAAGATGACAATCGGATAGTAAAAAAATGGCCGAATACCGTATAGTGGCAGGATATCCGTTGCGACTCTAATTTATAGATCTCTGCCTTAAAGTTCAAAAAAATCTTAAATCCGAAAACTACGTTCCTTGGCTCAAATGGCAAACGCAATCCATTCCAATCACTGGTATTAAAAGTAATGCTTAAAGTTGGCAGTTCCGCGCTAACTTCGACTGTTGCGCTCAAGTTTTGTCCAGTAAAACTGGAGATGGTTAACGCAAAGCAACAGCTTGGCCTCTTTAAATAACTTGGCAATGACCCACCCCATATTTTACGTAGTAATGTATGGACTGGCCTCGATTAAAAGCAATGAAATGTACGTATTTTTTCCACCCTGAATGTTACGAGGGAATAATCTGCAGACAAGAGAAAAACATGACATATTTGGACGGAGTACGTATTGTTTTGCAGGATAATAATAGCGCAAGGAGAGGTGGGTCGTGTTAGTCTCTACATACTTTCATGAATGTTCGGCTAGAGAAAGGTAGTTACTAGATACATTAAGTTAAATAAATAGCCTAGCTTCTGAATCCGAGCTTCTTTGCAACCCTTGTATAACTACGACTACGCCATGCACTAAGTTATAATGACTTGCCACATAAGATGACCTAGGTTGCATAATGAGGTGATTAAAGCCTCGACCACGACGGTGCAAATCCCGATACGCCTTTTGCGACTTGTACCGGCAAAATGCATCCGAAATATCCAATTCCCAATGCAAAGCTCTTTGAATTTCGAGATTGGAGCTGATATGGACACCACATGTCTATACACCCGTCCTAGTTCGGATAAAACCTTACCGACCACTACAAATTTCCTATTTATTGAGCCATAAATACCCCGAGCGTATCGTAAAGGTATATGGATGCGCTCATTAATTGGGACAAGGTTACATTGGAATACAAGTAAATGCTTTAACGTTCGCAGTTACAATTCCCCACCCAGTAACCACAAGAAAGATGGTATTTACACTGTGGAATCTCTGAAATAAAATCTTTGTGAACCAATTAACTTTATTAACCTTTAATAAGTCAAGCGCCAAATTTTGGTAAGGTCTTTGAAATTGCCAGCAAGTGTTGAATAGCGTCATTACTGTTTTTGGCATTGTTGGTGTCTTGTTTTATCTTTAAAAGAACAAAAGGGAAAAGCAGCTGTTATCCGGAAAGATAACTGGAGTACGAAATAGCCGTAATTGCACCTCTCGGGGTGCTCATTTAAATACGTCTTTTTACGTAGAAATTGGATCTGTAACTAGAAAACTAGGCGGGATTATGTAAATTTTCCTAGTTGTATGCTATTTTTTGTGTCACGTGGAAACTTGGAAAATTGAAAGCGTGCTTTCCGTATACGTTCAATTCACTGGAAGGATTTTCTCACGAATGCAAAATTAAATAAGCAGTCAATGAATCCGTTTTTTCATCCTCTGTAACTAAATTGTGACCTTTAAATCCGAAAGCGACAATCTCAATGTCCAAATCAATCGAGTAATTCAATGAACCGATAGATAGGTCAAAGGGTGGTCAGAATATGCAATACCTATACCTTTGCCATTTTGAAAGTTATAAACAACTCCCAAGACTACGTCGTTAATATGCGGAGACCCCGCTGTTTTCCCGCTAGTCAAAGATGACCTATTAATGAGGTTTGGTTAACTGATGGACATTCTCTATATCACGAGAAGTTTCATGATAGGTTTTCAAGTCATTTGATGAATACAAAAATTATTTATTGACTTAAAACAAGTTGTACAACAAAAGATAGAAGACTCCTGCGCTAGTTATAACTGTGTTGCAAGAGCCAGTGTCCTTCCGTAATAAAAAAAAATACATTTTATAGACTTGACTTTAAAAAATTTATAAGTAAACTAAGAATGTTAAGTATACTTATTCAGGAATAAGCAGAATATGCAGAAACTACAACAATACGAAATACGGAAAGACACAATCATAGGAGTTACGTTAAATAATGGCCTCTCCCAACGATACTTACGCTGGGAAGTTTGCCAATTCAGATAGATTCGCCATCTGCGGCTCGTTAATCATATAACCAACTGTGGTCTACGATCACCAATATACTTCACAAGATAATCTGTTGAACGGTATCTGCCCGCTTAGCATGACCACAATAAAAATGGGATTTGTCGACAGAAGAATAGACAAAATGACAGATAAGCAATCACAATCTGTCATTTTGTCTATTCTTTCGTCGACAAAACCCGTTTCTATAGTTGCCATGCTACGCGTGCTGGTAAAAAATATTTCAAAAGTTTGGCTTTATAGAACGTCGTCCTCGTCTACCCATGTGACAATCTCTCTAAAGCTATTAAGCATAAGCGTAATCAGCCTATAATGTTCCCACTGCTGGGACACAGGCCTTCTCTCTGTGAGAGGGAGTGGGCCGTAATCCACCACGCGGTCCCAGTGCGGGTTGGTGAATGTCACATGTCTTCACATGTTTGGTTCTAGGACATGCCGGTTTCCTTACGATGTTTTCCTTCATCGTTTTAAGAGTTATGGTGATGAAATAAATTAAAGTAAAGCGCATGTCTGTGTTCGAATCCACGATCTTCAACTCATAAGTCGGTGCTGTTACCACTGCTCAATATAACGCCCATTTATTGTAGAATTTTCAGTCCATATCCAGAAGCAGTTTCTCATGCATGTATGACATGCTTGTTATTCAAAACGTCACAGTGACAAGTCGCCTCTTGTATACGGATGTTCGGTCTCCGCTAGACGTGCAACTGATTTATTACCACTTTACACGTACCCATGTTCGTTCTCCTGACAGTTGACTAGATTAAAAAATAGCCCGTCTTCCATCAAGACGAGTGTTCGCTGTTCCGTCAATTTCCTGTGTTCATGAATATGTGATCTAATTACGCTTGTTCTTTTTGTTCTCATCCATACGCGACAGTTTATTGACAATGTTATGGACGTATATTGTATATTATTAGAAAAAGATTGGAGTATTCTTGGCGTTCGGTTCGCAGCCGTCATTCACAATTTTACTAATAGGATTTTTTTAAGCTGACTTTCAATGATATTCTGAAACGTTTATTAAATTCATTCACGAGAATTGTAAACGGTTTAGCCAACAAAGCTGGGGAAACTGAAATCGTAGTCACTTCAAACTAGTTAAACTATAATTAATACCTAATAGTGGACGAGTTATGCCTAAAGACCTTGAGCGTCGTCAGTAAATAGTTCAGGAGTCTCGGAGGCTTATATTAATATTAGCACAGTGAACACTTTGGGAATGCTCCTAAAACTATTAAGTATTTAAAACTAGACTCTAAAACAAAACAAGGACAGTGCTATGTTAATGACCCAAATGTATCATACGTAGCTTCGCGTTTAAGAATTCAACGGATAAGTCCTGGGGGCCTACCACAAGCTAATAAAGCAGTATTATTTTAATATTACTTCAGTGTGGGAAAGAGATGAAGCTCCACAGGACGTATAGCTCCATCTCTTTCTCCCACTGAAGTAATATTAATATAATACTGCTTTTGAGCTAGTGGTAGGCCCCCTGAGGTCATGACAGATACGGAACCAAGGCCCGATTGGCTATTGAAGAGAGGTCTAAATGAGGATTAATAATCGAAAATCACTCAATAATGTCTTGGACAGAGTAAATAATTGTGATAAAGCCATTGGGCACATTTTTGATGAATGCAGATTTCAGGAAATCCAAAAATCTGTGCCTGACTTTTTAGGATAGTCATAATAGTTTTTTTATTTCTCTCTTCACAAAGGTTCACATAGTAATAAACAAAGCGACAAGAATAATAGCGTTTGACAAAAATGCATAAAATATGATCCTTTGCGAGAGACTGGCGTCCATACTAGGATACCCTGTGTGACGGATCACCAGGCTCTCACCCCGAATTTAAAATAGTGATAGCAGCCACACGTAAAATAATCTAAAAAACAACTAAACTAATTGTTAGAGAGACCTAATGAACACGCAATTTTTGGAATAAACATTAACCTAGTAACGAAAACAACAGGCTATTTCATAAAAAATCGGCCGAGTGCGAGTCGGACTCACACACGAAGGGTTCCGTATCAACGTATAAACTTTAGCAAAAACCGCCGAAAAAACACGTTTCTTGTATGGGAATGGGGACCCCCATTAATTTTGTTCTTTATTAATTTTTTTTGTTGTTATAGTGGCAATAGAAATGCACAATATTTGAAAATTTCAACTGTTTACCAGTTACGGTTCATGAAATACAGCCCGCTGACAGACAGACGGACGGACAGCGAAGCCTTAGTTCCGTACCTTCGGGTACGGGAACCCTATAAAGTATCTACGTGCTACAATTATCACAAAATGTTTTCCAGTCCACACGCTCCACCCAATTGTTTCAGTGAATTATTCATCAAACTCAAACTCAAAACATTTATTTCAATTAAACCATTTACAGGCACTTTTGAATTGTCAAGGAATCGGTCAGTCAGAAATAGGTATGAAGCTAGTTGCCCATTCCAAAGCGTAGTAGGTACCTATGGAGAAGAACGGGCAAGAAACTCCACGGACACTCTTTTAAATAAAAAATTGTTACAAAATATTGGTTACATTATTCATGTTGAAATTATACATGTGAGAACAATGTAGAAAGACGTGCACATGAGAAGCGTCCGTAGTAAAAAGATAAAAAAGAACAATTCAAAAAAATTAAAAATAATTTAAAAATAAGCCCTGGCAGCTAAGAGATGACCAGTCCCAACTGACGGCGCCCGTTCACGAACATGACGCATGGATTAGCACCATTCAGCTCAACCATTTTGAAGGGAGCTAAATGATCCAACACACGCGCCACCATCAGCGAAACATTTGAGTGAGCATGACATACTCACAGCCGCCAGGGTACATTCAAGTCAATGCAAGACATATTACCCGGTAAATGGTAACTCTTTAGTACATAGTGCTCACATAGTGTGCTATGCAATTATATAATACAAAAGAGATTGAGTTTATACAATGCAAAGATGGTCTTACAATCTTCAGCAGCTCCAACAGTATTTGCAAATGTTAATCAATTAGTTGTGGTTGTGGAGCAGGACCAGCATTGAGCCAAGCATTTTTATCAGTGATGTAATCCCCCAACGTATAATATGCCTGCCTGCATAGTGTGCGTTTTATACAAGATTTGAATTTCGTCTCATTCAGTTGAAGTATGTGGGGAGGAATTTTATTGTAACATTTTAAACAGTATCCCATGAAAGATGAATCTACTTTAGCCAGTCTGAAACCTGGTTGAACTAATAGGTCCCTATTTCTAGTACTATAATTATGTCTATCACCTCTTTTGCCGCAATAATACACTACAAAGTGAAAAATAACTTTAATTTTGGAAGTCGGTGGCAAAAAACGAAAATTCAAAACCAAAGACTCCGACTTCCGAAATTAAAGTTATTTTTCACTGTAGTGTTTTATTTTTTAAGTTGGAAGTTTTTTTTTTTTTGTAAAAAGTTTTAATAGCTCTAATGAGCAATTAGTGGTAGTTACAATTAAAAGCTCTTAGGCACATAAAAGCTTTTCCGCTCTTCATCTCTAACAAGCGCTAGTTTTCTCGCCAACTCCTTCAATGTTTCATCTTATGTCGTCTATTACAATGGAATATTCAAATAATTTTATACATAACGTTTTTATGGGTCCGTTATTATCCTATTTAATGTAAACTGTTGTCAAGCTCAGACAAACTTTACGCGAGAAGGGGACGCGCAACGAAGCAAGAGGGGTGCACTGCCTCGGGGACGCCTCAAAGAGATTAATCCTGGGTATAGACTATATAGATGTGCGCACGGACGGCAGTGATATTAGGGACTGGGTCTTATGTAAACGTACAGTTTTCTATCTATAGCATCTGTATACAAAGGAAGGGCTGGCAAATTTTGGAACTCTGCCGGATTTAAAGATGCAATGTCAAGGCGTTCTAACATTAAAATAGATTCAGCGATTCTGATAAAAATATACTTTAGGAACGTAACTAAAGTAGAACTAGAAACGGAACTTAAATTGCTTAATAAATAAACAATGTAGTAAATTTCCTTCGGAAAGTTTACAAATGGCTGGCTTTCGTATTGAATGATAAATGACAGAGTAATTTCAATGAACGATGCCGATCGTTTACTAAAGGCTACAATTTTGCCGTCGAGCACATGGTCATAAGCGGTGACTAATGATATGAATTCAATAATAATGTCATTGACATTCTACTTTTATCGCTTACAATGTTAGTAATTTGTCGGCGAACATCGTAAACAATAAATTTTTGACACCGATTGAATTATCGTTAGTGAGTTTAGATCGTGGAATAATAATAAATAAATAATAATAATAAACATTTATTCAGTATTAAAAGTTGGTAAAATTTTAACATAAAATCTTAGAAATAATTTACAAAGGTATTATAATGTTAGATGCCTGTACTAGGATAAACCTGCATCACCGGCGGCATGAGTTCACACTATATGGTAATTGTAGGACAATAAAACTTTACAATATTTAACATTAGGAGTCTTGAAATAATGACAAAATTTAATTACTGTAAAAAATGTAAAACGGAATGGAACGGAACGGAATGTGTGCGGAATGTATCGTAAGAAAAAGTAAAACAAGTTAAATTGTTTGTAGACACTTTCTAAATGAATGATAGTAAAGAAATTTGTTTGGCGATATCTAATATGGCAGATTAGGTGATAGGGCAGACGATGGATAGCCCGTTGTAGAACACGATGTGATCTTTTGACGACATTACATTAGCTAATCATATTATGAGCAATTATTAAAAGAATATTACATGCGGATCTTCCTTTGGGACCTTCAATAACAGCTTAACTTCGTAGCATATTGCAAAGTAACAATATTCCCTAAGAGCTCTAGCGCCATAAGAACGCACGGCTGAAACCCTTTATTACTTAAGGTATAAAAATATCATGACCAGATATTAAAGTTTCATAGCTTTCTAGAAAATGGATCATTGCCTCGTTAGATATTATTTATTTTGTTGTATATTTTTAGTACTAGAAACTATTATCTGCAAGTTAAGCATCCAAGCCTTTGCTGGTTTGTCCGAAAGGGTTACCGGGGCCCCCTGGCATCAAACAGGCAACTGAAGGAACACGGGTGGGTTTTAGTCAGTAAGAGTTTGACACGCTCTCCCGCTCCGCATAGAGCGGAAGAAGTTATTTGATCATTTCCTACCCAAAAAAAAAAGCATCCAAGTAGTATATATAGTCTAGTATAGTTACATATTAAAGACCATGAATACAGATTACCTAATAGTTATCAGAATAACTATTGGATAGTAGTATTCCAGTATTATAAAAACTTTAGTTTGTACCTTCTTTGAGATCCCTAATTCCAGCAACTCTTCCCGTTTCCTGTAATTATCCTATTTCCTAAAACCCTTCTCTTTCATTTTCAGGTTGCAAAACAGAATTCTAAGAACCCTTGGCCTCGGCAGGTAAATAAGTAAAAGCTTATCTATTCACTAAGAACTAATTAATTACATAATTGGAAAGCAGTTAAGTAGAACCGCTGTCACAGTTACTTAGATGGTAGAAACGAAAACAAAAGCCAACAACATAATTTCTTACTTAGATGGTAGAAACGAAAACAAAAGCCAACAACATAGTTTCATGAAGGGTGTTTTATAAATAGCAACAGTCCTTGTATAAGTCCTAAGTCTTAAGGCTTCATGTACTAGAAACAAGGTCGGTAGCAGGAAGTTGCTTGTTACGTTTAAGACCACGTCGACCGTTTAGGCCATTCAGATGTGGTACCACGTCGTGCAGATTTAAATTAGTCCTTTGTGTGGGTGTTCAATAGGCAAAGAAGGATTACCTAAATTGGATTTAAATTTTCCGCTCACGAAGTCACGATTGAGGAGGATGTGGAGTTTGTTATTTTTAACAGACAGCTTTAGAGTCTTTTAACAGAAGAGTGTTTCTTGAAGATATTACTAGGTTATATCTTTCCCATCTTTCTATTTCGAGTTTCGCCGTATGTCATCATCATCATTAGCCTATAAATGTTCCCACTGCTGGGACACAGACTTCCTCTCTATGAGAGGGAGTGGGCTGTAATCCACCACGCGGGCCCAGTGCGGGTTGGTAGATGTCACATGTCTTCGAATTTTCGGTTCTAGGACATGCCGGTTTCCTCACGATGTTTTCCTTCACCGTTTTGAGAGCAGTGATGATGAAATAATTTAGAAAAAGTAAAGCACCTGTCTGGGTTCGTACCTACTCGTAAGTCGCGGCCGTTACCACTGGGCCACCACTGCTCTCGCCGTATAAAGACTGAATTAATGAAATGCACCGAACCCAGCGTGGTTTAACCAGACGCGATACATCGAATGAACATATATGATACATCCAAAATTTGCACTAGCCCCTGGAGCCTCGTGCTTCATGGGGCTAGAGAGGCCATTATCAAGGAATAGACCAGGGGGCGCGGTAATGGTAGGGAAGACGTGCCCTTAGGATATGGAAGGATTTGCAAGTTGTACAGGATATGCATCCTAATATGCATAATGTATCGCCATATATAGACTGCGTAAATATTCAAACTTTACCTATCTTCAACGCCAACAGAAACAGTACAAACCGTAACTGCATAACACACATAAAATGACAATTGATCGCAATCGGTTTAATTTTGAAAGTTCACCCAGTATTTTGCGTTATTTACGTTGTTGAATGTTGAGCAGACAAATTTTTCGTACCTATGAAGCAATGGTTTAGCAATATCATTAAAAACTCTTGGATTGTGATTCAAAGTGTGTTACACAATTAGGGTGCTGATCCCGTCCAAAATATTAGACATTTCGTTTTTTCTTGCCCTTAGGGCCTCCGTTTATTGGCAGAACAGGCTTCAGAAGTGAGATCAGACATTTATCGACTTTCTAAATAGGCCAGGGGTTTTTATCAACTCGTGAATGTGAAATATCTCAAATATTTATTGATAACCCTTCCGCTGAATGAGTATATACGGGTCGATAGGTAGCACCGGGTCAACAAGACCGAAGATAGATTACACAATCTACTCAATCGACTATTGTTTGTTGTCTTTAAATATGCAGTCATTTAAATATTTATTAGGGACATGCATACGGTTGAGATCTTTACTGTATTAGTTATGGATAAACAGCTTGTAATATCTCTTTTTGATCACCTTTGTACATTCTATAGTTGCTCGTATGCAAAGAACCACGGCTTTGGAGGGTTGCTGATCAATTGTTATGAGATCAGTAAACGAATATTGCCGTACACCGTGTCATATTTCTGCAACAGCCATAAGAATATCTTTGTCTAATACCTACTCTGTAGTACAGACAGACAGTCTTGTCTGTCGGGCGGGACAGATGTCTGGTGCTTCACGACTCAATAGTAAATACCCCATATTTACTAGATAGGATTATGAAGCACCAGGTTACTAGGTACTTATATTGTTACATTATTGGCACGTCTTCGTCTAATAGGCTCATATTAAGCTGCTTGTGCAAGTGCGCAGCGCGGTTGCCTGGTATATGTTTATCTACAATATTTATCAGCTTAATTATGGAAGTAGGTTAGGTCTTTAAGTAGCCTGACGGCTATCGTCCTTTATTAAGTCACTGCTTTTGGAAACTTAAATTCAACGCGGTTCTCGGTGCTTAGCTTTCTATGTTTTGCGAAGCTAACAGAAATAAACTTCCTGCTTCAAATGTCGGACTAAAAAGTTATACAGTTTCTTTAGCTTTTGCCATTTGTATACAAAGACCACAAATTAGAAGTCTGAATTTCTTTCCCACACTTTTTGGTCGTTTTGGTACTAACCGCCACAAAGGACCATAGTTCTGCTACGCGATATTTATTAACTACAATTAACTTTTACTAATTTGCTTTCAGCTCTTTTATAAGTCATTGTGATTTTACGCGAAACGGTTTTAAAATTCCGAGAGCGTGGTTTATATGCTATCGTGTCGCTGTGTCAAGTTTTGCTTTTGCATTCTTGTGTGAAGAGTCGAGTAGGCTTATTTTTGGTCGAGGACCTAAAGCCGTAAAAGCATTGTCTTCGGATGATAACAACGCAAATAAAGTTCATTTTAGCTTGACACTATTTGCGATTACAATGTTTTGAATCAGCCTTGAGTATAGGCACAGATTGTGTAATAGTGGCAAAGGTTACCAGAATTTGCGACTTAATAGATTCTCTAATCTAAGGACATTACAAATTCTAATGTATTCGAATAACTCTGCTCATTAAGTTGGATAAGCCATTCATGTTTTTTTACTAATCAAAGAAGTATGAAGGAAGGACGAAGGTCCGATTTTGCAACTATAGTGTTGGTAACGTAATGCTCATCTCGTCCTCCACTCATGCACGCTAATCCGCTTAGCAATGAATAGATCAGGTTTCTGTACCATACAATCTAGCTAGCGTACTACTACTAAATACTAATAATGTAATTACTAACATATCGACTGACTTTTTATTCATTAGCATCTTTCTAGGGGATGAAAAAACTCACAAGTAACTGTAAATATGGGACCAAATCTGAAATAGCAACAAAAATTATGTATTTCGTACTTTTTATTTGATTAAAATTATTTTTCATTTTTGTTATATGAAAAAGCGGAGTTTCAGAGTTGATCCTTTATTCAACCTTAGTAGAAATATAGCCAATGAATTTAAAGTCAGCCTATATACTCCACTAAACTGTATGTGCTAAATGCGAACTAATTTTCACAGTAAAATGAAACACTTCCTGCACCGTTGCGACCGCGCAATGATTTACATATTCATCGCGAGTTCCTACTTCCCGTGGCTGACGGTCGGCACGCTATCCTGCTGGATGCTCAGAGAACTGCGGTGGGTCATCTGGCTGCTGGCAGTCCTTGGCATCACGTACCAGCAGATCTTCCACGAGAGATACAAGATGTTGGAGCTGCTCCTCTATCTGGTCATGGGGCTTGGTCCGGCGGCCATCATTGTCACGTCTAATGTACGTTCACGGCTTAGTAACGTGATATTTTTGGCACGGTCACTGCTTTGAGGATAAATCTGCGCGAGCCTTATTTGTTTCCTAATATAATTATTTCTGTTTTACGCGAAATTACGTAATTAAATTAAATCTGTTTATGTATCGGAATTCTTGGGATAATGAAAATTCGCTACGGAAATTCTTTCGGGTAAGTTTAATATGTGACCGTGACATCACGATATTTTATCGTTTGCGGTTATCTGTGCAATGTAGTGCAAATAAACGTGTCCTATCAACTATCAAGTGCAGTTGCGGTGCTGGAAATATCACGTGCGAGCGACGTCTGAGCTGTTTGTGCACGCTTTGTACTTTGGGCTCGCGTAGATAGAATGTGTGTATGCGTTTAAAAATGCATTTGGTTTACAATTTCAACCGTCAACTACCGTGCGTCCTATTCAAACTATTTCCAATCGTTGTCAAAGACTTTCCATTTCAAGGCTCGTTTTAAATTTTCTCTCTCAATAACCCTTGTGTTTCTAGTTGACAATATCTGAGTGTTTTATTTTATCGATTCGAACGCATTCTCTCTGCGCGCTCTTGGCTCTACGCTTCTTGCACGTGTGTGTATGTTTGCTTGTCTGCTTGCGGTGATGTAATATTACTTACTTGTATTTACTGTTCATGTGTAGTAATTAAGTAGATTAGAGTAATGTTTCTTGTGAAATAGTTTTTATTGTTGTAGCTTGTTTATTGCGGTAATTTATTTAAAGTATTCTTCGTAAGGTTACGGCCAGAATTGGCGTAAGATTTGGAAGCAACCGACGATACTATACGTGTTAGCGTTTTTCTTTTGTTTTATAAATAATCGTGAATTCCATAGTTGCGTAAATTCGCTGTAAATCTCAGGCTTCAGGTAAGTTTTAATGGCTTCCTATAATATTGCGATTCTGAAAGCGAAACAGAATAATTTATGCAGGATGTATTAATTTGAATTCAAGCAAAGTTGCTCCAGTAAGGGAAAGCTTTTAAACCTTGACAGAGTTCGACATAAAGATTAGGTTTTTGTTTTAAAACTTTAAAGGTCACTCTAAGCTATGCATGCCTATATCTAGTGCGGCATCTGCCCATTCAAATTCACAGGAAATTAGGCCATTCTTAAAATACCTTAGGTATTGTTCTACCTCCACCGGATATATTGGGCCAGACTTGAACTCTTGAAATATCCGTATTCTTGAAGGGCTTGCACGCTTGTTTGACGAAAAGGTGGCGAGTTTTTAACAGCAATTATAAACACCTACTATAATGAATAGAAACACCATTGTATGATAAAAATACCTACCTACATGTATAGATCGCATACGTAGTTTGCAGTATTTCTAACTAATGAGTTTTGCGTAATCGCTCTCTTTTATAGTGTGTTCGGTATTATAAAGTTCATGGCAGCGCGTTATCAAATCCCACAGAGCTAGGTAACCTAGAAATCACGCTAGTACTGTAGGTATTCAACAAGTAGTCAAGTATTCACCTTGACGAGGAAGCCACTAGTTTAACTAGATCAACTATTTTCTCACACAAGAAACGTACAATCAGAAATAGGTACCGTGTCAGTAAAAGAGATACATAATATTGACAGTTGATCGCTGGCTGTTTACACTGCCGGCGAGAACTGTCTCTTGTCTCTTCCACTAGTTTGTCGCAGCGACAAGAGCTATCACAGAAAATACTCGCTCTGTAACCCTCGCTTGGCGGGTAGAACACTCGCCGAGAGACTCGCTTGATACATACTACATACGCATACCAGCAGATGACTAGGCCATCATTCTACTCGTCGCACCCACTCATAGCCCAGCGACAAAACTATCCGAACACATACTGGCTGCTCGTTGCTCGCTAACTCGTTACTAAATTAAAAACGAATTAAAAGTCATTAATTCAAACTTTTCGAACGTCAAAATTACATAAGACAGTCCCTCAAAACGCCCACCCTTCACCGCTTCCTAGTGATTTAGCTGGGAAGAAACGCCCACCCTTCTTCACCACTTCCTAGTGCTTTAGCTGGGAAGAAGAAGTGGCGTAGCCCAGCGACAAAACTATCCGAACACATACTGGCTGCTCGTTGCTCGCTAACTCGTTACTAAATACAAAAAAATTCAAAAGTCATTAATTCAAATTTTTCGAACGTCAAAATTACATAAGACAATCCCCCAAAACGCCCACCCTTCACCGCTTCCTAGTGATTTAGCTGGGAAGAAACGCCCACCCTTCTTCACCACTTCCTAGTGCTTTAGCTGGGAAGAAGAAGTGGCTTAGCCCAGCGACAAAACTATCCGAACACATACTGGCTGCTCGTTGCTCGCTAACTTGTTACTAAATTAAAAAAATAATAATTCAAAAGTCATTTATTCAAACTTTTCGAATGTCAAAATTACATAAGAGTCCCCCAAAAAAGCCCACCCTAGTGCTTTAGCTGGGAAGAAGAAGTGGTGCAACCATAGATATAAGAAAGAAGGAGATATGCCCGGTAGTTGAAAATGTATGGGAACCCAATGTCTCCAATTTGTCCCCACCACGTCGCCACAACTACACACGCAATCAGTAAACCTAATAGATACGAAGTCGCGCTCACACTTGCAATTCATAAATCATAACGTACTACACAGTCAATTATAAACCTTATATTTTCAAGTACAGCGTGCATTTACAATGCAACGTACAACTCACTCACACGAAAGTTATCGTTGTGCTATGCACAAGCAATTTATTTTACACTAGCTTTTGCCCGCGGCTTCGCACGCGCAAAGGTCGGAAAATATCCCACAGGAACGTACTACCGATATTCAGAGTACTTATCAAATGTTCTAACCCAGGTTATGGCCTATCCGTATACCATTCATCTAAATCTGTTCAGCCGTTACGGCATGAAAAGGTAACAAATAGATAGATAGGTAATAAATCTGTTTTAGGGTTCCGTATCTCAAAATGAAAAATGGAAACCCTTAAAGGATGACATCGTTGCCTGTCAAGACACTTTTTCTCAGAAACGCGTGGAAGTATCAAGTTGAAATAGATAGGTATTAAAAACTTAGGCTATGCGCGCACTACGGATTTTGATCGTTGCGGATAATATTTCGTGTTGTTCTATCTCCTCTCAGGCTCATTTTCTACGAAATGTATGGAAAGTTTTTTGCAATTATTGAATTTTCTCGTACTTGAGTAAAAAAAAATTCGCCCTCCGTTGGCCCGATATATTTTTTTGACGCTAGTAATAAGAAATAGGATCGACAGGCATCAAAAAAGTTTTTGTGAAAATTACCCATGTTCTTGCTGACTGTACAATTTTTTCAAAATCTGTGAATGCAGATCAAAAAGTTAAGGACAGTCTCCTAAGACCGTTTTCTTGTAGCGACAACGGTTAAGGTACCTGCCCTTATTGCCCCATATCAACATCCACCCTGTATATGTTATGATTGACTACTTAGCTCCATAAAGGTATAGCGTGATGATAATGTTTTAAAAGGTTAAATCCGTAATTATCTGCAATATTCTAACCTTTTGGATAGTCTTTTTACAGTTTGCGGTAAACTATAGAAGAATACGAACATAATGCAATATTGCTCATCCCCCATAGCAAATAGCGTGATAATAATTTTTGAAAAGTCTATTGTGACGTTTCCATTATTTGACATAGATTATTTATACAAATTTTCAAGTTAATCAAGCCAAACAGTAAAATCCTCCCCTGTAAAAATAAATACCCCTTTTCACCCCGTCAGGGGTAGATTTTCAAAAAACCTTGATATACGTTTTTATTTGTTTTCAGTCTTAAGTATAAATACTGAGTTTTGAGTTAATCAGACCGCGCGTTAAAATTCTTCCATACAAACTATGACACCCCCCAATCATCCCTTAGGGGGTAGTTTAGAAAAACTAAAAATGGCAAACTTTATAATTTACATAGATAAGTATTCGTGCCAAGTTTCAAGTTTATTAACTCAAGGAATAAAATTTTTCATACAAACAAAATCCCCCCTTTTCACCCCCTTAAAGGTCGATTTTCCAAAAACCCTTTCTTAGTGGATGCCTACGTCATATTATCTACCTGTGTGCCAAATTTCAGCCCAATCCGTTCAGTGGTTTGAGCTGTGCGTTGATATATCACCCAGTCAGTCAGTCAGTCAGTTTACCATTTTATATATACAGATATACGCTAGTGATTGACTAAATCGGAAACTTATCGATTCTCCCATTAATTATTATTTTTCTATATTTTAATAAATCTCGGGACCATGGATCCCGGTCCTTTGGAAGGCGTACGAGGGGCCGAAGCCAACTCGCAGAGGCCCCTTAGACATTAATAAGAGTTGAGGCACCAACCGACGATTATCCCTGTATGCACCATGCAAGTACACCCAAGGACAACCCTCGGTTGGTGTAGAACTATTGCAGAACATGGAAACAAAACATATTAGGCTATGGATTTGGGTGGCTATAATGGATTGGTAAACTGGAACTATGGAAAGACTATGGCCCCTGCCTGATCAATGTTTTAAATGCACACGGATAAAATGGCAGGGGGTGACTTGCACACTCATTAATGGGCCCCCGAAAACGGTCGCTAGCACAAAGTGTCGTAGCGACAAGGGGGCAACATGTCCTGAGGTGCTTGAGGAGTGGAGAGGTATTCCACGGCTTTCAGAACAATCCCAGAGCCCGGAAGATGGTCAAGATCCCTACGAGCACTTACTGGAATACTTCCTTCCTCCGAGCACGTTTGCTCTTGCGAATCTCCACTCAAGCTGGCCAATTAAGGCAAGAATGAGATGGGAGCTCTGTTCCTCGTCAGTGTTTACTCCAGCCAGCCAATGAAGGCAAGCCAGAGGTGAGGAACAAGACTTCTCCCGGGAGATAGGGTCCGTGGGGTCGCTACTGCCCATCAGCTCGCCACATGCTGCCCTGCGGGTTTTTGTATCTCTCTTGGTCTGGCTCCTCATCCCAGACCTGTTCCGGCAAAGTAAACTCTACCGGCACAGACCTAGAGTTCGGAGCGCGCAAGCCCCACCACGACGTCAACGTAGAGATACGGCGGTGGGGTAATTATTATTTTTATTGTATTAAACATTTTGGAAGTTCCTGAAAAAATTATAAATAAAAACGATTTACATATGATAAGATGATATGAATAAACTGAAAAAAGGAAATGGCACAAAAAAAAGTGTGTGTGTCAGCTCCGACGCACGACTGGATTTCAGTAAGAAATTGTTATTATGTTGTGATCTAGGTAGATACATATTAGATTCTTATTAGGTTCGTGTTAAAATACTTATTTTGATTCATTAACAGTGTTAAAAGTTAATTTAGAAGGAAATTTTAGCAAATTGAAATTTTCATAATTACGTAACTTGAAAACTCACTTTTTTGTTTGTAAAGATATTTCTTTAATTTTGTTCTTAAATGAAAGGACTAAACTTAAAACCATTTGTCACATTTAGTTCATGAAAATCGGCCCGCGGAACAAAAAGATACGGTCATTTTATTTGTTTAGTTAATAATTTGTAAATGTTTGTTCTAAAAAGGTGTAATTACTTAAGTAAATACCTTATATTTGTGTTTTATATGCATTTTAGTAAGCTGAATATACTTAATTTATACACACATACATAAATTTCGAAGTGAAAGGTGCGCAAAGGAACGTAACGCCTCACTTTTAGTTAACGCTCGATTTTACTCCTCATAAAATTTTCATACCGCGGGCTCTGCGCGTGCCTCTAGTTTCTGCAGTAGAACGTTATGGTCTACATAGTCAAAAGCTTGCGTCATATCACAGTAAATAGCGCATACCGGGATTCTAACGTCCATATCTACCATTACCTTATGCAAGAAGTCATATATTGCCATATTAGTTGTCCTGTTTTTCCTAAATCTCTTTTGCTCATCGATTAAAATGTGTTTCTTTTCAAGGTATGAGTATAACTTCTTATAATATACTTTTCAAATTTTTTTGATATGATCGGAATGAGTGCAAATCAAAAAATCTATATTTGCCCATGTTCTCATTATTGTTTTTTTTTAATAACGGTTTTACAATAGACACTTTTAAGGCATCTGGATATACACCTGAAAAGATACACAGATTTATGAGATAGCTCAAGTGTTTACAAATAAAGTCAGATACATACTTGATTACCTTCGTAGAAATTCCGTCATATCCTGTACTATTTGTGGATTTTAATGATTTTATAATGTTTTTAATGTCTATAGGTATACTGGGGGCAACAAAAATTGAATCTTGACGTTTTGTAATATTGACTGAATTATTTCCTGAACATGGAATGGGTTGAATTTTGTCTACGAAAAAGTCGTTAAATGCGTTTGCTATTTCCTGAGGGTCATTTAATACTTTATTGTTTAAATTGATCTGTCTAATGGACTCCTTAGGGAAACACGGTTTTGATTTGTTTATTATATTCCAGGTAGTTTTTGACTTATTTGTAGAGGTTTTTATAGAATAGTTGTTTTGGGCAAGTCTAGTAAGTTTCGTAATTTTTTTAAACCTTTTTTTGTAGTTGCCTTATTCGTTATATTTGGCTTTAGTCTATAACGCCAGAGCAATTGCCGTTTCTTTTTGCTGCATAATTTTATGCCGTGTGATATCCATTTAGGTTTCCTTATCACTCTTCTTATAGTTGTCCATTTCAATGGAAAACATAGGTCATAAAAAAGTTTAAACGTGTCAATAAATACGTCAAATGCGTAATTAGGATTATCCGTTTCATAAATTTCTGAAAAAGTCACTTGTTCTAAACAATCTTTAAATTTTATCATATTCTCTGCATTATAATCACGTCTTTTTATGCGCCAATATTTTAAAATAGCAGTTTTTTTTACCGGGCACTTTATTATTTGAGCTGTGTGGTCTGACAGTGCAAATTCAGTTACTTCAGTTTTACATTTGGTTTTAAAGTTATGTGCGATATTGTCTATGCAGGTTTGGCTATGTATCATGGTTGGTTGTTTTAAAGCTAATGTTAGATTGAAATTTAGTAACAGACATTCAAATTCTAATACAATATTATTTTTCTTCATTACGTCAATATTAAAGTCTCCCGTCATTACAATATGCGCATATTTCTTTTTTCGTAATATTCTTTCTAACACCCCAAAAAATACATTTATATTATTTATTTTTGGTACTCTGTATATACACAAAATAACAATATTATACTGAATGAGCTCTACACCGCAGCACTCGACTACACCAGTTATTGATAAATTAGCTATCTGCGGGACCTCTCTCCATTGATGCCCGTTTCTAATTAAAATACAAGCACCACCACGCTTACTATTTTTTCTACAAAACACTGATGCTAAACAATAATTGGGTACCTTTAAGTGACCTTCGTAACCTGACATCATAAAATGCTCTGTAATACACAGCGCGTCAATAATAATGTTCTTTTCTTCTAATTCTTGTAGGCAAACAGTTAAAGCATCTGTCTTATTTAAAAGGCCTGCTATATTTTGATGCATTACGTAAATATCAAAATCGTTTCTTAAGGAGTAAATAAATCAATTAATTTCAACATTAGGAGTAAATCTAAATCAGTATAAAACAAGATTTCACATCAGTCTTCCAACTCGGCTATAACTGGTGACAAATTGAAGAATAAACTTTCAAAGTAATATAAATTCGTACGACAATCGAAATTGTTGTCGATATCCTCATGATCACGTCAGTGGATCTGCACAAGCACATCACTAACTCGTCGCAAGATACAGCGGCCGTACTACGCGATGCAACTGCGTAACTAAAGTATCGTTTTGTGATTTTTACATTGCTTGTCCAGTCAGTAACTGACATACTTAGGTAGTGGTTAAGAAGCAATGTATTTGCTGCAGAAATAGTACAGTTGCTGTGATATATGAAAACAAAAATAACGTAGTAAAGGCAAGAAATATTTTACGATTTGTTATTTTTCATGATTTTCAAGACAAATATAGTAAAATACTTGTACTGTTAAATGATAAATGATTCCATGATTTATAAAGATTTTAGTTTGGCTTCGATTTTTACAAGAAACCACTGAACAACACGGTATTCTTAAATGTTGTCACGATCGCGGTCGAAAGCGCACTAGTTCGCGGAAACGGCCATTTGCCTATACCATGAGCATTTTGATCATGGCTCGCGGACACAGACACGCCCCCATGCCACTTCTCCTGTTTTTTATATTTCTATGGGTGCAACAAACTCCCCAACAGCACAGCTGTTTGTTCAGCTAGAAAAACTTGATTCTATACAATAGTACTAGTAGCTAGCTCTCCTCGCTTTTCGCTAATCGTCGGCGGTGGGACAGGCAGGTGCCTTGTTTGAAACTCTTATCTCTTGTAATGTATGAGTGACATGCAAAACCTCTTTGTGTGCCATTCATTAGCTTTGAAATATAATGCCTTCATGACCTTTATTCGAAAATGTGCAAATAAATACTTAGGTTTTACCAACTTTTCAAGCGGTAAATGTGTGTTATTTTATTAGTTATATTTATAATGTTATTATACTATTTTTTATTTGCATTTAGGTAATTTTTCTAATATATTTGTTTGCAAATTTTGGTGCGAACACAGTTTGAGTTTTTCCAGTAAATGGTTGAATAATAAATTATGCAAAGCATTTGATTAGGTTGACGGATGGATTCATAGCTTGATTTGAAAATTCATTATTTTGAGGATTTTCGGTGAGGGTTTGTTTACTTCGAGGATTTTCGGCGAAGGGTACAAAATTACATCAGGCTCATACAAAAAAAAAAAACTCACTCCGGGAGTGCCGACAGACGTGAAAACTTGAACAAGATCGCCTTGATGGAAGAAAAATACTGGTATCGATCATTGGTCTGTAACCTTATTTAAATAAAGAGCACAATCGCGTTTACAAATAAAAATACTTCCAAAACCTTAAAGTATAAATACTTGCATAGAACATTGATCCGTATCGTAATATAAATAAAGAGCACAATCGCGTTTACAAAAATGAGGTGTCAGTAACGGTGTCGCGAGTTCAATTGTTTTTCCCATCTCAAAAATGCCCAACGCGCCTAAAGAAGTTTTCACTTCAAAAACCCTGAATATCTGAAAATTACTACCAATATTTTCATTGCAGTAATTAAGTTCGTTCTACGTTGGTGGAGCCAGCTTGCGTAACACCACAGAAACGGGTTTTGTCGACGGAAGAATAGACAAAATGACAGATTTTGATTGTGAACCTGTCATTTTGTCTATTCTTCCGTCGACAAAACCTGTTTCTATCATTATCGTCATGCTACGCGTACAGATATAAATTATATGTCACTAGGTTTTGGAGGTCAGACAGGCAGTCGCACCATGTAAAATACTGGTATTCAGCTGCATCCGGTTAGACTGGAAACCGACCCCAACATAGTTGGGAAAAGGCTAGGCAGATTGATTTTGCACTTCTAAACTACTCTTACTTGATGATGCTGTTTTCAGCATTTAGAGAATTTGTTTAGGAGGTATAGTTGGCCAGTGGGGTATATGCGTAACACACGAACACTAGTATACTGGCTTTCATTTGGACAGTTCAAAAGTGTTACCTACGCAATTCGGGTGCTGGTTGCTAGGCTTGCTAGTTCATTTATAAATCCAGAGCCAGTTTAATCGATCAAATATTCGATTAGAACAACGAAGCATTCTTTTATCATGTACTAGCTTCTGCTAACGAACTTTTGTTCGCGCGAAGTTTCTCGTTTTAATATTCTTCTTCTTCTCGGTTGATCGAAGTCTTCTCGTGTGGTTAGTGACTAACCTGGTGTCGAGAGTTGTAAAGCCGCCCATTGGCCTCTGGCTTGGCTTCACATGCCGTCGAGAAATATCTCTCAGGCATGCCGGTTTCCTCACTATGTTTTCAAGTGATAATAATTAAACAATACGCACATGAATGCGAAAAGTCATAGCTGCGTGCCTTGGGTTCGAACTCGAAACCTATGACTTGGCAGTCTGACGGTCACACAGATTAGGCTATCACTGCTGACTAACATTAAACATCCTATAGCACTCAGCAATAGTGAAGCTTCCCCTAAAATAAAGAATTTTCGGAATCGGATCGGACTGCCTCGTTGGTCTAGTGATCGCAAGCGCTACTGCTGAGTATGAGGTTCTGGGTTCGATTCTCGGGTCGGGCAAAGTGTTATTGGGTTTTTCCATCTAGAATTTCTCAGTCCGGAGTCTGGATCTGTGCCCGGTTGATGGCAATAGGCTCGCCCCCTATTACATGGGACTTAAACATAACTGGCGAAATGTGACCTAACCCTTCGGGGATTACAGGCGTGATGTTATGTTTTGTGTGGATCAGTAATTCCGAAGATTATCCCCTACATACAAACTCAAAAATTATACCTCTTTATACTATAATACCTATTAGCATAGATAATTTAATACCTAACGGAAAGATATTTGCAAGAAACACAACTCATATTCACATACCTATCAGGCAGATCGCTAAAGGCTCTTTCAAACAGGCGCGACACGCGACGCCACACAAAGACACCGCTCGTCACGCGACGAGCGGTGTCTTTGTGTCGCGTCGAGTGTCGCGCTGGTCTGCACAAGCCTTACGAGTTACTACAAAGAAACAATTTTCTTGTGTTCTTATCTATGTAATAACAATGAAACATTGTTCCCGAGTATGTACAAGAAATGCACATACATATAAAACGGAACTGTTATGTCAGTTATGTAAGCGGTTATCGAACTAAGATGTTGCGTGACCAACTGGTCCACATACTATAAGGTCAGGTCACAATGGTACCAGGGTATACGTGTATCTCTCTACTATAACTATCCACTTATGGGAGATCCGTCAAGGAACTTATGTTTAATGGAAATAAGACTCGTGGAAATATGATGTACAGCTAATATAACAGTTATATTAAAATGTATAATAATTGAAGTGAAAATTTCTTTAGGCGCGTTGGGCATTTTTGACTTTTTGGGATGGGAAAAAACAATTGAACTCGTGACACCGTTACCGACACCTCATTTTTGTAAACGCGATTGTGCTCTTTATTTATATTATGTTACGGATCAATGTTCTATGCAAGTATTGTTACTTTAAAGGTTCTGGAAGTATTATTTTTTTACATTTATATCAGATGTGGGTAGATTCTAGATACAATTAATGCTCTCAAACAAATCACTATTCATAAAACGCACACATACCTAGTGACATATAATTTATATCTGTACGCGTAGCATGACGATAATGATAGAAACGGGTTTTGTCGACGGAAGAATAGACAAAATGACAGATTCACAAACAAAATCTGTAATTTTGTCTATTCTTTCGTTGACAAAACCCGTTTCTATGGTGCTATGCAAGCTGGCTCCACCAACGTAGAACGAACTTAATTACTGCAATGAAAATATTGGTAGTAATTTTCAGATATTCAGGGTTTTTGAAGTGAAAACTTCTTTAGGCGCGTTGGGCATTTTTGAGATGGGAAAAAACAATTGAACTCGCGACACCGTTACCGACACCTCATTTTTGTAAACGCGATTATGCTCTTTATGCAAGTATTTTTCTTCCACCAGGGCGATCTTGTTCAAGTTTTTACTTCTGTCGGCACTCCCGGAGTGCCACTGTTTTTTATGATTTTGTAATTATTTTATCATTCAAGATACAAAGTAAAACAGCGCTGCAATTTGCAAAAAACGTAAATTTTGCATTTCGCGAGCTACATTGAAGGCCCACCTTATAGGACGTTATGATGTCAACTGAACGTAGCCAATCGCAGTAGGTACACTGCTGGTTATCTATTGGTAGCGGGGGCCTTGACCATTGCGAAGCTCCTGGGGGCAGAATTTTGCGAGGCCCTTTTTGTTTGCGTAAATTTTTTGAATTGAAAGCAGGTATTTCTGTTTATTGATGAGAAATGAACCCCGCCCCCATACTTAAGCAAAAAAGAATTGAAAATCCAGTATGCAATTTTTAAACAGCAGTGCTACAAAGTTAAATTTACTAATTCTATGTAATGAAGAAACGTATGTCCGACTTAATAAAACCGTGCATGGTAAACAAAATATTTAAAAATTTATGAACTTGCAAAGTTCAAAAACTGAAAACGTCCGAGGTCGTAGGTACTAAGTTATTTATTTTAGTAGAGAATTTAGCCTACACACAGTTTATGTTAGGATAAGCTAGAGAATTTTAATTATGCCAATTATAAACCAGCAAATAATTACCTCTTATCAGAAATTCAAAAACATTGCTTAAGTTAGCGTTTAGGTTGAGAATTTTCTTAAATTCTGACCAGATAAAACAATGTGCTATTTGACAACGTAATAAGTAATTGGTATTTTTTTGCATTAGAAACAGGTTTAGAGACGTTCACACCTTGACCTTGTACATAAACATAACCATTATTTGTCTATACAGTACATAATTAGCTACCTACGTCTATTATTAACATACATGTATTGTCAAGTCCATTCAACAGACAACAGTACCCTAATTGCGTAACTTATTTTCGTAAACGATTAAAACAAATTTGTTTCATTTTGATAGTTCAACAACATTCATTGCGTTATTTACGTTGTTAAGCAGATTTTTTTTCCAACATATGAAGCAATGGATTAGCAATCTGTTTCAAATCGAAACAAATTGTGATTGATCGTGTATTACGCAATTAGGGTACTGGTCATTTCATGGTAGAGAAATCTCCAAAATTAAATACACTAGTGAGGATTTGTTCTAACTGCCCTTTTGATTTAACGTTACATACTTTAGAAACAAAAGATTTAAATCGTTAGATTTTCCCTCAACGGACTTAGGTCGTGCAAAAAAGTATCCATGCTGAGAAGTGTACAAACAAGCTCACACATCCCGCATGGAACGAGATACGATTTTCAGTATGAGTGAACGTGACATTACCATTCGAATGATAATAATGGTGCCGATTCTCTTGTGCACCGAACTAAACTATCACTAAAAAAAATTACCGTTGGCTATGAGAATCTTAAAGATATTCTGCAAAAAAATACTCTAAAAATAATTTGGCACAACTAAAATCGAACTTGACACTCGCGAGTCCACTCGGTACTTGTTTGCCCTACCACGTGAATTTTTTTTAGAGCCGGAGGCGCGCATTGGGGGCAGCCTCGACGTATTTTAAATATGGAATTTTTCACTTTTTGTATGGAAAATATGAAAAATTATTACCTACATGTTTAGTTTTAGGGGTTTATGGGTTTTAGGCGGTCGAAATTTTCATTACTTTTGCGATAGGACACACCATTTTCGAGATACATGCAAAAAAAAAAGATACAGTACTGTTTTTGCACCTGAAGTCGAGGTGTTTGTGTGAATTTTAGTTCATAATTTATTTCACCTTTTTAATCGCAATTAAAAATAGTCAGGTTTAGTTAGACATTCAAAATATTAGGCGATAAACGTCAAATTCAGAATAGCAAAATTGCCATTTTCACTAAATTAATAACTCAGTGCCATCTTAGTGCTGTCAAACTAAAATATAGTTAAGCTGTGTCACTTTAGTCTATTTCAGAATTCGAAATCGTCGTTTGACAGGAATAAACTAAATTTTGGTGATTTTTAGTCTAGTTTAGAAGCATTTGTGACAGAAGAATCGGCACCATTGCCAACAAAACAGCAACGTGACCATCTTTTGACGTGTTTGGGCTAATCTAACGATCTAAATCTGAAACTCAATTAGATGGTGGGTTAATTTAGGACATCCGAAACAACAGAATATCACGTCCATAAGTATGTATTTCCCGTATAACTTTCATTTTCGCCAGTTTATGTGTTAGTGTAGATTAGTTTGGAATCTATAAAGATGATTAAATTACCTACTTATATCTAATTTCTAAACACATGACGATATTTTCGTGATGATTGAAACTGAATATACTTTTAGCAACTTTATTGATCGGTGTATACCTATATTACTCCAAACCCATCAGCCTTTTGCGGCGAGTTAAAAGATTGGCGACTTCGTAACACGATTTTAGAACGCAAAATATTTTCCTTGCGGTTTACCTTGACTTGACTCGCCTTAAAAGTACCTTACATTTAATTACTTACCCAGTGACTCTTAGAAGTTTGTTGAACTTTGTGATAATTTTGTTTAATGATATTCAGTCAGTTTATAAAATTTAATTTGACCATAAGTATACAATGGTGCCGATTCCCTTGTTCACAAACTAAACTAAATTTAAGTTCAGTGCATCTTTTTCTTTCTATTTCCTTAAGAAAAGGACAGAAGATAAATTTTAGTTTAGTCCTGTCAGATTAATCAGCATTTGACGTAAATTGACGTAATTTTAGTCGGCAAGTTTTTAATCACGTCTAAACTTGTATGGAGAGTGACAGGCGATGATTAATTTGACAGGACTAAACTAAAATTTATCTTCTGTCCTTTTATTAATGAAATAGAAAGAAAAAGATGCACTGAACTTAAATTTAGTTTAGTTTGTGAACAAGGGAATCGGCACCAATGCTTCTGCTTTTGCGTCGAAATAAGTTATGATGGAATAGAAAAATCCTTGGAAAACAGTAGTTATCGTATCGTTTAGTGCGTCTTATTATTTTTGCATCTATTGAGCTAAGTATAAATCCAGTTTATAAGTACCAACTATAATTATACGTCTTCCATTTTAGCTCGCCTGACACGCAATACCTACTTACTATGTTAACATCAAACAACTATAGTCAAATAAAACATACAAAGTATAAACTTTAGTTAAATAAAACACACCCAGTAAATCAATCAAACGTGAATTTGTTGATGTAAACAAAAGAACACAGGTCGCCTATATAGTTGCAAGGACATGCGCGTGTAATTAACAATCACAAACAAAACTGTGTGAATGGTGAAATGTAGCGCGCAAGATCCTACACTGGATTGCAAAAATAGTTGAAATTTTATGCAAGAACTAGCCCGACCCCTGCTTCACACGGGTGCAATGAACCGATGTGGCGACATGTCAAAATATAGATTTTTCTGTTCCGATGTCCATCAAGTTTTTGAAGATTTACTAGTTAATTTAAAAACACATAAAATTCCGGAATAAATTCACTAAATGATGGTAAAATCCGCTTTAAAACCAGCAATCTCAACAGAGCAGTAGAAAACTTCTTACAAAAATAAAAAACGACCGACTTCCAAAAAAAAAAAACACTACAAAGTGAAAAATTACTTTAATTTCGGAAGTCGGTGTCTTTGGTTTTGAATTTTCGATTTTTACCACCGATTTCCGAAATTAAAGTTATGTTTCACGTAGGTAGTGCTTTTTTTTGGTAGTCGGTTGTTTTTTTAATAAAAAGTTTATATTTTTCTCTTTTTAGTTGTGATACCTACCCCACATAAATTCGAATACCACTGCCTGCTATGTAAATAACAGTAATAGGAAGTTATTATCATCATCCACATATATATACTAAGTGAAAAAAATACGTGTTATGGAAGCTCACATAAAAACTACCCAAGTAAATAAAAAAAAAAATATGGGACCACCGCGCAAGCTTTCTCTGCTAATTGAAAAAAAAAAATTCAAAATCGGTCTATAATTGACGAAAATATCGATGGACATACATTTAAAAATCATCAAATAAAAAAATACATCATTTTTTGGCATTAAGTCCGCCTTTGCATCTTTTTGTGTGTAAGAAGTTTAAATAAATAAATTAATTAATTTAAAAAACAGATGAACATAGAACTTCCTCCTTTTTGGAAGTCGGTTAAAAAACTAAGCGGTAAAAAAAAAACTAAGGTAAGAACGAAATATAGATAGGTTCTACTGAAGATTTCTTAGTAGGATAACCTTAAGCTGTAGTATGTTTCTGCTAAGTAATGAGTAATTGTATTAATTAAACCGATCCGTCTTTCAACTGGACTCAGTGTCAAGGCCATTCTATGCACTTTACATCGTACTCGACTGAAATCGTAAACAATCGTAGTACAAGTCGCTAAAACTGCGTTAATCATTCACATTGGACAGACAGGCTTCACAATAAGATTAATTTTTATGTCCAAACAAGTCAGAAACATGCAGTTTTCTTCTGCCTGTTCCGCTCTCTTACTTATTTTTGTTCTTCATCTTATTCTCTACATTTTCTTTCATTTTTAAACCCCGACGCAAAAAGAGGGGTATTATAAGTTTGACTGCCATGTGTGTGTCTGTGGCACCGTAGCTCTTAAACGGGTGAACCGATTTGAATACGGTTTTTTTTATTTGAAAGCAGCTTTTCTAGCGATGGTTCTTAGACATGTTTTATCAAAATCAGTGTTCAGCCGTTTGAAAATTATCAGCTCTTTTCTAGTTGATGAATGGATGTGAGTATCTTCCATAGGTCTGATCGATTTGAAATTTAGTATTCTGCTGCTTCAATGATATTAGAAGAACATAGTAACCTTGAACTGATGAACCTGGAATTTGCAGGATACCCCAACTCCCTTATCATCTTTACAGCACAGGTATCGTGTTTGGGCTTATTGGAATGGTCTCAATAAATAGGTTATGAGATAGATGGTGAACGGGGTCTGGTGATGGAGTAGGAAAGAGAAATGAGGAAATGTTTGTGTCGGGGTTTTTTAAAATTTTAACTGTTAAAATTATACTTGTCTTTCTTTGGTCTACCTCTCCCCTCCATCCATCAACATTAATATTCATCACTCTCTTAGGCATAATTATATGCGGTCCATTTCCATCCCTTTTCACGAACACACAGAATCAGAAACATTTATTCTATGAACAAATACCTATCTGTTGAACATAAATAAGACCACCGTAGCCATACATATGTATTTCATAGCCATAGCACAAAAAGTCGGAAACTCAGCTGTCAACATGTCTCTCACAAGTTAGTAAAGTGCCTTTCTGCACCATTCTGGCATTAAAAGTTCCGTTTTGTGTCTTTGTAGGCTAGGCTTTAGAAAATGTTTTGAGGTCGAGCTTTTTAAATCCATTTTTAGGCCTGTATTTTTGAACGATGCATAAAAGATAAAGTTTTGAGTTTTAAGGGGGAAGCGTCAGGATAGCCCGCGAAATTCAAATTTTCTTACGTTTTTTGCATTTTGCAGGTCAGTGCTGACACTGGCTATGGCTAGCTATGGCTTTACTCAATTATAATCATTACAATCAGCAATAGTGATTAAGAAGAAGATAAAGGTGTCAAATGTCATGATTTCATGACATTTGACACCTATGCTAACTTATGGAATTGTATTGCTGATTGTAATGATTATAATTGAGTAAAGCCATATTTTTTACGACCGCGAATCATATTTTAATCAACATAAAACCTAACACTGACCTGCAAAATGCAAAAAACGTAAGAAAATTTGAATTTCGCGGGCTACCCTGACGCTTCACCTTTAATGTGAACTGCTGTTAGAATAGAGGAAGACTAAGTAAACTATAGATGGATTTTGTGGGAGATGATACGACTAAAAAGAGAGAAGTGCTGAGATTAAGTAACTAAATGGTCATTCGACACGAAAAGAAGAATACTGAGATTACGACTGGAAGAAGATAGGGGCAGGAAGATTCTTCTTCTTTTCGAGTCGATGGTAAATACATGTATTATGTTAAACGAGTTGGACCCAGTAGGTGACTACGCCAATCGCATTATCAGTGGCATTTCTTAGGTCCTCAGAAGTGTAGGTGTGTGGACGCTTTGGACTCCAACATACGGGAACAGGAAGAAGACGATAATGATTCCCAGTACATATTTATGAAGTTCAATTTAAATCCGATAGAATTCACACTAACATCAACTAAAACCTAGTTGTCAATCGAGTTTTTTTTTTAAATTAATATTGAAAGAGCTTTGTCGCACATGCGATTATGCCCTGTACCCTAATTGCGTAACTTATTTTCGTAAACAATTGTGCCTAATTTGTTTGATTTTGACAGTTCAACAACATTCATTATGTTATTTACGTTGTTGAGCAAATTTTTTTTCCAACTTATGAAGCAGTGGATTAGATTGTGTTGTATTACGTAATTAGAGTACTGGTTGGCTTAAAAAAATCATACTAATTTCTATTTATTTTAATTTAACAAAACCTTACCATAGCTAATTAATGTAAAGTACTCTAGTTGCATCAAACAAAAAAGAACTAAAGCACTATTACCTACCTTTCTAATTTTACAATCCAAGCTATTTCTAAATTCCTCGTTGCGGACACATTCGGTTTATATGTGATAAACATCATCAACGGAATTAATACAAAAAAAGGATTGTGTGGTTTTAAGAAACCACGGTAAAAGTGAAACTTCTATAGGCGCCGCCATATTGGCCTTAGCTGCTCTGACGAGCGCCTTTCACTTTATCCCGCGGCCGACCGTCACGCGACATGCAACACACAGACGAAAAAGTTTGAGACGATGTAATAAAAGTTTCACTTTAAAAAATGACAGTTAGTCGATGTTGATTTTGCCATAGATATATGATTTTGACATGATGAAAATAGTTCGAGAATACTGAACATAAACGTTTCATTGACATTCTATTCTGCAAGCGTCCCTGATACGTCGCCGTGTCGCTGTAATTACATTTTATCTGTTGTCACGTCAAGACCTACCCTCTACCCTCACGAGACTGTATCATGTAACATAAATTCCATTTAGAAACTGCCTCGTGATTGAAATGTAGTTAACTCGGTCGCATTCCCGGAGGAGACTTGGAACTCTACAATATTACGTACATTGTTTTCATTGTTCACATTAGGGCGGGTGTTCTCGACTCCCATTTTATACGAAATAACTATTCCGTTTAATTTAGCTCCTGCTTGCTTTTATTAAACAAAGTGTGCGCAAAAGCTTGTGAGCAAAAATCTCGGAAGTATTCAGTGAAAGTAACTGGAACATTAACATTGACTGCATTTCCATTGAACTTCAGAATCGTATTGTGCTATAAGAAATTAATTGTTTTAGACTAGCTTTAACCAAATATCGCGGATTTATATTTTATTTAAGTGAAAACTTATTTTTTGGTAGGGGATAAACTTATTGATTCGCGTCACCGACATGCTCGCGCTGTAGTGTTGTACTATAGAATATAGATGGCGCTAATGCCAGTTTTATATTTTTATTTTTTTATTCGTATTATTTATAGTACTTCTTTAGGTCATGAGCTATCCGAATATCAAAAAATATTTGGCCTAGGTCTTAAGGAGAAGGCGTGAAAATTGATTCGCTAATATTTCGAATAGTTCATTCATTTAACTTCGTGGGCATAGCACCGACCTATACCGATTCCGAACTCATAATCATATCGGCTATTCAAAGACAATTTAGGTGGCCCGTATTTCATCATGACCTCCGTGCCCTGACACTCGCACCCGGAAAGTAACTAATGTACGCTGACGAAAGCGCTGTTCATGTGATACAGGGCAAGAGATAAAATATTCTTGCCATCGATAATATACACACATTAACACAATCTAGGGATATTTTAGTCATGTATTAAAAAGAAACTGCTTGGAAAATCTTGTAACATACTTATATAAAATGCGCAGTATTTTATACTCTAATAATAGGAAATTAAATAAAAATCAAACTTAAAAAAAGGCTTTTATAGTAGAAATAAAAAAAGTTAACAATTTACAAAAAACGAACTTCTGTTTTTGGTGATACAATAAAGAAATCAAATTAAATGAAACATTAAATTGATTACAAAATAACGCATCTACAACGATTATTCATACTCAAAATGAGGTTATCGATATCTCCTTGTGGGATAAGGTCCCAGGTTCGACGAAGATGCATGAAAAGTTCACTGTCTGCCATCAGATTTTCGGGAAAATTTTGTAAAGCCCTTCGTTGGAGCATATCCCACGCGTGCTCAATTGGGTTTTAATCCAGGAACTGCGTGGGCCAGTCCAGGGTTGTCACATTACGTTGCTGCAGCCACTGAGTTACCACTCGAGCTGTATGTGGGTGGGCATTATCATGCATAAGCATAAAACCTTGACCCAATTGCAAACGGTGTGGTTGGACTACAGATTCCAGCACCTCGTCACGATATTTTGCAGCAGTTAAGTTGCCGTGAACACAAACGAGGTCGGTTCTCTCGCCTAGGCGTATTCCCGCCTATACCATTATTGTTCCACCTTAGTATGGATGGACTTCTGGAGATTTCGCAAGCGGCTATCACGTCCAGGTGTTCGCCAAAGACGTATTCTTCGTGAATCTGGATGAAAACCGAACCGGGATTCATCAGAGAATAACACTCTAGCCCATTGGCGATCGTTCCAAGCCCAATGTTCATTTGCCCATTCTAATCATCGTCCCCGATTGCTTGGTCGTAGTGCTGGAATCCGAAGTTGTCTACGAGCAAGAAGGGTAACTTTGTGCAGTGTCCTCCTTACAGTTTGATCACTCACCAGCACCTGGTGCTCCGAGTGTAACTTCAAAATCAATTGCCTAGCTGTAGCGGTAGGTTATCTTTTCGCCGTTATTTGTAAAAATCTGTTTTGCCTTGCGGTGGTAATTCGAATATTCCCAGTGTGCCGCTCAGCCACCTCGCCAGTGTCCAGGTAGCGAGACCATAACCTTGATATGACGCTTTGACTGGTGCCAATGGTGTTAACATTGCACTGGATCGCGCCCACTGACAGCATGCCTATTGCTATCAACATCTCTTCTCTGGTTAAATGTCGGTTCCATGGTAAAGGAAAAACCAACAGTATGAATTTAATTATCAAACTTGTGAGAAAATTAAAATTTCGATTAAAAAGAATTTAAACTTTAAAACACAGAGACGAAAATTCATCATGATAAAGTTAATTTAATTTTGCCGCCTCTGTCTTTCTTTTTTTTTTAAATTTGAATTTAGAATACAGAAGAGAAATGTGCCAGGAACAAATGGGTGCCGCAATTCGAAAAATGACTAAGTCCATGTTTTCATTTTTTAACTGTGAGCAAAACAAGCACAAAAATAAATCCTGAGAAGGACTCGAATGTGTTACAAAAATAAAAATACCACCAAATCATAGTACAAAAATATGCTTGTTATTTAAGTATAAAATAAAAATTTATAAAGTTATTTTAAACATCTGTAATTGAAAAAAAAAATTGGACTTTGCATAAATCAAAAGAGCTTAGTTGGACTTAGGGATTTTTCGAATTGGGGCACCCAAATTGACTTTATATCATATTTAGGGCCATACAACCTGAAATATCCCTAGACAGTGTTGATGTGTGTAGATAGAAGATTGACATAAGTAGTAGCTTTCCTACTATTATGGTTTAATTGAAGTAATGAAAAGGATAGGAGTCATTGGACTCATAATTATGAACAATTATCGAATATATAAAAAAAACTGCTGTCTCCTACATTTTGTCGAGTTAAGCGAACGTTAGTTTTCAGTTCAGAATTACACCTTGTAGATTCCCAGGTATACTGAAGAAGTAACCATGTATATTTAATCAGCAGCATATTGAACGAAACATATCACTTACAACCTACTTTGAAGCCAACTCAATAATGCATGACTGAATTTACAATGGTTTCCCAATACGCTAGCGTTTTCAATGCCCTGATTAGTCAATAGCAAACTGTATAATTAAGTGCTTAATTAATTTGTAGATACACTAACATAGCAGTTAGTTTCTATTGCTTGTTTACTTGCAGTTAATTTGAGATTACTATTTGTGTTTTGCGGTATCAGTGTATCGGAGTGGATATTTATAGTAAGCGTTTGAATATGTGTGGGTTTATAAAACCTTGCGTGTTTCTCATTTATAATAATATTTACCATTTCAATAGCAATTCCATGAAAACGCATTTTATGTAGACTGTAGAGGAAAGTGTTAGAATTAGGGAAATGGATAAATAAGAGATAATCAAGAGAACACTTGCTTCAAAAACGATGAAGGAAAACATCGTGGGGAAACCGGCATGCCTGAGAGATATATTTCTCGACGGTGTGTGAACCCAAGTCAGAGGCCCATGGGCGGTTTTAAAACTCTGACACCAGGATAGTCTCTAACCACACGAAAAGAAGATCAAGAGGTCAAGAGCAGGCTCATTATGCTATAAAAACAAAAAAAAATAGGCAAAGAGGGTAAATAAACGCATAATCTCTTTTTTTTTAAAACGGCTGAAATATCTAGATCGAAGTCATCATCTGCCTAGCCTTTTCCCAACTATGTTGGGGTCGGCTTCCAGTGTAACGGGATGCAGCTGAATACCAGTATTTTACATGGAGCGATTGCCTATCTGACCTCCACAACCTAGTGACTAGGTAACACGATACCCCTTGGTAAGACTGGTTGTCAGACTTTTGGACTTCTAACTACCCGTAACGACTGTCAAAGATCTACAAATGACAGCCGGGACCAACGGCTTAACGTGCTTTCCGAGGCACGGAGGGGACTTGGTATGTAAAGATGGTCACCCATCCACGGACCAACCGCGGCAAGCGTAGCTTAACCTGATCGATCGACCCGTGCAGCTGTTATTACTTAGCCACAAGCCCCTCGAAATATCTAGATCGAAGTGTGAAATATATAAAATGTGTTTTTCAAAATTTAATCTTTTTATTTTCGAATAAAAACAAGTTAACGCTTGAATAAATTTCACTCATAAAATTTCCATACCGGAGGCCTTATTTAAAATCGATTCTTAAGGAGTAAACTTCAAAAGAATTATATCTTAAGCCACTGCTGGCCATAAGCTTCGCCACTTACTAAACTTAAATGTACTACGTCAATATTAATTTGTACAACAAAATGGTATAAAATGGAACAATCAAAATTGAATTAATTATCAGCCGTGTTTGTTATCTTCGAATGAAGGTTCATCAATACTATACTGTGGATATTGTTGTTACAAATTAATGGTCTTTTATATGGAGCAATATCGTGTAGTCTGTGTAATTACTTTTCCGAGGTCGAAATATTTCATGGAAGCGGTGATCGGTGAAATTTTGGGACAATGTAATTATAGTGCCTACTCGTGTTATCAATACCAACCCGAAATTATCTCTATAAATTCATAGCAGTTACTGGAAGAGTTCACAACTAACCATCCTGAATTCTGAAATAGAACGGTACCCTAATTGCGTAATACAACACAATCTGTTTCGATTTGAAACAGATTGCTACTTCATTGCTTCATATGTTGAAAAGAAAATCTGCTCAACAACGTAAATAACGCAATGAATGCTGTTGAACTGTCAAAGTGAAACAAAATAGGGATAATTGTTTACGAAAATAAGTTACGCAATTAGGGTACTCGTGTATTAAGATATTGAGCGAACATCTTTCTCAACTCATCGTCCTTGTGCCTTTTTAACCGACTTCCAAAAAGGAGGTTATATGTTCGTCGCGTATGTTTGTTTTTTTTTTATGTATGTCCACCGATTTCTCCGTCAATTGTGGACCGATTTTGAAAATTCTTTTTTTGTTTAAAGGGTGTGCTCTCGAATTGGTCCCATATAAATTTTATTAACTTTGCTTGGATAGTTTTTGAGTTAGCTACAAAATACGTATTTTTTTCCCACTTAGTATGTAGATATGAAAAGTTTTTGTCACTGGTAGCAGGTTGGTATTCGAATGTGTGTGGGGTAGATACCACAACTAAAAAGTGAATAATAAAAATTAAAGTTATTTTTCACTTTGTAGTGTTTTTTTTTGGAGGTCGGTTGTTTTTTTTTTTGTAAAAAGTTTTTATATCTCAATCTATTTGGGAAGGCGCATTAAATACCTACATCTTTTTCTTCCTTACATATTATTTATCTTCTGTCATCTCAGTGTTCTCTTCCCTACTAGCCATCCATCTTCACTTTAGTCTGCTTCTTGTTTATCGCCATTCCCGTTCAAAATGAACGGTTTTCTTATCATATTATGCTCTTCATTCCTCCTCATCACATGTACTACTACAACTAATTTCTTATTTTTCAAACGAGGAGCGAAGCTAGGAATAACAGCCGCACGGGTTGTCCACCAGGTTAAGCGACGCTTGCCGGGGTTGGTCCGTGGATTGATGACCATCTTTACATACCGAGACTCCTCCATGCCTCGAAAAGCACGTTAAGCCGTTGGTCCCGGCTGTCATTCGTGGATCTTTGACAGTCGTTACGGGTCGTCAGAAGCCCGAAAGTCAGACAACCAGTCTTACCAAGGTGTATCGTATTACCCAGTTATTGGGTTGTGGAGGTCAGATAGGCAGTCGCTCCATGTAAAATACTGGTATCCAGCTGCATTCGGTTAGACTGGAAGCCGACCCCAACATAGTTGGGAAAAGGCTAGGCAGATTGATTGATTGCATTTTTCAAAGCCAACTGCTTCATAAGTATGCGCTCTGTAATATTAAATGTTAACGTTTGATTTCTCAGTATTTCACGTCCTTACCACGACAATCGATTACTTCTCAAAAACTTTTCCATCTCATATTTTTCAAAGTCAACTGCTAGAAATGCATTATGTTATGTTAAATGTTTATACACCGTAAAATGTTTACGTACCACTTTCAACGCGCGCTGTAGTGGCACTTATTCTAGTAGCACTATCAATCAGTTATTGAGGAAAACGAAATTTAAAAATAAACCCATCAAATTTTTGATATAACGATCACTTATGTTGGTAATGGTTAGCGGTTTAACCTGTACAGTTTCTTTATGGGTTTAACTTAAGACGCAGATATATGACAGTGACCTTTAATGGTTAGCTTGCGTGTTCTGTACTGAGCTCAAGCAACGCGTCGTACGTCCAGCCAGTAATAGGACTCGCCCATCAAGGAGCGCTGTCTCAAATTAGACGCATTATTAATTTATTACACGTAAAACAAAAAGTATTTTAATAAAACAAGTATACTAAAAGATCAATAACTTAATTATCTTTAAAATGGTGAAGTTTTCAGAAAAATACGCTCGATAGATTTTGCGTCATTCTCAGTTTTTTATCCGCGTTAGACATAACTTTACAAATTAATTTCACTATGTAATATAAACAATCAAAAAAAATATGCCTATATTAAAATATTAGGAAAATGCTCTAATTTGACATATATTTTTTTCAAATCACTAACACTACTCGTTTAGACGTCATCTTCAGTATTTAATCATTAAAAGTCGGTTATCGTCCCCTTAAGTATTTATTTCTAAATTTTTCAAATTTCGGGTTCGTCCGACTAGTTTCGACCTCGATCAGATAATATGCTACTTTAGCATCTCGCGTTTTGGCGAGTCTGCTTTCGAGGGCAGCATCACTGATCGCTGATGTTTGTAAACGGCCTTAACCATACGGACTTGATTTTCGATAGATCATAAACAAAATAAACGCACCATAAATATCTTCCCCTGGATACACCATCATTATTTTTAAACGTTTATTAATATAGTTCACGCTCGATTTATTTCACAAGGTAAACAGAATTCTTAGCACCGTCACTAATCGTTGGCACTATTCAAATCCACGTGTATTCGGTACTGAAGCATTCCCAATTCTTACATGCCGACTCTTGCCAATACTCACATTTTGTTCTTTGTGAACTTAAGATTATACCTACGAAGTTATTTTTAGCATTGAGAAAAGTCATCGTCATCATTAGCCTATAGATATGTAGTATATTGTTGGGCATAGGTACTCTTATGCTTCTCTTATATGCTTTAACGCTATTTAACTCGACCCTTGGCTACTTGATATCGTCCATATAAATCTAAAGCACTCAATAATACTGATTCTGAAAAATCTAAGTACTGTAGTTCTATTTTCTTAATCTCCCTCGGCAAACTTCGTGTTTCGTCAGTTGTCGGATTTCTATCAGTTGCCCTTTGCACTTGGTGCAGACCGGACGCTCTCAATCGACTTGGAATTATACAGAGTTGTTAATACTCTTTTAACTTAATGCAATTTATTTTAAAAATGGGAGGAAAGCTGCTAAAGTCGTAAGATAGGAAAATAGTTTTACAGCTCTATATAGTTCACACGGAAATCAAAACAAAACAACAATAAAGTACTTAGTTCTGAATTCAAATTACTATACACGACAAATTTAATAATTGATGAACATGGAAATTAGCATTCGTTTGTATTCGGAAATGCGATGATACCCGAGGGACATAAAGAAAATAGAAATACTGTCCCTATTTTCAAGTATTTTCAGCGCTGCCTATTCTAAAAATAAACTTTCTGTTAATATCATTCATTCTACTTGATTATCTTAGCAAAATTGCCAGCCATGTTAGGGCTGTTTGTGTGTACTCGTATTTGCTTTGTAAGGCAATTTCGAGCTATGTTGGTTGTTGAACCGCGTCCTTTTCATTTAACGTGCTTTAGCAATTTGTGTTTTGTTGATATAGGACTGACTACTCGTACCTTTATTATCCAATCATAGCTTTATTTGGTGTAATTATTCTGAGGTATCCTTGTTTTAGTGAGCTGTGGTAAATTGCATGTAATTTAGGAGCTTTATTCAGTGTGTTAGTAATTTTGTATGTACGCAGATAGATAGCCAAATCTGCAGTTTACTGAAAACTCTAGAGATTTTATTAACTCCCAATGGTTAAACAAAATTTAACAAAAAAACAAGATATGGTGGAAGAAAAATACTTGCATAGAACATTAATCCGTAACGTAATATTATAAATAAAGAGCACAATCGCGTTTACAAAAATGAGGTGTCGGTAACGGTGTCGCGAGTTCAATTGTTTTTTCATATCTCAAAAATGCCCAACGCGCCTAAAGAAGTTTTCACTTCAAAAAAGGTGGCACTCTGGGAGTGCAGACAGAAGTGAAAACTTAAAAAAAATACTTCTAAAACCTTTAAAGTAAAAATACTTGCATAGAACATTGATCCGTAACATAATATAAATAAAAAGCACAATCGCGTTTACAAAAATGAGGTGTTGGTAACGGTGTCGCGAGTTCAATTGTTTTATCCCATCTCAAAAATGCCCAACGCGCCTAAACAAGTTTTCACTTTAAAAAAAAAGTCTTTCTGCCGTCATTCAAACAAACTACAGCGGCTTAAAATTCAATTACGCTTGAAAATTCACCAATAAGACAACGATTTTGCTATCTGCTATGATTTTTCATTTGTTGGTATCATATTAACGTGTAACATTTATTTTCCAGCACCAGTTCCCGGCAATGTCAGATCTGAAGCTGGGCGGCATGCTGTACCTGGCCGGCGTGTTCTTCTTCAAGTCAGACGGCCGCATCCCCTTCGCCCACGCCATATGGCACATATTCGTCGCACTAGCCGCCACCGTACACTATCTGGCCATCCTGCGACATCTCTTCCCAGAACTTAAATCTCATTGAAGACTGCCCGTTTAACCTATTGAATCTCCATAATTAGAGCTCTCTAAAGCTATTTTTGTATCCTAACTCGACAACAAGGCCGCAGATTAAATAATTCAGCCGACAATCGTCCGACGTCGGACGATCGACGGTATTGCAGCTGCGATCTTTGCGGCTTTGTTAGCGTCTTCGTAATGTGTGTGTGAATGTTTTGTGTAGTGATTTGGATAGACTAAAATAGACTATAGTACCTACGTTTTATGCTGTCAACCGGAACCGATCGTAAATGTATACCTGTGTGATGCAGACTGCCCGTGAGCGAGATATAATCACTAATGGATCTGATTTTTTTCGGTAGGATGAGCACTTTGATCGAGGTCATTATCATGAAATTTTTTGGTCATAATAAGTTTGTATTGCCTCTGATCATAACTGCGGAACACTATCATTAGATTTAGATTAATCAATTGGATCTATCCAGCCCATTAAACTCATTTAGGTATTTAAATTTTATGGAACGTAAATTCAACCAAATATTTTCCGGAACTTCGCAGGATTTAAAAACTATTTCTGAATATGGGCCGGTGGGACAGTACGTCGCCTGAATTCGTATACAAGTAGATTATTATCATATCGTCGAGTCGCTCGGGTAGTAGATATAATGCCCCATGGTATACAGTTGCGTGAGTTTCCGGCCTCTCGGCGCGCCATACTGCAATCAATATTGTCATGTCAAGGTCACATACAGCAGCATCCTTCGTAGATATATTACGGCTACGTTGATGACCTTATTTATAAACTTCTATTTGAGATTGAGAGGTCGTACCTAACAGTTTATTTTAAAAAAAATGTATCAAATTTTAAGTTGTCACGTGAATGACTTCAAAAACACAATTATGGGGACAACTTGGTAATATCGATCTAAAATTCAGTTTAATTAATCTAGTTCATAAAACATGCAATCATTTTCGGTAGCACCGCCTCTGCACTAGATTCAAGCTCGTAATCGAATAATCGATCGATAATTTCGGCGGGAAATTGCGAAGGAAGTTTATAGAGTTGCCGCGCGCCCACATTCTTAGTTAACGTCATGGACGACCCGTAAGTCATCTACTAAAGGACGGCGTGGGCCGCGCCACTCCGTACCAACTTCTGAAAACTTTTCAATCGGTTGAACTCGGTTCCATTCTTGTAAATTATTTATAGACAAATGTTTGTCCGGAATGACCGTTGTTGTCACATTCACGAAAGCCATAAACACCGAGTAGGAGTTTCTTCGAATTGGAAAGCGATTTAAGTTTGAAAAGGGCAAATGTTCAGAAGAGGGTAGTTCATCAATTTAAATTAGGTACGCCTTCGCAGTTTCCAGACTTAGAAATTGTTTATCCTACATCCAATTGATGGGTCTGTGAAACAATTTATCTAGTTTTTTGTGGGAAGTTTCCCTTGGGTATGTTCAGTGCCCTTACTAATCTAATCATCCCATTTACCACAAAAATGTATCTAAAATGTACTATTAAGAGGTACCTAAGTTTAAAAAGATTGTACCTTCTTCAGAACTAAATTGTATCAAAATTTAAGTACACCCGTCATAGGGACCGTTCAAATATTATGTACACTATAGGGGGGCGGGGGGGTCTATGCTTTGCTTATTTTTGATGACATGTAATTATTTACTTTTTTACACATATGGCAACCCACACATTGTCTCTGCTTGAAAACGAAACGCATATTCGGGGATTCCCACAAATAATGAATACGTTTTAGGTACTCGCACCGAACCGAGTAGGAGAATTACCGCGTGCTATTCACTTGTTAGAATTATAACTGCTGCTCATGTATCAATAAAAAAAACAGAATACTTACATTAAAAGAAAATTTTTAAACCAATGTTTACGTAAGCATGGGAGGGGGGGTAAGAGCTTTGCTTACTTTTGCTGACAAGGGGAGGCGGGGTAAATAATTGTAGTAAATCTGCTTACGTAATACTTGAACGGCCCCATATTGACGTCAAGATGGTGGGTGTTAATAGTACATTTTTTTATAAATGGGATGATTCGATTAGTTAAGGTACACCCGCCATTTTGACTCTCACAGATTCACACATCGCACTTTCACTTTACTTAGTAAAGTAAGCTTTCCATACGAATATAAACATTATAACTAGAGACATAATGTTCACATTCGTATGCAACGCTTCAAAAGTTAGTAGTAGCTAAATTCTAAGTGCGATCCAAGAATTTGGCCTTCAGTTTAAATTGTGTAGGGGTTGACAAGTGACTGACTGCCACGAGAACGTCATAAGATTGTGAGTTGTTGTGTGTGTGATTGCTTTGTAAAAAGTCTGTATAGCTAACGTAAAACAGTCCCTTGACATGTGAACGTAGCCTTATAGCGTACCTATAGAAAGAAAAATAATTTATTTGTCACAGAAAAACGTGCATAAAAAAGATAATAATTACTCGAGTAGAAAACCCAATCGGTGCAGCTGCTGGCACGGCATGACTGACAAGAAGGCTTCCACATGATGCTGATTTTTCAGTGGTCACCCGTATAGCTCTGTGTGACGATGCAGATGCAGTATGGCGCATTCACTATCGGTTTCCTAACACAATCACTGTAGATACGAGTATTTATTAGATGTAGCAGCATGAACCACGTTCGGCCAAACTTGCTACAGATGATGGTAAATGTGTGTATATTTTGTAACATATTGTTGAACTTATTGTACTATTGTTGTAGTGTTTGTAGTCGTATCTCAGAATCTCGAGACCAATCCAACCCTTTTTAGAATAACTATTTAAAAAAATCGTATTGAGGGTTTTTAGAAACATTTATATACCTATTAACTTATTATACTTATATGAAATCCAGTTTTTTCAGCGAAATCTTTTATACACCTCAATGTGACTTTTTCCTTAGTATTAGTACCTACGTTATAGTGTAGCTAGTTGAATGTATATACCATCTCGTGTCTATTGAATAGAATTTTAAATTTTAACATCTTCAACAATATTTATTTAATTTTAAATTATTTATTTATATGTCCCCAATTTAGATTTTTTAAGGATTGCTCAATCGTTCGTGTGACTAGGTAATATTTTGACAGACTTCCAAATATTTCACTAGAATCTCCATACTTATAAATATCGGATACACCGTTGGTAGTAGTAATTCAAATTTGAGCGTGTTTGACAGGTGTGTGGAGATGACACCGATGTAGTTATCACGCTGGCACCCGCCGCCATTGTTCGCTGTGCTCGAGTTGCGATAGCTAAACAATAGAGTTTATTGAGTCTGTTTGGAATTGGGACAGCGCACGTCCAAACAGTTGCTCACACAATGGACAGAGGGATCGAATAAATACTTCAGACCTTTAACCTGTTTGGACTACAAAATACTCGTGCAATAGCATTAGCTACTATGATAAATTGTGCTAATTTGTAATTATCTTTCAATAGATTACCTAATAGAAGGTTTTTAGTGTCACATGAATTAAGTGCTATATTTTGATTTTGTAATAATTCTAGTCATTGTATTTGCTACAAACAAGTGTGTTAAATGTAAATTAATTTTATGCAATGGACATACAGTCGCGTAGTTAAAAGATTAACCATCTATGTCGATGTGACGGTTTGAAATTAGGGTAGTTGCAATATTGATGCGCGGCTTATTTATGACATTTTAGTGAATTGGTTGAGAATAGAATCATGAAAACCGGTTAGCCAAGGTTATCACAGGGTAATAATCAAATATTACAAGATTGCACAAAAACTAAAATTGTAAATTCATTTTTAATTAACATAATAATCTCACTACGATTAGTTGAAATAAATCAAATATAATTTTAAAATTAGGGGAAGTGGTATTTCTTTTAGAGTACGGTATCAGGTAGAAATTGTAACGATACCTAGTTCTTATATCATAATAGATGAGAATTCCTCTAAAGTGCAAAGTATTTGTAAGTAGGGAAGGGTAGCGTCGGATCGTGTTAAAAGTGTAATGTTTCGGATATTATTAGGGTCCTATTATTACGTACGATGGAGACAATTTTCTGTAGTCATTATAATATAGTCGGATCGTGTGGCGCCGACAGTACCGGTGTGTAATACTTGTCGCTTTGATTGTACCTAGCCAAATACATTCTATATATTCTCGTATTGCGACTTGTCGCTGTTAATGTTGATATTGCTAATGCAAATTGCGTGTCTCAAGTCTTCCAGAGATGCTATTGATAGGTGTTCTAAATCAAATTAACATTCCTTACTTATTCCATACTTTTGAAAGTAATCAAAACTTTCTTGTGGCCGTCTTCCTCTGGAGTATTTTCTTTTTTTTTTTTCAACCACCTTGGGGTCGAAAACTCCGCTCTTTTCAAAACTCCGTAAACTGATTCTCATGTAAGATAGATCTATCTTTCAATATTAATATTTATAAAAACAACAACTACAGCTGCGGATCTTAAGTCTACTACACACAGTGCCGGCGGCACGGACCTTCGGCTTGCCCGACGCCAATGCCGCCGCCGGCACTGTGTGTAAAGGAGTTTTTTTAAAGTAATAATCACTAAACTATTGGCCTTTTAGGCTTTAAATAATTTCCCACTGTTGAAAATTGTGCCCAGATTATTCACTTATTCCGGAATTGTGACGATAGTCAGTATAAACAATACTAGATTTTGATGTATTACTAGTGGGAATAACCGTTTTGTTATAAATACCTACGCAGGAGGGTTCACCGTTCCAGTCTATGTCGTTGGCGTAGGTGAAGAACTAAATATTAAAAAAAATAGTTTGGAGAAAATTGCGATTTATTTATGCGGCATGATTTGGGTGTTAAGAAAATGATGAAAAGTCAATTTGACCAAAATCGCAGTTATTTAGTTCTCCACCTACGCCGACGATGTAATAAAAATAATTATTGTTTAGTGTGGAAACAATGATTTTTAATTTGCGCTCTTAGACTATTCAATTAAGATTGAATCTCGCATGTGTCGTATTGTGTCGGTGAACACTTTTGTGGAGGTATAACTTGTTGTCTGTAGAGATCATTTAATTTAAAACTGCGCACGCCCCTCTACTACTTGTTGCATACATATTTCAAATGTTTGTACATAAATATTAGTGGAGGGGTAATTTTTAAATGATCTCGACGATGTTTAATGTCGTGTATTGTTGTAGATGGTAAGATAATACAAGCATCAGATAACATAAGGCAGGTAACGCGTTGGACACGTAAGCTTTTCGGCAGCTGATCTCATAATACTCATGATCACTCTTAGTGAAGCGCAACGCTCTATCGATAAGTTGTACTAATTTTAATTTTTGTGGTTATTTATCGATAACTGGGCAGCACGCTTTACTGGTTTTCGAAATTAGGAACGCAGCGCAAAGGCATATCGGAGATATGAGGATGTCGTTGGCGCAGGCGCTAGAGCCTCTGAATTGCTACCTGCCTTACAAATTAAATCCAGTGACTATACTATTTAATTTTTCTAACATATTAAATATTGTTATAAACATGAAAGTTACCATTGATATCGGACCCTGGTATAGTTTTGTAGAGGTTTTTGGGAACTCAATAAATAAAAATTTTACAAACACATTTTCGTCTTATTATTTAATGTACAAACCTTTAGGCATTATAAGTAATTATTACTGGTATAAATTAATATTGTGATATGCCTAAAACTAAGCACCTACTTTGAGTAGTTACATTTTAGATACTGTTTTGATTCCTAAGATCTCTAAACATTTCTCCATGATCCTGGCTGTGGCTTCACAGAGCATTAATCTTTCGTAGATTATCTTGATAATTTTACCTTCCTTATCTTTTTCGACACAGTAGCATTTGTCATAAAACTCTGTGAATGCTGAACATATTTCATATAAATACTCGCACAGGCTATGCATGTAGAGATCAGATGATACTTTCAGTATAATTTCTGGGAACCTAAGTAATACTTTTCCAAGTTTCCATTCAGCTTCATGGCCGAACTTGAAGCCAGATTTTTCAATCTCAGCTGCTAGTTGTTCCTGTGAGATCTGAGCTGTCCTTGCTATTGACCGGATGCGAGTCAAAGCATACAACAGGTAGACTGCAGTGTTACCTTTGTCATCTAACATCTTGTCAAAAGAGAACACATAGTCATTTATCCTGTTATGTGAGAGATCAGCATACTTCACACATCCATAGGCTATGGCTTCTTGAGCCTGCTTCAACTCTGTAGGTGTCAAGACTTTGTCTCGTCCTTTCTCAACAAGTTTGTCCAGAGCTCTCTTCAATCCTTCATCAAGTAATTCAATAAGTTTTATAGTGTCGCCTGACCTTGTCTTGAATTTCTTCTTATCCTCTCCTAATACTACACCAAACCCAACATGCTCCAACTTCTGATGGTCATTGAGAATACCAGCCCTGCGAGCACAGGCTTCTATAATTACAAAATGCGTGGCTTGACCAGCATCAGTGACATATATAAACCTCTCTCCCTTTTCTTCTTCCACCCTTTGTTTTATGGTTGCCATATCTGATGTATCATAAGTGTAACCTCCACCAGACTTTACAACTGTAAGAGGTATTCCGTCATGGTTATCAGGATTGCCCCACATGATTAACCTGCCTTCATCCTCTTCTAAAAGCCCAGCATTTTTTAGGTCATTCACTACAACATCCATTCTATCCTGATAGAATGACTCTCCTCGATCAATAATATTGATATCAAGGCGGTCATATATCTTCTGGAACTCCTGTAGAGATACTTCACAGATCAATTTCCAGGCAGCGATGTAATCAGGCTTATGTGACTGCAGCTCTACCACACATGCATAAGCTCGTTTCTTAAATTCCTCATCTTCATCAAATCTTTTTTTGGACTCTTTATAGAATGCTTGCAGATCTGAGATTGGTGGAGAAACAGTCTTAAAGTTGGGGAACTTGTCTTGTAAATGTGCAATCAACATTCCGAACTGAGTCCCCCAGTCTCCCAAGTGATTTATCCTTAAGACATCATTACCCAAGAACTCTAGTATGCGAGCAATGCTGTCTCCAATGATGGTGGACCTCAAATGACCCACATGCATCTCCTTAGCAATGTTTGGGGATGAAAAATCAACAATAACCTTTTCTTTTTTTACTGGAGGAGGTTTGATACCAAACCTTAGTATACAGTTTAGAATATGTTCAGCCATCATTTTGTTGATATAAATGTTTAAGTACCCAGCACCGGCTACTTCCATCCTCTCTATGAAAGGTGAAGTTGGAGTTTTATTCAAGATGTTGTTAGCCACTTCTCGAGGGTTGGTCTTCACATTCTTAGCTTTAAGCATTTGTGAGATGGCCATAGCCGAGTTGCATTGATAGTCTCCGAATTTCGGGTTGTTGCTAGACACCGTTATAACAACTGGGGGATCCTTCAAGTCAGGATATGCAGATGCAATAGCAACTTCAAATATAATTTTTAGTTCGTCCACTAAACATATGTTGCCCTCAACAGAGTTGACGTCAGTGATCAAGGTAGGACGTTTCTTCGATTCTTTTTTGACAGCTGTTGACTTGGTCCCAGAACATTCAGCTTTAATCGCATTTTCCAAAATAACCAAGCGATGTTTGAGCTTCTCATTCTCAGTTGATAATTTCTCTAGCCGCGGATCACCGATGAAACTAAGATCACCTTTAGAAATCTTGTCTAGTTCCTCTTCAATTGCCTTGGCTTCACTCTCCGCCTTGACCGTCCTTTCTTCTAACTTCTTCTGATCCTGATCGGCCATTTTACCAATAAAATGTACCTCGAGACACGGGTATCAGTTTTAGATGTATTTATATTGCAGTTTTGATGTATTTAACTTAAAAGTTGATATAAATAGAAACCGATTTTAGGTTATTTGCCACCGCAACAAGACCAACACATTGATTTGTCATAGTTGTCAAATGTTTCATCATGCAATTTTGACATTGACGTAATTTGTTTCGTTTAGAAAATATGATAAATCGTTGAAAGGCAACCCTTCTATTCATAAATTGGGTCGGGGCTATTAGATACTACAAAATTAAGTTTTATTATAAAAAGGAAGGTTTGAGGTATTTATTTAGAGACAAAAAATTGGTTTTACCGAAATCAATCGAAACAATGCATCTGTCGTAAGAATCAAGGGGTACCTACCTATACTGTAACCATAGCAACCAAGGTCAAACAAACAGCGGCAAAAATATGTTTCAAAAGAGGCAAGTGTGAATGAAGATTAAAATATCAATAATATTTATTAAAAAGCGTTTTTATGAACTGTTTAGTGTGTTTACGTAGATCTGGCTATAAGAAGTTGTTTTAATACCACTTACCGTGTTTAGTGGGTGAAATAATGAGTTTAAGATTCAATAGATTTTTAAATTCTCTTCAAAGATAACAATAATCTCATGGCTCAAGGATGGCACATCAACCAAATGGGCTTGACTATGCAAACAAGGACAGGGACGGAATGCCATACTGGCTTGAAAACCTTACCAAGTGAGTTCGACCTTTTCCTATTAGTACTCGGAATGATTAATGAACTCGTTTACTTTACCTACATAAAGGTAAGACGTCAATGTGAAAATTCTTGGTACAATGCACTCTATAGCTTCCGTGTCAAGGCTGGGGCAACCAATACTTGGACGACCGATGCCTGTGAACGCCTACGTTAAACAGTTGGTATGTTTCAGGGAGATGAAAGAGACGCATATTCGAAACAGCAACAGTGAGGCTCCAATTTTGGATGATGCAAAGTACAAAATAGACAGTTCTCAATTGGACGCACGCAGGTAAGGACACCTAGTCAATGAAACCTGACACTAACAAGACCTATCAAAGTGAGCATTTTGTTTTTTTTACTTCTTAGACTAACGCGTAGGACATCATTGGACACAACGATGGATATGTTAATGAAACCACAATTGGGAGTAGTTGCGCACTCCGCTGGCACCTTGCGTCAGTCGAAAGGTAAACATTTTTTTTAATAACTAGCTGACCCACACACGTTGTCCTGTCCAAACAATAGTTCTGCATACAAAAATCCCATAGAAAAAAAGAACGTTCAGGGTTTCCCGAATTTGAATATTTTCCGGGAACTATTTCCAATTTTTCTTTCCATAAGAACATTTCAACATTCAACATTTCTTCGGTCTGAACGTTAAAACATAAAATTGCCATATCGATCCAGCCGTTCTCAAGTGATGCGCTTACCAACGAGCAGCATTTAATTATTCTTTTTTGGAAGATATCTGAGTAAAAATCCTTGTGTTGTATATCAGGCTAAGGCTGCCTGTCCACTGGAGGTGGCAGCGGAGCGGAGAAATGTGCCAATATAATTTAAACTCCGCTTTATTTCTCCGCTCCGCTGCCTCACTCCGCTCCAGTGGCAAAGCAGCCTAAGGCTGGATCTGCTTGTGGCAAAAAAAAAAATAGTTTTGCAATTTCAGGTTCTCTAAAATAACGACGTTGAAACTTCATGTTCTAGGTTACAGTCAGAACGGGAGGAGAGTATACAACGTTAGAAGTAAATTAGACTGGGGGGACTCTTCAAACGCATCCTCTAATGACTTTCTATCAGACTTACTGCCACATTACGTCACACCACGACACCGACGAGCCAATAACACAGCTGATGACGACTTTCATGACGTCATTCTGGGTCCTAGTAAGTAGAAAATAACTTTTTTCCATGAATGTAGGTACTTACTTAGCAGATTTGATGAGAAGGGACCATTCAGAAATGTTTTCATTTTAGGACCTCAAGAGACAAAAAGTCGTAAAAAGCTCAGCGATAGTTCCCTTAATTTACAACAGAGCAGTTCTGTTAAAAGAACGAGTTCCAAAAATTCGACGAAGAAACCGGCATCATTGAGTTCTTTTCCAACAAAGAATGGGCAAAAGGAGAAAGTCAAAAACGAGTTTATAATCCCTGAATTGCCTGAAGGACGTCTGTTGGAACTGAAGATATTTTCTAATTGGGGAGATAAATATTTGGTTGGACTGAACGGGCTAGAACTCTTCGATTCGGATGGCAAGGCTGTCACGGTTGAAAAGGTATTATTATAACCTAGTCATGGTTTATTGTTCGGTGTTTTAAAATATAAGTCAAATGCTAGAATATAATTATTATAAGAGCGTCAATCAGTCAGTACCAAAAATCCTGGTGCTCAAATCTGGTAGGATCTTCACTGATTTCACGAGCTAATAAAAGCACAATTTATACAAGGAATCCAGATTCTAGCAGTACATTTAGGCACTAATTTCTCAGGTATGGACGGACTCTGACACAGGAGACCAATCGAAGCACGGTCGCGCTGAGAATATAATAGACGGGGTAATGCGCACTCGTGATGAAAGGCACGCTTGGACCGTGCCAGCTCCCCGAGGGAACCCTATAGCACTGTCTGTGTTACTGGCTGGAAGCGCCAGGCTGGCTTTGATGAGGATATGGGTAAGTGAAGCTGACAGATGAACACTGAGGTTTTATTACGATTGATCTTTGCGGTGCAAGTGTAGACGGACGGGTATTCTCAAGTTATGATTCCACACCATACCCTACGACAGAATGACAAGTGCATCACGGCCTGACGAATTGGCTTCGTTCATGGCTATTGCCTTCGTCCTATATGTCTATACTGCTGATAAGGTTTTTTGCCGTCACAGTTTGCTGTCTGCAGCGAGACACGGTAGGATCTTAAAAGTGATTTTTTAACGGCGAGGCGAGGCGTGGATGGGATGGGCGAGAAGTGAAATTAGTTTGGAAAAATTTCTATCCACGCCCTGCCCATCTTTGATGTAAGTAAAAGGTTTACATGCGTGAGGATGTACGAGGCGAGAATTGAAATATTTGTTAGTACAATATTGAACTTTATTGCCATAAAAATAGAGTATTTTTTTACTTTGTAAAACACCTTGTTTGATATACAATCGCACCTGCACGGTCTCTCTCCGTCAAGCGCTGAATCGCGACGACCATCGCGAGACATCTCTGCATACTATACTCTCCAGCACTGGGAATACGCAAGCCGGCGCTAGGTAGCGATGACTGGCGCGTGACAACGCGAGCCGGCGCGATATAGCGATGGATATCTTTCGGTGTAACAGAGTAAGCGTGATTTCAATTCTCGCTCATCCCATACACGCCTCGCCTCACCCCAGTGTAAAATCACTTTAACTCTGGAATCTAGGGCTTTCAACGTATTTTAATTGTTACGGCTGTTATTTCGGTTCACGAACAGACGGTAACGATTCCGCTTGTCATTATGTTTGCAGAATTACAACAAATCTCGCATATATTCGGCACGAGGCGTTAGGTTGGTTCAGATCAAACTAGATGACCAAATTATATTCCACGGAGAGATAGCGAGGTCGAGTGGTGAACTCAAAGGACCACTGTCTTCGTTTGGCGATGTAAGTATCCCATGGTGTATTTAGATCAAATCGATTTACTTGGGCCTTCTACTGAACCTGCACCCACCTTAATTGCGTATCAATCACAGTCGACGGGTTTTGAAAGAAATTCTTGATCCATTGCTTCGTTCATAGACCTGAAAATTTTGTCTGAATCCGTCAATTAAAGTGGTTGAACTGTCAAAATGAAAGGTATTGCGATCGATTGAAATTTTATGTGTGTTACGATATTACCCCGCTGTTTTTCAATCAAATCCACTTTGCTTGGTTTTTTTACCTACGTAGGTAGGTAAGGTCTAAAGAACTGAAAACTGATGCTCAATCTGCTCGGTCACGGAAGTTTTTTTTTTTTTAAAAGTCTAGGTATTGAATAAAATAAAAATTTGTAAAATAGTTTTTTTATTTTTCACTTGTTAATTTGTGGTATCTTTCTACAAAAAATCGTATACCACTACTTGCTATGTAAATAACAGTGACAGGAAGTTATAATATCATCAACATAAAAAACGAATTTAGCAAGGTTTAAAAATATGGGGCCACCGCGCGGGTTTCCTCTACCAAATGAAAGAATCACGTATATCGGCCCAATAATCACAAATCAGAAATCGGTTTATCCATCGATTTACATCGATTTACATTGATTTACATCAATGCAATTTCAACGTTGCGTTGGAAATTGGGGCGAGCTGGCAGTAATTTTAAAATTAAATAGGCATTAAAAACACGGTTCAAATGACATTCTAAGGTGTTCGTTTTACTCATCTATTAATAAATTCATGATACTGACACATCCGCTGTGAATCGATTTAAATTCTTGGAAGTTCCAGTACGACTTAATATCGATTGCAATAAATTAAATGTTGGTATCAAACATGTGTAGAGATTTTTATTACCTATTCCTCGTAATTCTTGTAACCACGTAGTTATTAATTAGTTCCCGATCGCAGTCTGGGTCTGTAATAAAAAAAATTGGTCTTTAATAAAATATTCCACATTACGTTGAATTTTTATCGACCCAATCACAGAATAATTATCTAATCACCAGTGATCGGAGTAGGTAGATTGATTTGGGGTCAATGAACTGGCACGTATATATTAGTATGGATATGCTTCCGGGATTCCGGGATTTTAAAATTATTAAGATTTTTTTAAGAAATTTCAAATGTAATGTGTAGAATATAGAATACATCAATATGAATAAGAAATGTTTAACCCTTTTGCTGTTTTTTTAATAGTATATAGGTGATCGGATTCCAAGAAAAGGATAGGTAATATAAAAACAATATAATAACATAATATATTTAAAATGTTTATCTATCGAATTCTATAAATTTCTAATGTAGGTAGTAGTTTAAAAATCCTTACTTTAACAATATTTGATTCAATCCCTTATGTACCAAAATGAAATCCCGGAAAAAAGGCTTATCCATATTATGATTTCTGTGACTATTCTACTCCGATCAATCTACCTACTCCGATCACTGCTAATCACCCAATGCCATGCATAAATGATAGACCTACTATTTCCGTATTAAGGCAATTAACCTATTTTGCAAGAAACCTTAATAGAAAACCACAAATTGATTGACCGTGTACTTGCTTCCTTACAAAAATATACAAAATTTCCAGACAATCCTCTTCACAAAGGACCCAGCAATCCTAGAGTCCATAATGCAAAACGATAAGAACTTCCAAGCATTACTAAAGGACAATGAACCTATGAACGACTACCCTAACATTAACGACAAGCGTCCTCCGACTGCCAACGACAGCAACCATAATCTGAGTCCTACGGCTCTGCTGGAAGCCTTGGATATTGAGGAGAAGGAGATGAAGTATGTAGCGAAGAAAGTCAAGCTGACCCTCATGTCTAATTGGGGCCAAAGGCATTTGATTGGACTTACAGGTAATGATGTAAAATTAACTTACGGCACAGATGGTTCACTCCGTAAAGCGGCTTACGGCTACTGATGATTGGATCCTGATGATACTGTCCATCTGATACTTTTTCGCTATCACTGAGAGGCTATTTACGGTTACATGATTAAAAGGGACGTTACCCTTAATATCTTTATTCCCGTGATTTCTGACTGCAAAGGCCGTGTTCCAGACAGGTGCGGTCGCAGCCCAAGATTTTGGGGGGGTTACCATGGGTGCCGAGGAATAGTTTTAGGGACGGACCTCCCAAAAGAGCACGCGAATAGCGCTTGCGACCACAAGACCAACCATTAATTCAGGGATGCATTTTTCGCAATCGCAGCACTTTTTGCACAAATTTTGATCAAAAGAACTAGGAATTAGTTGCTTTATTGACTTATAAAGAAACATCTTTAGAATTAAGAGAATGTCGAAGGCAAGAACGAGCGAAGCGAGCCTGAAAATTTTGCACTTGTACTTACAGCCACGGTAACCCATGGAAAGTTAGTAATATAAGTTAATCATTCAGGCTCCCGACAGCGTGAAAGATTTGGGGGGGGGGGGGTCATGCCCCCAGAACACCCCCCCCCCCCTCGGACCGCGCCTGGTACCAGAGTTCGAGTAGAGTCGAGGGTTTTTGAACGTAGACCGTACTTACCCTTTGTTTCGTTTTGTACTGGATTTGTGTCGGTATACTCGCCGTGCAGTGAAAACCTTGTTACTTATGTTTTCGTTTTTATTTATTTGTTGTGTAGAAAACTTGCACAGTTCTAAGATGTTTCTAATGCATTCTATTGATGACAATGAGAACGTCAATTGACGGCCAATTTTCAGACAGTTTTTATCTTCCCCTGTGAAATATAGTTTATTGCAATTTGCAATGCAATCACGAGGTTTTCACTGCAATTTTACCTACTGATAATTTCTTAATGTTTTTTTTGTTACCCATTATCGTCCCACTTCTGGGCAAAGGTCTCGATACTCTCTTTCCACCTCTCTCTGTCCAGAGCTGCCAAGGACCAATCTTTAATAAAGGAGTCCAGCTCATCCCGCCATCTCCGTCTGGGCCTCTAAAACAGTCCTCTAAATCAGTATTCTGTTTGAAAATACGATACAAGGGACTTTTGTTTTAGTTTCGACAAATCCCAAACTACCATAGATACAATAGTTTAATAATTACGTTCAACAGGCATCGAGCTCCTTTGCTACAACGAGTCTGTAAAAGTCCAACGTGCATACGCCTACGCGGCCTTCATAACAGAGGACCAGGTGCCGGAACACAGCAACCTCATGGAGTGCAAGGGTTTGTTCAGCGGCAGGAACATCACGACCGACTTCGAAGACATGTGGTGCACCAATTTCGCGACCGGCACCAAGTTCTGTCATATTGTTATGGAGTTGTTGGAGCCGACTGAGATTACTAGTAAGTTGAACTAAATTTTTGTATTTCTCAATTAGACTTTTGTAATATTTTGTGGTGTCTGTTGGCAGCTCACACAGGGCTGTTAGATTGTATCAGGAACCGCAAAAGTACTCGATGACAGGGGGGGGAAAACTTCTTTGGTTACCCCCTTCCAAAAACGAAGTACTCCATGACGGGGGGTGGCAAACTTCTTTGATCACCCCTTCCAAAAACGATGTACTCCATGACGCGGGGGGTAGCACAGAGAAACCTTCTTTACCAAGTAGTAAAATTGGAAGGGGCGCGGCCCCCCCGTATGATTTTAGGGGGGACATTTAGCCCCCTCTGCCCCCCACTTCCGGGGTCCCTTGATTGTAGTCTTCTTTATGCGAAAGCGGGTATTATGAAAAGTAAGGAGGACCATCATTGTTTCCTTGCGAAGAGGGGCTATTCGAATTTAGTATTACTTCTCCTTTTTCCACACTGAAACAATGATGGCTGTAACAAAAGTGCTTCCACATTCTCGTCCATCCGAACTCTTTCTTTCTTCATCTAATAGTTGTAAAATAGCACCAGGCCATCGGGGCCTCTAAGATTTCTTAGATTTAAAAGCGCAAAATAATTATTCAGTTTTGAAGAACAAAACTTTATCAAAATATCTAGGAGCTTTGTTCATAACCTTCTTTAAAACTTTGACTCCACCCACTTTTCATAGAACCCATACGCCATGCCGCCATAATGGAAGTGAACCCTCCGGGAGGGTTGCCGGCATTACGTTTGCGCTAAAGTTAACCCTCGCGGACGGTCAACGGTATTAGGTTTAGAACCGTGTTATAAAACACTGTAACACAAGTAAAATTGTGTTTTCAGGGGGTCTTGTCGCTATAAGTAGTTTCCAACCTTTAATTTGTTTTGTGAATATTTGTAAACATGAACAAAAAAAATTAAAAAATTAAAGTGGTTGGATTTTGAAACCAATGCATATACTAATAAATCTTGTTAAAATATACATTAGATTTTATTTTCACTGTTTATAATGCTGTATTCGCTAAGATCAGTGATAAGAGAGCAGTGGTGGCCCAGTGGTAACGGCCGCGACTTACGAGTTGTAGGTCGTAGATTCGAACCCAGACAGGCGCTTTACTTTGTGTAAATTATTTAATCACCACTGCTCTCAAAACGATGAAGGAAAACATCGTGAGGAAACCGGCAAGTCCTAGAACCGAAAATTCGAAGACATGTGACATCTACCAACCCGCACTGGGTCCGCGTGGTGGATTATGGCCCACTCCCTTTCACAGAGAGGAGACCTGTGTCCCAGCAGTGGGACCATTTATAGGCTGATGATGATGATGATTCGTTAAGAAAAACTTACATTTAAAATGAGCCTTCCGCGAGGGCTCCCGGTATCCCATATGCGACTAGGTGAACCCTCCAGGAAGGCTCCCGGCACTGAACGTGTTAAAACTTAGGTACGTCTCATTCAGGTATCCGTATATGGAACTACAACGCAAACATGGAGCTATCCTACATTGGGGTGAAGCACGCTCGCATCTGTCTGGACGGCACGGCGCTCCACTACCGGCCCCTGCTGCTGCGTAGGGCTCCCGGGGACACCTCCTACGATTATGTGCAGCAGATTGACCTTCTCTCTATCGACGACAGGTAACAATAACAACTGCATAAGCTTTAGGTATTATTTAGGCTAAGTGAGATATTTTAGTCAAGTAGGTAAACTGAAATTTTGCTTTAGGCTAAGTGTATGCTGAAACACAGGTGACGCAGCACAGCACAGTACAGATTTTGCAGGGTAGGGCAGGCGAGGCAGACATAGGCTGCGAACGTATGCTGCGACGCAGCTACACAGACACATTCGCGTCCTAACTAGAACAAAAGCTCCATCATTGAAACATCAGTGGTAAAAAACAAGTGACGACCTGCACGCGTCGCGCAGAAATCTGTGCCAGCTCTATAACGAGACGCAGAGCAGGACAGACACATGTCTGCGTCCCACGTGCCTGCGCCGCAGCGTACGTTCATGCATTACAAAATCTGCTCTGCCCTGCGCTGCGTGGACCTGCGTCACCTGCGTCTCAGCATACGCTTAGCCTTATCCTTGTTCACTAACTAACCTGCCTCAGTTTTGAACATTAGAACATCGTTGGTCCTCAGCAGACTTGCAACTATCTTCTGCTTTTATTACCCACACTTTTCTTCTTCTCTTTTCTTCCTTCGTAGGTTGGACGACGAGAGTGATTCGGACAGTTTCCGAATGGACTGCTTAGTATACGGTACTAACTTGGACATGGGCGCTCCTACGGGGTTCGTGCTCCAACTGAATATATTCTCCACCTGGGGAGACCCGTACTACGTCGGGCTGACGGGGGTTGAGCTTTATGATCCACATGGGAACTTGATACCGGTCACTGAGACAAGTAAGTTTGATTCTGCAACAGAGTTCAAAATGTGTCTGGCCATCCTTCACGAATTTATTTATTTTTGGGACAAAATAAATTTTGAAGATTACAAAACCTCCCAACTTTCCCAGCTTCTTAGAAAAATTCTCAAGCACTACAAATAGGCTGTGTTGTGTGGAATATTTCCATAAACTTTTTGCCTCTTTTATTTTTCTTATGGCTTTCTAGATTAGGTCCTAATAATGTCGGTTGCTATTAATAATGTTGGTAAAAGTAAATTGGGTGGGGATCCAACTGAAGACCTTTCGCTCACCAGACTACGCCATAGTTTTTGGGATAGGTACTTCATTCTGAAACCTAGTGGACTATAAAGTCTAACGCAGATTGGGGCGTGCAGTGTTGCAAGCCGCAACCCAACGCATTGCAAGAATCCTCCTTCATCACTGTCGTACTTTTTCTACGAACTAACGCACACTAGGTACAGGCGAGCCGCACGCACCGCACTTTTTTGTATGAAAATGCGTTGCGCTGCGGCCCGTTGCGGCTGTAAGGTGCGCTTAGCTTTACAAGAAAGTGATAATTGCTCGTTGTCCATCAGACGTCTGCGCGCACCCAGCTAGCGTGAATGTGCTGGACCCGCGCGCGGCGGACGTGCGCACGCCCGACAAGCTTATCGACGGACACAACGCGCGTGTCGGCGATGCTGCACACTCCTGGTTGGCGCCAGTACTGCCGCACACGCTCAACAGGTCAGTGATAATTTATCTTTTAGGTAAATTAAAATTAAACTAACTTTGACCCAGTCTCACCAGTGCACTCGATGATCTTATGACTGCGTCAGTGAGCGAAGTTTGCGCAGCTAAACATTTATTTCAACTTTTTGCCATAGATACAAAGAGAAGTTGTTTCAACTGATCGCATTGCATTCAACAGTCAATTAATTTGCATCGTGTAAATTGGTCTTATAAAAAGTAGGGATTTGAGGAGCCCGTGGCTAAGTACTAACAGCCGCACGGGTCGATCTATCAGGTTAAGCTACGCTTGCCAGGGTTGGTCCGTGGATGGGTGACCAACTTTACATATCGAGACTCGTCCGTGCCTCGGAAAGCACGTTAAGCCGTTGGTCCCGACTGTCATTCGTGGATCTTTGACAGGCGTTACGGGTCGTCAGAAGCCCGAAAGTCTGACAACCAGTTTTACCAAGGGGTATTACCTAGTTACTGGGTTGTGGAGGTCAGATAGGCAGTAGCTCCATGTAAAATACTGGTATTCAGCTGCATCCGGTTAGACTGGAAGCCGACCCCAACATAGTTGGGAAAAGGCTAGGCAGATTGAATTTTGAAAAGGGGGGTTTCTGGCGACAGACGGGCATGAAAAGTTTCGATTGGCATGATTCACATAAACGTTGCAGCGCATTTTATTTTTGTTTTATCCCATTTTTGTGTCCCTTTGATAGGATAAGTGGAATCTGCCTGTGTATGTCCAGTAAACTCGTGATCATTGTTTTGTAATTGAAGAATAAAGAGAGGTTATCTCCCATCTCCCTCCGAAAATAAAATCCCAGCAAGCGTGAACCTGTGATCCATAACATAATCCACAATCCAACATAATCCACTTTTATATGAGTGGATACTTGTAATTGGCCTTCTTCTACATATTATTTCTGACTACCCGAAAGTATTAGCTGTAAGTTTTCTTAAAATTAATAAAATAAAATAAATAAATAAAATAATTTCTTCTGCAGGGTATACTTTGTATTTGATGTCCCAGTTTCCGTGTACGGCATAAAGATCTGGAACTACGGGAAAACTCCAACGAGAGGTGTCAAGGAGTTCGGGGTAAGTTATCCAAATTGACTCTACTTACAGATTTCTAGCAACCATATTGTACTATCTATGCGAAGCAATACGTTCTTTTATGTATTTATTTGATGTAATATTAGGACAGATCCTTACCTTTATTTGTTCCTCAGGTTTTAATGGATGACCTGCTGTTGTACAACGGAACCTTGGACTGTGCCAAAAACGATGAGACACTCAACTCGCAGTGGTTCTGTTTGCAGAACTTGGATGTCGACACATTGACACCTTCGTGAGTACCAACTTGTACCTATTCCGATAGGACTAAATCTTTGAGGATTAGATGGTTTTTCTTAGCAATTAACGGTCCTTTAAAAGGGCCCTTCCCGATCCGTCTATCGTCAACGCAGGCATGGTCGAAAAGCATGTTGTTTCATCTACCGCTAGTGAGAACTACTAGCAAGCAAGTGAGAACGCGATAACATTGTGCGAAAAATAGTGTGAGGAAATTTCATAAAACTTGTTTCAGGAAATACGTGTTTTTGAGTGAGCTTTACTAGTTTGTGAAATAAATTTTTATCATTTCCAATCTCCATTATACATATGTGCAAGGTTTCTATGCAGATGTTTTCTTTACTTTTACAATTTATGAATACATTATGAACGGCCAAAGTTCAGGTAAAAATTGTGCAAAAATGCAGATTTTCGGAGGCTTGTACTGAATTTATTTCTCGAAATATAAATTTTTTGGTTTCATAGAAACCTAGAAACAGTGCACAAGATACCTATTAGTTTAAAAATTTCAAAGAAAGTTGTGTTACGACGCCATAATCACGTATGAGCGTTTGTATGAAAAGTATGATGGGTTAGCCGCTCTTAAGCATGCCTCTAACTCATTACACTCTTCCTTGACGTTCAGGCTTCAGGCACTATACTGTGGCAAGCCGAAGGACCTCTCGACGTGCTGCTGTATGTCTCTAGATAGCTGTGATTCTTCGCAACTCAAGTGGAATAATTTTTCAATATTCCAGTTCATCGGACCTAAGTCAGCGTACAACGACCAGCGGATCGAGCGAAAACGCGGATCCATCGGCGCGGCCACACACCAGCGTTCACGTGTTCCAGAAACTTAGACAATAACGGACACACAGCTCAACGTACCCTCTGTCAAATTCCCGTGCACCTTTCAACCTATTTCAACTTCTTTAAAGTGTTAAAGGCTGTTAAAGGGTTTTTCCATCATACATTTCTCAGTAGCAGCCCGGAGTCTGGATTTGTGTCCGGTTGATGGCAATAGGCTTGCCCTATTACATGGGACTTTAACATAACTGGCGAAATGTGGGTGTAGGATCTAGGTATACTGTGCCTGATATAGGCGTTATGTCTTAATTATAAAGGCTATAATCATTTGCATGATTTTGACAGACAGGCACTTATTTGTCAGTTGTGTTCGATAAGGTTATTGTCAGTTTTGGACCAAACGACAACAATGTTGTTTTAAACAGATTTGCCCCATTTAAGAGAATATTTGTAACTTATAAGATTTGGTTTAAGGAGTCGATCGCATTGTTTCTGAATTGAAAAGGCGATGTTTAAAATTTTTAAGATTTTTTGATGGTTTAGAATAGAAATTGAATTCTTTGGAAAAGAGTGTAGACGATCCACTTTAGCACTTGGTTTCATTAAGAATATATTAGTTTTTAGTAGGAAATGCAGGCATGTAGTATTTTCGTAGACTGCGCACTCGCCAAAATATTTTTTACCTTATTTATATTCACTTTTACTGTTGTACCTCATAAAGTTATAAAAACCGTAAAAATTAAAACAATTAGAAGGTAGTATTTAAATTATTGTAAGGTTGAAACTTAGTGTAGAATCAGACTATATTAGTGAAACGCTGTGTGGCCTGATAATGGTGACGTTTCTGATCGGAAATTGTTGTAGTTACGTGACCATGTAACGTAAATTTTGTAGTTACGTGACCGTGTAACGTAAATTTTTGTACCACAAATAAATGATAATTTATATTTCGGAGGTTTTTCATTTCATTACACACTTACTTACACTTTGGGTATTAGGAACTTTAATTCAAGCGAAAATGGTTCAATTCCGTTTGCTTCAATTACACTAATTTAAAACAATCGTTCTCATCACATTATCTAATCAAAGTAACCAATAAAACAAATACAATTATTCAGCTTAATTTATTGTTCAACTACTAACAATCACAGTTTGTATGTTGCTTTGCATCGCAACTAGATAACAGGGCAAAATTGAAGGTTTTCAACTTTGCCAATATTTGGTTCACTACCTACTTATGGTTTATTTAAACAAATACATTGGACGAATGGTGAGTATGAAAGTGTCCTTTATAAACCAAATATTAATTGGTAGTTCATTAATACTAACACAGCAATTTTTGTACTCTACAAGAGTCAACTAAAATACTATTACTATAGTTATTTGTACGCAAATCTGTCGAAGAAAATTATCACATTTTTTATGTTTTGTATGGCAGTTATTACGGCATTCAAAACTAGTATTTATGTTAAGGCGTTTAAGATTCAATTTGAACACATGGCACGGCAGTGACATTCATTTTGTTCTAAATCTAAAATTCAAGTCTAGAATTTATTGGCAGTGTTGATTCAAGATCACGACATTCAAAAAGAGTAAGAATTGTAAAGCATAAAAGACACGTTCTGTTTGAATTGGCATTATTTTTGGCAGTAATTATAAAACGGAAGTGTGTCTGATTTGTCTTAACACCATATTCCCATACATATTCGAACCGACAATGGCTGAAAATGGCACAATGTTAAGGCCTGAATTCCTCTTACGCTGATGTCGGTCGCGCGTGCGTATACACATTGTGTTCTATATAGCACCATACTGCGCCGCTGACGTCAGCGGCGCGTACGTACGTACGTTGCGTACGCGACCGACAGCGTAAGAGGAATTCAGGCTTAAGATAGGATTTTCGTACAAACAACTAGATTCGTAACTACAATATCAAAACTTTGAGACAAAACGAACTAAACAAAGCCAGTCTCAACAAATCAATGGAAGAAGAAAATAATAAGAATGTACAAAAATTTCTTAATAGTGTTACCAGTTACTAGTAACAATCATTAGAAAAATATAAAAGCCTACAAAAGGCCTACAATATGCAAATAACCACCACACGTTAACTTCAGTCTATCCCTAGTTCCTTACATGGCAACATTTTGAAAAAAAAAAAAAATCTAGGTTGCCATTCTCTTAGATGAAATCCTTGTCTAGTCTTTGCCAATCCTTTATTTATCCGTCCTATTTTCGTATAGTATCATATTCTCGCTACATTGATCGGTTATATACCATGACTACAAAAAGCTGAAGCCTGATTTACACGGTGCAATATAATTGCCTGCGGCATACCATAAGTTGGAGCAACAATAAAAATTGCACCGTCTAAACTTTAGACGGTGCAATTTTTACCTCGTCTAAACACTGTTTAGACTCTTAAACAGTGTTTAGACGAGGCAAGTTATTTGTTACGGTATCTAACCGCAACACGGTGACACTGCAATGGATAAAAGGACACAGCTGACGAACTTGCTAGAAGAGGATCTAGCACGAGTCTGTGGACCCGAGCTTATCGTGCTAATCCCCTTCAACCAAATACGCAGGTGGCTACAGGAGTTCACCCACACACAAGCAGAGAACTGGTGGACCTCGACACCGGGTTGCAGGCAGTCCAAGGAAGCTATGCCATCCTTGGATAGCAGGCTAACCAGGCGTTTATTACGCCTGGACAGGAACGTCCTGCGCCTGATGACGGGGACCATCACGGGGCACTGCTCGCTAAACAAACACTTCCATACAATAGGCATAACGGACAGTCCTCTGTGCAGGGCGTGCATGGAGGCTGAGGAAACCGTCACGCAATTGCTCTTTGAATGCACAGGCATCACCTAGATTAGAGCAGAAACCCTCGGGTCACTCAGATCTTTCACTAATGTTCTGAACAGACCAGGAGTTTTAATTAACTTCTGGAGGGAGGTGGGCTAGTTGGAATAACCACCAAACGACCGCCATGGCCCACGCACAATGGTCCACCTGACGGACTAAGTGCGGAAACCAAACCCCGTAACATAGATACAAGTAATTTGTTGCTTCAATTTTATTGTATGCCACAGGCAAGAAACTTACATCGAGTAAATGGAGCTAATTAATGGCAATAAGTCACGTATTCATTACTTTTGATGTGTAACATTTTTCCTCTTGCTTTCCTGCAATCTGTGCACAGAACATAAATATACAGGGTGACAGGGACATCGACGCGAAAACTGAAACCATGGATTCAGTACATGATTCTGAACCCCCCTGCGTTGAAATTTTTCGTCGGTTATTTTAAAAAAAAACAGCTGTTTCATAGAAAAGTACAATACCTACGCGGTCAAAATGTATGGAACCGCTGATTTTTTTTAAAATAACTGACGAAAAATTTCAATGCCGGGAGGTTCAGAATCATGTACTGAATCCATGGTTTCAGTTTTCGCGTCGATGTCCCTGCCACCCCGTATACTCAAAAAATCTGTGGGAGTGATATTGTGAAAAGGGACAGAAGTGTGTAACAGGAAGCTAGGGAAGCGCGTGCTAGAGTTGGCCGTCAGAAACGACCTTGTCGAGGCCCCGCCCCTTTAATGTTTCTTATTACCAAGGTGAGATGTCAGATGTTACACATGCGACTACTGTAAGGCTCGCTTGTTTTTATTTTAAATTAATTCGATCATCGTGCTATTAAGTAAATCGGGCAAACAATATACTGTTCCCACCTCTAGCAATTCTAATTCTTCCTTAGAAAATGTCTTATCCGATATTAAGTAGATAAATTCATAATACTATTTATTTAATTCATATATCAGTATTTCGAGTAATCCATAGAAACTCAAGACCTTAAATAATGTACAGTACCATAACATCGGGATTAAGAAAGAGACTGTCGCAGAAGTAAGAGTGACAGAGAAAACGCGCTACAAAGCCGAACGTTTTCCGAAATACGAAGTGCCATATTTATAGCCGGATACTGCTATATTTTCTTGCATTACAGATAAGACCTATAGTTACGAGGTAGAGAACTCTAAATATTCCGTAATATTTTTGGTCAGTAAGGGCGAGCACGCACTAAGACTGTTTGCAAAAATGCAAAGTATTGGTTTATATGGTAAAGTATGGTAAATTGCAGCGACATTTTTCTCGTATATACACGCACTGCCATATAAACCAATACGTTGCATTTCTGCGACAAAATAATCTCGCGATAAAAAGTCGTTGTGCGCGCTCGCCCTAATGTGATAAAAATTCGACAATAACCAAACCGATAGGAAATATCAACTCTAAGTTAATCAGTTTTGGTCACCTAACTGAAGAAGTAGACAGATCTTAATACGCTATTTAGGTCAAAATCTCCTTTGCTGGGTACTTTTTGTAGTAGGTTGTTGACGCGTTTCTTGTTCGCTGCGCCTACACTTCTGTCCTCAAGCTCACTGGAATAGTTGATAAATTCATATTGAAAGGTCATACTTCTATAATTTAATTTTACTCGAGTAAAGATTATACAGGATACACTATACAGGGTTATTGGTTGTACGTCGGCAATCCGTTAAGGGGATGTGGGAGAGGTCATTTGCAACCAAATTACCCCTGATGACCCCTATGCCAATGTCAACAATTTTCGAGTAATTTGACATTTTATGTTTTAAAATGTCATCAGGGGTGATTTGGTTGCAAATGACCTCTCCTACATTCCCTTAACGGATTGCCGACGTATATAACCAATAACCTTGTATTTATTTTCTGTATACTTGAAAAATATTTTATTTTAAAGTTGTATGGAGAGTTGTGTGGCAGATTTATAATTTTATTGGAATTTATAAAACTCACCTTTCGTTGTAGCTGTATCGCTTGGAAAGAAACTTTGATAAATCTTCTAGGATCGGCTGCGAGTGTAGAGCGACGAATTGTTCACGGCAGATCTAAAACATGATAAATAGTTTTTTCACTCCTCTTACTCAAAAAGTCCGTCATTGTAGCATACCAGAGCGGGGAAAAAATAGTATATCTTGCTCTAGGGGAAAAAGTAATTTTAGTCTGTAACCAACGAGCCTACAAAAACGAAAAAGTTATTCTTATGTAAAACTAGCTTTTTACTACCGCATAAATGGATAAAAACTTTCCTTCAAAATTCAGATTTAACAAATTGTATATTTTTTTAAATAAAATAAACTATTTAATATTGTATTGGATTATTTTATTTTCTCGCAATCGTAGTCAAAAGTAGAGTATAACACACGGCGCTAAAACCCATTCTAACTCGGTTTCTATTTACTCCCTCGCTAAAGCTCGGAAGTAAAACTACCTCGATAGAATGGGTTATTTTAGCCCCTCGTATAACAATCTACTATTAAATAGTGTAGTTTATATGAGCTGCTGTTATGGAACAAGAAGTCGAATCAATTCAGTAAAATAATGCAGTATTTGCAACTTTTTTTTTTGGTAGGGCATCTCGTAGTTGACCTCTGAGATCATGACTACTTAACCGGGCTGTCCTGTGGGTGCCTTAAGCTACTACACTTAAAACTCCAGCCAGGAGTTATTCAACTATGCTAATTCAAACTAGGTGAACGCTCACTAAGGGCACCCCTGTGGGGTACGTAACCTCGGCTTAGGGCGTCAACCGGAGGGAGGACATCAAGGATGGGACGGGCTGGAAGTATTTGCAACATTGAGCTCCGTTTATGTAGCAGCTTTTATCCAGTGATCATTAAAAACAAAAAGGTAAAACAAAATTTAACGCGATGTGGTTCAGAACTTTTTTAGTTCGTCTTTCACATAGGTTTTTTTCAAGAACTACGCAACGTAGAAATTTGATTTTTGGCATATTGTTTGTCACGGTGATGCACACACAGATCGCAAACAAAAAAAAAGAATTTTACTTAGATTTATTTTCTTCCTATAATCTGTGGTCTTGTTTGTGGGCAGATTCACAGTTGTTCAGGCTGCAGTCAAATAATTTATTTCAAATAGGCCCATGTATGGCACTTTTGAACGTCAAATTTACAAAATAATAGAATTTATTCTAGTCGCCCCTTCCAAAAGGTATTTTTCGTATGGAGAAGAGTGGGCAAGAAACTCCACCGTTCATCATCATCATCATCATTTCAGCCGAAAGACGTCCACTGCTGGACATAGGCCTCCCCCAAGCACCGCCACTTCGACCGATTCTGTGCTTTCCGCATCCAGCGGATTCCTGCGGCTTTCACAAGGTCATCGGTCCATCTTGTGGGAGGCCTTCCAACGCTACGTCTTCCGGTACGTGGTCGCCACTCCAGAACCTTTCAGCCCCATCGGCCATCCGTTCTGCGAGCAATGTGCCCTGCCCATTGCCACTTAAGTTTGCCAATTACCGTTACTCTTTTAAAATGTTTTACAATAGTTTGTGCAGATAATGTACCTCGTTCATGCGGTCCACGGAGCACGGATGCGTCCAGAAGCAGTCGTGCACGGACACGAAGGCGACGGCGCCGGCCTCGCAGTGCAGGCCCGTCAGCATCATGTGCGACGAGTCCAGCGAGTGGATGAAGTTCGGCGGGAAGGCGTTGCGCTGCTTCATGGTGCAGGGGCGTCTGGACCAAGGGTATTGTTTATTGTTAATTAAAACGGTAACACCAATTACATTAATTAACATAAAAATTGAAACTGGTATAGTAAACAAAAATATTTCAAATACTAACATATAATAGAGGACAACCTAGCATACTTACTCTCACAAAACATCAGACATACACGCATAATTCTGCTCCATTCATCAGCAAACAGATCACATTGGAGATTGGTGGTCAGGAGGGCGTTAAGCATCCTTAAAGTACGACACACGGGGGACTCAGCTCTGGCGACAGTTTTCGACAGTAGTCGACGGCTTTGGCGATGTCCGATGTATTTGTCGGGAACAAATAGCCGACAGAAAAGGTCGTGGAGTTCGAAACTGCCGATGCGTTCTCTAAGAGTTCTGCAGGCTACTGTGAGCTGTAGAAAGCCTCAAACCTCCAACGAATTGAAGCCCAAAACTCCTAGGAGGTAATTAGTAGGGTACATGAAAGGAAAAAAGTGAAATGCTTTTTTAATGAAGAGTGAGCTCACATATTAATAAATAGCTTTTCCATGACAATCAAGTCAAGTCACTGCGTCATTGTGTATCAGAGTTGTCAAAACGAAACAGAAACGTGACTATATTTCGACGCGGTAGGGCGAATCTAAGGATTTAAATCTTTGCTATTGCATCATGACAGCCGTCACGGCGGCCGTTATGTGCGGCCACCGCTCTTCTAGGAAACCGTAGCTTAAGGGGATAAAACAGTGTCTTATGTCACGGGAGGTTATTTGAATCCCGAGCGTAACGAAGAATTCTAGAACTCCCGACCGGAGCGACGGAGCTCAGAGTTAATGAAGGATCATAATGAAAACAAATGTATTTGCAGAATTATAATCATTAGAATCATCAGTAAAATTCTCTCATATTTCTGCTACATATTTGTTACGGTCGTGAATCATATTTTTATCAACAAATAACCGATACTACAGAAAATTGCATTTTTTATTAGAAAATTTGTATTTTGCGGGCTACCTTAGCGCAACCCTCTTAATAGTGATAGGGGAATATGATTATGACTTACTGAGCCTGATCTAATGACGGTCGGTACTGGCCAGTGGTGGGTCCGCAGCGCCGGTAATAGGGCTGCACCACAGGGAGGCCTAGCGGAGTCACCCACTCCACGCTCTCGCCACAAACCGCTGATATTAATCTGGTGGAGGAAAATAGTAATATTATCATCTATTTTTGAAAACTGGAATTGTATGATGATATTGTTGTAAGGACTAAGAGAAGAATTTAAAAACACTCTTAGCATTTTTAAGTATTTAATGACTTTTGTTTAAAAATAATGATTTAACTAATGATTTTATGAATGAAAAGTTGACATCAATATTAGGTAATAATTATTGAAGTGAGATCTTCTTTGGATGCGTTGGACATTTTGAGATGGGACTAAACCTTTGATTTCGTGACACTGTGACGACACCAGCTTTTGAGCATTAAAAAGACATCAACGCGTTGATTACCGCGGTGCCGATTTTTTTTCAAGTTTTCACTTCTGTCGGCACTGCCGGAGTGCCACTGTTTTTTTATATTATTATCTCTTTGACATTTTCACAGCTAATATATTTGACTAATTTGCAATTTGAATGTTGTTCTAATTTATTTAATTTAATAACAATTCAATGTGTAATCTAATAAAGTTACCAAAACCCTGACAATGTACTTGTATGCCAAGAACGGCAGAATATTTTGAACTATAAAAACATCTTTGTAACAATATTTTCACAAATAAATGAACTGTTACTATAAAATCATTTGAATGGTAACTTTTACGACTGCAAAATATCGATTCCTATTTGACTCAGTTGCGTGCAAACTTCAATTTATTTGCTCGATAAAACATTATCTCGAAATAACTTTAAGTCCCAATCAATTTTATTTACTCAAAAATGCATGTAATGTGGTCATTATTTTGACAACCTTGTTTGAGCAAAGTCGACCTTGCCGTTCTGTTTCAAGGAGCGGCCGACAAAGTTTTGCTGGTCGCTCTAACAGGCCGGCAAAACATTGCCGGCCGCTAATTCGACGTTTCAACGTTTTAAAAAATCAAATGCAAAAAGATTTTATTTAAAACACCTGTTTGTATTTATAGAGATAGGTACAAAAAGATTTTATTCCATATTTGGCTGTATAGTTCCAACTACCATTGTTAAAAAAAAAAACAAAGAAGTAACAAAAGCGCCGTTCAGCGAAAATTTTATTTTTATTTAGTGTCTTTTTCGCTAAAAATGATCTCTCAAAGCGAAAATTATTCCGATTCAATGTGTTTAACACCGCCAGACATTAAAGATGAAGCTAAATTAGTGGTTGAAAATTTAATACCGCGGAACTCAAAGGAAAAATATAAGCTTGCATATGAAAAATTTGTGCAGTGGAAAATCAGTAGGAAATCTAAATCTTTACTTGCTGGTTTTATTTAGATTAGGGTACTTGCATTTTTGAGTAAAGCACTATACAAGCCTTGGCCCACTATGACTGCTTCGCTGGTCACGCTATGATTGCCTCGAGCTAGCCTAGCTACGCTCTAGGCCTTCCAGCTTGGCCATCATTGCAGCCCTTGCTGTCCTCGCTGTAAAGGCCTCGACCTACGGCCTCGGCCTTTATCTCAGCTCGTCCATCAAGTGCTGCACGCTGACCGCGCTGTGTCGGCCTGGAGCTGCGCTACGCTGCGCTGTCGGCCATCATCAGCGCGACCAGCAAAGTAGTCATTATAGACCGCGGCAGTAATGTACTATTATTTTTTCATTTCTAGCCACTAAAGTAATAACTTACTTGGCACAGTCAGTGAACCAGTCCTGTATCAGTTTGGTGGAGGTGAACATCTCTCGCAGACTGTCGAACGTCTTCGTGGTGAGGTATTGGGAACACGACCACACGTGCTCCTTGGGGAACTCGTCTATGTCTGTCGAGATTAATATACGGAGGAGTGTAAGTAGCTAGCAAGTTTCAACGACTGGAAGATATTAATAATGCCAGACTGTAAGTATTCCTTAATTAAGAAACATATAACTAGTTAATTGATTCAGGCGTGACCTTGCGAAAATCTATTATAAAATACAATACGCGTGCAATATGCGTTCAGCGCTCGGTGTGGCAACACGCCATGTTCGGGTTCGCGACAAGTCAATCGTCATCCTGAGGATGCCTCATTGAGAGGTGAAACACGTGTCGATTTCTTTCAGGTTTTTTTATAGCTCTTTAGAAATAGCTAAGCGGAACAGGTTACTAAATATATCCACGTCTATTATATTTTTTAACATATAATTACATTCAGAGAAGGAATGACTATTGAATCTTTGCTTCATGGAGATTTCAGATATTATGTTCAATTTTCTGAGCTGTAAAAACCTAAAAGCTTAGTTGTGGGTTATTTTAAGAGGCTTTTTAGCCTCCACAAATGACATCACGTGCGTTTTCGCCAATTGGCACATCCTGTGAAGTTAATCGTGTTTCGAATTATGATGACTACTTGATTCCCTCTATCCAAACATAAAAAAAGGGAATCGTTTACGAATCCTATAAGTCCTGGTTACCTTTCAGCTGCTTAGCGATCTGCAGCCTGGCTCCAAACTTGGTAACTCCATACACAGTGGTCATGACGGTCTGCTTGATGACTTTTCTTCGTACGAAGTTCTCTAAGATGATGGCTGCGGGAACCCCGGCTGCTGCGTCACGGATTCGCATCTCTTCCACCTGTACCGAACAGATCATTTAAATTAACACTTTTATCTACACTGATATCGTAAAGGTCTCATTTAGAAATCAAAACCAGTACCTGGATGACCAACTTTATCCACGCGAAATTAAAAAGTTGAATTAAATACACTTCGCCTAACAGAAAAATGCTTTAATAGAACTTTCTAAAACCACTCGTGTGCTGAGTGGTATATAAACTCACACTAAAGTTATAACCCCTGTTATCTAACAGTTTCATAAACTATTATTACATACTAGCTGCGCCCCGCGGTTTAACCCGCATAAGTCTCGATCCCGTGAGAAAAAAAAAAGTATCCTATGTTCTTTTCCATCTATATATGTGCCAAATTTCATCCAAATCCGTTCAGCCGTTTTAGCGTGAAGGCGTAACAAACAAACTTACTTTCGCATTTATAATATTAAGGATATAATAGAAATAGGGTTCAAACTGCAAAGATTGACATTAAATTTTCGTTATTCAAAGCATAACTGTACAATATTTATATTTTCTTAATGTCCCTCGGGAATCATCGCATTTCCGAATACAAACAAATGCTAATTTCCATGTCCATCACAATTATTAGATTTATCTTGTATAATAATTTGAATTCAGAACTAAGTACTTTATTGTTGTTTTGTTTTTATTTTCGTGTGAACCACATAGAGCTGTAAAACTATTTTCCTATCTGTCGTGCCTGCGATTTTAGCAGCGTTCCGACCATTTTTTAAATAAATTACTACAAGTTAAAAAAGTATTAACAACTGTATATACTTCCAAGTCGATTGAGAGCGTCCGGTCTGCACCAAGTGTAAAGGGCAACTGATAGAAATCCGACGACTGACGAAACACGAGGTTTGCAGAGAGACATCAAGAACATAGTTGTACTGTATATTACTATTTGCTGCATTCATAAATAATGAATCGTTTGATAGTTCCGTTCACCATTGCAATATAATATGGGAAAAAAATGAAAAAAAAAAAAAAAAAATGAAAAAGCGTTTATTTTGTGGTGGGCTCTACTCAGCTGCTATCAAATGATTAGTAGTATTTAAACACCATAGCCGCAACAACGCTGTACTCATGTTGCCATCTTGTATCTTGTGCACGCTAGCAAGCCCTATGTCGTACACAATACGTACCAAGGCCGCTACAGCGCTGTAGACATCCTGCGGCCTATCAAGCGGCGCCAGGTTGACGGCGGCGGCGCCGGCCGCGTCCCCGCCGAGGGCTGCGTAGTGTTGCAGGCCGTTACAAGACCCGTCTTGGTGGACTGGGAAGCCGCACATGTATTCTGCGGGAGCAGAAAGAAATAGTTTTTAATCGTACCTCGAATAGTTCCCATTTTGCTTTCCTAAAAATATTATTCAACACACTAATATAATGATTGTGCCTCTTTTAGTGAATCCCAAAGAATTCCTATTTTGAGGTCCTAAATATACTAAATAGCCAAGTAACTGCGAACAACTTGGATGTAGCGCTCACTATCCGCTTCCGTGGCACCGCTTGCTTCGCTCGCTCGGCTCGCGCACTGTTGGTCACAGTTCTAACCTAACTCATTTGGTCGGGGTGCCCTAGAATAGTTACTGAGCCCAACTATGAGTAGGGGTCAGAAAGAGGCTCATTTATCTAAAAATGAGAACACATGACACTAATCACAAATACATACAATTCATTAAATAAACCTTTTAGTGTCAACTTATTGCCTACTTTTGTAGCTGTCGAACGAAACCACTTTTATGCCCTGTAGGATCTTCTGTAACGGTAGATATTGAAAAATAAATGAACCCACTCGTACTCAGTAAAAAAATATTTAAATGGCCGCCATTTCAAAACAGTGGCGGGACGCGGAGAGTTTGCGGATGTATCACACGCTGTAAGCTCACGGATACGAGTGAAACACAAGACCAAATAAATATACAATTTTAGACTATAACACCACTTGGATACAGAGAATAAATTAATTCTATGGCTACCTAACACATAACATAACATCACGACTGTTTTACCCAAAAGGTTAAGCAGAGGGGGAGTAACACACTTACAATAGCAATGCTCATTTTGACAGTTCAACAACATTCATTGCGTTATTTACGTTGTTACGCAGACAAATTTTTCGAACTTAGTAGCAATGGATTAGCAATATCTTCAAAATCATTCAGATTGTGACTGTGTGTTTCGCAAATTAGAGTGCTGGTAACCTATTGCTATGTCTTTAAATATATAATTCTTCTGTGCGTGTGCGTCTGTATGTCACTGAACTCCTCCTAAACGGCTAGACGAATTTTGTTGAAATCTTTTGTGTGTCTGAGTGGGTCCTTGGATGGTTTAGATTCACAATTGGACCTGTGGGGTTGCGACTGAGTTTTACAACGGAAATAGGACAACGTCTATCCGGTCAGATTTGAAGATTGAGAGACCTAAAAATACGTAATTTGAGATTTTAAAATTCAAAATTCTTAAGTCATTTATTCAAACTAGGCTGAGAATCAGCACATTTCGAACGTCAAAATTACATAAAACAGTCCCCCAAAACGCCCACACTTCACCACTTCCTAGTGCTTTAGCTGGGAAGAAGAAGTGGCGCAACAAACTCCCCAGCAGCACAGCTGTCTGTTCAGTTAGAAAAATAAATATAATTGATTTTATACAATAGTATGCAAAATAATTTACATTACGCAACACAAAACATAATTTAAATTATAAATTATTAGCCATAATTTATGTCATCTAGCACACGCCAATATACCTACCAACCAAAAATATCGAGAACTATACTCAAGCAGAAATAAAAATAAAACTAAACGTAAACAGAACTTAATATGTATGTATGTGTATGGGGTGAGAGAGATGAAACACAGATAAAATCTTACCATGATCTATGTAGTAACGCTTTTAGAGCTATTGATTTTCCCACCGATTTTACGGAATGCAGTCGTGGGTCATGCAGCTTGGATGGCCACAAAATTGTATTGGATAGGTTGTATAACAATATTGTGGAAACCCTGAGTAATGCCGCTATTAAATCTAGCGGGAAACGTGACTCAAAATTAAGTAAAAATAGGCACTTATGTGGCTGGAACAAACATGTCCGTGAAGCTCATAGAGTGGCCAGGCTTAGGTTCGAAACGTGGATAGCATGTAACCGGCCCACTTCAGGCATTATTTATGACGAAATGCTCGAGTCGCGTAAAGTATTCAAAAGTCGCTTGAAGTGGTGCCAAAATAATCAAGAGCAGCTAAAGATGGACATCCTGGCTAAACACAGATCGGCAAAGGACTTCTCTAATTTCTGGAAAGCTACTGGAAAGCATGAAGTTAAGCCTGGCCTCCCGATGAGTGTGAATGGAAAAAGCGAACCAGTCCATATTGCGAATATGTTCAGGGAATATTTTAAGGTGCGCTCCCCGCTGGGCCCTTCAGCTTCATTTATTGGGTCTGAGCCCGGACATGAGGGGGAGGAGTCTTCTGTACATTTTACGGCTAGTCAAGTAAGATGCGTTTTAAAGAGAATGACAGGCGGTAAATCTCCCGATCACGATGGGCTAAGTGTGGAGCATCTGCGGCATGCGGGGGTTCACCTACCAAGGGTCCTGGCCATGTTTTTCACGATGTGCATGAGTCACTCTTACTTACCACATGACTTAATGAAAACAATTGTTGTGCCTATTATGAAGAACAAGACTGGGGATATCTCGGAGAGGGGGAATTACCGGCCCATATCTCTGGCAACGATAATGGCCAAAGTGCTGGACGGTATGCTTGATTCCTGCCTAGATAGATACATTAAATTACATGACGCGCAGTTTGGGTTTAGACCCGGGCTATCCACGGAAGCTGCCATCGTAGGTCTCAAGCATACGGTCCAATACTATATGGACCGCAGGACACCGGTATATGCGTGTTTCCTTGACCTCTCCAAAGCCTTTGATCTTGTGTCATACGATGTGCTCTGGAGAAAGTTGGGGAGGTCGGGTGTACCGGTGGGTGTTCTGACTATGCTAAAATATTGGTATTCTCACCAAACAAATTTGGTGAGGTGGAATAATATACTCTCTGAGGCATATACGCTGGAAAGCGGGGTGAGGCAGGGAGGTTTGACGTCACCCAAGCTTTTCAACCTATACATAAATGACCTCATCGTCGAGCTCAGTAGCAAGCGTGTCGGTTGCTCGATAGACGGCGTCTGCGTCAACAACATTAGCTACGCGGACGACATGGTGCTGTTGAGCCCGACAGTGAAAGGTCTCGGAGAGTTGTTGAGAGTGTGTGAGGCCTATGCTGGTGCGCATGGCCTTGTTTACAATGTCCAGAAAACAGAATATATGATCTTTAGGGCCACCGGTGGATGCCCCGGTTATCCACATAATATCACCCTGAATGGCTTATGCGTAAATCGTGTCACGAAATTTAAATACTTGGGGCATTTAATTACCGAAGGTCTGGATGACGATCAAGATATTGAGAGGGAGCGCAGGGCTTTAGCGGTCAGAGGTAACATGCTGGCCCGCAGATTCTCCCGTTGCTCTAAACAGGTCAAGATTACATTATTTAAGGCGTACTGTCAAAGCTTTTATACGGGGAATCTGTGGGTCAGCCACACCAAAAGGTCGCTGGACGCCCTGCGCGTCCAGTATAATAACATCTTCAGGATGATGTTGGGGCTGCCTCGCTTCTGTAGTGCATCGGGGATGTTTGTTCAGTATCGCACTGATGGCTTTCATGCCGTCATTCGCAAAAAAACTGCATCCCTGATCTGCAGAATGCGTGGCAGCTGCAACTGTATTCTGAAAACTGTAGCAAATAGGATCTCTTCTCCGTTATGGAGATCCTTTATAATGAGAATTATTTGAAGGAAGTTAAATTGTATTTATTATGTTAGTTTTTTTTTTTTTTTTTTGTTTTTTTTAATTGAATTGTATTTATTATGCTAATTTTAATTTTTTAATTGAATTGTATTTATTATGTTAATTTTTAAATTGAATTGTATTTATTATTTTAATTTTTATTTGAATTGTATTTATTATTCTAATTTTTTATTTTTAATTAAATTGTATTTATTATTCTAATTTTTAATTGAATTGTATTTATTATTCTAATTTTTAATTGAATTGTATTTATTATTCTAATTTTTTATTTTTAATTGAATTGTATTTATTATTCTAATTTTTAATTGAATTGTATTTATTATTCTAATTTTTATTTTTAATTGAATTGTATTTATTATTCTAATTTTTTATTTTGTTAAAATGTATGGATCTATTGTTATCTGAATTAAATGAATTTTATTTTATTTTATTTTTTTAATATAAGCCTCCAGGCATAAAGAGCGTGCCCGCTTACATATAGCTATGTAAAGCTGTAACTGGAAGTTATAAATGATAAACTAGGACCATCGAGATTAAATAAATAAACAGTTAATTACTAGTAACAATAACAAAACCATGATCAGCAAGACGACCAGTCACCACAAGCATTCTGTTAGTTACCTTCATGGTTAGGAGAGCGCACTGCATTGGCAATCTCCATGCAACACGCGAGGGTCTGCCACGGCTCCTCAGACTCTGCCCACCACCGGTCACCTTCTAAGGGACGGTCGGCGGAGTCCAAAATCTTGTCCATTATACTGTCTGCGTACGCCAATCTGAAAGAGAAATATAAAATAAAAAAACAGTGGCACTCCGGGAGTGTCGACAGAAGTGAGAACTTGAACAAGATCGCTTTGGTGGAAGAAAATAACTTGTATAGAACATTGATCCGTGATCTTATCTAAATAAAGAGCACAATCGCGATTACAAAAATAATACTTCTGAAACCTTTTAAGTGAAAATACTTGTGTAGAACATTGATCCGTAACGTAATATAAATAAAGAGCACAATCGCGTTTACAAAACCTTTAAAGTAAAAATACTTGCATAGATCATTGATACGTAACATGATATAAATAAAGAGGACAATCACGTTTACAAAAATGAGGTGTCGTCATGTTGTCGCGAAATCAATGGTTTAGTCCCATCTCAAAAATGCCCAATGCGCCTAAAGAACTTTTTACTTCGGCTTCAAGTTTTCAACTCGCACGAGCTCTGAATGTCTGTAATCTGTAAACCGTTGCCAAATCATATTTTTATTGTGATTGGTTGTTCAAAATAACAATCACCAAAAATATTTTGATGTGTAAACTAACAAAATATTTAATTGTGTAGGCGCGTAGCTCTGATCACTTCCCTTTTTGATATGTAAACTAAAAAAATCAAACCGTATCCATAGGTTATAATGTTCCAACCCATCACCATATCAGGTGCCATTTGAAATAGTACTTGCAAGACTTTCTTCTTCATATTTGGTCAATTCATCCAAAGTATCCTAGCATTCCTAGCATTACATTCCTTGCATTACACAATATCATTTAAACTGAAACCCCTTAACCTGCAGCTTACCTCTCATCCACAGTGCTCTTCTTCATGGTCCCGGTGAGGTTGATGGCGTGCAGCTTGAGCCAGCGCAGGCCGCGCGCGCCGAGCGGGCGCTTGCTGGCGAAGCTCAGCAGGGCGCGCTGCGTGTCGGCGCCCAGCGCGGACACGTGCGGCCCGCACGCGTACACGCGCCCGCGGAAGTCTAGGTTGTGCGGCAGCCAGAACATTGACTCCCTGGAGGAACGGACTTGATTTTAGGGTTATTTTTGTTCACTAAATTTTAATCACGTATTTTTTATAGTTTTCCTTTAATTTTTAGTTTATGAATAGAAACGATCGGATCAGCAGGTATGGTTCAGGAGGTTATAACTCAAATATATGGATCATAACGGACTAACCATACAGTGTGCTCGAGATATTGTACATCCCGTATTTACGAAAAGCGATATTAACATCCATTTTTAGAAGGGACAGTTGAGGACAGTCTTCTAAGAACGTTTTCCTGTAGCCACAGCGTTAACCTACCGTTACTGCCCGGTCTCCAAAATCCACAGTTGTATCTTAAATACGCTGTATTATAATGTAAATAGTAATAAAAGACAACTTCAGTGAGTCTTTTTTGAGGGCTACAAAATATAGACTTTTCACTTTAATTTTAATTGTTTACGTACCTATAATGGTTGGCCAGCGACAGTTTATACAGTGCATCGCACCACAGTGAATGCATCTCAGCCCTCGCGCGGTTGATAGCGACACGTCGCTTGAACGCAGCGGCCGCGTCGGCGCTGCCCGGGAATTGGGACGTGTCTAGTTTTGAAGAGGGGGGCGCGATGTCTAGCTTTTTGTTACCGCCGTCCCTGGAGGAGCAATATTTTGTTACACTTGATAATTGACGAAGTTCGTAGCCTTTTGATTTCAGGACAAGCACAAATAGAAAATATGGGATATGGTCGATTTAGGCTGTAGATCGGCAGATCCAAGATGGCAATTCCATCCATCATTCAACACAACAACTTGCCTTTGAATGCTCGTAAAACTTCAGAACTAGAAAAGTAGCCAGACAACGTGCGTGAATAGTTTTGTTTTCACCAGAATTATCAGGTTTCACCAGATTCTGTATAAGATGATCATGATCTATCTATACATCTTTAAAAATAAAACAGTCGCACTCCGGGAGTGCCGACAGAAATGAAAAATGGAAAAAAAAAGTCCGCACCGCGGTAATCAACGCGTTGATATCTTTTACTCTACGCACCGCGGTAATCAACGCGTTGATGTCTTTTACTCCACGGTGTCGGTAAATTGCGTTACAGTGTGCGAAATCAATGGTTTAGTCCCATCTCAAAAATGCCCAACGCGCCTAAAGAAGTTTTCACTTCAATAAAAATTTAAGTGTCTGTTTGTAAAGTTAAAATAACAGCTTGTTACTAAATCCATATGAAAGTATACATACAACAAAACAATTTATAAAAAATTTGTCTATCTATCTGTCTGTCTGTTTGTTCCGGCTAATTTCCAAAACGGCTGGACCGATTTCGACGGAACTTTCCCTAGCTACTTTCATTTTAGAAAAAAAAATACGGCGAATCCGCGGACAGCAGTTATTTATAAAATAAGTTAGTTGAAAGAAGTACAAACAGTTAATAAAATAATTGATAGTGAACTTTAGATAACTTTTAGTCAACAATAATCGGATATTCATTTTTTTTTTATGAAAGACAACCAGTGTAAAGATTCACCTCGTGAAAAAAAAAACCGATTGATTGATATCGATTTTTAACAATTCAAACAACTTATTATAAAAACTTTTTACAAAAAAAAACAACCGACTTCCAAAAAAAGCACTACAAAGTGAAAAATAACTTTAATTTCGGAAGTCGGTGTCTTTGGTTTTGAATTATCGTTTTTTGCCACCGACTTCCGAAATTAAAGTTATTTTTCACTTTGTAGTGTTTTTTTTGAAAACCGGTTGTTTTTTTTTTTTGTAAAAAGTTTTTATTTTTTACTTTTTAGTTGTGGTATTTACCCCACACAAATTCGAATACCACTACCTGCTATGTAAATAACAGTAAGAAGAACTTAACATAATCATCCACATACTAAGTGAGAAAAAATTCGTATTACTAACTCAAAAATTACCCAAGCTAAGTTAATACAATTTATATGGGACCACACCAGCTGTTACCAGCTTTCAAATAAAAAAAGAATTTTCAAAATCGGTTCACCCAATGGAAAGTTCTGAGGTAACAAACATAAAAAAAACATACAGTTGAATTGAGAACCTCCTCCTTTTTTAAAGTCGGCTAAAAAGCAATAATTTTGAGGAGTCTTACCTAAATATCTGTATCTGCAAATCGAGTATAGGTTTGTTGATTATCCAGGGCACCTCGCCCAGCTGGTTGAGACTGTCCAGGACTGGGTGCAGGGACTCCGCCGGCGCCGACTCAAGGCGCTTCCATTGACTCATCACGTGGAGTGGCATTCTAGATGGGTTTCACAAAAGTACTTAAATCACATTGTATTTGAAGTACTGAAAATTTGGTTAAACAATTTCATTTGACAGAGAAATAAATTAATCCAATTAAATATGGGTTTCAAGTTTGTATAATTTTCGTGGGTATCGCAACTGATGGAGGGTTATTTACCTATTGTTTTTTTCCAACTGATGTTATTTCCACTTAAACAAACATCAACTATATGACGTTGTTAATAAAGTTGAGTTTAGGCTGCCTAGTACTGTTAAAAAAGTCATAAAAAAATATGATGTTGTAGCGCAAACTGAACCTTATGTGTAGGCATTAAGTACAGTTGTTTTTCCTAAAACTTTTGTTTGTTTAGATGTTTGGCAAATAAATTGCGAATGCAGTTTACATGACAGTGTTTTATAGATGCGATTGAACTTCTTTGGAATCTGTCACTATTACGTCAAAGATAAATAACTCGTTCTTGTGAATGTGAACTTGTGTTCGCTTCAAATAGCCTTATAATTGCAACGTTCAACTTTTTCTAATTCTTCTTGCAGAGCTTTGAAACGTTTTTACTTTGCAAAGCAGCAACTACGTTACGTTAGCGCAACGTTGCGTTTAATTAAAATAGGTGTTTATTTTTATTAATTTATTTATCTTTTGTATAGATTCTTTTCTATTTTGTGCATGGCTTAGTGGACTGTAGATTTGTTGACCATTTTCTATTTTGTTAAGAACTTGGTACTTGTTGAAAGACCTACACTGTCCTCCCATACCTTATAAGTATTACACTGTTATTTGAAAATATTGTAAAAGCCAATTTTTTTTTAAACAGTAACCGTGGAGTTTCTTGTCGGCTCTTCTCTATAGGAAACGGCCAATTGGAATCGTGCACCTAGCTTCTGATGTTTCATAAGTGCCCATGTATGTTTATGTGAAATAAAATATTTTGAATTTTGAACGTCTTCGCTACGTTAGTATAGCGCCTACACTACATTGGCGTAGCGTCTACGCTAAGCGTGAAGATTTACGTACCTGACCAGCGGCGTAGGAGTGACAAGATAGGCGCCCCTCTGCGTGTCGGCCCAGGGCGCGGGCGGCGCGGCCGTGGGGCACAGCGCGGCGCGCATGCGCAGGCCCGGCGCCGCCGCGCCCGCCCACAGGCGCGCCAGCACGGGGTGCGGCTTCAGCTCCAGGCGCACCATGCGGCCCCACGGCCGGTGCACCTTGTACACGGCGGGCAGCTTCTTCCTGTAGGGACAAAAGGAAGTTTTATGAACAATAGGTGTACAGAATAATGGATTAAAAGAGATAGCTAAAATAGGTACGAAAAAAATAGTAGATTGTTTGCCAAGGGAGCAAACAACTATTTTTAAAGCGAGAGTGTTTCTTTGAATCTAGAGCGGAGCGAGAGATTCAAAGTACGTCACTAGAGCTTAAAATAATGTTGCTCCCAAGGTGAACTCTACTTTTTATCACCCTCTATGAGAAAAAAAAAGTGTGTGATCCGATCCCCGTCAGGAACGAAGTTCCTTCTCAAGTAAGATTTTTTTTTAAATCGTTGCCGTCATCTTGGATTTACTTTTTGACCTCATTATAGACTTTAGCACCATTGAAAACCATGAAAACGATACCAGTGATGATTTTTTTTTAAATTTTTAGGGCCGCCATCTTGGATTTTTATTTTGACCAAATTCACACTTTCTCTCTCTTGCCAGCCTGTTACTTGATCATACAATGTTTCGTGTTTGATCTCTTTGGTGATTAGAACTTTTATTAACAATGGTGCCGATTCTCTTGTACACCGAACTAAACTAACTAAACTATCACTAAAATTCCTTACTTTTGACTATGAGAATCTCAAAGCTATTCTGCAAAATAAATTCTCTAAATTTAAAACTAATTTTGACACATCTAAATCGAATTTGACAAACGCGACTCCACACGTGATACCTAACCACGTGAATCTTTTTAGAGCCGGAGGCGCGCAGGGGGGGCAGCCTCGACATGTTTTATATGGATTTTTCACTTTTTGTGTGGAAAATAAGAAAAAATATTACTTACATGTAGAGTGTTAGGGGTTTACGGGTTTCATAAAGGGTGTCGAAATTTTCATTATTTTTGCGATTGGACACACCGTTTTCGAGATATAAGCAAAAGAAAAAAAATATTAATTACTGTTTTTTCATCTGAAGTCGAGGTGTTGGTGTGAATTTTAGTTCATGACAACCAATTTTATTCCACATGTTTTTAGTCGCGATTAAAAATAGTCGTATTTAGTTAGAAAATCTAAATTTTAGGTTAAAAACGTCAAATTCAGAATAGCAAAATTGCCATTTTCACTAAACTAATATCTCAGTGCCATCTTAGTGCTGTCAAACTAAAATATAGTTAAGTTGTGTCACTTTAGTCTATTTCAGAATGGGAAATTGTCGTTTGACAGGAATAAACTAAATTTTGGTGATTTTTAGTTTAGTTTAGAGGCATTTGTGACAAGAGAATCGGCACCATTATCCACATTCCAAATTCAAATCACTTTTACTCCCTAGGGATTAAAATGCTATTTTAGTCCCTGTTTACGAGGACTAAACTAGCTATTTTCGAATAGATGTGATAAAAAGACGATTAGTACATTGACATTTTGACGCAGTAGTCACCTCTGACACATTTACACAGTGTGCTCTACAGTGTTTGTCCACTGTACAACGTCAACGAGAAACGAGATTATTCCAACCGAACGTAACGTCTCGGTGGTGGGGTGCAGTGGACACGCAGTTATAGTAAATGTATGGATCTCGTTCTCATTGACGTAGCGGTAGACTACCGGCCTTAGGGTACCATACCTGCAGAGACGAATCTCAGTGTAAACTTACGCTTCGCTGTCAAAATCACAACTAACTCATACAGTTATTTTGAAACGTAGGTTTACGCTGTCTCACCTCTGTATCTTACCCTTATTTTTTTTTAAAACAAGCACATCGGCTCGCTCCATGAACTATGTACAATATTTTTCTTACACTGAATATATAATCAAAACATAACTAAATCTAAAAACACTAAGGCCCGTATTACAGAACGTCACTGAATACTCAAGCATTACTTAAAACTAGATTCAAGCCATTTGATTGGTTGAAACTAGTTTTAAGTAATGCTTGAGTATTGAGTGACGTTCTGTAATACGGGCCTTAAACTACAACTTACTCTTTAGCAGCTTTAATCTTGAACATGTTGACGTCAATTTTCACGTCGTTTATTATAATGTTGTACAGAAACTTGCCAACATTCTGTCGCATTTCCATTGGCCACGGAATCTCTTCGATATCCTGAACAAAATAATAAAAGCGACCTTATGAAACTGAAATGTGCAAGCAATTTTAGACTTTAGGTGGTAAATGTACCGTCAGGGGTGCGAAAGAAATTGGTTGTATACATTTTGAATGAAATATACATATACAATGGTGCCGATTCCCTTGTTCACAAACTAAACTAAATTCAGTGCATCTTTTTCTTTCTATTTCATTAAGAAAAGGACAGAAGATAAATTTTAGTTTTGTCCTGTCAAATTAATCAGCGCTTGACGTAAATTGACGTAATTTTAGTCGGCAAGTTTTTAATCACGTCTAAACTTGTATGGAGAGTGACAGGCGCTGATTAACTACCCTATTAAGCTTTGTAAAATACTGGTATTGGCTTACAGTGTAATGTTTTTGATGGCATAATAACTTACCAGACTAGCTCCTTCCCTGTTCATGTGTTCGAGAGCTTGCCACGCCTGTCTGCCGTTGTACGGCAAACCGGTGCCGTCTACGGACTGACGTCTAACGTACCACTCACAGTACTTTTCATATACACGCTCGATCTTTTTCAAAGTGCCGTTTCGGCGGTACTGCTCGATTTGGTATCTGAAAGAGTAAATTAATTTTAGCTGTTTAGTTTAATTCATTAAAACTTAACAAACAGTGGCATTCCGGGAGTGCCGACAGAAGTGAAAACTTGAAAAACAATCGGCACCGCGGTAATCAACGCGTTGATGTCTTTTAGCCCACGGTGTCAGTAACAGGTCGCGAAATCAATGGTTTTGTCCCATCTCAAAAATACACAACGCGCCTAAAGAAGTTTTCACTTTAAAAAACATAATTTTGGCTTAATGGAACAAAAAATCCACCTTATGTCAACGAGATAAGAGCATAGATATACATATATATTTTTTTTGCTAAATATGAAACTATTATGGAAGTAAACGGGTAAAATCACGACGAATTAATTCAGAAATATCTCTTCTTTTTACAACTAGTTAGATTATATAGGTCGATTAAAATTACAGAAAATATTGGCAACACTTACTTCTGATATACCTGCGTTCCTAAGTCTCTCTGTAATAGTTTGAGCGTAGGGCTGTACGTTTCGCTGCCGTCTACCAGCTTGCTTAGCTCGCCCATTATTAACTCTACAAATTGATCTACCTGTAACAACATTGAAAATACTCGTACTTTAGCAAAATTAATCTAGGATTTGTAATAGTACGTCATGAACCTCCCTGTAAGCATTCCCCAAGAGAAGAAAAGTGGGCGGCAACTAGAGATGTCAGTGAGACATCACATCGATGTTTTCAAAACATCGATTTATCGTTCATGAACATATTTTACCATCGATGTTTTTATGAACGAAATTGCAACCCCAGTAGTAACTGTTAAGACACTTTTTGTGCAAATATCACTACATAGTATAAAACAAAGTCGCTTTTCCTGTCCCTATATCCCTATGTATGCTTAAATCTTTAAAACTACGCAACGGATTTTGATGCGGTTTTTTTTAATAGATAGAATGATTGAAGAGGAAGGTTTATATGTATAATAACCCGGTTTATACCCGTGCGAAGCCGGGGCGGGTCGCTAGTATCTGATAACAACGAAGTATATTACGTTTATGATGTTACATATGATTATGATAACTATGATTGATGGAATGATGCACATTACATAGATTCGGAAAGCATTAAAAAGACAGTAAATAATCAGATGAAAATCAACTTTTATTTTAAATCAATATTCATTCCTCAATTTTCGTTATTGCACCTACCACTGTTTGTCTCTGCATCATCCAAAGGTTGACTGGTAGAAAATCCCTATGGTATTTAATCCACCTCTGAACATTTGTGTGCTTCAAGTAAATACATTTTTAACCGACTTCCAAAAAGGAGGAGGTTATATGTTCGTCGCGTATGTTTGTTTTTTTTTTTTTATGTATGTCCACCGATTTCTCCGTCAATTGTGGACCGATTTTGAAAATTATTTTTTTGTTTGAAAGGGTGTGCTCTGGAATTGGTCCCATATAAATTTTATTAACTTTGCTTGGATACTTTTTGAGTTAGCTACAAAACACGTTTTTTTTTTTCCCACTTATTATGTAGATGATATGATAAGTTTCTGTCACTAGTAGCAGGTAGTGGTATTCGAATGTGTGTGGGGTAGGTACCACAACTCAAAAGTGAAAAATAAAAACTTTTTACAAAAAAAAACAACCGACCTCCAAAAAAAAACACTACAAAGTGAAAAATAACTTTAATTTCGGAAGTCGGTGGCAAAAAACGAAAATACAAAACCCAAGACACCGACTTCCGAAATTAAAGTTATTTTTCACTTTGAAGTGTTTTTTTTTTGGAGGTCGGTTGTTTTTTTTTGTAAAAAGTTTTTTCTAGTGATGTGAATAACAGACTTACCTTTAACACTGTTAGGTAAGGGTACAAAGTGATGGCAGAATGTGAGGCCCAGCTCTGCGACTTGAGCGTGCCGAGGTTACGAACGAACGACTCGTGGATCACGCCGCGCCATTCTGCTTCCGTCTCTGATAGCTTCTTCCTCTGATAGACAATAGAAAAACAGTACTTGTAAAGATTATTATAATAAAAATAGATATTATTATAAGATAAATGATACTCCCCCCGACCCTTGCTCGATAACGAAGTGCCAGCAGTTGTTGCAGCTGAGCACGTAGCTTTAAATTCCCTGACTAATAATCATGATCAAAACTTTGATCCAGCCCGTCGCATTCTTGATGTCCTCCCTCCAGTTGAAGCCCTAAGCCGAGGTTCGTACCCCACAGGGTGTGCCCTTAGTGAGCGTTCAGCTAGTTTTAATTAGCATAGTTGAATAACCCCTGGCTGGAGGTTTTAAGTGTAGTAGCTTAAGGCACCCACAGGAAAGCCCGGTTAAGTAGTCATGATTTCAGAGGTCAACTACGAGACGCCCTACCTAAAAAACCGGCCAAGTGCGTGTCGGACCACGCACAATGAAGGGTTCCGTAGTTGGGATGAATTTATCCCAAAAACAAACTTAACTTTGTAGTTGAAAAATATGTTCTCCCATACGGAATGTATGGGAAAACATGTTTTTGCAACTGCAAAGTTAAGTTGGTCGATTATTACTCGTTAACTTGTAAAGCCAACTTAGCTGTGATAGGTTTCCTTTTAATTTCGTTATATAAACTACTGTTGTGATTTTTTTCACACACCCAAAACCAACCATTTAGCCGGCCGGCCGGCCGGGGGGGGGGGAGTCAAGACTAACAAAAATTAACACTTTAAAGCTTAATATTTCGCAAACGGATCCCTGAATCCAAAAATGGTTTTCGCAAACTCTCAATGTTTTTAAATGACCTTTCCAATGATACCCCGCATAAAGGGACAATTTTTTTTAATAAAAATCTCACCACTTTACGTGTATGAGAGGTACCCTAAAAAAAAATGTTTTTCATAATTTTATTTTACCACTTTGTCGGCGTAATTAAAATATATACCTATGCCAAATTACAGTTTTCTAGTACTAAGGGTCTCGGAGCTAGACCGCGGACAGACAGACAGACGGACATGACGAAACTATAAGGGTTCCTTGTTTACTACGGAACCCTAAAAAAAAAACACTTTTTTTTAAGTCTGTGTACATTTTAGAGACTTTAGTTTTAGCACATTTCGTTTTACAGAAAAAACTAATATAGTTCTAAAAAAATTAATAGCAGACCTTAGTAGCCTAGTTCCAAATGTCAAAGTCAAAGTCAAATCATTTATTTCAAATAGGCCCATGTATGGCACTTTTGAACGTCAAAAATTACAAAATAATAAAATTGATTCTAGTCGCCCCTTCCAAAAGGTAGTTTTCGTATGGAGAAGAATGGGCAAGAAACTCCACCGTTACTCTTTTAAAATGTTTTACAATATTGTTTGTATATGTACGTACATTTGTTAAATAATTATTATATGTGAAGACGATGCACCTAGAATAAAATTACTATACCACAATAGGTAAAAACAAATAAAAATGAAGCAACGAGAGATAATTTAATTTGTGATAGATACATGGTTCTCACATATTTACAAACATTGTAAAAGTAGATGATTTTCCTAAAATTTTACAATTAATAAGTCAGTGTGTAAGGAAGTAATTACAGAATGTAAAATCAATGTCATAAAACACAAAGTAATAAATTTTACAATTACATTAGCAACCAGTTTGATTTTGTCTTGATTCTAAATTGTCCTATGGAGCAGGACCAGCATGTTTCCAAGCACTCTTATCTTGGATATAATCCTCTAATTTGTAATATGCTTGTTTACAAAGTGTACTTTTTATATGAGTTTTAAATTTTCTTTCATTTAATTGCAATATGTCACAAGGTATTTTGTTGTAACATTTAACACAGTACCCCATAAAAGATGTATGTACTTTAGATAACCTGAAAAATGGTTGATCTAGTTTATCTTTATTTCTAGTATTAAAATTATGTCTATCACTTATTTTATTAAAGAGATGTGGATTTTTCCTTACATACATAATATTTTCATAAATGAATTGGCAAGGTACCGTCATAATATTAATCCTTTTAAAAAGTTCCCTGAGAGATTCGCGACGACATAGGTTATAAATGGCTCTGACAGCCCTCTTTTGTAAAATAAAGACGGATTCAATGTCAGCAGCCCGACCCCACAGTAAAATGCCATATGACATAATGCTGTGAAAGTAGCTAAAATATACCAAACGCGCGGTTTCTACGTCTGTTAACTGTCTTATCTTTCTAATAGCATAAGCGGCCGAGCTTAGCCGCCCCGCAAGAGATGTTATATGAGGTCCCCATTGTAATTTCTCGTCCAGCGTGATTCCTAGGAAAACTGTTTGATTAATAAATTCCAGTTTTTCTCCATTCAATATGATGTCACATTCGCTACTTTTAACATTCGGTAATTTAAATCTAATGCACTTGGTTTTTTTCTCATTTAGTACCAAATTATTTACCGTAAACCAATCTTGGACCTGAAGAATAGAGTTATTCACGTCGTCAAGATTTTGTGACCGTCGATCTATTTTAAAGATCAATGATGTGTCATCTGCAAATAACACCATCTTCGGTTGATTTTGAAGTAATTGGGGTAAATCGTTAATGTAAACTAAAAAGAGGAATGGACCCAATATCGAACCTTGAGGAACACCCATTGCCATTTCAGACCCCAATGAGTTTACGCCGTTCACTTGAACTTTAATCTTTCTATCTTTCAGGTATGATCTCAGTAAATCAAGAGCTGTATTCCTAATCCCATAGTGTTCTAGTTTTAGCAGAAGTGTTTCATGGTTTACGCAATCGAACGCCTTCGAGAGGTTGCAGAAGATTCCAATGGCATCATGTGCTTCTTCCCAGGCATTAAAAATGTTCTTTATTAGGGTGACACCGGCGTCAGTGGTATAACGCCCTTTGGTGAAACCGTACTGTTGTTCATGAAAGATGGAATTTTTATTAAAGTGACGTAACATTTGATTAAGCATCAACTTTTCAAACACTTTACTGAGAACTGGCAGAATTGACACGGGCCTATAATTGTTGGGTTCCTTACTATCACCGGACTTGAACAAAGGAACTACTTTACTGAGTTTCATGAGATCCGGAAAGACTCCTTGGTCTACACTGGTGTTAAATATGAAAGCTAAATAGGGCGCAATGGTTTCGATGATAGATTTACAGACTTTTACAGACATTCCCCATAGATCTTCTGTTGATTTAATTTTAAGATCTTTAAAAGCTTTTATAACAGCCTGGGGGTTTGTAAACCAGGTTCCTAAACCTAAACTCTAAAGGGCATGCTTTTACATTATTTCTAAGTAAGGCGGCAGAAAGCGCGGGTGATGAATTTAAGTTTTCGGTAGTTTTAAGGGGAACATTAGCAAAAAAGTTTTCAAATTCCTGAGCTATTTCTACATCTGAGTTGATGGGGCCACGTGCAGTCTCTAAATTTAATTCAGTATTACGCTGTTTTTTCCTACCTGTTTCATTATTTATTATTTGCCAGGTAGTTTTTATTTTATCATCAGCTGATTTTATTTTATTGCTAATGTAAAGAGCTTTAGCTATTTTGCACACACTTTTAAAAGTTTTAGAATATTTTGCGACATACTGATGAAAGCTTGTATTATTCGTATGTTGCTTTAGGCCATAAAGTTCAAAAAGCTTTTCCCTGCTTTTACGAATACCTGGAGTGGCCCATTCACTAAATAAGAACTTCGTATAAATAGTTTTAGTCTTTAGGGGAAAAGTCTCAATAAATTGCTTGTTTAATAGTGAAAAGAACTCGGCGTAAAACTCATTAGGATCAAAAATATTATTAAAACTCTGAACACATAATTTACTTGCCAAAGAATTATCTAATTTCTCTAAATTTTTACATGTAATTGACCTAAACCTTATTTGAATTTTTTGTAAAGGCATGTAGGTGCAAAATGTTATTGTTTGTCCACTGTGATCAGATGGCAACTTATTTACAATTTGTTTATGTAAGTAATCACAATTACAAAATATATTATCTATACAAGTGGCAGAAGAAGCTGTCACTCGGGTTGGTTCCATAAAAACATTTGACAAATCAAATGACCTAAAAAGACTTAATAATCTGATAGTGTTCGAGTTATTTTCTAATAAATTAATATTAAAATCACCACATATGATTATTGACTTACTACTAGCACTAAGTTTCTTTAGTACATCTTCCATTACAGAATCAAATATAGGTAGATTCTGGTAACTTGGAGGTCTGTATACGCATACTATAACATGCTTATCAAGCTCAACACAGGACAATTCAATGGTGTGTTCAACAGACAGTCTTATGATGTCTTTTCGTTCTTTCGATTGAATCGAATTTTTTACTAATATTAATGACCCGCCATGTATCATACGTTTTCGGCTGAAATGGCTAACTACACAATAATTTTCATAGTGAATTGACATTACTTGATGATCTTTTAACCAATGTTCTGTTAAACAAATGACATCAAACTTGGTATTTTCTAAAAACAATTCTATTTCCAGTAATTTGGAAGAGCAACCTTGGATATTTTGATTGAATAATTTTAAAGTATGTTGCCCCCCTTTTGGTTTTTTATTATTGTTATTATGTAAAATATTGCCAGAAGATACCTTTTTATTATTCTCTAATAATAATTGGTTATTTGAAGGGGTAACTTCTGTTGTCTTACTAACTAGTTTAAAAAGTTATCCGGAGTGAACTCCACAACTACAACTGAAGAGTCTAGAATGCCCGTATGAGTTCCAGCAGGAAGAGAATACCCTATCTGACTGGTAGTGGCCTCCAAAGATGTTGGTATTGTAGGTGGATCCTCCTTCGTACAACAAGATAATTCAGAATTAATTACTATGTTGTTAGTATAACTAGACAACACAGACTCGTCACTAATACTACAATTTGTTATATTACCTATAACCTCATTAATATTATGTGCTATCAACATAGCAATCATATGTCTAGATTCCCAAGACAGAGATAAAGTTCTCTGAGTGTCTTCGTCAATGGACCTGGCCAGTGTGATTATTTGCTCCGGTTATGTCCGAAACTGGTTGGCGGCCCCAATAAAGTCATTAACGCCAAAATATAATTTAATAAACTGCACATGATACTCACACAAAACTTCACAGACTCCGACTGCTCATCTTTTACGCCGATATTATGTATTTCAACCTCCCCTTTAATTTCAATATTCAACTGTTCTTTGCCTTTCTGTATCATCTCCTCCAGAGACAATAGACCTTCGGCCGGTGACGTCAACAGTCCTTGTCTATTCTCCACTTGGTCAAGTGTGATCTTGTTTAGTAAGGGACAATTGTAGTCCAAGTCGGGAGATGTGTATTGAGGTTGATAGTCCGGCTGTATTCTGTGGATAGCTTGTAAAACCACCTCACGTTGGTCGTAAAGGAATTTTGTTTTGTCTAGTAAGTCGTTTAGTGTAATATTCTGTAAGAAAATAATTGAGAAATTATTGCTGAATTGAGATGAATATACAGGGTGGCAGGGCATCGACGCGAAAACTGTAACTATGGATTCAGTACATGATTCTGAACCCCCTCCCCTTGCGTTGAAATTTATTGTCGGTTATTTTTTTTAATTTGCTGTTCCATACATTTTGCCCGCGTAGGTATTTCACATTGCTATGAAACAGTCGATTTTTTTTTAACAATCGACGAAAATTTTCAACGCAGGGGTTCAGAATCATGTACTGAATCCATGGTAACAGTTTTCGCGTCGGTGTCCCTGCCAACTTGTAGTACTTATACAACTTTTAGTGATAACATTTTAAAACTTTTAAACATAGCCAATGGCAGCACTAGCGTAACATTTAACACCTTTTCTTTTTAACTTTCAAGATTTTAATGAATAATTTGATTGGCTAGTATAAATCGCACAGTATTCAGTGAACAACAACCAACATTAATATTTTACACAAAATACACACCTTTTGATCCATCTGTTCTTTATAATACTCAAGTAATTCTATTTTGTCCTCCACACTACTTTTCTCTATGCACTCGAAGACTGCTGCGAACGTCTGTGGGTTAGCTTCCACACCGTCTTCAGACATATTCGATAGCAGTTGTTTTGTATTCTCCAACATTCCCTGCAAAAGTTATTATGATTTTTAGCAGATATCTTGTTGTTCCATTGAGTTAGAAATATCGATTTTATTGGGAATTTTTGTGGCTATTGATCATATTTGAGACTAATTTAATAACTCCAGCCAATCCTGATAAAAAACATCTTGACGGACAAATAGACATACAACAGAGTTAGGTAACCTCAAAACGGCGGCGGTGATCTCTCGCGTCCGGCCCTGGTTCGGGCCATGCTACGGAGCGAGAGGAAATGGGAGGCCGTCACCTCCTTCTGCGAAGTAGTAATGCTCGCGAAGGAGGAGACGGCGCGCGTGAGGGAGAGGCAAATTTCGCGCCCTCGCGCCCCTAACCGCCGCAGGAGGAGACACCCTGGGCGTCGGGAATCACAGGCAGATTTCCGGCCACCGTAGGCGCGGGCTTGCGGACGGTGAGCAATGGGTAGCTCGCCGTCCGATAAGGACCAAGGCCGGGTCGATGGCGCGTTGTGTTTTACGCGCGCCTCAAAGAGATATCAGCAGAATTGACGGGGTCCGCTAGGGCCAATGCCTGCCGGGGGTTCGAAGAAAACCGATAAGGACATCGTGGCCCCCCCGGCAACATGGCAACTGAAGGAACACGGGTGGGTTTTAGTCAGTAAGAGTCTGACACGCTCTCCCGCTCCGCCCAGAGCGGGAGAAGTTACTTGATAATTTCCCACCCAAAAAAAAAAGGTGACCTCAAAAGCCTGTTTCACTGTATCTGAAAACTTTCTGCGGATAGACTATATTACTAGAAACATGAAATAAAAAATAATATAAATAAAAATTCAAGTACAGATTAAAGTCATTGCCCAAAAATAGAAGAATTAACCTTTTTTTTTATTTTATCGTTTTTAGTTATCGATACCTACACCTATCACGTCTGTAGAGTTTAGCTATTTTAATTTGACCCTGTAGTACAGAATTTGTGTGCCTATATAGCTACAGTATTTCTGTTTTCGTCCCTCGGGTATCATCGCATTACTGAATACAAACGAATGCTAATTTCCATGTCTATCAATTATTCGATTTATCGTGTATAATAAATTTGAATTAAGAACTAAGTACTTTATTGCTGTAAAACTATTTTACTACTTTAGCAGCTTTCCTCCCATTTTTTAAAATAAATTACATTAAGTTAAAAAAGTATTAACAACTCTATATACTTCCAAGTCGATTGAGAGTGTCCGGTCTGCACCAAGAGCAAAGGGCAACTGATAGAAATCCGACGACTGACGAAACACGAAGTTTGCCGAGGGACATTAAGAAAATAGAAATACAGTACATCTGTTAGATAATTTAACCGAAACCAATCTGGAGGTAATGAATCTGGATACAAAAAAAACTTTTTACAAAAAAAAAACAACCGACATAAAAAAAGCACTACAAAGTGAAAAATAACTTTAATTTCGGAAGTCGGTGTCTTTGGTTTTGAATTTTCGTTCTTTGTCACCGACTTCAGAAATTAAAGTTATTTTTCACTATGTAGTGTTTTTTTTGAAGTCGGTTGTTTTTTTTTTTTGTAAAAAGTTTTTATTTTTCACTTTTTAGTTGTGGTAGCTACCCCACACAAATTCGAATACCACTACCTGCTATGTAAATAACAGTGACAGGAAGTTATCATATCATCCACATACTAAGTGGGAAAAAATACATATTATTGAAGCTAACTCAAAAACTACTCAAGCAAAGTTAATAAAATGTATATGGGACCACCTCTGAACTATGATCTACCAAACAAAAAAAGAATCATCAAAATCAATTCATAATTGGCGGAGTAATCGCGTAATAAAAACACAAAAAAAAAACAGTCGAATTGAGAACCTCCTCCTTTTGGAAGTCGGTTAAAAATAGTATTTTATGATACTTACAGAACGTGCATATCCATGTAAAAGCGTGTTATACACTCTGACGCCATTAAGTTTGGGATGACTTGCGACCCTCGAACCTCTCTGTCTGTAATACTGTAACACTTGATGGGCCTGTAAAAAGGTATATATCATATTATAGTAACTTTACTAGGCATATTTGCCAATGCAAAATATACTTTATCCTCATACAAATTGAGTATATTTTGTATTGACCAAGTAACACGAATATTTTTCGGTAACGGAACTGCCAATGCATTACAATAGGAATGTATTTTCTTTAGAAAACAGATTGTAATCGAATTTCTGCGTACATGGGGGTCAAAGTTTAATTATTTACATTCGACTCGAGGGTTCAGAATTAAATCCTTCGCCAATCTTGTCCTCCATCAAGTTGTTAATTTAGTGCCACAGTTTTGGTCCATAAAAAAGTGATAATAATATTATGATCAAACATACATAATGCACTGGATTAAATTCTTAAATAGGCTTATCTTATTTCACGCCTGTCGCGGTCACCGACTTCCCTGATAAGATAATGGAGATTTCGCATAAAAACTAGGTTACAAGTGATTCGTTTTGATGCGTAATTTTTTGAGAGATTACGAGCGCGCGTGAATCTAATTTGAATCTTATTTCAATATCAATTAAACTTCAATTATTTATTTTTTAAGATTCACTTAAACATGAATTAAGATTGGTTTTATTTACTTAATTACAGACACAAAACCTCCAAGAAATAAATAACATGGTTTACTTCCTGATCTTCATATTCTATTGTATATTAAAATCGTACTCAACATCGAAATCTGACCCGATATTCTTCAAAGAGTGACTTAGTTATTCAAATAGACGTGACCTACATACAATCGTCACTTGTAGACGCTATGTGTATGCTAATTGACACAGAAATTCCGTGCTAATGACCGCAAACAACAAAACAAATAACACAAGATGAACTTTGTAAAGGAAACTACATTTTCTGAAAACAATATAGCTTCTCTAACTGGAGAATCAACATGCTTTGCAAATATAAACTTTAACACTATTAATACATGGTTTAGCTTCTTTTAAACTACGAATTTACTGTCATTTTAAAATCAACTTAGATCCCATATATTTGAAGTTGATTATGTGCTTGACTGCTGGTTTACTTTTTCGTAAAAAATTTAGGAATTAAATTTTTTTCAGATCTAAAATCTTTTGGATGTGACCCATATTTTCCCCAGACTTATATTTTTTTCTTTGTATCATTTTTAGTGCAAATAAATGTATTTTTTTACTTTCTTTCTAAAAATATCTCACCTCCTGTATCATGTTAAGTGAGCAGAGTAACTGTAGATGAGCAGTGAGCACTCGATGCAAGGATTCTTGCTTGCCGCGCCGCTCCAAGTCCCTCATGTCTTGCTTCATAGTCAACTCCTGCTTAGCTCGACGTTTGTCGCGTTTTGCCTTGTTCTTGTCTCGTAATGCTTTTTTCCTGTGGACCCAAAAATGTATGCAGTTTTAATGGACTATTAGGTTATGGTATAATGGAGGTATTTCTAAAGTACCCTGTGTAATAAATAGATACAGTAATTTGAGCTGAAGACTGTTGATTGAATTAATTTCTTAAAATAATAACTAAATAATATGTAAAATTTGCATGCTGACATTAAAAGCATATTATGAGATCGATTTATTATTTTAACAACTTCCTGTACCTTATTTATGCAAAAAAATATGAATGTTTTTTTTTATTAATTCTTTTTACAGACAGGATAGTTTGTTGTAAGCCCAATGTATAAACATTATTAAGGTACTCTTAAATAATGATTGCATTACATTTTAAATCAGAATTTTAAATAATATTAGTCATAACAAGGTAAGGCAGAGCTGTACCTATAGTTACACACACATTTCGGCAATTATGTTTATTATTAAAGTGAAACTTTTATTACATCGTCTCAAACTTTTTAGTCTGTGTGTTGCATGTCGCGTGACGGTCGGCCGCGGAGTAGGGATAAAGTGAAAGGCGCTCGTCAGAGCAGCCAAGGCCAATATGGCGGCGCCTATAGTTCGCAGCAGCTGACCGTGTAAAGTTTCACTTTTACCGTGGTTTCATAAAACCACACAATCATTTTTTTTATTTTAAATAACTTTGTTTATTTTCTGGAAGTAGTAATTTTAATAAAATTAACACTTACGCTTTTTTAATTTTCAAAGTATTAGCAGGAGTAGGTTCCACATGATCTAAATCCAGGTCCTCCCTGGTATCTATTATTTCATTGTGCAGTGCTGGGTCATCATAGATGTCTTCTATTGCTGGATGAGCAAGTCCTTGAGCTCTGGGAATAATGGGGCAAAAGATATTGCATTGGATGTCAGACCAATAGGGGAAATTATTTAAGAATAGGTACTTGGGTTTTATGTTATACAGCTGAATTTTGTTATATTTTTATCAGTTTGAGAATAATTATGTTCTTGTAATTATATTAGTTTTATGGCATTTTACATACAAGCAGCCAGTATTGAGGTTAAAAGTTAACTAGTATTGCTAGCAAAATAAATATACATAATTATACTTACTGCATATTAGTGATATGGTTCATCAGTTCTTGATCATAGCTATCTAACTGATTATCTACAAACAATTCCCTGAACACAGCATGTGCACCCTTTGGTAATGGTCTAAAAACGTTGTCTGACATGAGGTCTGTCTTGCTAGAACTTGTCTCATTTAGGTTAAACTCTTGATTCAACCCTTCATTTATTGCATACCTAAGGTCTTGCAACTTCTGATCATACAGAGTAGCTTTTTGAAAATCATAATAACTCTCTTTAATCATATCTATGAATTGTTTTGTCTTGAATTTGTCATCTAAATTCGATAGTGGATGGCTGGTGTATATCAATGCACACTTATCATCTTCTAATATTATTTCTGACAGGTCTGACTTGCCAGTGACTGCCTTTGAGGGTTTCTTCAGAGAGGTTTTCTTTAATATTTTGTCCCTGACTGTTTGTAGTAACTCAGGGTCTACTTCAGCTACTCTTAAGTTCTTAGCAGGCTTTGTAGTCAGTTGATGTAACTGACCAAGGGAGACAGAACTAGAAGCTAACTTTGAGAGATGCACAGCTCGTAATTTGCTTATTGACACCTTGGTTTCAGTCATAGCCTGGTCGCCAACTACAATAAATGAAGAAATTATGCACAAAGTCATTTATTTACTGGTGTTGGTCAGTGTCAATAATGTAAACAAACACTTACCTTCAAGTAATTCTCCATATTTCTTATAGTTCTTATGTTTAGACTTTTTTCTCAGCGAACTGAGTAGATTAGCCGTTTTCGTAGATTGATGTCTCGCAGTATATAAGTTTTCTAGAAAAAAATAATGCTTGTTGGAAATGTTATGCAACTCAATAACCTAAGTACAGATATCTATTATATGTGTTATATGCTGTCAAAATTAAAGTATTCTTGATAAATAAGATGAAAATACCTGCACCGAGGCGGCCTAATAAAATCCTTCGGCAAAACGAACATTTTATTTCCGTATTTGACGTACTTTTTAGTGAAATGTTCGCAGGTAGCGAGACTCCTTGAAAGGAACTCTGATATATATTCCTAGCAGACGCAAGTCGATGCATTGTCGCCAATTTAATTCAAAAATACAAGATTATTGTACAAAACATGCCGAAATTTGTAAAACCACGTGAAAATTGTAGGACGAATCGCAGAACCAAAATAATATTCTAGTGATGTCTAATAAACCGCATTTATGTCAAACTAACACAAATGTCAAAAAGTATAATTATTACGGTTTTCCAGGGTAGTCTATTTTTAGTCGATTTACACTAGAAAATGTTGCCTATTATAAAAAACTGTCAAATTACAAAAATATCAAAACAATTCGCCAACTTGTCATAATTTTAGAATTTACAATATTTATTAAACAAATATCTGGATAATTTCCTATTATTTATAACAAAGCAAATGGTTACAAATCTGAATTCATATTATGGAGGATAAAACTTTCATTTGTAAGTATTTATGGCCAGTCGAAACATCATATTGGCGATTCCCATTATTTACTCAAGGATTTATTATATTTTGTGTGTTTTATATGTTTTAGGGACGTCTGAACTCAATAGAAGGTTGTTTCAGCTTCGTTTCAAAAATGACTGGCTATTTAAAAGTAAAAAGCAACCGTGGGGGTGAGTTTCTCATAAATGTTTCGCAGTTCTGACTCTTGTTAGAGTCAGTTTTAATAACACTGATTATTAATTAGAAAATAAAGTTTGTGGTTTATGTAGATTATCGTCGTCATAAAGATGACTAAGGCTAATCAGCCAAGCAGCTAGATTCTGTTTTGAATAGATTAATTTCATAATTGTAGAGTTCTATGCTTGATCAATGGCTCTGTTATAATTGGCTATAACTTCCACCAGCATATTGACTTGATGATAACTTAATTAATTCCCAATACTAAAAATAAAAACACAATTAAGAGCCATAATCACATTTAAGATACTATCAATCAATCTACGACTTACAAAATATTTGTACCATTCTTGTTTATGTTTAAAAAAATAGTAAAAGTCATTTATTCAAACTAGGCTGAGAATCAGCACTTATCAAAATGACAAAAAACACAAAAAAAAAATTACATAAGACAGTCCCCCAAAATGCCCACCCTTCACACTTTAAACTCAAATGTACTTCCTCCCAGAATACATTAAGTATAAGTATATCAAACTAACTATCCATCTATCTTCATCAATATTGTCTTTACAGGGAGTTTCACAAATTACTACTGGAAAATGGATTTCCCAGTGAAATGACTATTGACCATGTTAGAAAAAAATGGTCTTATACTTATGATGTAAGTAATATAACTAACATAATCAATTAAATAGAATCTCTAACAAATAATTATTAGGGCACACAGCCTAATCTTACTAGATTTTTAATTTATATTATTGTACAAATTAAAAATCTAGTAAGATTAAGTTGTATAAAATAGTTATTTTATTTCAGATGTACAAAATAGCCAAGAAAACAAATAACAAGAGCTGGAAGTATTTCAAAATGTTTGACAAACATTTAGGGAAAAATGAAATATTAGATAAATATGAATCATGTAAGTATCTATTCTAATAAGAATCCAAGTAGTTGGTAATAACAAAACAAAAGTGAAACACATTAAGGCTTCCTGTAGATGACGTCGGAGCTGCGTCGGCGCCGAACCAAATATTTGTGTATACAAATGAATATCACCCATGCAGCGCACCACCGCCGCACCGCCGCCGGACCACAAGATGAAAATAAATCAGAATAGCTTAGAATGAGAGTAAAATACGCTGCGGTACCGCGGTGCGGCTCCGGCGTCATGTACAGGAAAATAAACTCTACCAATAGCCTTGAGAAGGACTTCAGTGTGAAATAGGATTTCTGAGAAATAGAGAAAATTTTAAATACAGTTTTTCCCCTGAAAGCAAAAAAGGATTATTTACTTATAATTAGGAGAAATGCATTTTTCCAACTTTTACCGGATATCAAAACTATGTATAAGTTGGAAGAATCCATGCTATAAAACATGAGGTGACTGGAGTGGATTGGTAATAATTGCAGTTAATTTGTTAATGTTATTGTCTTCTTGCAGGGAGTGACGAATGGCGACTAAAATTAATTATCTGTGTGTCAGAAGCTAAAGAAATGAAACTAGATCCTCTAACCATGTGGAGGTAAGATAAGATAGGACAACAACAACAAGATGAACACACACACACACAGAACAACAACAACACACACTACAACTTTAACATTATGTGTACTTGTGTTTAATATACAGTACCTACTAGCACCTAGGAGGAGATTGTGGCTAAGTAATAACAGCCGCACGGGTCCATCCATCAGGTTAAGCTACGCTTACCGGGGTTTATCCGTGGATGGGTGACCATCTTTACGTAGCGAGACTCCTCCGTGCCTCGGAAAGCACGTTAAGCCGTTCTGCCGTCCTTACGAAAAGTGCAATAACTAGGTTAAACCTGATTTCGAGAAAAACGCGGGTAAAGATTTTATTTTTGGTTTGTTTGTACTAGATATTGCAGTTAGTTTTAGTATTAAAACCGGCATCGTCATAGATACGTAAAAAGTGTCTAAAAAGAATATATAGATCTCGTTCTGCAAATTCCTAATATGTACTTATCTCAATTCGGCGCAAAAGTCGAGTTATTGCACTTTTCGTAAGGACGTTGGTCCCGGCTGTCATTCGTGGATCTTTGACAGTCGTTACCGGTCGTTAGAAGCCCGAAAGTCTGACAACCAATCAAGGGTATCGTATTACCCGGTTACTGGGTTGTGGAGGTCAGATAAGCAGTTGCTCCAAGTAAAATACTGGTATTCAGCTGCATCCGGTTAGACTGGAAGCCGACCTCAACATAGTTGGGAAAAGGGTAGGCAGATGATGACCTACTAGCTACAATCAAGCTTAACTACTTCATAGTTTTGTTATTGCCTTGCCAAAGTATACATCTTGGCAAATCATAATTACTGTTGATATAGATAGGGTAGTTAAATAAACTTAACCCACTTGGACTGCTTTTGTTGCTTCACACAACAAAGACTTCTCTATGTGGCGATGTCTCTTCTGGACAAAGCATTGATGAAAAACTGCATTTTCTTGGTTGTTTTATCATGGCATTTGTATTGCAGGACCGTTGAGAGAGCCATGCGGTGTCAGGACCTGCCCTCAGACTGCTGTGTTCAAGACATGAAAGGATTGTGGCACCATATAAGAACTACTTTTAATGTAAGTAAATTTTTATTGTAATATTGTTTATGATGGACCAGCCAGATAGTTAACTTGCGCCCCGCGGTTTCACCCGCATAAGTCTCGATCCCGTGGGAAAAAAAAAGTATCCTATGTTCTTTTCCAGGGCATCATCTATATATGTGCCAAATTTCATCCAAATCCGTTCAGCCGTTTTAGCGTGAAGGCGTAACAAACAAACTTACTTTCACATTTATAATATTAAGGATATACCGAAAATTTATTCATTTTATCGACACAATATTTTCCAACCGAATATTCGGCTAAACTTAAATTAATCGATCGATTTTGAAAACGATTTGTTCCTCAAAGTTCTGTCGAAAAGTGTCTCCTGTAGGTTTCAACTTGTTTACAGAGAAAACATCGCATGCAAATCAAGAAGGGTTCGGAACAAAGCGAGTGGCCGCTATACGATGCTATGTTGACCTATAATCGGAAGTACGAACCTGATAATTTGGCCTCCTTGGATGCACAAGCTCCCTGCGTCTATAGAATAAAAAGCTCTTCCAGGTATTCCAAGCATAGCAAAAAGAATATTGACAAGAATGACGACGAAAATGAAAATGAGTTTCATTGTGAGTTTGTATTTAATTTTGTTACAATTATTACCATTTTAATGTTTCATAAATCTCATAGCCTATAATACTTCATTTGAAATAAGATAAGACATTTATATAAACCTTTTTTACAGTCCGTTTAACCGATTTTGACTTCTATTGCGTTGGTATAACAAATGGCAGCTGCAGTAAACACTTGGTATTGTAACCACTTTTTTGCTTTTAATGCCATCCTACGATATAAAAGTCAAAATCGGTTGAATGGACTGTAAAAAAGGTTTGTTTAAATGTCTAATCTTATTTCAAATGGAGTATAGGTACTCGGCGTCTCTAAAATGACTATAACATAGCATGTAAAAATCCAACCTCTATTAATGTTTTCCTTGTTGAAGGTATTATTTTCCTGGAACAACAACAAACTAACATGAAAGAAATTCCAAGACTTAAAAAAAATGCCAAAGGTGAAAAAAAATGAGGAAAATCTCAACAATGCCTCTTAAAGGTTAAATTAAGTAAAAATTACATTGTATTGTAAAATTAAATAGTTTTTTTTCCTCCAGGGTCTAAGGATATCACGGAAACGTTCATTCAGATCAGATTGCAGCATGACTGGTTGTTTAGACAGAAGAAATGGGCGTGGAAGTAAGATATTCATTATATGCATAAACACTTGGAATCGTTAAAGAAAATTGACGATTATATCCGTCATTGTCATTTGTCACTTTATTTTTATTGCTATAAGAAAGTAATAACCTCGTTGAATAATTTATCTTTATCTTTAAATTAGAGTTTACTTTGCCCTACACTCCACAACCGCACAAGTTAAAGAGCTAAAATTTAAATTAAACTCTAACCTAAGATTTTTTCAACAAAGAAGTGTGTTACCTCCCTTTTAGTATTTTGTCAGCTAGAACCAATGAACTTTTATCAAACTGCGCTGAATGGGCAAAGTATTGGTCCTTGAGGAACACCTTTGTGAATGGAGTGAGAGACGAGGGATTACGACCTTAAAAGTTCAGTGAAAGCTAAACTTCGGTAAAATATTTCGAATAACAAACACGAGAGGGCCTCACACGCCTATATAATAAATCGCAAACGTTACATCATTGTGCTTGACTTTATCAAAAGCATTCGACAGGTCAAAGAAAAGCATTTCACTTTTAAAACTGCTGACCAGCAAGAGAGATACCATGCACTCTATAGCAGGGCAATATTTGTCAAAAGTGTGAAAAAAGTTGGGTGTCATGAAGTCAAGCGATTTTGAGCCATATGCGGTGCAACTATTATGATCACAAATCGATCAATACTTTTCAGAGAAGTTTGATATTTACTAAAGAGTGTAGAGTTGTTGTAAATATGATTTTATTAATTAATTTCTTTCTTGCTTTAAATAGTGAGATGTTAAAGATCATGATAGAAGAATACGGATTTCCTAAAACATTAACATCAAGGGAATTGGGAAGAAAATGGGCGGCGACGTTTTCAGTAAGTGCTGTTCTGTATACTGTTACCCGAGCGTAAATATGACACGTCGAGGTTTAAATGATATTTATCTTTGTAAGTTAGTTTTAACAAAAACATATATTTAAAAATAGATGAGGTCGTTTCCCATCCGACTACACTTAGAAGAAATACCAAAACAAACAAACAGTCTCTTTTAAAGTCGAGACAGTTTGAAGTGTGACAGTTAGAAAGTGACACACAGATACAGTATTTTTAACTCACGAAGCGAAGAATGTGTGTGTTAGCACAGGAGCTCTCGGTACTGTCGGTATCGTCCGAGACAATGGCGAAGTCGGAAGTGTGTGTGTCTGTGACGTATTTGTGGTATGTACGACGCTACTATCATGTTCACGCTCACATTCACAGTGTTTGTACAGTTGGTTACCACAAGTAAAGCGCGCGCGCGTCGCTTCGTGAGATAAAAATCCTAACTATAATATATATACTTTTTATCCCGATGTTCCTACGGGATCGAGACTTATGCGGGTGAAACCGTGGGGCGCAGCTAATACGAGAGATAATGGTGCCGATTCTTTTTTAAGTACACTGAACTACTAACTATCACAAAAATTCCTTACTTTTGGCTATGAGAATCTTAAAGCTATTCTGCAAAAAAAAAACTCTTTTAAAAAATAATTTTGACACAACTAAAATCGAATTTGACAATCGCAACTCCACGCGGTACTTATTTGCCCTACTTCATAAATTTTTTTTAGAAGCCGGAGGCGCGCAGGGCCTACGTGTTTTATATGAAATTTTTCACTTTTTGTATGGAAAATATGAAAAAAAACTCGATGGCCCATATTTACGGCTGGGTACTGTACAAGTCCTTTTGAGAAGAGAGTAGATATATAAACTGTTTTCCTCTTTCTACCAGGAGTATCAAAAAGCGAAGGCGACGAACAATAAAATGTGGGTGTACCACAACTTGTTCGAACTGTATTTGGGTGAATCATCCACTTTAAGTCTGAATCCTCTCGTTGATTGTAAGTATCAATAATACTCCGTCTTGTCCAGTTACATTTGCTTTTAATGCTTGACTTAAAACATCAAACAGGTCTTTTAGTAACGGTTCATTATTTAGGCAATTTTCTTAATGTTTAATTTAAAATCGAACATTACTGCTATCACTTTTGTCTTCCTCAATCTTCAGTTCAATTCATTCTAAGTCCGAGATCTATAAACGTTACCCAGTACGTACTTTGCGTTATTCCTGTCACAGTCGCACAACTGTCAAATTACAAGTACCAGATAGAGGCGGCAACATTTCTGTGCCAAAGCACGTGCTAAGTAACGTTAGTAGATCTCGGACTAAGTTTCTTACAGTTTTATCCAGTCTTAAACAAAAATGAATTTTATATTATAAATAAAGTATTCCTTGTGTTTACTAAAGGGCATGAAGAATGGGTGTTCAACTTCATCAGCGCCCGGACAGATCTAGAGCATACATTTAAGACATTCAAGGACCCACTCGGTGGATGGCGGTATGTAACATAACATTAGCAATTCTTACCAAATGGTTTTAATTGTAAATATGTCATTTATAATATTTGTTTCAATTGTTTTGTTTAGTGAGGTCGAAAAGAATTTACGGAGTATCGGAATACCACTGGATCACAGTTTGTTAGACCTGCAAGAAATCTGGATTCATTTGTTAAAAACATTTAGGGTAACGTTCTTTGTTAATCTAAAAGATGTTTTAATTGTTAATAACTTATAGCAAACTCTCAATCTTTCATTTTCTTTGTAGTGGAAAACGAAATTCGCGAACAAAGGTATTCTAAACGAGCAATGGCCGTACTTTGAAGCTATGGGCCGTTATTCTGAAATTCAAGAAAAGAACTCAATAAAAAAACAAAAGATTAGCGAAATACAAGACACCAACGATCATTACGCTGACGTCACAAACGATGACGATTACGAAGATGACATGAAGCTAATGGACCTTAAACATAGGTTAGAGATTCAAGTAAAACCGAAGTTTGAAGTAGAAGAGTCTGACAGATGCAGGTCGTGCTCCAACCTAGCAGCTTGTGTAGATATATTTGAACAAAAAGATGGAGACGAATTTGATGTGGCTTATAAGCTGAAACTTATCGGCGGAGTTGAGGTAAGATATTTACTAAATAAAGTAATTTTTTATTGGTAGAAACAATGGAAATATTGTAGTACTTATTGATTTGTATTTGTCCTAGGTGGAGAAAACAGACAATTTACCTACACACATATGTATGACTTGTTTCCAAGAATTAGAAAACGCTTACAAATTCAGACGGAAATGTCAGGACGTCGATAAAATGTTCCGTTGTTCACCGCGACATATCAAAGTCGAAGTTATCGATAAACACGATCTAAACGAAGCACCACTTGACGCCACTAAAGAAGACTATGATAGTCATGATGCAGATGAAGTAGAAGTCACATTTGAGCATGAAGTAGGTAAAACAATTGAATCAAGTCAACAAAATGATGCAAAACCTAAAGTAAAGAAAGAGAGAGTTATGAGAAAGAAGAAAAAAGTTCGAAGATTGAAATACGACTACTGGAAAATTTGCGAAGTGTGCGGGAAACATACGAGAAACCTCGTGAGTCACTTAGACACACACTCTACTGACAAACTTTACTCGTGTGATGTATGCGACAAAAAGTTCAAATTCAAAAGTGGTTTAATTATACATAAAGCGATCCACGATCCTACGCCGAGGAAGACTTGTGAGGTTTGTGGCAAGACTTTTCATATATTAGCTCAGTACAGAAGACATTTTGTCTATCATGCTAACGAGAGAAAATATGGATGTGACACGTGTGGGAAAAGATTTAATACGATAGATATATTAAGGGTTCATCACCGAACACATACAGACGAACGACCCTTCAGTTGTCAGGAGTGCGGTAAAACGTTCAGAACAGCCGGGTGCGTTAGTAGACATAAGAGAATTGTACATAGAAATGTTAAAAAAGTTCAATAAAATCTATATTATTATTATGGGAAGAGGTCTTTATTGTTTGATTCGATCTTCTAAACTTTTATCGTTAATTATTGCTCACACATCGTTATCATTTTCTTAAAATCTCAGATACGGTTTCTCAGATAAGGTTATACCTTTCAATAGTCATTAACGAGACACAATAGAATTTTAATTGTTATTCACCTCAATGAGGCGTCGTAACAGATGATGAGATAATGGTGCCGATTCCCTTGTTCACAAACTAAATTAAATTTAAGTTCAGTGCATCTTTTTCTTTCTATTTCATTAAGAAAAGGACAGAAGATAAATTTTAGTTTAGTCCTGTCAAATTAATCAGCGCTTGACGTAAATTGACGTAATTTTAGTCGGCAAGTTTTTAATCACGTCTAAACTTGTATGGAGAGTGACAGGCGCTGATTAATTTGACAGGACTAAACTAAAATTTATCTTCTGTCCTTTTCTTAATGAAATAGAAAGAAAAAGATGCACTGAACTTAAATTTAGTTTAGTTTGTGAACAAGGGAATCGGCACCAGTGTGCGTTATACTTTCCTTGAAACTACTTTACTAATAATGACACTTAATACAAATTTTACACAAAATAAGAAGATTATATTGGTGTTTTGCGAGGTAGTAAATCAGCATCATCTAACTGGGCTAAAAGATATGAGCGAATACTTCAAAGATAGCGCCCGGCGCCAACACTTATGTTGACTTAACCGAAATTAAGAGAGCAATGTCCTAGCTTATTAACCTGGTGTTTGTGATGGTGTCATCAACAGAAGTGACTTACTTGAACAACGAAACATTGCTGAACTTTAATGGGAGAACTTGAGAACAGTTTATCATATAAGGGATTAAGAACTGTCTGTATCTGTATACTTACTGATAGTGTCCAAAAATATAGGCCTCTCAACCCTTGGAATGTTGATCGAAATAATACATCAATAAGTGATTATAAGCAGGCGCATTGGGCATTGACGGGCCTGCACCGGCGCCGGCGCAGCTCTATAAAGTTCATCGTCAGTTCGCAGCAGACACCGCGCGCGGACGCCGTCTCGCACTCGAGCTAATTTAGAATCTTCGCCGCGCACGTCAGTGCTACACTAAAACGAACAAAGGGTGCTTCCTAGTTTAATTTAGAATTAAAAGGGCGACATGGCGATATACAGCCCGGTAAGTTGTTTTTTCTTTTATTTTTTGTGTTGTCTTTTTAGTCAAGATGAGATTATAATAACCACTTACTCGGACGTGTCGTATATGATTACCATTTTAATGAGATGCTATAATAAAATGTCACAGTGCGGATAGTCTTTCATAGGCATCGGTTAATTAACTACATTCTTTCTTCCATGCTTGGGAATATTTTTTTAGACTTCCTACAACTTGCGGCTTTATTTTAATTCAAGATATCCGGTAAAGTTAACAACAGATTCAATATTTAAAATTATATGCCCAACAGCAAAGTCAAATAATTTATTTCAATTAGGCACATAAAAGGCACTTTTGAACGTCAACATTCTGTTTGAGTATTTTACTTGCTACAAAAAACAATAATTTGTTGAGGAAGTAACATTACGCAAGAAAGTTCAATAAGAGCTTGACCTAACTATTATAGGACATAAAACACAATCTTTGAAAGAGTGCTAAAAGTCTAAGTATTTGTTATTAATTAGCAACTAATGGTAATGAGCATTCTTAAATTAGGTAAGTACTCGAAAAGGGATACAAATGCAAATAATTCAGATCGTGTAAATAGGTATCACTGATTGTTATGTTAAATTAATCAGAATCTGACATTCGGGTCAATGGAATTGAGTCACACATTATTGAAGCAAAGACTCACTTATCAATCTAATTACTAGAAAAACAACAAAGTAGGTGTATTCATAATATTAAGATTGTAACATAACATTATTCTCCATAATGGTCTGCGTAAGATTCTTTGTGACATTATTGCCTAGAAGCCATCAATACGAAAGTTTATTGCCCTAAGGTGTTGCATTAACGCGTGCTTTTCGCACCTTCTCAAGCACGTTTTGCGCGCGCGCATAATAACGAGCAGTTGGTTTGTTTTGCGACAACGATAATTGGACCAAATATGGTGTTTTGTTGCTTTAAGTATTTCTTTATGGCACTGTACCGTTTGTTTGTGAACTCTGGTTTAGCAATAAATATGAGACGTTAGTTTCAAAGTGCGGTTTGAGCCAGTTGTTTTTGTTTAGATAAAATTTTGTATCAATAAAACAAAGTGAATCGAGTTGTAAGTTACTCTTCTAAACACAAAAAAAAACTTCCAATGGCTATATCATTGCTTTATCAGTATATTATGTTTACAATAAAATAACAAGATAGATAATACCAACAGTTTAGGCAATAGAAGATACGAATGTACGGTATGAACGTATTTTAACAAAACAATCTCGTCTAAAGCCAAACTAGAACCAACTACTAATCACCATCTATATATTACATTTAATAAAACAGTAGAATCCGGTGTTTGTCTGTCTGTCTGTTTGTTTGGAATAGAATATAGGCTTTGTTTCATTAAAATCGGATGTTCCAAAAAAAAGTTACCGTCATAGAAGACGGTATTCTGTAGTGCTATTCTGTAAAAATGTCACCGTGATATCTCAGGTAAAGTGAGCTGCCAATAGTGTCAATCCTTAGCAACTGACAGCTCACTCCACGCTCACTTCACCTAAGATAACACGGTGAGATGGTTACAGAAAAGCACTACAGTTCATGTCGTGAAAAAAAAAAAGGTTTAAATGAACAAACATCTATTGCCGCATGTATGAAAGATCATCACTAGAGAATCGCTCGACCGATTTAGCAGTTTTTTTTTTTGTTGTAGCTATTCGTAATTGTCTAGACAAGGTTTGCATGAAAGAAAATGTTGGAAAATCTACCGGAAAAGACGGAAATACACACGGGCGACGCCGGGCACGAACAGCTAGTATTTAAATAAAGGAATAGGTGTTAGAGGGCTGGAGACGGGTGTCGAGGCAAAAATAAAGAGTTCAATTTAACTTAAAACTTGATTAGTATGGCTTTTGTGGAAGAGTTGCCCACCATTATATTGCCAACACTACTTCCATGATAGACCATCGATCGAACAAAGGAGTATGTTCAATGAAAAGAAATTTGGAAGTGAATCTGAAAAGTAAAGATTTGCTAATTGTGAATCTGACAGATTTTTCATATCAGCGCAGGCAGTTTTTCTAGTTTTCCTAGGAGGGAAACTGGCGAATATCATACAAAACTGTCGAAAACCTGTGACAATGACTGCATGGTCAGTAACGGCTTTGCTGGTTGGCAGGACAGGGTAATGCATTACATAGCTCGTTTAAAGCTTTGTCCGTCTGCATGACTTGCCTGGATCCCGGCCAAGGTCTCACACGCCACAGAGCTTAGACTCCTTTCGCTTTGTGACATGTTTACTCTAAAATAGGATTACCTATTTATGTACCTAGGTGCGTTAGTAACTTTTGCTGGATTTGGGTTTGTATTTTTTTTTTGTTCGTCAGCTTGACTATAAAAAGAAAAATTAGAATCAGAATTTATTTATTTGTATTTGAATTTATTTATTGGACACGTACTTTTCTTTTTTTTACATTAAGAAAAGATTACGGAAAACATTGAGTTAAAATGTGCCGTGACGTTACTAGTATGTAGATTTTATACTAACTTGTGACGTAGCGGCCCCCACTCCCCAACTTTAATGCGTTTTATCTAAACCATTTTTAGAATTCCATTGCCAAATGGCAAAAAACGGAACCGTTATAGATTCGTCATGTCTGTCTGTCTGTCTGTCCATCCGTAGGTATGTCACAGCCACTTTTTTCCAAAACTATAAGAGCTATGCTGTTGAACCTTGGAAGTAGATGTATTCTGTGAACCGCATTAAGATTTTCACACAAAAATAGAAAAAAAACAAATAATTTTGGAGTTCCCCATACTTAGAACTGAAACTCAAAAATTTTTTTTTCATCAATCCCATACGTGTGGGGTATCTATGGATAGGTCTTCAAAAATGATATTTAGCTTTCTAATATCATTTTATTCTAAACTGAATAGTTTGCGCGAGAGACACTTCCAAAGTGGTAAAATGTGTGTGTCCCCCCCTGTAACTTCTAAAATAAGAGAATGATAAAACTAAAAAAAATATGTGATGTACATTACCATATAAACTTCCACCGAAAATTGGTTTGAACGAGATCTAGCAAGTAGTTTTTTTTAATACGTCATAAATCGTAAACCGCAATTTACCTTTCATTCAATGTTACTTGCTGCTACGGAACCCTTCATGGGCGAGTACGACTCGCACTTGGCCGCTTTTTTTTATTAATATGATAAAGCAATTAATACTTGTCTAATATTTTTTTTATTATCTGACTGATGGACTAAATAAAATTTATTTTTCATGACCCAGGCATCATCCCTATTCACAAGTTCAAAAGCATTTGAAAGGTCGAAGCTACAGGTCAAGGGGTCAACGACTCCTAATCTTTTCAGCATTTTAATCTATAATTAAGTAGGTACCTATTAACTTGCGGACTCTATGGATATACAGGGTGGCAGGGACATCGTCGCGAAAACTGTTACCATACTCCGTGGTTATCATGGATTCAGTACATGATTCTGAACCCGACGAGAAATTTCGAAAACAACGCAGGGGGTTCAGAATCATGTACTGAATCCATGGCAACAGTTTTACCACCCTGAATAATACCCAACTATTTAGACAAACATAGCCCTGGATGAGGTTTACATATTATTTGGTTAAACATTTCGGTAACCATAAATGGAAAAAACTATTAAACCTACTACATTCCTGGAAAAAAAACATTCGTATCGTACGACACAACTTAGATGTAGCATCGGAAAAATTCGTAAAACTGATCACCATCCGAACTGAGTGCGCCTTCTAAATCATCAATCTTTATTACTACTTTAGGTGAAAATTATCTTTACGCAAACGCACTAACTTGTAAAGTCATATAACCAAATACGTTGTAAAATTGAAATGAATGAATGCAAATTTTCAAATTAATGCTACATTTAAGTTGTGTCGTACTGTACTTGCCTCTGGAAGTCTGACAAAAACAGTGAACTTTTAAATGATATCCGTTAAATTAACGTAAAAGTGTCGAGTCATGAAGTTCAAGTGTGCATCTCCAAATTGATATGTAATTTTAGAGGCGTAGGTAGATCTACCGAGGATTAAACAGAATACTTTGAAGTTTACGAAAAAAATGCATAGGACTATATTCCACTAAGCAGTTGCTAGCACTAATTGCAAATTAACGATTCCATCAACGATATCATTTCCATTATCGCTAAAATTAAACTTAGTCTGACTATTTTCTTAATTTCCCTCAGGAATCATCGCATTTCCGAATACAAACGAATCCTAATTACCATGTCCATCAGTTATTCGATTTATGGTGTATAATAATTTGAATTCAGAATTAAGTACCCACTTTATTGTTGTTTTGTTTTGATTTCCGTGTGAACTATACATATAGAGCTGTAAAACTATTTGCGTGCCAGAAACTTTAGCAGCTTTCCTCCCATTTTTAAAATAAATTACATTAAGTTAACAGAGTATTAACAACTCTTATATATTTCCAAGTCGATTGAAAGCGTCCGGTCACACAACAAAGTTTGCCGAGGGACATTAAGAAAATAGTTATTCTGTACACGCGCTATCATCACTTCATCAGGTCATGATAATCACGATACTGTCTGCTTCATCCAAGCATCCTAACAGCCCGGTCATAGGTTCATAAGACCAGTTTAATCAAGTATTCTAATCAAATTAAATTCTGCCCACACCGGAAGGATGAAAAGTTTGAAGATTAAAGCCAGCAAAATTAAATGCGATGCAATTATGAGTACCTAGGTAATAAACTGGGCAAACCGGCTGATATCTAACGTGTGTTTATAACTATGGTTAATTGCTATACGTAGGTAGGTACTTGCATATTTGAGATACGATGAATAGTAACTACATCATAAGTTCATCTGCTTGATCTTGCATAACAAGTAGGTAAGTACCTACCTACCTATAGGTCTGCTACCTAACTACTTAGCTGTAGGTCTGAACATCTGTTTAGTCTAGTATTAGTAGGGTTACCATCCGTCCGGATTTGTCCGGACTTCTAGACTTGTCCGGACTTAGACCGGCTCTATAATTTGTCCGGATTTTTTGGCTTAGATAGATGGAATACGAGTAATAAAACTTATTTAAGTAATACCAAATAAGTCTTTCATATTTATTAACTTCTCATTCATCTAAAAACAAAATATAAATCTTCTTTAAAAATCAACATAACGAGATCAAACAATAAGTGGATTTTGTGACTAAAATGTCCGGACTTTTACTGAAATGTCAAGCTTTTTGTCAGGACTTTTCAAATTTCTAAATGGTAACCCTAAGTACTATGCCGCCATATGATGCTGCATGGTCTAAAAAAAAAAAATATTTATATATTCCAGTACCTATCTAGTTTTGGGTTGAGATTTCTGCGTCGACTATAATTTTACTTTTTCACACCATAAAGGGTAAAGTATCCTATGTCCTTTTTTTTTTTCTTTTGGGTGGGAAATTTTCAACTAATTTTCAGGGCGTGTCAGGACTCTTGCTGACTAAAACCCACCCGTGATCCTTCAGTTGCCTGTATGTTGCCAGGGGCCACGGTAACCTTTTCGGACAAACCCGCAACTATGTCCTAACTTAAAGGAACTTTTTTATCTCGAAAGTAGGTACTTTCCCGTAGGATAATTTCCGACCTCCACGCGTGGGTTGCCGCGGGCAAAAGCTAATAGTCATGTTATAGATTTATAAAAGCCTAACCATTAGCACAGCCAATAGTCAACTGCACCCTAAATTGCAGGGCGTGTAGCTCTTAACGACCACATCAATCAATTCTCATATCACATTTTCATTCATCTCTATGTCAGAACTATTTAACCAATAATCAAAATCGATGGCAATCAATAACTTTCACTGGTTACGTCCGACAATTGCCCCATGGCTCACATCAAACTGCACTGTAACGATGAAAAATTATTATTTTATTGATAAGTTACGACATCCCACAGTTGCCCTCACACGATTGATGGTCTATGGCCAAAATTATTAGAACCCCCATGACGAGTCGAGGGCATAGAACCAAAGGTCTTGAATAATTGATCTTCTAATAGAAAACTCGTAATAGCTGTTGTCCCTAATCTTTATGCTCGCAACAGGTTCATATTGAGTCCAAGTCTCCAATGTATTCATTGAATTGTAATAGACAGACACTATATAAATTGTACACTTATTGGGTCAAGTTAATACCTTATTTGATTGGTAGATATTTATTGTTGAATGAATGTGTTGACTGCGTCGATTTATGTCTTATTGCTAACGATAGATACTGGGGGCCTACCACCAGCTCATAAAGCAGTATTATTTTAATATTACTTCAGTGTGGGAAAGAGATGAAGCTCTACAGCACGCGTAGCATGACCACCGTAGAAACGAGTTTTGTCGACGGTAGAGTAGACAAAATGACAGATAAACAATCACAATCTGTCATTTTGTCTATTCTTCCGTCGACAAAACTCGTTTCTACGGTGGTCATGCTCATGCTACGCGTGCAGGACGTATAGCTCCATCTCTTTCTCCCACTGAAGTAATATTAAAATAATACTACTTTTGAGCTGGTGGTAGGCCCCCTGCTTGTTGTTAATTCGTTATAATGTTTTCCCGTGGGAATATAAAATTTATTAAGTTTCAAGTTCAAAGCATTTATTTCAAATAAACCAATTACAAGCACTTGAATTTTCAAGGGGTCGGTCAATCAGAAAGATGAAGCTAGTTGCCCATTCCAAAGCGTAGTAGGTACCTATGGGGAAGAACGGGCAAGAAACTCCATAGACACTCTTTTAAATCAAAATATGGTTACAAAATGGATTATGCTACTGTCTGCTTCTTCATAAAACGTTTTCTTGCTCAATGATTTTAGAGCTTACAGCTGTTAAGAATGTCATCAATTCCAAAGGTTATTTTTATTTGAGGTAAGTACTTAAATAATTTATTTATGGTGTTTATTAGACATCTGATTAACGTGTTATTTATTCAGATTAGGCAGTTAAAGTGAACTTTCGCCCGAAGTTCGTGAAGTGGTCTTGTTAGTGGAAAGGTACGTGCTCAAGAATCCATTTCCGTTCATTCTTCTCTTAATTTAATAGCAGTCTCAAAGCGCTCATGCTTATGTATGAACGAAAGTTATAGCTTTCAGCACTGAGAGTACCTTCATACATACTTAGGTTTCAAAGCTCATAGAGTGTGGTTTTAATAAGTGCACCTTGAGTCATTTAATTTATTTTTATCGTCATACTTATTAGATAGGTACCTGTACACTCTGTGCAGGTAGGTACAACAAATCAATCATTTTTTAACCGACTTCAAAAAAAAGGAGGAGGTTCTCAATTCGCCGGGATATTTTTATGTATGTTCCCCGATTACTCGAAGACGGCTGGACTGATTTGAAAAATTCTTTTTTTGTTTGAAAGGGTATACTTTCAAGTTGGTCCCATTGTCATTTGGTCATGATCTGATGTTGGGATCTTGGAGAAATCGAGGGAACTCTTCAAATATTAAAGGTACATCTATAGCGATTTGGGTATTTTTGATGAGCAGTTGACATAAGGCTATTGTAACTTAGATAAATTACAAACCAACTCACTAACTAACAGCTCACTGCACGCCATGTTCTATGTTATGGGGTTTGGTTTCCGCACTTAGTCCGTCAGGTAGACCCATTGTGTGTGGGCCATGGCGGCCGCTTGGTGGTTATTCCAACCAGCCCACCTCCCTCCAGAAGTTAATCAAAACTCCTGGTTTGTTCAGAACATCTGTAAAAGATCTGGGTGACCCGAGGGTTTCTGTTCTAATCTGGGTGACGCCTGTGCATTCAAAGAGCACATGCGCGACGGTTTCCTCAGCCTCCATGCATGCCCTGCACAGAGGGCTGTCCGTTATGCCTATTGTGTGGAAGTGTTTGTTTAGCGAGCAGTATCCCGTGATGGTTCCCGTCATCAGGCGCAGGCCGTTCCTGTCCAGGCGTAATAAACGCCTGGTTAGCCTGCTATCCACGGATGGCATAGCTTCCTTGGACTGCCTGCAGCCCGGTGTCGAGGTCCACCAGTACTCCGCTTGTGTGAGGGTGAACTATATAAATAGATACGGTAAACGATACGGTACGGTAAACGGTACGATAGATACGATAGGTAAACAATAGGTTCGGGTCCACAGACTGCCGTGCTAGAACCTCTTCTAGCAAGTTCGTCAGCTGCGTCGTTACCTAGCGATCCGCTGTCTTTTTATCCATTGTAGCGTCACCGTGTTGCGACTAGATACCGTTACTTGTTCTAGTGCACTGCACGCCATTCACATCCCATCTCTTCTCGTCTCCGGTGCATGCCGTCGCCAGCTTGCGAGGCACAGCTTACCATTTAGAAATTTGAAAAGTCCTGACGAAAAGCCTGACATTTCAATAAAAGTCCGGATATTTTAGTCACAAAATCCACTTATTTTTTGATCTCGTTAATTTGATTTTTAAAGAAGATTTATATTTTGTTTTTAGATGAATGAGAAGTTAATAAACATTGAAGACTTATTTGGTATTACTTAAATAACTTTTATTAAGTACTCGTATTCCATCTAACCCAAAAAAATCCGGACAAATTAAAGAGCCGGAAAAAGTTCGATCAAAAGTCTAGAAGTCCGGACAAATCCGGACGGATGGTGACCCTAGGCACAGCTCACATCTCCGCTTTGTGCCGCCGCGTTCCGCCCAGTACCCTAATTGCGTAATACAATACAACTACAATCTGTTTCGATTTGAAACAGATTGCTAATCCATTGCTTCATAAGTTGGAAAAAAAAATCTGCTCAACAACGTAAATAACGCAATGAATGTTGTTGAAATGTCAAAATGAAACAAATTAGGCAAAATTGTTTACGAAAATAAGTTACGCAATTAGGCTACAGCTCTCGGCGAGACACAGCTCACATTTCCGCTTTCGATCGCGCCATGCAAATATGATACATCTCCGCTCAGTGGGTGAATAACGAAATTCTATTGGTTGTTTAAAACACATCTCCTCTCCTCTTGTCTCTTCTCCGCTTTGGTGGGGCCCGGGCCTAAACATTCTAAACATGATAAAACAAAAATGTTTTTTCTGGGGTTAACGACCGTAATAATTGGTGTAGTTATGTAGGTACGTGAAATAAGTATCAGTTAAAAAACCTCTTTATAATATTAGTATACAGTATTTCTATTTTCTTAATGTCCCTCGGGAATCATCGCATTTGCAAATACAAACGAATGCTAATTTCCATGTCCATCAATTATTCGATTTATCTTGTATAATAAATAATTTGAATTCAGAACTAAGTACTTTGTTGTTGTTTTGTTTTTCGTGTGAACCATATAGAGCTGTAAAACTATTTTCCTATCTGTCGTGCCTGCGACTTTAGCAGCTTTTCTACAATTTTTTAAATAAATTATAAGTTAAAAGAGTATTAACAAATCTATATACTTCCAAGTCGATTGAGAGCGTCCGGCCTTCACCAAGTGGAAAGGGCAACTGATACTAGAGATGGGTTGTATGTAACAGGTTAAACACCATATCTGTTATCACTGTTACTGTTACACAAAAATAACAGATCCAAATATCTGTTATTAAATAACAGCCTGTTATTTTTGTACGGACGATAAATACGTATTTAAATATCAATTGAATATTTTCTTTATTTCTATTCATTTTAAGTTTTTTTAACAATGGTAACTGGTCAGTAACAACAGGTAACACGACCTAATTTAGGAGTCACTTTTTCGTAAATGTTTGTTCTTGTAAGACCACCAACTGTATTTTAAGGGATAGTAAATACTAACTGCTTCTCTTTTTAGCGTAGTTAGAGTAGTTTTAGTAAGAGTGAGAAGTAAATATATTTCGAAGTAAATAACAGGTGTTTCTCTATTTAGCAAGGGTCATTCCTAATGAGGATGAGAGAGAAATTGGTAATCTTGCAATATTTCTTCCTTTGTGTGAGTGTATGTAAGTAACAGCCGAAGTAATAGTCTGTGTGTGATTGTTATAATGAATTAACAGTAACAGCCGCGGTAACAGTCTTTGAGGATCTGTTATTTTAAGTAACAGATATGTTACATTGTTGGGAACAATTGTTATTTCTTATTTTTAAATATCTGTTATTTTTACCTGTTACGATAAATACGCCTCACTCCTAACTGATACAAATCCTAATTTTGGTGGAATCCTATCCTAAACCTACTGGTTGAATTTTCAGATGAACAGTTTTATGGAGCGGTAACAATGTAACATAACGCCACAGAATATATAATAGTACTAACGCCTCGTCGCCTCTTGAAACCGCTAGAAAGTGAATTCACACCTCTATATTTAACTGGTGGGCACTTAGTTTGGTTTCACATTTTGAAGTATTACTTATCTTCTATTCAAGGCAATGGCACGTAAAATTTTATCGGAGAGGCAACCGGATGGCGAGTGGTAATCTGGGTCTTGATGTGATACCGAACCTCTCTGTACCGTCCGAATGGACCCCAAATGGACGGGGGCGGAGATATGGAGGATGGGGCCAATTTTTTTTTTTCACTCCTCTTGCTCAAAAAGGCCGTCATTGTGGAGTACCAGAGCGGGGAAAAAATAGCATTTCTTGCTCTTGGGGAAAATTGTAAAAATTGTACATTTAAATAAATTAAACAATTTAATATTGTATTAAATTATTTTATTTTCTCGCAATCGTAGTGAAAAGTAGAGTGTAACACACGGCGCTAAAACCCATTATAACTCGGTTATTTTATTTCGGTCGCTAAAGCTCGGGAGTAAAACTACCTCGTTACAATGGGTTATTTTAGCCCCTCATATAACAATCTACTATTTTTTTGACATGGTATTCATAATTTAAACTCTATTACTCGTATGTGCAAGGAATTTATGTGTATCAGTGCCCTCTGGTTTTAAAAAAATTAACCCTCATTTTCGGTGATAAACCATCGGTAAGGAGTTTCAAGAATTATATGTATACATTATTTCAATTATAACGATGTTGAGGGGTGGCAATCGGATGGCATTGATACACACAAATTCCATGCACATAAAATGTTAGGCCCCCATCCCCATATCTCCGCCCCCGTCCATTTGGGGTCCATTTGGACGGTACGGGGGGGTTCGGTATCACTTCAATACCCAGATTACTACTCGCCATCCGGTTGCCTCTCCGATAAAATTTTACTTGCCACATTGCTTTAACTATACCTTCGTAGCTTGTATCATTGTTTGTGGTCTTCAAACCTTGCTTTCCGACGAGAAGTATGTGGCACGTGGCACTCGTGTCATTCTCTTCTCTTCTGGTCTTGTGGAGTAATTATTCAGAGCAAAGGCAACAACGTCCTTCTGACAGATTCTTCTCTTGTCTATCAATACTTAGTTCTTGCAAGCACTGTGTAGAGATTGAGCATTCAGCGACGATAGCAATATCAAAATGATTGTGAATAGGGTTACCATCCGTCCGGATTTGTCCGGACATGTCCGGCTTTTTGGCCCCCGTCCGGACTATGTCCGGCCTTCTCATTTGTCCGGACTTTTTTTGCAAATGTCAGAATTTTTGTCAAAAATTTTCAAATTTCGAAATGTAACTCTAATTGTGAATGAAAGTGTGTTATGTTACCCAATTAGGGTGCAGCTTCTCCTGTTTCCTTAAGTTTTAAACGATCACCTACAGAGACAACTTTTGTCCCTCTACCTAGCAACTCGTAGAATAGATAAGTAAACACGCCGATTCCACGGCGGTAGACGTCGAGATAGTGTGACGTCACCACCAAATATGAATATTTGAGCATGAGGTCGCGATAAAGTGACCCCACTTTATCGCGACCTCATGCTCAATTATTCATTAGTAAATCATATTTTACACCAGGGATAGCGGTTACGGTTAAAGGTTAAGATACCTCAAAAATATACCGATACCGGTTTAAAACAAAGGTTGAGCTATACCGATACCTTTATAAATAAAGCTTGGGCTAAACCGTTATTAAACCTTTACACGATTTCGGTACCGAAAAACATGCGAGGCGGTGCGGCTCAGGTGTTTATACAGTCGTGTCCTTCCGATCGGAAATAAAAACCGATACTGAGTTACAATCAGAAAATGAACGACAGAGTGTGGTGGCGGTGCAGCGGTGCGTCAAAGAAAACCCCTATTTATTAAGGTTTAGGTACTGGTACCAATACTTTTATTAAGGTTAAGGTACTGCTACCGAAATATACCGGTATACATTTTCAACTTTCACAAATTCCGCTACTGTAATAAAGAAAGGTATCCAAATATTTCGGTAACCCTTATTTAACGGTATGACGTCATACTGAAATTTAAAGGAACCTTAAAGTTTGGGTAATTCAGTCCCTGGTAAGTATGTTTTTTTTTTTCAAATCGTTCATTCTTATAACAAAACCAAATTAAGATGGAAGGAAGAAATTAAGACACGACGCGACTCTGGTGGAAAAATTTCTATGGGAACTTCAAGGAAATTGTTCTACCGGTAGTGCGCGCCTGTCTGCGAAAACCTTTACAATAACCGTCCTGTAAAAAGTGACATCAAATAGATGAAAATAACATGATTTCGTTTTCCCATTTTATCGGCATAATTAATATTTATACCCATGCCAAATCTAGTACTAAGAGTCTCTGAGCTAAGCCGCGAACAGACAGTCAGACGAACATGGCGAAACTCTAAGGGTTTCTTGTTGACTACGGAAACCTAAAAACGACCTGAAAGTTAAATTAGTCGGGTGATTACTGCAGTCGCTGTAAAAATAAATAATTTCATTTCTGCCCTATATGGGTTAAACAGAAAAACACTCTTTAATTAGTATACAGGGTGGCAGGAACATCGACACGAAAACTGTTATAGATAGTGCAATCCATGAAGACGCGCCCCACTCCGCGATAACTGTACTGTAAGCTGTACTTTAGTACGGAGCGGAGCGGAGTGGGGCGCGTCTTCGTGGATTGCACTGTCTATACTATACCATGGATTCAGTATATGATTTAAAAAAATATGCTTAAAGTGCAATACCTACGCGGTCAAAATGTATGGAACAGCAGTTCTTTTTTTAAATAACCGACGAAAAATTTGAAATGTACTGAATCCACGGTAAAAGTTTTCGCGTCGATGTCCCTGCCACCCATGGTGTAGGTAGATATGAATATCTCAATGTTCTATAAATCTATATTATAGGTATTTAGGTAAAGTACAGATACTAGTCTTAAAACTTAGGTATCTATAGGTCTGTCTATCTTAAGTAAGGTCGGTGCATTTGTACTGTCAGTACTGCGATTTATGTGCTCTGATAATGTCATCTAATGCACTCGAGCTGCCTAACGATCTTGTTTTAGATTTATGTAAGTGAGATTAACTAGACCAATGCTCACCACTTACAGCACTTATTTAATCTTAGAAACATCCTCTATAAACTCTGAAAGACATTTCCAGGGGTCTACCACCAGCTCATAAACAGTATTATTTTAATATTACTTCAGTGTGGGGAAGAGATGAAGCTCTACAGGTCGTATAGCTCCATCTATACGACCTGTATACTGAACAGCTGAACTAACCTAGGTAATTGCTTCAGATCTAAATTATCTGACACTAGCTTTCGCCCGCGTGGATGTCGGAAAATATCCCACGGGAACGTACTACCGAGGTTTCATACCTAATAAGAATAACAGAGGAAAACGTCATTGACTCCTATCGCTGCGCCCGCGTTGCTCCGCGTAATTTTGAAACTGTGATATCTTTTAAACTATTCATTTAAATTATATGATTCAAAGGCAATTTTAATCTAAATTAAATGCCCAATTTAAATAATAGATTTTTTTGGATAAGGATTAATACTATACCGGTCAAAAAAGCTTCAGAAATAACAATTACCTAAATTTTTATCAAATTCTGAAAGATAAAAATGGTTATTGTGGGTCATCCTTAGAAGATAGACATAATTATGCCATCGCGGATTTTTTTTTTGAACTTTTTAAGATGAATAATACCGTAGAACATAAATTTGATGTATCTTTTTCCGTTAACGCAGCGCACGCCAGTAAAGCTCCCATTCGGTATGATTTTTTCCGACTTCTTCAACAATAATCGTCATATTTCAGCCAATTTACACAAAACTGTAATGAATTATACACTAAACCTTCCGCATGAATCACTCCGTCCATTGGTGAAAACCGTTTGAAAAACCGTCCGGAAGTTTTTGAGTTTATCGCGTTCAGACAGACAGACAAACTGACGCGGCGGGGGACTTTGTTTTATAATATGTAAGGATTTCTATGATGACACCCAAATGAGAGCATCCAGTTGTCAAAACAAAATGAAAGAAAAAGTTGCAGAATAAAATACCTACTCAAATTCATCCATTCATTCATTTATTTTAAATAAACCAATTAAAGACTTTATTTCAAAAACCACCTTTGTCAAAAATTTCATGATATGAGTTAGTTACGCCACCAAAGTCAAATATGAAGTTATGAAGAAGTTTTTTTACTCTACTGTAAAACTGACTAAGGTGGTTTTTAAAATAATGTCTTCTTACAGGTTCTTTTGTCAAGGGGTCGGTCAGTCAGAAAGATGAAGCTAGTTGCCCATTCCAAAGCGTAGTAGGTTCCTATGGAGAAGAACGGGCAAGAAACTCCACGGACACTCTTTTAAATCAAAATACATACTTATTGTTACAAAACAAAACCAAATACATTACTCTGCAATAAAAATCCATAGATAATTGATTCCTTTTACGTAATCAACCATGAGCTCAGACCTTAACATAAATCAAGGAGAGCTGTCTGATCAAAACGATGTGTTGAATAAAGCTCCATACGAAGTGAGCTCATCATAGCTCACGCAGTCACGACTATTTTAGTTATTCAAGTTAATAAAGTTGGCGCTTGTCCCCAGAGAATATGGTGGTTCGCCGTGGCGCTGCTTTTGTGGACCCCACACACACACTGTCGAGAATTCACGTAAGTATTATATGTATGTGTGTAAGTAGGTACAAATAAACAAATTATTTGGTATACAGTCAGCTAACTTGCAACTGTGAGTGTGCAGAGTAGTCTTTTACATCAGCATCTGTACGGTGCATCCGCACATTCTGCAATTCAGCAGTTTACGCAACACATTCATTTCAACTCATACAATTAGTTTAGTTCGCGTTGGGCTATCAATGCAGGCAGGCGTTCTCGTTACAGCCAACAAGGGCCGCGTCACTCACTTCATTTCCACACCATCAGATCATTAAGCTCATTACACTTTAAAGTACCTTTGGAACAATACAGTAGTGTTTTGATACTTTACCTTCTTTCATTCCATTCATCCAACATCTAAAAGTAGTGTATGGTCTATCAACAGGTTTTCGAACATATACTTCACGCTTTCATTTACAAACGCATAAATATATCCTTATCTGATGCCCAACACGGTTTTCGGCCGGGTCGCTCCGTGAATTCGAATTTACTGATTCACGTAGACTACATATCCCGTTGCTTGGACATCGGTGGACAGGTTGACGTTCTATATTTCGATTTCTGGAAAGCATTCGACAGAGTTGACAACGATGTGCTTTTGACAAAGCTGGGGGCCATCGGTTTCTCGTCCGGTCTTCTTAACTTCTTTTCAGATTATCTGCGCGATCGCAAGCAGTTTGTAAGACATGGCTGCTTCGAGTCCAAGCCTTACAATACACGCTCGGGCGTAAGTCAAGGATCCGTGTTAGGGCCGCCTCTTTTCCTGATCATGATCAATGACCTCATAACTAGTGTTAAGTTTGCCAAGTGCCTGCTATATGCCGATGACCTTAAGCTAGTCGCACAAATCCGAACGGAAGAGGATTGCAAGCTCCTTCAGAGGGATATTGACGCCATCTATGAGTGGAGCATTGTGAACAAGCTATTATTTAATAAAAACAAGTGCTACGTCATGACATATGGTAGGAGGTTACGACCAATACATCATGACTATAATTTGGGAGGTGAAGTAATCACTCGTGTCACCAACATAAAGGACTTGGGAGTGACTTTCGACCGCTGTCTGTCTTTTAAAGATCACGTTTCTGCCCTTGCGAGGGAATCTTTCAGGCGCTTGGGATTTGTTTTGAGAAATGCGCGTGACTTTCGCAATTCAAATGTTATTAGGCTGTTGTACACTGCTCTGGTTCGAAGCAAACTCGAGTCCAGTGCCTGTGTTTGGCACCCCTATACCGCGACCCAAACACTTATGCTGGAAAAGATTCAGAAAACATTCCTAAGATGCCTCTTCCAAAGGTTATACCATTTCTTTCCGTACATGTACCCTACCAACTATCTTTTAGGGATGTTAGGCTTTAACTCGTTGGAGGTAAGAAGAGGTCTTGATCAGCTCACGGTAGCCTGTAAGACTTTACGGGGACGTATCGACTGTCCAGAGCTCCATGGCCTTTTCTGTCGATTATTTGTGCCCGACAAATACATTGGACACCGTCAGAGCCGCCGACACAATTTGTTTGCGCAACTATCATGCAAAACTGTAGCCAGAGCCGAATCCCCAGTCTGTCGTACCCTAAAAATGCTAAATGCCTTTCTGACTGCCAACCCTGAATGTGATGTGTTTGCGGATGAATGGAGTAAAATTATGCGTATATGTCTGGTGTTCTGTGAGAGAAAGTATGCTAGGGAGTCCACTGTTCCATGTTAGTTTTAAATTTAATTAATGTCAAGATTGTAATTGTTTCTATGTTAATTAATGTAATTGGTGTTGTGCCGTTTTAATTAACTATAAATAAATAAATAAATCAAGGGATGATACAGCATCACTCTCTAGATTGAGTAGGTACCCAAACTGCCTGTCTATCTATGGCATAAGATTAATATTGTGAATATCATGTATTCCTGTAATTGGTATACATATATTTTAGGGCTTGTGGCTAAGTAATAATAGCCGCACGGGTCGATCGATCAGATTAAGCTACGCTTGCCGCGGTTGGTCCGTGGATGGGTGAGCATCTTTACATACCGAGACCCCTCCCTGCCTCGGAAAGCACGTTAAGCCGTTGGTCCCGGCTGTCATTTGTAAATCTTTGACAGTCGTTACGGGTAGTTAGAAGCCCAAAAGTCTGACAACCAGTCTTACCAAGGGGTTTCGTATTACCTAGTAACTAGGTTGTGGAGGTCAGATAGGCTGTCGCTCCATGTAAAATACTGGTATTCATCTGCATCCGGTTAGACTGGAAACCGACCCCAACATAGTTGGGAAAAGGCTAGGCAGATGATGATGGTATACATTTATACATCAAAACAAACCCATAACTTTTATTAATTAATGTAAAATGTATTATACTGTTGGCGTAGGTATAGGATCTATACATATACAATAATAAAATAGCAACGAAGTCAAAACTGTACCTATGTAGATTGAATATTTTTATTATTTGAATGGTACGGATTGGCACAAAAACGGCTGAACGGATTTGGATGAAATTTGGCACACAGATAGTTTATAACCTGGATTAACATATAGGGTACTTTTAACCCCGGTAGTACTTACGTTCCCGTGTGATATTTTCCGACATCCACGCGGACGAAGCCGCGGTCAAAAACTAGTTATAAATAAACATAGCTTTTTAAAGTTATTACGCACCTTTATCAATGAATATTGACAGTGTAGGTACCTAATAATGTGGATAAATTTTTTGCCTGCACCAAATAGTTCGTTCGACTGTACATAAATAAGTAGCTGTGTTCAGCTTTGTTACATTTCTATTTGAACCGCCAGAAAGGCTCAATGGAGCGCGTATTGAATGCAGTATTCATGCGAAGAGGCAGACGCATTGTAGTGTTTGCTGAATTATTTAAAATCACATCCATGTTAGTTGAGACTTTCGTAATACAAGGAAATAAGCTCTATCCTTTGTGTTAACAAAGATAAAGGATCCCAACACCCTTATTGCGTTGGTAATACACGATCAGAATCTGAATCATTTTGTAAGAGATTGCTAACCCATTACTTCAAGAGTTCGAAAAAAAAATCTGCTCTACAACGTAAATAACAAAATGAATGTTGTTGAACTGTCAAAATAAAAGTTATTTACGTTGTTGAGCAGATTATTTACCAACTTATGAAGCAATGCTCGTGGCTAAATACTAACAGCCGCTCGGATCGATCTGTCAGGTTCAGCTACGCTTACCGGGGTTGGTCCGTGGATGGGTGACCATTTCAACATACCGAGACTCCTCCGTGCCTCGGAAAGCACGTTAAGCCGTTGGTCCCGGCTGTCATTAGTGGATCTTTGACAGTCGTTACGGGTCGTCAGAAGCCCGAAAGTCTGACAACCAGTCTTACCAAGGGTATCGTATTACCCAGTTACTGGGTTATGGAGGTCAGATAGGCAGTCGCTCCATGTAAAATACTGGTATTCAGCTGCATCCGGTTAGACTGGAAGCAGACCCCAATATAGTTGGGAAAAGGCTAGGCAGATTGAAGCAATGGATTACCAATCTGTTCAAATCGAAACGGAATCGAAATTGCTGTAGGCTTAGTGGATTGTAGACCTGGGGGCCTACCACCAGCTCAAAAGCAGTATTATTTTAATATTACTTCAGTGGGAGAAAGAGATGGAGCTATACGTCCTGTAGAGCTTCATCTCTTTCCCACACTGAAGTAATATTAAAATAATACTGCTTTATGAGCTTGTGGTAGGCCCCCTGTACCCTAATTTGTATTAATTTGTTTCATTTTGACAGTTCAACAACATACATTGCGTTATTTACGTTGTTGAGCAGATATTTTTCCAACCATATTAACAATTTGTTTCAAATCAAAACAGATTGTATTGTATTACGCAATTAGGGTACAGTTGACCATTTTCTATTTTGTTAAGTACTTGGTACTTATTGAAAGACACTGGTGCCGATTCCCTTGTTCACAAACTAAACTAAATTTAAGTTCAGTGCATCTTTTTCTTTCTATTTCATTACGAAAAGGACAGAAGATAAATTTTAGTTTAGTCCTGTCAAATTAATCAGCGCCTGTCACTCTCCATTATGTTGTATGTGTTTATGTGTTTTCTTTTTTTGAATTTTGTAACAATTTGTGATTGATCTTGTATTGTGCAATTAGGGTACAGATTAGTCTTAATTATTTACGAAAATGTGTTACAAAATTAGATAGCAGATGATACGACTGTCCAAAAACATTATGTTTTTGATCTGTGTGCTCTAATTGAACGGTCAATGAAACACAGCACACAGATTTTACAGGCCATTTTAATATTTAGGTGGCCATGCTAAACTAAAAAAGTCGTAAAATTAACAGACGCGAAACTGTTTACGAGGCAATAATCGATATTTTGCGGAAACCTGACGTTTTATTATTTGAACTCATTTGACTCAGTGTGAGGACAGCCAGCAAAATTAACACTCAAATGATTATGAAACATTTTCAACATCGAATTCCAAAAAACTTTTAGTGGTTGTATAGTTTCTAGGGACTCACAAAAATAATGAAGATGATACGACACAGATCAAAATATTCTTATCAAGTTCTTTATGACAAAACTTTTAAAACGCTATTAGCATTGTGGTTATTTTTTAATAGACACCTCTACCAACAATGCGTTCATTATAACTTGTCCCGTGGCGCGATTGGTAGCACTGTCCTGTCAGTCACCATTTTGAACTCTATTGTTACTGAAATTAAGCTTGACAAGCAATGATGCCAACATGTCGGCAAGGGACAAGTTATAGTGATCGGCGAACGACATAAAAATATCAAAAGAAAACTTTATGGCAATATGCAATCTCTTAAAATTCGTATACGGTTGATGTAAACCAATGAGGCCGGTCATAAATCTTCAAATAATATTTTTATCTATCTGTAACAGAACTGAAGTGCATCATCAATTAATAATGAATGGTAACCCATAAATCTTCATTAAACGGAACGCTAGGAAGAGACCATAACATTAAACCGCTTCTATTTAGGTCCTGATTGATGTTCTATGAATAGAAACTAAATTAAAACTTTATTTATTTATTGGACATGCGTAGATTGATCTTTTTACAACGTAGTTGCGTTTTTATGACATTCATTAACGAGACACAAAAATAACCGATCTTGTTTTGTTTTTGGGTAAAGGTGAAAGACCAGCCTTTAATAACTGACGTCAATTAAGTAATAAAAATCACAAAATAAAAGTTAATTCTGTGGCCCAGTGGTAACGGCCGCGACTTACCAATTGTAGGACGTAGGTTCAAACCTAGACCACTGTATATTATTTTATAACCCCTGCTCTCAAAACGATGAAGGAAAATATCGTGGGGAAACCGACATGTCCTAGAACTAAAACTTCGAAGACATGTGACATCGACCAACCTGCACTGGGCCCGCGTGGTGGATTACGGCCCACTCCCTCTCACAGAGAGGAGGCCTGTGTCCCAGCAGTGGGAACATTATAGGCTGATTATGCTACATTTAAAATAATTATATAGAATTAATTTTACACCCGTGCCTACACCCAAAAGTTAAGACAGAATTTTAATGAAGCATCCTTTCATCTTATTCTATGATGCACAAACGATTGCACACACAGCACTCTGCGTATTGTATTGCCAGCTGGAATGCATTATTCGACGGTGCAGTTTAGTAACTAGAACTTGAGCTATTAATAATACACTGAGCCAGTTCTGTTTTCTGCATTTCGTTGTATTTTAGTCGTACGGTTACCTGCCTTAAAATAGCTTCGACAGATCTCGACATGCGTTTTACGGTCTGTGACAGAGCACTTTGTAATTTGAGTGGCTAATTAATATGTGTGAGGATAATGTGTTACTTTGTAGTTTCGTTATTCAACGGGGCAGGCCGAAACTACAGAACCCACGTACAGAACCCCACGTGTTAGGTACTGCCACTAGGTACATTCCTTGATACTCCTTTTGTTCATATATTATTATCAATATACAATATGTATAAAAAAACCCTGTTCGAGGAGCTCATAGAACTGCAATAACATTACCTAAGAGTATTTTTTAAATGATTATTGGAAATAAAAAAGTTATTGCTATTTAAAAACCACATTTTAGTACCAAAAATACCCCAAACTCATTAAAAATTAGCAAATTTTCAAACAGGGGTCATAAGTTATGACTTGTAGACACCCGCTAAACGACGGCCGCCCGCGTCCCATGTAATAACCCGGTAAAATTCCCCATTGAAAAAAAACATGACGATATTTTTTTTTTCCTGATAATAGGGTAGTTGCCTAGGTAAAAAAAAGAGATTCTATTTAGTCCATCTTTCAGATAATAAAAAATATTAGACACGTATTTTTCGCTTTATTAGATTAATCAAAAATAACTTAGAAAACATGCATTAAAGTTGGGGAGTGGGGGCTCGCTACGTCACAACGCAATATTAAATCTAACAAGGCGTGACGTCATGCCACATTTTAACTCAATGCATCGCCGTAATCTTTTGATTACGTCAAAAAAGAAAAATACGTGTTTAATATTTTTTAATAATCTACAAGACGGACAAAAAAAATTTTTGGACACAGGCCTATTACCACATAAATAGACTCGTAGTTACGATACCTAACAACACCCTCACGAATCGGCTTTTTAGGGTTCCGTTAAAAAACGGAACCCTTATAGATTCGTCATGTCTGTCTGTCTGTCTGTCTATCTGTCTGTCTGTCTGTCTATCTGTCTGTCTGTCTGTCTGTCTGTCTGTCTGTCCGTCCGTATGTCACAGCCACTTTTTTCCGAAACTATAAGAGCTATGCTGTTGAAACTTGGTAAGTAGATGTATTCTGTGAACCGCATTAAGATTTTTACACAAAAATAGAAAAAAAACAAATAATTTTGGAGTTCCCCATACTTAGAACTGAAACTCAAAAAAAATTTTTTCATCAATCCCATACGTGTGGGGTATCTATGGATAGGTCTTCAAAAATGATATTGAGGTTTTTAATTTCATTTTTTTCTAAACTGAATAGTTTGCGCGAGAGACACTTCCAAAGTGGTAAAATGTGTGTCCCCCCCCCTGTAACTTCTAAAATAAGAGAATAATAAAACTAAAAAAAATATATGATGTACATTACTATGTAAACTTCCACCGAAAATTGGTTTGAACGAGATCTAGCAAGTAGTTTTTTTTTTATACGTCATAAATCGTAAACTTATCGTTACTTGCTGCAACGGAACCCTTCATGGGCGAGTACGACTCGCACTTGGCCGCTTTTTTTTACATGTTGTATGTCTACCATTTAATACACGAAAAATTCTGCAGCATCTATCTCTAAGTTGGCACTAATATAATAACTGATCATGATCAACCATCTTTGTGTAGCTCACTGCTTCTACCGCAGTACAGTAGCTGACTAGCTGCTATCCGCGGCTTCGCCCGCGTGGACCTCAATTTTTTTTCTTTCTTTTAATAAAAGTAGCCACAGTCACTCCTTACAACATCAGCTATCTGCCAGTTAAAGTCCCGTCAAAATCGGTCTAGCTGTTTCGGAGATTAGCCGGAACAAACAGACAGACAGACTGACAAACATTTAAAAAATTGTAGTATCGTATTCTTTCTTATGCATTTAGAAGCTGTTATTTTGACATTACAAACAGACAATTTTATTTTATTTATTTGGAAAGTTATCTAGACAGTCATTTATCATCGCCCACTTCTTTCCATTGCTACTCCAAATCGTTACAATCGATTTCTAAATGTATTCAATCCTTATTAATGGATCTGGTTTATGACATGGACTATTATTTTCCAAACATAGAGTTTAGGCTCTATAAAATCTTAGATAATTCAAATAAATCTCTGGCAGGCAGGCAATCACGAGTTCACGACAAACCTTTAGGACATCGCGATTCCAAAATCTAAGTTCTCAAAGACGTTATTTTCCAAACATTGAGTTTAGGCTCTATAAAATCTTAGACAATACAAATAAATCTCTAAGCAGACAATCACGAGTTCACGACCAGCTTTTAGGACATCGCGATTCCAAAATCTTAAGTTCTCAGTGATGTAACGGATATCCGTATCCGCATCCGCAACTGCAAAGCATCCGCATAAATTTTGATATCCGCAAAACATCCGCTTCCTCAAATTTTGGTTTTAAAAGCTCCGCATCCTTATAATTTCTATGGGGATGTGACCTTCCTTACCTACGTTGTTCGCTCAAATTGTATTTTTTTAAACTCGCTCCGAGCTAAATGTGCGGGCCGGAGTGTGAGTGTCGCGTTCTTATTGCCTGAATTCGCATGACAGACGATCGGCCGCACGTGACAGTGGTGGCATGATTGTGGTGTCATGTCAAAACAAGGGCTATTTTTCATACGACATCTGCATCCGCATCCTCAATCAGGAATTTTCCAAAATCCGTATCCTTATCCGCATCCTCAAAACCCATTATCTCAATATCCTCATCCGCATCCTTATCGGTTATACGACATCCGTTACAACCCTGGTTCTAATTTTGTAGGTTAATGTGTGGGTAGTCACAGATTACTTACTAAAAAAGTTTTCTGTTATTCATATCCTAAACTTAACTTTCTACAATGATAAAAAACTAACAGCAGATTTAACGGTATACATATTTGTCCTGAGTGGACATCATATTTCACATGTGGGTATGAATAAAGAGTCTGCCTACGCTAACCAGTCTAGCAACATCCATTTCTTTGACAGCGAGATGTATAATCTTGAAATTAGAACCTCTTTGTTTGAATCATCATTGTCAAATACCAGTTCGATTACCTCTGCCATCGAGTCAGGGGGGTCACATAGTCGGGGTCCAGTCAGGGGGCCTACCACCAGCTCATAAACAGTATTATTTTAAAATTACTTCAGTGGGAGACAGAGATGGAGCTATACGACATGTAGAGCTTCATTTGTTTCCCACACTGAAGTAATATTAAAATAATACCGCTTTATGAGCTGGTGGTAGGCCCCCTCGACAGTGGCTCCAATTGGTAGCGGACTAAGCCTGTCGGGGGCCCAAGGCGGCAACAAAATGCCCCCCCCCTCCCCCCGGTTTTCTCAGTTTATATAAGCTACATTTCTAGTAACACTTTGCAAAAAAACAAGTATAACATGCGTAATTATAATCTACCTACAACCGACAGGATTATTTTTTTCAGGAAGGTGCATTTCATCTCCTCAATAGGCTTTTTACGAAAAGCAAGAATGTAGGATAAGGGAGCGAGCTTATGGAGTTTATTTCATCGTGATTGTTGTTTATAATACAGAAAAAAATAATATGAAGACATGTCATTTACGCTGTAAAAATGTGCGAAATTAAATTCGTTTAAACTTCATTTTAGAAAAGTTTTTTAGAAAAAAAAAGATGTAAGAGATAAACACTGTCTAAATCCGAATAACATAATATGATGGAAATATGCCGAAACTGCAAATGATTTAGGTATTACGTTTGTATGGACAATTCATGCGTCGCCGCGTTCTTAAGTTTAAAAGTTACACCGTTTTGTTTAAAAAATCCATAAAAAATATTTAGATTTTTTAAATTAATATTATTCCGTGCATAGATTCCCTCATTTCGATATGTGCACATTAAAAAGACTCACACTGTGTAGTAAGGTGATGTGGGCACATAATACTCATGACGCACCTTGGTAGAGTTGTGCATGAGAAACATGGAGATCATGCTGCACCCATGGCAAGCTTGGTATATTATTTTGGTATAAGTATATTTAGTATTATAGTGAACTGGAAACCGAACCCCGGAAGAAACAATTTGTAAGCCGTGCACTTACCAATTAGGCAAATCGGTGATTGTAATCGGTGTATTTACCCTCTAACACCGGAACAGCTTGCTGCCTATTTATAAATAATGTATGTTCTTCGAATCGGAAATCGATTTGTAAATTGTGTAGTTAAATATTTATACTGTTTTGCCCACAGTAAGGACCACAGTAGACACAGTAGTAAATAATTATAGCTAACTGCTTAACTTAATTTTACCTGTACCCTAATTGCGTAATACAACACAATCACAATCTGTTTCGATTTGAAACAGATTGCTAATACATTGCTTCATAAGTTGGAAAAAAAAATCTGCTCAACAACGTAAATAACGCAATGAATGTTGTTGAACTGTCAAAATTAAACAAATTGGCAAAATTGTTTACGAAAATAAGTTACGCAGGGTACAGTTTAAATTTTCCAACCTAGTACCTAATTCATGTTTATTTTTGTCTATGATTTTACTAACGCGTGTGTTCGGGGTTGTCGCGGACTAATTTCGGTCTCGATCGGAACATAATTTAAAATTCAAATCATTTATTTGCTTGAATATGGGTAGGTACATGAGGTGATACATACAACAGAAGATCTTTAAACCATATCCTACCTTAATAAGTGTGCAAATATCTATTACAATAGAAAATGATAAATCTTACATTAATCTATAGCAAATATTATTATAAGAGTATTTATGACATTCATTAATTATATAATTATATTATTATTACTTAAAGTAAAAATTCAATAACATTTATCATTTATATAATCATTAACGTTATAGTAGGCTTTATTAATCAAAGTAGCTGCGCCCCGCGGTTTCACCCGCATAAGTCTCGATCCCGTGGGAATATCGGGATAAAAAGTATCCTATCTATTAATCCAGGTTATAAACTATCTGTGTACCAAATTTTATCCAAATCCGTCCAGCCGTTTGAGCGTGAAGAAGAGACAAACATACACACACACACACACACACTCACAAACTTTCGGCTTTATAATATTAGTAGGATAAGTCTTTAATCTATTCTTAAATGATATCAAACTATTTTCTTCCTTTATAATATTACTTAAGTAATTTATTATAGATTTTAGGGCCCATACAAAATGCACTCTTGTCAAACATAACCGTTCTATGGCCGATGGCGTATTGCATGAAGTGTACTAGCAAGACTGGTACTTTTTAACGTCTCATATTTGTTTATATTATTTCTAATGTCTAATACTAAGTAGTTCATAGAATATTATATAATATTGAACTCAATAACACTTAGGCCTGTATTACAGAACCTCATTGCACTCAATAATCAAGCCTTACTTAAAACTAGTTTGAACCAAAAGTACCTAATGCTTTAGGTTTGAGGGACCTTAGCCTGGCTTGGTAATAGAACTCAGGACCCACGATGAGTATTTGCGGTTGCGACCACTAGACCAATAGAAACCTCACTGCAATTTACGCTCCAAGAATAAAAATTAATTTAAACCAACGTACAACATAAAACGACTACTAAGGCGTGCTACACAGGTTCGGGTCGGCTTGATTATGCCGACCCGAACAGTGTGGAGCACCCCTCACATTTAAACTATTTTCTAGGCACGAAGACATCAGAGATGCAATGCTATCACTAGTCCACATGATCCGAATGTCGGAAGACAAGCTGGAGAGACACGAGTTCAGAGAGAAATCTCTCGGTGAACAGCTGAAGAAGATGCTGAACGGCCTCGATAAGAGGCACAGGGCTTTGGAGCCAATGAAAGGCACCATTCAAAGGCTGGATGAGCGGCTGTCGAATATAGAGACTATACTTTTACAGGTTTGTATGACTTCACTTCACCTTTTATGCTAGATTCGAAAATTGTGTGCTTTCCTCCAAATTCGAGCGTGGTGTGCGTAAACGCAAACGTTTGACTGTGCTTTTGCTGCATCCGGGCATGTAGAAAGAGCTTTATACATTTTTTTCTTCGACATTGTCAATATCAGTATGATCTTTACGCCAATATAGTTATCCCCGAAAGACCAGTCAGAGAGATAATCAGAGTGACCCCCACATTCTGCCATGCACGCAGCCACGCAACTTTTTACATCGTCATCTTTTTAACCATAGTTTTCGTATTTCATGAAAATTTTGAAATGGTTTGTCATTTTTCTCTGCAGAAAGAAGAACGTGAAAGAACCTCGCAGACCAAAATCCATAATGCACTTGAAAGTATACAAAAAACTTTGGTGTCACTGACGCCAGCGCCGGCGGCCCCTGCAGATTTGGACAATAACCTGACGGCCAATGACGACGTCCTGCAGAGGAGGCTTGACGCTACTGACTCTAAAATTGATGCGGTCAAGAAAGAAATTAAAAGCTTGAAGAGTAGTTTTAGTCCGGTAAGTTTAATGACTAAAACCTAAAAGTAACTTAGGAAGTCAGGGCTCACTGATACTGAAAACTGTTCAAATCGTGGGGTATCTATTATACCTGCTAACTACAAAAAGGGTATAGACTTTAGCGTCACACGAATTTCATAATTTTTGGAGTCCCTCTGACGTAATTCAAGGATGGCCCGTCACAACCTTTGTTATGTACCGCCAGCAAAATCAGTCTTAAACATCGTTTCTCTCCAGGAGTCGCTCCGCTCCATGTGTTCAGAAGTAGCCTCAGACATGAACCCATTCGAGAAGCACATAACTGAGGCAGAGCAGCTGCTCAATAAGTACGAACTCAAGCTGAATGAGTACAACGGAACTAAGGTGCAGCCTGACTTCGCGTTGAACGAAGTGACACTCGCGGATGAGGCGTGGCACAGCCAGATGACTCAAGGTATAATAATGGCTGAACTTTTAACTACATTGGTAACTAGTTAACTACTTTCATTTCTAATTACTTACTTGTTTCATAGCCTTCTTTGATTGGTTTATTTAATTATGTACTAGCCTAGCCAATTTCAATTTTATAGATCTACCTTAGCCAAAATAACATACTCCATTTGAAATAAGATCAGACATTCAAATAAACCTTTTTACAGTCCGTTCAACCGATTTTGACTTCTATTGCGTTGGTGGCATGACAAATGGCAGCTGTAGTAAACAGTTGGTATTGTAACCACTCTTGCTTTTAATGCCATCCTTATACCTACGGTATAGAAGTCAAAATCGGTTGAACGGACTGTAAAAGAGGTTTGTTTCAATGTCTAATCTTATTTCAGATGAACTATAGGAACTGCTTTTCAGCAGTGTGTGTAATGGTCAGAGCTCCACTATCGTTCTTTATTATAAGATTTTTAGTAGCTCACTAAGCTTTTGTAGTCATCTTCGTACAAGACTTATGGACCCTTTTCACAGTCCAGTTACTCCCGAGAATTATTCGCTTTTGAATTATTTATATAGACATGCATGCATAAATTCTTTATCATTAACATACTGAATACATTTCTCCATATTTAAGTTATTTAATTTCCCAGTAATGGAGCGTCAGGAGATAGAAGTGAAGAAGATCCAGCGCTTGCTATCTGACGCGGAGAGCATGTGGAAGGACCTGCCAAGACTCGGTCACATGATTCGCTCCACGAATTACACGATAGAAACCATCAACAACGCCACTGAAACCCTACTTATTAACAACGAAATGGGTGAGTTTATGTCACCAACAATTTTTCGTAATAAGTTTGTAGACCATTGGTAGTTAAGGAGCTCGTCCGGGGAAGTCACCAAGATTATTTTTGTCGTCAAGCAGTGTTGCTGGTGTTCCAATTTTAAGGGTATAGGTGCCGAATTAATTCTGCCTGGGTCTCGGGAAAGGCCGAAATACCGTAAGTATACCGTAAGTCCAGATAACGTGACCCAAACATTCAGGCAACTGAAGGAACCGCAAGCGGGTTTTAGTCAGTAAGGAGTCTAACACGCCCTCCCGCTCCGCCCAGAGCGAGAGAATTTATTAAATTTGATAATTTACCACCAAAAAAAAAGGTGCCGAAGTAGGTAATTTCACGATGCATTTCAACTTTTCTCTTAGATGGCATTAATAACGTATCGATCGACGATGCTCTGGTATTGCGCGATGTCCATCAGGTGGGTCATACTCATAAATTTATTAACAAAAAAAAAGACCGAACCTTAGAGTAGTCGCATATGATGTTGTAACATCTGAAATCTCAAGTTTGTAATTAGCAACATTAAAGGGGCGGGACCTCGTCAAGGTCATTTCTGGCGGCCAACTCTAGCACCGCGCGCGCTCATTGGTCAAATCAAATAGCACTTTCGACTCCACCCACTTTTCATAGAACTCATACGCCATGCCGCCATACATATTGGAAGTAAACCCTTCGGGAGGGTTGATGGCATTACGTTTGCGCTAAAGTTAACCATCGCAGCCGGTCAACGGTATTAGGTAAAATAGTGTTTTCAGGGGGCCTTGTCGCCATACGTAGTTTCCAACCTTTTACATTTTTTGTGAATATTTGTAACCGTGACCAAAAAAAAGGGCTCTCGGCACTGAACGTGTTAACTTACTTTTTTGTTAAAATGTTACTTATCATGTTGTCAAATGAAGTTTCCTCAAGACACCTTGAAAATACGATGGTACTACGCATCCATTCATCGATTGCTTTATTTTGATTTACCTAGTCACGGTACATTATAAATAACATTCGGCCATGGGTTGACCTACTTAGTTTACTTAAGGTACTTCTTCTGCATTCGAATGGTGGAATCACAGAAGTAATGAAGCGGTACGGTCACCAACAAAAATCGATTTATCAGTAACGTGTTAACTTTTACTTCATAATTATACAGGGTTATATTTTTACTTCATACATAAAAGTAGTAAATAAATAATTAGTGTCCGACCGAAAGTTCGGTTTCGGTCAAGTTTCGGCAAAAAAACGAGTTTCGGTTTCGGCGGCAAACCTGCCGAAACAATGATCGAAACCGAAACTGCATTCGGGAGTTCTCGCGCTGTGATCGGTCATGTTCGGCGCGTTAAATTCCATCCAAGCGAGTAAGCGACGAAGACATTTTGCCGCGTCCACGTGCCTAATCATGTCGTGACTGTAGGGTTACCATCACCGAATTTACGAGCCCCGGACAAAAACTTCAAATACCCCGGACATTTGGGTGAAATAAAGATTTAACACCGGACGCCCTCGGATTTTTTTTTACAATAAATTAAACAATCGTTAAGTTTATACAAGGTGTCAGGGACATCGACGCGAAAACTGAAACCATGGATTCAGTACATGATTCTGATGATGATGATTTCCCCCTGCGTTGAAATTTTTCGTCGGTTATAAAAAAAATCTGCTGTTACATAGAAAAGTGCAATTCCTACGCGGTTAAAATGTATGGAACAGCTGATTTTTTTAATAACCGACGAAAAATATCAACACCCCGCGTTAAAACCCGGACACTATTTAAAAACCCGGCCCGGACGCTCCCCGGACGCCTTCCAAACTAGAACAAATCCGGGGAAACCCGGACGGATGACAACCCTACGTGACTGGCTTGTGTTTGCAGTTCGTTTTCTTTGTTGTGAGTTTTCGTGTGATTATTTTGGTGATTTATTTTGAATTCGGTAAGTTTTATTACGTGATGAGCATAAGAGTAGGTAGTAAAAATCAAAAAATAATTCATTACCTATAACAAACTTATACATAGATCAAATCGATAGAGACAATATCGTTTTCTTTATTTTTCCCTCAAAACATGATCCTTGTAAGGAAGCTTCGGTCTCAGTTTCGGCCGAAACTGAGACTGTTGCCGAAATTCGGTTTCGGTCGTAAAAACCAGTTTCGGTCGGACACTAAAAAAAATTTCAAATTACTCGAAAATGGTTGACATTGGCATAGGGGTCATCAGAGGTAATTTGGTTGCAAATGATCTCTCCTACATCCCCGACACATAAACAATAAATTGACACAAAATTATGCGATATCCTCGAGTGATATTCTTTTTATCTGCTTTTCAGTAATTCATGTGAATAAGTAGTTAAGAATTTGTTTTTACATCTGTTACAAACCGCTGAAGTGCTAACAGATTTCCGCCGTGGTGATCAGTTATGATTTTAAAAAGTGAAACTGCTTCTCACGGCTTTCGTTGCTGACTGTACTTATGTCTGTTTAGTACCTAAAGCATGTGTGTAGGTTACGTACACACGGCAATGCACATCAAGCAGTGCGAGGTCAACTTATACTGGAAATGTATTTATATTTTGATGTGAAGCCGGGTGTACCTAAAATAGCAAAATAACCTTTTATGAATTTTCCAATTAATCAGTTTTGTAAAGACGAATATTTTTCGTAACTCCAGTGGTAATTGGTAGCAATCAATATCCAAGACGCAATTATCGAATGCCACGTTTTTCGATTACGAAAATTGGTAGGTACGCGCATCCGTCACTTATTTGACCCAATGAATTTTAAAATATCTTACCTTCCGCTCTGATTAGTTGTCGTAGGACACCGGATCCAACTTAATTTAACAAAGGATGATATACATATATGGTGATATAGACGTGATATATACAGGTTTTTTTTTAACCAGTACGTGACTTTATTCATCATTATGAACAACTTATAAAAAATCAGCTTTTCTTAAATTTTGACAAGTTATGCGAACATGAGTTTTTTTTGTATAGTTATATCCCTAGGGATAAAAAAAATCTGCTGTTTCATAGAAAAGTTACGGTCCAGAACCTACGCGGTCAAAATGTATGGAACAGCAGATTTAAAAAAAAATAACCGACGAAAAATTTCAACGCCCCCTGCGTTCACAATCATGTACTGAATCCATGGTAACAGTTTTCGCGTCGATGTTCCTGCCACCCTGTATATATCACGGCTATAACCATCTTACTGCGACATAATTATATACAGACGACCATAGAACCTCCTCCTTTTTGGAAGTCGGTTAAAAACTACAGACGCCTCTGAAGACAGGCCCTGGTTAGGCCGAGACTATAAAAAGAGGCCAGGAAAGACTGTAAGTGGAAGGCTGAAGATTGGGTGTGGTGGAGCAATTTGGGAGAGGCATATGTTCAGCATCAGCCTCAATTGAAGCCCTAACTGCCATTTTATCTTTCCCAAGTCCTGTACCCTAATTGCGTTACTTATTTTTTTTAGTAAAAAAATTTTTTTTTTCTTGAACGGCTCGCCGCACACAGATAAACCCTGAGAGGTTTTCGTTGTGAGGCTAAAACCAAAATGTAATAGGTTAAGTGTTTTAGAAATAAATAAAAATAATAATAAATAATATAATATTTTGTTTCATTTTGACAGTTCAACAACATTAATTGCGTTATTTACGTTGTTGAACAGATTTTTTTCCAACTTGTGAAGCAATGGATTAGCAATCTGTTTCAAATCGAAACAAATTGTGATTGATCGTGTATTACGCAATTAGGGTACCTACTGATCTTTACAGTCAAAACTCAAAACGCTAGGTTTCTTTTTAAGGTTCCGTAAAAAATACAATAGACGTGGATATGTTTAGTAACCTGTTCTGCTTAGCAATTTCTAAAGAGCCATAAAAAACTCCTGAAATAAATCGACACGTGTTTCACCTCTCACGAGGCATCCTCAGGATGACGATGGACTTGTTGCGAACTCGAACACGGCGTGTTGCCACACCGAGCGCTGAGTGCAGACGTAGTAAACAAGGAACCCTTATAGTTTCGTCATGTCCGTCTGTCTGTCTATCTGTCCGCGGTCTAGCTCCGAGATCCTTAGTACTAGAAAGCTGTAATTTAGCATAGGTATACATAATAATTACGCCGACAAAGTGGTAAAACAAAATTATGAAAAACATTTTTTTTAGGGTACCTCCCATACACGTAAAGTGGTGATGTTTTTTTTTTTATCCCATGATGTGGGGTATCATTGGAAAGGTCCTTCAAAAACATTGTGAGTTTGGGAAAACCATTTTTGGATTCAGGAATCCGTTTGCGAAATATTAAGCTTTAAAGTGCAAATTTTTGTTAGAGTCAAGTGTGTCCCCCCCCTGCCAGCTAAATGGTTGGTTTTGGATGTGTGAAAAAAATCACAGTAGTAGTTTATATAACGAAATTAAAAGCAAAACTATCACAGCTAAGTAGGCTTTACAAGTTAACGAGTAATAATTGACCAACTTAACTTTGCAGTTGCAAAAACATGTTTATCAACTACAAAGTTAAGTTTGTTTTTGGGATAAATTCATCTCAACTACGGAACCCTTCATTGTGCGTGGTCCGACACGCACTTGGCCAGTTTTTTCCTAAGGTTTTACACCATAACTCTTATTGGTTGGAACTCCTGCTTGTTTTCGTAGGAGTGCCAGAGAAAGTCAATAATTTGGTACCTAATAGACTTGGTATCTACCTATAACTTTCTTCGGTCACTGCATTTATAACGCAATTCCTATTTTATGGCGCCTAGTTTATTTAAATGAAAAACGATCCAGTAGGTACTTAGGTGTGTATTTTTATAACGTAACACAGTGTCCAAGCGACAGCAGAATGATTGAATATATCGACACACGATAACCAACTTGTTGGATAGGTACACGATAAGATATTGAGGTAGCCAGAGTTTTACATGGTAAATCAAACCCTCTGGTTTTCCTTGAACCATAGACAAACTGTGTAGACCAACTAGTGTTGTCCGGTTAAATCTCACAGTGCGAACCATAGATAATTAGTTGGTTCGCCACACTATGAAACATTTTAGTCGTTAATTTATTACCAGACTCAGATTTTTTTGCGTAACACACGATCAATCACAATCTGAATCATTTTGAAGGAAGCTAATCCGTTCGAAAAACTTGTCTACTCAACAACGCAACGCAATGAATATTGTTGAACTGTCAAAATGTAACAGATTGATCGTGTGTTACGTACTTAATTATGGTGCTTGTAGTTCTCGACGCTAGTACGGAGGTGGAGGAACCTAAAAAAAACCGGCTAAGTGCGTGTCGGACTACGCACAATGAAGGGTTCCGTAGTTGAGATGAATTTATTTATCCCAAGAACAAATTTAACATTTATTCCAACTGCAAATCGTCACTCGGCATCCAATACCGCGAATGTGTAATTTTTTTTTTTTTTATTTGCATGGTCACTTATTTGAACGTGTAGAATGAAAAATCTAATTTTCTTAAAAAAATTCACATTCGCGGTATTAATATAATAATAATAAAAATCTAACTTTAAACGAGCAATTCTTGTCTATCTTTATATATAATAATTCTTCTGTGAGTGTGTATGTCACTGAACTTCTCTCAAACGACTGGACCGATTTTGATGAAATTTTTTGTGTGTGTTCAAGGGGATCTGGGAATGGTTTAGATTCACAATCGGACCCGATAGGTGGCGGTATTCGGTCAGGACAACGTCTGTCAGGTCCGCTAGTATTATATAATCTGAATCTGTGAAACGGCTCCAAGAATTTTTATGAAATTTAGTATGCAGGGGGTTTCGGGAGCGATAAATCGATCTAGCTAGGTTTCATTTTTAGAAAACGACGTTCAAAAAAAAAAAAGCAGTCTTCCAGATATTTTTTTATTCAAGTAACAAGGACTCATTGTGTTAGTAAACTTATGAACTTTAGCTTATTTTACCAGGTCACTCAGAAAGTTTTGCGACTAACAGTTTTTGTCTATGGGATACTGGCTGGCGCTCAGAAGCACCATATCGTCTCCAAAGCTAATATTTACACAAATACCATCTATATAGTCTGAGTAGTGTTGAGTCTTCATAATGTGCACATATCGAAATGAGGGGAATCTATGCTTAATTTTATCGACGGAAAAAATTGACAATTTTTTTTGTATTTTTTTTTTGAATTTTTAAAAAAAAAATATTCTCAGATTTTTACCAAAAAAACATGTTTATTTTCAAATGAGGGTAGTTTTTTTTTCTCAATTTTAATTGTATGTGGACGCCTACTTACTTTCAATCATTATGGAGTTTGTTTCATCGCGATAGCTGATTCAGTATAAAAGTTATACAGTTTTGTTACAATTTTTTTTTAATTCCATAAAAGGTATAAAAAAATATTTACGTTTTTTAAAATATTTTTTCTGTCGTTAAAATTAAGCATAGATTCCTCATTTCGATATGTGCACATTATGAAGAATCACACTGTATAGCAACCCACTCTGGTGCTGCTGAGCTCGCCAATTCTGCTTCACCCCGCATGCCAACCTGTATGGCCTTGAAAAGTTCCAGCCCATCGTACACTATTGATCTGGTTACTATAGGTACCAATATTTAAAATGTTTTTAAGCTCCATTGGCAACCTATCCTTTTCCATCTTTCTCCACAATACGTCATAAGCAACCAGATCAAAAGTCTTGAATAAGTCGAGGAAGGTAGCATAAATCGGCGTCCCACGCTGTGTATAAGTATAGTATGTGACAGTATGCTTAAGACACAACACTGCACTTTCTGTTGACAAACCACGCCGAAACCCGAATTGGTTGTCATGAACATTTACAGTTTTATTTATTTGTGTATTAAGCAGACTGTCAAACACTTTTGATATTTTGTTGTTGATATTATAATAGCTAGAGAGATGGGCCCATTGGATGCCGAGCGACGAAATGTAAGTTTGCGCGCACAATATTGAGAGATTTACCATGTTATTTTAAGACCATGGACTTCTTATAGGTTTTCCTGTAATCTATAAGTAAAGAGCCATACTATGTATTTTTTTCAAAATTTTTGATCCAGTAGTTTCGGAGATAAGGGGGGGGGAATGGTCAATTTTCATTGAATTTCTTAAATATCTTTAAAAGTGTTTATTTTAAAATAATATTAAAAATATATTTAAAATCCTCATAACAAGTCCTTTTATTTGATATGTCACACGGTACTGTTAGTAAAACTTTTTTTTTAAATTTTCTTGTTTGTCCCCCAAAAGTGACCCCTATATTCAAAATTCATTTATTTACGTTACACATTCGTGTTTGGGTCACAGAAATACATATGTGTACCAAATTTCAACTTAATCGGTCCATTAGATTCAGAGTAAATTGGCTGTGACAGACGGACAGACAGACAGACAGACAGACAGACACACGAGTGATCCTATAAGGGTTCCGTTTTTTCCTTTTGAGGTACGGAACCCTAAAAAAGTTCCTTTAAAAAAAAAAATGTACTTAATGTTTTTTTTTAAATGCTTCTCATATTTCAGCTGTAACAAAGGTAGTGTCGAAACTGCGGGAGATGGGCGACCGTCTGGTGACGACCAACGAGGATGTGCAGCAAAGCCTGACGCAGAGCAACACCATGACCGAACAAGCCTACAACAACATCTCCAGGAGCTATGAGACTTTACGTGCTGAGGTCAGCTGACAGATCTTTATACATACAATAATTATGTAAAAAAAACAGTGGCACTCCGGGAGTGCCGACAGAAGTGAAAACTTGAAAAAAAATCGGCACCGTGGTAATCAACGCGTTGATGTCTTTTACTCCACGGTGTCGGTAAATTGCTTTAGTGTCGCGAAATCAATGGTTTAGTCCCATCTCAAAATGCCCAACGCGCCTAAAGAAGTTTTCACTTCAAAAACCTGTCCGACCCGAAATCGATTAAAAATTTGTAAATTTTCAACAGTTTATAACTTGTAGACACCCGCTAAACGACGACGGTCGCTCGCGCCCCATGTAATAAAAAAACGCAGTAAAATTCCCCATTGAAAAAAAATTTGGCGAATTTCTTATTTTTTTGTTTTTCCTGAAAATTACCGTACAAATAGACTTGTTGTACGATACTTAACAACACCCTCACGGATCGGACAAGGTTTTTTTTTACATGTTATTTGTGTTTTTTTTACATGTTAGGTACATACTTGGCAAAAGTGCCGAGGTGGCCCACGAAATTCGAATTTCCTTATTTATGCAATTTGTAGATCAGTATCAGTTTGTGTTGTATGTTGATCAGTACCTACCCTAACTGCGTAACTTATTTTTAACCGACTTCAAAAAAAGGAGGAGGTTCTCAACTCGACTGTATTTTTTTTATATTTGTTACCTCAGAACTTTCTACTGGGTGACCCGATTTGGATGATTCTTTTTTATTTGAAAGCTGGTGCTTCCCATGTGGTCCCATATAAATTTTATTAACTTTGCTTGGATGGTTTTTGAGTTAGCTTCAATAATACGTATTTTTTTTCCCACTTAGTATGTGGATGATATGTTAAGTTCCTCTCACTGTTACTTACAAAGCAGGTAGTGGTATTCGAATTTGTGTGGGGGTAAATACCACAACTAAAAAGTGAAAAATAAAAACTTTTTACAAAAAAGAAATCGGTGTCTTTGGTATTGAATTTTCGTTTTTTGCCACCGACTTCCGAAATTAAAGTTATTTTTCACTTTGTAGTGTTTTTTTGGAAGTCGGTTGTTTTTTTTTTGTAAAAAGTTTTTTCTTAAACAATTATGCCTAATTTGTTTCATTTTGACAGTTCTACAACATTCATTGAGTTATTTACGTTGTTGAGCAGATTTTTTTCCAACTTATGAAGCAATGGATTTAGCAATCTGTTTCAAATCGAAACAGATTGTGTTGTATTACGCAGTTAGAGTAGATCAACGAAGCAAATAGGTATCATTGAAATATTTCACAAGCACATTTTTAGCCCCTCTAAGTGCTTGTGTGAATGTGTGTGTTGAGAGTACCTCGGTTGTTCCCGACAAAAGAGCATCGGATAGCATAATAACTCACAATAACATTTCAGTCTGAAGCCTTGATTGATTCAATGAGATTGCTTTTATTGACGTCTCGTGTCTGCGGCACAGATCTCTGCGGGTCAAGTGGTAGTTATCTGTGTCGAGTAGTAGAGGTCACGAGTCGCGAATCTGCCTGCCAAAGCACGGTTCGCAGAGCATTATTCTTCGAAAGCTTTAGCGGTCAATAAGGTCGTTCTCTCCCACCGGGAGTAAAAGGGCGCATCTGAGGACAGGGAATGGGAAAAATGAGACCCAACTGCAAAAATATGTGCTATAGTAGTCGAGACCACGTTTCTGTTTCAAGCCCATAATTCAATAATGTAGATGTTATAAGTCGTATAAAAAGGAAGTAAACGTTTACTCAATGCGATTTAGGCGCAAATGATTCAGTTAATAGTTCTATGAAAGTCATGTTACTGTTGAACAAGGAATATAATTGTGGAATAATTATCGAGTAAAAGCAAAACTGGACCAAATTTTGAGTAGCTTTTCCATGACCATTGATGGAGTTAAAGCTGTTTCGTTACTATTAATCAACAAAATCATGGAGTAAATGTGTTCGATTTGCTATAAATCGTCACTTTTGTCAGTTAAAAGCAAATAATTTGCTGTTATTCCACAATTTCGCTCTGTATCAGTTATTAATTCGTCACTATTATTTTATGAAACGGAACTTTGTGTTGGACTTATTAGAACAAATATGTACAAATATGGAAGTATTGGATATGCCTAGTTACTTAATGTAGAATGTTATAGCAATGTACTGTCTATAGAATTTTGCATATCTATATGTAAATGAACATGCAAAGTAACTTTATCGATGAAATCGTAGGAGTCATTTAACATATATTTGTGGGTCACGCTTAACGCTAATGATTAATAATATAATAGTAATAACAAACAAAGTTTATCAAATTTTATCAAGATCCATAAAACAAATTTAAGTAAATATATTGCTATTACATCACAATATGTCGGTTATTACTCGAATAATTGTATAATTTTATCTCATGTATAGGACATAATGCAGCTATGTGTAGACAATTTTGGGGTTCTTTGATTATTATTTGCATTTCTATAAAATGTTTTTCTATTTATTGTAACCCATCACGTAAATTGTTTATATTTTTCCATAAAATACTGGAGCGCTGTATGAGATATTATGTAGCTTGTAAAGTAATTAACAATCAGTTATACAACATCTAATTCAATACAAAACCAGCATTCGTAACGATTCAAGTTCAGTAACTGCAATATAGACACATCGATTTAGCATGCTATTACAGATATTAAGATACTTTTCAGTAAATAAGCAGCTTTTATTCGGCGAATCCGTTCCAATATAGTAATGTCGATTAGCAGCCATATAGTAGCTTTTTAAACATGAAGCTTGGGAATGGATAACTCTAATAGCGCTATTACTGTAACACATGTGGTATAAACGAGAAAGGTTAGCTACTATATGACTATTGAATAAATGCACTATTAGAATATCGCATGAAGGCCGCAGGAATCTGCTGGATGCGGAAAGCACAGAATCGAAGTGGCGGTGTTTGGGGGAGGCCTATGTCCAGCAGTCGACGTCTTTCCGCTGAAATGATGATGATGATGAAGAAGCATATAGAGTAAACGTTTATACGACACGGTTAAAGCACTTAAAAGCAAAAATGCTAAAAAGTCGTAATAAACGCTTTTACACTACATTGTGGTTGGTTACTACGTAGCAACTACTCAACATTTATTCGATCTGTAGCCGAATAACTCATTCATTATTCGACTGATTTGCTAGTTGGGAAGTCTTTTTAGATGATGCATTTTTTTCTTTACATTTTTACTTACGGCAGCAGTCTGGCTTTTAATACTAGACAAAACTCCAGACTCCGGGGTGCTATCGATAAATTCCTTATTGAAAGCCCAATAACACTCTCCGCCCCGGCTCCGGGGATCAAATTCAAAACCCAAGTTCACAGGTCAATTAGGCAGACGCTAAGTATCTTCTCATAATAAGCTTATAGGTAATGTTCCCTCTACTGGGACACAGGCCTCCTCTCTGTGAGAGGGAACGGGCCGTTCTTATCCAGTTATTGGATAAGATGTTTTTGTGTTTGTTTTGTGTGTTGTGGACTGCCTCGTTCGTCTAGTGGTCGCAAGCGCTACTGCTGAGCATGAGGTCCTGGGTTCGATTCCCGGGTCGGGCAAAGTGTTATTGGGTTTTTCTATCTGAAATTTCTCAGTAGCAACCCGGAGACTAGATTTGTGCCCGGTTGATGGCAATGGGCTCGCCTCCTACTACATGGGACTTAAACATAATTGGCGAAATGTGGGTGTACCTACTACAGGGACACCTCTGCCCAACCCTTCGGAGAAACAAGACGTGATGTTAAGTTATGTTAAGATGTTTTCCTTCACCGTTTTGAGCGCAGTGGTGATGAAGTAAATTATACAAACCTACTACTAGTAGGTAAGTCGGGACCATTAACACAACCACCATTGCTCAAGTATCTTCTAATTTGCAGGTTCAACTGCTATCGAAGAGCGAACAAGTGATCTTGGACACGGCAGACAACGTGATAGCCACTAAGAAACGCTTCGAGTATGGCGTACACCAAATTCTGATGGAGGTCGGCGAACTTATCAAATTACAACACAAGAACATGAACAAGACTGTCAGCGACAAGTGAGTACAAAATAAACTATTTAGATTGGAAATTAGTTAATCATTTGAAAACAAAAAAATCTGTTCGGTCAAAACAAATAGTTCCGTTCTTTTTCATATACGTTTACAAAATAGCGTTCGAAAGCTTTGAAAAATGATACAGAAGCATAAAAAAAATCCATTCGGGATATTCGAAAATATCCGATTCAAACTGCAAGCACCGTGCATGACAGAGAATTTACCTTATTGGTTTACCTATTTATTCCGCGCAAGGTTTATTGAAAAACGTCGTATGAAACGCGTGAGCATTTGTTGCTCGGCTCCATTAAGGCCCCGCCCTCGCCTTCAGCTTGGGCTGCAATCCCGAATCGAGTGCAATGACAAACCTGCATTATGTAGTTTATTTATTTAGTTTTTTTAAGTATACAAATTATGTATTAGGTATGTTCAAACTGTTTGTACTCTCCGTCACTTGTCCTTTTAAGGGTGCATTAGAAAACCAGCGTCAGACAGCATCTGTCTGGCATTAATGCTGAAATGATACTTTTCTGGCGCAGCCGTGAGGCACACACTATTGTTAAAATATTATTTTAACTGTTTCAAAATAAATGTTTTTTCTTTCTTTCTTTCTTTATGTACCTACTATTCTCCTATTTTAGATTGGACCACATGGAGACAGCGATAACAGAAAAACAGACCACTGAAATGAACGCGTTAGGATCCAAGGTCGAAGCGGGGATGTCACAAGTGTGGCGGCAGATCGGCATCATGCACCAGCAAATCACGATGAGCAGCCAGGCTCTGAACAAACTGTCTGTAAGTATTACACTCTCTGCTGGAGTGTCCCAAACTCTCAAATATCCGTTCTCTTGCACCCTTGGCGATCTGAGGCCTGAAACTGCGTTAAGCGGACGTCCGCGCGGTTCCTTACAAAAGTGCTCCGTTGCGGGGCCAAGCGCGGGCGTCCGTCGCGGGGAAGCGGGCCTCGCGCTCGCGCCACGTGTCCCGCCTCCGTGCGACGGACGCCCGCGCGGGGGCACGCGCGTTGCCCGCCAGTGGTGTGGCCAGCGGTTTTGCAATGTAATCCTATAATAAAACGAGCAATATTTATATATTTCTAATCACGTTCACAAAAACGGCTCTAACGATTTCGATGAAAGTTGCAATATAGGGGTTTACGGGAGCGAAAAATCGATCTAGCTAGGTCTCAATGTCTCATATCTGGGAAAATTCGTTTTTTCCATATTTCGCCTGAGCAGAGCTCGGTCGCCCAAGAACAAGATAATGAATAATGAGTTAATGACATTAGAATTATGATATGGTAGCATGGAATTAGTATGTACATACATACTATACATGGGATTGGTATGAACTATCCTATACTATTAAATGAGCCTTATCAATTTTCAGGCCCTCAGGCCTGAACAACGTTTCTGACGCCGCAATAAACGTAGCCACATACTGGTCCCGAACATTGTAGATTTAAGGATCTTACAAACAGGCCCGACACCGCTCGTCGCGCGACGACTGGTGCCTTTGTGTCGCGTCGCGTGTCGCGCCTGTTTGTAAGAGCCTTTACAGTCGATACGAGAGGAGAAAGACTCTCCAGGATCATTTTTAGCTGCAGTACTAAAAGAAAATAAAGAAAATGTATTTATTGAGACTCGCACAGGAAATCACAAATTAAAATAAAACACACAAAAAAATTAAAAAAAAAACAAATTAAAATAAAAGCAGAAAGTCTTGTACGAGGCCAAAAGGCTCCCATCTCAGCATGATGCTGCGACATTTAAAAATAAATGCTACTACAAACACACAATCATGTCGTGAGCACCGTACTCGTAATACACTAGCGACGCGTGTCGACGGCTGCAGTTGTCTCAACAGTTGACGCTTGCCGCTTGTGTGTGTGAGCACTAACTGAAAGTCACTGTAAAATCAGGGAAATTAATTGATAAGCAAATTGACTACCAACACAAATTGTCCGGTAATTCAAATCACAACTATCAATCTGACGTGTGGTCACTTCTGACTACATGACTTAGGTACATAAAGTGAAGTTTGGGTCATCTGTCCCCATTCAATCCGATCCAGCCTGTCCCGTGCTGAGAGGACAGCAAGGGCACCCCCTGTGGAATAAGGACCTCTCCTTACCCCACAGGGGGTGCCCTTAGCGTGTAGTCGCTTAGTTTGTAAGTTTTATGCTCTGGCTGGAGGCCTTAATTTATTGAGGCACCCACAGGAAAGTCCGGTTAAGCAGGCGATAGCCTCCAAGATTGACTTGCGAGATGCTATAAATAAACAGGGCGAGAGGAAAGATATTACACATCAAAAAACTTGCCAAGAGTGTGTTGGACCACGCATAATGAAGGGTTCCGTAGGTGGGATGAATTTATCCCAAGGACAAACTTAACATTGTAGTTGAAAAACATGTTCTATACATTCCAATTGCAAATATAAGTTTGTACGGACAATAATGGGGGATTTATTTACCATGCTATTTTAAAACCATATACTTCTATAGGTTTTCCTGTAATAGTGTATAGAACAATTTGCTGTATATTTTTCAAAATTTTAGGCTCAGTAGTTTCGGCGATAAGACGGGTGGTGATTTTTCATATATTTTCTTAAATAAGATCTTTAAAAGTAGGTACCTATTTATACTGACTGACTGACATATCAACGCAGAGCCGAAACTACTGGGACTAGGAACGTGAAATTTTGCACACAGCTTCCTTTTATAGTGTAGGGGAGCACTAAGATGGGCTTTTGAAAATTCCATTGTTAAGGGGGAATTTTGTTTGCATGAAAAATCTTATTCCTTGAGTAATAAACTTGAATACAAAGAGTAGGTAGGCACTAGGCTTGCATGAATTCACGATAGTATTCAATTAATTAGGATTAAGATGAGGCAGACAGTTTATAACCTGAATTACACAGGATACTTTTTATTCCAATAGTACTTACGTTTCCATGGGATAATTTTCGACTTCCACGCGAGCTTAGCCGCGAGAAAAAGCTAGTTTGATATATCACACAGTAAAGTTTTAATTTACCCCCGAAAAGTGACCCTCATATTCAAAATTCATTTATTTTAGTTACACGTCTGTTTGGGTCACAGAAATTGATATGTGTACCAAATTTCAACTTAATCGGTCTATTATATTCGGAACAAATTGACTGTGGCAGACGGACAGACACACGAGTGATCCTATAAGGGTTCCGTTTTTTCCTTTCGAGGTACGGAACCCTAAAAATAAGAAAAACATCTGTCCCCATTCCCCATGGTAAGGCAGTAGTCAATTATCAGGGAGGGCTGACTGTCCAGGGTCCTACCTTCGTCTGACGTACCGAATTTGATACCGCTATCTGACTGCCAAGTTTCACATATTTATCGTTGTGGTTCTTGTTTATGTAGTCACTCACCGCACGGTGCTTAGCGTTACAATGTAAACCAGGCTGAGCATTTTATGGGTCTCCAAGGAGTCGAAACAACGACTGCACGTTGTTACTATGTGGGTAGTTTTTTTTTTTTTTTGATCGCTGAAATATAATTTCTGTAACTACATTCTCATAAAAAACTGTCATTCAATGAACTTAATAGCTTGTCACTTTTAATTTGATTAAAAACGAATGAATGCCTTTCGTCAACAGGGATTCTCAGAGGACTACGTTAATGCTAGTACAGCGACATTGGACAAAGTGAAAAAGGAGGTAAGCTATATAAGCTAACGACCTTTATGGCATTGCAATAAGCTCTGTGAGTTTCATTAAGCCGATTGTGTTCGTTCGTTCGTTCCCAGGTGACCGGCATATCGACACGCATCAGCAAGTTAGAAAGTGACCTGAACTACGCGCTCGGCAAACTATCGGTGGTCAACCAGGAGTTCCGAGGAATGGCAGCCGGACTGACGGAAGCCCTAAAAAAAACTAATAATAAGAGCACCACCGTAGTACCTATGATTGAAGGTATATAGCTAACAACGAATGATGCACGAGTAAATTGTATTTACAAGTGCATTAAAAGTTCCTTAATTATTAATTCATTAATGATCATTCTCGTCCTCAATTTTTCCTCGTTAATGACTAAAATTATAAATGTTTGTTTCAGACGCTGGCCCTGGACCTCACAGGATCGCGAGCGGAGAGAAAACAGATACAACTGATACCAAATAACATAGATATAGTTAATTAACAATTAAAGATAAGTTCTTACCGCTTAGAGGTTAATCGTAAGTCGACTGATGTGAAGTGTTTTGTATGAAAATTAAATAAAACTCGTACGATATTAACTTTTGCAAATATTTAATCTCTTTTATAATTGTGGATCTATATATTTATATTGTACAAGTTATATGATACAATGAAATTTTATCGTGACAGATATCCCAACGTCACATAAAAGTGAACCATAAAACCCAACAATTTATACAACTGACGGGGATCCTCTAAGAAAACGTGAATCAATCAACTGTACAATCATAATATTGATATTAATTAATATTTATTACTGATCTTAAATAATATACACACAAATTATTTGTCATCCGTTTTTGGTTATTTTTTTTAATCCTGAATACAACCTCATTTTCCTATGTGCAATTAATATTTAATGTAACAAATGAATGACGCTTATTGATTTGTTAAATATGTACTTAAATGATTAGATGAAAATCCGTGCCCTTATTTATTGAACTGTTCCATTATATAATATAAACAGAATACATCATCAGAGAACAAATAAACACTCGATACATTGGCTATGTGTCTGATAGCTGTGGTTACGTATTATGCTTGTACATAGTTACTATATACTTAAGGAATGGTGAGTTGGGAGTCCACTTAAAGGTAAAACACTAGACACATTCGTTGTTAGTGAACAGCCTAACTTGGGACATCTCTAACCTACGTTATCACGGAACAACAAAACATGCTCCGGGACAGGAATGTTTAACGACAAATAAATGGAATATTAGTTATTACTAGGCGAACCAGTCGCTTCTCGTCTTTGGAAACTTATCTACTAAGTAGGATTTCTTCGGTTTACTATAAATGTATTGTATGCACTTTATTAATTTTACAATATTATAATGACATTAAAAATAAAAACTTCAAATCGAACATTAAACCAACGTAACAAATAGGCAAATCTTCATGGCAGTGGCATAGGTAACACCCATACACGAATAGCACTTGAACATTTTTACATTATGAATCATTATGTACATGGATAAATGTACATGTACACTATATTAATGCAAAAAATATGTACACTTCCTTAATTAATTATGTGTTAAAAAGCACTTAATAGCCAACCCTTTGCACACACCCCTGAGTACAACACAAAAAGTTTATAAAAAGCAATCAATAATTATAATATAATTAGCAGTAAAAACAAACAATATAACTCGCGAAACTAGTAAATTGTTACATAGTACATTGATCATGCATCATAGATAAAAGTTTTATATTGATAACTAATAAACAATATATCAAATTGAAGCATAATTAAGCTTTATAAAGCTGTTTAGATAATTCCAAAAACATTTCCTATGTCTATATGATCAAAAAAACTTAAAAAATCGTAAAGTTTAACGTGAATCTATCAAAAGCCCGAATATGAAGGTACAACAAGCTCCTAGGTGAAGTAAGTCTAAGTAGTCCATGAGATGGACCGTCCGTCCGTCCGCCGTGCCTGCGACGCGGCGACGGCGACGCGAGACATCTACACTTTGTACAATGCGGTATCAAAACAAGGTGTGCGCGGCGTGACGCGGCGGGTCGCGTGTCGCGTGCCATGTCAACACCGCTTATATTTACTTAACGCAACTGTACCCTACTATTTATAATTTATTAACTCCTAACTAAGTTTCAAGTGTAAAATTGTGCCACACAAGCGATCTCGATGGGACATCTAAAGCCGAACGCAACGAAACGGTCGCAAGCGCGCCGCGGACGCCCGCACTCGTCGAGTGATCGAGTGCCCTCGGCCGCGTCTACTGGTTCCGCTGTTGATGGAATGTCGAACATGGAATGAATATTATAAATTCCTGTAAAACGACAGGGTTCTCAACCCTGTAAAATTAGTGAATGAATTACATTGTGTAATTTCCACTACGACTCGTATCATATAAAACACCCGCTACTGTTTACTCCACCTGATAACTATGTATAATATGACTATGCTCAAATTTAGATTCAATTTAGAGCCCCTATCGCGATAATTTCATTACATTATCTAATTTATATAGATGTGGCCGGATGTAAAGGTGATGTTTGTATACCCTAATTCCGTTCACATTGTTACATTATTCCGACACGTTACGCTAAACTTGTTCTTATGTGATGGAACTTACATAGGAAGACATACAACTATACATATACGCCTTTATAGACATCGTGAAATTAAATCATTTTAACCTATTTTGTAGTACATTTGGTAATGAAGGAAATTATTGCATCTGTAATATAAACCACGTAATAAATATGTAAACGTTGCAACAGATGAGTGGGGTCAGTGGGGAGCTGGGAGCGGAACGGAACACTTTAGGAGCGCGAGAGCACCGAGCTGTGGTTCAGTCTGTCTGACACGACTCATACCAAATCTCGGAATCGAGTCTGCAAATTATACATGACCACCCCATAAATCCGAGGCACTTACATGATCTTAAGAGTAATGATATACAACTACTAACTAGTGGTACCAAATGTTAGCTCATTGTCATCCCGCGAAGGACCCGTTGATACAACGGATGTGACACAATTAAAGCTATGGACATGTTCCACGTACTAATCGTTAATAAAGTCTAACCTAACACGGAGAGAGAAGGGAGCTATCGTACACGTACAAAGTACTTAACTATATAAACCTACATTCAGCTCTTAAAACTTACACGAACTGACCGTTAACCAGTGCGATTACATACAAAATTGGTGTAGTAAAATGAGTGTTCGAATTCATAAAAATGTCTAATGTGCTGCCATGTTAAAAAATATAGTGTCTCCCAGTGTACGTTGAAAAAATGTAAACAAGTGCAGTAGTGAAAAACATCCGATCCATTCAAATCATTACTCCTTATCTCATACTTTGTCCTAACGTAGTATATGATTAATAATGGTGAGGGTAGGTGCCACATGAAACATGAACCTCTTCAACGACCGAACCGAACCTACGAAGCGGAATTTCACAACGTCCACGCGTCATCTATGTACATTATATCGACAAGTTGCAATAACAAAACAACAATTACTTTATGTATACTTTAAAACCATCGCACATTATGTTTATGTACAAGTTCAACGGGTCCAGTAGTACCGACTGAACGTAACATTATTAGGTTTCAGAGATCGCGCGGCACCTCGCCTCGGGACGCGGCTGTTCGAGCTACTCGACGCCCCGGGGCGCCTTCAATTCCTATAACGCTATATTACAAATAGGAGCTCTATGATACCGTGAGGCGTCCCGTGCGAGGTGACTCGCGAAGCGTTACAAAATATTAATCTTATGTACATATTGTCTTCGAAGATAAGAGTAAGAACTATGTCTATATTAGGTGCGGGATATAAAAGGTGTCGGCGCGGGGTTTACCTCCGCGTGCTTTTGGAGGAGGGGCGCGAGTGAGAGTGAGTGTGGGGGGTCGCGCCCCCCCCCCGCTCCTAACTGGAGCACGACGCGGCCGACACGGGCGACAGCGGCGAGTCGCGCGGGCAACCCGACAGCGTCACTACCACCTGCACGGAAACACAAACACAAGTATTAGGACGAGGCATGTAACACACAATCGCCAAACTTCTACAAAAAGTGACATTAGAGATAAAGGGTAGACTATTTGACACAATTTAAAAAAATAAAACAGTTACTACTGAAAACCGGCCAAGTAGGAGTCGGACTTGCGCACGAAGGGTTCCGTACCATTATCTATAAAACGGCAAAAAAGAAAAACAAGTTTGTTGTATGGGAGCCCCCTTAAATATTTATTTTATTGTTTTTTAGGCCCCCCTTAAATATCTATTTTATTGTTTTTTAGTATTTGTTGTTAAAGCAGCAACAGAAATACATCATCTGTGATTTCAACTGTCTAACTATCACGGTTCATGAGATACAGCCTGGTGACAGACGGACAGACAGCGAATTCTTGGTAAAAGGGTCCCGTTTTACCCTTTGGGTACGGAACCCTAAAAATGAAATATGAATGTCCAAACTTTTTGCTTATGTCCAGCTTTTTGTCAGGACTTTTCAAATTCGAAATGGTTACCCTACGACGGACAGGAGTACAGTTCTCTTTCTCGAATTTTTTCTTTTTTTATGTTCTTATTTGCTACAATCTGTCTCCTTCGTGGGACATTCAGAAATATGTTGGTTGGTGCTATCGCTGGCTCGCTCAGTATGTGACCTGTGTCACATCCTCATTGTTTAAACAGTAGTTATATTTACTGTGATTGGATTAGATCTTGAGGTATTTTGCGCTTTAATCGTCGCGCTTTGTTGTGATTCTCCATTAGTGACCGAGCCAGAGTATTTGGGTGTTGTTGGATTCGTTCTTTATAGGACTTGGTATGGTGTACAATTTCCTGCTTCACAGTGAGCATTCGTAGGTCACGGTGTAGTAGTTCGTTGGGTACAAACCAGGGTGCGTTGGTTATCATCAGCAGAGCTTTATTTTGAAACCTCTGTATGATTTCTATGTTTGACTGAGATGCGGTGCCCCATAATTGGATCCCGTACGTCCAGATGGGCTTCAGTATTACCTTGTACAAGAGTTCTTGAGTCTTGTCTTTCTCGACATGAATTTATAGGAATATTTTTTAAATTTATGGAATAGTCAGTCTTATCAAGGGGTATTGTATTACCCAGTAACAGGGTTCTGGACGTCAGAAAGGCAATTGCTACATGTATAATACTGGTATTCAGCTGCATCTGGTTAGACTGGAAGCCAAACCCAAAAGTATAATAGTTGAGAAAATGCTAGGCAAATGATAATGATGATTTTCAATTTATTAAATGACAGACGTTACCCAGAAAGCTGCTAGGCTTAAGTGGTACTGGGCCGGACATGTCTGCCGCATGTCAGATGACAAATAGGGCTAAAAGATCCACTGCTGATTGGGGCCCACTAAACACACGACGACATCGCGGCAGGCCAAGATGAAGATGGCATGGCAAACTTGACTCCTACCGAAAGGACTGGCCGACAATAGCAATAGACAGAATTGTGTTGAAAAGGGAGAGGGAGGCCTTTGCCCTGCAGTGGGGCAATACAGGCTAGATGGATTAGATTGGAATATTATCTTCTATCTTGTTTTTCAAGTAGTGGTTGTCAGAGGACTGCTGTTCATTTGGCCCAAGATTCGATCCCCAGGTTAGCATTATCATTGGGATTTACCATTAGTTGATTCTCAGTAGCAGTCTGTCTACATTTGTAAACAAGTTACGGCAATACACTTGCCTTCTATTGCAAGAGATTGATAACGTAGGCCATGAGTGGACAACTTAAAACTCTGCCTATCCTTCATGTAATACATGTGTGATGTTATGCATTCATTCTTTTGAAATGTTCCTCTCTACCAACCTCTGTTAGCCATCACACCTGCTTCACTATCAGAAGTCATTGCAGTTTGTTTCATTAGGTTTTCCATGATGACATGTCATTTTGTTATTATACTCTTCTTAAAAGTAAAATTATATTAATAAATGTTACCTTTCGGCTGCCAGCGTGATTCCTATGCTCGCAGAGCCAAACCCCTTGCCAGGTTCCCAGGTTTAGTTTCCCGTCTGTGATGGGGATTGTCAGCGACGACCCAAGGAAGCAGGCCTTCACATGGGCAGGCTGTGAGACAAAAACATCAAACATTACATTCATTCAATAGTCTATAAGTGTAACAGATTTAATAACAGAGGTCATCTCTATACGTAACCGCCTCAAATGGTTTAAATAAACCACTAAGATACTGTTCTAACCTCTATTATCAGTAAATAAGACACTACAAGGTCATTGTTGCATATCAATTAGCCTTTAACATCACATCTTTAGCACTGATATGAATAATACAATTATAAATGTCTAAATAGCATCCATAAACAATTTCCCAGTATGCAAACATGCACATTTTACAGTAATTATGAATAGTTAACAAAATAACGTTAATTACAGAAGTATTCAAGTATGTAGATGAGATATGACCTAATAGCTGCATTCAAAACATTGTATATTGCCAATTTGTGCCAATTGTTTCATTTTACATAGTCAATTCTGCAAAGATATAGGCACTGCAGTAAGAGCTGGCAGGTTACAAGAACTACACTTACAATCATACTGCACTAACATTAGTACTTCAGTTGTTACCAGAATAACAGCACAAACAAGATCTCTCACAAACAAATGAACATTATACATTCTAAATACAAATTAGACATGCTGCAATGTCATGCATGTGTGATGTGATAGACCAAAATGTTAATGAGTGATTAGCACAACAAACACTCACCATGTCGTCGGGTCCTTCGCAAGAGTGTCGATAAGGCAGGCCCTCTGGCACTATTTTGTTGAGCATCATCTCCATATCGTCTCTGACATCAGGGTCCCAGCTCTCGTTGAGCGCGAGACTCGCCGATGTGTGCATTACTGGAAACAACATCCATTGATCAGCTGGCTACCGCGCGTCTATCACGTTGATAACATTTCACAACACTTGCTCATATCACTTCACTATGTATGCACTATAAAATAGCGCGAGATTATATGTGGAGTAAATATGACAGTCGGCAAGGATGCAGCATCGGCGGCAAGACAAGAATGCTGTCAAGGCAGCGGATACTCACTCTGGATATGGCAGAGGCCCACAGCGAACTGCGAGAGCTCCGGCACCTGCTTGAGGATCTCCTCAGTGACGAGATGCACGCCCCGGTGCTGTGGCCTCAAGTTCAGCTTCCGTTGAAACCACGCGGATCCGATCTGAATTCCTCGGTTCGAGGCCATGTTTAATTTTTTAAAACGCTACAGAGTGGTCGCAAGAACACAAACGATCTTAAACAACATCACTTAGAACAACCTTTACATGAATTAATCCACAATTATCATAAAAGATTCATCTTCGATCTTTAAATAGTAATAAATATAACGGAGGTTATAGGACAGATTCGACACCCTATTTTCTGCGGGAAAGTGAAACAGTCTTCAAACGAAAGAGAAAAACGAATAAATGTTGTCAATGTTAAAAAATATAACTGAACCAGCATGAATTTCATTCATAAAATTATGAAGACTGAAGTCGTCTCAAATAAAAATCATGTGAACTAAAAACAAATTGATTGAGTTATTAATGTTAAAAAACGCTTTTCCTTCAGCAAGTTTATTATGGCTTTCCATTTCTATGCGGGACGAATCGTTTTTAGTAAACTAGTAGCTGTGGCAGTGGCGATTTTTTTGACAAGACTATTGAAAACATACTTCGAATGAAATCCTATAAAAGTTACATTATTTTGTTAATTACAAATAATTTTCAGTAAAGTTTAGAAAAATCATTATTATAATATTTTACCGCAATGACGTCGCCGTCGTACAGATGAACGACTATTTGTAAATATAGCAACATTTCTAGTTAATTGGAAGGGCACGGCGCGAATTTTTGAATTTTTGCAGATGCAAAGTCTAGGTGATATTTTGTTTACAACATGTTTTTATGTTGTAAAATTATATCATGCTTAACTAGTAGGCAGGTTTTTTTTTTTGTTTATAAACCCTGAAAGTAACTAAAGTGCTGTTAACAGAGTGGTCAATTATGATACTATGGGAGTGCCGAGGGGTGATATTTTTAGGTGTGGCATACAACCACTCCTTGGAATTGAAACAATTAGTTCCCACCGCAATCGGAATCATCGCGGACGCGTTCTTGATAATTTTTTTCCTATTTTTGAGATAGTCGTTCGTTTCTACCAAATCTATGGATCCGCTTATGGACATGATAAACAATTCTGAAGAGCCAGAATGGCTAGAAAAAAGAATAGCGGGTGACCTGAGACTATGGCAAGTCATGTTTCTGTTTGTGGCTAGCCTTGCTTCTCTTAGTAAGTAAAAAAGAAGTTACTTATAAGTACATAACATACAAACCAGTTACTCCGAATTGGTATCTTTATTTACAAACTTTTTTCAGTTGTGATAGTGTGCTGTTGTTTTCGGTTCCGTATTCCTCGAACAAAGCAGCAGATCGAAGCAGACTATCAGAGGCGGAAGATCACCACCAAGTTCCGCGCGAAGTTGGAGACTATACAGGACGCTAAGATGGATGCGATGTCGTTAAAAGACGGTAATAAGATTTTAACTATTTCAAATCGGAATAGTAAGTTTATTGAATGGAGCTCATTCATTCATTCACTTCAACTCATTGATATATATCAATGCTTCAACTACAAGAAGTAGACAACTAATAAAAGCAATTATTTATAAATAGCGAAGTATTTATAGATAGTTAACTTTTAGCTTGCATCATCTCAATGCTGGGCAAAGGCCTGTCCATGACTTCCAGCTCTTACGATCCAGGGCTAATGTGGGCCATTGGTCGTTTGTTTCGTCCAACTCATCCCGCCATTTTCCACGAGGCCTTCTGGCTATGTCAGGGCTCCATATATAGTGGTTATTTTAGCCCACAGCTAAGTTCATTGGGCATACCTACGGCAGACGTAGGCAACCCAGACCCACTACAGTTTAGCGGCTTTTTACATCAGTACATATTCTGTTTTGGAGCGCAGTGTGGTGTTGCCAATCATCATCATTCTCCTTCCCAATTTATTTGTAGTCGGCGCAACGTCTTTTAGGAAGAGTGGGAAAGAGATGAAGCTCTACAGGACGTATAGCTCCATCTCTTTCTCCCACTGAAGTAATATTAAAATAATACTGCTTTTGAGCTGGTGGTAGGCCCCCGGATATTTATATACTTCTCTATTCGTCGTCATCTCGGTAGTCAGAAGTTAAAAAAGTAGTAGTCAAAAGTTACGATTTGTCAAAGACCAAGTCTGGGATCCATGGGTCGAAATGGTAACTTATTGCAATTACTTAATTATTTTAAATCCATGTTGTGCGTGTGGTACCCAACTAACAGATGGCGCTAAGATAAGAGTTATAGTAAATCCATTAGAACGCTAACCAGATCCCACCTATTTGCAGCCTTCTTGGCACCCAGAGTTAATAAACGATTTTTTACTCGATTGTACCACTAAAGGAGTTAATTTTCGCCTATTTATTTTTATTTGCGTTTTTATTCCTTGTAGTTTCAGCTATCGCTATTATAGCTCTCTTATTATACCTATTAATTTATTTATTAAAACTTTATGCACAAGTAAAAAAAATACTGTACTTAATGCCTAAGGCATTTTCTACCAGTCAACCTTAGGATGATGCAGAGACAAAACATGGCAGGTGCAACATAAATGACAGATAACTTGAAAATGAATACATACTAATACATAGATACATATAAACCGAATAAACTTTGTCAGGAGAAATAACGATAGGTAGAGGAGAAAACAATTCCAGCAAATCAGCGTTGCAAAGATTCTGCCAACTTTTCACGAATATGTTCTCGTGCTTTTACTTTGAAAGATAACCGACTGGTTGCCATCCTGATGTTCAGAGGGAGCGCATTCCAAAGAAATACCGCCTGTTCCACCATTCTGTTACTCTGCTTTACCGCCATTAAACAACCTAAGGCGATAAAAAAGTGTGCCCATTTCGAGGGTATAGTAGAGTTATAGCGCGCTCTAACTTCGAATACGTAACACTTATTCATAACTTTAGGATCGGGTTAGCAAGTAAGTGGTCTGGTTCTCCAAAAATTATAAGTGCTGCTGCTGTAGCGCCTTTATATCTCGTTAAGTTCTAAAACAAGCTCTGATTGACACCTAAGTGTTAGTTGAGTGCGTAAAGACTTAAGCAGTCTAATAAGTTATTTTATTACGCACGATAGAGTGGTGATGATAAGATATAAGTACTCTAGGTACAGATACAATGTTAAAGGTAAGGAAGCGTCATGGTCCTCTATTTGAGGAAGTTTGTCTTTTGCTAAGTCCATACATAATGAGTGGGTGCACGATTGTTACACCTCTGCCTAACCCTTCGGGGATTACAGGCGTGATCTTTTTATTTATTTATTTATTATTAGGCTCTTCAACAATGAGTACACTATTACTTTACAATTTGTACATTGCAAACTTAAGTCTAAGCGCCTCATTACTTAAAGAAAAGCACAGCATGCACTACATTATGCGCAGATAAAACACAATTAATTAATTAAAACAAGAAATACATAGTTTAGATAACTGTAAAAATAAATTATTAAAAGCTAAATTGATTACAATAAATTCAGTGATTAAATTAAATTAAGTTCCATTTAATTTTTAAATATGATTAAATTAAATTAAAATAATTTGATTTAATTTTAGACTATTTGAGACACCCATTAAATGGCAAGTGCGGCTTTTTTTAGAGCAGGTATTGATGAGTGATAGAGGTCTATATCCACTTCGTGCTCTTTGTATGCAGCATACATTCTAGACAGTGGGCAGTATTGCCTCAAGTTGGTATGACATCTCGGCATGCAGAAAAGCCTCCTATTAGAGCTTCTTGGCAGATTACGGGGTACATAGAATAACACCCTACTGAGCAAATCGGGACAGTTCAGAGAGCCTGTTACTAACTTCTTAAGAAAAATCAAATCCAGCATGTTCCTGCGTTTCTCCAGCGACACCATGTTAAAATACTTTAGTCTTTCTTGGTACGACTTGAGCTTATTGCATTTATTACTATTATAGGTGAGATGCCACAAGAACCGTTTTTGCAGCCGTTCGAAGCGCTTGATGTGGACCTTATACTGAGATGACCAGATTACACTGCAGTATTCCAGATGGCTTCTAACTAGCGAGTTGTACATAATTCTTTTAACGCTAGGTTTTTTGAAATTTTTACACTCTCTCATAACGAAGCCAAGCATCTTTGACGTTTTTAATATAATTTTGTCAATATGTTCAACAAAACTTAGCTTTTTATCGAATTGAACGCCTAGGTCTCGTATAGTTTCGACTTCCTCAAGCCGCTCACCATTCAACTTATAAGCTGCCTGCATGACATTCTTTTTTTTTGTGAATCTTATGGTATGTTCATACATAAAACGATTATCACTCATAATGATGTGCACCCTTTACTGCACATCATTATGATCATCATTGTGATAATGGTTTATGCACACGAACCGTAACAAAAAAAAAAATTGCAATCAAGAAGCAAACAATAGGGAAGAAAATCTTTTAATTTTTAAAGTAAACACCAAGTAGTCTATATATCGCTCAGTTACCAGCCAGTGACAAATGTCCCAGTGCACTACATCACATTTTCACACGGAAAAACATCTTGAGATAAGATAATAAATACATACTACACTCAGGTATTGTTCTTGTGTTGCAGCCTTGGATTTACTTCACGAGCAGACCAATATTAATATGGACGGAGAAAATCAGCAAGGATCACAGCCAAGCTCTATCATGTCGCCTCAACAGAGTAAGTAGCATATTCTTTTTTTAAATTCTTCATTGTCTCTTTTTCAAACATGGAATATTGCCTCATTCCTCCTCCAGCTTGCGCCTCGTCTTGATTGTAATCTCGAAGATAGCGGTCTAATAGGCAAAGATCGGCGGTCTAATACCGTTTGTCGACACAGATGGTCGGCCACTGGCCCAAGGAACATATTACTCACCTTACTTACGGCGAGCACTAACCAGTGTTACGGTCGTAGATAGAATCTACTAGAATCTCAAGATAATTCCAATGTAAATCACAGAAAGAGCACGTAGGTAAGGCTTGAGTGTTACCTACATATTTATTTCCGCCAGAAAAACGAAATTGTTTTTGATAATTAAATGACTCTTCCTCTCTATTCGTTTGGATATAAATCATCATTTCAGCCGAAGCCGAAGCCGTTTGGATATATATCAACAAAAAATTGATTTTCTCTATATTCGTTTTCTTGGTGCATGCAAGAGTAGAAGTACATTCAGTAGGTACCTCGGAAATAAAGTTTATGTTCTATCCACACATATCAGGGCCGTGCCCGGGACGTGGCCGGACCGTGCTCTGTCAGGGGCTCAAAAAAATATCGATGTGTACATTTTATACGAACTCGTTCACACACGGCCGTGTCCGGGCCGACGAGACGGTGCTTTAGTGCCTGCCCTGATGTGTGGATAGACCTTTAATTTATGGCGTTTCTTATAGGTTCACTGGATGCGTCATTTCAGCCGGAAGGCGGTCAGAAGCCGGAGCAACAAGCTTCAGGCCTTAGTTTTGTCAAGTTTGCGTCGAAAGTGGCCACGCTCTCCAAATTAGGACAACCCAAGTCGCCGACATCGCCCACGCCTTCCGGTAATGACAACAAAATGGACTTCTAAAAGGATATTGGAAAATATATAAATGTGCTGTAGGTATTAATTATAATGTTTTTGATAGAGATTTATTTGTTACTGTGCAAAATGAAGCATATTTATAGTGAACTGTGTGTAAAATATTTTAGAATTTGTTGTTGATGCTGTAATACTATAGGATTTATTATATGTCTATAAATAAAATAAACTCTAAAATGCAGTAAGTTTTCTTTAATCTAGAAAATAAAAAATACAGTATAAACGGATTTTAAATCACAAGAATAATTACATATTCACAAATAACTTCGGTATTCTGCGCTCTTTACATAATCTCGCATTAAAACTGACAGTAAAAACAATCTTCCAATGTAAGCAATAACTTTAAAGCAACATTTAACTTACACTTTATAATACATAAATAATACATCTTGCAAATAAAAATTACATAAATTCAAGTTAGCTAAGTTTTTTCATTAAATAGTTAAATCGTTCTACATACTTGTATTACGTTCCATCTTAACCATATACTCAATATGTTGCTTTGAGAACCTTCAAGTTAATTTCGGGTTGAATGTCACTAACTTTTCATTTATCTGACTAATTGAATTATATTAAAATTTTATTGTAATCCCACTGACTCGACACACTTTAGATAGCCTAACCTTTCAGTCCATGACTCAATATAACTTTACCACAATCTCATCCAAACACAGGTAATAATTTATTTATCGTATCTTATACACTAGACTTCGCATCTACTCCACACTGTACGTTGTTCTATTGTTTCACTCTGATAATATTATCCTAGCTCCTCTCCTTGGTGTTCGCAATATTTTGAGCAATTATTAATAGTTGGTGCAAATGTGACACGAACACAATACATACTTGCGTCGAATGAGAAGTGTTAAGCTACGGGACGAAACTAACTACAAAATAGACTCAAAATGTGAAAAAATTTTTTGCTAGAATGTATTTTATAGAGTTTTTATTCTCTATCTAAACTAAAAATGCAATTTGGAATAAAATAATGTGGTGTGTAATCAATTGAATTGCACTTAAACGTTAGATACATAGTGTTCTAAACTAGCGACTCTATCGGACCGAAGCCCCGACGGCTCCATAAACAGAGCAAACTGAACTCAATCTTCATCATAAATAAGGCCCATTATGATTTGTTCATCGAGTTCCGATTGACTATGGAAGAATCTATTGCGAAATACTATACACTTTCACTTACATTATAATTGAATCGGACCTACCTAAAACGTAAGGGTGAAACTCTTAATAAAATTATTGTTCGTATATATTGCGTAGCATTATTAAACTAAATATAGGAGCGGCGTAAAATTAATAATTGAATATAATTCGTACGAGTTTTGTGCATGATACCTGTCTCGATATTCCAGTGATATACATTTTTACAAGTTTGTAAAACCGAAACGGTAAGTATAGGCTAGATTTTATAATACACTTTACCCTACATGAGGATTGGTAAGGTCATAACTTACAACAAAATTACGTAAGCTACAAACGCGGGTCGCTCCCGATGGACACTACATTTACCTAACGCGTAACAATGTGATGGGTGCACGCTAAACATTTTAGGAACCCAAGTTTGGATGTCGCAGTGCCATCGCTATAATAGAACTCTCGTAATAATAAAGCATAATTTTGTTATCAACAAGAACTACGGCAACATTATTTATTGACTTTAACGCTATGCTTGAAGAGTTGACAATAAATATTTATGATAAATACAATGTGCACATTTCTTTTGCTAATATAAACGTCGATGGGCAGTAGACACGTTGAGCATAACTGTGATTATTTGGCAATTTTATTTTATTAGAAATCGAGATGATTTTAAGAATAAGTACTTTGTGACGTTTGAATGAAACACAAACAATGTATTTTAATAAATAATTATCTTATATGTCATTTCATTTAAACTTGGATATATGAAATACGCACATTGTCGGAGTGTCTTCGTGGGTAACGCGTCCACTCGGATAATATCTCTTATCGTGTGTGATACAGGTTGATAACTTACAATGTTGGGACTGTGGGCGGTGTGTGACTGAGGTGGGTGACTCTCCCGTGTGTGTGTGTGTTTGTTGGAGGGGAGATGTTACCGGAGTGGCGTCGTTAACTAGAGAACGTAACGTAACAAGTGACAGCTGAGCTGTGGTCGGCGCCTACGTCCCGCCGGCGCGCAACACTCAGTCTCGCCTCACAAAAGTTCTTCCCCTGTAGGAATTGAAAAAAATCGGGTTAAATAGATTGTTCTGTAAGCATTTCGACTGGGACTTATACAGGGTGGCAGGGACATCGACGCGAAAACTGTTACCATGGATTCAGTACATGATTCTGAACCTCCCTGCGTTGAAATTTTACGTCGTTTATTTTTTTTTTTAATCAGCTGTTCCATACATTTTGACCGCGTAAGTATTGCACTTTTCTATGAAACAGCTGTTTTTTTTTTTAATGACAGACGAAAAATTTCAACTCAGGGGGGTTCAGAATCAGTTTTCGCGTCGATGTCCTGCCACCGTATATTACATACTGGACCATTGTATGGTTAAAGTTACTTCTAGATCTTGGGGATTATTCAATTTCCGACTTTAGGTATTATGATCAGCCTTTCACTGCCATTGTTGAACATAAACCATCAATTGCACGTCATTTAACTCGATCAACAGCTCAGTTACCCTGCGAAGATCGCCGCTACACCTAGCTTGAGGACGTCCTTCGTTTTTTCTGCACTCAAGAACGGTCGTCAGTTCTACAGCTAATATGTAAGGCCCATTGTGCCCTTAGCTTGCTTATAGGCATCTAGTTAATAAAAATCTTAAATTCATGGATAGACAACGCAGCCTAAACCGCTGGCTCTAGAAGCATGAAATTTAAAATTTCACATGAAGTCTTTATACAGTGAAGGTCTTTATAATGTGTACATATCGAAATGATTTTATAAACGGAAAAAATATTTAGAAAACTCTTTTTTCTAAAAAAAACATGTATTTTCAATTGAGGGTAGTTTTTTTTCACAATTTTCTTTTCATGAGGACGCCTAATGATCCTTTTGTTTAAAAGTTACACCGTTTCGCTACATTTTTTTTTAATTCCGTAAAAAAATATTTAGATTTATTTTAATATTTTTTCCGTCGATAAAATTAAGCAAAGATCCCTCATTTCGATATTTGCACATTATGAAGACTCACACTGTATAACGAAAATGAGCAATGGGGAAATAATAAACCTGGGATGCATTTGTATGTTAAGTCGTAATTTTTGCCGATGGCATATGTCTTGTAGTTATAAGAAAAAGTAATACTAACGTGATGGTCTTGCGCTCAATAGGACGCGAGGTGTTCTGCGGGCGCGCTCTGTTGAGCACCTTGAGCAGGTCGCCGGCCTTGGCGCGCATGCGCGAGTGCACGTACACCTTGGAGCACTTGATGTGGTAGTGAAGGTAGTCGCGGAACATGTGCAGCAGGTCGATGGTGTTGTCGCGGGCCGCCGAGCACGTGTGCCGGGGGAATAACACTGGAAGAAACAGGACCAGTTATAAAATCCGACGAACACTAGGGACCTATGTCACCAATAAAACAGAACGCGATCAGCAGACTTTAAACTGCGTTCAAGAACTGTCAGTGTCATCATTGTTATGGAATATTGGTGCCAGAGGAATAACACGGGATGAAACAGGACCAGTTATAAAGTCCGACGAACACTAAGGGTCAACTTCACCAATAAAACTTGATGCGATCAGCAGACATAAACTGCGTTCAAGAGCTGTCAGTGTCATAATTGTTGTGGAATATTGACTCTGACAGCTCTTAAACGCGGTTGGTGAAATTCTCCTTATGGCCCGCTGGCACCATATAACATGTTTCTGTCAATCGGTTCAAGATGACAGAGACAGAATTATGTTTTGAATTCGTTGAGCGCTGGACGTATTTAGTGATGATGTATGGTGCAAGTGGGCCTTAAACTCATGGAGGATAATGAATAATGTATTCCTATACGGGAAAAAGGAAATATAGGCTTTCATCATCATAATACTGATGCCTGTATTATCGTAGTTTTATTTTAATGTTGTATTTCCTTTGCGTGTCCCAAATAAAATAAAATATCTTTCTTTTTAGTGGCAGTCCACTCCTGGAACTTGGCCTTTCCAACCGCACATCATTATAGACTTTGCATTTGTGCAATGTTTTCCGCTAAAAATATTTTAGTTTTATTCCGTAGCCAACCGCAAGCGGCAACACGACTGGTTTCTATGAATTTCCTTCCGTAGCTAGCGACACGTCATCTTCATAGAAATCTATTGGGGGTCCGTTTAAAAAAATAATATGACTGTCACGGTCCGTTTGACAGACAAATCAATCTGCCTAGCCTTTTCCCAACTATGTTGGGGTCGGCTTCCAGTCTAACCGGATGTGGCTGAATACCCGTATTTTACATGGAGCGACTGAACTCAAAATTTTTATTTAAATATAATATTATTGTTTACTTAAGGTCCGCAAAAAATAGGTTGGCGGCCCGGAACCGGGCCGCGGTCCGCCATTTGGTGACTCCTGGTCTAATCTATAAGTTGGCGCGGACGTACGGCCGGTGAGCAATGGGTAGCTCGCCGTCCGATAAGGTCCAGGTCCGGGTCGACGGCGCGTTGTGTTCCACGCGCGCCTCAAAAAAATGTCATCACAACTAAAGGGCCCACTAGGGCCGACACCTGCCGGGGTTGCGGGTTTGTCCGAAAGGGTTACCGTGGCCCCTGGCAACATACAGACAACTGAAGGAACACGGGTGAGTTTTAGTCAGTAAGAGTCTGACTCACTCCGCAAAAAAAAAACTATCAAGTTCTTTATTTTCTTTTCGGTTATCGTCATTATTTTGTTGAACTTGCCAGTACACTGCCATGCATTCATATTTCATATTTCGATCAAAGAGCTATTTCGTATAATTGCGTGATAACTTACCAAACGTAACATAACTGATATTATCGCCTACTCTCGCGTCCGTGTCCATTAGTTCTAAGGGCGGCTCCTTGTGTGAAAACAATACCTGAAAATAAAGGAAAAATAAATAATCCATTATATAACAACAAACAATACAATGCATTATTTGTTATCAATTATTAAAACCGATAATAATCGTTTTCGGTCAAAAAATCAGGTTTCGGCCGCAGCTTCGGTTTCGGCCAAACAGTGGCCCGACTGAAACTGAAGTAGGCGTTCGTGAGCTGTCGGTTTTGATAGAATACGAACGATTGACAGATAGACAGACGAAAATAAGCGTTTAGTTATAAAAAGAAGTCATCTAGGTTCTTAGTAGACATACTGGTTTGTCAGCGAGTAGGGAATTCACTTTCTGAAAGATTGATACAAGCTCTAAGGGCAACAGCAGATGTTTCTTAGCGACTGTGCGTTCTAATGATCCTGATTTGTGTGGCGGAGAGATAAAGCATTGTTGCTGGGTATGTCGAACTTCCGAAAAGCGATTAAATCGCTGATTGCCGAGACTAAAGTTGTGCGGTGTTAAAGTTTAATCGAACATCTGACGGTTTCGGTTGAAAATCGTGTTTCGGTCGGACACTAATTATAATATCTATAAGGCTCATTCAGTATAGACAGGCTCTTGAATCTAATTACGCGACTATAATACCTAATCAGACCAATATCAATCAACTGTTTAAATAATAATAACTATTATTATAAACTTCAAACAACAGCTCTATAAAACATTCAGAATCTCATTATTTTTAACACCTTTTTTCTAATTTTACTAAACTTAGGAACAGATTGTTTTGAACACACTGTTTTAACCTTACTGTCACACAAAAAGCTGACTATGGAAACTGTCGTTTTGCTCGAAGTATTACACTGCAGATTAGAACTTGTCAAGTCAATGACCTCTTCCTAACTCGCGCGGGATACGTGCCATATTGACGGTCGGTTAGCGCCCCACAAAATGAGGGGGCGATGGAAGTACTTTTAGGTCAGGACCTCTCAAATCCGTATAGCTCTTTTCTCAAGAGACCGTTTGAGATATTAACCTGCCCGTTTCGCAAAATCGTATCTTTATGTAAAAAGTTTCGGTGCTATTCGGCCAGAAACAATGACCTCATACAGTTTATAAAACTGCTGATATATAAAGGTGTTATTTTTATAATCAACTTCTGTCTGTCTTGCATTCTAGCCTATATTTGCCCACTGCAGGGCAGAGGAATATCTCCTTTTTAACTGACGAAAAAAGGAGGGGGAGTTCTTAAGTCGACGCGTACATTTGTTTTTTTTTTTCAATCAGATCCGCCGTCCGAGACATATCCTTTCCGACCCAGATGACCCTATAACACTCCTCCAGGAGCAGAATAGGGCCACCAGTACAGTGCACAAACACAGACGCCTCCCATCATTCCGACCTCGCCGCCGAGGTCCTTTGCGATCGCGACCGCGTCCCCGAGTAAATAATACTCCCCCCGACCCTTGCTTGATCCAGTCTGTCCCTTCTTGCTGTCCTCCCACCCAGCGACGCTCTAAGCCGAGGTTTGTACCCCACAGGGGATGCTCTTAGCGAGCGTTCGCTTAACTTTAATTTAGAATAGTTTTTGCTCCTGGCTGAAGGCTCTAAGTGTAGTAGCTTAAGGCACCCACAGAAAAGTCCGGTTAAGCAGCCAAGACCTTAGTGGTCAAAACTGCGAGTGGCCATAGTTAAATAAAAAAATATGCGCATGACTTTTTAGAGAGTAGTCCGATTTTAACGATTCTTTTTTTATTAGAAAAGTTAGTCCGATTCAAAATTGAAAAATAAAATCCACCACTATGGATAGAAAAATAGGGATTGATTGATTTTTACACACACTTGTGTTCTGCTAAAGCGGGCCAGTCCTTTCGTTAGGAGTTAAGCTCATGCCGCCATCTTCGCATTGGTGTGCCCCAGTTTCGCCACCAACTTTTACTGAACTAATACGACAACTTACTTGTGGCGCGGTGTGCGACGCTCTCCGTCCTTCCTTGAGCTCCTGCATGAAGACCTTGCCGATGACCATGTCATCCTCGTGTCGGAACACCGTGGAGAAGACCACTGTTACGCGGTCCTCTTGCGCTTCCACGTATCTGGAACATCAGATAATTTGTTTGATGATGAAATATAGGAAAATAAAAATACTAACTAAATCAAGAATTATAAAGTCTATTTTGCTGTTTCGTGGCAATTATTGAAATATTACAGGCAGCATAAAGGGAACAATTGTTGATGTGTTTAAAAAGTGCGCATGCAAAAGCTTTGACTTAGTAGTCAGGAGGCATAACTTAGTGAACTCAAGATCAATATGGATTGGTCATTGACAATGTTCATAGCTTTATAACATACACTTCCGCCGTACGGATGCCTAATAATAGCAGCGAGAATGTGTATATTCAATAGTATTTTTGACATCATTAAAAAGTGTTTTATGCCATCTACCAATCCGCACTGGCCCTGCATGGTTGATTATAACTCAATCCCTCTCAATGAGAGCAGGAAATTCACTTCTTTAACTCAATCTTTGAGAGTGAAATATTCTTCTTTTCGAGTTGATGATACTTTAATTAGTTGGGCCCAGTAAGAGGCCACGTTAATTGCTGCGTCAGTGACGTTCATAATCCTCAAAGGTCAGGTGTATGGACAATTGGGACATTTAAAATAGTTTAGTTTTCAATACTAACAGCGTCTCATCCTGCCGGTAGTTGATGACGGCGCGTTTGTGGCTGACGTCACCATCTTCTTGCAGCCGGAAGTAGCGCTCGAACACTGACGCAAAGCAGTTCCTCTTGAGGAGTCCGACCTTCTTCACAACATCCTCCCAGTCGTCGGGAATGTTCTCCAAGTCGAGCAACAAGGATATGTTGTAGCCTGAGGGAGGAATTGTTTAGTGTTTAGATGGGAAAGAGGTGTTGTATAAAGGCTGGAATTATATTAGTTTTCTATGTTCATTCGGAATTATATGTTGAACGAAAATGTTTGCTACAAATTTTACTTTACTGCCACTCGTACGATTTCTCGTGATTTCGCGACGGAACGGCCTTGTAAAAGGGATATGTTCGGATTCAGAGCCTGAAGTCCTCGTTTATTCAAATCATAAAATTAAATGGAAAAAAAAAACCGGCCAAGTGCGTGTCGGACCACGCACAATGAAGGGTTCCGTAGTTGGGATGAATTTATCCCAAAAACAAACTGAACTTTGTAGTTGATAAACATGTTCTCCCATACGGAATGTATGGGAAAACATGTTTTAGCAACTGCAAAGTTGGTCGATTATTACTCGTTAACTTGTAGAGCCTACTTTAGCTGTGATAGTTTTCCTTTTAATTTCGTTATATAAACTACTGCTGTGATTTTTTTTCCCACATCCAAAACCAACCATTTAGCTGGCAGGGGGGGGGGGGGGGACCCGGGTGTCATCACTGTGTGGATCGCCCGGAGGACACGGTGGAGCATACGGTGGAGGTCTGCCCGGCTTGGGCAGAGCATCGCCGTGTCCTCGTGGAAGCGATCGGCGGCGGTGATCTCTCGCGTCCGGCCCTGATTCGGGCCATGCTACGGAGCGAGAGGAAATGGGAGGCCGTCACCTCGTTCTGCGAAGCAGTAATGCTCGCGAAGGAGGAGACGGAGCGCGTGAGGGAGAGGCAAATTTCGCGCCCTCGCGCCCCTAACCGCCGCAGCAGGAGACGCCCTGGGCGTCGGGAATCACGTGAAGATTTCCGGCCACCGTAGGCGCGGGCTTGCGGACGGTGAGCAATGGGTAGCTCGCCGTCCGATAAGGACCAAGCCCGGGTCGACGGCGCGTTGTGTTCCACGCGCGCCTCAAAGAGATGTCAGCAGAATTGACGGGGTCCGCTAGGGCCAATGCCTGCCGGGGGTTCGAAGAAAACCGATAGGGAAATCGTGGCCCCCTGGCAACACGGCAACTGAAGGAACACGGGTGGGTTTTAGTCAGTAAGAGTCTGACACGCCCTCCCGCTCCGCCCAGAGCGGGAGAAGTTATTTGATGATTTCCCACCCAAAAAAAAAAAAAAAGGGGGGGGGGAGACCTGACTCTAACAAAAATTTGCACTTTAAAGCTTAATATTTCGCAAACGGATCCCTGAATCCAAAATTGGTTTTCGCAAACTCACAATGTTTTTAAGGGACATTTCCAATGATACCCCACATAAAGGGATAAAAAAAAAAACATCACCACTTTACGTGTATGAGAGGTACCCTAAAAAAAATGTTTTTCATAATTTTATTTTACCACTTTGTCGGCGTAATTAAAATATATACCTATGCCAAATTACAGCTTTCTAGTACTAAGGATCTCGGAGCTAGACCGCGGACAGACAGACAGACGGACATGACGAAACAATAAGGGTTCCTTGTTTACTACGGAACCCTAAAAACATTACATTCCTTTTTGGACAGTCGTGTAATAATATGAGCTTCAATTTCGTTAGCTACGTGATTGAACTTGCGAGTAAAAAATGCGCTTTCCGCTGCACCGTTATGACCGCCAAAACACGTACGCGCGACATAATATGCACATTATGCATAACTCCATGTTAGTAGTAACCAACATAGTAAGTGCGTCGATGTTTTTCCATAAACATATTTTTCCCTAGAGACAGAGTTACTTTGATGATTATGGCAAAGGTGTGTCGCTTTATGACTAATCAATACGAGAGTTCAAAGTGCTACTTTATCATCGGCAATGAATATTTTATGTTAACAAATTGTCGTTACAAAGGGGACCGCCTAAATAAACGACTGATTTGACCGGCTACAATATTCAAGCACTGTTGTAGGTCAACAGAAAACCATTAATTTATATTCAGTGTTTCGTCAGCTATTTGTTTAAACGGATATTATTATCTATGCTGTAAATTAAGTTACACAATGCTGAAAACGAAATACCAATTAAAGCGAAAATTCAGCCAGAAGATAAGCCACAAGTTTCAAATTAAAACATTTATATCTTATCAACATAACGTTCCATACTTGCAAACTAATCTTATCAAAATGTTACCAATATGTATGCTTATAAATAAAGAGTAATATTTTGTTTTATAATAATAACATTTAATTGTTGATGTTCCCATTTCAATGACAAATAAGGTGTTGATCAAATGCAGTTGAGAGTTACTGCCTCATATATCTCTCATTGAGATTACTTGGTGACCTAGACATTAATAGGTTCAAGTGATTGTATGTCTCTAGTACCAATATATCTTTAGTGTATATTGTTCTCAATACAAATAAATTGTATGTTAATAGTTGGTTGAGGGGCTTGTGGCTAAGTAATAACAGCTGCACGGGTCGATCGATCAGGTTAAGCTACGCTTGCCGCGGTTGGTCCGTGGATGGGTGACCATCTTTACATACCGAGAGTCCTCCGTGCCTCGGAAAGCACGTTAAGCCGTTGGTCCCGGCTGTCATTTGTAGATCTTTGACAGTCGTTACGGGTAGTTAGAAGCCCAAAAAGTCTGACAACCAGTCTTACCAAGGGGTATCGTGTTACCTAGTCACTAGGTTGTGGAGGTCAGATAGGCAGTCGCTCCATGTAAAATACTGGTATTCAGCTGCATCCGGTTAGACTGGAAGCCGACCCCAACATAGTTGGGAAAAGGCTAGGCAGATGATGAGTTGGTTGATATAAAAATGTAATTTACTTTGGTTTTTCAGATTTTATAATAAAGTTAAACTAATTATTAGGGTGTAGCTCTAAAGTACAGCTTTCCTCTCTTATTTATCCTAATTGTAACTAATACTGTAAATGCGAAAATGAGTTTGGTTATTTATTTATTTGTTACGCTTTCACGCTAAAACGGCTGATCAGATTTGGATGAAATTTTGCACATGGGTAGACTATGACCTGGATTAGGACATAGAATACTTTTTATCCCGATATTCCCACGGGATCGAGACTTATGCGGGTGAAACCGCGGGGCGCTGCTAGTAAACTATAAAATACTACAACAAAATAGTTTTTATCAAATTTATGACTCACTATAATAAGGAAGTTCAAGCTTGTGTGGCACGCCTGTGACCATAAATTAATTTTCCTTAAATGCTAAGGAAAACCAGTTATAATATATATATTTAACTGTATGAACTGGAACAATAACTACTCCAGTGAACACTGGTAATTATGCAATGCATAAAAACAGGCTTACATACTCGCTTTCATTTTTATGCAACTATGGAAGAACAATTTTTTGTTCTGCATTGGAAACTGCACATTGCTTAGGCTATAGATTTATTTGATCATATATTTGACTACTGAGTTATAAATGAACAGTAGCAAAAACTGTTAGCCACTTATTTTTTTGCAAGAATCGTTTGTTAATGATAAACTAAAATAACATAACATAACATCACGCTTGTAATCCCTGAAGGGTTAGGCAGAGGTATACCCATAGGACATCCACATTTCGCCAGTTATGTTTAAGTCCCATGTAATAGGGGGCAAGCCTATTGCCATCAACCGGGCACAAATACAGGCTCCGGGCTGCTACTGGGAAAAACCCAATAACACCTTGCCCGACCCGGGAATCAAACCCAGAACCTCATACTCAGCAGTAGCACTTGCAACCACTAGACCAACGAGGCAGTCAACTAAAATAATACTGATATTTTTTTTATTATGCAAGTACATTTTTGGTATTTAGTATAATTATCAGGGACTTGAATTATCCTTGTAGGCAAACACATTCAGTTGAGGTAAAGTGTTTTGCATTATTTAGAGCTCACCTATATGTATTCCTGTAATAACATATCACACCAGTATTCCATGAAAGGTTGGACAGAGGTGTATTGTAGTATACCCACATTTTGCTAATTAAGTCCCAATAAAATAGGAGACCAGTCTATTTCCACTGGGCACAGATCCTCCAGAATTTCTCTGCTGTTGTTTGTGTATGTGTAGCGTTTCTTAGGGTTTTAATAGTTCTATTTCTTACCTGACTCTGCCTCAGTAAGGAGTGGCCCATATACTCTTTTGAGCAGCTCATCTGCTCCATGTTCTTCCAACTGCTTGTAGAACTTCAGTGATATACTAACCTGCAAACAAATTGGGTGTTATTGACATGGCTCCACATCTTATTAAGCCAGAATATTAGAAACATAACAACTGAATACAAATACAGCAAATTTAGTAAATGGGATATGAATTTACTGGACAGTTTTTAATAAATTCCAGTATACTTCTAAGGAGGCTTTAAATAAAACCTAAAACATTATCATGGCAAGTAAAGATTTGATTTATAGTCTATGACTTGCCTGCCTCCAGTGGCTTGTTAAGAATTATTATTAATACTGAATAGTTGTTGACAGTGAACTAATAAACACATTCTTGTAGAGTAACTGAAGAAGTATGTATTAAATTGGATGTTTAGCCAATTATGTGGTATCAAATTTGGAGAGCTGTTTGGTATCAGGTCAATTATTACTTCATAGACAGTATGAACAAGAGTTTAGTGCAAATTAAACAGGAAAATTTCCTAATATTATTTATGTGAAAGTGAGTTTGTTTGTTACGCTTTCACACTAAAACGACTGAACAGATTTGGATGAAATTTGGCACAAGGGTAGACCTTGACCTGGGTTAGGACATCAGATACTTTTTATCCCAATATTCCCATGGGATCGAGCCTTATGCGGGTGAAACCGAGGGTGCAACTAGTTCATTATTAAGTGTATTGTTGATCACATACCCTAACTTTGGTCTTATCTCCATTCACATTGGATATATGAAAGAGTACTCCATCAAAATCTGCAACTTTCACATCTATTGACTCTGGCTTTAAGCTGAAAACAACAACAATAAATAAATATTTGTGGGATGACAAATCAACATGAAATTACTCATATCCTGGGACCATGTCACCACATTATTATCATAACATTCTTTCACTATAGCAAATGGTTATCAATACCACATATCAGATTCATTACATTGTTTACCACCACTGGAATCCAAAAACATTACGGGACATATCCGCACGCACACTACAGAGCACTAATAAACAACTGATATGAGTCATCCATACTGAGATAGCCACTATCACGTCATATTCACTACATGACATAATACACATCAAATCACTATATGCCCTGTTTCTATACATTTATATGAACCTGCTGTGATGCTCGCGGCCAACGTGGGCCCACCCCAGGAATTTGACACTTGTCAAGATACTTCCGAAAAGGGGTTATGGCCAGGAATCACCCCCTCGTAGACAGTTCCACTGCAGGAACCGGGTAGCGAAACTCATGCATATGAACTGCATGCTCGTTAAACACATCACAATTATGAAAAAACAGTACACTTTCTAAGCGTAACGTACTCACCGCGCCAGTGCATTTTTATATTTAACTGTTAAAGTATCTTCTATAATTCTATTATTGATCTCGAGTAAGATCATTATTTAACAATTTATAACCTACAGCTTTTTCATAAAATCAACGCTTATAGCACCTTCATTTAATAATTTATACGGAAATCTTCAACGATGACCGCCCGTATATAGATATCCATAAACGACAGAAAGAAAAGGAAGCTCCAAATGAATGAAATATCGGCCATGTAACCATAGAGCATAGTTTATTTTATTGCCTCAAATACTCACTGGATAAATCTCAATTAAATTGAGGAAAATTGTTTTAATTAATTAACACGAAATCATACTTTAATAACAATATACACTTCGTGTTTGATAAATCTTAAGATTTTGTAATTTACGACTTACCTCTCAAAGAAAACCGTAACTTACTAAAACAAAAAAGAAACATCCATCCCTAGCGTTTTGACATTTGAAAATAAAAAACTAAGGACATTTTTACTCTATGATCGTTTTCGATTCGGTGTGGAAAATACTTTGTTTATTTATAAATTGAATTGAATGAAAAAAACGCGTGATAAGTTACGCGGATTGATTTGCACGTGCATCATGAAATAAAACAAAACCAAGATGTCCAATCAAGTAGGTGCCTTCGTTGCGGGGCTGAAGTCCCGGAACGTGGAGATCCAAATCAAGACAGCTCGGGAACTCTATCATTTTGCTAAGACGGAGCTCCGAGAGGTCCCGCAGGAGGAACTCACTCAATTTCTCGATGAGTTCAACCACCAGATCTTTGAAATGGTCTCCAGTAATGACGTCCATGAAAAGAAAGGAGGTGTTTTAGCCATAGGTAAAAGACTTCTCTTCTTCCTTTCTTTTAATTTTCCACTAATATCGTATCTACAGACAATAATTTTATTAATTGCAATTTTTAGTATGTCTCATCGGTGGTGACTGCGACACGACTAAAACGCGTATCACAAGATTCGCTAACTATCTTCGCAACCTACTGCCTTCATCCGATGTGGGTGTGATGGAACTGGCCGCCAAAACTGTCGGCCGGCTAGCCACAGTGTCGGGCGTCAAGCGAGCTGAATACGTCGAGTTTGAAGTCAAGAGAGCATTTGAATGGTTGTCTGAAGAGAGGAATGAAGGCAGGCGCCATTCAGCAGTGCTGCTGTTGAAAGAAATGGCTATAGCCATGCCTACTTACTTCTACCAACAAGTATCAGGGTTCTTTGATCATATTCTTGTAGCCTTGAAGGATCCTAAACCTCAAATCCGTGAGGCTGCTGCAAAAGCCTTGAGAGCTGGCTTAGTGGTGACAGCTCAGAGAGAAACAGCTAAACAATCTACTGCCAAACCTCAATGGTACATGCAGTGCTATGAAGAGGCTATGCTATCATTTGAAGAAATTCCTTTGAAGGAAAAAGGAATGTCAAAGGAGGATAGAGTTCATGGAGGCTTGTTAATCCTAAACGAGTTACTAAGATGCTCAAATGCTGTGTGGGAGAAGAAATATTCATACCTAATGCAATGCCTGGACACACAGCAGGATAACACAGTATCTGATGATATTCTCTTTATAAGCACCAAATTGCACAGTCCATCAGTAAAGAGAGGGTACCTGTGTGATGGGTTCAAGACAGAAAATGTTACATACCCAGTTCCTATTTATGAATCTGAAGTCTCCCATAAACTACTGACTGAAAAGTTTGAGAGGATCTGTAAAGGTAAGAGTATGAACAAGGTATAAATTCATGCTGGAAATTACTTAGACCCTTTTTATTGAACAAGAAACCAATAAGAAAATGTAAAAATAAAATGTGTTTTCGTTATCTGTTATTGGTCAAAGGGCAAGTTCACTTATCATATCGGGGAAAATGTATAATCTAAAGTTGCAAAATACAGATGATGGTCATTTCAAAAGTATATAAATAAAATTGCTACTCAAATAATAAACAAAGACCCAGGTTCTTGTATACTGTTTAAGTGCATTACCTGTTAATGCATATCAATTGCACACAATAACCTGTCTCTTGGGCTATGATTGCCTAAACAACAGCAGCCTTCTTTTATTGTCCAGAGTATTTCAACCAATTACTTTTACTTCTAATTGCAAAGTTTTTGTTTCCAGATGTAATGAGCCAGCGTATCCTCAAAACTCAGGGAGTGCCACAAATTCTTTTGATCATAATTCCAAGATTAGCTGCTTTCAATAAAGAATTTTTCTTGAAGAAATACCTTACTTCTACAATGAGTTACTTGCTCTCCTGCCTCCGAAGCAGAGAGAAGGACAGGAATATGGCCTTCACCACCCTAGGCCTCATGGCTGCTGCCATCGAAAACGACATCAAGAACTATATTCCTAGCATAATGGATGTCATCAAACAAACACTGCCTATTAGAGACACACAAACTAAAAAGAGGGTCTGGATAGATCCTTCAATTTTTGCTTGCATCACCTTACTAGGGAGTGCAGTTAAAGATCTAGTTATCACTGACATTAAAGAGTTATTAGATGCTATGTTTGCTACAGGCCTAAGTCCATCCTTGACTATCTGCCTGAGAGAGTTGAGTAAAAACTTGCCTTCCCTTAGACAAGAAATATCAGAAGGGCTACTGAATATGCTCTCTCTTGTATTGAGAAACAAACCATTCTTACATCCAGGGGTTCCAAGGAGTTTGGAACAGCAGATGAGTAATATGAGTTTGGTAATGGAACCCCAAGACACTGCCAGCATTGTTCTAGCACTTAGAACTCTTGGATCGTTTGACTTTGAGGGTCAACACAGCTTACTTACTTTTGTTAGGCGTTGCGCTGACCACTTCTTGCAGAGTGAGCAACAGGAAGTTAGATTAGAAGCTGTCAAAACTGCTGCAAAATTATTAGCAGATTCTACCATCAGAACTATGAACACACCTTCTAGGACACTCACTCTTCTGACAGCAGAAGTAGTAGGCAAGTTACTGGTTGTGACAGTTACAGATCCTGATTACGAAGTTCGTTACTGGGTACTAGAGTCTCTATACTATATATTTGACACACATTTGGCCCAAATTGAGAACCTGAGTTTCCTTTTCATGGCCATGAATGATGAACACCTGGCTATCAGAGAGTTGGCTATCTGCACTGTAGGTCGGTTGAGCGTAGTTAATCCGGCTTACGTCATGCCGGGGCTTAGAAAGACGCTGATACAGTTCCTGACTGAACTAGAACATTCTGGAATGAGCAGGAATAAGGAGCAGGCTGCCAGGATGTTAGATAACCTAATACGCCATGCTCCAAAGCTGGTAAAGCCGTATATGGAGACAATTCTGAATGTACTTGTACCAAAACTAAAAGAATCTGACTCGAATCCTGGTGTAGTGATCAGCGTTTTGAAAGCCGTCGGAGATTTAGCCGACGTACACGGCGATAACAGTGGGCTCAAGAAGTGGCTGCCAGAACTCCTAAGCATTCTACTAGAACTGCTATCTGACGCAACTGCAACAGAAAAGAGGAGTGTTGCTCTCTGGGCGTTTGGCCAACTGATCAGCGCTACAGGTTACGTCGTTACTCCTTACACCGAGTACCCGACCCTTATGGACGTCCTCTTGAATTTCTTAAAGACTGAACAGCAACCAAAAGATAGGAGAGAAACCATTCGCGTTTTGGGATTGCTAGGAGCATTGGATCCATACAAACACAAGATAACTAGAGGTCTGATTGGCGAACAGCCTGACTCCAGCTTAGTTCCAGTAGCTGATAGCAAAGCAGAAGAGAATAACTTCGATATGACGACGAGTGAAATGCTAGTGAACATGGCATCCCCTGTTTTAGATGAATACTATCCAGCCATAGTTATATCTACACTTATGAGGATATTAAGAGACCCTACACTGCAGCAACATCACACGAGTGTGGTCCAAGCAGTGACATTTATCTTCCAGTCTTTGGGAATCAAATGCGTGCCATACATTTCTCGCGTCACACCTAGTCTTCTCTACGTAGCAAGAGCGACCGACAACAATAATTTCAGAGAATTCCTGTTCACTCAAATGGCTAGATTGATTGCAATTGTAAAGCAGCACATTCGTAACTATTTGGACAAAATATTCGACTTGATCAGGGAGTTTTGGACGCCCAACAGTCCTTTCCAACCAACTTTGATTTTGTTGGTTGAGTACATCGCTGTGGCTCTTGGGTCAGAGTTTAAAGTGTACTTACCGCAGCTAATGCCACAGATTCTACGTGTTTTAGCACACGATGCGAGCAAAGACAGAATTGTGACTGAAAAACTGCTTTTCGCCTTACAAAAGTTCGAAGATAATTTGGATGATTACATGCATTTAGTGATACCGTCGATCGTCAAGCTGTTTGATGCCTCAGATTGTCCAATAAATGTGGCAAAAGTAGCCATGGAGACAGTTGACTACCTCTCCGATTCCTTGAACTACAGTGAACTGGTTTCCAGAATTATCCATCCTTTAGTTCGCAGCTTAGACACCTGCGCGGCATTGCGACCTACTGCAATGGACACGCTATGTGCTTTGATCGTCCAATTAGGACGCAAGTTCACAGATTTTATACCACTGGTTCAGAAAGTGGTGGTAAAGCATAAGATTCAGCATCAAAATTACGAACTATTGCTCTCTCGAATGCAGTCTAGTCAAACTTTGGCGATGGATGAGTTCTTACAAAGCACGAGGCGTAGACCAAGAAACAATAACCAAGAGGCGAGTGATACTTTAATAAAAATATTAGAGTTTTATTTATTTATTAATCAAGTTTTATCGTAAACCGTCAGTCTACCGCCCATAGATGAACCCTGAGCGCATTTCAGCAAATGTTTTGCACTTGGTAACTCTTACGCGGAACATCACTACGATATCTCCCTAAAGCACTTTGTATGTATCAATCATTAGCACTTACCTTTTTTTACCTTCTAAAAATATACGTTGCATTCAACAGGCTCGCATCGGCTACAACTGCGACACTTCCCAGTCGATTCGCAAGTTGTGTGTGAACGCGCACAACTTGAAGCTAGCGTGGACAGTCAGCAGCCGCGTGTCTAAAGATGACTGGCTGGAATGGCTGAGAAGGTTCAGCATTGGTTTGCTGACCGAGTCTCATAGCCCTGCTCTTAGGTAAGTACTTGCCCTCATTCTAAATCGATTTTTAGGCACGTCCGCCATTGGTTTCATTACGAATATTCGTACTGTTCAAAGTTTCTGTCATGTGTTTGTATAGCTCTGTTCACAAATGATTGATTGATGATTGTGAGATGAGCGTATGACTGTTGTGTAGTTGTATATCTATTTGGCTTTAACTAATGTAACGCCGTTTGGCCGTTTTACGTTAAATAAAAAAAAAAACCCGGCCCAATCAGTTAGTTGCCGTAGGCGATCTTTTTAAAATGCATTTTATTGTCCCAGTGTGGGCACTGTGGGTAGTTATGCAAAAGGCCCAAAGTATGGTAAAGATAAAACTTAGGTAATACGGGCTGGTATCCTCAACTGCGCGAATTTTGCGTACGGGTGGGAAAATCGGTTATTCGATCCAACCCAGCTCCTCAAAGAAGGCCAGCAACGCCTTGGTGTCACTGAAAATCTCACGTAGGGTACCTGGGTTACCGAAGTACTTTGCCCTGTATGTGGCGACCACCGGGCAGTTTAACAGCACATGAGCTGCTGTCTCGTCGTCCTCCATGCAGGCTCTGCACAGCGGCCTGTCTGTGACTCCTATGACAAAGAGGTGTTTATTAAATGACCCATGGTCAGTTACAACTGCTGTAACTGTACACAGCTGCTGTTTCGTTAGTCGGAGAACCTGTTTCGTGAGGCGGCCATCGTTTATATGGAGTGCCTCCTTGGCCTGCCTACACTCACCATGATCGAAAGATTAATTGTAATTAATTATAATAAAAATATTAAATTAATTTATTAATTATAATAAATATATTAAATTAATTTATTAATTATAAGAAATATATTAAATTAATTTATTAATTATAAGAAATATATTAAATTAATTTATTAATTATAAGAAATATATTAAATTAATTTATTAATTATAAGAAATATATTAAATTAATTTATTAATTATAAGAAATATATTAAATTAATTTATTAATTATAAGAAATATATTAAATTAATTTATTAATTATAATAAATATAATTGATTAATAGATTGATAAAACCTAATGTAGATTAATTAATTTACAATACGACATTTCATTTACAGGGCATGTCTAGCCTTAGCACACAACTACTCCCAACTCCTGCGAGACTTATTCAACGCCGCCTTCGTCTCTTGTTGGACGGAACTCGACAACACATCCCGCACTGAGCTATCGAATGCTCTAGAACAAGCATTGACGGCCCCCGATGCGCCGGAACTGGCACATACCGTGCTAAACTTAGCTGAGTTCATGGAACATTGTGAAGGGGGCACTCTGCCGATATCTACGCATCTGCTCGGTGAAAGGGCTATGCATTGCAGAGCGTATGCGAAGGCGTTGCATTATAAGGTAAGGAAAAAATCATTTGTAGAAATGCTTTGAATAATGTTGCCAAAAATTTCACAGCGAAGATATATTCCGAATCTGCATAAATTGCTAGTTTTATTTTATAAAAATTAACTCTTCATTCAGGTCCACCATTTCATCTACTTTCCTAATCGCTATATTTTTTTTGCAGGAAGAAGAATTCCGTAACGGCGCAACATCTCAAGTCGTAGAAGCTCTTATCCACATCAACAACAAGCTACAACAGAAAGAGGCCGCCGAAGGGCTCCTAGAAAGAGTCATGGCACAGCGCGAAGCCGGCGACGCTAACCTCAAGGTTCAAATAAGATGGTACGAGAAACTACACAACTGGGAAAAGGCCCTTGATTTATACGGAGAGAAGTTAATTGACGATGTAAGCGATATTGACTCTTATCTCGGCGAGTTACGGTGCTTCGAAGCTTTAGGAGAATGGGTCGAACTGTACAACACAGTCTCCAAGAAATGGGTCAAAATGACCAACGAAGAGAGATTCAAAGCGGCGAGACTTGCAGCCGCTTCAGCTTGGGGCCTCAGCGAATGGGACTCCATGTCCAAATATGTCAATTTCCTTCCAGAAAATACTCAAGATGGTGCGTTCTATAGAGCAGTTCTTAATATCCACAATGGAGAATTTGACAAATCTAAACTATTCATCGATCAAGCGCGTACCTTGTTAGACTCTGAGTTAACTGCTGTAGCTGGCGAAAGTTATCAGAGAGCGTACGGTGCTTTAGTAAACGCTCAGCTATTAGCAGAATTAGAAGAAGTAATCACTTACAAGTCAGTTGTGGAGAGGAGAGAATCTATTAGACAAGGGTGGTGGACGAGACTGCAAGGTGGCCAAAGATTAGTAGAAGACTGGCGCAGGATCCTGCAAGTTCGCAGTCTAGTTCTAACACCGCAAGAAGACATGGCCACATGGCTAAAGTTCGCCTCTCTATGTAGAAAGAGCGGTGCCCCGCGCCAAGCTCACAAAACATTAGTAATGTTGTTGGGAACAGATCCTAGTAAGAACCGAGACATGCCACTGCCAACACACGAGCCAAGACTGACACTAGCATATGCCAAACATTTGTGGGTCGCTGGCGACAAACAATTGGCGTACGACCAACTTCAAAGATACGTGGACTCGACTGAAACGGGCGACGCGGAACACTGCAGACTGCTAGCCCGATGCCATTTAAAACTGGGATCATGGTGTGAATCCTTACTCGGTATAAACGAACTCTCCATTCCGGAAATTCTCCGGAACTACGCCGCAGCCACAGATCTGTCTTCTGATTGGTACAAAGCTTGGCATGCTTGGGCTTACATGAACTTTGAGACTGTTTTGTTCTATAAACATCAGGATACCAATATCCCGTCCGAAAGAAGGCCTTCTCCGGAATGTATTCAACAGCATACAGTACCTGCAGTGGAAGGATTCTTTAAATCCATTAAGCTGTCCCACGGCAGTTCGCTTCAAGACACTCTTAGATTGCTAACTCTATGGTTCGACTATGGACACTATCCCGCCGTTCATGAAGCGCTAGTTGAAGGCATCAGAACTATCGAAATCAACGTCTGGCTACAAGTTATACCTCAACTTATAGCTAGAATCGACACACCAAGAGCGCTCGTCGGAAAATTAATCCACTCTCTATTAATCGATATCGGAAAATCTCATCCTCAAGCTCTAGTCTATCCTTTGACAGTAGCTTCTAAATCATCGTTTATTGCTCGGAAGAACGCAGCCAATCAAATTTTGAAGTCAATGTGTACTCATTCGAGTAACTTAGTCAACCAGGCTGCTATGATATCTGAAGAGCTCATTCGAGTGGCTATCCTATGGCACGAGCAATGGCATGAAGCTTTAGAGGAAGCTTCAAGGTTGTATTTCAGTGAGAATGATGTGAATGCCATGTTTAAAACGTTGGAACCTCTGCATGCGATGTTGGAGCGAGGCCCGCAGACACTGAAGGAGGTGTCGTTTAGTCAGGCATATGGACGAGATCTGAATGAGGCGCAGGAGTGGTGTAATAGATATAAGGTATGTTTCACTATTTATTATTCAAAGTAATTTATTTGTCAAAAATACGGTACATACGGTGGTCGCTCACAATGGGTCTTATCAAAAGGCTAAAAGTCACCCAAAGGGCAATGGAGAGGGCTATGCTTGGAGTTTCCCTACGTGATCGAATCAGAAATGAAGAGATCCGCAGGAGAACCAAGGTAACCGACAGCCCGAAGAAATGCCAAACTTAAGTGGCAATGGGCAGAGTTCATTGCAAGCAGAACTGATGGCCGATGGGGTCGAAAGGTTCTGGAGTGGCGACCACGTACCGGAAGACGTAGCGTTGGAAGGCCTCCCACAAGATGGACCGATGACCTTGTGAAGGCCGCAGGAATCCGCTGGATGCGGAAAGCACAGAATCGGTCGAAGTGGCGGTGCTTGGGGGAGGCCTATGTCCAGCAGTGGACGTCTTTCGGCTGAAATGATGATGATGATGATGACGGTACATAGGATGTTCATACATTATGAAAAGGTTTGTTTCATCATTAACAACAAGATTTAAAATTATAAATCTTTATCTCATTACAATATTGGCAGTTACAAAAATTTCATAGATATTTAAACAATGTCGCCATTATATTCCTAACTAGCTTCCGCCAGCGGCTTCGCCTGCGTGATATCTTTATAAATTATAGCCTATGTTACTCAGTGATAATATAGCATTCTACTGGTGAAAGAACTTTTTAATGGTGGACCCATTAAAAAATTCTTTCACCAGTAAAATGAGATTAATTATTACAAACAAACACACAAAAATCTAATCTTTTCTTTAATATATTAGTTTAGATATAAGTTGTTATTATATTTATTAAAAAAATCATTTAAGCTATAAAAACATTTTTCTAACGTAATTCACGTAATTTAATCGAAAAAGACGAATGAGACATTTTGGTATTTTATTAAAGACCCGTATTACCACTTTTGTCGTTATTATCATTAAGGAGGGGCACGTGGCTAAGTAATAACAACCGCACGGGTCGATCGATCAGGTTAAGCTACGCTTGCCGCGGTCAGTCCGTGGATGGATGACCATCTTAACATACCGAGACCCTTCCGTGCCTCTGAAAGCACGTTAAGCCGTTGGTCCCGGCTGTCATTCATATATCTTTGACAGTCAAAGTCAAAGTCAAATAATTTATTTCAATTAGGCACAAAAAGGCACTTTTGAACGTCAAAAACAAAAAATAGAATTGATTCTAGTCGTTACGGGTCGTCAGAAGCCCGATAATCTGACAACAAGTCTTACCAAGGGGAATCGTGTCAGATAGGCAGTCGCTCCCTGTAAAATACTGGTATTTTAGACTGAAAGCCGACCCCAACATAGTTGGGAAAAGGTTAGGCAGATTGTCATTATTATTATTAACCACCCAGAAAAACATCTTATACCACAGTTTTTTAGAAGTCGCTGTTTCGTGAGCGGAAGTAGGTTTCATCGCAACTCAAGTCTTATCATTTGTATGCCAGTGCGATAAGGTCCAAATTGATTTCTTCTTGTCTTACCTATACCTATTTCGACAAAATTATCCTTTTCTCAGGAATCCGGCCTAGTACGAGACCTAAACCAGGCATGGGATCTATACTACCACGTATTCCGTCGCATCAGCCGCCAACTCCCACAGCTGACGTCACTAGAGCTGCAGTATGTAAGCCCGCGCCTGCTCAACTGCCGCGACCTCGAGCTCGCCGTGCCCGGCTCCTACGTGCCCTTGCAGGACCTCATTCGCATCGCGCACATACAGAGCAGTCTGCAGGTGAGCCACACGTTGTACTAGCATGTGTGACGTCACTAGAGCTGCAGTACGTGTACCCGCGCCTGTTCATCTGCCTCGACTAACCATCAACGTTTTAAAAGTCACTTACGTCTCCCTTTGGGCAGGATATACAGCGTCTTAACGTATTTTATTTTGTTTTATATCAGTCCCGTCAAGATGGTAAAGTTTCGCCAACGAATAAAATTTGACCCTGTATATCCTGTAAAATCTTTTTACAAAAAAAAACAACCGACCTCCAAAAAAAACACTACAAAGTGAAAAATAACTTTAATTTCGGAAGTCGGTGTCTTGGGTTATGTATTTTCGTTTTTAGCCACCGACTTCCGAAATTAAAGTTATTTTTCACTTTGTAGTGTTTTTTTTTTGGAGGTCGGTTGTTTTTTTTTTTGTAAAAAGTTTTTATTTTTCACTTTTTAGTTGTGGTACCTACCCCACACACATTCGAATACCACTACCTGCTACCAATGACAGAAACTTAACATATCATCTACAAAGTGGGAAAAAAATACGTATTTTGTAGCTAACTCAAAAACTATCCAAGCAAAGTTAATAAAATTTATATGGGACCAATTCGAGAGCACACTCTTTCAAACAAAAAAGAATTTTCAAAATCGGTCCACAATTGACGGAGAAATCGGTGGACATACATAAAAAAAAAAAAAACAAACATACGCGACGAACATATAACCTCCTCCTTTTTGGAAGTCGGTTAAAAATCGAAATTAAATGCGACTTTTATATTTCCAATGTTCAAAAAGTCATTTCCTTATAACCAATTGATACCTCCACAGGTAATCACCTCAAAGCAGCGTCCACGCCGCCTCTGCATTCGCGGCTCCAACGGCAAAGACTACATCTTCTTACTCAAAGGACACGAGGACTTACGTCAAGACGAGCGCGTTATGCAACTCTTCGGTCTAGTCAACACGCTACTGCAAGCTGATCCCGACACCTTCCGGAGAGATCTGGCCATTCAGAGATATGCTGTCATTCCGCTGTCGACGAACTCTGGCTTAATTGGATGGGTGCCGCACTGTGATACTTTACATTCGCTTATAAGGTTCGTTTTGAAGCACGCTCTCAAATATGTTCTTAGATTTTAGAGCTTAAAAATTGCTGTGAACAACTAAATATCCATTTTGCAAAAAAATGTGGTCAGTGGAATTTATTTAAAGCCGAATAAAGATACACATCTTCGATGTGACCACGGTTGTCGAAGCTAAATAAAAGCTTGTCGCAGCTTGTCGAAGCTAATAAGGATTGTGTGGTTTTATGAAACCACGGTAAAAGTGATACTTTTAAGCGAACTATAGGAGCCGCCATATTGGCCTTGGCTGCTCTGACGAGCGCCTTTCACTTTATCCCTACTCCGCGGCCGACCGTCACGCGACATGCAACACACAGACGAAAAAGTTTGAGACGATGTAATAAAAGTTTCACTTTAATAAAAACCTTGCCACAATTGACATATAATTCCAATATAAATATATTAAGTACTAGTCCGCAAGAGCATCCAAGCTGATATAAACGCACGCAGTTCAGCTTATGAATTTTCCACTTTATTCTAATATACGTAAGGTTGATATTTTTTGGCAATGCAACCCACTATGCGCTACGCTTCGCTTCGCCAATTTTTTTCAATGCAACCGACTTACTAAATAAAAAATCATTATGTTTTAAGGGATTATAGAGAGAAGAGGAAGTGCTTGTTGAACATCGAACACAGAATCATGCAGAGGATGGCTTCCGATCTCGATAAACTGATGTTGATGCAAAAGGTTGGTTTTTACCTGTTATAATTCTTTGATTTCTCAAATATGAAAAATATACTTATTATTTACTTCTATGCATTCAATTATGGTACAGTCAGCGAAATGTATTGTTTAGCACAGAAATGGGCCGGATTCGACCCGCCCAAGCTTTTTACCGGCTGGCGAATCAAAATACTACTAAATCGGGTGCGAAGTTAAAATGTGAGCGGTTCGATCGCCTCCGAAAGAATGACAGTAGCATATACTGTGTATGTACTAGAATGAAGAGATAACAACTTAATTTTTGTCCATTGCTTGTTTTGAGCACTTTTTTCATTCGACTTTGAAACGAATAGATGTGATAGATAGCAGACATGAAAAGAATCGCTATTACGTTGTTTTGGTGCAGCCGCTTACGTAAGCCAATAATGAATAAATACCGGGTGATTTTTTTACCGTCTCGAAATTTTTACAGGTTGTTCTACCCATGAATATAAACAACTTTCACTATGGGAGCAAGTCTGAAATCACGAAAAAAAAATCGGCTGTTTATACAAAAGTTCAGTACCTACTTGACCAAAATGTATGAAACAGCAGATTTTTTTTTCGTGATTTCAGTGTTGCTCCCATAGTGAAAGTTGTTTATATTCATGGGTAGAACACCCTGTAAAAATTACGAAACGGTAAAAAAAATCATCCGGTATACATCATATCGTTGGTTTAAAGGTAAAACTCACTAAGTGACATTTTTGGTAAAAATCACTTTTTTCATTTTCGTCACTAATTCGGCATAATCTTTCATAGGAAAACTCATTAACTGTACTGATTACTAAACTTTTCGAGTTATCGAGTTAGAAAAATAATTAAGTTTTTAAGAAGAATATCAAGAGGAAAAAATCATTAAGTATATAAATGTCATTATCTCCTATTATTCAAAAACAATGACTTTTACCTTTGAACCAAAGATATAATAGCCATAAAGGAAACGTCACCCACTATCATACGATAGTGGAAGTTTAATTTTCGTATTTGTTCATTATCGCAAGCGAAATTCTAATAAGTGCACTGTGCACGGTATTTCTATTTGTCGAGCCAATCTGCTGACGTATCGCACAAGCTTAAGTGTTTAAGATATTTTTGTTGATGACACATGTTGCGTACACGTCAATCGTTACTACTTGATACTTAATTTTCTTAGTTTGGAAAGTTTCTGGAAGAATGTCTGGTGTTAAAAAAACTTTTTTACAAAAAATACAACCAACTTCCAAACTACAAAGTGAAAAATAACTTTAATTTCGGAAGTCGGTGTCATTAAAGTTATTTTTCACTTTGTAGTTTGGAAGTCGGTTGTATTTTTTGTAAAAAAGTTTTTTTTTTCACTTTTTAGTGGGTTGATTTGTAATTTATCTAAGTTACAATCGCCTTATGTCAACTGCTCATCAAAAATACCCAAATCGCTATAGATGTGCCTTTAATATTTGAAGAGTTCCCTCGATTTATCCAAGATTCCATCATCAGATCGTGACCAAATGACAATGGGACCAACTTGAAAGTATACCTAAGTTTACCAAAAAAATAATTTTTCAAATCGGTCCATCCGTCTTCGAGTAATCGGGGAACATACATAAAAGAAAATATCCCGACGAATTGAGAACCTCCTCCTTTTTTTTGAAGTCGGTTAAAAAGCGTAAAGTGGACGCCGAATGTCGCCAATTTTTATAGAAAAATGGACTGATGAATACTTTCACGTTGCTCTATAAGCCTACATGAGTCATTGACCGACATAAAAATATAAAATGAAATGACACTAGTAAACATATTGCCCTGCATACCCTTACGGGCCAGTTAAGGAAAGACAAAATTCAAAAGCTGATAACCAGTTTGGACAAACAAAGGACACAAGCTATGAAAGCTAACTTTATAGTCAGTTTAAAAATAGCAAAATTATCACAACCATTTACTGAGGGAGACTTTGTAAAAGAGTGTCTGTTAGAAATAACAGATGTTACGTGCCCCGAGAAGAAAAAAATAATTCGAAAATACGGGGTGGCAGGGACATCGATGCGAAAACTGAAACCATGGCTCTGCATTGAAATTTTTCGTCGGTTATTTTTAAAAAAATCAGCTGTTTCATAGAAAAGTACGCGGTCAAAATGTATGGAACATCTGATTTTTTTTAAATAACCGACGAAAAATTTCAACGCAGGGGGGTTCAGAATCATGTACTGAATCCATGGTTTAAGTTTTCGCGTCGATGTCCCTGTCACCCTGTATAAGTTTTTCAAGACGTAAAGTTGTACGACATGTTGATATGATGGCTGGAGATATCAAGAGAAAGTTGTCTGAACGTGCGACAGAATTTCAAGTATTTTCAATTGCTTTGGACGAGATCAGTGACTTGTCTGATACTCCGCAACTAGCTATTTTTATACGAGGTGTTGACAAAGAGTTTAATGCAACTGAAGAATTGCTGGCACTACAGCCGCTTCAAGAGACCACCACCAGAGAAGATATTTTTGATGAGGTTCAAGCTGCTATCGAACAGTATGGTTTACAGTGGAGCCGATTGGTTGGAGTTTGCACAAATGGAGCACCTTCTATGGTCGGTTCACGAAAAGGTTTCATCAGTATTTTAAAAGAAATAGCGATTCAGCTGAACGTGGAAAAAGAAGACTTGATAATCCTCCATAGCATTATACACCATGAAGACTTGTGTTCCAAGTCAGTTCGATTGCTGAGCGTTATAGACGTGGTAGTGAAGAGCATTAATTTTTGTCTTATCCTTGCGCCTGACCATAACCAGTTCAAAACATTTTTGAATGACCTCTCTTTAGAACATGATGATTTGACATACTAATGTGAAGGGAGATGGATAAGCAAAATGCTAAAAAGTTTTTACGTTCTTAGAAAAGAAATCGCCGAATTAATGGAAATCAAAAGTGCCTGTTGACGTTCAAAAGTGCCTTTTATGTGCCTAATTGAAATAAATTATTTGATTTTGACTTCAAAAACAAACAATTATCATTGGAAGTCAGTGATCCAAAATGGCTACGTGACCTAGCCTTTCTGGTTGACATCACAGGTCACTTAAACGACTTGAACTTGAAACTTCAAAAACAAGGTCAATTGGTAAATAAATTGTACAGCCATCTGAAAGCGTTCCAGAATAAAATTCGCGTTTGGGAAACACAAATGCAATTTGGAAACTGTTTTAATTTTTTTACTCTATTCTGTCAGGAAGATATTGCATACGCTCAATATGCTGAAGAACTAAAAACGAGTCGGAGCATTTTTCTAGTAGACTTGCTGATTTCAAGAACATGGACAGCAGCCTAAACCTATTTACTATTCCAATAAAAAGTGACGTAGAGAAGGCTCCGGCTCATCTGCAAATGGAGCTGATTGATTTTCAAGAAGAAACACGTCTCAAACACAAATTTGAAGAAGTAGAGCTACTAGACTTCTACAGAACATATTTAATTGAAGAAAAGTATCCAAAGCTTCGAGTGTTCGCAAGAAAATTTATATGCGCATTCAGGAGCACGTATAAATGTGAACAGTTCTTATCAAAAATTTAAACGAACGATTCAAAGCTGCGACGAAAGCTAAAGGAAGAAAACACTTTGCGCGTTTGTCTGAGTGGTATTGAGTCAGACATAAATAAACTCGTTTCTCAAGTTCAGACTCAGGCTGCTTTATAAATATAATAAAGGTTCATAAATAAAATATAGGAATAAAATGAAACTCTTTTTTATACTCTTGTGGCGGTTACACCGTCACACAAATCCTGCATCGCGCAATTAGAGTTTACCTCACGAACGACGTATATATCTCGTTCGCGACTATCCGACATCAACCGTCGGGGAGTTGCCCGCCAGACACGACACTCGTCTGGTCGGAGGATCCTCCCTTTTTTTTTATTTATTTAACAGTTTATGTACTTAAATCGAAAAATAAAATATGTAGAGTAAACTACTCAGCTGGTTAACTTTCATAAAAACATATTTAATTACACATATATAAACAGAAAAAAAAAGGAACAGAAAAATACGTACAAAGGTGATGCTTATTTCTATAGAAATCTCTTCCAGCATACCTGCGATAGGAAAGTAGTTTAAGAGATGTAGACAACGTGTGTAAGAGTAGAAGAGAAAACAGAATACATAAAATAAAACGTAACTATTACTAAAACTTAACTATACACTAAATTAAATATAAACATACAACATGAGAATATACTGAATATACCTTTTCTATGGTGGATGAGTGAACTTTACACCCTGTTGCTCATGCCACTAAACTCTCATACCTATTACCTACCTACGACCCACGAATACATAAACGTTCCACAGTTTAGCCAACGACTTACCCCAAAGTTGGCCAATACTTTGGTTATGTAAGTACTCCGTAAAGCCGTGATATAGCTACTCCATACGACATAAAGAAAGACAATATGTGATTTGAATATATTTTCTCTGACTGTGCATAAGATGGCCCAAGGCACTTTATGCCAGTCAACGTATGACATCACTATTGTTTTTTTTTTTATCAATTTAGTATTTCTCATAATAATGAACAGCCGGTAGCGGTCAAAAAGTCAAATACTAAAGGCATGCCATAATTTTACTAGGTGGAAGTCTTCGAACACGCCCTAGAACATACAGCAGGCGATGACCTCGCCAAGTTACTCTGGCTGAAGAGTCCATCCTCCGAAGTGTGGTTCGAGCGTCGCACGAACTACACTCGTTCCCTGGCCGTCATGAGCATGGTGGGGTACATCCTAGGGCTCGGAGACCGGCATCCTTCCAACATCATGCTGGACCGAGTCACCGGGAAATTTTTACATATAGACTTCGGGGACTGCTTCGAAGTAGCTGTCACAAGGGACAAATTTCCAGAGAAGATTCCGTTCAGATTAACCAGGATGCTTATCAATGCCATGGAGGTAAGATTTAAAAAACTGATCATTAAGTATTATCCAGTGTAATCTAAATTCAATTAAATGTAGCTAACGAAGTTTAATCTGTTAGATTAAATTGACAAGACTTATCGATTATGCATAATCGATATTAATCAGAATCAATAAAATATAATCAAGTTCAATCCCAGATAACCTTCGTCAAGGTTTTCTAAACTTAAATTATTCCGTAGGTATTATTATGTATATCAATATCAAGACAAGGATCGTTCCTCTTGTATGACATCCTAGGGCATTCCTGCCTTAGAATACATGGTGTTGTTCGTACGACGAATAAGCTTTTTCAGTCCCTTTAGCATGACAAAGACAATACTACGCTTATGACGCAGGCAAAAATAACCAAACGGCTGTCTAAGGGGTCAAATCTGGCCAAAAAACTCAGCGGAGTTATCGACAATATTTCGCTTTCAGAATATTACTTGCTACGATGACCGCGTTCTTCCACCCGGACTCGTCCCTACGCCAAGATTGCTTGGTCAATGGTATCACATGTTCCTCTCCTAAATCTTCTCTCGAATTCTCCAGGTGACCGGCATCGAAGGTACATACCGTCGCACATGCGAGTCAGTGATGGAGGTGCTCCATCGTCACAAGGACAGCGTCATGGCCGTGCTAGAAGCATTCGTATACGACCCTCTACTCAACTGGAGACTCATAGACGCCGGACGTCGTTCCCGAGCCGACGCAGAAATCTGTTCAACGTCAGACCCAGCTTCTTCCCCACAGCCTAGCAAAAGCAGGATACATATAGGACTCAACGACGCACTCGACCAACCAGCGGAGTCGAATCTAAACAAAAGAGCGCTAGCTATCGTGAATCGAGTGCGGGACAAGTTGACCGGTCGCGATTTCCCGCATATCGATGAGATAGTCTCGGTACAGAAGCAAGTCGATCTGCTCATACAACAAGCTACGAGTAACGAGAATTTATGCCAGTGCTATGTGGGGTGGTGCCCGTTCTGGTAATACCAAAGGATAATGTATGTAAAGCTCATTTTTTTGTACTGTCTTATTTTGTAAGGACCTTTCAGGAGGGGTAATAAGATATAATCAAAAATAGAAAAAAATATTTACGAAATAAGGTAAGCAGAAGGTATCGGGACTTCAGGAGATGGTAAATCTAGTGGTACAGACGCCAGCACATCAAGTTACTACAATCTGTCAAATTTCTTTAATAGATTTTCAACTTTATTTTTAAAGAATAAGGTTCAATGTTGATTGGGAAAATTTGACAGATTGGAGTAGGTTGATGTGCTGGCGTCTGTACATTTATTATTACTGCACCACTTCTCGTCATTGTATCTGTGTATTTGAGAAACAAGAATCCACATGAGTCATTCGTAAGGTAGTTAGTTGTCCCTAGGATTTAGATAACGGTTTGGAGGGTATCAAGAGTTTGAAAACACAAAGTAGTAAATAAATGAAGTGCGACCGCCATTATTAAAGTTAATCAAATGCATGACTAAATTGCATACTAATCGTCGTATATTCACTAATTAAGCGTTTAATTACTACTTTGTGATCGAAATGGATCGCAATATACAGTTGGATAATCGTTCATTTACGCACGATATAAACATGTCACATAATTTATATCTCAACAACTGTAATGCATTTATATAACTGCACTCGGCTTTAAGTCATAATTAAGCTAAATAAATTACCGGGTAGATCAGCAAAATTGTATAGTCACCGTTATCGTTACGCCATCGAATAATCTATATATATATATATATCTTTATATATATAATTCTTCTGTGAGTGTGTATGTCACTGAACTTCTCTCAAACGACTGGACCGATTTTGATGATTTTTTTTGTGTGTGTTCAAGGGGATCTGGGAATGGTTTAGGTTCACAATTTTGTCCGCTGGACAATGTTTTGACAGGACAACGTCTGTCGGGTCTACTAGTATCTTTATATAATTCTTCTGTAAATGTGTTTGTCACCTAACTCCTCTTAAACGGCTGGACCGATTTGGATGAAACTGTGTGTATATTTGAGTGGGTCCCTGGATAGTTTGAAAATACAATTGGACCCGGTAGGTGGCGCTGTTCGGCCAGGACAACGTCTATCGGGTCCGCTAGTATATATATAAATCAATTGCCGTGCGTTAGTTTCCCAAAAACTCGAAAATGGCTCGACCGATTGTGATGAAACTTGGTGAGTTGTTGTGTGTGCGCCGTAGAAGGTTCCTAAAAAAAGGAAAGCAAAAAGGCATTGCAACGCATGCCGTGCATTGTAGCTAGTGTTGTATATAAATAAAATTATAACAGCGCCATATGAGGGTATTTGGAAATAGAAAAGGTCAAGGGGCGGGTTAGCGAGAAACACGTTACTGTATAGTGGACTTCGTAATTGCTTTATCACCCTAAGGTTGAATAACACTGAGGCCCTTTGTACACGGCACGGTTTCTTTACGGTACGGCATAAAAATCGTGCCGTAGTAAAAACGTGTTTGTCAACAAGCTTCCATAGGTAATCCATATAACACTAACGAGTGACGACCGTGCCTACATGGCGAATAAATCTTAGTTTTTCACGGCAAGAAAAACGTACATACATAGATTTCCAGTATGAACTGACCTCGCATTGTACGGAAATCCTATACAATGCGAGATCAGCATAAACTGGAAATGTATAGCTTGATGTGTAGCCGTGTGTACAAAGGGCCTTTCATGTCATAAAACGTTAAGGTCCATTCTTGATTTCAGACCAATGTGACAGTTTACTGGAAGTTTTTTATACAATACTATCAGTGAAATGATTTTTTTTTCTGTAAATAAGTTTGTACAAACACTTTTCCATCTCAATAATATTTTAAAAAGTAGGTGAGCTCGGTGTTTCCTATCTGACTACTCTGAGAAGAAAGGCAACAAACACAGATGCGCAGTGATTTATCCCAAAAAATACACTGCGCGTCAGTACTTGGTAGTTGGTACGCATTGCAATGCGCTGCTCAATTTGCCAGATTCACAGTTATAGCGACTTATTTATACTAATTAATATAAATTTATTAACGCGCGTTGTTCTTATAACCCAGTGAATAATTCAAGCTGCATATTGATCATAGCAATGTAAATAAAAAGGGCCACAAACGCCACTAACTAATTAGTACGATCGCTTCTCCCAAAAAATTTAAATTTTTCTAACTGGTCGTAAATATAGACTTTATATTATGTAGTAAATAGGGTTGTTTTTTATACAACATCTAAAAAAACCCCTGTCCGATCCGGGTGTTGTTAAGTATCATACTGAGTCTATTTATGTGGTCATTTTAGGGAAAAAAAAAAAATTCGCCACATTTTTTTTCATTGGGGTATTTTACCGGGTTATTACCTATGGCGCGGGCGGACGTCGGTCTACAAGTTATAACTGGGGTAATTTTGATAGTAAAAATGTGAATTTTATTTGTACAAAAATGTGAATTTTAAATAGCAATAACTTTTTTATTTTCAATAATAAGATTTTTTATAACTTTTTAGTAATGCAGTACTAGTGCCTCTTTCGGATCGAACAAGTTTTTTTTTTTTACATAATTGTATAACGTCGACATTTAGTTAAGGTTGTGTAATAATAGAAACAAAATGGGATATAACGTTCTTGTATAGGAATAGGAAATATAAAATTGTGCCTATATTGTGATAACATTAACATCATTTCCGTATGGAAAAGATATCATGCTACTTGTAAATAAGCTATGTTTATTGTCTTAAATTAGATTGTTTTTCACGGAATAAACGATTTGTTGTTATTTTATGGTTTTCTTTTATAGATGTATTTAAGATGTTATATAAAAGCACTACACGGTTTTATAGCAGCTGTACTATTGTATAAGATAAATATTGACCATAATCAGCCTAGAATGTTCCCACTGCTGGGACACAGGCCTTCTCTCTTCGAGAGGGAGTGGGCTATAATCATCTACCACGTGGGCCTAGTGCGGGTTGGTAGATGTCACATGTCTTCGAATTTTGGTTCTAGGACATGCCGGTTTCCTCACGATGTTTTTCTTCTCCGTTTTGAGAGCAGTGATGATGAAATTATTTACACAAAGTAAAGCGCCTGCCTGGGTTCGAACCTACGACCTACAACTCGGTAAGTCGGGGCTACCACTGGGCCAGTGGTGGCACATTTAACACTTCAATTATAATTAATTACAAATAGTTGCGTACCTTGATTACGCCTGCACTAATCAAAGTGTACTTGTACTTGAAAATGAGTGGATAGAATTAGTTCTATCAAGAATCTGATAGTTTCCTGGTGTGATAAAACGAGATAAGTGGCTATTACCTACATAGATAAAGCAAAACTACACACGTGGATCCTTATAACAATGATTTAAAGATAGAGAAATACAATAGAGTGCACCGTCGTTTGCGTAGCTAATATAATTTAAATCGATTTCTTATATTGCACCATCTATGTCCTCCTAACTAAGAATGGTTGGAAATGTGAAAACTTATGAGAGATATTCAAGAAATTAGTAAACTTATTCAACAATCGCTGTCTATCTTCAAAAGATGACCAAAGGGTGGTGAGGTCCACCAACCACAACACCTGTAGGTATGTTTTCTATGTTGTTGTTGTTTCAGGTTTTTTTGAAGTTGAAGTGACAACTTCTTTATGCGCGTTGGGCATTTTTGAGATGGGATAAAACAATTGAACTCGCGACACCGTTACCGACACCTCATTTTTGTAAACGCGATTGTGCTCTTTATTGTATTACGTTACGGATCAATGTTCTATGCAAGTATTTTTACTTTAAAGGTTTTGGAAGTATTTTTATAATTGTTCTAGTTTTCACTTCTGTCGGCACTCCCGGAGTGCCACTGTTTTGTTTTTAGAGTGATCTATTGTCAACTGAAGATCATGGATAATCAGAGGCCAAATGATAAGTTTGAATGAATGAACGTGGTTAACCAGACTCGATAAATCGAATTAACTCCAAGATTTGCACTAGCTGCTGGAACCTCATGTTGCATAGCCCCAGAGGCCATTGCATAAATATCAAGGACTAGACAGGGTGGCATGGTAATGGTAAGGAAGACGAGCCCTTAGGATTTGCAGGCCATACCGGATATGGTCAAAATATTATACATACATAAACTCACACCTTCTTCCCATGGGGGTAGGCAGAAACTACAGAACGCCACCTGCTACGATCCTTACTTATCCCCGTGTGGTCTCCGGGCAGTAGAATAGAACCATTCCATCTCATCCCTTGGATGTCGTAAAAAGCGACTAAGGGAACAGCTGGGGCATTTTATTGTTTCCCGCTGTGTGGTAGGAACAACACACACCCAAGCTAAGGTTGCCGTGCCGAAGAGCTGCATGGCTAGGGGGGAGCCTAGTCGCGAGCGTGCCTGTTGTCTGGGATCGGGCGCCCCCAGGTACTAACAAGCCTTACCTCTAAATGCGGGGCTCTGTAGAGTGTTGACAGATTTTTTCCTCTGCTTTTCGTGGGAACTAAATGAGTAATTCAAATAATAATCAACTCGGAGGCGGCGGTGATGCTCGCCACACACCACGTCAGTTGTTTCCACGGGGCGAAAAGCGAGCGGCGGAATGTCGCTTAGCTACGCTGAATGCGCAAAATATTATATTTATTTAATTAATTATTAATGGTAGCGTACATAAATACCTACCTACGTGATTAATTTGCACTTTTGCAATACGATGACCTACCAACGTATTAAAGGACATGACTTATTCATGGACTCTTACAAGCCACGGCAATGATTGACTATGACTCATTGCAGTTGAAACGTACGATCTATTAGGAAATAAAGATAATGGCATTGAAAATGCCCTCGTCTGAACTTTAATAAATAGGTTAGTTAAGTAAGTATAAAAAACAAGTGTAGGTTTGGTACCTAACTTACTAACCTAACTTTTGAAGAAATCTAAGACTAAGGTGTCGTAAAAGGCGACTCACTGCTTCTACCTACAGCTAAACATTGTATACAGGGTGATCCGTTGAGATGGGTCAGTAGATACAGGAAAATCTAAAACTAGGTAATAGATACAGAATTTGTTCTTAGGAACAATGCACACAGACTAAAATCCTTTTTTTTTTGCTTTTTTTGGCGCAGCCGTACTTTACACTTTTTATTTGAAATTTTATTTTATTTTTGCTACCTATAGGTATATTATATTGTGTGCCTTTTAGTCTGTTCTTAATAAATATTTTTTCTTCGTCATTCTAAACAGATGATCACTCTGTATAAATACTTATATTCTATCGGTCTGTGGTGGCCATTGAGATCAATGACGGTGGCCTTAGTGGCTTTTTTTTTTTGGGTGGGAAATTATCAAATAACTTCTCCCGCTCTGGGCGGAGCGGGAGGGCGTGTCAGACTCTTACTGACTAAAATCCACCCGTGTTCCTTCACTTGCCATGTTGCCAGGGGGCCACGATGTCCCTATCGGTTTTCTTCGAACCCCCGGCAGGCATTGGCCCTAGCGGACCCCGTCAATTCTGCTGACATCTCTTGTAGGCGCGCGTGGAACACAAAGCGCCGTCAACCCGGGCTTGGTCCTTATCGGACGGCGAGCTGCCCATTGCTCACCGTCGGCAAGCCCGCGCCTACGGTGGCCGGAAATCTGCCTGTGATTCCCGACGCCCAGGGCGTCTCCTCCTGCGGCGGTTAGGGGCGCGAGGGCGCGAAATTTGCCACTCCCTCACGCGCTCCGTCTCCTCCTTCGCGAGCATTACTGCTTCGCAGAAGGAGGTGACGGCCTCCCATTTCCTCTCGCTCCGTAGCATGGCCCGAATCAGGGCCGGACGCGAGAGATCACCGCCGCCGATCGCTTCCACGAGGACACAGCGATGCCCTGCCCAAGCCGGGCAGACCTCCACCGTATGCTCCACCGTGTCCGCCGGGGGCCTACGATCACAATCATGTGAAAAGGACATTCTACGGCTAAATAACCAGTTGGTACCTATTGAGAAGACCATGGTATTGATTACGATGGTATTACAGTATGTATCCTGCTTTCCTGACTAATAATTCAATTAATTATTCTTAGTAGACTCTTAGAGATTCTTAGTAGTTGTTCCCGAGTCAGCATTTACCTACACAGGAAAACGCACGCGTGTTTATTTACCTTAGTAATACTAAAATATTTTAAAACAACAACGCTCGCCGGATTCAGCAAAATAAACGCGATCCGCTCATGCGTGAAGAAAGTAATTGTTTCCAGTGCGCGTCGGTCATTTGAAACAGAAACACCACGCTGTTTGTCACAAGGATATTCAATCATAAAGCACTATCTAATCAACGATCGTTTGACTTAATCAGTTGGCCGGTGACCGCAGAGAGCGCTGGGCGCCCCTTCGACTGCTCCGTACGAAATACTACGCAAACGCACGCACATGGAGAGTTACGAAATTCGTGACTTCAGCTCACTGAGTAAGTTTTGTGGTTTTGTAATATTTATTGCCAAATGCAAGATTTTTTATATTGTGTTAGTTCTTGCTCAATTTCTTTCCAAAACAATGCCAATGTTTACGTCTTTATTAACCGACTTCAAAGAAAAGGAGGAGGTTCTCAATTCGTCGGGATATTTTTTTTTTTTTGATGTATTGTCCCCGATTACTCGAAGACGGCTGGACCGATTTGAAAAATTCTTTTTTTGTTCGAAAGGGTATACTTTCAAGTTGGTCCCATTGTCATTTAGTTACGATCTGATGATGGGATCTTGGAGAAATCGAGGGAACTCTTCAAATATTAAAGGCACATCTATAGCGATTTGGGTATTTTTGATGAGCAGTTGACATAAGGCTATTGTAACTTAGATAAATTACAAACCAACCCACTAAAAAGTGAGAAAAAAAAACTTTTTTACAAAAAACACAACCGACTTCCAAACTACAAAGTGAAAAATAACTTTAATTTCGGAAGTCGGTGTCAAAAAACTAAAATACTGATCTGATCCAAAGACCAGTATTTTAGTTTTCCGAAATTAAAGTTATTTTTCACTTTGTAGTTTGGAAGTCGATTGTGTTTTTGTAAAAAAGTTTTTTAAATTTTATTGTGTTTCGCTAGTTCGCAAATTTTGCATAACTTCTATGTTCTATCTAAGACATGGCTTAGAATCTAGGCCCTAGATACATTAAACAATAGTTACGGAGACCAAAACAAATATTTTAAGAGACTGTTCAATAACATTGATATGCGGCCGCGAACTAGTTACCCTTCGAATTGGCTCAAATAGTTATGCATCAATGTTAGATCAATACGGAAACACTCACTATTTCCTTGTTATTATAATTTAAAACTGATTATAAAAAAAAAACTATCTAACAAAACAGTTTAGTGATACATGATAGTTGTTATCCTAGCGAAATTAATATAGGTGTATATAGATAATGATTATTATCAGCCATACATAACTAATTTTATTCTTGTTAATATTTTATTATTATTCGCTTAATAGCGTACAGGCAGGTTTTATTTTGATAGGTAGGAATTACCACTGAACTGCTGCTGTATTTCAAATAACTTGCACAAATATAAATTGTTTCCTATAAGGGCGCTTGTACACGGTAAGAAAATACGCGGGGCCTACGCAAGAATTCGTGTCGTAACTAAAAAATAACTGTGTACACTGCTCGCAGCGGTGCACGAAAAAAAATCTTGTCTGCGCAAGACACGACGCGACGCGGCGAACGTTGTTGCAGAGCGGTGGGGGGCGGAGTAGTAGGGTTCAGCCAGCCAGGTAGTTTTTGTTGTGCGTTTACGCCCGACTGACGACTGCACGAAAAAAAATCGTGTCGTGTACACGTTCCGATTGGTCTTGTCTGCGAAAGACAAGAAAAGTTTTCGTGTGTAGAACAGACAAAATTCTTGTCGTGTACACGAAGAATTTGTCTTGTCTGCCGCAGACACGGTAATTTTTTTTACCGTGTACAAGCGCCCTTAGACTCCATATGTTTCTTACAATTTGTGCCAACGTTACAGTCGTGGCTCGTGACTGCAATAAGCAATATTTTATCATCATATTCATATCAATCAATACATAAACGAAAGTTAGGTACGTATCGATTAGCGCCGTGGTTGAACGGTTGTCTTCTGGGTTACAGTGTGTGTGGGTTCGTTGCAACTTGCAATCATGGTTTGTATAAGAACCCTACGTATTGTACCTATTTCCGGGATTTGGAAAAATATACACCCCTCTATTAAAACTCTGATTCTAGAGGTCATTAATATTTTGTTATCCATCAACTGAAATGAGTTGTCTGTAATTGATCTTGGTCATATAATCGCAATTGACAGGAAACCACTTTAGTACTTAATTACCGTCCTTATCGACACAGTATAAAACCGATAACGAATTAACTGCTACAAAAAAAGGATTAATGAACTTTCATCGGTTTACAGGTGAAACAGTACAAAATTTACTGAAAGCAGCAGCAGATGTAAGAAAAAAGTCATACTGTCCGTATTCCAACTTCGCAGTTGGATGCGCGATATTGACGGAAGAAGATGACAAAGTTTACACGGGATGTAATATAGAAAATTCGACGTTATCGCCGACGATATGCGCCGAGCGTACGGCGATAGGGAAGACAGTATGCGACGGATACCTTAAGTTCAAGATAGTGGCTGTCGTGGCGCATCAACAGAACTTCACCGCCCCTTGTGGGGTTTGCAGACAGACGCTCAGTGAATTCAGAGCATCAGATGGAGACATGGAAGTATACCTCGGCAAACCATCGCACGACAAAGTGCTGTGCACAAAACTATCACATATGCTGCCTCTAGCATACGTAAGCTTTAAGAATGATAATATTTTATCGTAACATTGTATTTTTTTGAGTGAACTGACATATAAGAAATATATCGATATCGATAACTTGTAACGACCGCATAAAATTCTAAGAGACATGTGAAATAAAAGTAAGAAAAGCTTTAAAGGTTTTATTGCGTATTGTATTTACAAAACTTATAAAGTTATTAACTAATAGTATGGTTCCAATATACACAGCGTACTGGCAACGCGTTTAACGTGAAGCACTCATTTAAGGTCGCTGCTTATGTAACGTGTTTTAACCAGTACCCTAATTGTGTAATACACGATTAATCACAATCTCTTTCAATTTGAAACAGATTGTTAATCCATTGCTTCACAAGTTGGAAAAAAATCTGCTCAACAACGTAAATAACGCAATGAATGATGTTGAACTGTCAAAATTAAACAAATTAGTCATGATCGTTTGCGAAAATAAGTTACACAATTAGGGTACCGGACGGAACGGGACGAAATTTATTGGACACATCGTTTCATAGAAAATGTATACGAAAGAGGGTCACGGGTGCACGGATGGGACGGCGACGACGCAGTACGCAATGAACGGGGGAAAAATTTCGTCGGCGACGATGTAAGCACGCCCCGTCCGTGGTTCCGCTGCATATACAGTCGCTCCGGTCCACAGTCCAGTCCATCTTTTCGTGTTCCTCACACTAGCACGTTAGTTTCGCGTCACTGTCGCGGTGCGTACATAGCTATGCATTAACTTTTTGACCGCCACGGACGTCTATGGATGTCAAATTAAAACGTGCTCACGACGCCTGGGACGGCATGGCACGTCGAAAATAACACGTTTTTACTTTGTCGCTTGGTGTAGAGAACACAGAATTTCGTTATTGACGTGGCGGTCAAAAGGTTAAAAACACCCGTTCGTGATTTCTTAACACCACGTTCCGTGGCCACCCCTTCCACGTCCTAACGCACGTCCAGTATGCAGCGACCTTTTTACATAAAGGGTATTTACAATAACAAAACCAACAACGATCATTCGTTTGGATATAAAAAAAATGCAGTCATAGTTGAACAGAAAATATTTTATTATATTGTTTTCTTTTTGAGATCTTTTGGCGCGCAGTTGCGCCCTTTTTTATCGAACTTCAGAGACATCGCCAAGAACCGTGACAGTCGCAGTCATAAAACGTGCGAGAAGGACGGTGAATAATATTACTGCATTTCTGAATCCATGGCCCTCATGCCCCCCTCCCCCATCCCTCTGTATCCGCCAATAGGCATAGGAACTATTTGATGAAACGCACTGTATAGATAGTGCAATCCACGAAGACGCGCCCCACTCCGCTCCGCGCCGTACTAGAGTTCAGCTTACAGACACAGTACAGTAATCGCGGAGTGGGGCGCGTCTTCGTGGATTGCACTATCTACATGTACAATTATACATTTTGCACCTGTACCTGCATTTACAACTCGTGTTTTCGATAAAAAATTACAACGTACGCCTCAGACGTTTTATATCAATGTAAAACTCGTGCAAAACATTAAAAACAATATTGTTATGGAACTCCGATCCGATAAACGATATATTTTCCACGTGGATGTCCCATTAAATACCCGTAGTTGACAATGTCTTTTGAACTACAAATCGGTGGTAAAAGATAATAAAAAATACTGGAGTCGTTGAATAAATGCTATTAAGTTCATAATGTATTGTATTAACTTATCAAAATTGTGTTTTTAATGGCAACACAATCTCACTGCATCCTGTCGTCATAGCCTTTTAGGATTTTTGTAGAGCATACCATAATATGTATGAGACACTAGCTAGATAAGTAGGTAATTAGGTAGTTCGACTGAGAAAGCCATTTCGCCACTTACTAACTCATAATTAACATAACCAAAGTTTAACAAACTTAAATCAATTTCCTTAATAAACACTAATAATATCATAACATAAATAAAGTAATTAGTCTTATTTAAGTGACTATATTTTTACATTATAAACACGGTTATATAATAAGGTGCAAATAGAGATAAAACAATATAATTGTCGTAGTTATAAAACGATGTTTACACCTGACATAACAAACTTATTTACATAAAACAGCGAGTTTTCTTAGTAACTCACGAACGCTTTCAGCTTATTCCAATAATACGTTAAAGGCTAGTGCACATTTGGGCGGGCCGCAATGCAACGCATTGCTAAAATCTCACTGCATCACATTCGCACAGTCCGGGAACTTGATTATTGAGAAGATTGACATACAGCGTCAATTAGCCGTGTTATAGCCATTGAATTTACGAACAATTTAATCGGATAGTCAATTTGTTTATCAATCTAGTCTTTTTTTGGGGTGGGAAATGATCAAATAACTTCTCCCGCTCTGGGTGGAGCGGGAGGACAGTCAGACTCTTACTGACTAAAACCCACCCGTGTTCCTTCGGTTGCCCTGTTGCCGGGGGCCACGATGTCCCTATCGGTTTTCTTCGAACACCCGGCAGGCATTGGCCCTAGCGGACCCCGTCAATTCTGCTGACATCTCTTTGAGGCGCGCGTGGAACAACGCGCCGTCGACCCGGGCTTGGTCCTTATCGGACGGCGAGCTACCCATTGCTCACCGTCCGCAAGCCCGCGCCTACGGTGGCCGGAAATCGGTTCGCGATTCCCGCCCCGGGCGTCTCCTCCTGCGGCGGTTAGGGGCGTGAGGGCGCGAAGTTTGCCTCTCCCTCACGCGTTCCGCCTCCTCCTTCGCGAGCATTACCGCTTCGCAGAAGGAGGTGACGGCCTGCCATTTCCGTTCGCTCCGTACCATGGCCTGAACCAGGGCCGGACGCGAGAGATCACCGCCGCCGATCGCCTCTACGAGGACACGGCGTTGCTATACCCAAGCCGGGCAGACCTCCACCGTATGCTCCACCGTGTCCTCAGGCCGATCCACACAATGGTGACACCCGGGTGTTTCCTCCCGCCTTATCCTGAACAGGAACCTCCCGAAGCAGCCGTGTCCTTTGAGGACCTGCGTCAGGCGGAAGGTGAGGACGCCGTGGCGTCTCTCAAGCCACTCCTCAAAGAGGGGTCTTATCGCCGCAATTGTGGCGTGCCCAGCGCGGGGTTGCGACAATCGCACTCTCCATGACGCCATGAAATCCCGCCGGAGCTCTGTCCGCTGTGCCGCGATTTCTTGCGGCATCGGAGTTAAGCCCCGGCGTTTCGCCTCCTCGCGCCACTCCCAGATGTGCGCATCAATCTAGTGTCCTGATTTTACATTTTGTTAGAATCATTACACACTATACCGCCCGCAACGGCTTTTTAGTTTTGCACAATGCGATCCGTTGCGGTGCGACACGGCTGTGATATACACTAGCCTGAATAAATACTTATAGTTCATCACTCACTCACCAGTATGGACACCAGCCGATGTAACACTGACACAAATTCTCATTGTTCGTCGCCTGTTTGATGAGGAGGTCCACTTGCTTAGGCACACTGACCACTGCCTCTACATGCGGGAAGTCTCTTCCAGTCAGTTTGTCTCTTATCCTGGTAAGGATCGAGAGCGCTCGCTTATTCAGGTTCGCTTCGGGAGGAATCTCTAGAGATTCATAGTGAAGATGGTTGCGGGAACGACTTGGGAGGGTGTAGGAGGAGTCTATATCCGAGGAGAATGATGATTCTGTGAGAGAGTGGTGGTCGTTGTCAACGAGTCTCCAGTTGAGTAGTGGGTCGTAAACGAAGGCTTCAAGGACGGCCATGACGCTGTCTCGGTGTTTGTGAAGCACATGCATCACGGATTCACATGTTGAACGGTATGTTCCCTCGATGCCGGTTACCTAAGACAAAAAACGTAAGTGTTAAAAAAGTGAAGATATTTCTCACTTTTTAATGAATGAGTTTCTTGAGATTTTTTGAAGTGAAAACTTCTTTAGGCGCGTTGGGCATTTTTGAGATGGGACTAAACCATTGATTTCGCGACACCATGACGACACCTCATTTTTGTAAACGCGATTGTGCTCTTTATTTATATTAAGTTACGGATCAATGTTCTATGCAAGTATTTTTACTTTAAAGGTTTTGTAAACGCGATTGTGCTCTTTATTTAGATAAGGTTACGGACCAATGTTCTATACTAGTATTCACTTTTGTCGGCACTCCCGGAGTGCCACTTTTTTTTTTCGAATTTTCTTTATATTGAATACCTAAACTTATTTATTGAACGTAATTATTGACTATTGTTTCCTTCAAAACATAATAGCCGTTTATCTCATTATCTTTTCTTAATCATTTCGTGATCACTTCTATTCTGGAGGTCGCCGCCGGGAAAGTACCTATATTTAACGCGTCATTCATGCACTTTAATAAAACGAGACATTCATATTGCATAAGTATTAATTAGTTATACTAAAACACAATAAAGTCGAATGTATAGTCGTTCGTATCTCTATAAATTTTACTGTGTGTAAATAAATAATAAAATAAATAAAGGTTCCTCCATACAGGTGCGACATGTTGCATTGCGATTCTATTAACATTTCGAATCCTTTATGAGCGTAGAGATGAGGATTTATTCTTGAAAGCCGTCCGCCCGACGGGATTTCACATCGGCAAAAATGACGAAATTCCATACAAATTTTCAACTCCTAGTTATCCCCTTTAGGGGATGATTTTTTGAATAACCCTTTCTTAACACTCATTTTCGTTATTTATAGAACTCTTGTGTGTGCAAAATTTCAAGCTTCTAGATCCAGCGGTTTAGACTGCGTTGTTTGTCAATGAATGAATTTAAGATTTCTATTAAGTAGATATTGGTGCCGATTCCCTTGTTCACAAACTAAACTAAATTTAAGTTCAGTACATCTTTTTCTTTCTATTTCATTAAGAAAAGGACAGAAGATAAATTTTAGTTTAGTCCTGTCAAATTAATCATCGCCTGTCACTCTCCATACAAGTTTAGACGTGATTAAAAACTTGCCGACTAAAATCACGTCAATTTACGTCAAGCGCTGATTAATTTGACAGGACTAAACTAAAATTTATCTTCTGTCCTTTTCTTAATGAAATAGAAAGAAAAAGATGTACTGAACTTAAATTTAGTTTAGTTTGTGAACAAGGGAATCGGCACCATTGTATAATAAACCTTATTTTCACTGTCTTAAAGTGCAATCGAGCCACCGCAAGTGCGTTCAAAGACGTCCGAGGACCCTAAACATTGTCTGCGTCGATGTTTGAACTACTTGGGACTGTACAACACTTGCTATAAAGTGTATTATTCAATGGCATCAGAAAACCCTTAGCTCTGTGCGCCGACACACTAAAAAAAACAGTTGTTTAAATAGTTCATGGTGTACACTTATAAATGTGACCAATTTATGCTACAGCCGAGGTCGGCGGGATCAAATGGATTTAGTAAATGGCATAGTTGCCATTATTGTGTCAGACATGTATTATACGCCTGACTTCAGTGTGTATTTACACTAAATTACGATGCTACTAAATGTTAGTAATAAAAATTCTTGAGTATTCATATTATATGCATTCTTCAAATGATTTGCTAATGTAGATATACACTACCGTGGCTAGAATGGTATGTGTAAAATATTCTGTTTGCTTAGCATAATCAATCAGCCTATAATGTTCCCACTGCTGAGATACAGGCCTCCTCTCTTCGAGAGGGAGTGGGCTGTAATCTACCACGCGGGCCCAGTGCAGGTTTGTAGATGTCACATGTCTTAAAAGTTTTTGTTCTAGGACATGCCGGTTTCCTAATAACATAACATCACGCCTTTTTCCCCCAAGGGGTTGGGCAGAGGTGTACATGTAGTAGGTACTAGGTACACCCACATTTCGCCAGTTATGTTTAAGTCCCATGTAATAGGGGGCGAGCCTATTGCTATTTTATTGGTTGCCTAATAAGTTTTAGTTTTCATCATTACATAATTACTGGCCAAAAAAGAAAGGCCATTTTTAATTTTGAACCTAAATAATTAACAGCGCCAGTCCGTTCTGCTTGTGCATTCAGTGCCATACAAATATTCAGAAAAACATGAAATACTATCTTATCTTATTATATCATCAGCTTATACTTTTAGAATATCATAATTACCTACTCATATGAAAGTTAATTATATCATAATAGCTTTATAATCCAATTATTTTTTAGGGTTCCGTAGTCTTCAAGGAACCCTTATAGTTTCGCTGTAATTTGGCATGGGTATACATATTAATCACGCCGACAAAGTGGTAAAATAAAATCATTAAATAATTTTTTAGGATACCTCCCCTACACGTAAAGTGGGGATGTTTTATTTTTCTCGTCTATCCCATTGTGGGGGGTGTCGGTGGAAAGGTCGTTCAAAATTATTGTGAGTGTGTCAAAATCCTTGTTGAATTCGGGTGTCCGTTTGCGAAAAATTAGGCTTTAAAGTGCTAATTTTTGTTAGAGTCAAGTGTGTGTGTGTCCCTGCCAACTAAATGGTTGGTTTTGGATATGTGAAAACTATCACAGCTCAGTAGGCTCTACAAGTTAACAAGTAATAATCGAACAACTTATATTTGCAGTCGCAAAAATGTGTTCTCCCATACATTCCATACGAACATGTTTTTCAACTACAATGTTAAGTTTGTTCTTGGGATAAATTCATCCCAACTACGGAACCCTTCATTGTGCGTGGTCCGACACGCACTTGGCCGGTATATTTTTATATAAATAAGTTTTACAATTCTTTGTTTTGACATTATAAAGTCTACTCCATAGCCAGTAAACACGTTGCGGGACACTAAACGCCCCCAGACATAATAAATATCAATAAAACTCTTATTGCGTCTCATTCAGGATCCTCCATCCGATTAGGTACATATTCAACACCACTACTTACCTCCATAGCACTGATAAGCATCCTGGTCAATCTGAACGGAATCTTCTCTGGGAATTTATCTCTCGACTGAGTTACTTCAAAACAGTCTCCAAAGTCTATATGCAGGACTTTCCCGGTGACTCTATGCAGCATGATGTTGGAGGGGTGCCGGTCTCCGAGCCCTAGGATGTACCCCACCATGCTCATGACGGCCAAGGAACGAGTGTAGTTCGTGCGACGCTCGAACCATGCTTCTGCTGAGGGACTCTTCAGCCAAAGTAGGCGGGATAGGTCGTTCCCGGGAGTCTGTGAGAGGGTGTATTCAAACACTTCCACCTGTTTGGGGAAAAATTATTGTTTCATCAGTATTTAGTGTTTATTGTTTGCCTAATAGATAAGTCGTAAATGAGAAACAGTATGACGCCGCGTCCTATTTAAAAGCGATCGCAGCGCGTTTACGCGATCGGCGTGTACATATAAGTCACTTTTTACTCGGAAAACCGGAAAGCGGCCTCTGTCGGAGCAACCACGCGTTCTGATTCACCGAACAAAAAATGACATTAATGAACGCGACGATCGAGTATTCGCGTGACGATCGCTTCTGAATATCGGACACAATCGCCGGTTGCCTATAACCGACACGGCGCACCACAGGAAACCATAGTTGCTGTGCGCAGCGTCGTACAGTTGTTTGGAAATTTGTTAATGTTGCTTGTGTCTTCAACCGACGACTTTTAGTTTCCAGTTACCGAACACTTTTTGATCGGCAACGAGTATGTGTCAAATGGAAGCAACTGGATAAAAAAAATATTCACGTCTGCGCAGGAAGTGGCTTATTTCATACTGGTTATGTAGGAATCAAATATTCATTGGTAGTTTGTATCCGACACAAGACACAAGTGTCCACGTTTGCGCAGCCTCTAGGATGCGCAAACGTGGACACTTTTATGCCTTTTCACACGCCCCGGTTGCCGGATAGCCGAGTCGTAGTCGGGTACCCGACGGCTAATTGTATGAGCATGTAAGTTATCTTACGCCAGTACGTGTGAAACGTACGTGTAGTACGGAGTCGTCGCACTTGAGGCAAGTATGTAACGTAAAAGAAATATTTTTGCTGTATGTGCTTATTCAATTCCGATAAAAAATCATGAACATTTAGGACTGCACCTAATATCAGCTTGTTGGGAGCACATGTCAGTATCAGAGGACAATAAAACGCTTTGTAATAAGTAGCCTATGTATCCTATGAAGTTTTAGCTATACTTGGTATATTTCGTTGATCTTCAAACCGAGAAAAAATTGAAGGAGAGAGCCTTGGGCCTTTAATGGGAACCAAATAATAATAAATTTAGTTCAAACTTACCTTATGCTTCAACGTCAACTTCTGATAATCGGACGCCATTCTCAACATAATCTGCTGTTCCGTACTCAATGCCATTTTATTAGTCTTCTTGTCTCTATAGTCACTGATAAGGTTGTATAGCGTGTCACACTGGGGCACCCAGCCTATTAACCCGGAGTTAGGGGATAGAGGTATTACAGCATACCGCTGTATGGCTAAGTCATGCCTGTAGGTGTTTGTGTCGGCTTGCAGTAGCGTGTTGACTAGACCGAACAGTTGCATGACGCGCTCGTCTTGACGTAAGTCCTCGTGTCCTTTGAGCAAGAACATGTACTGTTTGCCGTCAGAGCCTTGGATTGTTAGGCGACGAGGGCGTTGTTTGGATTTTATAACCTGTGAAATTGGGAAGGTTAAGTTAGGAGATAATATACTACAAACACAATATATCTATGCTGCTATCGGCTCAGGACTTGATGCGTCCACTAATGGCAAATATAAAAAAAAAACTCTGTTATACAGGGTGGCAGGGATTCTGAACGACGAAATTTAAAAAAATCTGCTGTTTCATAGAAAAGTGCAATACGTACGCGGTCAAAATTTATGAAGAGCAGATTTAAAAAAAATAACCGATGAAAAATTTCAACGCAAAATGGGCACGTCACAATTGCGGCGATAACACCCCTCTTTGAGGAGTGGCTTGAGAGACGCCACGGCGTCCTCACCTTCCGCCTGACGCAGGTCCTCACCGGACACGGCTGCTTCGGGAGGTTCCTGTTCAGGATAAGGCGGGAGGATACACCCGGGTGACACCATTGTGTGGATCGGCCTGAGGACACGGTGGAGGTCTGCCCGGCTTGGGCGGAGCAACGCCGTGTCCTCGTAGAGGCGATCGGCGGCGGTGATCTCTCGCGTCCGGCCCTGGTTCAGGCCATGGTACGGAGCGAGAGGAAATGGCAGGCCGTCACCTCCTTCTGCGAAGCGGTAATGATCGCGAAGGAGGAGGCGGAACGCGTGCGGGAGAGGCAAATTTCGCGCCCTCACGTCCCTAACCGCCGCAATAGGAGGAGACCCCCGGGGCGGGAATCGCGAGCCGATTTCCGGCCACCGTAGGCGCGGGCTTGCGGACGGTGAGCAATGGGTAGCTCGCCGTCCGATAAGGACCAAGCCCGGGTCGACGGCGCGTTGTGTTCCACGTGCGCCTCAAAGAGATGTCAGCAGAATTGACGGGGTCCGCTAGGGCCAATGCCTGCCGGGGGTTCGAAGAAAACCGATAGGGAAATCGTGGCCCCCGGCAACAGGGCAACCGAAGGAACACGGGTGGGTTTTAGTCAGTAAGAGTCTGACACGCCCTCCCGCTCCGCCCAGAGCAAGTTATTTGATAATTTCCTACCCAAAAAAAAAAAAAGGGGGTTCAGAATCAGGTATTGAATCCATGGTTTTCGTGTCGATGTCCCTGCCACCCCATATATCTTTACAGACCATAATTTATCGGCAAGGGCAGATGAGTGTACTAAAGTTTAAAAACAAAACGGCAAGCAATATCAATATTTATAACAGCGCTAAATGGCGCCCGAATGGGCCCACAAAATGGTTAGCCTTTGTGACTTTTATACCATTGACATAAGCTTTAAATTGTAATGATTGTGGTGCTCTTGTAAAATGCACCTATTATAGCTAAATACTGGATAGGAAATAGTAATACTCACTTGTAAATGACTATGTATATGCGATATCCTGCAAATCTTCTCATTAGGCACATAGGACCCCGGCACGGCCAACTCATAGTCCTTACACGAATGAAGACGTTTGCTGACATACTGCAGCTCTAGTGACGTCAGCGAACGGAACTGTGACGCTATGCGACGGACCACGTGGTAGTACAGGTCCCAGGCTTCGTTAAGGTACCTGTTCTCGCCAGTCTCCTGGAAGATGAAGAGGTTTGTAAGAATATTTTTAATTAAAAAACAATCAATCTGCCTTGCCTTTTCTCAACTATGTTTGGGACGGCTTCCAGTCTAACCGGATGCAGCTGAATACCAGTATTTAGCATGGAGCGACTTTCTATCTGACCTCCACCAACCCAATAACTGGGTAATATGATATGATAACCCTTTGTTAGACTTTCGGGCTTCTGACGACCCGTAACGACTGCCAAAGATCTACGAATGACAGCCGGAACCAACGGCTTAAAGTGCTTTGACGACTTAAAATGGTGAATACTTACTTTGTATAGTTCTAACCATCGATGTGCCTCTTGTAGATCTCTTCCATACATCTGTAGGAATGAAACTTCCTTCAACGTTTCCGGAGGCCGGTCGAGCATCGCATGCATTTTGTCTAGTGTCTTGAACATTCCTCGGTAGTCCTTTTCACTGAAATATAACCTGAAAAAAATAATAATTTAAAAGTACTTAGATCAATTATTACTTTACTGCAACCTAAGAGGACGAAAATCAGGATAATATTTACCTAGAAGCCTCATCCAGCGCAATGAACACTTGATCGTGCCACAAAATGGCTACCTTTATCAATTCCTCTGATATGACAGCAGCTTCATTCACTAACTTCTGTGAATGTGCAGACATCGTCTTCAAAACATAGTTGGCAGCATTCTTCCTAGTCACGAAAGAGGATTTGGTCGCGACTGTCAGAGGATACACTAGCGCTTGTGGGTGTAACTTGCCTATATCTATAAGGAGTATATGCACTAGCTTGGCTACTAAACTTCTCGGTGAGTCTATACGAGCGATAAGTTGAGGTATCACTTGCAACCATATCTTCACATCTATCTGTCTTATGCCCTCAAATAATGCATCGTATATCGCAGGGTGGTGACCGTGGTCGAACCATAACGTAAGCAGTCGTAATGTATCCTGCAACGCGCTACCGTTCGATAAACTAATCGATTTGAAGAAGCCTTCAATAGCTGGTATAGTATGAGTATTGATGAAGTCTGCTCTAGACACTTTCTTTTCCCCAGAACCTCCCGCCAAACTACTCTCGGATATATTGTCTTGTTGTTTATAGAACAAAACTGTTTCGAAGTTCATACATGCCCATGCGTGGCATGCCTTATACCAATCCGGCGCGAGAATCGTCGCTGATGCATAGTTTCTTAATATCTCAGGTATTGATAACTCGTTGATTTCTTGAAGAGATTCGCACCAAGATCCTAGCTTCAGATGGCAACGTGCTAGTAACCTGCAGTGCTCATCGTTATCCGGTTCAGAGTTATCCAAGAACCTTTGCAACACGTCATAAGCGTATCGTTTGTTCCCAGCATCCCACAAGTTCTTACTATAAGCCAACACGATCCTCGGATCCTGCATTCCCAGTAGTACGTCAGGGTTAGTGATAGGATCGCATCCTAATATCGAAAGAACTATCTTATGTGCTTGATTGATAGCGCCGGTCTTCCTACATAAAGAAGCGAACTTTAGCCAAGTCTGAAAGTCTTCCCGTGGAGACATAACTAGACTGCGTATCTGCAGCATTTTCCTCCAATCTTCAACCAACCGCTGCCCGCCTTGCAGTCTCAACCACCAACATTTACGAATGGGATTTCGTCTTTCTTCAACAAGTTTGTAGGTAACGACTTCTTCTAGTTCCGTCAACAGTTGAGCGTTGACAAGAGCTCCGTACGCTCGCTGGTAACTTTCGCCGACTACAGCTGTTAACTCAAGATCTAGTACACTTCTAGCAGAGTCGATATAATGCCTAGACTCCGGCCAGTGCCCTTCATGGATAGCGAGAATGGCTCTATAGAACGCACCTTCTTGGCTATCTTCTGGGATGCACTCCACATATTTTCGCATTGAGTCCCATTCCTGTAAGCCCCAAGCCGCTGCGGCGGCTATTTTCGCAGATTTATTCCTGATATCTTCGGCAGCATCGTCCCACTGTTCAGCAGCGTGGTTGTATATCTCTCTCCACTCTCCTAAAGCCTCAAGGCACCTCATCGTTCCTAGCCGGGACTCTTCGTCCAGTGGTTCTACTTCTAACTTCTTGCTGTATAGTTCGAGCGCTTGGTCCCAGTTGTGAAGTTTCTCGTACCACCTAACGTGAACATTAAGGGAGGTGTCACCGTTTTTCTTTTGCGATATAACTTTTTCGAGGAGACCGTTACTCGCCTCGTTTCTTTGGAGTTTGTTGTTTATGTGTATGAGTGCCTCAATGACTTGTTTACTGGGGTTTCTTTTATACTCTTGTTCCTGTAAATAGTAAAAAAATAATAAGATAAATATTGAAATAGTTCATGCATCGAACGAAAAATTGAGGTAGAACGTTTTTCTAAATATATTGATGGTTTAAAAAAAGTACTTTAGTTTCATTTCCAAACTCAAAAATTCGACGACGTTACATTCTAACTTTGAGATCAGATATTTTTTATCACTTTCATCTTACCTTATAATACAAAGCTTTGGCATATGCTCTGCAATTAATAGCTGTATCACCTAACAACTTGATAGGTATAGGCAAGGCACCCTTCTCACAATGTTCTAAGAACTCAGCCAGGTTAAGCACAGCAAGTGCCAACTCCGGCGCATCGGGAACTGTAAGAGCATGCTCTAGAGCTAAGACCAGTTCCTTTCGAGACTTGTCGTCGAGTTCCGTCCAACACGACATGAAGGCTGCGTTGAATAACTCGCTCGCTAGTTGTGGGTAGTTTTGAGCGAGAGTTGAACACGCTCTGGAACGGAAAAATAATTACAGCTTATACTATGAACAACTCTTTGATGTGCAACATCTTTCCTCTCACTTTCCTGCAATCTGTGAGCGTGATTTCGTGAAAAGGGACGGAAGTGTGTAACAGGAAGCCGGGGAAGCGCGCGCTATTTGATTTGACCAATAGGCGCGTGCGGTGCTAGTTGGCCGTCAGATGGAACCAACCCATTTCCCGAGAGGTTGGTACTATCAGCTAAGATGTCAAATGTGACACATCATATGCGACTACTGTAAGGCTCGCGCTTTTTTAACTTTCTAGCCTTATCTTATCAAGCATAGTTAAAATTTAAGGGATCAATTTCAGTTCCCATCAAAACCTCGAAAACGTTAATTTGTACTAAGTACACTAACCCATTATCGTTGTGTACTATTTCAGCCAGCACATAATAAACTAGAACTGAATGAAAATAACTAATCGCTTTGAGGTTTCTAATCAAGTGGATTCGAAGAAATTCCTAGTTTTAGTACATCCTTGCACAAGTTAACTCACCTTATAGCAGGGCTATTGGACTCAGTCAAGAAGCCGACACTCAACTGTCTCAGCCATTCCATCCAGTCCTCTTTTGACACTATATTCTTTATTGACCAGCATTTGCGTAAGTTGGACACATTCAGTGATAATTTTTGGATGGTTTGGATGTCACCTGGAACAACAACCTAAAAATAGGCATAAAACATTAGTAACACTTAGCTTGGTTTAGAAATATATGTTTATTTAGATTTAAGAATCTCAACTCACATCAGTCTTTTGATTCCTCAATCGAAGTCGAGTTTCATCCAAATAATCGTCATCAGATGCTAACGTAGATATAGCTTGCAACCTCGTCACTAAGACGATATAGTTAGGACACTGTATTTTATGCTTTATCAGTATTCTGTCCACCGACGGTATGTAGTCAATGTATTCCCGGCCCAGTTGAACAATCAACGCGCAAAGTGTATTCATGGCGGTTTGCCGCAACGATGGATTGTTGTCCAAAACTTTGGCCAGAGCTTGTATTATAACCGCCGAATACGGCCTGAAGTACAAATACATGGACAAGTGCTCCATAGTCTCCATTGCAAGCTTCGATATTGACAGCGGAATGTTTCTGCCGTCAAAAAGTCCGGTCACAGCAGGCACTATGGACAGCAGAACATCGTCCAAATTATTCTCAAACTTCTGTATGGTCAGCAACAGCTTTTCAGTCAAAACTTTATCCTTGCTATTGTCGTACTTCAGAACCCGCAGAATATTGGGCAGAATTTTCCGAAGATACACTTTAAACTCCGGTCCGATCGCTACAGTGATGTGTTCGACCAACATTATGAGCGTTGGCTGCAGTTGGCTGTTGGGCGTCCAGTACTCCTTGATTATATCAAATATATCTTCCAAATAGTTTCGTATTTGTATTTTGACTACGGATATAAGTTGCGCCAGTTGAGTCAACAGAAACTCGCGAAAGGTGCTATTGTCTGTTGTTCGTATCACATTCAGAAGGCACGGCGTCACTCGAGATATGTAGGGCACGCACTTGATGCCTAGTGACTGGAAAATGAATGTAACAGAATGCACCACGCTTGTGTGATGTTGTGTCAACATCGGGTCGCGGAGCATTCTCATCAGCGACGTGAGAACAATGGCCGGGTAAAATTCATCAAGAATAAGTGGCGACATGTTAACAACCATTTCACTAATATTTACGTCAATATTTTCATTGGTAGCGTCAGATACAGGAATCAAAGTGGATACGGTTTGGAAGTCGATTAACCCCTGATTAACTTTATTTTTGTATGGATCGAGGGCTCCCAGCAAGCCTAAAACGCGAATAGTTTCTCGTCTTTCTCTTGGCTGCTGTTCTGTCTTCAAAAAATTCAGCAACATGTCCATTAGATGCGGATATTCCATGTAAGGAGTAACGACGTGACCCGTGGCGCCGACCACTTGACCGAACGACCAGAGAGCTACACTTCTTTTTTCTGGTTGATTAGGGTCCGAAAGGATACCAATCTGAATAGACATAAGTTCCGGTAACCACTGATTAAGAGCAGTTCCGCCCCCATTCACTTCTGCTAAATCGCCTATCGCCTTCAGTATGGTTGAAACCATAATGGGATTATCAGCTTCTGCTTTTAATTTCGGTACTAGAACATTGAGTATAGTATCTACGAATTGGCGCGTAATCCTTGGTGCATGTGAAATTATATTGTTCACCATTCGAAGTGCTTGTTCTTTATTACGTGTGGATTCTGAATGTTGCAGTTCCATTAATACTTGCACAAACAGTTGACGTAATGTCGGTATGGTGTAACTAGGGTTTATGTTGCTCAGTCTTCCAACTAAACATAGTGCTAATTCACTAACATCATTATTGGAGTCATTAATCGCAACAAAAAGACAATTAAGATGTTCTTCTACAGCTAAATATCTATCGAAGATTGGATTGGTGAATATTTCCAGCACTCGGTACCGAACTTCATGATCGAAGTCGGAGCGACCTACGGATAACAATTTACCGAGAGACTCATCAACGATTACGGTCAACGTCCGCGAATTAGTCTGAGCGCATCTTTCAACCGCTTTTATTAGTAACTTCGACGCAGTTTTTACAGCTTCTATTCTGATGTCATGCTGTTCACTTAAAAGGTAATGGTCTGTACATCTTCTTATGAACGACATCAGAGTATTGTTCCATTCAAAATCAAACGAGCCCAGTGTGCGTAACGCTAGAACTAACTTAGACGCATCGTGCGGCTCCACCAGCATGGCCGTCGTGAACATGTTAACTATTTGATTCTCCCCATTACTGGGCGCGTAGGGCTTCTTCCGCAATATCAATGACAGCATGTTGAGAAGCCTATCAGTTATATCCTTTTTCAGAGATGGTAGATTCTGACTGAGTTCTTTGAAGCATGTCGTGAGTTGTGGACTTAAGCCAGTTGCACACATTGGGTCCAGCAGCTCTTTTACTTCATTAGCGACATCTTCTTTCATAGCAAAGCCTAACAATGTTACGCAATTAAATAATGGCGTGTCTGAGCCGTTACGCTTTTTGGGAGTGTCTTTGAGTGGTAAAGTCAATTTAATAATTTCTATGATCCTGCCCAAGTACTGTTGGACATCAGACTCTACTGCTACACAAATAAGGCCTAATGTGGTGAATGCCATAGCTTTCTCCTTTTCTCGTCCACGTAAGAAGGTTATTAAGTGATTTATAGTGGACTTAAGATGCCTGTTAGCATATGCTTCTCTGTTAAAAGCAGCCAGCCTCGGTATCATTAATAGAAGCAGTTGATGAACATTATGTGCCCTAGATATTTGTTGGGCCATCACATCTGTAAATAATAAATAATTATTCAGCATGCTGACAGCACTTTGCAAGCGACTGAAGATTTTAGTCTTTGAAATAACATAAACACTGTGGTAAAGAGATTCAACTATTATTTATGCAGAACATGGAAAAGAGGGCTCCCATGAAGTTCAGTATCAGTTTTTGTAATGCTCAAGCTCAAGCACTTGAAAACTAATTTAGAGTCCATCCTAAATTGTAGATCTCTGCTAGCCTGAGAACTTAATTTCTTTCACAATAAAAACTCACATTGTAAAATAGTTTATAGGTACTTACCTAAGCAAATCTTGTCATATTGCTCTGCAATCAACTTTTTACAAATACTTGATTCATAAACAAGGGTATGTTGACTTTTATCATCAGGAAATTGTTGAGCTGTCCAAGAGTTTTGTACTTTTGAGTTCAGTGACGTCATATCATCTGATATGTCTTGTTCTGAATCAAGTTTCTGCATCAATGTTGTATATTTCTTTTCCCAAGTAGCATTGGAACATCTGAGAAGTTCATTAAGTATCAAGAGAGCTCCATGAACATGGTCATCTCTGGTCAAGCCCCGCTCTCTTCCCGGTTGTTCAGCAAATGATAACATGGACTGCTCATAACACTGTATGTACCAGTGAGCTTTGTTACTCTGTTCAGGTATCTCTCTTTGGGAAGTTATTACTAAAGCAGCTCTCAGGGCCTTTGCTGCAGCTTCCCTAATCTGCTCTTTAGGATCTCGTAGAGGTATCATGATATAATTAAAGAAGCCATTTATATGTTGAAAGAAATATGATGGCATAGATATAGCCAGCTCTCTCAGTATCATCACAGCTGAAAGCCGTTTCCCTTCATTTCTTTCCTCTGCTAGCCACTCATATGCCCTCTTTAGTTCAGACTCCACATATTCTCCTCTCTTGATGCCAAGTGTGACAGCAAGTCTACCCATAGTCTTGGCTCCTAACTCCAATACATTCAAATCAGTAGATGGGAAAACATTTCTGAGGTAGTATGCATAGCGAATGTTTCTTGTTTTTGTTGTTTCGGTATCTCCACCAATCAGGCAGACTACAACAAAACGTAATAATTTTGATTTGTTTTTAAAATTTCAAATCATAACAAAGTTGTTTTGAATGTAAGTAGAACAACAAATAATTTAGATTGCTTTAGGATTCCAGACCATGGCTTAAATAAATGGAAAATATCAGTTTGCATTATAATAACACAAGGATAACTTTGTAATATCCTCGTTTTAAGGATGAATGCTAGTGATGTAAATCAAAATAATATAACCTATAAAGTACATACCTATGGTTAGGATTCCTGCTTTCTTCTCGTTGTTGTCGTAGCTGGAGGTAAGCGCATGTATCTGTTGGTTGAAGTCATCGAGCACTTGCGTGAGAGACTCCTGGGCCATCTCCCGAAGGTCTGTTTTGGTGAAATGCAACAGTTCTCGTATGGCTTTATGTCGCGTCTCAGCATGGCGCGACTTCAACCCCGACACCAATTCGGATACTTGAAAACTCGTCATTTCGTTAAATACTAATCACAAATGTAATCCACCAACAAATTACAAGATAATTCTATCAAAAGAATTACATTATTGACTAATTTTAATTGCACTTCACATTAATAAATCAATATTATTTATCTCATCTTTAACACTAAACATAAAGATGGAATTAATTTCCGTTTACATATACTATTCACAAGAAAATGCAAATAGTATTAGAGCAATTTTTTAACAATCCAAACGTAAACAAATTAACAATACATGCGGCCATTGACCACATAACTTTCGTTCTAAAATGTATTTTTAATAGACATGATGTTTTGTATCACAGCATTTTTTATATATTTATCGTTATTATAATTGAATCAAAAAGATTTCTGGAAGTTTGTCAGATTAATTCACATTTTTCCTTCATACTCAAACAAAATCAACCAAACCAATATCGAAGATTTAAAAACAGTACTGATATGATTTTGTCCTTTGCAATGTTTTAAAACGATTTTTTTTTTTTTTTTTTTTTTCGGAATTATTCCATGTATAACGGAAAGTATACATTGTTTAGCATGCTACATTTAACGTAAATAGGATTATGATTACAATTTAGTTAAAAATAAATAGTCCACGTTTGAAAAAAATGCTGTGAACCGAATACGCTTCAGTATACATAATAAACATGCATATAGCCAGTATACATAGATATAGATTGGAACCAACACCATTCGCGGTCTCTTTCGGTTCTATTTGTATTGACGGTGATGGAATGAGAGAAAAAATTATAAGCTTTTGTTGGGGCTGGAGCTCGGGCAAGGATGACGCGTGTATTTTCAATACTTTCTCGTCATTGTACCAACCACAAACGTCAAACAGCTGAGCGAGGTGACTGACTCGCCGTTGTGTGGCTTGCTCTTCTTTCTTATCCAAAATTTTGAAACTAAATTCAAAGGAATAGTGGTTTCAATAGTTGTTGCTCAACGTGCAGAATAGTAATCTTCAATCATGAGTGAGCTGAGTCAAGAAGAGGTAAGTAGAAAATTTGTTTTGTAAACGAACCTTGGCGTAATGCGTATGGCCAATCTAATTTCGTAACAAAACAAAGCGTTGGTGTTTGACGTTGTGCGCGCATAAGGTTCACACACGTGCTGCAAGACCTCATGTCGGTTGGTTGCAGATACGGAGACGTCGCCTGGCGCGCCTCGCCGCACTCGGTGGCGCAGGCTCAGCGCCGTCGCCAGCCAGTCCTCCAGTCACACCAGGCGCGTCGATGCCCTCGCCAGACCTACAGACATCCTCACAAGCTCGCTTCTCCCCCGCACCAATTCCCCGTGGCTCCACAGAACCCTCCACTCCTGACGTCGCCAACACAGACAAAGAACCAAACTATTCAGATGAAGTTAAAAGTGAAGTAGACGACCAGACAAAGATACCAGCTGATGGATTAATTGTCACTGAAAAGACAGATAATAATCTGTTGGATGAAATGCCTGATACCAAAATGACAGATCTGTCACAAACAAGACAGTACAATAGTTTTGACTCCATGGGTGATGACACATTGTTGAGTTGTGGATCAGTTAGAGTGGCCAGTTTACCACAGTCTACAGTGGGTGGGTCAGAAGGTGTTTCAACAAGAGAGGACAGCACATCACGGTCAATATCCCCAGCACAGTTTGCCGAGCCATCACCAGTTCGGCCGCGGCCCAGTAATGCCTCGCCCAGTTGCTCCCGACGGTCCCTCTCCATGGAAGTTGATGATGTGTCAGAGAGGAATTCACAATCGGAACAACAGCAGGAACCAATGGAGGTTAGTTACTTACATAATAATAAAATCTACATTAGGTGACATAAGTCTTAACTTCTGAAATGTGTATTAATTAGATAATATCTTGTGATTTTCTGAGTTTAGCATTACTCAACACTGTTGTTACCTGTGTCACATTCATTAAAATAAAAAACAATGAAATGGCCAGAATTAATATCTAGGATAAGACAGGCTGCCTCAGTTGAATTTGATATCTTATTAATGCATATTTTGTTCAAAGTTATCCTCAGTATGAGTTATCATCATTGCCCTATTGAGGAGTTATTATATTCTTCTCTAATCCATAGTTTTAAAAGCCTATTCAATTTTATCTGTTGTTTAATTTTATGTCAATTTATTATGATTGCTTGTTGTTATTTTGTTCAGCCAATCATAACAGCTAACATGAGATCATCAAATTTACGAAGACAAGTGTGCAAAGGAACACAAAAAAAAAAATTGCCATATTTCAAGATTGTTTTGTGAATAAGAATGTTTATTTAATGATCTTAATCCAAACAATTATCAATTGCAATCAGCGAAGGCTTGCACTCTGGAAAGATCGTTTTTTGTTTGATTTCATTAGATAGATAGCCACCTATCTGATCAATATCTTACAATAAGTAATAAGGTGTTCAGAACAGTTCTGACTTCACCCTATGTGTAATATAGTACAATGAGATTAAACTAAAGTCGAAACACAGTGTGTGCCAGAGGATGTACGTCGTCCCCGCGGCAGGCGTATGAAGCGCAGGCGTGGCGACATAGACGACTTTCCTAAGGTGAAGGCATTATAAAGAAAAATTTAAATGTGAAAGGGAATCATATTTCCTCTGGACCACATAGGCTTACGGATTTTCAACTAGTAATCTGAGTCTTCAATAGATAAAGATCAATTTTTTTACTAAATAGCTTTGGCCCCCACATAGCACCATATAAACTACACACCACCATATAGCTTGGCCTCCATGAAAAGTATAAAAATACCCTTCATCTTTGTTATCTGCAATCAAATAATAGCCAATAGTACCACAAGACTTTGCAATGTATGCTTGTATTGTGATGATTTTTGTTATTATTATGGCGAACCAAACTTGCAGTGCAGCTACCAACAATTACTTATGTAAACATACTATAATCAGATACTTCATCACATTGTCAAGACACACTTTCGCATTATTCTCTCTTTGAAATTACTCATTAAACTGGGTGCCAGAATACATCAGACCTTACCAATCTGGGAAAGATCAAAGAGGCGATATTAAACGATGGAATACTTGCTAGGTGGACGATAACGACAATACGACGGCGTCACCGGCCCGCAAGATACACCGGTCGCGCACAGTGAGCTGCTCTGAACTGACTGAAGACCAACTGAGGAACATCGTCGCCAAGATCCTACAGGTGTCGTGGTCGGAAGACAGTGCAGGTTCGTTACACAACTGGGTATGGCGGGCGTAAAAAGACGAAGCCGAGAGTCACTTGTTCTTCCCGTCAATATGATCACTCTCCCATATCTTTTTTTTGGGTGGGAAATTATCAAATAACTTGGAGCGGGAGGGCGTGTCAGACTCTTACTGACTAAAACCCACCCGTGTTCCTTCAGTTGCCATGTTGCCGGGGGCCACGATTTCCCTTTCGGCCTTATTCGCAACACCGGCAGGCATCGGCCCTAGCGGACCCCGTCAATTCTGCTGACATCTCTTTGAGGCGCGCGTGGAACACAACGCGCCGTCGACCCGCGCTTGGTCCTTATCGGACGGCGAGCTACCCATTGCTCACCGTCCGCAAACCCGCGCCTACGGTGGCCGGAAATCTGCCTGTGATTCCCGACGCCCTGGACGTCTCCTCCTGCGGCGGTTAGGGGCGCAAGGGCGCGAAATTTGCCTCTCCCTCACGCGTTCCGCCTATCATTCTCCATACCTGGGAACCTTCTGGTTACAGAGATATTGAAGGTCAAAGTTCAAACTTAACTTTTTAACTCAAGTTTTAAATGTTTTATCTTAATTTTAAATATCCCTACGACACCTGTACAGTTGCATGCACCCGAAAGCACAATGTATTGCGTGCGTTACACAATGCACGCAACCTGACACAACGTTTTCACACCAAAAAATAATAGTCGTTCCCCTGCAATTATGTTTGCGCAATGTATGCGTAGATGACAGTTTTGTGATAAAATACCCCTTTTACACCCTGTATGAGGAGAACAGCGCGGTATAGAAGATGTGTGTAAATGTATTCTTCCAGGATATAAAAGGAAACAAACTCTTTCAATTGATAAAACATTTAAGTATATCAAAGATTGCAAAGTAAACTCTTATCAAAATACGACTTCCGATTTCTGAAAAGGTAGCTAACCAATTTTCTCATCATCAGGTTTAGCCACCCACTTTTTCATAATATTTTATTTCAGGTGGAATATTTGTACCGTCGGTCGCAGCATCACTTCTCGACAATCCTAAACTTAGTTTAGATGAACTGGCATCAGAGGCTTTGATAGACGTTATAACTCAAATAGCGGATGGTTCAGATCCTCTTAACCAGAAACTCATCGCGATTACCGAAACTACAAAGAGGCCTAGTGACGATTGTGGAGACGATATTTTGACTAGTGGACAGATCACTTCGGAGACGGAAGCTGACAAGGCAGATTGCCCCGCGCCGTCACTACCGCTGCCGAAGACGATACCCACACAAGGCCTAGCTGTGAGCTACATAGTGCGATTCTACACGAACATCAACTCGTATGAACGGGAGTACTCGAAGAAGAGTTCAGAGCCGCCTTTGAGCGACTTGCTTCAGAGTTTAAGAACATTACTAGTGAACCACTTAGTGCTAGTGCTTCAGGCCAAGTTCGAGCTGGAGAAGTGCAGGAAGTCGGCACTGCTGCCGTACATGCTGGTGGTGTCGCCGCCCACTGGGCTCATACCCGAGCTGCTACTTGCTACCTACAATGATAAAGAAGTATTTGAAGAGGTGAGTCATATCATTTTTGTATCAGAATTTTTTCTTTTCTTGTTAGCATCACATTTTTATAACTCAAGGCAAACATTTGTTTTCAAGAAGGGTAGGACAGTAATAAGACATGGACGCAGTTATGAAACAATTGTTACCCAGTTCTTCATCTCTTTGAGACCCTATGAATGCGGTATATTTGACCATCAAATCTATTTCGTTTTGTAAAGTATCCTATAGCTCTATAGCTTCTAAGCTTAACCATTGACATTTTCACTATATTAAACGCCAGTACTCGTGACTGTCGCGCTTTTAGAAGTTTTGCGAAGGACGGCTTGTACACACAGCTACACATCAAGCTATACATTTCCAGTTTATGCTGATCTCGCATTGAGTAGGATTTTCGTACGATGCCAGGTCAGCTTATATTGGAAATGTATAGCTTGATGTGTAGCCGTGTGTACCACAAATCGCTAAATACGATTAACACTAAACGTGTTTAAAACATAATTTGGTCTCTGTCATCTTCAAACGATTGACAGAAACAGAACGATGTTTCAAAGTCGTTTAGCTCTTAAACGTACTTATAAGTATCATAAGCGGGTTGTTTGAAAATGAGGATGTGTGTGCAGGTATTTATCCCACTAGTAATGGGTATCCGTGAAGAGATGCGCCGCGCGGTATCCCCGCTCGGCGGTCGCGGTGCGTGCGGCGGGGGCTCCGCCCTGCGAGCCCTGCGCGCGTTGTGCGAGCTGCGCGCAGGCCCGCGACACGCGCGCCGACCTCTGGCTGAGTTACTGGCGCGCCTGCCCAGTCTGTGCCCCGAGCCCGTCACCACTGCGGCCGGCAGAGAGATCGCACGTGTCAGCTTCCTTGGACCATTCTTTGCGGTGAGTTGATACTTGTGACCGTTTTCTTGAGTAGGAATCGTAAGGTAGAACACCCTCAGGTTGGCTGGAGCGACAATTTTGGCAGGGTGACTGGTGATAGCTGGCTGGATGAGAGTAGCCAAATATCCAGTTAAATGGCGTAGCCGTAGAGGCACAGATTAGTAGAGGTCTATGTCCAATTGCTATATATAGCTGATGCTGAGGATAAATATTTTCGGTGAGCAAAGAAGCAGATAAAAATCTGGGCCTGACGATGCCATTAAGAGCTCAATGAGCCTGAATACTGCGAAGATATTTTTTATAAATAAACTCCTTTATGTGCGTAAATGTACGAAAAAACATATTGTTTTTATTTTCATGACTATAAAATTCTGCAGCGTTTGTTTACGCAGATTTGACTCTTCGTGTACATTGTAGTCGAGAACTTAAGATCAATTCGCAGTTCACAAGACACTTAATGACAACAAACTGCGAATGATTCAATTCGAATACGAAAACAATCCCACTAAACAAATGCAAAACATTTACACCTTTAGATTTATTACACTAGAATTTAAAAAAAAATACCACATACTGTATAATTATAGTCAGCAATTAGATATATTGTATTAGTTATAGGTAAGTACAAATTTTTGCATGCCAAATGGTAGAATGTACGTGGAACCAAACATTATTTTATAATAACTCACCTGTATATCTACCTAAATTCTATTCAACTAATTTTTTTTTATTTTATTCTAACAGATATCGCTGTTCGCCGAAGAGAACCCTCGTCTAGCGGAGCGTTTGTTCGCGACGGGTTCGGGCGACCGAAGCCTGGCGTTCGCATTGCAACGCGAGGTGGAGGCGAGTCGCAACACGTTGCATAACATCTGCCACAACATCCTGCTGTGTCCCGATGCGAGAGAACCACTGCTTAATTACTTCGCTGCGCTACTGCAGCGGAATGAGAGGAGAGCGCAGCTGCAGACTGATGAGAGATCTCTAGCCGGTGAGTAACAATAGATAGATAGAATATAGAATATTCGTTATTATGTACACCATAAAAATTATAGACATTAATTTAGAAATTTTATATTGGGTGACACAATGGGCGGTTTTATCGCTAAAAGCGATCTTTTACAGACAACCTTTGGATAGATTTAAATGGAAAAGGAGAGACAATACTGCAGGTAGTCAGTGGTGTACTATTTACATATACAACAGATACACAAACATCTTTGTAGTTAATATCATCATCTGCCAAGCCTTTTCCCAACTATGTTGGGGTCGGCTTCCAGTCTTACCCGATGCAGCTAAATACCAGTATTTAACTTGGAACGACTGCCTATTATCTGACTTCCATAACCCAATTATTGGGTGAGACTTCTACGTCATAAATAGGAGATGAAAGTTCGTCACTTTTGCCGACGAGAAATCCCATCGAGCACATGGCTTGTTATTTTAATAACATACATGTTCCTGTAGGTTCACGCTGCATTAAGACAGCCTCGTTGTGTTATTTAAAAGTACTCTCGGCTCACCCTAGGCAGGCAGCTCCTCGACCATCTTGATGACAACAGAATATTTTAATCGGTAGTGAACCTTATTTGAATCAAAAAATCATTTACTTTAGCAATCTTGTGATTTCGATTCCACGGTTTCTTTTTACACAACGCTGCACCGTGAGACCTCTCTATAAACAAAACTTTCAGCTGAAGAGGACAACACAAAACTCTACTGATTGAACAATGAAAGAAGTTTGCGAATAATAATTTTCGAGGCAAAATTATTATCATGAAACAGTAAATCACTTTATATTGAACAAATCTGTTCATTGGTTCTCAATAAATAAGACATTGCACGGAAAGCATTCGCCGCTTATTGTACAGAATTTCGTTCATGACTGTGTGCGTACATTTGTATATTTTGGTACACCAACTGTACACATTTCACTTTGAAAATTGTTTTGTTCTTTTATTTATACATTTATGCCAAGACCTCGTTGATAGCCGCTCGGTTGGGGCTCGTATAACTAATTGATAAAGACATTATTGCAAGTTTATCAGAACACAGACAACTATAATAAATTTAAGCGTTATGTGCGTAGTTGGGTCCTGCTAGTAATGACTGGCGAAAATAGACCACATATTTCGTTCAAATGTCGCTCACCTCGCCTTGTCTATTAGACGAATTTGTATTGGCACTCTTCCAAATAATTTAGTTTCCAAGATTCGGATTGAAACATTAAGCGCTACTTGTTGACCGTTTTCTGTAAATATTTATGTTTGTAACGTTGTCAGGTGTTCGAGACAAACATACTTCGGTCGCGAACAACACGCTAATTATATTGCGATTGCTATATTTGTATCAGATACTTGCACATTTCTAGACCTTTGTATTGACAAAACGAAACAAAACATTGTCCGCAATAAACAATATAATTCTTGTAAACATTACGGTAAAAAACATCTCTCGTCTGTCATGTTTATTTCCCAAACTGCGTAAATGTCACAGTAAATAAACGAATTATAGGAAAAACAAGGAAAACTGCTAATAATATAATTGCAGGTGTTCTATGAACTGGTTACTCACAATCAAAACAAACACATAAATGTATCTATTCTAATTCCTGTAATGACATAAATAAGTAATGTATTTCCGTGCCTTAATTGCAAATCAACATGCTGCGAAAAAGATGCGTTTTAAATGATGCGCCTAACATGAATATATATCATAAAACTACACATAATCTTAATGTATATATTTAACATGGGGCTGTCAATTTACCAGAATTCCTGTAAATAAATCAAAACCTGAACTAAAAGACAAGTTTATCTGCATTGGCACACTCGGGCACTGATGATCTATAGAACTAAAAAGCAGATTCAAACTCGTCATCACACTGAACGTCTGTTCAGTGCCGTAGGATCAATCGTCATCTTTTGGTGCGAACCAACTGACACTGTGTAGTAGCCATCACACTTGCTTGTCCATTCGAAATCGAGACCCTCGGAACATTTTAGACAGATTTTCTTAGCGCAGAAAAGTCAGGACACCCGACCAAATAATGGGAAAAATCAAGTACCCAGTCAGCATGGCCGACTGCCCTGTAATGCGCTGCAAGTACTTGAGTTAGGTTCATCCATGGCGTATCATGGATAGGGTTGCCATTCGTCCCGATATATCGGGACTATCACCGTCATTAGGCCCTCTGTCCCGACGTCCCGACAAAGCACTATTATGTCCCGTTTTATCGCGCCGTCACGGCAATTCAAATACGCGCGCTAACGCAAAAACTTTTTGGAGGTCAAAGTTGACACGGAAGAGTGGAAGGCCAAAAATTCTGTAGAATAGAAGTGGATTTACTTTTGAAATGAAACGGAAAATCCTGAAAGAAAATGCCAAATGCTCAAATTATGCCAATATTTTGTTTGCGAGACCTGGTCACAACGCCACTGTGGAAAGAGTATTTTCATGAATGTCGAGCCAATGGACCAATGAAAGAAATCGCCTGTTGCCGGAGACTGGAGTCGATATTACAATGTCAGGTTCACTTTATTATGACTTACATGGAGTTTTATAAATACCTATGTAAAAGGACAGAAAGAATTACTTTAAAAAGTCAAATCTTCAGCAAAATTATGATCAAGCAGCGTCTCTGCACTGCTATGGCCGAATTCTGGGCCGAGTCCAATTAGATTAACATCGATATGCTAAAAAGAAGATGGATGCTACAACCCCAGGATTAATCTTCCTGGTCTAAGGCAGCATAAATATAACGCAACGAATACTAGAAGAAGTAACGACTTTTTGTATTGTTTCAGGCGACGGCTTCATGCTGAACGTATGTTCAGTGCTACAACTATTATCGGTGCGCATCAAGTTGGAGCGTGTGTACCCTCTTTATACCTTCCAACCTGATTCGTGGGTCAACGTTCGCGACGAGACCAGGCTGTACTTCACCGCGCAGGAGGCACAGGACTGGCTGGATTCACTCAGTAAGTAAACAAGAGGTTGTATATGTTGGAGAGATTCCTCTATATGAGGATAAATAAAATAAATAAAAATACCTTTATTATTCCATTGGCATGTACATTTGTATGAATAGTAATGGGTGTGGGTATTTTTAGTCCATTAAACATGCCATCTGGACCCCTCTCCGGGTGAAGGCCTCCTCCAGAGAGTGCCACTCGTCGCGATTCCTTGCGAGGTTGGACCAATTAATTGTTCCTACGGTCTCTATCTCGTCCTTCCACCTTGCCTTTGGTCTCCCTCTTGTTCTGTGCCCTCAGGTCCTCTCCACATAGTCACGGTCGTCGTCCACCTGTTGTCAGTGTAGCGTGCCATGTGACCCGTCCACATCCATTTCAGACCTCGGGCGAAGGACAAGGCATCTATCACGCCAGTCTGCTTTCTTATTGCCCTGTGATGGACTCTGTCCTTCAATTTTATTTTTAGTGAGCTACGTTCTAAGGCTCTTTGACATGACGTGATAATAATGACGTAATATTTTCTTACGTGTTTTGCAAATTGTGGTGCTGTTTTACATTCTATGTTTTTAAAAATTCATTAAACGGCAGTTATAATAAAATAATTACTAAATTATAACCATTTAAAACATCAACATTTTAAACAACATTATATTTGCTATAAATATAATTTCGAAGTCACCTTAAGAAAATAAATGGGCCACATCTATCTCTGTTGGTTCAGCTATCACTTCCTATTCAACTTTGCCCAGTGTCCTATAAACAGCGTAATAAATTATTTGCTTATATCTTGGGTTCTTTTTGAGCATCAACACTCAAGGGTCAAGTCAAGATTTCTTTTAAATGAATCACCTTAATGTTCTGACAGTTTAAAGGCATATAAACCCAGAGTTAGACTTCGCCTAGAGATCAAGATTTGATATCAATGGTACCAAACTGCAGAAATGTTTTCAACCAGGGACCGAAAACCTTTATAAATTACAGTACAGGTATCGAAAAATTTTGGTTACTTGTACTAAGGTTACTGCTGAGTAACCAAGAAGAAGAAACATGTTTCCTGATTTAGGTTACCGTTATAATACCGGTTACTCACATACAGGCGATGCGCGCCCTTTAACTAATGCCGACGGCAGGTGTAAGATAGAGGTAATATTTATTTCCGTATCTGGTATTAATGGTGGTAGTATTGAAGGTAACCTTTAAAAATACCTGTAAATAATATAAATGTTGTACCCAAAAAAATACTCGTATTGCTCACACCGGTTTCGATCCCTGTTTTTAACACACGCTTACATTCTCGGTAAAACGTCGTTGCTATGCGGATATGACTAAACAGTGTGCAATCAGTACAGTTATAAATGCACAGCAACTGTACCACGCGTGTCAACACTCCACACCTGATAATCCTAACAGTATTGTGTAAATTAACACATAATGACCCACAAACAAGCTCAATGACCCTCAATTTTACGTTGACCCAAAGAACACATCATCATGGACAATTTAATTTTAATTGTCAGTCATAACACAGATGGTTCACTCCGTAAAATCATTTAAATAAAAAGCGACTCTTGCTGCGACACAATAAAGTGCAATTCAGGTCGCACAGCGCTTATTACCTACAGTTATATTCACCTCGAAGTTGCTTCTCTTTCTATCGCGTAACGCGATAGAATTATATCTTCTGACTACGTTACGCCCGCTGAATTGGCCCGACAAGACGAGCCCGCCGCGTACTTGTAGCTTCATACTTAAAATGCGGAGTGAACCATCTGATTCATCTGTGGTCATAGTACAAAGTTCACAGGAAGAACGAACTACCTGTTACTGTGATATCATAGTTTATCTACGACTTACATGTTGTTCATTGCCCATACAAGTATTTGAAAGGACTTGAAAAATGTCACTGTTTTTGGCATGTCTTAGGCCTGGTTTCCACCAAAACGGAGGTGAGAGGTGTCTCGATCAACCGATGGTGCAATTCAAACCGATGTGTTTGCGTTATTTTGGTGTGATTCAGTTGCGTTGGTTAGCTTCAACGCAATACTATAGTGGAAACCGGTACCCTAATTGCGTAACTCATTTTCGTAAACAATTTCGCGAAATTCGTTTCATTTTGACATTTCAACAACATTCATTGCGTTATTTACGTTGTTGAACAGATTTTTTTCCAACTTATGAAGCAATGGATTAGAAATCTGTTTCAAATCGAAACAAATTGTGATTGTGTTGTATTACGCAATTAGGGTGCTGGTCTTTTTCCCATAAACTCCGCCTCCATCCCCCCGCAACCCGTCTCACGACTGGCCTATGAAACCCTTCGCGTTGACCTGCAATAAGGAGTTCTAGGGAGACTGTGATGACATGATTTTTATCTTTATTTTAATGAATTTTTATGACAGAGAGAGAGAACTGACTGTGACTGTGAATACAGTCAGACTCAAAAAGATGTATACATTGAGAAAAAATCATTTGATTGTCTACAATTTTAGTTACATTTAAGAACTCAATGTGTAATATATATTTTTTGTAGTTACACATTGATACAATAGAGCTACGAAGACTCGATAGAGTACATGCTTTTATAACTGTCTGGCGGTTATGAGTATTTTTATGTGACCTACGCAAATGTCCTGCAGATCTGGTAGCGTGATATGATGGGTGGTTTTGAGCGCTCTATAACAAAATGCTCTTCCAGACATGGCACTGCATAGTTAGACTCACATAATATCTTAATAATATAAATGTTTGGTTAAAAAGAGACCATGACCCATGACCTCTGAGTTTGTTTAGGCATTTTTTCTCAAGGATCTAGGAGCTAGGAAATGTCGGCGTCAATTGACCAAAAAATGTAAGTGTAACAATGTCTTAAAGATATTCGACGTCTTCTAAAATAACTCGTTTTACTGCAGCTAAAGACCCAGCTCACAAGTGGCCCGAAGCGAAGTTCCAGACAGTATGCTGGTTCCTAACACTGCACATGCATCACGTGGCGCTCATCCCGGCCCTGCACACGCATCAGAGACGCATTCGGTGAGTGAAGTAGTACCCGTATAAAGAACTTAGTATTCCGGTAAGAAAAACATATGCCATGGGAAAATTGCTTTCAGAATAACTTTATATGGCTGACACAGTGTTACGGGTAGTCAAAGGCCCGAAAGGTACCACCAGTTTTATCAAGGGGTATCGCGTTACCCAGTAACTGAGTTATGGAGGTCAAATAGGCAGACCCTCCATGTAAAATACTGGTATTCAGCTGCATCCGGCTAGACTGGAAGCTGACCCCAACATAGTTAGAAAAAATCGTTATGTGAATTTGTGAAAAGCTCAAGTGATGGACTTACCAACGAACAGCATTTCATTTTTATTTATAAAGATTTCTTCTCAGGGCATTCCGTGATCTGCAAAAAGTGATCGAAGAGTTGATGGCAGCTGAGCCACAATGGCGCAACAGTTTCTCCGCGTTGCGCAACCGCGAGTTGCTACGCAGGTGGCGCAGGCAAATAAAGAGGCTACACAGGTAATGTGGTTATTACTTTTTTATTAAAGAAAGAAAGAAAACACACTTGGCATAGGATAAGGACCTTTTTTGAACAAATAAAAAACGAATCACATAAAATTAAAATATAGGGTCGTAGAGGTGTGTCTCAAGGCCCAGATTAATACAGATGGGACATTTCGCAAAATTATTTAAATAAAAATCGACTCTTGCTACGACACAATAAAGCGCAATTCAGGTCGCACAGCGCTAATTACTTACAGTTATATTCACCTAGAAGTTGCCTCTTTTTCTATCGCGTAACTCTTAGATTTTCTGACAACGTTACACTCGCTGAATTGACCCGACAAGACGGGGAACGTCCCATCTGTATTTTTTTTTTCTTTTTCATTTTATTTAAATTTTGCTCACGGCCGCGCCAAAATAATTATGAATAGGAGAGAATTACGATAGCTAGCTTGACTTCTAATGTTGCATCTTAATTATACGCTGTTTTTTAAGACTGAATCTGGAAATAGAATTCGTCTGATTTTAAACGTAAGATCGGAACAGTTTTGCATCTACCCCGCTATTGAAGAATACAGCATACAGTTATTCCTCTACTGTTTCGAGGTGTATAATACTACCCCCGTTGTCATAATTACAGTAAGTCGTGTTGCTGTTGTTATGACTTTTTTTTACAGTACTTTGATCCTTATATCAAGTCCTTTATGGAGCATTTTTCTTTTTTTTATATCTAAAAGATATAATATAATGCTCCACTGTAAAAGAAGTCATAATAACAGTAACACGACTTACTGTAATTATGACAACAGGGGCAGAATAATACTTGTCAAAATTGTAGGTACCGGGTATAATCCTGACTGTATCATAGACTCAGAGCGACATATTGCGTTATAAGCCTATACCTCCCCCGCAGGTCCAAGCAGTGCGCGGAGACGGCCCTGCTGGAGGGCGAGCTGATGCGGCGCGCGCTGCAGTTCTACGCGTCAGTGTGCGCGCTGCTCACGGCGGCGCTGGACGCGGCGCGCGGCGGGGCCGGCGCGCTGGCCGACGCCTTCGCCGCCACGCCCGAGTGGTACGTCGAGGACATCGCAGAGTTCATGCTGTTTGCGGTGCAGTGAGTGTCTTTCGTTTCACATTGCCATTAAATTATACTTCTAAATAAAGGTTGACATTGGAGCAGTTGAATCAATAGTACAAATTGTAGGTCATGTCATGCAGCAATTTATTACATCACCACTGCTCTAAGACTGTAATTATGAGAAAACCAACATGTCCTAGAACCAAATCATGTGACACCTACCCGGCCTGGGTCCGTGTGGTGAATTATGTCACTTCTCACATAGCGAAAACCTGAGTCCCAGCTGTGGAAACTGATGACGAGTCGATTATATACTTTTTTTTTTGACGTGATAACATCTTATAAATCGATGAACGCCAGCTGCACGCATGAAAAAGTGTCACGTTCCGCCTGAACCGAGCGTGCAAGTGAGAGCGCGGAACAAGCGATAGAGAGAAATGATCGGCCTAAGCGTTCGGCTTATGACGTTATCACGTAAAATTATCGTCCATAACCCGACTTTACAGATAACCAACTTTTTTTTTAAATTTCTCAATAGTTTTAAATGGTTCGTACACAAAGTTATTGAGTATGAGCTTTCTAACAAAATCAACATCTCCTTTCAGATATGTCCCTCAAATAGTGGCCGACTACATCGAAGACCCGATCATAACTTGGCTCCTAAGTGCCATATGCCACTCACGGCTCTTCAAAAACCCCTACTTAGTCGCTAAGATCGTGGAAGTACTGTTCGTTATTAACCTATCCGTGCCACTGAAACTTAAAAATGTATACGAAAAGTTTATGGACCATCCGATGTCGCAGACAGCTCTGCCGAGTGCCCTCATGAAGTTCTACACGGATATAGAAACTACTGGACAGAGCACGGAGTTCTATGACAAGTTTACAATACGATTCCATATCAGTATTATACTGAAAGGGATGTGGGAGAGACCTATTCATAAACAGGTGAGAACATTTATAAATTTACTTTAATTAAACTATTTAAAAATCATTAAATACGCATAAAAAAAGTTGAGGATAAAACATACAAAAGGTAACAACACTTTCACGCAATATTTCTGACATCCCAGTAAAATCTTTGTCCATTCATCCGCAAACAGATCGTTTCTTGAATTAGATCATGAAATCAGAATTTCAATTTTGAACTTAAACTTGCTAGCAATACGGTATAAAGTTGCTTGTGAAACGTGCATACTCGTTCATAAAATCAAGCACCTTAGAAAGCCACTTTTAGTTTATCGGCCTCATTTATAAACTCATTCACTAAATTCGTGAAACACTTTTCTAAAAAAAAATCTTCCTGAATACAAAAAACACAAAAATAATTCACGTAATCACGTGGTTATAATATTAAGTGAATGTAATGTTCTTTTCAGGCTATAGTGAAGGAATCTCGCTCGGGCCGGCAGTTCGTGAAATTCATCAACATGCTCATGAACGATACTACATTCCTTCTCGACGAGTGTCTCACGGTATGTATTCAAATATTTTCTATCTTAATTATTATGTGTTCTTTAAATGATGATGCCGAATTGCTGCGCATGCATCTTAATCCTGGTATCGATTACAGACGAAAAGCGTCGAATCGAAGAGAGCCGAGTCGAGTCGCATTTATTCCTTGTGCGTCCACTCCATCTCAGTAGAATCGAAATTGCTGGACAGAACAAAGAAATTCAATACACTTTGCTGGCGCCTGTTCAAGTAGCGCGGAAAGGTCGACTTTCCTCAAAAAAGTTTGTCAAAATAATGACCACATTTGATTAAATACAAAAAATTCGTCAATCCGATTCCCCGCGTCGACTGAGGCGCGCCGAGTAGAGTCGAAATGCGTCTGCGAAGATATTCGCCTGTCGAGCAATGCTCGCGGGTGATTCGATTCGGCGCGCCTCAGTTCGTCGCTATTGGACACAGTTTCATAGTAAATATATAGGAGGCGAATTTCTGCGATTCGATTCGCCTCAACTCGGCGAGAGCTAATGAACGCGAGTCTTTAAGCTTCTTAGACAAATTTTTAACTTGATAAATTTGATAGCTGTTCTCAATATATCTACAAAACGGTTGTCCATATCGACTGTATACTCATAATATTGTTGTCCGCAGTACCTGAAGCGCATCCACGAGGCGCAGGAGGGCGCGGCGAGCGGCTCGGCCAGCGCGGAGGCGCGCGCGCGGGCGCTGGCGCAGGACGAGCGCCAGTGCCGCTCCTACCTCACGCTCGCTCGGTAACTGGCGCCACTGCAGTTACTGCACTCCGGGCACCTTGTTATACTTATGTGCAATGCAAATATAAATAAATGGAAAATAAATTCAATGAGGGATGTATCCCTAACGCACGGTTTCTGGAACGAAAATCAACACAAAAATGATCTAACAAATTGTATAGTGTGCGTAAACAGCTGTAAATGATGTATCAAAAAGTAAAAAGAAAATACTATGCTTCATAACTTCGGTGTTTTGCTATAAGAACAACGGAAGGCTTGTTATTGAATATTTATGACGAAAAGGTGGCAACTGATCGTGACATTTGATGACGCTAATTTGGCCTTTTGAGCTCTCTCAGTAAGGCCGCTTTCCGAATTAGAATATAATCGCTCACAGTGCTGTCATCAATAATTTACTTACCGATTTAGATATCTCGATTATGAAAGCTAATGGCTGTCAACAATTCGAAACGCTCGTGAACGCATTCACAGTGCTCGCTCAATGTCAAAACTTGCATATCATATTTCTTTATGTTTAAACCACAAATTTTTTTTTCTTTGATTAGGTGGTGAAGGTAGCCAGAAGCACAATTTCGAAATGCCACGTTAGTTTATAGTTATGATGCGACTCAAAACAAAGCAGCACAACTGTCATTTTTGACAGCGCTCACGGTGATATTAATTAAAGGCATGGTCGGCGTTATCGCAAGATGACGCATGTCATGACGTCATCCATGACTATTCACAGGACATCGTTATCGCGGTCACGCTAATTCGGAATGGGTGTTAACACGCTCAAATCGATTACAGCGTAACTCGGAATGCAGCCTAAGTCACAACGTGTTGTGGCTGTTTTTCAAGTGTTACTACTCAATTTTCGCGTTAAAGCTGCCGTTTTTGGTCTTTCGAGCCTAACAGTTACATCCCAATTTTTTCGGCAACTAAGTAAATTTTTATATTATTGTTTCTTGCAGAGAAACCGTGGACATGCTGGAGTATTTGACAGTAGAAATCAAGGAGCCGTTCCTGCGCGCAGAGCTGGTGGACCGCCTGGCATCCATGCTCAACTTCAACCTACAGCAGCTGTGCGGACCCAAATGCAAGAACCTCAAGGTAATAAATAAATAAAAACTTTATTCGGTTCAAAAAGCACAGTACAATATTTTAAAAAAAATTGGTGGCACTCCGGGAGTGCCAACAGAAGTGAAAACTTGAACAAGATCGTCTTGGTGAAAGAAAAATTCTTGTATAGAACATTGGTCCGTAACCTTATCTAAATAAAGAGCACAACCGCGTTTACAAAAAAAAAAAAATACTTCCGAAACCTAAAGTAAAAATACTTGCATAGAACATTGATCCGTATAAATAAAGAGCACAATCGCGTTTACAAAAATGAGGTGTCTTCATGGTGTCGCGAAATCAATGGTTTAGTCCCATCTCAAAAATGCCTAACGCGCCTCACGAAGTTTTCACTTCAAAAATGTCATACGTAACATAAGAGCCTTAGGTGCTAAATTTTTACAAATACCCTAGACTCCACACTAGAATTCCCTCTGTCGTGGGGTCTAGTCTCTTCTCGAATAAGGGAAACGTTTACCCTCTCTCTCCTCTACCCTAATACCTCTTCAGAGCGTTTATACAGAAAGTGGGGAAAGTCGCAAACAGCTGTCAAATATTTCGCCGTTTTGATTAATTTGGTAATATTACTGTATGGAAATAAGAAATATGGCTAACTAGCAAACTAAAATATTAATTATGAAATGCAATAATTAATATCGTAACACTGAATATTTAGTTTTAGATGTATAAAAAAGTATTTGGAAACTTTCCAAATGCCTTTTTTACGCCTAAAACGGTTACAACATCAAATTCAGTCTTATAATTGCAATTCATTATATTTCTTATTTCCATACAGTAATATTGCCAAATTAATCAAAACTGCGAAATATTTGACAGCTATTTGCGACGTTGCCATCTTTTCGGATGAACATTCTTAATGTCTAGTTCTTCCAGTGCCAATCCCAATAAATACGTTTTCTTTATATCTTTCTTTCTTTCTACGTGTTTGTTGTGCACAGGTCCGTCGGCCTGAGAAGTACGGCTGGGAGCCGCGGCGGTTGTTAAGTCAGCTGGTCGACATCTACCTGCACCTTGACTCGCCGCAGTTCCATGCCGCGCTTGCCGCCGACGAGGTAATATAGTAAACTCTTATTTTAGGTACACTAAGCACCATGACCATTTGCAGGGCAAGCCAAGGTGACTGTAATAATTGCACTGCATATGGTTCAAAATCGCTTGACACTTCATATCACATCCGATTTTTTTACACATGTGATTTAACGTAAAACTATTTGGTGAAGTTCATGTGATGAAAATGGCCACAAGTGATCGTCTTTTGTTCCGTCTTTGTTTAAAACTTTGTTTTATAAAGGCGTGTACCCACGAACGAACAAAAACATGGTGAACACGAACATCGAACACTTTGTTCGTCAAAAATGTTCGTCGCGATCCAATTTCTAATACATGGCTATTAAAGAGAGCGAGGCGGTTGAGAGCCACCTGTGTTCTTATGGGGTTCGTGTTCACTTTGCTAATTTACGTCCATACGTACGAACCAAATTTTTGTGTTCGATGGTCATGTTCACCGTGTTTTTTTCGTTCGTACGTACACGCTTTCAGACTCTCAAATATGTTTTTCTATTTCTAAATCTAGATGGCTGACGGTTTCGATAATTTAATGGATAACCGTATAACCTTTTGTATGATATGGACCAAAATTTTAGACTTCTAGACTGCGTTAATCTTAAAATGAATCCTTCCGTTTTCAGAGATCATTCCGCAAAGAGTTATTCGAGGAGGCTTCAGTGCGGCTAGCTAAGTCGTGCATCAAGACGTCTACAGAAATAGAGCGCTTTAAATCTCTCGCAGACAATGCATATCAAATCGCAAGTATGTTCCATATATACTTAAATAAATTATTCTGAGTTGAGCTGCACGATAACTGATAAATGCGTGCACTGACTGGACAGGCCCTCTCAATCTGTGTGGTGCTTTTCTTAAAAGACCACTTCAGACACCAATCCACATGATCTGAAACGTCGACCTCATTTAGTTTTTAAAATATGATTGACGTGTAAGTGTTTGTACAAACCTACTTACAGAAATAAAATAATTTATCATTTACTTAATAAAAGTCTTAAACTCATTCATTCATTCACCGACAGACAATGCATAGCCTAAACCGCTGAATCTAGAAGCATGCAACTTTGCATGTTTTATGTTAGTTCCTTAGATAGCAAAAGTGAGCACTAAGGAGGGATTTTTGAAAATTCAACCCCTAAAGGCGTTAAATAGGGGATGAAGTGTATGTAATTTTTGCCGATGGGCATTCCATCAGGCACACGGGTAGCTTGTTGCCGTGGAGTTTCTTACTGTCTCTTCTCCATAGGAAACGACCAATTGAAACCGTGCACCTTTTATTTTTTTTGGGTGGGAAACTATCAATAACTTCTCCCGGTCTGGGCGGAGCGGGAGGGCGTGTCAGACTCTTACTGACTAAAACCCACCCGTGTTCCTTCAGTTGCCGTGTTGCCGGGGGCCACGATGTCCCTATCGGTTTTCTTCGAACCCCCGGCAGGGAACCGTGCACCTAGCTTCTGACTTTTCATAAGTGCCCTTGTACGTTTAAGTGAAATTAAATATTTTAAATTAAATTGTTACATCATATTTTTTAACTATGATAAATGATATTAATTTCTGTAAATCGGTAAAAAAATAACACTTTTACTCATCTAAATTAAATTATGATTTAAAACTAGATGAGTTCGGTATTTACTAACTGCCTACACTGAGAAGAAAGACCAAAACGAAACTCAGAGGTCAAAGTCTCTTTCAAAGTCCAGACACACGCTTGGTCAGGCCATATGAGGACCATGCAGATTAATGTCCGAGATGGTTTTCTGAGGACAGAATCTTACAGATTTGAGTGGACCTGTCCAGTTAGTGCACGCATATGTCAGTAATCGTGTAGCTCAACTCGGAACTTAAAGAGCTCAACGAGTCGACGAACAATATCAAAGAAAGGGCACCTGGATTCCGAACAGCCGATCAAATCCCAATTAATCTAAAGAACAATCTCAAGTCAGCTGCTGTAAATGGTTATCAGAAATCACAGCATTCTATGTTACAGGGTTTGGTTTCCGCACTTAATCCGTCAGGTGGACCATTGTGCGTGGGCCATGGCGACCGTTTGGTGGTTATTCCAACCAGCCCACCTCCCTCCAGAAGTTAATTAAAACTCCTGGTCTGTTCAGAACATCTGTGAAAGATCTGGGTGACCCGAGGGTTTCAGTTAAAAAAACTAACTATATGTAACAAAATGGCATTGTTTCAGTATCCAATCAACAGAAAAGCGACGAATTCGCTGACGCTCCTGAGGAATTCCGAGACCCGCTCATGGACACGCTAATGACTGACCCAGTTTTATTACCCTCTGGGAAGGTGAGTACTCTTCTGTCATCCTCATCTAACAGTAGTCGGGCTTTAATAAGACATATCGCACTTTAGAAAGAGACTGACATAGGTGTGAGTGAGACGACGCTCTACGAAGAACGTGTTTTATAAACGAACAAGCATTACAGTAGTCGCGTATGATGTGTAACATCTGACATCTTGGCGGACAGTACCAACCTCTCGGGAAATGGGCTAGTACACACGGCTACACATCAAGCTATACCTTTCCAGTTTATGCTGATCTCGCATTATGTAGTATTTCCGTACAATGCGAGATCAGCTTATACTGGAAATGTATAGCTTGATGTGTAGCCGTGTGTACCATCTTTTTTTTTTTGGGTGGGAAATTATCAAATAACTTCGCCCGCTCTGGGTGGAGCGGGAGGGCGTGTCAGACTTACTGACTAAAACCCACCCGTGTTCCTTCGGTTGCCCTGTTGCCGGGGGCGACGATGTCCCTTTCGGCCCACATTCGCAGCCCCGGCAGGCATTGGCCCTAGCGGACCCCGTCAGTTCTGCTGACATCTCTTTGAGGTGCGCGTGGAACACAACGCGCCGTCGACCCGGGCTTGGTCCTTATCGGACGGCGAGCTACCCATTGCTCACTTTACCATCTGACGGCCAACTTTAAAACCGCGCACGCTCATTGGTCAAATCAAATAGCGCGCGCTTCCCCGGCTTCCTGTTACACACTTCCGTCCCGTTTCACGAAATCACTCCCACAGATTGAAACACATGAAAGCGAGGGAAAAGAAATTACACATGAAAAATTCGATGTGCCGTATTTACGGCCAGGTACAGACCAGGCACGATTTCTTTACGGTATGGCACGCAAGCTGCACTGCAGAATAATCGTGTGAGCTTATTTAAATAACTCGGTTGTATGATATACGGCGGCGGCGCCGTACCGTAGTGCAACCTTCTGCCAACAAGCTTCCGTATTGATCCATACAACACTGATGACCGTGCCTACACACGGCGAATCAACCGTAGTTTTCCACGGCAAAAAAACGTGTGTGTACAACAGGTCTAATGCAGTTGTTTACGTAGTTTCTATTTTGGGAATTTGAGTAGGTTTCGATGGTCGACAATATTCGTAAGAATAAAATTATTTTTAATGAACCCAAAACATGTTTGCAGATAATGGACCGGTCGGTGATACTGCGTCACTTGTTGAACAGTGCAACCGACCCCTTCAACCGACAACCTCTCTCCGAGGATCAACTACGTCCAGGTATACATTTATTATTACCTAAATATAACATTAATGCATGCTGAACGTGTGGACGTTTCAAATGCTTGTATATCTGAGCCTAACCTAAATGTTGAATGTTTCAGCAACTGAGCTCAAAGAGAAGATCATCCAATGGCAGCGCGAGAAGAAATCGTCGTCGTCGTAATCGTCCTCGGCCAACACTAAAGTCTGATGTATATAACGTAACCCATATATAAAGACTACCGGACGGATTTTTCCGCCTTTGATTGGACTATTGTCCGTATGCATGAATGTGAGATTATTCCATGTATGTTATTCAGTGCGAATATTTCGTGAAGTTGAAACTACGAGTATTGTCACGTTTCCGACCTAACGGATCATTTTCAATTTACGTACAGGTGTTAATTTAATCATTACTTTGATTTTGTATTGTCACAAAATTCTTCCATTAGTATTACCCATTGTGACAAGAACCAAATTTTATCTTAACCAACACTAAATTAATATATTTTACAACTAAATTAAAGCTTTAATGTCTTCACGGAGTATTGAACTTGGCATCTATTTTTTAGCTTTAACACAAACAATGCACGTGAGTCTCGAAAATTTATATCATTACACGTCGAAATTAATTTAATTAAAAACTAATAATAAAAAACTTAAATTAACATCTGTATCATTATTTAACCTTTGAATTTTGGCGTCGTGGAACGCTAAATACGAATGTTTAATAAAAATACCATCACATGTAGATGTAAAGGCCTAAATACTAAGATACAACCAACATGACATTTCTCAGTAAGATAGGTGCTTTTGCCTCGACCCCAAGACTTGTTGAATATGAAACATTAGCACAACTTTAGAGTATTTGGTGTGAAACTTGTAAGTTGGACGTCTTTCTGCATTTTTTAGGAAATCTCTGTAACGAAAATCGTGAGCAAGTAATTTCGATTTTAGATTGGTTAGTCCTGCATTAGTTTAACTAATGGTTATACATTAGGATATAAATATATAAACATATAGGAATTGTATGGAATGTTGAAGACTTCTTATTTTTGTGCAAAATGAAAATTAGAAAAATGTATTTAATTATATTATGGATTTGATTACTATTTGATTATAGTGATATTATGTTTAGTCTTTGTTAGCAAACATGATTTTTGTATTATCATTTAATACATTGTGATTTGTTCCTTTATAACTTTAGTTATGATTTGAAATGGATTTTCACTTGAGAATTAGGGAATAGTGTTCATTATAATATCATTAGCATAATTCAATTAATAGTATAATTAGAATCAGTAATAACAGCCTGTCAATGTCCTGCAAGGTGAGAAACCTGCAGATGTTATGTCCATTCGACTTAGTATCTATGGTGATGGCAAACTGGAAACATTCATAATGTTTCCACAGTGGGCACATGAGTTCAAGTGTTGGACTAGCGCACTATCGAGACGTCACTGTATCAGAATCTAGTATGATTACATATATCTCAAGTTTATCATATTTCTCCAGTCACTGCCAATATATTCAATGTAGTTTTTAGAACAGGCATTCCTGAATGAAATCCATTTCTTTAAATTACATGGTCTCACTTGTATGATAATTTGACTTGTAATTTATCCTTATATTATTATGAAAGATTCTATATTATAGAGGTCTCCGACGTTGATTATATCAATAAAATGAAATAAATGGAAATAATATTGTTTTTGTCATCACAATAATAAACAAAGTATTCACTTCTTCATGAATTATATTTGACTAAATTTTATTCTTTATCTAGATAAATAAATAAATTATTGTCAATTCACAATTAAGAGATTTCATTGTATTCAAATTACAAAAGTACTACAACCACAGTATTATTTACTTAAAAATCTTGATAAACATCAATAGCTCTTAAACATAAATAAGAGGTAGATAATATTTAAAAAAAACAGTGTATATGTAACATAATCTAAAACTAAAGCAAAGTCACAAGCATTCAGATGTGATATGATTAACTCGTTTCTTGTTTGACTATATTCATCATTGAAATTATTCAGATTCCATTCTGTACAATAATATTATTTTAAAGCCAGTAGGGTAATTCTACTTTTGTATTCATAAGAAGTACAATCATTTAGCATTTGTTAGAGAGGGTCATTGTCAGAACCTTTGAGATTCATAACAAAGCCATTTACAATATTATGATAATCAGATTTCATCATAACAAAGAAATAAAATAGAAAATTTTGACCTTAGTACACTACTTCCGCTCACAGTTTAAGGAAAGCTAAGCACAAATTAAAGTCATTATCATGTTAACCCAGGTATTGTCAGTTTTATAAATATTTCTAATAACTACTTATCTTTCAAAAAGATAGACCTTGAAACAATGATGGTTGTGCTCAATTATATTTCAATTTTCTTCCTCTTACATTACAAAAATATACAAATTTCAATATCATGACTTACAAAACTGATCAGTCACTTTCTATAATCAAGCAACAATAATTCAAAAGGCCATCCTTGTACATTTATTTCATAAGCTCAAGAAAGATTATGAAGCATTTATTCAGTTTTCTAATTTACTGATTAGAAAGTCAATATTTCATCGGAGAAGGAATGGAAGACGATAAGCAAACAAACATGAGATCATGTATAGCATGCCAAAATAAAAGTTAAGCCTGGCTGTTTGCCTCGGTACATATCTCATTGTCTCAGGGCTTCTAAACCTTCTTTCTATTTCAAAAGCTCTTGGTAATGTCAGCATTGGAATTAAAAACCACAAAGAACAGCGCACGGAAGCTACCACAAACATAATGTAAGGAGTAAATAGTAAAAATGCATACAACAAGTATGAAGCAGTCCTCCCAATCAATATTGCTAATGTCACAATTTCTGCTTTACTGTCTGTCTCGAGGTCTCTTGTATTGTTACTATGTAAAATAGCCTCTGTATTTAAGGCAAGTGGTATTGCATAGTAAATTATTGGCCAGTCCACCCTACCAGTCTGAGCTAAGAAAGCAAAAACCACAGACACTGGTCCAAATATAACTAAAACTAGAATATCACCAAGAGCTATATACTTCAGTCCAATACCACCAGTATATAAAAATGATGAGGATAATCCACCAAAATATACAAGAGCCAAATGCTCCATACGGGCTGGAGATAAAATAACAAGTGGAACAAACGAGGCACATCCAGCTAGATATAATATAGCACCTAGGGACACCACCTCATCTATACTCAAAATATGATCAACAAGAGTTCTATCATCAGATTTACGGTTATCTATCCCTTTTACAAAATCAAAGTATGTATTGACAACATTGCCTGCACCGTGAACTGGAATAATTGTACATAAGGTCAATAACAAGGTACACCAACTGAAGCCACTGTCGCCGGGCAGACGGTACGCGAGCGCAGCCCCCAGCAGAGTTGGCAGCAAGCTCGCACTCAATGACCATGGACGCAACGCAAGCACATAAGTTCGCACTTTCATAAGCGGATTTCGGGTTGGCAATGTTTCCTCTTTCGGTTGTTGTAAGAGGTTTCCTTCGACGTTTGGTATGTCCATATCTTCAGTTTTCTTATTGTGATCCATTTTGATAAGATGTAATACAAACCGCTGTCCACGAAACTTGAGTAAACTTAAATCATTGTTATATTTATAAATAAGTTGGTGGTTGGACTCATCATCGAACTACGTGTAGATTAAAACTGTTTGCACATAATCCCGTTATTATTGGTACCGGTGATGACCGATATTCAAAGAGAAATCATAAAATAAATTCTGTCTAAACCTTAGGTTCGCAAGCTGATCTGTCAACTAAACTTTCATTTTGACATCTGTCTAAAAAGATTCTGTTTCGTAGTGTTGTTCATCGTGTAAATCGATTTCTTGTCTCAAAGTCCGGTTTTTAAACGTAGATAACTACTAACGTGTTCTCTATTTAAGAATAACAATTCACACAGCATCAGTATCACATAATGATAGCGCTTAAATTCCATTCATCTCGGGCGAGAGGATCGACTTTTTAAACTAGGAAAGAATAATCAATTCCAAATCGCAGGTATTATTTCTTGTTTTGCTATTACGTTTTACTTACTTCCATAAAATGGATCGTTCGCCTCAAACAAATTAGATTATCTATAATTTTTCTCCAAGCGACATTCATTTTTTCAGAGATCCTTCCTAACTGAAAATAAAACTATCAGTTGTATGAAACAACTGACCAGCAGAATTAAAAATAAACTGAGTAAATTACCGCGGTAATCGCAGTCGGGGTTATCAACCCTATATAACATCATTGTTATGATTCGGTTAAAATAAACAGAGAATCATGTCATTAACAAGGTCGTTTGTAGAATAGTAAGCAGTAGTAAGGGTTAGAGAAGAACAGTATAATAATAAAATCAAAAGAAGAGCAGCTGCTTTTTGTTTATTTATGCCCGGGTAAGTAGATCGCTAATTAAACGTCGGGTAGGTAGTCACAGTTATTTATAACATTAGCTATAGAGTGAGACGATTCGAAGTAACTTTTTTAGTAACCATCACATAGAGTATTGAATAGGGAAGACTAGAATACTGTCGTGTTTTTTTATCCAAATGAGTTAGCTCAGGGACCGAACTATCGATGCGCCCGCGGCGCGAGACTTTCTTGTGATTTTATGAGTCCAATTCTTGTAGCTTTCTTCGACAGTCTCTTTTCGGAAGGCTGTAGGGTAAATTATTAGTTACCTACCTAATGTGTACAGTTTTTTTTAACATTTTGGGATGGGTATGTATTTGATCGACTTAGGATATCACAACAATTTAAAAAAAAACTGTCAGAAAAATTACCATTCAAACTACTTTTAGGATCTAAGTATTGGCTTGTAGTTGGTTTCGTTTCGCCTACGTAAAAAATAAAACAATGAAGGAAGCTAGGCATATCGCACTAGTCACCGAGTTCACAAGGTTGGCAAATAATTTAAATTGTCACGACATCGTTCATAAGACAATGTAGGAGCGAGGGGTTCTTAAATAGGTCGCTTCCTAATTTTCCTCTGTATTTATGATGGGCATAAAACTTTATGAGAACTCGAGAGATGACACATTGATGTACCAAATGATAATTCACACTGACGGATATATTACAAAATAACATAATGTAAGCCTTTATTTACTGATAACTAAAACTAATTACAATATAAAATAAATTAAACAAACATAACTATTGCACTTTGGTGTCTTTGTCGATCAGCGCGTCCTTTGTCGCATAGGCCTCCCTCAGGCTCCTCCATTTATCACGGTCGTCTCGTGATATATTACGTACAACGTATTTAATTAATAAATGTACGTAGACAAAATAAACGTCTACATGCTAAATACCAGATGGCAAAATGACGCACGGTTTTTTTAAACTTTTAAACTAAGTCGTGCCTGGTTACCGCTTTTAAAATATTTTTTAATGAAAATACAGATCTTATTTCACTACAAGCGGCTCATCCGCAATCTGTCCGTTTCGGTGTGATTGATCCTTGACTGATATTAGTGCATGGTTGATAGTTTTAAGGTTAATTTTGCTAGATTTTGTGTACTTATACCTGTTAACAAGCGCTTCTCACCATCAAACTGGAAAGTTTGGCGAGTAAAACTGTAGAAACAATAAATAATGTACCTATGTTTGAGAATAATGAAAAATAAAAAGGTTTTGTTTGTAACAGGTTAAAAAGGCATTATCATTATTGAGGTTTCTTTTTATTTGAATTAAGCTTAGCTTCTATTAATTTAACCCAGTTTTCGTATTGCTCGTTATCTTCTTCGTTTAATTCATCACAGAACTTGTCAATATCCTCGTCTTTAACATCTTCTTCATTAGCTTGAGAAGATTCTCCTTGATTAGTTCGTTTTCTTTGAATTGGGGGATTATCAACTTCACCTGGTTCATTATCGTCATCGTTAAATATTTTATTTTTATTTTTCAGTTCATTCCCACCTTCGGTCGACTGCGATTTATTTTTCTTTTTTCTTTTAACTTGATTCTCATCAGAAGTCATAATTGTCTCCTCAGGCTTAGATTCATTATTTGCATCACTACATTCAGGCTTAATTTTTTTATTCTTCACTCGTTTACTTTCAACCACTACGCTGCCGGGCTCACTAGCAGTGCTACCCAATTTGCTTCTTTTGCCCATAATCCTGAAAAGAAGAGAAGTGATTTGATTTGTTAGTTTCAGTGAGATACTAAACTTATAGAGCCTGCATTAGTGCATATGAAAAATTTGCTTACGACACCAAGGGCAGCAGGCAATTATATATATCAGTTGAATACTGTTAAGCTTTCGTAAGAGTTGTTTCCTACTTATTTAGATCCCACTACGACACAATCTGTGATTTTTTTTCGTGACTTATGTCTGTACTATCTACACCATTTTTACAGACTTGGCACACGAATTGTCTGAAAAACAAAACGGTGGCAAGATAATTCTGGGTAAAAGTACATTATATTAATTACTGTCGTCGACTTGATGTAGCGTTTTGATTGTAAATCAAGTTGATCAATTATTTTGACACATGACAGAACTCTGACGTCAGTGCTCAGTGCTGTTATCATTCTTTTAGACATAGCTTGAAATACTAGAGTGATTGCTGGAGTCTGCTTTGAGTTTCTTGCAGATTGATTAATTTGGCTCAATCAGAGAAAAGAACATACAAAGTGCGCGAATGTTTACATGTGCAAACAAAAAAAAAAAAAAACAATTTGTACCTGTTATCGTAAAACTAATATCAACTGAAGTTATTTATTAGCTGTAAGTCAGTGAATCGTTGAAGTGTTTGATAAACACATCGGCCACTCAATGAGATAAGGAATACAAACCTACCTTTACGTAATAACTAACACGAGGCCGATGCGGGCGCATTGCCACCAGACGAGATCACCCGCCACCCACTTCTCATGCGGGCTGCCGTGATCGGGCAATCGAAACAAATTGCCGCGCGGTTTGTGTCGTCTCACTGCTTTATCGAGTGTGTTATTTTTTAACTTCCAATATTTTTTTATTCAACAGCAACATGGCTGAGAAGAGTTATATTTTGGGTATGGATATTGGAACGACCTCAGTGAAAGTTTGTGTTTACGACCCTAACGCGAAAGAAATTGTTGCTAAACAAAATAAGGATACAGCAGCAAACATACCGAGTGACCAGGGTATTGAAGGTAACAAGCAAGATGTGCCAAAAATAGTATCAGCTGTTCACTATTGCATCTCCCGTCTTCCGAGAGATGTATTACGAAATGTGACAAAAATTGGGGTGTGTGGACAAATGCACGGAGTTCTGTTGTGGAAGAAAGGGTACGTTTTAATACTATCTGAATTTTATGTATATATCTACCAGTTAATTTTACTTTATTTCCTAGCCTTTGAAAGTTTTATTTTAACTGTTACTCGAGATTGTTTTCTTTTGCCGATTTTCTTTATCTTTAGTTGTGTGCTTTCATAATCAAAACTAGCCTAATTTTAATTTGTAAAACATTTGTAAACAATCTAGAAAATAAACTTTATTATCATTTATTATTATAATCATATTTAAAAAATTAATGGGTCCTATAACTCCTGCCAAACTAATATTTATAAAGAAGTCACTCGCTTCTTTATAAATATTAGTTCTGTTGTAAAAATTAATAGATTACTATAATTTAAGTAATGAATGAATTTTTGCTTTTGTTTTAGTGCTTGGGAAAAGGTTGAAAAAGATGGAGTAGTAATGCGATTTGAGGCGAAGAGAGAAAATACGTCGGCGTTGTATACCTGGCAAGATACAAGATGCAAACCGGAATTTTTAGATTCACTCCCAAAACCTGATTCACATCTTAATTGTTACTCGGGATACGGTTGCGCGACCCTTTTGTGGATGCTTAAGCACAAACCAGAAAAACTCAAAAAATTTCAATATTCTGGAACAGTACAAGATTTTATTGTTACTATGCTTTGCGATTTGGAAGCACCAATTATGTCTGACCAAAACGCTGCAAGTTGGGGCTATTTTAACACTGAAAAGAATGAATGGAATATCGATATTCTTCAATCAGTCGACTTTCCAGTAAGACTCTTACCAAAGATTAATAAAAGTAGGGAATTTGCAGGAAAGTTAAATGCCTCTTGGAATGGGATTCCTGAGGGAACGCCTGTGAGTGTTGCTATGGGCGATTTGCAATGTTCTATCATTGCTACACTCGAGAGTCGAGAGGATGCTGTATTAAACATATCAACTTCTGCTCAACTAGCGTTTGTGGTGAATAACATGTCAGATCTAGGCTGTAAAACAGTCGAGCATCTACCATATTTTCACAACACATATTTGGTTGTTGCTGCATCTTTAAACGGAGGTAATGTGTTGGCCACTTTTGTCAAAATGCTCCAACAATGGATGCTTGAACTAGGATTTCCTACGCCACAGTCAAAGGTATGGGAAAAACTCATTGCTTTGGGTCTAGAAGCACAGACATCAAGTATGAGCATAATTCCGCATTTATTAGGTGAAAGACAGTCACCAACAGCTAAAGCTTCAGTGGAAAATATCGATCTTTCCAATATAAATTTGGGTAGCGTATTTAAATCTCTCTGTGAAAGTTTAATACAAAATTTACACCACATGATGCCTAAAGAAATATTGCGGAGCGCCAATGTTAAGAGAATTGTTGGAAATGGTTCGGGATTATCCAGGAATGCTGTATTACAAAGAGCTGTGGAGCACTATTACAGTTTACCACTGGAATTTACGTCAGGGGGAGATGCAGCGAAAGGTGCAGCTATTGCAATTATATAAGTTGTTAATATTTACTACCTACCATTTTCTCGATCTTATCATATGTTATAAAATAATATTAATCTATCTAAATTTACCTTCACTTTGTGAAGAAGCAAGGTCACGTAGGATTATATCTTGAGCCGCGATAAGTAGCAAGCAACTGTAGATCACGGTTTTAGGAAACAAGCACAATTTTAAGAATTGAAAATTCATAACGATTTCCATCATTCTTGAATCACAATTATTTACATAACTACTATACAATATCAATATTTATTTCGGGTACAGTCCCATAATATAATAATATGAGTGATGAGGAACATTTTCAATTTATTATACTTAACGGTTCTGCAGACATTCATAGGAAATAATTTCCGTATTTTATGAGACAGATCATTCCATTTGATTTATTATTATCGCACACAACATAGCTATTTGCATTTCTATGCAGGAGTAAATCCTAAAGCCACAGAGAGATCCATGCAGCTGAAGCCTCTATATTTATTTAAGTTATTATGTTAACTATCGCGTAACCTTTCCATTATTTGTTATTTTTTTTTACTTTTGAAAGTTTATTGTGTTACAATTATTATACCTACTTATGAAACGAATGCGGTTGTTTATCATTTAGCGTAACCCAATTGCTAGACCTATTTTCAGATACTCGTTTGTCATTCGTAGATTCGTACTCGTTTAGGTATATCGTAACCGAGATAGAGCATCAAAACTTAAACAGAATAATAACAGTAATAAATAAATAGATATATACCACAAACATAGTACTTTGGTCAAGTGGTTCTGTGGTTTCGTAAAAAAAAGGCTTCATAAAAAGATTTTGAAATTAGCGGTGATGTAGTAAAAGAGAATAAATAAGTACCAATGTAGTTGAATCTTTTTCGTAAAAAATGAGGCCTTAATCAAAGAGATTTATGTTGATAAGAAAGTAAATAATTTAATTATTTTGTTTCAATTTACCTTTGGCCTTACTGAATTATTGTATTATTGCTAAAAATGTTAAGTTAGTTATGAGTGCAGCTACCTGAAACCAACATTAAATTTTTACCTGTTGAATTATTCCTTGCTAGAGATTTGTTCTAATATTTCAGAAAGCTCTGAACATTTTTTAATGTCACCAACAATTAATGAGCTTCGACAACGTTTATTACAACAGTAGAAGTCTATTGTTTACCAACTGGTTAAATTTAACCTCTAAACTGCAAAAAAGCCACCATGTTGTAAACATTTCAATAGAGGAAGTAAAAAATCGAATTATTTGAAAACCGTAAATTCTCATAAATCGACTAAAAAAAACGATTCTACTAGCCAAAGCTGTCAAAGTGAGCGTTCAACGCTCAAGGCTCTTTCTTTCATCTCTTGTCCTTTTCAGACCGAGTTGACGGCTCTTATAAAATAGTTCAATCGTATTCGGAAAAAATTTGCCCTAAGCTTTGTTCTGAGATTTTGCCGAGTGTTTGTTTACTACCAGGGGGTCTACCACAAGCTATAAAGCAGTATTATCTACCTGTTATGTTACCTAGCATAAGTCAAGTGTACCTACAGATGATACTATATGTTAACACTATTATTTGATTCAATAAAATTATTATTATTATTTTAACAAATCTCGGGACCATGGATCCCGGTCCTTTGGAAGGCGTACGAGGGGCCGAAGCCAACTCGCAGAGGCCCCTTAGACATTAATAAGTGTTGAGGCACCAACCGACGATTATCCCTGTATGCACCATACAAGTGCACCCAAGGACAACCCCCGGTTGGTGTAGGACTATTGCAGAACATGGAAACAAAACATATTGGGCTATGGATTTGGGTGGCTATAATGGATTGGTTAACTGGAACTATGGAAAGACTATGGCCCCTGCCTGATCAATGTTTTTAAATGCACACGGATAAAATGGCAGGGGGTGACTTGCACACTCAATAATGGGCCCCCGAAAACGGTCGCTAGCACAAAGTGTCGTAGCGACAAGGGGGCAACATGTCCTGAGGTGCTTGAGGAGTGGAGAGGTATTCCACGGCTTTCAGAACAATCCCAGAGCCCGGAAGATGGTCAAGATCCCTACGAGTACTTACTGCAATACTTCCTTCCTCCAAGCACGTTTGCTCTTGCGAATCTCCACTCAAGCCGGCCAATTAAGGCAAGAATGAGATGGGAGCTCTGTTCCTCGTCAGTGTTCACTCCAGCCGGCCAATGAAGGCAAACCAGAGGTGAGGAACAAGACTTCTCCCGGGAGATAGGGTCCGTGGGGTCGCTACTGCCCATCAGCTCGCCACATGCTGCCCTGCGGGTTTTTGTATCTCTCTTGGTCTGTCTCCTCATTCTAGACCTGTTCCGGCAAAGTAAACTCTACCGGCACAGACCTAGAGTTCGGAGCGCGCAAGCCCCACCACGACGTCAACGTAGAGATACGGCGATGGGGTTATTATAATTATTGTTATTTATATGTTCACATATCTCGGGACCATTGGGTCCCGGTCCTTTGGAAGGCGTACGAGGGGCCAAAGCCAACTCGTAGAGGCCCCTTGGACAATTTTAAATGTAATAAGGCACCAACCGACGATTATCCCTGTATGCACTATGCAAATGCACCCAAAGACAACCCCCGGTTGGTGTAGGACTATAGCAGGATATGAAAACAAATTTATTGGACTATGGGTTTGGGTGGCTTAAGTTGACTGGTAACCGGGAACTATGGAAGGACTATGGCCCCTGCCTAATCAATGTTTTATACGTACACGGATAAAATGGCAGGGGGTGACTTGCACACTCAATAATGGGCCCCCGAAAACGGTCGCTAGCACAAAGTGTCGTAGCGACAAGGGGGCAACATGTCCTGAGGTGCTTGTGAGGAGTGGAGAGGTATTCCACGGCTATCAGGACAATCCCGGAAGTACGGTCAAGATCCCTACCAGCATCTTACTGGAATACTTCCTTCCTCCGAGCACGTTTGCTCTTGCGAATCTCCACTCAAGCCGGCCAATTAAGGCAAGAATGAGGCAGGAGCTCTGTTCCTCGTCAGTGTTCACTCCAACCGGCCAATAAAGGCAAGCCAGAGGTGAGGAACAAGACTTCTCCCTGGAGATAGGGTCCGTGGGGTCGCTACTGCCCAACAGCTCGCCACATGCTGCCCTGCGGGTTTTTGTATCTCTCTTGGTCTGGCTCCTCATCCCGACCCGTTCCAGCAAAGTAAACTCTACCGGTACAGGCCGAGAGTTCGGAGCGCGCAAGCCCCACCACGACGTCAACGTAGAGATACGGCGGTGGGGTTATTATTATTTTCAAATGTCTTTGACACATCTCGGGACCCTGGGGTCCCGGACCTTTGGAAGGCGTACGAGGGGCCGAAGCCAACTCGCAGAGGCCCGTTAGACATTTTTAATGAAATGAGGCACCAACCGACGATTATCCCTGTTCGCACTATGCAAGGGCACCCAAGGACAACCCCCGGTTGGTGTAGGACTATTGCAGAATTATTATTATTATTTTTATATATTTAACAAATCTCGGGACCATGGATCCCGGTCCTTTGGAAGGCGTACGAGGGGCCGAAGCCAACTCGCAGAGGCCCCTTAGACATTAATAAGTGTTGAGGCAGCAACCGACTTATTATTATTATCCTTTATTTCATTATTTACATATAAATTATATTTTTAAATATTAGAATAAAATAATATAAAAACATTTAAAAATATAAAAAATAGTGTCCCGCCGGTATCGGGAGCAGGATCCAAGCTACCGGCGGTCAGGGCTCCAGAGAGAGGAACCTCCTAACGATGCGAGCCGTGTCCAGGAGTACCGCTTTCTGAATCAAGCCCTTAATCCAGCTGCCCAACGAGAGCCTCCTTAGGTGTTGGTCGAGGCTCTTGGCAATTAAGCCATTGGCTGATACGACTATCGGCACAATGATTGCTGAGTCCACATCCCACATGTCGACAACCTCGCGAGCCAAGTCAAGATACTTGATTTGTTTATCTTTCTCGGTTTTCACGAGGTTTCCGTCATGCGGGACCGTTATGTCAATAATCATTGCGCGCCGCTCTCCTCGATCCACCACCACTATATCAGGCTTATTGACAACAATAGTCCTGTCAGTGATGATGGATCGATCCCAGTACAATGTGATATTTCCATTTTCGAGAACTGGGTCGGGCACATACCTGTAGTACGGCACTTCCGATACCACAAGGCTGTATTTCAGGGCAAGTTGCTGATGGATAATCCTGGCTACAAGGTTATGTCTATGCAAGTACTCTTCGTTAGCTAGACGAGAACACCCGGAGATAATATGTCGGATTGATTCTCCCGGACGGTGGCATGCCCGACAGATGTCAACCGTGCCGTCCTTCACAATAAATCTCCGATAATTGTTCGTCATCGTAACTTCGTCCATTTATTATTATTATTATAATATTACTTCAGTGTGGGAAAGAGATGAAGCTTTGTAGGATGTATAGCTCCATCTCTTTCTCCCACTGACTGCTTAGAAAACTCTATGAGCTGGTGGTAGGCCTCCAGGGCGGTCCACTTAGAAATAAACTGGACGGTTCGAACCAAAGATTTCTTTAAGTGTAATACCTTGTCAAAAATGGATAAAATCCTTTCAATTTCTCATGGATGATTGAATCCATTTGTCGTTCTGCACGATACGTGCCATAATGTCCTAAAATGATCCTGGGACGACATGGAAATCAATGGCCGTACCAGCTGCAACTCACCTGTCTTATACCCATATTCTAAGTCGTAACCTCGAAAGCTCCTCGACTCACTAACTCACTACTCGCTTGAGGAGACCTCAAGGCGTGCCTCGAATTTCATTTCATTTCTAGACCTTATAAGCTGTCAATAGTTTAAATGCTCTAATATGAGTCGACTGTGTTCAGTACTTTAGTCGGGATAAAAACTGCCACTTACATCAGGGGCCGTACTGTGATGTGTTAAAGCCATTACTGTTCCGCTGTGAAAATGAGAAAGTGCTATTTATTATGCTGTATAACTCCATCGCTCTCTCTCACACTGGAACAATGATGGCTTTAATAAGGGGGAAGCGTCAGGGTAGCCCGCGAAATTCAAATTTTCTTACGTGTTTTTGCATTTTTTAGGTCAGTTTCAGGTTTTATGTTGATTAAAATATGACTCGCGGTCGTAACAAATATGGCTTTACTTAATTATAATCATTACAATGAGCAATTCAACTACATAAGTTAGCAAAGGTGTTAGTAAAGGCTTTATCTTCTTCTTATTCACTATTTCTAATTGTAATTATTATAATTGAGTAAAGCCACGTTTGTTACGACCGCGAATTATATTTTAATCAACATAAAACCTGAAACTGATCAGCAAAATGCAAAAATTTTAGAAAATTTGAATTTCGCGGGCTACCTTGACGCTTCCCTCTTAACACGTCGTAGTACGGCCGCAGATGTCGCTACTATCCCGCGTCCAAGAATTTGACAACTAGCTGTCACTATTCATACGTTTTTGTAAACAAGTGACTTCTTTTCATGGACTTATTATACAAACTGGACTGAGCTCTCGTACCAAAAACACGAGCAGAGAGAGACATGTATACCGAGGCTGTTTATCTCTTTCTAATAGGGTGACCAAACATTTTTTATCAAACAGGAAAGTTCGTTTTGAAAGAGAATTTGTGTCCGGTTGTAACTAAGGTGATTTAAAAAAAAATTGTATTACAAAAATATTGATTTGGATATTGTTTTGGTTTTGGTTCTTTTTTGTTTTTGTATTGTTATTGTTGTTTTTTTATTTTTTTTGTATTGATATTTTGTTCTTTTTATTTATTTTGTTTTTTACCTTCTAAAATAATAATTTATGACAAAATAATTAAAAACTCTTATTGAAGTACTTTTTCTCTAAAGGTCGATTTGACACTAATATTGTTGTGTTGTAGGTCGGTGTTGGATCGTGTACCCTTTTTGAGAAAAGAAGTTATGATAGCTAGACTAGACTACAATATTGTTGAGACACGTCTTGAGTCGAATCATCAATTTAATATGATCACGTACACGTGACTTATGATGAAGTAAGCAAGGGTGCATGCAGAATTTTGTTCCGGGACCATTTTTGCTCTTTTTTCCGTTTTCTCTACAGAGCTGGTGTTTGGGTATTTAAATAAAGTAAAGGGAAATAAACCAAAGTATGTGTGACAAACATTTAATAAATATTAATATAAAAATCTGCCGGCTTGAAATGAAGACTGCACACAACAGAATTTTTGGTATTCGTTTGCGATTCGGGAATTACATCCAACCATTTTTGCTTCATTTCTTCTTTCGATGGAAAGCTGTAACCAATATAAAAATAATACTATTTCAATAATGCGATACATAAGTACAAATTGTATTTATTATACGCATAATTCATACATACATAAACTCACGCCTTCTTCCCATGGGGGTAGGCAGAAAGTACAGAACGCCACCTGCTACGATCCTTACTACTCCTTTTGCCTTGTCGTAAACAAGGCAAAAGGAGTAGTAAGGATCGTAGCAGCTTCATACATCTGATCATACACGCACGCCGGTTGCGAGTACTACGCACCTGGCCTTTCTGAAGAACATCACCAATAAGGTCAGTATATGTCCTCCTAGGGTGTCCCCGACCAGCCTTTCCCTTCACATCAGCCTTGTAAATACATTTTGTTAGTCGCCTTTCATTCATCTTCAAACCATCTCGGCATACTCTTTTCAATTTTTGTAACTTTTAAATCACATAATATTAATAGTTTTAATCAGAAATACACAAAAGCCTTAGTGTTCCGTCTACAAAACGTCTAGAGCATGGTCAACCTACTTGACACCATTGTTAGTAAACAAAATATTGTTATTCCTTACCTGTAAAATGAAATGAAAACCAGCATATGATTCACTTTTACATGTATTGATACAACACTTTTTCACCATTATCATTACAAAAATTAAAAAAGATCCGAAGCTAAAACTTATAATGCGTTATGCGTTTCCACAAAACAACAAAAAAAGTCGCCTATGTCGCCATGACACCAATTGATGTTATGTCAATGAATTGATGTCATTTTTCAGTATTACCTACCAGTGTAATTTTATGATAATTACCAAAAATCATATTATTTTTATTTTACTTAAAATAAATTATTTACTACTAAGTACAGATTGTAAATCTATAAATAAAATTATTTAAAACTAATGTAAAAGCTGAATATATTTATACGTAACTTGTTTTACTTGTAGTTGGTAAAATATTTTCTACCAACTTGTAAGATTTTATCTTTTGGCAATTGAGAAAAAGGGACAAATAGCCTCGGCTCGGCTATCTCTCTCGTCTCGTTTTGCCTCGGCTAAGATTGCATAACAAATGTAAACCTAAGTTGCAATTCATATGGTTCATTTTTGTATAATACGATTTTTGGAGAGCTCAGTCCTTTTTGTATAATAAGTCCATGCTTCTTTTACGCATAATTTATGCCCCGTTGCACAGCTGTTGACTGCGAAAATACGGGGACTCATGTATTTGCCAATGATGTTCATTACCTATAGGCACTTGTAGAGTGATATTATTTAAAATTTACTGAAACTGCCTTGTACGTCTAGTGATCGCAAGCGCTACTGCAAAAAGCTGAGCATGAAGTCCTGGGTTCGATTCCTGAGTCGGACAAAGAGTTGGGTGTGAGATTTTTCCATCTGAAATTTCTCAGTAACAGCCCGGAGCTGCGGATCCTCCATTTGTGCTGTTGATGGTTGATGGCTTGCCCTCTATTACATGAGGTCAGTGAAATAAGGATAAAGTGCCTACTACACGGTTGCCAACCGCGTCCTGACAGAGGTGACCTTGGTGGTTTACAACTAATACAAATAGAGATGTATCCCGTGTGGGTATTTTGTATCCGTACGGATACAACGGTCCCCTAACACACAAACACATTTCACATAGGTTATTTAACATTCAGTGTAGAATTAACATCTCTAAAGTTTTCAGTCTAGAAGATCATCCTCGAGTTGGTTTTCGACTCCGATCAGGTTATTCCTGTCGTACGTCTCTAGTCTTCAACAAAAAATGTTAACAAACATAAAATAACCTATAAATAATAAAATGATCATATTTTATTTACTTTTCCACTAAAGCTGCTTTTCTACCAGTGGTAGATGATTACCTTTTTCTTAGCTCGTCTTTTAATTGTGCTACACTCCATGTCGCATATATATTTATTTAGTTTCTGTTTACAAAAGTAAACTTAAACAAAACAATGGTGGTTTGCAGACGAACAACAGTGCTGCCACCTATGACGAGCTCTCAGTTTTTTCTTGCCCCGGGCTGTGAACTTGGAGTTTATTACATTGTAAGGCCGGCCACTTACCTAAGGAAACATTTTAAATGGAATGTGATAGATCCTTGATTTGTAATTCTGTTCGGAATTTCGAAGGCAGCAAATCCATGCGTAATCAAGGCACTATAACATTCCGTTCGGAATTTTTCCGTATGTATGTGGCCGACCTTAGCTAGAAACATTATGGGATGCGTCCGTAAGCCGCAGCTGATAGTCGCGGCTTATTTATATCTGGATATTACATTTAACACTACACTGTTCAAACCATCAGTCATAAGTCACAGACTTGGCCTTGCCTTAGACCGTCCTTGGACCGTACTACGACGTGTTAAAGTCATCATTGTTCCAGTGTGAGAGAGATGGAGCTATACAGCATAAATAGCACTGTCCCATTTTCAAGCTGGAACAATGATGGCTTTAACACGTCGTAGTACGGCCCCTTGAGCGTTTGGACATCTGTTAGAAATTGACTGGTTGGATGTTTGTTTCAGCCGCGATCGTCTGCGGGCAATGTGAACGGGGTTCGGGAGGCGTCCACGGACAATTGGGGAGTCAAGTCATCAAACTTGGGTAATTATACATTAATTTCATGGACCCTTTTTTTCTGTATGGCGTCTCATAGCTGACCTCTGAGGCCATGACTATTTAACCGAGCAAACCTGTGGGTACCTTAAGCTGCTACTTGCAAAGCCTCCAGCCAGGGACTTACAAACTAATCTTATAAACACGCTCGCTAAGGGCACCCCTTGTGGGATACGAACCTCGGCTTAGTGCGTTTACCGGAGGGAGGACATCAAAGATGGGACGGGCTGGATCAAAGTTTTGATCATGATTATAAATCGGGGAATTTAAAGCTACATGTTCGGCTGCAACAACTGCTGGCACCTCGTTTTCGAGCAAGGGTCGGGGGAAAAAAAAGGACCTCGATGGCGAGGTCGGAATGACGGGAAGCGTCTGTACTTGTGTCCTAACGTACTCGTTTCCCTACTAGACTCCTGATGGATGGTAGTCGTGTAGTCTGAGTCGGTAAGAATATGCCTTGGTCGGCGAACATGACTGATTCTACTGGGGACATAATTGGCGGCGTCGACAACCAGAGGGTTGCGATGTTTGGCCGCGGACTCAAAGAAACGCTTCGAAGCGCGTTTGAGGAACTGATAGATGGTAGGGATTTTAAAATCGTATGGAGGAAATATGGAGGCTCTCGTTCCTCACAAACCAAGGGGAGCCGGTAGCTCTACGGAGGAATCGGTTTTGATTCATGGACCCAAATGAATACTTCTTTTTATATAGCAGCAGCTGCCACAAATTCAATAAATTCGTCCTCACCATTGCTACTCGACATGGTTAACAATTTTTGAACGTAAGGGAAATACAGGGTAAGTTTTTATCCAGTGCGCAAACTTTTCACTTAACTTTACCCATCAATAAGAACAACTTTTACTATGGGTAAAAAAAATCTGCTGTTTCCTACATTTTGACGAATTATGCGAATACAAATGTAGGGAACAGCTGATTTTCACAATTATTACTCAATAACCCTTATATTTTGTGACTATTAAATTTGGTTGGATTCGCGATATTATCACTTTTAACGTTAGTCGGAATGCGGCCTATGTGTGAACAGGGTCTGTGATGTCAATGTGCTCATGTGCTGTAGTGATGTTCATGTACAAAACATATCGATATTTTTTCCGATATGATATATCGAAATATTGTATCGATGTTTAACGATATATCAGTAAAAAACATCGATATTTTCGATATATCGTATTGTAGGAAAGTAAAGACTATATTAGGAGTAAAGTCCTTGCTACACGGCCGCAAATCGCGTCCCCGACCGAGTTGACCTTGGTTGGCGAGAGGCAGAGCTGTTTGAAATTTGGTCGTAAACCACCATCTACATGGTTGTAAACCACCAAGGTCACCTCTGTCGGGACGCGGTTGGCAGCCATGTAGCAAGCCCTTAAATAAGTAAACCCACCAAGGTTAATTTCTACCAATCCACCATAAGTAGATAATACAATAATCAAAATAAATCTGCAACTCTCACCATAGATAATACATTAAAATAGATGTGCAACTCGTTCATGGTTCAAGATGGATGATCTTTATCTTTCTTTATCTTTTATCTTTTTTTTAAAAAACGTTGCCCCACACTAGGAATTTCTCCTGTATCGTGGGTGCGATTACAAACATATAAACTCACATACACAAACAGCCAGACCCGGAACAACTACTGGTAGGTCATACAAATATTTGTTCCGTTCGGGAATCGAACCCGCGACACGCAGCGCAGCAGTCAGCCGCTTAAGTACAGTGCTGCCATTATGCAGAGTATTTCGTGTATCCGTCGGGTTGGCGAACTTGGACAACAAACTAGATAGATTGGTAATTTATTTTAAGGTTTTAATGAAAATTAACGATTGGTGTAGTTAAGGTATAATTTTAGAACATGTTTGAAATGAATAATAATGATTTGTTCTAAATGGTATTCTAATTTCGAACGATATGTCATATATCGGATAAAATATATCGATATTATATATCGAGTTCAATGATTCGATAATATCGAACTGAATCGATATATCAAATGAATGTATCGATATTTTATCACATATCGATACATATCGAACACTCCTAATGTGCTGTGACTGTCAATAGTGTCAATGCTGTCATCCATCACGTCAATTGTTATCAACATTGCTTTGCACGTGCTTGTTATTTAAACAATTTAATTAATTACTAAAGCGTTTGAATATATGCAACATGACAAGATTTGCTAGGGCTAAAGGCTCGAAGTCTTCGAATGAAAGAACTCCTGAAGACAGTACACCATGGGAGGTTATGAAAGAGCAGTTGTTGCAAGCCAAAAAAGATGGTGACGAATCCAAGAATAGGAAAGAGGTACTTATAAATACTTAGTATGTATATATAAAAAAATGTAATATTTATAAAGGTGCCATATAATTAGTAATCATCATCATGAATGATTTTACAGAGTACCTAATAATACCCTTCAAGTAATGGTATAGTCTGTACCACAGGTTAAGTCTTATTTTTGTATAATTACAGGCTGAAAAACAACGCATAGAAAACTATGAGAAATTCCTTAAAGAACACAAAACTCAAAAAAGGAAAGCTACGTGGTGTGATTTTCCCGAAACTGAAAATAATAAGAAAGCAACCAATTTGCCTGACACAAATGCTTCACCAGCTAAAATTAAAAAGAAAAATAAGAAAAAGATTAACAGTACAGCAGAGCCCTCTGAAGCTACCAACAGTGAGACTAATCCACAAGACCATGGTTCTGAGAATAATGAGGGCACTGGGAAAACAAAGCTTAAGAAGAAGAAGAAGAAAAATCCACAAACTATAACTGAGCCGCACCATGAAAACAAATCAGAAGTAACAGAGACCATTCAGAGTCCTAAAAAGAACAAAAAGAATAAACAAAATGCAATGGCTGCAGAATCTACAGAGGTTTCTAATACTAATGTTGCCAATTCCTCAACTGATAATAATGAAAAGAATAATCGTTTTCCTAACCCTAAGAACAACAATGAAGCAAAACCGAAAAACAAAAAGAACAAAAAACTAATAAACGGCAAACCTGTTCGCAGGAAGGAGATAAATGACAACAGTTTCCAACTCATCGTACATGGCAAGGAAATAGAACTGGTCAGATTTGATGGGTTCCCGGTGATGAAAAAAGATGCTGAAAGACTGCAGGAGTTAAAAAATAATATGATCAAGAAAGGAATACCAAAGAGTGAGGTTCAGAGGACAATGAAATTGGAACGAAGGAGGGCAGAGAAAGCGTTGGCAAGGATGAAGAGAGAAGTCTGCTATAACTGTAGGAAAGGAGGCCATGTTCTGTCCGACTGTCCTGAGTTGAAGTCCAAGATACCAGGGGATACAGCAGACGGAGTTTGTTTCAAGTGTGGCTCTACAGAACACAGGCAGTTTGAATGTAAAGTTCAAAGAGAAGAGAGTAAGGAGTTCAGATTTGCTACATGCTTCATTTGTAGGGAGCCTGTAAGTAAACACAGTATCATTCATCAGCTAATTTCTCAATCTTTTATTTGTAATACCAGCCTATTATATTCCCCATATGACAAACAAACGCACATACGTTCCACCAAATATACAACAAAAGACCGCGTTCGCCAAACATCAATATTATATACTAAGTACCCATATCTATAAAAACATTAACAAACATCTCAATATTATAAATCTAAACTCAAATGCACTAAAATCTAAAGTAACAGAGTGGCTGCTCCTTAAGGATTACTCTTACACGGAGTCTTTACTCACCTTTCTTGTATAATACACACACACCTACACCCACACCTACACCCACACCTACACACACACACATACACTCACACCTACACACACACACACCACTCACATACACTAACACACAACATACAATTTTACTCTATTATTACCATACAGTAGAATGACACAGTCCACTTGAGATATAAGTTTTTGCTGATTATTGACCGTAAACTATCTCTTATAATACAGGTATACCCTAGCTTAAGAGGTAGTGAATATTATTCTTGTACAGATTTTGCAACAAACTATAAATGTATTTTCTAAACCAAATATCACACTATAAAAAATAAAAATAAAATATAATCCTGTCCACTGCAGGGCAAAGGCCTCTTCACAAACAGAGAAGGCATTATTATAATTTACATTTTATTTATATTTTCAGGGTCACATAGCGAGGCAGTGTCCTGATAACCCCAAAGGACTGTACCCCAATGGTGGTTCCTGCAAGCTATGTGGTGATGTCACACATTTGAGGAAAGATTGTCCTACTGTGAGTACCAACTATGCATATCACATAATTAAACAATAATATTTTATGATTAGCTAAAGGAATGAATATTTTAAAACAGAAATTGAATACTAATGGGAGAATTGCTTTTGTTTCTAGGTGATGGACAAGAAGGAAGAGTCCTCAGTAAAACTTCATACATTAGACAGTTCAGAAAACATTGAAGATGTAGGAGTACAAAATAATAAATTAATACCTGCTGAACCCAGCAAAAAGCCGAAGAAAATAACATTCTAAAGTTTAATAAATTATATTATGAAATAAAACAAAAATCAAAATCACGAAGACTACATTTTATTAATTTAAAGAAATTCTTAAAAGTGAATTGTGAGAGATCATTATTTTGTCTTTTTATAGCTTTTTGCATGAAGCCTCGTACAGACTCGCGCGACGCGACTCAAACAAAACAAATTCTATGAAAACTTCACGGTATAACAATTACCGGTGTCGCTTCGTGCCAGTCTGCACGAGGCTTTAAATGTTAATGTAAGAATAAAACTACAATTAAATTACAATACAAATACAAAATTTTCTAATTCAAGGATAAATTGCTACCTGACACTTAAAATACATGCAGTTACCGACTACAAACTAATCTCTGAAGAGTTTATAAACACTCAAGGCTTGCTTTAAGTTGTTCCATGGACTGCTGAGCGACTTGTCCAATGATTCCTTCGGGACTATGCGGGTCTTCTCTGATCAATATCCGCGCTGCTTCGGCTAAACATTGGATTGGCTGTTGTAACCTTTCCTTCAATTTATCTTGAGTAATCAGGCCGGCACTAAATTCGTTTCTTGCCAAGAACATCAGCGGCGCATGTAGCTCGTATAACATCATACCTGGAAACAAATTAGTACACTAGTCTTTAAAATAATGAAGATACCAATTATGTGTGATACTACACACACTCAGGCGCGGTCCGAGGGGGGTCCTGGGGGTCATGACCAAAATCTTTCACGCTTTCGGCAGCCTTAATGAACTTTTAAAACTGTACTACAGCCACGGGTTACATTTTCAGGCTCGCTTTCCTCGCTCAACACCCACCTTCTACATTCTCTTAATTCATAATCTTTTCTTCATAAGTCGACATAGCAACTAATTCCTCGTTCTTTTTGAATAATCAAAACAAAATCTAACCTGGCCGAGTGTGTGCAAAATTTTCGAGCTCACTTCGCTTGCTCTTGCATTCTGTTCAAAAGTTCTTAGAATTGAAAATATCTAACACAACCTAACCTATCCAAGGCTGGTTGTATCAAAAAGTGCTGCTACTGCGACTAATTTGCCTGCAACTACAGCCCCCCCCCCCCGCATGTAAAATCTGCGTCCCTGAATAGCATAAGTAATGTGGAGCTGGAGATATTATTATATGCACAAAAATATTCCTCGGCACCCATGATAACCCCCCCCCAAAATCTTCGGCTGCGACCGCGCCTGCACACAATATTACGTTACAGATGTCATAATGCTTGTTAGTTGTTACGCATCATGTGACCCAACAATTATAGTCGATTATTACATGCTAGCATACTTAAGTAAATACTTCAATGCCAATAACGTTTGAGTGCATTGTAAATTACCTGTACAAAATATTTAAAAGTATTTTAGATTAAATTCAATTTAAGGGTAAAAAGAGGAACAGGTACCTATGGTCAGCAACGGTAACATTTAATTACGAATGAAATAGAAAGAAAAATACATAACATCACGCCTTGTTTCCCCGAAGGGTTGGGCAGAGGTGACGCTGTAGCAAGTACACCCACATTTCGCCAGCTATGTTTAAGTCCCATGTAATGGGGGCGAGCCTATTGCCATCAACCGGGCACAAATCCAGACTCCGAGCTGCTACTGAGAAATTTTTGATAGAAAAACCCAATAATACTTTACCCGACCCAGGAATCGAACCCAGGACCTTATGCTCAGCAGTAGCGCTTGCTACCACCAGACCAACGAACACATTTTAAAATTGTATAGGTTTCGATTTTCTGTGTTCAAAATAACCATTTCTGCAAACACGTTAACTGAATTCCTTGGCTGCAAGAGAAAAAGTAAAACAGGATAGAATCATTCTAAAACAATCTCGTCGTTACCTCTCATCCTGGTCTCGCCCGGCGTGATAACATCCAGGGTCTTAAGCACGAGGCGACAGAACTCCGCCTTCCTCTCCAGCATGAGGTCAGGCAGTTCATCGATACTGTACCCTTCCACTCGTCCATACAGCTGTGCTAACGAGTGCTTCAAGGACAGGAGGAGAGAATGCCGAGGATGGAACACTGATTTGTACTGGAACAGAAATAAATATATACTAACACAGTACCTCCTGCCCGGCGGGAGCTACACTCATGCAACATCGAATTTTAAATAGGACGTTTTAAACCCCACCCTTTTTACCCGACTGCGGTGACATCAATAAAAGAGGGTTATGTGTCTGACCTGTATGTATATTTGCCCGTATCTATGTTTCCTCATAACTACTAAACGGCTGAACTGATTTTGATGAATGATATCGCGGGTCTCAAACCATAGGGGCGTATCCACAAAACCGTTACTTTTCAGGAGAGACAAAAAACTGAATAACTTTTTTTGTGATTGAGCCAGCTTATTGTGTTTTTGCATGTGGCCATATATTTACAGTTCAGTTCATATGGGATGCTTGATTTTAAGGTATTTCCTCTATAACACCAGTTTTTCGTTCTTACATCTATTTGGCATGACGGAAATACGGTAAAACTCCATCAAAATTCCCCCAAAAATGCTTGGAATTTATGGACGTAAAACTTTTTTCTTTAAATTATTAATAATTATACCAATATTTATTTGAACTTAGTTGGTGATTTAAAATATTGCAATTTAGGAATGAGAAACCATCAAAATTAATGTTATTTCTGTGATTTTAATAATTTGTACGCCTGTCTGGCTTGTCATTAATACTGAGAGGTGTTTGAATTCTAAGTGGAAGTATAGATCATTTTTGTTCTACAATGTAGAAAAAAAAGAACAAATGGTAGTAATTACAATATTTTCGGTGTGAACAAAAATAAGAACAAAAAATATGCATATAAAAATGTAAAAATCATAAGTCTGAACAAAATTATATTAAATGATATAAAACACAAACATACAAAATTGAGCTCATTATTAATTGATACTAATGTATCAATTAATGTAAAAAGTGTTGCCACGGCCAATTTTCGGTGATTGTGATAATTCACAGTCACCGAAAATTGGCCGTGGCAACACACAAAACGCGTAAACCTCGAAGCAGGTTACGATTGGGTATTTGGGTTATCTGAAGTCCGAAGAGAGGGGGAGGACTCGAAAATCCTCAAATCTGGGAACCATCTCTATTTTCGGGAGGGGCGATCAGCAGTCTCAAGGTGATATCGGGTTTATCATTCATAAGTCCTTTGTAAGCAACGTGCTGAAGATAGGGAGTGTGTCGACCAGGGTGGCGTACTTTATACTCAGAATATTAGCAAGATATTCGTTGAAGGAAATACAGGTTTTAGCACCGACCTCGTCACGCCCCGGCCATGAGGTGGAGACCATGTATGAGAAAATTTTCAGAGCCATGTTTGCTTCTAAAACTCACTTCACCGTTGTTATGGGGGACTTCAATGCGAAACTGGGCAAACGAGACAATTATGAACTACGAGTGGGTCAATTTGGAGTTGGACATCGGAACCACCGGGGTCACTACAATACTATATACTATATACTATAATTATGTTAAATTAGTGTATTATAGTCGAGCCTAGATATTAAGTATTCTACCCAGTAAATATACAGTGTTTTTTGTCGCGAAAACTTCGTACAAAAAGGATTTAAAACCGGCTGTCAACTCAACACTTCAACTGTGACGGATTTCAAACTATCATCGATCCCGGGGAGTATTTTGTTTTAATTAAGTGATTTTGTATTAATATTTACAGACCACAGAACATCACAAAGTACTGCTCAGGTCTCTGAGCTACGTCCATCACACACTGGCACGGTTTATGTCTCCTTTTGCTTGACAACTAGTGGAAGCAAAATCGAAGACGAAAACATTCGCCCAGACAATAAACACTACATAATTTACTATACCAATTATGCTCATTATGAGCTTATACTATAAAATATAATCATTTAATATGTCACGAATTTTTACATAAAATCAAGTTTAGTAATTGTACCTATATATCTGGTTTTTAAGATAATAACAAGAAAAGCAGTGTTTTTCTATAGTATTTCTCTTCTGTTTAACTTTCCCATCTCACTCTAATCAACTTAATCTAAATGTAACAGCTATTTCTCAATAAATTACTCAATTTACTTTTTCCCCCAACTACCTCCTACTTATCCACATATTATCAGAACATCTTTTCTTGCACTGTTATTTAGCTGCATAACTTCACACATTCCAGGTGACTCACAATTATTCAAAATGATGACTCGCAGAGCTACAATCAAGGAAATGGAAGAAAAACTGAGAGCTACCTTGAAGGATCTCGAAGCTTCTCAAGCTGAATGCAAACAACTGCTCCAGGAAAGGGAAGACAGTGAAGTGGAAGTGGAGAACATTATCGCCAAAAACACCTTCCTCAAAAATGAGCTAGCTGAGCTGCACACAGAACACATGAACTTAGCCGACCAGTACAGTCAACTACAACACCAAGTGTCAACATTTCAAGAGTGCAGTGACACCCACGAACTGGCATTGAACCATATTTCAGAACTAAAACAGAAATTATGTGAAGCCCATAAGGCCCTATCTCTGTCAGAGTCTGTTAAGGTCAGTGAACAGGTCGCTGACACAAATAACCTATTTGATGATTTGGTAGGCTGTAAGTCAAAATCAGTGTGTGAGCCAGCTATAACAATAGATTTGACTGGTGATGATACCATACCATTGTGTCCTATTGTTATGAGTCATAATAAATTAAAGAAATATATTAAATTCAAGAAAATAATTAAACGGTCACAGAGAGGAATTAAAAAACAAAAACTTTTAAAATTAAATCTTTCCTTTAGAAAGGAACGTGTTAACATTTCAAAAAGTTTAAATAGTTGTATTGTTGAGTTAGATGAATGTAGGCAAAAATATGATATTGATACAAAGCTTCTTTATAATGATATTCAACACAAGGAGCACTTGCTGAAGGATATTTTTGAGAAATATGAGACTTCACAACAACAACTAAGTGAGCGCTTGTTTGAGGCTGGAGAACTACTGGATTTGGTGAAGTGGAATGCTGAGAGGTATGAGTCCCTGACTAATAATCCCTCATGCAGCTGTGCCAACCAACCATCACCTCCTCAGCCTCAGCCTGACTTGCCTCCACCGGTGTTGTCTCTTCCAGCAGAGACCTGTGTTAATACACAGAATAATAATAAATCTATATTTTTCTGTGACGAATTAGGTTCTGGCTTTGGAAAAATATTATTCAATTACCTTAGCCATAGTTTTACCAATCATAGTTATCATAACATAAGTTTCAAACAAATTATTAAAAGAATTGAAAGCACAAACCTAGATAATTATTCTACAATGGTTTTGCTATTAGGTAATAGTACTGGTATTACCAGAAAGGACATAGTGGATGGTGTGGACACCTTATTAAAGTTAAATATAGGAAAGCTAATGTTGTGTGCTTTACCTTACTCTGATACTTTATCAGATTACGAAAATAATTATATTTATAAGTTGAATAGTACTATTCACAGGCTGACATGTTGTCATAGTGACAAATTATTGTATTTTGACACTAACAAGTTTGTTAGTGGTTTTAAGTTAACTCAGAGAACTTTATCTCTGTCTTGGGAATCTAGACATATGATTGCTATGTTGATAGCACATAATATTAATGAGGTTATAGGTAATATAACAAATTGTAGTATTAGTGACGAGTCTGTGTTGTCTAGTTATACTAACAACATAGTAATTAATTCTGAATTATCTTGTTGTACGAAGGAGGATCCACCTACAATACCAACATCTTTGGAGGCCACTACCAGTCAGATAGGGTATTCTCTTCCTGCTGGAACTCATACGGGCATTCTAGACTCTTCAGTTGTAGTTGTGGAGTTCACTCCGGATAACTTTTTAAACTAGTTAGTAAGACAACAGAAGTTACCCCTTCAAATAACCAATTATTATTAGAGAATAATAAAAAGGTATCTTCTGGCAATATTTTACATAATAACAATAATAAAAAACCAAAAGGGGGGCAACATACTTTAAAATTATTCAATCAAAATATCCAAGGTTGCTCTTCCAAATTACTGGAAATAGAATTGTTTTTAGAAAATACCAAGTTTGATGTCATTTGTTTAACAGAACATTGGTTAAAAGATCATCAAGTAATGTCAATTCACTATGAAAATTATTGTGTAGTTAGCCATTTCAGCCGAAAACGTATGATACATGGCGGGTCATTAATATTAGTAAAAAATTCGATTCAATCGAAAGAACGAAAAGACATCATAAGACTGTCTGTTGAACACACCATTGAATTGTCCTGTGTTGAGCTTGATAAGCATGTTATAGTATGCGTATACAGACCTCCAAGTTACCAGAATCTACCTATATTTGATTCTGTAATGGAAGATGTACTAAAGAAACTTAGTGCTAGTAGTAAGTCAATAATCATATGTGGTGATTTTAATATTAATTTATTAGAAAATAACTCGAACACTATCAGATTATTAAGTCTTTTTAGGTCATTTGATTTGTCAAATGTTTTTATGGAACCAACCCGAGTGACAGCTTCTTCTGCCACTTGTATAGATAATATATTTTGTAATTGTGATTACTTACATAAACAAATTGTAAATAAGTTGCCATCTGATCACAGTGGACAAACAATAACATTTTGCACCTACATGCCTTTACAAAAAATTCAAATAAGGTTTAGGTCAATTACATGTAAAAATTTAGAGAAATTAGATAATTCTTTGGCAAGTAAATTATGTGTTCAGAGTTTTAATAATATTTTTGATCCTAATGAGTTTTACGCCGAGTTCTTTTCACTATTAAACAAGCAATTTATTGAGACTTTTCCCCTAAAGACTAAAACTATTTATACGAAGTTCTTATTTAGTGACTGGGCCACTCCAGGTATTCGTAAAAGCAGGGAAAAGCTTTTTGAACTTTATGGCCTAAAGCAACATACGAATAATACAAGCTTTCATCAGTATGTCGCAAAATATTCTAAAACTTTTAAAAGTGTGTGCAAAATAGCTAAAGCTCTTTACATTAGCAATAAAATAAAATCAGCTGATGATAAAATAAAAACTACCTGGCAAATAATAAATAATGAAACAGGTAGGAAAAAACAGCGTAATACTGAATTAAATTTAGAGACAGCACGTGGCCCCATCAACTCAGATGTAGAAATAGCTCAGGAATTTGAAAACTTTTTTGCTAATGTTCCCCTTAAAACTACCGAAAACTTAAATTCATCACCCGCGCTTTCTGCCGCCTTACTTAGAAATAATGTAAAAGCATGCCCTTTAGAGTTTAGGTTTCAGCATACAAACCCCCAGGCTGTTATAAAAGCTTTTAAAGATCTTAAAATTAAATCAACAGAAGATCTATGGGGAATGTCTGTAAAAGTCTGTAAATCTATCATCGAAACCATTGCGCCCTATTTAGCTTTCATATTTAACACCAGTGTAGACCAAGGAGTCTTTCCGGATCTCATGAAACTCAGTAAAGTAGTTCCTTTGTTCAAGTCCGGTGATAGTAAGGAACCCAACAATTATAGGCCCGTGTCAATTCTGCCAGTTCTCAGTAAAGTGTTTGAAAAGTTGATGCTTAATCAAATGTTACGTCACTTTAATAAAAATTCCATCTTTCATGAACAACAGTACGGTTTCACCAAAGGGCGTTGTACCACTGACGCCGGTGTCACCCTAATAAAGAACATTTTTAATGCCTGGGAAGAAGCACATGATGCCATTGGAATCTTTTGCGACCTCTCGAAGGCGTTCGATTGCGTAAACCATGAAACACTTCTGCTAAAACTAGAACACTATGGGATTAGGAATACAGCTCTTGATTTACTGAGATCATACCTGAAAGATAGAAAGATTAAAGTTCAAGTGAACGGCGTAAACTCATTGGGGTCTGAAATGGCAATGGGTGTTCCTCAAGGTTCGATATTGGGTCCATTCCTCTTTTTAGTTTACATTAACGATTTACCCCAATTACTTCAAAATCAACTGAAGATGGTGTTATTTGCAGATGACACATCATTGATCTTTAAAATAGATCGACGGTCACAAAATCTTGACGACGTGAATAACTCTATTCTTCAGGTCCAAGATTGGTTTACGGTAAATAATTTGGTACTAAATGAGAAAAAAACCAAGTGCATTAGATTTAAATTACCGAATGTTAAAAGTAGCGAATGTGACATCATATTGAATGGAGAAAACCTGGAATTTATTAATCAAACAGTTTTCCTAGGAATCACGCTGGACGAGAAATTACAATGGGGACCTCATATAACATCTCTTGCGGGGCGGCTAAGCTCGGCCGCTTATGCTATTAGAAAGATAAGACAGTTAACAGATGTAGAAACCGCACGTTTGGTATATTTTAGCTACTTTCACAGCATTATGTCATACGGCATTTTACTGTGGGGTCGGGCTGCTGACATTGAATCCGTCTTTATTTTACAAAAGAGGGCTGTCAGAGCCATTTATAACCTATGTCGTCGCGAATCTCTCAGGGAACTTTTTAAAAGGATTAATATTATGACGGTACCTTGCCAATTCATTTATGAAAATATTATGTATGTAAGGAAAAATCCACATCTCTTTAATAAAATAAGTGATAGACATAATTTTAATACTAGAAATAAAGATAAACTAGATCAACCATGTTTCAGGTTATCTAAAGTACATACATCTTTTATGGGGTACTGTGTTAAATGTTACAACAAAATACCTTGTGACATATTGCAATTAAATGAAAGAAAATTTAAAACTCATATAAAAAGTACACTTTGTAAACAAGCATATTACAAATTAGAGGATTATATCCAAGATAAGAGTGCTTGGAAACATGCTGGTCCTGCTCCATAGGACAATTTAGAATCAAGACAAAATCAAACTGGTTGCTAATGTAATTGTAAAATTTATTACTTTGTGTTTTATGACATTGATTTTACATTCTGTAATTACTTCCTTACACACTGACTTATTAATTGTAAAATTTTAGGAAAATCATCTACTTTTACAATGTTTGTAAATATGTGAGAACCATGTATCTATCACAAATTAAATTATCTCTCGTTGCTTCATTTTTAATTGTTTTTACCTATTGTGGTATAGTAATTTTATTCTAGGTGCATCGTCTTCACATATAATAATTATTTAACAAATGTACGTACATATACAAACAATATTGTAAAACATTTTAAAAGAGTAACGGTGGAGTTTCTTGCCCATTCTTCTCCATACGAAAACTACCTTTTGGAAGGGGCGACTAGAATCAATTTTATTATTTTGTAATTTTTGACGTTCAAAAGTGCCATACATGGGCCTATTTGAAATAAATGATTTGACTTTGACTTTGACTTTCACCTACTGGCCAATTTTATGGAGAATGAAAGCCTCTTTATAAGAAACTCCTTCTTCAAAAAGTATGATCCAACTAAAGAAAAAAGAAGACAGATACATCATTATGTCAACGAAGAAGCAAACATTTTATAATGTTTCTGTCATCAATGCGCTGAAAACCGGAAGTGATCACCGCATAGTAAGAATTGCAAATAGTACATTAAATCTAAATATCAAGCTGGAAAGATCTCGACTGATGAAGTCTACGATCCGCCCAGCACCGATCCAAATCCAAACCCCGAGAGCTTTCAGGTCAAACTTCAGAATCATTTCAAGTGCTTAGGGAGCTCCATGGACGATTATAACGATGGGTTCGTGAAAACTGTTCATATGGTTGGGTCTAAGATTTTCAAAACCCGTCGTAAAAATAGAAACAAGAAGCTCTCTGAATCTACTTTACAGCTCATGGAGGAGAGACGTGAGATGATCCTGCAGTCTTCAGACGTTGCGTGCATCTACCGGTAGCTCAATGGACGGATCTGTAAGTTCTTAAAAAGCGACTTTTGGTGCTTTAATACTGACCGTATAAAAGACGCGATAAAGAGCGGAACAAGAGCTTCAAGTTCTTTGCAAGAGATCTGTATATTAGGGAGAGCCAGCTCATGAAGATCTTCGAGAAAGAGGTCAATCGTCGACTCCGACTCCGTTATCCGACTCGGCTGGAGAGCGTTCGGGAAGCTGCGTTATATCTTCGCGTTTCACATACCACAGTGTCTTAAGACAACAGTCTTAGATCAGTGCGTGTTGCCATTAATTACCTATGGCACTGAAACGTGATGCTCAAAATGGGCCTCAATACAAGGCTGAAAATCATCCTAAGAGCAAAGGAGTAAGCTATGCTTGGAGTTTCCCTACGTGATCGAATCAGAAATGAAGAGATCTGTAGGAGAACCAAGGTAACCGACATAGCCTGCAAAATTGCCAAACTTAAGTGGCAGTGGGCAGGCCTATATTGCGCGCAGAACAGAAGGCCAATAGGACCCACGAAAGATAATTAATTCAGCATTAAAATTGACGTCTACTCCATATGGCAGCTCATTGCAGAATGACCGTGTTGGGTATTCTTAATATGACTATACGTCCACATTTCGACGAAATCTTGAGACAGCAATACTAAAATGTGTAGATGTGTGTACATACGTCTGCAAGTGATGACTAAATATCTTCAGGATCATGTTGAAATGGACAGTCGATGCGCATAAGTCCCTATGGCCCGACACAATTCTCTTAGATCATAATAAAATTGAAGGTCGTACGTGCATACCTCTTTGTGGCACGTTAAAACTGCCCCAAAGAGTAATAATTATTGCTCTTACGTCTACTATACGGCTATATGGCCTAAAAATAATTGCAGATTGTCTAGCTTACGATAAATAATGTTTTGTAATTAATTCCAAAAGTAATTAATATTAAATTACAAGAAAAATTGAGGTTACGTATCGCATGTAGTAGAATCCAATGGCATTAAAAACGAAAAATCGCATTTTTGCATGTACGCCCCTATGGTTTGAGACCCGCGATATGTCGTTAGATTCATCTTTATTGCGCGAGTGTCACTTGGTATATTATAATGCAGGTTATTGGTTTGTCCAACCTGTAATACCAAAATTCTATACATTGGTGCCGATTCTCTTGTTCACAAACTAAACTAAATTTAAGTTCAGTGCATCTTTTTCTTTCTATTTCATTAAGAAAAGGACAGAAGATAAATTTTAGTTTAGTCCTGTCAAATTAATCAGCGCCTGTCACTACAGGCGCTGATTAATTTGACACTGAACTTAAATTTAGTTTAGTTTGTGAACAAGGGAATCGGCACCATTGTAATGCTGGTTTTTATTCTCTTTTCAGCTATTTTTATAGGAAAATTTGTAAGTAATGGATTTATAGACACACTTTCTCAACATGGGACTATTGGGACTCGATAACACTACATGGGGAAATGTGTGTCTGGCTTTAGCACTGCCTTCCCTCTCTGTTTATGTATGTATGATATTTATCACGTCGTATCGTACGTACCTTATTGATAGTAGCCTCCCGCTGCTCAATGGCGCCAGGGCCGGGCTCTAGTACTTCAAGCTGATCGATCTCTGCCTGCACCACCGCCAACATTTTGCGCATCGCGGCAGTGGACGTCTTGAACCCACAGTTTTTGTCCGAACACGTCCATGGGGCGTCGTTGTCTGGAAATATACTGACTTTGCTTTACATGCCGTCGAGAAATATCTTTCAGGCAAGCCGGCCTTACAATGTTTTCCTTCACCGTTTTTGAAGCAAGTGATAATTATACAATACGCACATGAATCCGAAAAGTCAGAGGTGTGTGCCTTGGGTTCGAACTCGAGACCTATGACTTGGCAGTCCAACGGTGACACGGTCACACCACTAGGCTATCATTGCTACAAAATAGGTGGATGACTTACAGAACAACCTTTTTATATCTAACACCTAGCAGACAGTAATTCGGTACAGTAGCCAACCAAGACACCACTGAGTGGACTACTCTGGCCCCCCACCTGCCCACTTACTGCTTCTGATCCTGTGTTCATCTTAGTAGGTAGGTAGGTACCGTTTAAATCCTTAAAATATCACACGAGTGACAGTTGTCTATTTAGCTTAGTCGGCCGTACCCTAATTGCGTACATTTTCGTAAACGATTAGCCCACGTACGCACGGACGGAATAAAAACGCGGAGATTTTTTTTTCGTGCACTCGATTTTCAATGCTTTGTTTAGCGCAGAGAGTTGAAAATCCAACAGTGTGTTTTGTCAAAGGGCTGGGACGAGAGTGCGTCCCAAGCTCCCAGCGCGTTGGATTCTCATCAACGTTGAAAATCTAGTGCGTGATAAAATCCCACAGCGATTTTATTACGTCCGTGCCAACGTTGGCTTAGGATACCGGTATTGGCGTTGCCAGCTCAGTTAACAGCCTATTTTTAAAGAACCGTCGTAATTAAATAATCTTGACAGTTTCCCCGCTCATTTTAAAATAACAATTAGGTCATCGACGTCAACGTTGGTTGGTATTCAATCTTTTAGTAAACAATAGATACAATAATAATGAGTTCCACTGTACAACTCCATAAATAAAATCTTTTAAACCTTTTGAGAAATCACAAAAAAAAAAAATCGAACGTCCTTTTATTTATTTTTAAATTAGGTTTATTGCGTTCGTCTATGAAATCACCGGACAAAGTAACTAAGATGGTCGAAGTTTCAACAGTTGGCTTATTTCTGTTGTACTGCAAGTTAGCGAGATAAGAAGTCGATGGAGACTAGGGTTGCCAACCATGCTGTTAAAAACAGTATTACTTATACTGTTTTTCACTCGAAAATACTGTTTACTGTTCAACAAAAATAAAGTATATGAATGTATATTCATATACTTTATATAAAACAGTACCGTCAACTGCCCTAACTTTGCCTTACGTCCTATGTTTGCCTATAATGAAAACGATGAAATATCTTTTTCATTTTAATTATATGGCAATCGAAACTTTATTATTCTAAAAATGTATTAAGGCTTCGATTGCCATACAATTAAAATGAAAAAGATATTTCATCGTTTTCATTATAGGCAAACATAGGACGTAAGGCAAAGTTAGGGCAGTTGACCGGTATTGTTTTCACTGATAGCCAGAGTAATACCTAAATAAAAAGTTTCATGTACGTTCATGCATGCACCTGGGCATGGGTGCGGTGGTTCAGTGTCTTGAATTTTCGGGACATATTAAATAGATAATTATTACAAAAATACCTTTTAGATTAGCTAGTATTATATTTAGTTCTGCCACCTCAGTATTCACAGAATGAGTGTAATCAGTGCATGATGAATGTTAAGTTAGACTATAGAAATACAGCTTCAATACATTTAAGTAACAAAAAAAATGCTCCTTGTCTATTTGCCGAGGCTTATGAAGCCTTCAAACTTGGTGCTAAATTGATGACTTGCGCGTGTAGCATTAATAAATCTATTTTTTTTAAATTAATATACTGTTTGTTTTTCCAAGAGACTGTTTATTTTCCCACTTTGACCATAATATACTTTATTTATTGTACAAAAAGTTAGCAACCCTAATGAAGACCCTCACTCATTTGATCATTTTAATGCTTTACACCATACTTACCTAGAGGATTAGTCGAAAGTATAACGCCGTCATCACATTTACTGCACTTAAGTGTGCTGAGGTTTGTGCCAAGTTCCGTGGGGTCAGCACAGCGCGCACAGTCGCACTGGAAGAACTTGGACTCCGCCAGAAAGTCCCGTCGAACTAGTGTTGGGGATAAAGAATGCGTGTAACAAATATGGAGACTGTCCCCCTCTTTTATTGGAACAGCCGCTCTAACTTGCACCCTGAAAACATGGAACAGGAATCATTGGCTGGCCGTATACTTACGGTTTCCTGATCAGGATTCCTAATTCGGAAACCTGAATGCTTGCCTTACATACAAAATATTCAACTAGGCGTACCTACACGTTTGTACATTTTCCGAACGGAAAAAAAATGACGTTCGTTTCGGGAACAAAAAAATCGACCGTCTGCGCTAGTCTCATGGAATTCCGAATCAGGAATCCTGTACCCTAATTGCGTAACTTATTTTCGTAAACAATTATGCCTAATTTGTTTAATTTTGACAGTTCAACAACATTCATTGCGTTATTTACGTTGTTGAGCAGATTTTTTTGTCCAACTTATGAAGCAATGGATTAACAATCTGTTTCAAATTGAAACAGATTGTGATTGTGTTGTATTACGCAATTACGGTACAGGAAACCGTACGTATACGGCGAGCTTTAATGAGCTAATTATATACATTGCAAAAAAAAACAAAAAGAATGATTGCTCTTGTACTGTCAACCGCAGATCACGTAACATCATCATTCATCACGCCTTTAGTACCCGTAGGCCGTAACCCGAACGGTTAGGCATAGGTGTACCTGTACCTACCTATACAGTGTGAGTCCTTATAATGCGCCCCCTTGGCTGTCAAGAGCTCTCCTGGAGATCGATAACAATTAAAATTCTATTGTGTCTCATTCATTAATGACAGTTGAGCTCTTATCGAAATGAGGAAAACTGTGCTTTATTTTATCGACAGAAAAAATATTTTAAAAAATCTTTTTTTTTTTGTGTTTAGCGTCTTATTGAGAAATTTTACGATTACTGTAAAAATAAAAAAAATGATAAAAAAGAAACAGATTTTTGCCAAAAAAACATGTTTATTTTCAATTGAGGGTAGTTCTTTTCCACAATTTTCATTTTATGAGGACGCCTAATTACTTCTAATCATTATGGATTTTGTTACATCGCAATAGATCATTTAGTTTAAAAGTTACTCTGCTTTGTTACAATTTTTTTTAATTCCACAAAAAAACATTAATCTTTCGATAAAATTAAGCATTGATTGGGATCATTTTGCTATGTGCACATTATAAAGACTGTATACTACACCCACATTTCGTCCTAAGTCCCATGAATGTAGGTAAGTAATAGAGAACGAGCCTATTGCCATCAAGTGAGAACCCCGCACATCAGTTAGATACCAAATTGCGTAATACACGATCAATCATGATTTGTTTCGATTTGAAACAGATTGCTAATCCATTGCTTTATAAGTTTAAAAAAAAATCCACTCAACAACGTAAAAACGCAATGGATGTTGTTGAACTGTCAAAATGAAACAAGTCATAATTGTTTACGAAAATAAAGGTACTGGTAACAATTTGCTAGTGTTACCAGTTACCACTGATGTGCGGTTGACTGTACGTAATATTAAAATCGGATGGCCCTCTTACTCACTGGTATTCATTCTGCAGTATGGTGTGTACGATGTTAGGGACACAGTTGTGCGCTGCGATGGCTAACCGAGGATAGAGGGCTCGTATGCTGAAGCCACCTCGAGAAGGTATCTCCACGGAATTCACCTGGGCATATAAAAAAATACCCTACGATTACTCGGAGTAGAAAAAAGAAGTAAAGTGGGCTGGTCTCCTGAAAATGGGTAACAAAACATATGACTTGTGGACGTACCATATTAACATTAAGTACCTATTATAAATTAACACAGCACAACCTTTAAAGTAAAAATACTTGCATAGAACTTCTATGAAGTAGATATTTTTACTTTAAAGGTTTTGGAAGTATTTGTTTTTGTAAACGCGATTGTGCTCTTCACTACATAGTATAAAACAAAGTCGCTTTCTCTGTCCCTATATCCCTATGTATGCTTAAATCTTTAAAACTACGCAACGGATTTTGATGCGGTTTCTTTTAATAGATAGAGTGATTGAAGAGGAAGGTTTATATCTATAATAACCCGATTTATACCCGTGCGAAGCCGGGGCGGGTCGCTAGTTATTTATATAACGTTACGGATCAATGTTCTATCATAGAACATTGGTCCGTGAACATTGATAAGGTGAGTGGGGGCAAGATCGAACGGGTTTTTGATGAGACGAGCAGTGTTGTAAAAGAAAAGAGATAAAGATAAAGATCATTTATTTGTCCAAAACATGAGTATACATACACACACATGGCATGCAAGATGTTACAATAAAATTTTACCGCAGTCATGTTTTGCCTTAACGGCGTACAAATATAAGTAGGTAGGTACATTTAATTAAATAATTATAAATTTATCCAGCATTCAAATAATTAATAGTCCAAATCCAAGTCCAAGTCTTGTAGAACAGTACATATTAGTTCATACAAAAAAATTGTTTGTAGTGAGTAAAGAGCAAAGAGTGTATTTTTCTATCATATTGATAACATCCCGCTGAATCTGTTCCAAAGCAGAAAAAAAATTAAATAAAATGTTTTTTATCACGAGAATGAAACAGGGGGAAGATGAAAGGGTAATGGGGAAAGATCGAAATTGTTTCTAAAATCGTTCAAATGATTATCAGACGTTGTTGGTGTTCACTAAAGTTTGAAGTGTCTTTAAAACTCTCAACTGTCTGCAGCGTCCGAATACCTTTAGTTAACAAAGATAAAACGATTTAAAAAATGTATATATATCAATCTTACCCCACCGGGGGAACATTGAAAGTAGAGGTTCTCAAACCTTCCACTTTAATTGCATAAGGTTATACTGACAATAAAACATCAGTATCAATCAAATAAATCATTTACCCTTTACTTTATCCTACTATCAAGATATTACAAAACAAAATTTCACATCTTTCTTTCATCTTAGTCTTTTAAATGTTCATCTTACCCCGTCAAATATTAATGGGTAAAGACGGAAAATTGTAATAAATCCTAAAATACGAAAAATAGCCATATTTAGATGTAATAACACAACTAACAACTACAAATAATAAGTAGATATTCCAATAAAACACTCGTACCTACCAAGTAATTAAAGTTACAGGACACGGGGTAAGATTAAAAAACTCGATTAACTTGCGTAAAAGTCGATGTGCAGACATTTGCATTTTTCACACAAACAACTCACTGAGGTGTGTGTGTGTGACTGAGGTGTGCGACGTAACAAAATAGCGGTCTTAACAATGTTGCCATCACTACTAAAACTGCACAGAATCTGGCGCTATGGACGACTTTTTGTGTTACCCCGTTTTTCATCTTGCCCCCACTCACCTTACTCTTATATGTATAAATAAAGAGCACAATCGCGTTAACAAAAATGAGGTGTCGGTAACGGTGTCGCGAGTTTAATTGTTTTTTCCCATCTCAAAAATGTCCAACGCGCCTAAAGAAGTTTTCACTTCAAAAATTGCGTATTCTTAGGGCCGAAACTCAGAACTGCCTAAATGTGTATGTTGATGAGCAAGCTCGCAGATTTTGGCTAAGCGCGTTGCGTACCTAATAAGCGTTGCATTTTTACACGACTGCCCAAAAAGGAGTGTAATGTTTTTAAGTTTTGATTCTTTAAATAGAAAAAAATCCTTCTACTCTCACCTCAAGAATGCCACAAACTTTTTGCACCAGATCCTTATCAAACCTCTTAGCAAGTTTGCAGTGATCTACAAGGAAGTCGGCGATGTTCACTTGGTCAACGCCCCAGGTTGGTCTCAGTTTCCGCTCCTCAGTGTGCGCCTCCATGACGTCCAGCTCACGCTGCCCTCGATTTGGATCTTTTTCTTTTGCCAAAAGCATTCTGTAAAGAAAATTTTAAAAAGTAAAATAGGTGGATACAGCACGACACAACTTAGATGTAGCATGGGCAAAATTCGTAAAACTGATCACCATCCTCACTGATGCTCGGGCCACACCAACCGGAAACGCCGTTAATTATTACGATGATGGACCTTAACCCGTCGGAATAAAGACTATCATCGCGATAATCAACGTCGTTTCCCGTTGGTGTGGCCCCGGCATGAGTGCGCCTTCAAAATTACCAATATTTATTACTGCTTAAGGTGAAAATGACCTTTACACAAACGCAATAACTTGTAAAGAATATAACCAAATACATTCGTAAAATTTAAATGAAAGACTGCAAATTTTCAAATCTATGCTACATCTACACTTGCGTGCAAAAAAATTGGCCCACCTTGTGCTCTCTATTTGAGAGACGATATCTCAAAAATATTAATGATTTTTTTTTTAATTGTGTGAAGGTATGTAACAGAATGATTATTTACACATGAGCTGTTACTTTGATAAAAGCAATATTCTTGAAAAGATCGACTCGATTCTTCATCTTGTCTTCAATTACTAACTGTTGTTCGGAAAAACTGCATGACTTTTACTGTCAGTGAAATTGACAAAAGCTTAATTTTGTTGATTCATTTCAGTTTATTGATCATTTAACATGAGTTTTTAACCGACTTCAACAAAAGGGAGGTTCTTTAGACGACCCTTATGTTTGTAAGTTCGCAATTTTCTCAAAAACGAATGAATCAGTTTTGAATATTGTTTCACTAACGCAATCTACATACTTTCAGGAAGGTTTCAGTATACAATATACATATTAGGTTATTGTCAATAAAACTTGTTATTTAGTTTCAAATCGAAGAGCACGAGGTGACTCTAATTTTTTGCACGCAAGTGTAAGTTGTGTCCGTAGTCGGATAAATAGTGATACTGTGCTGCCTACAGTGGCGGATTAACTACGCAGCAAGAGTAGAAATTGCTACGGGCCCCGCGCAATAGGGGGCCCCGCATATCCAAACCCCAGTACTCGTAGCATGACTTCCATAGAAACGGCTTTGGTCGATGGAAGAATAGATAAAATGACAGATTGTGATTATGAATCTGTGTGTGGCGAGGTGCTGAAAAATGTTCGAGCTCGCTGCGCTCGCTCATACATCTTCTCTCGCAAGTTTCTTTTCATTCCTAAAGTTTTTTTAATAAGCCATTTTAATATAAATGGTGAATGGGTCGCCTAACCAATCAGAGGTTGAAAAATAAATTGACATCGCTTCGCTCGCTTTTTCATCTTAATTTCTCTTCCATCATAAACTTTTCTACATTAGTCGACAAAGTAAACTACTATTTCAGTATAAATGGTCAATAGGAAGCCTAGACTATACGAGGTGCAAAAAAAAATTCAAGCTTGCTACGCTCGCTCTTACAATCAAGGCTCTCTGGCAATAGCCAGCACCAGCTATTCTAAAAATGAACCATAAACCAGTGCTTTTTTAATACCTTTACAGTTCGCATTGTTTGAAAAAAGTCATTTGGTTGAAGTACCTACTTGACTGTTTAGGAACAGGCACAGAACGTATTTTTCTAGAAATATTGATTTGACTAATTTATCTCAAACTTTAGAACTTAAAATGAAACAAATTCTACCATGGAGGGCCCCTAGGTAGAATTTGCTACAGGCCCCGCGCTGGCTTAATCCGGCACTGGCTGCCTACGAGCTTATAAATAGGAGTCTCAACGAATGAAGCATGTAACGAGATTAGACCGGCATAGGTCTCTGGGTACACCTGACTCTTGCTGACTGGCTACTTTGAGGCATGCGAGGCAGGGTCACAAAATTATTAAGTACCTCGAGAACATGTAGAAGAAACAGATCCGAAATGTGCAGAAGGTGATCGAATTAAGTTTGCCTTTTGAAGATCATCCATCAAGCATTTCGACAGGTGGGTAGGTTCGTATAGTCTTGGTCTTTGTCTTGGTCTTTTCAGGGTATGTGTTAGACGCACGTTAACAGTAAAAGGTATATAATAGAAGATACAGAAACACTGTATAAAGGACACAAACAGGTAAAACAATATTTTAAGTAAAATCAACACGAGCGTTTCGCGAGTCGTGACTTAAGTACGCTCTTGAGTTCTTTCGTCCACTATCCGTTAGCGGACATTCGCACGGACGTAATAAAATCGCGGCGGGATTTTATCGTGCACTGGATTTTCAGCTCTCGGTGTTAAAAGCTGAGGGTTGAGTATCCAACGCGCTGGGACGCACTCTCGTCCCAGCCCATTGAAAAAACACACTGTTGGGTTTTCAACTCTGAGCGCTAAGCAGAGCGTTGAAAATCCAGTGCACGAAAAAATATCGCCGCGATTTTATTACGTCTGTGCGAACGTCGCATCGGCTTACTCTGTTCATGTTGGCGGGGGCGCGAGGGCGCTGGCAGGGGTGTCGTCTCCCGTCGCCGCGCTTAAGGGCTAGTCCGTACACAAACGTTAAAACTCTGCTCTGCTACAGTACTTATTATATTCCATGTGCCTATGTTCAAAAATAAGTAAATTAAGAATGCGGCGACGTATGAATTGTCCATACAAACGTAGTACATCAATCATTTGCAATTTGAGCATATTTCCACCATATTATTATGTTGATATTCGGATTGAGACAGTATTTATCTAGGCTTCTACGTCTTTTGATTTTCAAAAACTTTCCTTTAAATGAAATGTAAGCGAATTGCATTTCGTACATTTTTACAGCGTAAATGACATGTTTTCATATGGTTTTTTCTGTATTATAAACAACAATATTTGTAATATTGTTTCCGTAGAAGCATAGTTTATGTTATCAAGTTACAAATTATCGAAAAAAAAATGGAAATACATTAAGTTTTCATTCAACATTTTATGTATTACGGAACACATCCAAATTTATCATAATTTTTCGATGCTAGTATTGCCATCGCGTCAAGGAATAATTTGTCAATGTGTGCGTGGTCGTACTGCTCACTGTAGTTGTATATTGCTCCGACAGGCACTCACGCTAGCGCACGTGCTTGGTTGGAATTCGTTCGGGGTATTTTTTGTCAGTATTATAAGATTAGGTATATTATATAGGTAGTTTACTGTGCTTATTGTTTACTAAATTAAAGCAGCTGCCGACTACTTCTGTTTTGTGCTCGTGATTATATTTAAATCTATTGTTTGATTGTTTTACTCGAGTTAATTATCTTTTTGTGTACACGTGTTTCTGAAAAGAATATATTTTTCATTCTATCTTTTCTTTTTTTCTATCTTTAGATAACATAAATGTGTTTACAAACATCCGTATCTGGACAAACGAGTACTTATGTTTCATCAGTAATATTAATCGGTAGGTACCTATTTATGCGTCTAAAGACCCTCAGCGAGTCGTAGAAACATCTAAATTATACACACGGCCGAAACGCGGTAGTCCAGGTATAGGTGGCTTGTTGAGAATCCAACGTGCTGGGACGTACTCTCGTCCCAGCGCGTTGAAGAAACATTGTTGGATTTTCAACTCTCGTCGCTAAGCAGAGCGTTGAAAATCAAGTGCACAAAAAATTTCGCCGCGATTTTATTACGTCCGTGCGAACGAGGGCTATTATAATATAGCCAGGACCAGGTTTTTATACCATTTACTTGCAAGTACGCCGACCAAGTGCCGATCCGAAATACTCGCAAGGCTATTTTATTTCTTATTTATATTTAGTTACGGATCAATGTTCTATGTAGGGCTTTCAATACCGGGATCCCGGTATTGGCTAATACCGGGATCGCAGACATTATTTGACATTTTTCAATACCGGTATTGAAATGTCCACTACCGGGATACCGGTATTGCTGATTTTATTTTATCAGTAGACACTACAGTGAAACAATTTCTTTTTATTACCTACACATTATATTTCCAACCAATTTTATAATTATCTGGGTAAGTTTAAAAAACTGCGTATTTTAATTCGACAGTTAGTTACATTTCATTACTACTTGTGATACTAACTGGAGGCAGAAATAGAAGCTAAAACTCAAAGGGAAGTTAGGACCCATGCTTCTTCCAGCAGGCCTAACATGACACACGCGATAATTATCCACCCTCGCGCGACTAATTTTTGTCTATTTCTGTAGTGTTATCGTTTTCTGATAGCTACGCCATACAAAATACTTGACTCGGTCTATCAAACTTGATGTTTATCTCTACACGTTATTTATCTCGATTTTTGACAGTTCAACACGAGATCATCAGTTATTTTGTCGTATTTAGTCATCCTCGATTTTGACGGCGAGAAGAGTAGACAAAAAGACAAAATTATGTATTTTTTTTAATTGTGGGTGTACACCGGTGTACTGTAGTAGAGGGGTGCACTACCACGTAGATGACTATTACTTTCCAGTCACTTTGCCAATTATGGTGATTAAATAAATAAATTAACGAAATCTAGGGATTATATATATCTATGCTTCGAGCAGGGACTTTTCCCGGACGCTTTGAAAGTGGCCCTAATAACACCTGTGTACAAGTCTGGGGACAGGACTGACCCGTCAAATTATAGGCCAATCTCTGTCCTACCGTCCATTTCAAAAATCCTTGAGAGACTTATAAACTCGCGCCTAGTTAAATTCCTCTCTAAATATAAAATACTGTCGCCCTCTCAATTTGGGTTTAGACAAGGAAAGTCTACTGAGGATGCAGTTCTGTCACTAACTTCTGCTCTGGTAGATGGAGTGGATAGTGGCAACAAGTGTCTAACTGTTTTTCTTGACCTCAAAAAGGCCTTTGACACAGTGTCTGTCCCCATACTTTTACATAGGCTTGAAAGCATCGGTTTAAGGGGACCCGCTCTTGATCTTTTTAAGTCTTACCTGAGCAATCGCAAACAAACGGTTAAAATTGCGAATTACACTAGCTCCGAGTTAGCCGTTACTTTCGGAGTCGGTCAGGGCAGTGTCCTTGGGCCGACCTTGTTCCTTATCTACATTAATAATTTATGCAACATGAAGATTGACGGCGGACTCATATTCTCATACGCCGACGACACTGCCATTGTCTTCACTGCTAAAACTTGGGCTAGTGTTCGAAGGATGGCTGAATGTGGCCTGGCAAAGATTGCAGCTTGGCTAAATTATAGTCTCCTCACGCTTAATGCCTCTAAATCCAACTATATCTGCTTTACTAAGTATAATAACTCGCAACCGTCACAAGAATTCCAAATAAAATACACAACTGTCCTGACCCCCCAACCCTCGACTGCACATGTGTAAGGATTGATAGGTTACAACACACTAAATACCTAGGGGTTATGATTGACCAGCGCCTGTCCTGGCACATGCACACTGAACTTATAATGAAAAGAGTTAGGAAAATGATATGGACCTTTAAGGCACTGCGACATGCGGCTTCAAAGCGGCTTCTGAAGCAAGTATACATATCATTGGCCCAATCGATCCTCACATACTGTTTGCCTTGTTGGGGAGGGACAACAAAAATAAAAAATTTAGAACTTGAGAGGGCCCAAAGATCCTTGCTTAAGGTCATGTTCTTTAAACCCTATAGATTCCCTACTCGAAGCCTGTACCAATTATCTGGTCTTCTGTCTGTAAGGAAACTTTATTTGCTTCAACTCATACTAAAAAAGCACACATCCCTCCCATATGATCCCTCTAAGCCTAGAAAGAGAAGGAACTACTTAGTCGCTCCAACTGTCAAGGTTAGATCTACTTTCGCTAAAAGACAATACTCAAGGCAATCTTCTTACCTATACAACTTGCTGAATAAAGAACTACGTATATACTCCTTGAAGCTCCGCGACTGTAAAAGAGTTGTAACCGAATGGCTCAAGACTAAAACCTACGACGATGTTGAGTCTTTTGTATCTACGCTTCAATAACCAAATTACTTGCATTTGGGTTGTTGTGTACAAGGTTAGTGGAAGAAGTTGTATTTGGCTTCTTCCGATCCCAAGACATTGTCGCAGGGCTATCCTACAACCTACAACCTACATTCTGCAGTTGAACTTGCACTTACACCTAAACTGTATCCTTACCCAGAGAACCCAGATATTATCTACCTAATTGCCAAATCTCATCCGGATCTGTTCAGCCATTTCGGCGTGAAGTCGTAACAAGCAAACAAACAATGCAAACACACAAATTCCTAATAAACAAATACATTCTCGTATCTATTTTTATGTTGAGCAGGATATTAAACGACAGTATAACTCTAAATATTCTAACTATAATTCACGCACTACACACCCTCACACTTCACACTCTCACCCATACTCACACATAATCACTCACCCATACTCACACATAATCACACGTAACACGCGACTTGGCTCTTTTCTATGCATAACTCTCACTCATTTACCCTTTCAATTGTTTAATTTTAAGTTACCCATTTAATTTATTTTATTTTACTGCATGTTTACATTGTCTACACTGCTCAATTACATAAGATGATGATAAGTGGAAGCGCGGAGTCTCCTAACACAAGCAATTCCTTGCTTAAAAGGTGATCTCCGATCATATGTATGTAAATGCCTTTTTGTAATTGAAATAAATATTTTGTATTTTGTATTTTTGTATTTTTTTGTATTTGTATAGCTGTACGGTAATATCAAATATTCGCAACATAATTACTAAAATCACCAGTTTATTTCCTAAGGGTGGTGATTAACAATTTTTATGGTTATAATAGCGGAATCAACTCCACCTGCCAATTTATTTGAACGTCAGTCTTTTTGGTGACTGGTGATCAACAAAATTTGCAACGTCATGGACTTTATGGTGACTGTTACAATAATAAACTTCGATTTGTCAAATTGCGATCGTCGGCCCATTTGTCATTTGTGGTGGTTATCTAATGAGTATAGGTGCCACTAATTTTAATTTCCGTCAATTTGTATTTTAATTCCAGCATGCCAAAGAAATAATTTAATTTTAATCAAAAAGTCGGTTACACAAAAAACTAATCATAAATAATTAAAAGAGAGAATAATTAAGAGAGACGTTTATTCAATAAAGTATATAATTCCATGCATAAATTGAATGAATGAAACAGAACTTCAAGCCGATGTTGCTATCATAAAAATAATTTGTTTTTAATCACTTGCAACATCGGTATCTCGTCGCGCGATAAAGTAGTGTCAAAGTGCCTTTTTCGAGTTTACTCGCCGTTTGCGATCATGTAAGGGATTAGAATGACGTCAGAATCGTAGACAAATTCCGATAAAACGAGAAAAAGAGCGTTCTCGCGCTTGTCATGTTAACCCTGCAGCACTGATATAGAGTCTATTGTAAGAGTTGAATTGGGCATTTATGATAGTTCTGAAGGCGGCCGAGAGATGTATATTGACATGGCGTATAATTATTTACTGAGCATTCTACCTACGAGCGTAGAGGTAGAGAGAACGTTTTCCTCGGTTACATATTTGTGCAACCGTTTAAGGGGACGATAACCGACTTTTAATGATTTTATACTGACGATGACGTCTAAACGAGTAGTGTTAGTAATTTGAAAAAAAAAATATGTTAAATAAGAGCATTTCCTTAATATTTTAATATAGGCATATTTTTGATTATGTTTATATTAAATAGTGAAATTAATTTGTAAAGTTATGTCTAACGCGGATAAAAAACTGAGAATGACGCAAAATCTATCAAGCGTTTTTTTCTGAAAACTTCACCATTTTGAAAACAATTAAATTATTAATCTTTTAGTATACGTGTTTTATTAAAATACCTTTTGTTTTACGTGTAATAAATTAATAATGCGTCTAATTTGGGACAGCGCTCCTTGATGGACGAGTCCTATTACTGGCTGGACGTATGACGCGTTGCATGAGCTCAGTACAAAACACGCAAGCTAACCATTCAATGTCACTGTCATATATCTGCGTCTTAAGAAGCTCGCTCTCAGATAAAACTTTAGATGCTCTTTCCTTCCTACGAACTCATTTTCAGGAAGAAAGAGCCGAAACAATGTTGATTTTATAGAGATTATATGCAGATATTACTTTATAGCAAAAGATGCATGTTCCACTCAGTAGTAACTGTAATAAGTCATAAAGAAAAACCCATAACGGGGTAGCATCAGGGTACTGCGAAATTCAAATTTTCTTACGTATTTTGCATTTTGCAGGTCAGTGACAGGTTTTATGTTGATTAAAATTTGATTCGCGGTCATAACGAATATGGCTTTACTCAATTATAATCATTACAATCAGCAATACAACTCCATAAGTTAGCAAAGGTGTCAAATGTCATGATTTCATGAAATCATGACATTTGACACCTTTATCTTCTTCTTAATCACTATTGCTGATTGTAATGATTATAATTGAGTAAAGCCATATTTGTTACGACCGCGAATCATATTTTAATCTACATAAAACCTGACACTGACCTGCAAAATGCAAAAAACGTAAGAAAATTTGAATTTTGCGAGCTACCCTGGCGCTTCCCCTTTAAAAGCACGATGAACAATTTTGACTGATTTTTATGTGATTTTATTAAAACATATTGTATGTTGATTTTAAAGAGATTTATTTTATAAAAACATAAAGATAAATAGATCGCTAAATTGTAATTACTTAGATACTGATTATTCAAATTTAAATGTTTTATTTTATCTAGGTACTTTTCTCATACTATGTATCAGATTATTTTGTTATTTTTGTTAGGAGATTCTGTTTGCAATTAAAAGTTGTATAAAAAAGTGACTTTATTTTTAAAAAGCAGTTTTTTATTATTTTGTAGTGAAACTTATTAGTTGTTGAATAAAAAAACGATATTAAGTAAAAAAATAGTCTCATACCGGGATCCCGGTGTTGAACATTTTCTATACGGTATTAATACCGGTACTGCAAAAATCCGGTATTCGAAACCCCTAGTAGTTCTATGCAAGCGTTTTTACTTTAAAGGATTTGGAAGTTTTTTTTTTGTAAACGCGATTGTGCTCTTTATTTATACTACATTAGGGATTAAAGGTTTTGGAAGTTTTTTTTTTTAATGCGATTGTGCTCTTTATTTAGATAAGGTCCGTACCAATGTTCTATACAAGTATTTTTCTTCAAAGTATTTTTTTCGGCTACTCGCTCCTTCGACGCTCGATGCAATTCTGCTCCTTATTTATATTTAGTTATGGATTAAAGTTCTATGCAAGTATTTTTACTTTAAAGGTTTTGGAAGTTTTCTTGAAGTGAATACTTCTTTAGGCGCGTTGAGCATTTTTGAGATGGGACTAAACCTTTGATTTCGCGACACTGTAACGCAATTTACCGAAACCGTGGAGTAAAAGGCATCAATGCGTTGATTACCGCGGTACCGATTTTTTTAATCTGACGTGTAAAAGTGATTCCGATATTTATCCTATTTACAGAATAAACAATTTCATTTCATATCTACTAGATTTTCTCTACAAGGCCGCAAGGCCTAGATCCAGAGATATTCTAAAACATTGAGATATTGGCATTGTAAAGAAATTTCCAAAAAACGCATTACTAGTCTGTACATATACTAACGATTCCCCAAAGTATTCAACAGAAATAAAGCAAGTAATGAACATACCTAATTACTAATAATAAAATATAAATGCCGTCGACTCGTTATGAATGAATGGTAAGTAGCTATCTACATAGTGTAAAGAGAGGAAGTAAGTTATCTTCATAGAAACGCACCGCGCGCGGCTTGTATGTGTGCGCGGCTTGTATCTATGCGTCGCCGCACGCACACTTAACAAAATCAAGCCCGTTTCTCAGTGCGCCAGTCGGGGCTAACGCCGCACAAGGTTTCCCCGCGTCGCGGCTGTTCGGCACTGCTAAATGTATGAAAAATGAGTGATAATCGCAGGAGAAATTATTGCTGTGCGTTTGGGTGTCTAAATAATTCATCGATTCCAGAGTTGTCTCTGTTCAGATTACCTACTGAACAGAAAGGTAACTAAGTCACTTATTCTAGCATATAATTTTTACTTGATGATGAGATACCTACTTATTTTTTGTTGTATTAGTTATCTATCAGACAGACGAAGTAGGCAGGCCTACTTTCCCACTAAAATGTATTAGGTACCTACTTTTGATCTGTCAATTGACATGCCGCTAATGCTTTGTTTACGTTTACCTAGTCATGCCGATTTCTCAGTAATGTAGGTATAGTAAAGTAACTAAGTACTTACAGTTATAAAATCGTAATTTCAAATATTTGGCGAATTGTGGATCAGATAAATAGAGCAAAGTTCGAATCGTAACCATTCGTAACAACAGAACAAAAATTGATTATAGTCCAAGAGACGGGCGTTATTTTTTTTAGGTTGTTATACGATGTTTTTTAATATAATGTTTTAGTCACTTTATTCAACTTTTTATGATAGATACCTAATGTATATTAAATATGCTTTCCATTTCAGACGCCTTCAGTGGTTGCGCTTAATTGACGATTAAGATTCGGAAAGCATGTGCAGGGGCCCATGCTTTCCGAAATTATATTTGCAAAAGTTATTTCGTAATAGTCGAAACCGAAGAAAGTATTTTTCTGTAGCTAATTTGTAATTTTGTTTTAGATGTGTGATTCAATATGTGTTTGTATTATTTTATGTTTGCTTTAATTAAAAAAAAATTACCTTTATTTGCAAAAATACTACTATTGTGCCTATTAAAAAAAAAACTGACTAGTAAAATAATTTACTAACCAAATAATTTAAACACAAGCTCTTAGTCTATAAATACAAGGCGTTTTTTTTGGTCAGTTGCAAGCACGAAACCACAGCTTTTATTCATAAAACTGAACAACTTTCCCCAAGAAACATGGGTTGAAATATGAAAATTTTTAATATTGTAATTTAACAATGCATGCCTTTGTAGGGTAGATTTTTGAGCACTATAAAATATTTTTAAGACCCTGTTGTATCACCAAAAATCGCATTAATAAAAACTTTGAAAAATTGGACTTCCCATAGTACCTAAATCGATCACGTGATCAGCAAGTTTTGTATGGGAAGTCCTAATTTTTTTTTGGGGTGTCTATGGTTTCCAAAACCATTTTTGCTCAAAGTCAATCGTTTGGAAGATAAACTCTTCCGAAGTGGTAAAATGTGTGTCGCGCCCCCCCCCCTCTAACTTTTAAAGTAAGAGAGTAAAAAATCTAATAAAAATATATGCTGTAGATGTCAAAAAACACTTTCAACGAAAATTGGTTTGAAGGAGATATAGTTAGCAGTTTTTGAGATATAGCACTTTTTCAAAAACCGCAAATATAACTTTGCCATTCATACAAACAGGTGAAACCGACCTCACAAACCCTGAACCCAGACAACACATAAGTAAAAAATAGAACTTCCCGGCCCTTGCCAATTTCTAGGCACTGAATTAAAATTTAGCTAAAAGTGACAACCCTGAGACAGGCAAGTATGGTAGGCAATTATATCGCGGATTGGGCCTGAGATAGCCTACTTGAACTCTTTATACTATGCTATCTATCCAGTCACACACACACACGGATGCGCACCGCGTCCGCCGCCCGCCTGCTGTTGTCAAACAGAGATAGCAATATTCCGAACGAATTTTGCAAACGTCTCGATTTGTAGTTGCGAGCCGCGGTCGCAGCGCTCTAAGAATTGATGATACAAAATTCGTCTAGATTAGGTATCTATGTTCTTTACGTCCGTAGCCAACTATAGTGGGCAATCGTCTCACAGCTCAGACACAGAGGCAGAGTGTCTGCTGTTTAAAATATCTATACAACATGTAAGAAAAACCATATCCGATCCGTGAGAGTGTTGTTAGGTATCGTACTGAGTCTATTTATGTGGCCTTTTGCAGGAAAACAGAAATAATAATTTTCAATGGGGTATTTTATCGGGTTTATTACATGGGGCGCGGACGGCCGTCGTTTAGCAAGTGATTACAAGTCATAACTTATGACTTTATGACCCCTGTTGAAAATGTTCTTATTTTTAATGTATTTGGAGTAATTTTGGTACTAAAAATGTGAATTTTAAATAGCAACAACTTTTTAATTTTCAATAATAAAAAATAATAAAAAGGATTGTGTGGTTTTATGAAACCACGGTAAAAGTGAAACTTCTATAGGCGCCGCCATATTGGCCTTGGCTGCTCTGACGAGCGCCTTTCACTTTATCCCTACTCCGCGGCCGACCGTCACGCGACATGCAACACACAGACGAAAAAGTTTGAGACGATGTAATAAAAGCTTCACTTTAAAAAAAAATTTGGTAATGTCATTGCAGTACCTATGTGCTCCTTTCGGAACGGACAGGTTTTTTTTTACATATTGTATAGGAAGGTACCTTAGCGGTGTAATACAATCAAGTTGCGGCGCGCTGGCAGTCCAGTCCTCAACCGGCTGGAACCTCACCCTGGCGGCAGAGAAGACGCTACATTCACCGGCATGTATGGTAGCCTTCTCGCACTCCTCGCTGCAGACCGGCCACCCGCAAGACGAGCAGAACGTGTTCTCCACAGGGCAGTAACAGCTTAGACATAGAGGAGGAGTGTCTGAATTAAACAGAAGATAATTAATATAAAACTCTTTAAAATCCTTCATCATAAACTAATAATATTAATACGAAAGTGATTTGTTTGTTTGTTACGCTTTCACGCTAAAACGGCTGAAAAAGTTGGATGAAATTTGGCACGTGGGTAGACCATGACCTGGGTTAGGACATTATGATAATTTTATTCCGATATTTCCACGGGATCATGACATATACGGGTGAAACTGCTGGGCGCAGCTAGTGTACATATAAAAATTAACAGATATTATGTAGTCTTTTACATATGGTGAGACAATATCTTATCGCTAAAAACAATATTTTAAACAGATTCCTTGAATGTAGTCATCACTTGCTCTGATTCAGCGCGTTGAAAAACACACTGTTGAATTTTCAACTCTCGGCGATAAGCAGAGCGTTGAAAATCCAGTGCACGAAAAAAAATCGCCAAGATTTTATTACGTCCGTGCGAACGAAGTCTTCTTAGAAATTGTTTTGTTAGAGTAGCGTCGCGCCAGTCTGCACGAGGCTTTAATAGTGAATGAATTTCTTAAAGTTTGTTCTCTTATCGTGATGACGGCTCTATGATTATTAGGTATTTAGGTATAATAAAACGTGTGTTGGCTTGGCGTAAGCCCACTTTTGCACGAACGCGGACGTAATAAAATCGCGGTGGGATTTAATCGCGCACTTGATTTTCAACTCTCGGTGTTAAGCCGAGCGTTGGGAATCCAGTGCACGAAAAAAAATCGCCGCGATTTTATTACGTTCGTGCGTACGTCTGCTAAGAGCGGTTTTGCACTACCTACGTCCGATCCAAATCCGAGAAATGTCATGTCGGTCCGAAACTCCGAAGTAGCCATAGTACGTTCTATTTGCATGAGAGATTGTGGACTAAATCAGTACCTACCTTAATTGCGTAACTTATTTTCGTAAACAATTATGCCTAATTTGTTTCATTTTGACAGTTCAACAACGTTCATTGCGTTATTTACGTTGTTGAGCAGATTTTTTTTCCAACTTATGAAGCAATGGATTAGCAATGTTTCAAATCGAAACAGATTGTGATTGTGTTGTACTAAGGCTTGTGCAGACCAGCGCGACACGCGACGCGACACAAAGGCACCGCTCGCAACGTGGCGAGCGGTGCCTTTGTGTCGCGCCCGTTTGATAGAGCCTTTACGCAATTAGGGTACCGATCTTTGTCCGTCCGAAGTTAGAACATTCCCAATTCGGATAGAATTCGGATCTTGAATTCGGAATCGGATCGGACGTAGTGTAAAACCGCTCTAAGTAAACAGAAATTACCTACCTCTTCCCATTTTTATATACCTAGGTTATGGAGAACGTAAAATAACTGTATAACAGCCTAAGCAGTCCAGTCTTAAAATTCATAAACTCAGGATTGAGGACCACCTCAATCTTGAGCACTCAAACTTTGGCACCAACGAATGGTTCACTAAGACCAAAATGAAATAAACAAGTTAATGTATTATTGTCAGTGGAATTCAACACCTTTCCCCATGCAGGCATCCTAATCATGATCTATTTTACCTAGGTAAAGCATGCGTGGTATTTAGAGTTTTAATTTATTAAAGGTACTTCCATAAAATGCTTTTAATGAGGAGCTACTAACAATATCTTATCAATTAGGTAGGTAACAGATGGAACTCGGAAGCATTTTTTCCGTAGGTACCTTTAGTACTACTTAAATCAATCACTTGCCTGGTTTGGGTCCCACAGCGAGAGGTGTGTCTGTAAAAATTAATTCGCCGCCCACTAAATCCTTTTTTGCAATTAAATACCGTCCATATTTATCATTCTGTTGTATTTCGTAATGACGCACGTCGTCACTCATTTCGTTTGTACACAAGTGCTTCTTGGATTGATCAGATAGAGATTGAGCGAGAAACTGCCGAATGCCGACTGAACAAGATTAGCGTCTAAAATAAACTTCGGTCCATTCGAGAATTGGGCCGCTCGATCTTTCGGAACGTTTCCATATGATACGATATAAGTTTACATCCAGTAATTCCCTATTGTCTTCTATATTTATAAATTGTCTATACGTCTACTGCTAAAAATATCTGGCGTCCAAGTCCACTCAATATCAAGCGGACGCGGTCGCTAATTGAGTGAGCCCAGCCGGAAATGCTAAGATTTTTCAGTGACAAAGTGAAATAATTTTGAAGAATCGATCTAGGCCATCGATCACTAATTATTAGTGATCGATGATCTAGGCATACGGTTTTAAGTTTGCTTATTTGGTACTTTGTATTATCACTCTAAACTGTATAGGTAACTTTATTTGATGTTCTACCTAGTATTTTATATTTCTATGTTTAAATTCTTCAATTAACTAATCGAATCGTACAAATTTGTTGGACCTATTTATTTCACTTCTTCGGAAGAAACCCTGTCAAGTGTAGATATTCAGCAGATGTTTAGAGTGTGGAGCAATGCCAATAAGATTCCATCTATAGACTAACATGCGGAAAAGTGATCCACGGTCCGGTTCGGTCGTTCACACATCATGACGCGTATTTCGGTTTTTTGCATAGGTTTATATAACAAACTTGAATGTCAGTTCTGTTACAAATTTACAATACCTATGCGTACAGCTTAGAGTATATATCACTGGAGAAGCCTTACGAACACTTCCCCCTCTGTAAAAGTACAAGAGCAAATGCTCTAACACGTTCATAAAAACTACTTTCAAATCGATTCGAACGCACAACGTTAATCGTTTTCGAGTCGCGGGGTTCTCATCAGTGCTCCGTGAAAATGCCTAGTTGTGCTGTTAAAACATGTAAAAAGCGTTCAAATACGTCAAACTTAAATAAAGACGGAATAACCTTCCATATTTAAGTATTTTTTTAAATATCTAGTCATGTTTTCAGTGATTTTTAAAATCCTAACCTCATAATACATTTTGACTTTTCATTCGATTCAACCATGATTCAACATAAAACACGGCATGAATCGAGTATTTTTCTCGCATTGCTTTCGTGACGTCACCATGTCTCGCTACACTTCGTTTTTATGTTCATAAAGTTCAAAATATATTTTTTTGCATTACGAAAATGTACGTCAAATCAGCTAAATTGACATGCACTTGCCATGCGATTATGTCTTCTAGCAAAAATAATAACGAGACTACCGTAGGGTTGAGGTCATGTATGAAACCAAAATTGACATGTCGATAATTTCTTAGGGCGAATTAGTATTTTTTGTTGTTTAAGAAAATTGTTTTTGAACGAAGTTTTCCAACGCGGCTTGAGGTTAAATTAAGTATTAAATATACCACCACCTTTGTCGTAAGTTCGTAACACAGGCTCTACGGAATCTTGTTGGGAAAACATTATTCTCACAAGATCATGATACCGGTCTTAACTAGTCATGAGGTAGAACTAGCTAAAGCCGTAATTACCAAATATACAGATACAAGAATTGCGTCCATTACAAAAAAAAGGGACCCTCAAAAATGTATTCGCCATAATTATATACTCCAAAAATTATTTCATTTTAAAAATCAGTAGTTGTTATGAACCTACTGATTTTTTAAGTATGTATTATTTGTTGGTACTAGGTATATCATATTTTTTTTACTTTTATTTAATAGTTGTTTTTTTTTTAAATGTAACTTTTCTATGCATCAGCTGTTTTATTTCTGGGTTCAAGCAAAATTCCGAATGATTATCGATATCGATGAAAAAAAAAACGATGGTACGGACTTCTCTTTCTGGGCTCGGAAACAACAATAGGTATTGTTCTTTTTCGTAGAAACTACCTCGCGTCCCCCGCCAAATGTGACAGAATTTTTTGTTCGGAATATTGCGCTTATGGCTTCTCCAGTGATATATACTCTAAGGATTGAAACGAATACTACCGCAGCAAGAATTAAAAACTTGAATTAACGCCATGTAGCGGGCAAGAGCAGAACTGTAAATGGCGAACTTCCTTCGTTAGTCGCTCGGCGGCGATGCCAGCGCTCGCCTAGTTGTGTGGCACCGTGGCACGTGGCACTGCCCCGGCCGTTTATTCGTAAAATCAACGTAGAATACATTATTTAGCCTTCGTACCTACTATGCGCGAATATTTACGCGTAAGTAGTTATCTGCTTGTTACTATAGGTACTCTATTTGAAATAAGATTAGACATTTAAACAAACCTTTTTTACAGTTCGTTCAACCGATTCTAACTTCTACATATACTTTAACGTATACCGTAGGCATAAGGATGGCATTAGAAGCAAAAAACTGGTTATAATACCAACTGTTTACTACAGCTGCCATTTGCCATACCACTAACGCAATAGAAGTCAAAATCGGTTGAACGGACTGTTAAAAAGGTTTTTCACTCCTCTTGTTCAAAAAGGCCGTCATTGTAGAGTACCAGAGCGGGGGAAAAAATAGCATTTCTTGCTCTAGGGGAAAAAGTAATTTCTTTTTTAATTTTTGTATGTTCCGAGCCTTGAAATTCAAAAATTCAAAATTCAAAAGTCATTTATTCAAATTAGGCTGAGAACCAGCACTTTTCGAACGTCAAAATTACATAAGACAGTCCCCCAAAAACGCCCACCCTTCACCACTTCCTAGTGCCTTTAGCTGGGAAGAAGAAGTGGCGCAACAAACTCCCCAGCAGCACAGCTGTCTGTTCAAGTTAGAAAAAAATAAAAATGACTCTATACAATAGTATGCAAAATTATTATGCAACACAAAACATTATTTTAATTAAGTATAAATTATTGGCCATATGTTAGCTAGCACACGCCGATATACCAACCAAAAAACATCGAGAACTTATACTCAAGCAGAATTAAAAAAATAAAAACTAAACGTAAAAAGAACTAAATATCTAAATAAAAGCCTCCAGGCATAAAGGGCGTGCCCGCTTACATAAAGCTGTAAATTGGAAGTTATAAATGATAAACTAGGACCATCGAGGTAAAATAAATGTACAGTTAATTACTAGTAACAATAACAAAACCATGATCAGCAAGACGACCAGTCACCACAAGCAGCACCCGTTCATGAGCATAACGCAAAGATCAGCCATTACCCCCCTCGCCATATTTGAGGGAAGGAGGCAACCCGACTCCCGACGCTACCGCAAGCATTGACATCTAAGGGAGCATGACGAACTTGCTGCCGGTTGCTCAGGTAAAAAATAATATAATCAATTGTCGAGGTCACTAGCCAACCACAAATTGCAATACAAACTCATAACAAACACATTGTAATGAGTAGATTATGTCATCAATAAAATAAAAATAAATAGACTCGTAAAAAAATAATTAAAAAATTGACTCATAAAGTCAAATAAAATAAAAAAATTATATAAACTTATATAAACTGTCAGTAGGTAAGTTAAATCTGGAGAAAGAACATAAACATTGTCTTGAGTTAATCACAGCGACCAACTATTCTTATCAATTAAGTAGTCGTTGATACAATAGTATGCCTTTGAACAAAGGTTGGATTTTACTTTATTTTTAAACGCATTAAAAGGCAAATCTAGCATAGAAGAGGGTAGCTTGTTATAAAAGGTTATACCAAGCCCAACAAATGAGTTATGAACCTTATGAAGCCGGTGAAAGGGAGCTCGTAGTTTGTCCTTATTTCTAGTGTTAACATTGTGAATATCACTGTTTTTAGTGTATAAGTGTATATTTTGCCTAATATATAAGATGTTGGCGAAAATGAATTGTGATGCCACCGTGAGAATACCAACATCTTTAAAAAAATCTCTTAGAGAAACTCTGGCACGTAGCTGGTAAATTGCTCGAACAGCTCGTTTTTGAAGAACAAATATATTTTGAATGTCAGCGGCTTTGCCCCACAGCAGAATACCATAGGACATAACGCTATGGAAATAACTAAAATAGACTAACCGAGCTGTATCAATGTCAGTGTATTGTCTTACTTTCCTGACAGCGTAGGCGGCCGAACTGAGCCTTCCCGCTAGGCTTGATATATGTGGGCCCCACTGAAGTTTGGCATCTACTGTTATGCCCAGAAAAACTGCCGAGTTCACAGTTTCAAGCACCTCTTTATCTAAGACGATGTTGGGTCCTAGATTTCTAACATTTGGTAGAGCGAACTTTACACATTTCGTTTTCTTGGCATTGAGAACTAGGTTATTTGTCGTAAACCAATCCGTAACCATTGAGAGTGCACTGTTTACGTCGTCAAAATCTTGTCTATTCCTGTCTACTTTAAAAATAAGAGAGGTATCATCTGCAAACAGTACAACGTTACAGATATCCTTTAAATAAAAAGGTAAGTCATTTATATACACTAAGAATAAGAATGGACCCAGTATTGAGCCTTGAGGTACACCTAACTGAACTGGTAGCCCGGAAGATTTCACACCATTAACATCTACACATTGGACCCTATTATGCAAATAAGAATTTATTACTTTAAGAGCTTCGTTTTGGACACCGTAATGACGTAGTTTACACAAAAGTGTGTCATGGTGCACGCAATCAAAGGCTTTGGAGAAATCACAGAAAACTCCAATAGCATTTTGCGAGTTCTCCCATGCGTTAAAAATGTGTTTCATCAGAGCAACACCTGCATCTGTAGTCGAACGACCTTTTGTGAAACCATATTGTTCATCATGAAGAAGTCTGTTTAAATTAAAATGTCTTAGCAACTGCTTGAGTATTAACTTTTCAAATATTTTACTGAATGCAGGTAAGATAGAAATAGGCCTGAAATTGCCAACGTCATTTTTGTTACCCGATTTAAATAATGGTATGACTTTACTACTCTTCATGAGGTCAGGAAAAGTTCCTAAATCAACACATTTATTAAAAGTTACAGCTAAATATGGAGCTACTATGTCTATTATATTGCTTAATAGTTTAATGGAGATACCCCAGTAATCACCAGTGTTTTTAGACTTAAGTGTGTTAAAAACATTAACTACATCACGAGGTGTTACATGCTCGAAGCTAAATAAGCTACTACATTTAGGCACACTGCTATGCAAAAGGTTTTCAGCTTTAGACGGGGACGAATTTAAGGAGCGAGTCGTAGTTATAGGTATGTTGGCAAAAAATTCATTAAATGCCTCAGCTACGTCGGCTGCTATATTAACTAATTTATTGTCGACCATAATCTCGAGTTGTTTTTCTTGTTTAATCGACTTACCGGTTTCATTGTTAATAATTTTCCAAGTGGTTTTTACTTTATTATTTGAATTTTTAATTGTATCGCCTAAAAATTTTGATTTTGCAAAAACACAAATATTTTTAAATAATTTTGAATAATTTTTGACATACTCTAAGAAAGGAGTATCAAACCTATATTTTTTCAAACCATATAACTCGTATAGTGTCGCTCTACTTTTATAAATACCTGGAGTAGCCCATTGGTTAAAGCCAACAGAGGTGCTATTAATGTTAATAGTTTTGGTCTTGAAAGTAGATTGGTACTCTTTTTGCACAACATCAAAAAGGGCTCCATAGATTTCATTGGGATTTTCGTGTTCTACTATAGATGGTGTAATTCTATGAGCTATATTATTTTTAAACTTGCTGCAACGACTAGCTGTATAAGGCCTGCATTGAAAAACGAAAAGTCTTTATTCTTATGTAGAATAATCATGATTATGGACTCGACTTATTACTGGTTCACAAAAAAAGAAGAACATTTTATTTTTGAAAATGAAACTAAATGCGGCTATTTCTTCGGTAGAATGCGTGCATTGCGTTGCGGCTACAGAAGAAACAAAAAAGGCATTGGCGCGAAATTTTTAGAAATTTTCTCTAATTACGAATTGAATTGGTGACCGTAATATAATTTACAACAGTGAAAATGTCATCATCTAGTGAGAACATCTTCATACAGGACTGAAATTAAGTTCCCAGAAAAAACATATGGTTAAATATTCAGAATTGTAAAAATTGTACATTTAAATTAAATAAACAATTTAATTTTGTACCTATTGGATTATTTTATTTTCTCGCAATCGTAGTGAAAAGTAGAGTGTAACACACGACGCTAAAACCCATTATAACTCGGTTTCTATTTACTCCTTAGAGTATATATCACTGGAGAAGCCATAAGCGCAATATTCCGAACAAAAAATTCTGTCACATTTGGCGGGGGACGCGAGGTAGTTTCTACGAAAAAGAACAATACCTATTGTTGTTTCCGAGCCCAGAAAGAGAAGTCCGTACCATCGTTTCTTTTTTCATCGATATCGATAATCATTCGGAATTTTGCTTGAACCCAGAAATAAAACAGCTGATGCATAGAAAAGTTACATTTAAAAAAAAAACAACTATTAAATAAAAGTAAAAAAAATATGATATACCTAGTACCAACAAATAATACATACTTAAAAAATCAGTAGGTTCATAACAACTACTGATTTTTAAAATGAAATAATTTTTGGAGTATATAATTATGGCGAATACATTTTTGAGGGTCCCTTTTTTTTGTAATGGACGCAATTCTTGTATCTGTATATTTGGTAATTACGGCTTTAGCTAGTTCTACCTCATGACTAGTTAAGACCGGTATCATGATCTTGTGAGAATAATGTTTTCCCAACAAGATTCCGTAGAGCCTGTGTTACGAACTTACGACAAAGGTGGTGGTATATTTAATACTTAATTTAACCGCAAGCCGCGTTGGAAAACTTCGTTCAAAAACAATTTTCTTAAACAACAAAAAATACTAATTCGCCCTAAGAAATTATCGACATGTCAATTTTGGTTTCATACATGACCTCAACCCTACGGTAGTCTCGTTATTATTTTTGCTAGAAGACATAATCGCATGGCAAGTGCATGTCAATTTAGCTGATTTGACGTACATTTTCGTAATGCAAAAAAATATATTTTGAACTTTATGAACATAAAAACGAAGTGTAGCGAGACATGGTGACGTCACGAAAGCAATGCGAGAAAAATACTCGATTCATGCCGTGTTTTATGTTGAATCATGGTTGAATCGAATGAAAAGTCAAAATGTATTATGAGGTTAGGATTTTAAAAATCACTGAAAACATGACTAGATATTTAAAAAAATACTTAAATATGGAAGGTTATTCCGTCTTTATTTAAGTTTGACGTATTTGAACGCTTTTTACATGTTTTAACAGCACAACTAGGCATTTTCACGGAGCACTGATGAGAACCCCGCGACTCGAAAACGATTAACGTTGTGCGTTCGAATCGATTTGAAAGTAATTTTTATGAACGTGTTAGAGCATTTGCTCTTGTACTTTTACAGAGGGGGAAGTGTTCGTAAGGCTTCTCCAGTGATATATACTCTAAGATTTACTCCCTCGCTAAAGCTCGGGAGTAAAACTACCTCGTTACAATGGGTTATTTTAGCCCCTCGTATAACAATCTACTATAGTTATGTTTAATCTTATTTCAAATGGAGTATAGGTACTTCTTAAGGTTTAGGGGCAGCCAGGACCTGGGGCCCGGGGCGGTTTGTCTTGACACTATTCTGGGGTATTTAATTTCTACGTCAGTCGCTAACTTCAGATAAACCTACATCGGCACATATAAAACGTCAGAAGCTAGGACATTGCTTCGTTTGGTCGTTTCCCGGGGCCATGGGAAAAAGCCGGCAGAAAACTCCACGGTCCATCATCATAAGTAATAACAGCATATTGGTGCCGATTCCCTTGTTCACAAACTAAACTAAATTTAAGTTCAGTGCATCTTTTTCTTTCTTTTTCATTAAGAAAAGGACAGAAGATACATTTTAGTTTAGTCCTGTCAAATTAATCAGCGCTTGACGTAAATTGACGTAATTTTAGTTGGCAAGTTTTGAATCACGTCTAAACTTGTATGGAAACTGACGGGCGCTGATTAATTTGACAGGACTAAACTAAAATTTATCTTCTGTCCTTTTCTTAATGAAATAGACAGAAAAAGATGCACTGAACTTAAATTTAGTTTAGTTTGTGAACAAAGGAATCTACACCAATATAGTCTTATTATGCGTGTCGTTCGCGCATGTGTGGCAAACACGTCCTACGTGGCAACATCTTGCAAAGTTTTTAATGTTTTTATTTGATATTTATTAAAGAGATTAGAAAAAATACCAGTGGTCGACCTAGACGCAGCCCAGGGGAGGGGCATGACCTCCATGACCCCTCCCTGGATCTGCCCTTGTGTTCGGGTCGGTTTCCAGTCTAACCGGATACAGCTGAATACACCAGCTGAATGTACCAGTAGTTTACATGGAGCGACTGCCATGCCTATATGACCTTCACAACCTAGTTACTAGGTACCTAATACGATACCCATTGGTAAGACTGGTTGTCAGACTTTTTAACTACCCGTAACGACTGTCAAAGATCTACAAATGACAGCCGGGACCAACGATTTAAGGCTGGGCCCTGATCAAGAGACCTTGAGCAATCGGTCCCTCTTTGCCGCACCTCACCTCTACAATACTTCGTAAAATATTACTAGCGCCGTCTGGCGAACAACTTACGAATCACTTCACTCAGTTTAGTCAATTATAAACCTTATTCCATGAATCACAGCGTACATTTACCATGCACCGCACAACTTACTCACACTAAAACATCAATCACTATTGTTTAGCTTTGCAGAAACGATTTATTTTACTACGCTAGTGATTGACTAAATCGGAAAGTTATCGATTCTCCCAATTAATATTGTATTAAAAATTTTGGGGGTTCCTGAAAATAAAATATATAGAAACGAAAAACATTATAATAACGTGATATAAATAAACAATATACGTAACAAAAAAATAATAATAATAAGTAAGTCAAAAAATTTAAACAACATGAGGAAATCAAAATTACTAAAATAAGATTTCACATTAGTCTTCCAACCGGGCTATCGTACGGTTGACAAATTGAACAATAAACTTTAACAGTTATTTGTATTCATACGACAATCGACATCGTTGTCGATAGCCTACGTTAGTGGATCTGCACAACCACATCACTATCTCGTCGCAAGATACAGCGGCCGTACTACGCGATGCAACCGCATAACTAAAATATCGTTTTGTGACTTTTACATTGCTTGTCCAGTCAGTAAGCGACATACTTAGGTAGTGGTTAAGAAGCAATGTACCTATTTTCTGCAAAAATAGTATAGTCGCTGTGATATATGAAAACAAAAATAACGTAGTAAAGGCAAGAAATATTATACGATTTTTTGTTTTTGGTTTTCAACACAAATATAGTAACTACTTGTGCTGATATATGATAAGCGGTTCTGTTTATAAAATTTCTAGTTTGGCTTCGATTTTTATAACCTTTCAACTGTCATTAACGAGACACAATAGAATTTTAATTGTTATCCACCTCAATGAGGCATCGTGACAGATAATGAGATAAGAAACCACTGAACAACACGGCATTCACAAATGTTGTCACGATCGGATATATTTTGAAAGGGAAGGTGCGTATTTTTTTGTAAACGCGATTGTGCTCCTTATTTATATTACGTTACGGATCAATGTTCCATGCAAGTATTTTTACTTTAAAGGATTTGTTTTTTTTTTTGTAAACGCGATTGTGCTCTTTATTTATATAACATTAGAGACCAATATTCTGTGCAAGTATTTTTCTTCTACCAAGGCTTGGAAGTTGGAAGTATCCTTTTTTGCATACGCGATTGTACTCCTTATTTGTATGAGTTTACGAATCTATTTTCGATTCAGAAAGAAAATACTTCGAGTATTTTCTTAAAAAAAATAAAAAAAACAGCCGCCTTCTTGGATTTACATTTTGACGTCATTATCAGCTTTATCACCCTCGAATACTATGAAAATGACACAAAATGTCAAAAATTAAAAAAAAATGCAGCCGCCATCTTGGATTTAGATTTTGACCAAATTTATTCAATTTTCTTGCATTTGTGTGTTTACAAAACAGTAGCGTCTTTTCGCATTAACTCTGTAGTTCTAAATGCAAACATTTCCTTTCGCAGTAAATAAAGTAACAAAAAAAAAGGATAGTTTACGACAGGCAATAAATATGGGGCGCCAACAGCCAACATTCGGTCTGACCCGCCGCTATAGATGTTTCACATCTGATAATGTGACTGTGTGCACTTGTCCGATCACGTGACCGACGCGATAACTAACGATACGTGTTTCCCCCTCGAGACCTTGCGGCATACTGAATCTCGGTACGGAATGCAGTGTTGCCAACTGCTAGCTTTACCCAGTTGCTAGACAATTTTTTAAATGTTGCTAGATTGCCAGTTTTATTTACCCCAAAAAGTTGCTAGAAGTAGTTAAATGTACGGCCGATTTACATTGTCTTAGTGTACATACAGTACAACAGTGGTACAGTGGGTTACAATAAAATGACAATTTCTGACAATCATCTTTTTTTTATTTTCATTTATTCCAACAAGAGAGTTAAAAATGATAAAAAAAACATAAATAATTAAAAAAATAAAAACATATATTTAAAATTAATCAATTAAAGAGGAAGATGTCGAGGGCTGGGGTTCAGTATGTGTCGTTGATTTAGAATATTTTTCAGCGGTGCCCATTTTATGCAGTACCTCTTTAGGCAAAACATAGTTATAGCAGCATTTACCACTTTTCCTGAGGGAGTCTCTAATGCAGAGGATTGAGTTCAGAGTTATCAAACTCATTCGGTTTCGTTGCTTATTTTTGACTAAATTCATTTGAGAGAATAACCTCTCTACCTCTGCATTAGAATGCGGCAGTGAAATGCAAGTTAACGCAAGAGTACTTATATCTTGGTATATGTTGTCACCGGAAGAATTTCTAAATTTTTGTACTTCGACCCAAAATGGAACTATTTCTTGAGAATGCCACTTATTTATATGCAGAATGTGCCACTGTTGCATTATTTTGTCTATTATTTCTGGTGTAAATCCCAAAATTTCGGCAACCTCGATGATAGTGTTGAACTTGATTGGTTTTATTGCCTCCTCTGGACTTAGCAACGCCATTGACTCTAGCTGCTTGTAGTTGTCTGGAAGTCTTTGTTGCAATTCCTTAAGTAATTGCTGTAAGAAGGCGGAGCAGCGTTGTCGTATTGCATTTAAAACTTCTGAATTTAAATTTTGTTGTGATGTTGCAGTTTCAAACATGTAGCCAAGATAAGGCCTAGGGTTAATATCCCTGTCAGTTATTGGATCTAATAAATTCCTGTTTACAGGTCTTGGTATTAAAATTCTCTGGCTCACTGATTGTATCAGTGTTGTGAGTGTGTTGAGAAGTTTTAATGGATTAGAGTTCTCACTTTCAAATGATTTAATTGCTGTTTGAACATCATTTAGGATGCTTCTCAGAAACACAAAATATAAATAATTTCTTTTGTCTTCGAGCATATTGTAAATGAGCTCAGCTGAGTAACAATTGCCTTTACTCTTTGCCAAATTAAAATGTAATTTTAATTCTTCCCATTGTGTCACAATTTTTGTAATGGCTGGCTCTATAGAAAGCCACCGTGTATCGCACACCTTAGTGATTTTCAACGAACTTTCGCCACAGTTAATAAGTTCGTATATTTTTATGTATTCATCTCGCCGCTTAGGAGACACACAAAACCATTTATAAATTTCTCTAACCAAAAACTCAATATTTCTTGGCAGAGTATTTTCGGATGCATGGGTCACTGCTAACTGCAACGAGTGGCAGACACATCGTATTAGTATCAAATTTTCTATACCATATTCTCTTTTTAGGATTGCATAGACCCCGTTATTAATGCCTGTCATAACAGATGCATTATCAGTTCCAATTACAATCATTTGTTTAATATTTAAGTTGTGACTCTCTAAGCATGATACCAGGCCATTAACGATTCCCCTAGCATCTGCACTCTCAATAGAAACTAGTTCCAGGAATGAACTAACTATCTTTTCTTGTGCGGCACTATAGTACCTAATTACAAGACCAAGGTGTTTACTGACACTGACGTCTGTGGACTCGTCCATTATAATACTGAACTTTTGGTTTCCAATATCATCCAATAGCTCCTTGCGAAAGTGCGGCATCAACACATTTTTCATTATTTCCGTACATTTAGTTCGATGCAATTTTAGCTCCTGTGAAGCTTTGGAGTCTTTAAAACATATTTTGCATAGTTCACCTAAATGGTCTACACTTAATATAGAACAGTGCTCAGCAATAAATAAGGTCAATGCGCCTTCAGATTCATCGCAAGGTCTATATGAATGGCCTTTTGGTATAACTTTGAAAGGAATTTCTTTATTGCCTGTAAAGACAAAATTAATATGTATTTAAGTATAATAAAATAGAAAGTTCCGTGAATATAATGAAAGTTAGAAATTTTTGAATTTGCCGCGTTTTCTCAGGTCGCGCTTTCGTTAGCCAGATAAAACTTTCCACTTTAGTTTACCTTCATAACTGGATTTCAATTATTTTAGGGCAACACTGATACGAGTCTGGCTCTTCTTTGCACATGAAAACTGCGGCAAATGAAAAAAACACACACAACACTGACCATATAGACGCAGAATATGAGCTTAATACTTTTGTTATAGAAAGAAAAGGACTGGTTAAAAATAATGAAAGTATCAAACTCATTTTTCACATCGATTGAGTCTGCTCTCAACAAAACGAATTTTAAATTCTTTCACGTACCTGTTTTGAACTCTACTTTCTGTTTATGTTGTTTTGTCTCAGCATGCTTCTTAATGTCAAATAGTTTGGCTAGAATTTCCGTGGAACAATATGTACAAAACGCTTTGCTTGAGTCTCCACTTGCCGATTTTAGCCAACCTTTAAATTCGTCCATATTTTCCCACTCCGGTCTGTATTTTTGCGCGTACGTTTTCTTTTTCAAAGGTAAATCCATTTTCAAATTAAATCAAAACAGCGAGTATTAGTTTTATATGGATAGACCAAAACAAAACAAGACAGAATACGAATAGCGCGTACTGTTTTGGTTGAGTAAATATTCTGTCGCAGCGCACACAGCAGTAAACGGAGAATTCCCGGCCAACGCCGACAGTGTGACCAGATAATTTTTTTACGAAAAATCCGAAGCACATCAAAATAATATTGAAATATACCAACTTGCACAGGGAAAATATACCAATAAAAATACTGATTTTCAAAATTTTAAAGTTCAGTCAATCATCATCACAATAAATGTTAGAATTGTATTTTAACATTCTATTTGAAGGATTAAATTTAACACAACCTCCTTGATCTTTTACACCTTACTTTGTTTTTAAAATTGCTGATCCGTTTTTGTTTCTAAAACTGTTTTTTTGTTCCGTTTTTACTAAATACTAATGCTTGTAAAAGTCGATAAAATATACCAACAAAGTATTTAAATACTGAACATGGTCACACTGAACGCCGACCTATACTCACAGAACATATATACCCTAGCACCTGTACCTACCATACCATCTATGACCATAGATTCGCGTTTAGTTTTTATTTTTCTTTCGAGACTCGTTATCCTACTTTACGAATATTGATAGCCTCACGTCTCCTAATGAAATGAAAAGTAGCTAAAAAGTTTAGCTACAAGTTTAATTAAATTGTAGTTGTCTGTCACCCAATAATAGCTAGATCTAGCTATAAAGTTGCTAAGTTGGCATCACTGACGGAATGTATGAGTTACACTGGTAAATATGCCCATATTTTAGGATAAAATCTGAATAAAATCAGAATTTGGCCTTTTCAAAAAAAAAATTGTTACAAAATGTTCGTTATTAAATTGTCTATCCATTAGTGTTAGTAGCAAAATTAAATAATGTTTACTTTACGAGGAGACGCATGTTATCAATCCTTATTTCTCATTTTTATGGTTTCGTTGGAAGGAGATTAATGAAATATACACGCCAATAAAAAAAAAAAATTGTACAGTTTTGGAATCAAGAATATGTAGAAATTAAATGTATTTTTATTAAGTTGATATTTCTTTTTGAATAACAGGTAGATAGCTCCTAAAAACTGCACAAAAAACGGCTAGCGCGGCGTTTTGGTCGGGGAGGCGCCTTAACGTGCTTTCCGATGCACGGAGAGGTCTTTAAAGATGGTCACCCATCCACGGAGCAACCGCGGCAAGCGTAGCTTAACCTGATTGATCGACCCATGTGGCTGTTATTACTTAGCCATAAGCCCCTCAAACTCATCTTAGTATCTACCTATGTTTAAACCTTTATCAATTTCACACCTAAAACGCATACAAAAAGTTATTACGTAAGTACTATCTTAGATGAAAAGAAATATTCGGAAGTTTTCAAAATTGTTTCATGAATTAACGCATAATAATATAAAGTCACTGGCATTAACGCCATCTAGTAGTCAATAGTCGAACTTTAATAGATAATCCAAAAAGTACAGGGGGCCTACCACCAGTTCATAAAGCAGTATTATTACTTCAGTGTGGGAAAGAGATGAAGCTCTACAGGTCGTATAGCTCCATCTCTTTCTTTCACTGAAGTAATATTAAAATAATACTGTTTATGAGTTGGTTGTAGACCCCCAGTACGACACAACTTAGATGTAGCATAAATTTTGAAATTTGCATTAAGTAATTAATTGATTCATTCATTTAAATTTTACGAATGTATTTGGGTATATGACTTCACAAGTTATTGCGTAAAGATCATTTTTACCTAAAGCAGTAATAAATATTGGTGATTTTGAAGGCGCACTATGTTCAGACGGTGATCGGTTAGGTAAACAAATTTTGCCGATGCTATATCTAAGTTGTCATTGTGTCGTACCCGACTGCACGAGCAGCCCGAGGGCCCGAGCCTCGTGGGCGTTCATTCATACAATCAACAAAGTATTATTCGATGCCTACGTATCTACACTGCGGGTATATTTCCACGTAATGACGGGGCCACACCAACGTAAAACGCCGCGCGCCGTTAATTAGGGGCCATCCATAAATTACGTCACACGTTAAGGGGGAGGTCAACGAAGTATGACATTGTGTGACAAAGGGGTGGGAGGGGTCCTAAATTTCGTGACGTCGCATTTCAAAATCTATTATATCTAAGTGTTAAAACACGAACTTTAAACAATTAAATAATTTAAAGGAGTGGGTTCAAAGTCCATGGACTCAAGATTATTAAGTTCGTATCTTTAATTAATATAATTCTATTAACATTTTTCGTTTTGTTAATTTCTTTAATTAATCGTTTTTGTTTTGTTGAATTGTTTGATTTGATGTTAATTTTATTAAAAAACTAGTAGTTCTGCGAACAGTAGACCTCGCGAACACAAACTTTTTTGCAACGATTAACCTTTAGCTAGTCGCGCTAAAATAATCACACTGTTAGTCACGTGCGGATCCCAGAGTTTTTTGAAATATTTGTTAAATTTGAAATTTCTTTTTACTATGAAAAAGAAACATAAAATAAGTGCAAATATTTATTTTTTAAAGGAATTTTTATGTAAAACATCTTAACTTATCAAAAATATAAGGCTACTAGAAAACAATATAAATATAATCTACTAGCTGACCCTGCAAACGTTATTTTGCCATATAAATGTTTGGGGTGGACCATCTTTATCACTTACTACCCTACCTACCTGCCCTACCTACCCTACCTACCTACCCCGCCTACCCCACCTACCCTACCTACCCCACCTACTCTACCTACCCCACCTACCCTACCTACCCCACCTACCCTACCTACCCCACCTACCCTACCTACCCCACCTACCCTACCTACCCCACCTACCCCACCTACCCGACCTACCCCACCTACCCGACCTACCCCACCTACCCTACCTACCCTACCTACCCTACCTACCCTACCTACCCTACCTACCCTACCTACCCTACCTACCCTACCTACCCTACCTACCCTACCTACCCTACCTACCCTACCTACCCTACCTACCCTACCTACCCTACCTACCCTACCTACCCTACCTACCCTACCTACCCTACCTACCCTACCTACCCTACCTACCCTACCTACCCTACCTACCCTACCTACCCTACCTACCTACCCTACCTACCCTACTTACCCTACCTACCCTACCTACCCTACCTACCCTACTTACCCTACCTACCCTACCTACTCTACCTACCCTATCTTTTAAGTTGGATTGAAACTGCACACGGTGTGCAAATTTGATTAAAATCTGTTGAGTAGTTTAGGAGTCCATCGCGGACAAACAACGTGACACGTAATTTATATATATTAAGAAGACAAGAAGATTAAGATAAGATAAGATTAAGAAGAAGAAGATAAAAAAATAAATTATATAAAAATAATATCAAATAGCCGCGTATGTATAATATTGGCTAAAATATGGACCCCACGAGCCTTTTTTTGTACCACCGAAATTTTGCAGGGTACATTATGGATAGTTATGTTATCTAACAAAAGCGTTTCTAGAGACAAACATTGAAAATAAAAAATACTAAAAATCTAGAATTTTTAAGACCTAGATTTTCTAGTGCTTACGTAACTTTATCCGTTTCAAAAAAAAAAATTTTTTGCCGTATTTTGGCAAAAAAACACTTTAAAATTATTAGTAACCTAATAATTTATATAGAAAAGGGGACTTACCCATCAAATACCGACGGTTACACACCAAAATACCACAAAATCACAACACGGTCACTTTTTCATTCAGATGTTTGTTTACACTTTTTGTTTGGGTCAAAATAGGTATATTATGATGTTATTCACTGCAAATATTATCTACAACGACGTAATATTATTATTTACTAAAAACAACCGACTTCAAAAAAAAAAAACACTACAAAGTGAAAAATAACTTTAATTTCGGAAGTCGTTTTCTTTTTTGGAAAAAGTTTTTATTTTTCACTTTTTAGTTGTGGTACCTACCCCACACAAATTCGAATACCACTACCTGCTATGTAAATAACAGTGACAGGAAGTTATCATAATATCATCCACATACTATGTGGGAAAAAATACGTATTATTGAAGCTAACTCAAAAACTATCCAAGCAAAGTTAATAAAATTTATATGGCACCACCTCTGAAGTATGATCTACCAAACAAAAAAGAATCATCAAAATCAATTCATAATTGGCGGAGTAATCGCGTAACATACATACAAAAAAAAACATACAGTCGAATTGAGAACCTCCTCCTTTTGGAAGTCGGTTAAAAATGAAAATAACACCACTTCCCGTCGATTTACACACAATAAAAACGAAATATTACGGTAATAACCTTCAAGGCCCGAGCCCTTCGTAGACTGACATTCTCTCACCCCCGAACGTCACTTTCAATATGTTTTTAAAATATTGCGTTCCAGGTTTTAAAATAAAATGGTTTTGTTGAGTGGATATCTATCCGACCATAGAATAAAAAGCCACAGAGGACATTATACATTATTTCATATTAGTGTCAGTGTCCGGTTGTCGGGTGTCAAACATTGTTTGACACCGGGGCTTGAGCGGGGCTTGAGAATATTTTCTTAAAAGCTAGAGGCTTATCTTTAAATGAAATGACGACGTTCACGCCTATGTTTACGTAAGTTTTATTTAGTACTTTTTAGTTCATAATAGGCTTTTTCTTTAAAGTATTTTACATTTTATTCTAGCATTAGAATTTGATAAAACGCTCATATCACCTTCACTTGTGAGGTTCCTACTTGTCAAGACAAATCCAACGATTACAAGACAACAGGGCTACCGTGTAAAGTTGAGGTGTTCCTGTGGCCACCTTCCGGCAGTATCATCAGACCCTAGACTACACCTTGGACTAACTTACCTACTTGTCAAAACACATCGAAATGACCTAAACACAACGAGTCTATCTTGTCTAGTTAATGAGTTCCTATAGTGACCTTCCAGATCCATCATGGGGCGCTGGACTACACCTTGGGTTACAGTACTTAGAAAGACAAAACCAACGACCGCAAACACAATAGGGCTATCTAGTTTAATTGAGGAGTTCATATGGACCTGGACAGCACCTAGTCTAAAAGCACTTGTCAATACATAGTGCAGGGAGTCTAAAAACGATGGTTCTAACTTATTTGGTTGAGGAGTTCCTATGGCCACATTCCAGCTCCATCATCAGACCCTGAACACCACCTAGTATAAAAGCACTTAACAATACATATCCAATGAGTCCCTAACACAATGATACTTTCATGTTTCTTTGGCCGAATCTTCGGGTTTCGTGTTTAGGGAGTAGACCAGCAGAAAGAAACCATGAACAACGATAGCCTGTAGTTTTCGAAAATATTTATATTTGACGGCGATGACTTTTTTCTTAACAAAAAACATGACATTCACATGATTTTCATCATTCAATACGTCAAATTCAAATTTAAAACCAGCCAAGCGCGTGACCACGCACAATGAAGAGTTCCGTAGTTAAGATCAATTTATCCCAAGAACAAACTGGTATAACATTGTAGTTGAAAAACATGTTCTCCCATACATTCCAACTGTAAATGTAAGTTGGTCGATTATTACTCGTTAACTTGTAAAGCATACTTAGCTGTGATAGTTTCCTACATATTGTATATATAATTATCACTTGCTTCAAAAACGGTGAAGGAGAAACATCGTGAGGAAACGAATGCCTGAAGATATTTCTCGACGGCATGTGAAGCCAAGTCAGAGGTCCATGGGCGGCTTTAAAACTCTGACACCAGGTTAGTCACTAACCACACAAAAAGAAGAAGTAGGTACCTAATGCCCCTTTCGGATCGGACAGGGTTTTTTATATACTAATACCGTGATTTTTTTCATATAAAAACAACCATTTAGCTTGGCGGACCCCCGCCAAGCTAAATGGTTGTTTTTTGACACATTAGCACTTTAAAGCTTAGTATTTCGCGAACGGATCCCTGAATCAAAAAATGGTTTTCACGCATGGAACAGGCGAAAAAAAATATCATGATTTTATTTTACCACTTTGTCGGCGTGTTTAATGTATGCCAAATTACAGCTTTCTAGTACAAAGATTCTCTGAGCTAAGCCACGGATAGACAGTCAGACGAACATGGCGAAACTATATCGGTTCATTATTGACTACAGAACCCTAAAAACCAGAAAAATTATGAGTAAAAATTTGTAGGCCAGTTAGAAAAATTAACTAAGGTTTTAATAAATAATGAGAAATTTACTGAATTTTGAGAATCTGTTCTGCTCATCATGCCGAAGATCCTTATCAGATCTTCACCAATTTTTTTTGAGACCATCCCATCATAGAGTTTACTACCTTTCAAATAAAAAAAAGCGGCCAAGTGCGAGTCGTACTCGCCCATGAAGTGTTCCGTAGCAGCAAGTAACGATAAGTTTACGATTTATGACGTATTAAAAAAAAACTACTTGCTAGATCTCGTTCAAACCAATTTTCGGTGGAAGTTTACATAGTAATGTACATCATATATTTTTTTTAGTTTTATCATTCTCTTATTTTAGAAGTTACAGGGGGGGGGGACACACATTTTACCACTTTGGAAGTGTCTCTCGCACAAACTATTCAGTTTAGAAAAAAATGATATTAGAAACCTCAATATCATTTTTGAAGACCTATCCATAGATACCCCACAAGTATGGGATTAAGGAAAAAAAAATTTTTGAGTTTCAGTTCTAAGTATGGGGAACTCCAAAATTATTTGTTTTTTTTCAATTTTTGTGTGAAAATCTTAATGCGGTTCACAGAATACATCTACTTACCAAGTTTCAACAGCATAGCTCTTATAGTTTCGGAAAAAAATGGCTGTGACATACGGACGGACAGACAGACAGACAGACAGACAGACAGACAGACAGACATGACGAATCTATAAGGGTTCCGTTTTTTAACGGAACCCTAAAAAGAACCATTGAAATCGGATCTCATAAGGCAGAGACATCCAGTAGCCCCCCTTTTTGCCAGATTTTGGAGGAAGTAGCCCTCCAATCAAAAATCCCCGACGACTAAAAATTACAAAAAAAATCGTCAAACCTGTACACCAAATTTCGTCCAGATCGGTTGTAAAATACGACCTGTAGAGGCAGGGCCGGATTATTCATTAGGCAGTATAGGCAACTAGGCATTGGCTAGGGGCCCCGCGAACGGAGTTCTTTTTTTGAAAATGTTCATCGAGTGAAAATTTAATTTGAAGATTTGTATCCTCAACGATAATATTATGGCCTTGTTTTTTTATATTAGACATGTCATATTTCAAATTATTATAGAATGATATTCAAGTTTTTCCTTGTTTTTTATATTAGAAATGTCATATTTCAAAGTATTATAGAATGAAATTCGATTTTTTCGCTGCTATTCCCCGGCTATCGTTTATAAGCGACATCGAGGCCGAAACCACACTGTCGCCAAATGGTGACGGTGACTCACGCGGCTTAGATCTGCTGTTTTTTGTGTTAAATAAGGGATAGTATAGTCTGTGGGCAGTTTAACTCTATGTTCAGACGGATTCCAATCATTTATTTTTATTTTTATAAAAATGTCGAGCGATTTTTAGCGTCGCGACGTGATTTCGGGGCCTTTACCGGTTAAAGCTGACTGATAAGACGACCGCCACGGCACGATAAGCAAAAGCAAGTTTTCTTAACGCAGGCTTCAAAAATTATACATTGTGATTGTGAATGCACACAGCACAAGTATTAACCTTTATGGCCCTATTTGACAGATGAGTCGCCTTATTCACGATCTATCCCAGTTGTACGTCCGCTCAAAGTTGCAATGCTGGACATAGCTTATACACTATCGTGGGCGCATCCAGCATGCTAACGAATGTAATCGAACGAATTAAATGCACGTGCACGTGTTTTATTTATATAAATGCCACCAGATATATCAAAATCTAAAAATGGAAGTTCTGACGTTGTCAGCAGCATCAGAGCGAGGATAAAATGTAGGCAAAGGTTTTGAATTAAATTTTATTATCATAAACGTCCAGATTATACTCAAATGAATAATATCATGAAAAAATTGAATGTGATAGATTTGCTCTTGAGACATTCCAGGAAGGGTGGGACTTATATCTTTCAATAAATCTTGAAAGTGTCTCGCGATCCATTTTGACGTGCAGTCACCCTGCGACACAAGTTTTAAATGCTGAATCTGCTGTACAACAAGTTTATAAACGATCAAGCACGCACGACCCACGCTTGCTCTGACGTACAGACGCCAGCACATCAAGCTACCCGAAACTGTCAAATTTTCCCAATCAACTTTGAACCTTATACTTCAGCGGTAAAGTTGAAAATCTATTAAATAAATTTGACAGATTGTAGTAGCTTGAAGTGCTGGCGTCTGTACATCCGCGTTATTCACTGTCTACCGTACGACGCTCGCGGTGGTGGGGGTTTTCTTAATCTATGTTTTTCGGAAACATAAAGTGGTGGTAAAATTAAACGAGAGTGGCTCATGTTTTCTCCATCTACTGGAAAAGTATAGTGTTTTCCATGTTTTCTTCGTGGTGAAGCTTAAAGCCAACAGCAATTTCAAACTGGATTTTCTGATTGGAAAAATGTATCGCACCGAATTGTATTTTATTGTATTTAATAAAAAAATACGCATACTTTCATTTGTTTAATTTTCTTGTTAGGTTGGTGGCATAATTCGTAATGTAGTAAAAAATTGCGTTATTGAGGGGTATATATACAAAACCGCCTTTATCGCAAATTATCGTCATGCGATTTTTTATGTGGCTACAACTTTTGTTATTTCATTTTGCATTGCACATCAAGCTACTACAATCTGTCAAATTTATTTAATAGATTTTCAACTTTATCGCTGAAGCATAAAGTTCAAAGTTGATTGGGAAAATTTGACAGTTTCGGGTAACTTGATGTGCTGGCGTCTGTACCAAAACAAAAATTAGCAAAATCGCCTCTATACTATACAAAAAGTTGCTTGAAACAATTGCTTAAGTGCAAAACCGACTCTATTGAAAACATTGGATGCAAAAGCGATATTGTCAAGGGTCGACCAATGAAAGCTTATGTTGTTGAGAAACCTAATGGCGTCCGTGTATTGTTTTCGTGAACTGCGTGTTAGTTTTAATTGAATTGTGTGTGAAAAAAATGTGTGAAAATGGAAATTTATATTGCCCCAGTGGAAGGTAATACAGCAAGAAAGAGGATCCGGAACAAATCGCAACGGAAACGCATATAAAATATTTTGCATAGCTCCCTTTTGTAGCATAGGTAGTATGTAGTATTGCATGGAGTTCCAATCAACTGCAAAAGCGCTTCTATCGAGGACACTGAGATACTAAAGCGCCTCTATCCATTGATGAATTTCAAAACCGCCTCTATCCAATTTTCGGACTTGAATAAATAAGATTACGTTCCACATGTTGTAAAATACTGGTAAATTTTACTTTTATACAAATAACAGTATTCAGTTCGTAAATTTTGATTGTGCAATATCCATCTGTATTAGACAGTATAGCGTTTCGGTCTCTAGCTCAAAATTGCAAAAAAAGAACACAGGCGGTTTTGCATCTATACCCCTCAATTATGAATATAATTGCATTGTGGTAGAAAAAATATATTTTAGGAAGTTAGAAAAGGGTAAAGGGGCCCCGAGAATTCCATTGCCTAGGGGCCCCGACGTGGTTAATCCGGCCCTGTGTAGAGGAGTACGTACAAACTGACACACGAAAGCAAATTTTGCCAGACCAGCAGTGCTATTCTGTAAAAATCTCACCGTGAACGCTAAGGTGAAGTGAACTTGAAGTGAGCTGTCATTCCACCAAATACTAGGGATGGACACTATCGACAGCTCACTTCACCTAAGCGTTCACGGTGAGATTTTTACAGAATAGCACTGCTGATCCAAAGACGCTACGCTCGCTCGGTCAATAATTTAAATGGAAATAACTGATATCGGAACTGCGGTTTTCATTCAATAATTTCTAAATGTAAATTTGCAAAATATGTGACATCACACTAGGGAGAGGGGAGTCTTACTAATGTGACCAGCTGTCACAAGGACAGGCAACAAGGAGGGGCAAAAAAATCATGAAATTCGTGTGACGTAATTTATGGATGACCCCTTATCGCGATGATAGACTTTATTCCGACGGGTTAAGGTCCATCATCGTGATAATTAACGGCGTTTCCCGTTGGTGTGGCCCGAGCATTACAAGTAGTTTTCTACTTGTGACTACTTATTATTTTACTTTTATATGGTTGAGTTTAGAAAAATATTAATAATTAGGTATGTCGATTTTGTGCGGATTATGTACAGACGCCAGCACATCAACTACTCGAAACTGTCAAATTTTCCCAATCAACTTTCAACCTTAAAGTTCAGCGATAAAGTTGAAAATCTATTAAATAAGTTTGACAGATTGTAGGAGCCTGATGTGCTGGCGTCTGTACCTACAAGCTTAGTTTAAGCACAGGTTTAAGTATTTCGTACAAAAGTTTTTGCTTCACCTTCGATGTACCTACCTGCCTAATGGAAAAAATGTAAATAATTAGGTAAGTAGGTAGGGAAGGGAAACACAGGGTCGGACTGGGCCAGAAGGGCCCGGGTGGCTCCCGACAAGTTTGGGGCCCGGGTGGCTCCCGACAAGCCTGGGGCCCGGGACGGGATAGTGGTAGATGGGATAATTGGGATACTATCGGAAAATAGTGAAATATAGGTACAAATTATTAATTATCAACCATTATTAAGTTAATAATATAGTTCCAATTATTTATAATATAACAACTCTGAAGCTAGCCAATCAAAAATATTTTTAAAGAGGAGAAATTTCAGCTAAGCTGTCAATAATTCTATCGTAAAATGTGGTGTTCTATCGTCATACTTGATTAGATCCGATTCCGTGTTTAATATAATCAACGAATCCACAGTTCACACCCCACTACCCCAGGAGAGCGAAGTCTCGTTTTAATGCGTTTCAGCGCTGGAAATCGTCTCTCACAAGTCACTTGCGTGAACGGAATTATGAGAATTACAAAATGTGCAACATATAAGGTGGTGTATCTACGTGCTGATGTGCATGTTATATTGTGATAAAAGTTTACATGCACATTGTATGCAACTTTGGCAGACATCCGAACCGTTTCGGGTAAAACACATGGTGACCTTTGCAGTTTGGTCTAAGACATCCTCGTTGTGTTCTTCCTCGCTCTGAGAATCTGAGTCATTCATGTCTTGCTGCCTAGGTGAAACGTGCTCATCCCAAAGAGTTTTAGACAGTTCATAAAAACTGTTTGCAAAAGATTCGGGTCAGAGCCCATTCTAGTCCTTTTGATAGCAATTCTCGATCAACATTTGCAATTGATGCGAGAGACTTTTATGCGTCATTAGGAATCCCATTTTTGTTAATTTCATTGAAGTTTTTTGGGTCCAAACAAGTGGCATCCTTCATCAAATGTTCATCATTTATCATCATTACAGCCGAAAGACGTCCACTGCTGAACATGGCCTCCCCTAAGCACCGCCACTTTGACTGATTCTGTGCTTCCTACATCCAGCAGATTCCTGCGGCCTTCATAAGGTCATCGATCCATCTTGTGGGAGGCCTTCTAACGTTACGTCTTACGGTACGCGGTCACCACTCCAGACCCTTTCAGCTCCATCGGCTATTCGTTCTGCGAGCAATGTGCCCTGCCCATTGCCACCTAAGTTTGGCAATTCTTCAGGCAATGTCGGTTACCTTGGTTCTCCTGCGGATCTCTTCATTTCTAATTCGATCACGTAGTGAAACTCCAAGCATAGCCCTCTCCATTGCCCTTTGGGTGACTTTTAGCCTTCTGATAAGGCCCATTGTGAGCGACCATGTTTTAGTACCATAGGTCATCACTGGCAACACGCACTGGTCAAAGACTTTCGTCTTGAGACACGTGTGATATGTGGGACGAGAAGATATTGCGTAGCTTCCCGAACGCAGCCCAGCCGAGTCGGATTCGACGATTGACCTCTTTTTCGAAGTTGGACCTACCTAGCTGGACAGTTTGTCCTAGGTAAACATACTCGTTCACAACTTCAAGCGTAGCGTCTCCGATCTTCATGAGAGTGGGTGTTACATGGGCATTTAACATGATCTTTGTTTTGTCCATGTTCATTATAAGACCAACTCTTTCAGAGGTTCTACTGAGGTCATCGAGCATTGTACTGAGGTCCTCCATGGTCGAAGCCGAAGCTTAGTGATATACTTTTCATTGATGTTGATGCCTAACCCTTTTCAGTCCAGAACCTTGAAGACATCCTCCAGTGCCGCGGTGAACAGTTTTGGAGAGATAACGTCTCCTTGTCTCATACCTCGCTGCAGAAGGATAGGTTTCGAAGTCTGGTTCTGGAGTCAGACTGACATAGTGGCATTTTCGTACAGACACTTTAGCACCTCGATGTACCGATAGTCGATCTGGCATCGTTGAAGAGACTGCAGTACAGTCCATGTTTCGATCGAACCGAAGGCTTTCTGGTAGTCCACAAATGCTAAGCAGAGAGGCAGGTTGTACTCTTCGGTCTTCTATATAACCTGCCGCAGCGTATGTATGTGGTCTACGGTGCTAAAGCCTTTACAGAATCCGGCTTGTTCGGGAGGCTGGAAGTCGTCAAACCTGCGCGCGAGACGGTTCGTGATGACTCTTGAAAACAGCTTGTAGACATGGCTCAGAAGTGTGATGGGCCCATAGTTCTTAAACAGGGCATTGTCGCTCTTTTTAAAGAAGAGTACCACCACATCTCTGTTACATGCCTGTGGCGTTTGACCCTCGAGTATGACGGAATCGAAAAGCTACTGGAGGGCCTTAAGAACGGGTTTTCTACCGGCCTTCAGGAGTTCGGCCGTAATTCCGTCATCATCCGGTATCGTCAATGAGTATAAGGCCTCATTATTTCCACGATAAGCAATACCTTGTTTAGAAATAAATATTTTTGTATCAATGATTCTTTGCAGAACCAACCTATTGGAAATCTCTTGCATATTATTTCGCGTTAGATGTTGTTCAACATTTCGCCTTTTTTTGCTGTTAGCAAGGCAACCACGGCTAATTGATGACTGTGGCTTTCCTCGTGTGTGACGAGTTGTTCATAAATGTGTTTTTGGACGGAGTAACACCATCAATAAATGGACTTCTTCCTACTTCTTCTTTCGTCGTATATCATTAAACGCAAACCACATGCAGGCGGTACAAAATATCTTACTTAATTTTAAAGAATAAGAGACAGCTTAAATTCTCGTCGAAATGAAGTTCCGGTTGGTATTAAATTTCGGTGGTTTCCATCAAAAGGCAAACTCTTTTTAACACCCGATGGCTGAATAACCCGCACTGATAAGAAAGATATTTCGGCAACTCAAACATTTAGTCGGAGCCTCGCTGCCTGGCTTACGGGACTTGCCGCAAGCCAGATCGGGAGGCCCGCGCAAGCTAGGGCCCGGCTACCAAACGCCACCTCGACTATATGGCCAGTCCGACCCTGGGGAAACATAATAACATAAAGAAGATATTTTACAAAAAAAATGTTTCCTTTGTAGAATAGGTAGTGTTCAACCGCAATCAAAGTTTAAGTAAGTACCTAGTGGTGCTGATTCTTTTTACAGACGCCAGCACATCAAGCTACCCGAAACTGTCAAATTTTCCCAATCAACTTTGAACGTTATGTTTCAGCGATAAAGTTGAAAATCTATTAAATAAATTTGACAGATTGTAGTAGCTTGATGTGCTGGCGTCTGTACATCCACCGTACAGCCTAGTAGATTCATTTTATTTAAAATTCCAAGCGGACGATCTAGTCGTCCTCCCTTGTCATCTTTTTCGTTACATATTATAGTAATTTTAATGTTTTTTTGTTAATTATGTCATATTTAGAGCATTTATTTGATTTCGCTAATGGTACTGTATTGGAGGACTGTTGGCGAAACTTAAAATTTCCAATAATAGTAAGCGCAGCAATTTTTCGAGAATCCACACCATGCATTTTAGATGTAAGTAGTTTCATCGTACAATTCGTATCTGAATTTCCCATATTACAACTTACCTACTTCTTGCTGGGACTCAGCCTCCTCTCTGTGAGATCGCGGCTCATCACACGTGTCCAGTGTGGGTCGATCCACGTCCTCCATTACCTACTTACCGATATTCGATTACCTACTTGGAGACCGACTCCCATATTGGACTGTACTACAACTATGTACTGTACTACAACTATGTACTGTATTCATAAAGTTTAAAAGTACCTACGATTTACGTAACTTAGAATGTACGATTGGGAATGTTCATAATCGCAATGTATGGAACTTCGAAATCTTGCTATGACGAATGACTAAACACCGAATGTTTACCATCGAGATTCTGAGCGAGTATATCGCTTTTATGTGTATAGATACCTAAGGATAACTTAATTAAAATTTGGTAGAGGTAAGTTCAGTTCATAGTAAATTAGTGTAACTAGCTAGGTACTAACTTGTTAATGTGTGAAAGGACTAGGAATTTGTATGGGATCTGGACCAAACTCGCAACAATGATGAAACGTATGCCATGTGAAAGCTTTGGTGTATTATTTAATTCATACTATGGCAGCAAGTCGAAATCGAGCGCGAACATGGTGTTTTGGAACATCAAAATTTTTAAATAGATTTTGGTAGGTACAATTCGTCGTATTTTACATTTTTTCTTACCTACAAGGTGTTCCTTTTGATGTCCCATAACTCTAAGGTTATGCTATAAGTAAGTAAAAATTTTTTTTTGACTATTCATTTAGTTTCATACAGGCTGTAGAATATTTTTGTACTAAGTTAACGTATCTATCTATTTATATAGAGATAGTACCTAATCAGTAAAGTAAAACGAAGTTAAATTAAGGAAAATTAAATAAAGAAGTAAATTACTATACTCCATAGGTTTAGGTAGTTAAAAAAAGGTAAACAAAAAATACCACGTGACGAGACAGCTGTCAAGTAACCGACTAAACGTAATACCTGTCACTTCAGTTGTTATGCTACGTCACAGTTGAACTCTTCAATTTAGCGACGTTATATTTCGTTGACGTTTAGAAATTGGGCTCTTTACAATAGACAGATTACAAAATATTATAAATCAGACAAAAAAAATTGTGCTCAAGCAGTTACATCTACGAAAAGTAGTGAAGAATAAACGATAAAGTTTAACATACATTTATAAAAGAGGAAACTATAGATAAACACTAAAATAAATTTAATTTGGTTTTATTGTTTTTTTTAATAAGAAAGTGTCATCTATAAAAACCCTTTTTACGATTTGTTTACCTTTTTTTAACTACCTAAACCTATGGAGTATAGTAAAATATTTGTTTATTTAGAAAATTTACATGTTTGTCTATACCAAATATTTTCTTCGACTTAATTTATTTCAATGATACCTATGGTGGAGTTTTGAAACAAATATTTCTGGTTAGCGTCCTCAATTATTAAGATTGAGAAATAAAAATGATATCAAAAGATGCGTTACTGAAAGACCTACAATACAATTTGTATAATGTCTAATGTTTTTTTGTAAAATTAAGAAAAATGGTCCTGGAGAATTGAAAGGGTTTCAAAATGATACCATTCTGGTTTCGATAGGATTAGCATTGAAATGGTTTTTCGATCGCTTCAGTAGGATACCCGTTTTCAAGAAAAGTGCGATCAGGGGCTAGTGTTCTCTATTCTGAAAATGGTATCAAAAGATGCGTTACTGAAAGGGCATCAAAATACTGCAAAAAATAATGACCAATGTTTTTTATTTAAAAATAGGTAACGCAAATTTTTTACCGTTTCTTTTGGGACTTTTTCAAAGAATCTTAAACTTCTCAAAACAAAAAGAGATAAATATAGAAAATATTAAAATTAAAAATCCTGGAGAATTTAAAGGGTTTTAAAATGATACCATTCTGGTTCCGATAGGATTATAATTAAGGGTAGATGTTACACCTTTCGGAGACGCCATTTTGGTGATTAGTATTTTTTTAATTAAAAAAAAAAACATATCACTAATTTTTTTTTTTTTGCTGCATTATGGCCTTTTCAGTAACACATATTTTGATACCATTTTCATATTCTTTATCTAAATGATTGAGGACGCTAGCATACTTTTCTTGAAAACGTACCCGTTTTCTAGAATAGGGTACCCCCTATTGAAGCTATTGAAAAACCATTTTCGAAGCTAAAAAAAAAAATTGGTAAACTTTATAGTATACTAGCTGACCCTGCAAACGTTGTTTTGCCATATAAATGTTTGGAGTGGACCATCTTTATCACTTACTACCCTACCTTAATTTATAAAAACATAATTTTTCTTCATATCTTTTTTTTTTTCCTAAATTAAGATGTAAACTATCCTATCTTTCAAGTTGGATCAAACTGCACACGGTGTGCAAATTTGATTAAAATCGGTTAAGTAGTTTAGGAGTCCATCGCGGACAAACAACGTGACACGTAATTTATATATATTAAGAAGATAAGAAGATTAAGAAGATAAAACAAAATCCACCTCGATCTAAAAATAACGATTCGTAAAATAAAGGAAAAAATCCGAGGTCAAAACCCCCAGGCACTAATTTATTCATATGTAGTACCTACAATATTTTTTTATAATTATGTATTTCACGTAAGGGTTACATAAATAATTGTGACTTTATCGAATTATTTAATTATTTTGTATAAAAATCAAAATAAAAACCCATCCACGGACCAACTGCGGCAAGCGTAGCTTATCCTGATCGATCGACCCGTGCGGCTGTTATTACTTAGCCACAAGCCCCTCAGTAAAATCACACTTATATAATATAATATAAAGTAATATTATAAAGGCGAAAGTTTGTGAGTGTGTGTAGATATGTGTGTATGTTTGTCTTTTCTTCACGCTCAAACGGCTGGACAGATTTGGCACACAGATAGTTTATAACCTGGATTAACACATAGGATACTTTTTATCCCGATATTCCCACGGGATCGACACTTCTGCGGGTGCAGGCGCGGGGCGCAGCTAGTATGAAATAAATATAAAATATAGAATATTAGTTACCTATTACTGCCAATATAAGTCGAAAACGAGCGCGAACATGGTGCCATGTTCGTACTCGATTTCGGCTTAGCTGAATGAAATATAACCCAAAAATCTTTAACATGGCATAAGTTTCATCACTGTTGAGAGTTTGATCCAGATCCCATACAAATTTGCCCATGGTTCTTTCTCATATTAACAAGTACCTAGGTACTTAGCTAGTTACACAAAATTAATATGAACTGAACTTAACCTCTATCAAATTTTAATTAAGTTATCTTTACATCTATACACATAAAAGTGAAATAGTCGCTCAGAATCTCGATGGTAAACATTCGGTATTTAGTCGTTCGTCATAGCAAGATTTCGAAGTTCCGTACATCGCGATTATGAACATTCTCAATTAAATAATTTGTTTTATCCATAATGAAGGCATTCAAAAGATCACAACTCTAAAAAAAACAATGGTGCCGATTCTCTTGTTCATAAACTAAATTAAATTTAAGTTCAGTGCATCTTTTTCTTTCCATTTCATTAAGAAAAGGACAGAAGATAAATTTTAGTTTAGTCCTGTTAAATTAATCAGCGCTTGACGTAAATTGACGTAGTTTTAGTCGGCAAGTTTTTAATCACGTCTAAACTTGTATGGAGAGTGACAGGCGATGATTAATTTGACAGGACTAAACTAAAATTTATCTTCTGTCCTTTTCTTAATGAAATAGAAAGAAAAAGATGCACTAAACTTAAATTTAGTTTAGTTTGTGAACAAGGGTATCGGCACCAGTCTCAATTAAATAATTTGTTTTATCCCTAATGAAGGCATTCAAAAGATTACAACTCTAAAAAAAAACAGAGGCCGTGATCTTTAAAAAAAATAAAACTGTACTTAACTTTATTTTATTCATAGGATGGCTCATTGAGTGTAGAGGAAACCTGTAAGGATGAAGATGGGAAAACCGTGGATTGCCCAAAAAATGCGGACGACCGAAAAGATATAGACAGTTCATGTGGATTTCTGTGCTTCGTTTCAGAAGGGCTTGGACTTAGATCACCAGTAAGTAAAAAAAATGAATTTCCTACTATTTCGATGCCTTCTAACATCCTAAATCTATCTACGTATACAATTATAAAAAAAACAGTAGAATCCGGTGTCTGTCTGTTTGTTTGTTCGCGCACTTCTCCGAAACTACTGAATGGATTTTCGTGTAGTTTTCAAATGTAGACAAAGATTAATTTGGAATAGAATAGGCTTTGTGTCATTCAAATCGGATGTTGTAAAAAAAAGTTATCGCTATACAAGATGGTATTCTGTTAACGACACGTTGTGTTGTGCGTAATTTCTGAGAGTAACCCAACAAAAAGTACTAAGCTTGTATGAATTCACGTTTAGTTTATTTTGAGTACATAAAAAAAGAAATTCTTTTCTATAAATAAAAAATCTATTGCCGCATGTATGAAAGATCATCACTAGAGAATGGTTCGACCGATGTAACATTTTTTTTTTGTTGTATGCATAAATTCATAATTGTCTAGACAAGGTTTGCATGAAAGAAAATTTTGGAAAATCCACCGCAAAAATCGGAAGTACCCGGGCGACGCCGGGTACGAATAGCTAGTATGAAATATATACATACATAAACTCACGCCTTCTTCCCATGGGGGTAGGCAGAAACTACAGAACGCCACCTGCTACGATCCTTACATAGTCCTTTTGCCTCGTTTACGTTCATACATCTGCACGCGTAGCATGACCACCGTAGAAACGAGTTTTGTCGACGGAAGAGTAGACAAAATGACTGATAAACAATCACAATCTCTAATTTTGTCTATTCTTCCGTCGACAAAACTGTTTGACGAACTTGTTTTTATCGAATTTGTTTTTATCGACTTTGTTTTTATCGACTTTGTTTTTATCGAATTTGTTTTTATCGGCTTTGTTTTTATCGACTTTGTTTTTATCGACTTTGTTTTTATCGACTTTGTTTTTATCGACTTTAAAAACAAAGTCGATAAAAACAAAGTCGATAAACACCACCACATTTATTCTACTTTCATGTTGTTTTTGCCACACCCAATATTCACAAACAAAGTCGATAAATACAAAGTCGATAAATACAAAGTCGATAAAAACAAAGTCGATAAAAACAAAGTTGATAAAAACAAAGTCGATAAAAACGAAGTCGATAAAAACAAAGTCGATAAAAACAAAATCGATAAAAACAAAGTCGATAAAAACAAAGTCGATAAAAACAAATTCGATAATATAGTGATGCAACGAATACGAATACGAATATTCGTATTCGCCGAATAGTAGACATTTACCGAATATTCGTATTCGGCGAATATTAATACGAATACTAATACGAATATTTAAAAATTAATATGTTTGTACGCAAATCTAATTACTGGCAGACTTGGAAAACGCGCGTCGTCGGCACGTAAAAATACGACGTGTGCAAGCGCCTTAACCGCAACGACGACGCGACGGGGGACTTCCCGGCCATAGTTTATACAGTGCCGCGGCCCGGGAGTTTTCCTATCATTACGAACCATGGCCTGATTGATTCATTCATTCCTTTCATTTCATTTGTCAGTCGAAAGCACAAGTCAAGCAAGAGAGTATTGTTTTATTTATTTTCTGAGGTTGCTGCGAAGTGAAAGGAGTTGAAGTTGAATAGAAAATGTCTTCTCGTAAACGAGATCAAAGTGACATATGGAAACACTTCGATAAATTACCAAATAAGTAGTTATATGGTCTGTATTTCTTTTGAATGAACAAAATAAACAAATGGTTATTAAATCGAAACTACGCTGAAACGGAACAAATCCTTGAGATAATAAAGTAACAAGGTATATTTGTTGCAACTGTTTATATTATTTATTATATTCTTTATATTTAGGTATATTCTTTTCTATTTACATGTAATGTTATATTTTGTATTTAATTTTCTATGCACATGTACAGACGCCAGCACATCAAGCTACTACAATCTGTCAAATTTATTTTATAGATTTTCAACTTTATCACTGATGTCTAAGGTTCAAAGTTGATTGGGAAAATTTGACAGTTTCGGGTAGCTTGATGTGCTGGCGTCTGTACATAAAATTTTATATTTATGAACACACTCGCACACACACCCACACCCCCCCACACACACACACGCACATGCACACAAACAACTTTAACAAACATACACTCAGACAAACTGCCAACCATTCGCAATTGTACCACGTTGACAATTCTTTACTATGTGTTACAATGGGGGGACCTGGAGTTCTAAAATACAGGCTTAGTTTAGACTTCAGATCTCCCACAAATTATAAAATTTTGTCAAAATATCTGTCAACTTATGATTTATATAAATGTAATTTGTGGAGATAAATAAACATAATTTTTATTTATTTATTTAAAAGGTAGGATAGTAAGTCCTAAGTAACTTAGACGAACGTTAGTAATAGCTGCGTCTATGTAGTACCTGACTATTAGTCTTTTATTACCATGGCGAGATATTCGTATTCGTATTCGCCGAATAGTAGGTTTGATATTCGTATTCGTATTCGTAAAAGTAGTATTCGTTGCATCACTAATAATAACAAATTCGATAAAAACAAATTCGATAAAAAACAAATTCGATAAAAACAAATTCGATAAAAAGATTTTTTGTTATCGACTTTTTTAATGCGGGAACATTAAATTGCGTTTATTATAATAAACTTATACTAAATTACACGACAAACTTATATAACATCGCGAGTGTCGCGGAGGATGTCTGTACTGTGTAGGACATAGGTACGTCCTTTCCCGTCGGTGATCGGAACTTCAATCTTTTGCCCGCGACGATGGCGTGCTTTTATATCTGTAGGAATGTAGGTACTCCTAGTAGCGCAATCCTTTTGGTGTTGTAGCCTGACGACGTGATGTCCAACATCCCCCACCCGATCAACGGACCAATAGGCGATTTTCTAAGCTAGCGAGCGATCCCGTAAGTAGGTTAAACAATAGGAGCGAGCGAGATAGAGAGCCGTACTCTTCTAAGCCGTGGTAAGGCTTTTGGAACAACTTTATTTAATTTATTTAGTTTGTTAGAGTTTTCTCGTGTTACACTTTGTTTTTATCGACTTTAAAAACAAAGTCGATAAAAACAAAGTCGATAAAAACAAAGTCGATAAAAACAAATTCGATAAAAACAAATTCGATAAAAACAAATTCGATAAAAACAAATTCGTCAAACAGTTTTGTCGACGGAAGAATAGATAAATTAGAGATTGTGATTGTTTATCAGTCATTTTGTCTTCTCTTCCGTCGACAAAACTCGTTTCTACGGTGGTCATGCTACGCGTGCAGGTCATACACGCACCTGGCCTTTCTGAAGAACATCACCAATAAGGTCAGTATATTATTATGTCCTCCTAGGGCGACCCCGCCCGGCCTTTCCCTTTACATCAGCCTTGTAAATACATTTTGTTAGTCGCCTTTCATTCATTCTCTCAACATGCCCAAACCATCTCAGCATACCCTTTTCAATTTTTGTCACTACATCTTCTTTTAAATCACACCGCTGTCTTATCACATCATTCCTCAGCCTATCATTCATAGTCAGGCCACACATGCTTCGCAAGGAACGCATTTCCACAGCATTTATTCTAGTTTCATGTTGTTTTTGCCACACCCAACATTCACTACCATACATAAGCGTGGGCACCAGCACACCATTGTGAACAGCCAGTCGAGCCTATTTAGACATCGACTGGTTGGTCACAATCGCATGTATAGCACCATTCACTTTGTTTCCCGCGTTTACTCTCCTTTCCACATCTCCATCAATCTTCCCATCCATTGTAAACAGACTCCCCAAATATATAAACTCACTTACTTGCTCCACACTCTTATCATTTATTTTCACATCACACACCGATACATCCTCTCCTCTTTCAAACACCATGACCTTCGTCTTATTCACATTTATATTCATCCCTTTCATCTTATATGCTTCACCCATCACAGTCACCATGTCTTGCAACTGTTCTGCTGATGATGCAAGTAGAACTTGATCATCTGCGTAGATAAGGCATTTGACAGGCAACTCATTCATCCTCAATCCGCACTCACCCTCTTTCAAATCTATCAGACAACTATCCATGTACAACTTGAACAGCCACGGTGACGCTACACAACCCTGTCTAACACCCCTCGAGATGCAGAACCAGTTCGTGTATGCCCCATTTATCCTAACACAAGCACTGGAATCCTTGTATAAAGATTTCAGTGCCCGTACCAAGCGCCAGTCCACACCGTACTTGGATAGTGTCGACCACAGTTCTTCCCTCCACACACTATCATAGGCCTTCTCCAAATCAACGAAAGCACAATAGACGTTCTTGTGCTTTGCTAGATGTTTTTCGGTTATGCACCTTAGGGAGAAGATCTGATCCATACAGCCCATTCCCTCTCTAAATCCTGCCTGTACATCCCATATTTTCTCATCTGTCACTCTTATCACTCTATTTATCAAAACCTTCGCATACAGTTTGCCGACAACGCTCAAAAGACTAATGCCGCGGTAGTTTTTACACTCCTGCTGAGAGCCTTTTCCCTTATATAGTGGTACGATTACAGCCTTGCACCAATCATCCGGCACACGGCCATATCTCCAACACATATTAAAGATTCGGCACAACAGGCTTGCTACCACCCCACCACCGCCTTTCAGCATTTCAGCAGATACTCTATCGTACCCTGCAGCTTTCCCAACTTTCATCTCTTTCAGCGCTCTTATAATCTCATCTATTTCTATCGCATTTTCGTCATCTACATCTGAGTTTGGGTCTTCAAAACTGGCGTCTGCCCAGTTACCCACTCCTTGCACACTATCCTGACAACTAAATAAACTTTCAAAGTATCTCTTCCAGCGTTCCAAGACCTTACATTCTTCGCTTAGTAAACATCCATCTTCTGCTCTTATAATATTCATACTCGATGTTTCTGTCACTCCGCGAGCCAATTTTACCTGTTTCCAGAACAGCTTAACATTGACTCTGAAGTTATCAGAGAACTTCCTGTTATACTTTTCTTCCTTTAAATGAAATATATGTATATTAATAAATATATATTTTAAATACATAATATATCCAATATTCGAAGGAAAAAAATATTAATAGGTGAAATAAACTACTGCTCTACTTTATTGAATAGGTAACTCAGTAGAGGCTCGGCCTCTACTCTCGAAGCCTCTTCTTAAAATTCACATCACAGAACATACTATTTTAACAAAAAGAAATAATTTAGGTAGGTATGTGTGGTGAAACTCTTTTTAAAATTCGCGCTAACAGGCGCGAATTTTATTCACGATGGTACGCGAAAGTGTAATCATTTACAAAAAAAATATATTACCCAAGTATCACTTAGTCTTCAAACATCAAGATATTTTATAACATTTTGTATACGTTCAAAAACCAAGGAATTTACAAAATAATCGAAATAAATTATATTGGGACATCAAATTATAAAGTGTGCTCGTTTTAGAACGTCACTGAAAACATTCAGAGTCAAAAATTTACTGAAAAAACTTCGGAAACAAAATGATGACTTTGAGTAAGTTGTTAAACCGTATAATATTTTTTCTGAAATTATAATCTCAATAATGTATATAGATTTAACTCTTTATCACTTGCATACAAACTGAAATTATTATCAATAACGTGAGTTCCGGAAATCACGCCCTCTGTCGACATTTTGTCAAAATTGAAATTGTCTTGTGGTGTGATAGAGTGTAGGAGGTCTTGTTCTCGGCTTCTTGGTAAATTACTGTGAAATAGTTTCATCATGGCGGAAGTAAGTATTCTTCAAGCTTCTCATGTTTTGTTTGGTATTCAGTCATAAGACTTTCATAGTTGTAGTTAATTTACATTTTGCGGGGCGAGCCGGTGTTAATGGGGAACAGTCTACGTCATTTACCAATTTTATTTATTCCTCGCATTCTCCTTCGATTAGAAAGGGTGTAAGAATCATTTAAAGAACAAAGTCTTTACTGTTCTCAGGATAGTGTACCTATTGTCTCCCTATTTGCTTATTTAAAACGTCACCGGGGTACAGGCTAATTGACGCATGTGATTTTGGAGCTCAACTTGGGCCCTTTTCTCGAAGGTCAAGTTTACGGCCTCACTGATATTATACTTTACTGTAGGTATTCATGACCATGGTTTCTCTGTGCTGGAACGAAATAGAAGTAGTTTCAGTCACAATGCATTGACGTTATGTAATACCTTGTGTAGAAGTGGCTTGTAAATAAGTCACTAAGCTGATTTCGACCCTGACACAGCTGGCACTGATTGCAATTTCGCGACTTTGCTAAACGTGTAAAGCTTCACCTTGGTTCGTGTGATAAGGGCCTGTGGCTGAGTTTTTAAGTACAATTTCAAGGTTAATGACCCGTAAGTCCCGTACAGTTTTAGTATATCTCATAAAATACCTACGTAATGTTAAATAAAACGTTTTTTAGGATGGACCAAAAAGAACCCCATACTATGCTGATCTTGGAAAGAAGGCCAATGATGTCTTCTCTAAAGGGTACCACTTTGGTGTGTTCAAACTTGACTTGAAGACCAAGAGTGAAACAGGTGTCCAATTTACCAGTGGAATCACATCAAACCATGAAAGTGGGAAGGTAGGCAAGGTACTAATGTGAATATGAATGTTCTGTAGCTAAACTCATTTACAAATGTACTAATGAGGTAGCTATGTCACAAACATATTTATATGTGTATCTGATATCATTGTTTCTAGTTTCTAACAATTTCATCTTTGTATTTTAATTTACATGTCATTCTATTTTTACTATAAAACTTTAAAGTAGAACTAGCATTTTATTACTTTTATATAAAACAAAAGTAGATAGAGTACAAAGATGTAAAAATAGCTTCCATTATGATTTTGATAATGAATCCAATAAAGCTACATTGTCATTTCACAAAAATAGAGAGGATATTGTTCTAACTTACAGGTGTTCGGTAGCCTTGCATCGAAATATGCAATTAAGGATTATGGTCTCTCATTCACTGAGAAATGGAACACAAACAACACACTTGCCACTGACATTACTATTGCAGACCAAATTGCTACTGGGCTTTCTGTTACCCTCGAAGGAACGTTCGCACCTCAAACAGGGTAAGAATTTGGACAGAATGAAATAATTACCATTTTGCCAATTTTGTATGCTATATTAAAATGTTTTAGGTTACAGTTTATTTGGACAAGTTTTGGCAAAGATGCCTTTCATCATTATATTATATAAAATTAAATTTGCAGGACCAAGACCGGTAAACTGAAGACCTCATTCACCAATGAGATAGTTGCCTTGAGCACTATCTTGGATTTGGACCGTGCTGGTCCTATTGTGGATGTGTCTGCTGTCTTAGCCTACCAGGGCTGGCTTGCTGGTGTGCATGGACAATTTGATTCACAGAAGGCCAAGCTCTCCAAGAACAACTTTGCTCTTGGTTATAATTCAAAGGACTTCACCTTGCACACCAACGTGTAAGTCATTTTTCTTATCTACATCATCAAAATTCTTATGTATACTTACTCCGACTATACATGACCATCAAAATGTAAAATAATAATATTATTAATGTGAAAGTTTCACGTGGCTTTGGTCATGGCACAGGTAGACTACAACATGGAATAGGACATAGGATACTCATATAGGATATGATACGTTTTTCCTGGTATTATGTTCCTTTGAGATAATTTTATGGAAAAATCGACACTTTCACTCATCTCAATCTAAGTGTATATGGCACTTGATAGTTACAGGCTGAGTCACTGCTATTGATTTTATATGATTGCATAACATTTGGCCTAGTTAGTTGAGGCTTTAGCAAAGGATGCATCTCTCGTTATGCAAACCAGTAAATACTAGCTAAGCACCAAGGCAGTCTGCTAAATTATTTCTTATACATTGAAAGGCGTCTAGTAAGAACTAGCTCTTTCCGTGACTTGACGTTTTTGCAGACTAAGCTAAGGCGCCATCTCAACGGTCGAGAAAATAGCGGCGATAGTCTCGCCGTGGCATCAAATTCAATAAAAACTCTTGAATCGATCTCCACACGGGGATATCATCACGGCGATAATTTGAAGGCACAGCGGGATTATCGCCGCGATTCTCTCGTCCGCGTAAATGTTTTCATAACCAGCTTTTCAAACAATCATTAACTATCATTGTAGATTTTAATAAAACATCATTTGTTTACATTGCTATACAATGTTGTTTTTTTGTTGGATGTAGTGATAACGGAAAGGAATTCGGCGGTTCCATCTACCAGCATGTGTCGGAAAAGATCGAGTGCGGTATCTCCATGAAGTGGGACACTAACTCTTCTGAAACACTGTTCGGTGTTGCCACTAAGTTTACGATGGATGCGGACGCTTCACTGCATGCCAAGATCAACAACAAATCTCTCTTTGGTCTTGGATACCAACAAAGACTGCGCCCTGGTGAGACTTAATCATTATCAACTTCCTATTAATATTGATTTGAAAATGTACATTAAAATTTTTATAAACTTCCTATTGAAGTTATCTCTCAATCTTTCTACGAACACTTAACTATTTCATAAGCTTCATACATATAGTTTTATTGATCTAAGGATTATAAATATGGCTTGATTCATTACTACTGAAAATGATGATAAATCATTGAAAAATGTCACCATAATATGATGATAATAATATCATTTATATGAACATACTGCTACTTAAATTCAACATTATGTCAGTTACTTCATACTTTTACTTTCTACAATTGTATTATTAGTTATCTGAATAGTATCGGTTTATGATAATATTACAACAGGTTGGAACTTCAATGTTCTCTTATATCAGATCATATGATCTGTAAATCATTGTCCCGTTTTCTCATGTGCGTGATATACGTTATCTATATTATCAGTTATCACAGAAAGCCTACTGCAGTGGAGATTTTGTTATATAATGTTATCATTATTTGCAGGTATCATCTTGACGCTGTCGGCGGCTATCGACGGGCAGAACTTCAACGCTGGCGGACACAAAGTTGGCGTCGCCCTCGACCTCGAGCCCTAAGCACTCGGAGGCGCTTCGGCTTTTAGACTTGTAGATAATAATACATAATGCCACATTTACTGTTATTTAATAATAACAGAAAAGGAAGCATAACTATCAATCAATTCAAACAGTATCTTCAAGTGTTATCTGAATAGTGTATTCTGCGTTCAAAACGCAACAATAAAATTGTCATACACCTAATTACTTCGTCTTTGTAAATGCAAGTTTGCGCCGTCAGTCAATATTATAATTTCTATTTCAAGGCGGCGGACGCTTTTATTCTCGAAATGTTATTAATAGTTCTTAATGTATTATGTATTAGCACGCGGCGTATAAGCATCCCTGTTTTGCAAAATGTCAAGAATCTACATTACGTCACCCACGCCAGTTGTCTTGTAAATAAGCACCTATGGTGTATTATCCTATTGATTGAATGGTAATAAAAATGAATAGTCTGTTGGAATCAGCGCGCACGTGTTTTATTAGACCTTTTTTCCTTATGTATGTCCGCTATTCGTTACAATAAGGTTTTCGAAGTGGTTAGGAATTATATTTTTTTTTTTACTGTGTTGATATTTATTATAATTTAACTGTCGTTGTATAATAAAGCTTTTTTGCTATCGTTCTGTTTAAATGTTTCCAATACATACAACTACGGTAGTGTTAAGAAATAAAACTCGCAAGTTTTCACAAATTAATAAGGTTCATAGGTCATCATTATTATTCAGTTGAAGCACATGGTATTGGACTAATTGAACAAACAAAGGTTATTTACTGAAAATAATTTATATAAGTAAGAATATTAATTGGTACTACAAAGAGGGCTACTGTATCATTTCCTCCTCCATGAGTTTGGCCATCCACTCTGGCTCTGCAGCAGCTATCTTCTCTATCAGACTGTTCACCTGGTAACACAGACTTTGTATTTGTTTGTCCCACTGTGGTAAGATCTCACGTGCTGAAAACATGTTTTAAATATCAGTGATAGAAAAAAAAGTAAGGTTCCGTACTACCACGGGAAAACTGGCGAAGAATAGGTACTTGCAAAGGGTTGCCACTGAGAATTGTAAAATAACAGGTAGTGATGCCATATGCATCACATATTACTTTGACAATTTATTCAGAAGCGAAAGACGACTTAACACTATTTCGTATAGTCCCAGTCGCCCCCACATGGATTGCCACCAGGTGGCAATTGGGAGAAAAAAATCCCAGTTGCCACCGGGTGGCGACTGGGACCTTATTGCCCCCACTTCAAATCGCTGTACATTGCGGCGTGGATCGCCAAACCCCCTCATCACTATATTTCTTACAGCCGCGATGACGGGGTTGGCGGTCACATTGCCAATGTGGTTTTATTAGTAGATATGTGATATTTTTTAGGGACATACAAACAAGATTTTCTTTATTGTAGTTGCTTTTAATCACTTATTATTATTAATCATAAAAACCTGGTGTAAATTCGTATCACAGAAAATCTTAGTTTTTACAATAATTATAAGTACTAGGAACAAAAGCTAGTCATCATCAGCCACAGATAATCAAATTACATATTTACAATAACTATGTTTTATCAATCAAATTACTTAAACGTAAAAATTACCTCATAATCATAAAAACTTGGTGTAAATTTGTATACAACAGAAGTTTATAAATAACAGCCGCGGCTGGAAGGTAGAATTGAAAAGTTCTTAGGAACGTGCATATATATTATTGCCTGTGAATATAATTACTCAAAAATAAGAATCATGCGGCTGCACGCTCTTAAGTGATAAATCATAGGCGTTAGTGACTTACTTTTATCTTTATAAATCCATTGCATTTTTTTTTCCTTTGGGTGCACTCCCACGTTTCTACGTCACTTTTGTTTTTTCTTTTCAAATTATACTGATGTCCTGCACGAAGAATAATTGTCCCATGTCGTCTTTTTATATATAGTATACTTTGTCCGGAGCTGCAAGACGCACTTTGCTTTGACATGATTATAGATAGACTAAATTGCATTTCAATGTCATAGATGCAAAAGCCGGTAAAGGGTAGGGGAAGGGAATGACACATCTATTGTGATTTGTGTACTCCTTATCGCTGAGTCGGTTTTGGAGTGCTTCAAACAAAACAAATGAATACCGACTATAGGCGGCAAAAAATAGCAATAGGTAAACTAACGTTTTACAAGCTTTTACGATTGTTTACACAAAAATAAAAGGATTGTTATACCTACCACAATCACATTCATGAAGTTTTAACTAACTCCTTCATTTTGACGAAACACGTGTTTTATGACTTAATCCGTCGGGTAGTTTATTGTGTGCATTGTTTGTATTGGTGTGGTTTTATTGATAATATTTTGTGATGTTCTTAAATCTTGTTTGTATGTCCCTAAAAATATCACTTATCTACTAATAAAACCACATTGGAAATGTGACCGCCAACCCCGTCATCGCGGCCGTAAGAAATATAGTGATGAGGGGGTTTGGCGATCCACGCCGCAATGTACAGCGATTTGAAGTGGGGGCAATAAGGTCCCAGTCGCCACCCGGTGGCAACTGGGATTTTTTTCTCCCAATTGCCACCTGGTGGCAATCCATGTGGGGGCGACTGGGACTATACGCACTATTTAGTTTGAGACATAAAAAAAAAAAATACTGACGAGATTGGAAAAATCGGAACAGAACATCAGGCCAGTATTCAGAGGCGTGTAACCACATGAACTGAACAGACCAGATACCTACCAAATAAAAATATCACTTCGTAAAATGCTCACGAGCAGTAATGTATAGGTATCGAATAATTCTGTGTCAATTTCGATTATAATTATGTAATTTGTTATTCGACTTTTGTTGCTGACCTTGTAAGCACTCCTACGAACGCTGAAGCTTCGGTACTATTAATTAGTTGGCTTGTAGGGTTCTTGTTTTACGTCTGACGCAGCTGAGAATTTATATCGGTCGATGACGCGCAAGAAGAGTCAAGAGTAAACTGTTGACACTGCAGCCGTGTCATTTGCCAAATAATAGGTGTTATATTTAATGAAAGTATAATTATATACAATATTGGAAATCTTTACTAACTAGGGATAACTTAGTGGAAGCTGACTATTCACCAGGTATATACTTAGCAATACCTTTGACATATTTATATTTACCATTTATTCGTTATTTCTGTTATCGCAGTGTTAATGTATTTTAACATAGCTACCTACTTGTTTAGTGTTTACTATCTAGTGGATATATCACACGTTTATATCTTAAAGTATTTACGTTATGACTATGCGTTGATTGATTTTGATTGATTATATTGTTGTGTTGCAATAACCAATGTTTTTTTTTCTTCTATTGATTAGGTATCTTATCAACACTGATAAGAGAACTTTCGATGTGGATTGACATTTGACCGATTAAAACTTAGAAGTTCCTAAACACTACAGATTGAGGCGGGCCGCGCCGCAACGCAACGCATTGCAAAAATCCTCCTTCACGACTTTCGTACATTTTCTATGAACTAACGCACATTACAGGCGGGCCGCACCGCACTTTTTAGGGTTCTGTACCAAAATGGTAAAAACTTTACAAAAAAAAAAAATCAACCGTCTTCCAAAAAAACACTACAAAGCTAAAAATAACTTTAATTTCGGAAGTCGGTGTCTTTGGTTTTGAATTTTCGTTTTTTGCCACCGACTTCCGAAATTAAAGTTATTTTTCGCTTTGTAGTGGTATAATAAGTGATCAAACGAACTTACCTGTTGTGAAGTTCGATCATTATTATACGAAGGGCTTCGTTCGAAGATATAAAATTTACATTGCAGCTTCCTCGCGTCAGTCGACAACCAATCGCATATTTAGAGCTGAAAGCAAAAACTAAACGCACAAGTGTAGCTATTCACGCTCTATACGTCATCTGTCATTATTTTAGAGTAAGAAGAGAATCTCAATTTTTCTGGGGTAGGGTAGGGAGGGTTCCCTATATCTTCGAACGAAGCCCTTCGTATAATAATGATCGAACTTCACAACAGGTAAGTTCGTTTGATCACTTATTATACTTTAGGCTTCGTTCTCGATATAAAATTTACATTGCAGATGTTGAGAGTTTATGAGGAAAATTGAGATTCCAAAAATGAAATTATAAATAAAATAACAGATTAAATTCTTTTAGTTTTTTGGACACAAATGACATAATAAAATGGCAATATTAAATAAACATGAACATGAACATCATCATCATTCATGTTAATATTGGACTTATTGTCCAACTTTAAAAAAGTTTTAATCAAATTACCATAATACCATCAAATCTAATTGAACTTCTAATTGAATATTGAACTTCTTGTCTAATTTAGTTTTATACTTATTTATAGCATGTAATAGTTATAAGTACCTAACATTCATATTATTTAATTAAGTATTTTGTTCAGCATAAGCATAGCATGACCAAATTCGCTTTTGTCCTATAATAAAATCTAGCGAAAGGTAGAAAAGAGCTATTTATCCAGCCTGCTGTTTGCCTTATTATATCTATTGACACTCCCTTAGCGTTAGTAGTGTAGTGGGTATCGAGGTATGTCTAGTACTATGTCCTGAAAAAATACTAATATCTATGCTGCAAACAGAGAGTAGGTATTTTTTATCCAGTGAGAGAAACTAGATGATAGAGGTGGTAGAGGCAGAAACTTGTTTATGGGGCTTGTTCAATGAAAGTACTGAGTGAGTATTATTTCCCCTAATGCTCTGAATATAGTTGATTTAATCACGTAATGTACTAGCTGGAAAAAATATCTGACTTTTCAAAGAAAGCTAAAAGAGGATCAGTTGGCTGCGACCGGGTCCAGTTGTTTTAATAGCATCTGTACTTAATAGAAATGTGTACACCTGCTTGATTTACTGTGTTGTTACGTATTTTAATAAGAGACAAACTTAAGACTTTACTTGGGGTTCCAAGTAGTTTGATACTTGGCTCCAGGTGGTTTGATTTTTTATAGAAGCCTTTAGGTAGCCTCTTGATGCGGTCATCACCCCCATTTTTTGAGTCTATTATTACAGTAAGGGCTGACTTATGTAAATTTAAAGATCCCATACAAGGCTCTTAAGTTAAATTACTTGGTACTTGGGTTAAAACAATACATAATAATTGGCATAGATGGTGTAAATGGATCTATAAGTACCAACTTTGTTTTTTACAAAAGGCCCACCATAATAAAATTCATAGGTGACAGACAGTGTATTGTTGCAAGGCATTATTTGAAAGTGAACTTAACATAACAGCTGATGGGGAGATGGCTCGTCTTAGCCATGCCTTCCTGATAACATCCCGGTGGAGATAAACGAGGGTTATTCTCTCAGGCTTATGATGGCCAGTATGGCATAACTATAATTTATGTCGCTTTATTATTCTAATTTTTTTGTAAACATCTTAGTAATAGACTGAATGGGCATAAAAAAGTGGTTCGTCCACGACCAGGTAAACCTGGCTGGTTTCTAGGAAATGTAAGATTCATATTTTGCATTAATAATTGAAGCAAAAAGTCAATACCTATCAGGTTGAGCAAACTGAGTCACATTAATGTACTGAAATGTGGAGGTATTCATTTCCCAATTTATGTCAGGATTGGCTGTACCTATGTGATTCTTCATCTGCTTCTCTTACAAATGGCCAAATTTGTCTATCTTCATACCATTGCCAATATGCTTCTGGCAAAGTTATTTAAATGTGGGTGCTGAATACTTTCCCATTTGGTTAATATTATATGGAAATCTTATTATCAAACATGTAACATTATTTGTAAATGTTGTTTATTTTTAACAAAAATATTTTAAGGCTAAAAATATAGTGAGTGGTTCTAGATAATTTATGTGATTTTTCAGTCATTTTCCAGAACACATGAACCCTATATCATTTTCATTACAAACAGCCCCCCCCCCCACTTCTTGATACATCTGTAAATATTTCCAACTCATATTTAGAGTATGTATGCTATACTTTTCTGTAAACTACATGTTGATATTATCAGCCCACCGCTGTAGGTCTAGTTTGATATCTGGGTGAATGATAATCTTTTTATCATAATTGCTTTTATTATACAGTAGACCATGATATTTATGGTTAGATGTAATATTTTATGTTCTAATAGTTTGGTAGTAAAGCCAAACATATGTACTTGCCAGGCATGTGGCAGTCAATGTTCCTATTAACTGAGCAAGATCCTTAATACTACAACTCTGTTTTTTGGACATATTCCTCAATGGGTTTTTGTTTTTAAAAAAAACCTAAGAATTGGCATGACTGAGATGGACAAATTTTTTTTTTTTTTTTTTTTTTTTTTTTTTTTTTTTTTTTTTTTTTTTTTTTTTTTTTTTTTTTTTTTGAACAAATCCAAGACATTTGAAAATAGCAATTGGGTTAATGAAACCTCATTTTTCAAGCATGTTTTAAAATCAGAACTAATGCACAAGAGGTTTAGGTTTTTAAATTGTGTAACCACCGCTCTCATAATCTTAGAGAATACATAAGGTGCATAACACAAGACGTGGGAATGTATTAAATTCGTATAATTTTTCATACTGAAACCATCAATACTTCCTATGAGCTGGATTAATATTTGCCAATAAATAGAAGTCTTTTGAAATCAATGAATTCTGGAGAAATTAGAACTACTGCAGTTCTGTGATCTTTTCTGTTAAAATGGCACTTGTGTTAACAAATTTGTTAAAAGGCTTAAGGTTTAGGATTAATGTTTTGCTACCATTCAGTTTTTCAAAACAATAACACTTAAAAGATGTGAATTGATTGGCCTTTACATTGTGTGCAAGGAGAAATTGCACCTAATGCCAGCAAATTATTAATAGTTGTATGCATATCAAGGTCATTTAAAATATCATTTTATAATGACTGTTCAGATTGTCACTCAGTAAAAGGTATCGAGTATCCAATGACATGATTCAATATTGAATAATTGTCACAGATGAGATGCTTTGCCAATAAGGTAAGAAATGATTTAATCTTCCAGTGTGACTAACCTCTAGTATCGAGCACGGGTCTTATCCTGTGGTGGTGGGGCTTTGGGCTTTCTCACGGCATGCTGTAGCTAGTACTGGTTGTATTGTTGTGCTAGTTGATATTTCCTTGCATGATATGAGGACTGTGGTTTCTTGTGTCCCGGCCTCAGATTTGTCCTCTGTTGGTTGTAACAAAGTGAACCACTCAAGTTTCCCTGACGGGTTGTGGTAAAAGTATTTGGCTTTTTTTATAAATTGGTCTGTTCTTTGGCAAGCTTGTGAGACTCTTTATCTTTTCAGATAGGATGTTACCATGAAGGTAAGATAAGATGTTAGTGTTGTTACCATAAAGGTGATCATCTCTTCCTACTTCTTTAACAATGTCTAAGGATTTTTTGTCCAGGACAGAGAAAATAAGGTTTTTGTTTTTTCGAGATTTTGTTTGTGTGAACTGTAAGTCTGTTAACATCCTTCCAGCGTCACTGAGCTGGGAGATCTCTATCATTATTGTTGATTAGCATGCATCACCTAAAATGGTGCGTCCCTTCTTCAAAATGGTATTCCAAATATGGGCTTGTTTATTGCTCATTTTACACAACTGCCCCAAGAAGGAGTGTAATGTTTTATAGGCATATTAATGCATCAAATCCTAATGCTTGCCTTCCTGGAATAGAATATTAGTAGGCTCCGTGTCTAGCACAGGTGCTGGGTCAGGCCCAGGTAGAGCATCAGTTACAGCCATGGCTGTATTAGTGTTATCCGGGTTTTGTCAAATGGAACCAGTGGTTCGCCACAGTCAATAACTACTTCTTTTGGTTCATCAGTTTTGCAGTCTGCAAAAAGATAGAATTGACCCCGATAATGTACCTTATTATACATACCTAAGCGTAGCCTCGCGGACTACACCATTAAAATAGTTGAATGATAAAACTCGTGCGTTTATCTCGTAAACGCCCCGAATTATTTATTCGCGTCAATGCATCTCGTACATTACCCGCGTGGTACAATAAATATCGTATATAAGCCATGTGAAACACGTTTTTCTGTATAAAACGATAAAATAGTTGAATGATAAAACTCGTGCGTTTATCTCGTAAACGCCCCGAATTATTTGTTCGCGTCAATGCATCTCGTACATTACCCGCGTGATACATTATATATCGTATTTAAGCCATGTGGAACACGTTTTTCTGTATAAAACAATGATAAAACTCGTGCGTTTATCTCGTAAACGCCCCGAATTATATGTTCGCGTCAATGCATCTCGTACATTACCCGCGTGTTACAATAAATATCGTATTTAAGCCATGTGGAACACGTTTTACTTTATAAAACGTTTTAAAAACAATTGTTTTATTCGGTGAAGAAAAAATGAACGACTCTGATGAATCGGTGTTGTACCGGTATCGATTGTAATCTTCGGATATTTGGAAGATAATATTCCTTTTCATGTTTTCGTTTCGGCATGATAACTTACGCCCACTTTTAACACACTTTGAACTAGTTTTAAACACTTTAATAAATATTCTTTGAGAATTATAGCGTACTGGTTGCCGCGCAAACGTAAAGAATGACAGATGACGTATAGAGCGTGAATAGCTACACTTGTGCGTTTAGTTTTTGCTTTCAGCTCTAAATATGCGATTGGTTGTCGACTGACGCGAGGAAGCTGCAATGTAAATTTTATATCGAGAACGAAGCCTAAAGTATAATAAAAAAAACATACGCTACGACATATAACCTCCTTTTTTGAAGTCGGTTAAATAGGAACCCTTATGGTGCGGCTCAGTCTCTCTGTCTGTCACAGCTGGATATCTCAAGAACTACTAATGCTATCAACTTGAAATTTGGGATAGTTTTAGATGTCGTTTGCCCAACTATTTTACAATTAAGACAGAAATATTTTTATTTTTGCAACAGGAACTGAACGGGTGTCTTAAAAATTCGAAGTGGGGCTAGGCATGTGGGGGTATCACTTTTTCTGACTGATATTGAAGGTAAATCAAATTAACGCCATCTGTACCACACCTATAATTAAAAGCGAAGGTTAACCAAAAATACTTACTTTCAAAATGTACAACTGAGCTGATCTGGTCAATATATCCGTTCATCCGGCCTTCACTGATCATGTGGCTAGCAATCCTCTCCGCTTTGGCGGGCGGAGTCTCGAGCAACGCGCCCAGCTCTTCAAAAGTTATATTATTATACAGTTTACTAGCTGAAAGGAGGTTGTGTTCAAATACTGCGCGATCCAGTATCGTTGTTCCATCCGATGTAGTGGCCTGTTGCGAAATCAAAACAAATCGTTAATAGAGAATTAAACAGTATTGAAATACAAAATATCACAAAGTATAGAGTCGGGCCATAAAGTAAATAACGCTAGATCCAAGCTATTTCTAATGTGTGTTGATGTTTTGATCACGTCGAAAGGATAAATTAAGAGTGATTAATAGCGTGAACTGATAAAAGGTCAGATTCGTAATACTCGCTATCGGCACGTGTGTATATAGAAAAAGCAAAAGTGGATAGTTTAGATTAGCACGAGGCTTCGTTAGCCCACGAACGCACGGGCGCTATTTAACGCGACGTTTTTTAAAATGGGACCGTTCAAGTATTACGTAAGCACTATAGGGGGGCGGGGAGGTCTATGCTTTGCTTATTTTTTAACCGACTTCAAACAAAAGGAGGAGGTTCTCAATTCGCCGGGTTTTTTTTTTTTTTATGTATGTTCCCCGATTACTCGAAGACGGCTGAACCGATTTGAAAAATTCTTTTTTTGTTTGAAAGGGTATACTTTCAAGTTGGTCCCATTGTCATTTGGTCACGATCTGATGATGGGATCTTGGAGAAATCGAGGGAACTCTTCAAATATTAAAGGCACATCTATAGCGATTTGGGTATTTTTGATGAGCAGTTGACATAAGGCTATTGTAACTTAGATAAATTACAAACCAACCCACAAAAAAATAAAAAACTTTTTTACAAATAACAGAACCGACTTCCAAACTACAAAGTGGAAAATAACTTTAATTTCGGAAGTCGGTGTCAAAAAACTAAAATACTGATCTGATCCAAAGACACCGACTTCCAAAATTAAAGTTATTTTTCACTTTGTAGTTTGGAAGTCGGTTGTGTTTTTTGTAAAAAGTTTTTTGATGACATAGGGTGGGGGAGGGTCTAGAAGGTGATTACGTCAGCAGTAATTATTTACTTTTTTACACATATGGCAATCCACACAGTGTCTATGTTTGAAAATGAAACGCATATTCGGGGATTCCCACAAATAATGAATACGTTTAAGTTCTCGCTTAGAACCGAGTAGGGGGATTACCGCGTGCTATGGGTAATACGGGCTGGTATCCGCAACTCCACGTCAAAGCGCGTATTTTGCGTACTACCGCGTGCTATTCACTTGTCTAAATTTCTTTCGTCAACCTATTGCTCATGAATCAATAAAAACATTGAATATTTACATTAAAAGAAAAATGCATATACCAATGTTTACGTAAGCATGGGGGGGGGGGGTAAGAGCTTTGCTTACTTTTGCTGACAAAGGGGAGGGGGGTAAATAATTGTAATAAATCTGCTTACGTAATACTTGAACGGCCCCCATGCACTGAATTTTCAACACTCGGCTCAGCGCGCGCCGGTAGTTGAAAATCCATTTAAAGCCGCGTTAAAAAACCGTCCATGCGAACGTTGACCTAGGGCCTGAACACACGTACCACAACCACCACATCGCAGCGACAAACAGTGGACAAGCAGTGGTTACGTGTGAATAGTTGCGTTGTGGTAACTACAAAATGACGATGTAGTTGCCACACTAGCGACAACTAGTAATTGCGATGTGGTTACTTTGTGGCTAGTGTTTGCACTTTTGCAGACACAATGCGACTCCGGCTTTCAGAGAGAAAGCACGCCAACCAACTCATGGACTTCGGAGAGGAAACATTGTTGCTCCTCTAACTTGTAGCTTTTATTAAGAAGAACTAGAAGTTAGCGTCATTTAATTTTTTTATTTCCTTATTATCAAAATCTTAATAAAACTTCTTGCAAACGATTGCCCATGCTTTTTAGGGTTCCGTACGGTACCTCAAAAAGAAAAAAACGGAACCCTTATAGGATCACTCGTGTGTCTGTCTGTCACAGCCAATTTGCTCCGAATCTAATGGACCGATTAAGTTGAAATTTGGTACACATATGTATTTCTGTGACCCAAACATGGACGTGTAACGTAAATAAATGAATTTTGAATATGGGGGTCACTTTTTGGGGGCAAATGAGAAAAAAAAGTTTTAAAATTGTGACATATCAAATAAAAGGGCTTGTTACGAGGATCTCAAATTTTTTGTTTTGTTTTAATTAAATACATTTAAAGATATTTAAGAAAATAGATGAAAATTGACCATTCCTTGACCTTATCTCCGGAACTACGGGAAATTAAAATAAAATTACGGAGCATGGTTCTTCACACATAGATTACAGGAAAACCTATAAGAAGTCTATGGTCTTAAAATAACATGGTAAATATATCAATGTTGTGTGTAAAAACTTATATTTGCAGTTGGAATGTATGGGAGAACATGTATTTCAACCACAATGTTAAGTTTGTATTTAGGATAAATTCATCCGAACTACGGAACCCCTCATTGTGCGTAGTCCGACATACACTTGGCCGGTTTTTATTCTACGCAATTGGATTTTCCACTGTCCTGTAGTCCCAAATACACGGTAAATTCCGGACTCCTTCAATAAATAAATCTGTGTTAAGTCTCGCTGTCGGACATTTTGTTTACACACAACCAGCCGGTACTCCATCACAACACATAATTAATGACCCCGGGGGAGGGCGAAGGCGGGGTTTGACACAGTGTCGTCCGCAACGTTGTGTATACGATGTGGCCGGCCGCTAGTGCGCGGTCTCGCTGGTGGTTGCGTTGTGGCTACAACGTGGCCATGATGTGGTCGGTATCGCCCACATGGTTGATTTTGACGGCCAAATGTGGTCCGTGTGAATAAACTATTCATTTTCATACAAAATAGCGTCCGTCCACGTGTTGTCGTTGTGGTGTGGTTGTGGTACGCGTGATCGGGCCGTATTGTCTGCCTCTAACAGGAAATGACGTGATCTGTTAGTATAATGTAAGTGAAAATTATTAAAATCGAGATGCCTGTGACCATTGGTTGTAGCACAAACTCCATGAGCCGTTCGTTCCTACTTAGCCTGTACCGAATGATAGATATGACAAGTTGCCTTCTGGTGCGTCTGCATCAGAGCTTCAAACTCATGCAGTTCTGAACGTCTGATTATTCGATCTAGATACATTTTCTCTAAGATCGAATATGCTGGTAACTGTTGACATCTTTCATCTTTGAATAGAGTTGCTAGCATTCTGGAACGCTGCTGACCTGCAAGGCAAAATAAGAAATAAGCTTGTACCATAATTCACTAAATACTTTCGTTTGAAGATTACAGAGACAGGAATGATGTTTTATATATGTTTAGCGCTAAATGCATGTGAGGTGCAAGTGGGCCTATGGCCTAAGTCTTTCACAGAAGATAAAAAAAACTATTTGAGGAAAAAATGACCCGACTTTAAAAAAAACTACAAAGTGCAAAATAACCAAACGAAAGTCGGTGACTCTGGTTGTGTCGATTCTTTTTAGGGTTCCGTACCTCAAAAGGAAAAAAAACTGAGTCCTTATCGACTGTAGCAATAAACATTGTCGGATCTACATTTTAATTGACATTGGTGCCGATTCTCTTGTACACCGAACTAAACTAACTAAACTATCACTAAAATTCCTTACTTTTGGCTATGAAAATCTCAAAGCTATTCTGCAAAATAAATTCTCTAAATTTAAAAATAATTTTGACACATCTAAATCGAATTTGACAATCGCGACTCTACACGTGATACCTAACCACGTGAATCTTTTTAGAGCCGGAGGCGCGGAGGGGGGGGCAGCCTCGACGTATTTTATATGGATTTTTCACTTTTTGTATGGAAAATAAGAAAAAATATTACCTACATGTAGAGTGTTAGGGGTTTAAGGGTTTTATAAAGGGTGTCGAAATTTTCATTATTTTTGCGATTGGACACACCGTTTTCGAGATACAAGCAAAAGAAAAAAAAAAAATTAGTACTGTTTTTTCATCTGAAGTCGAGGTGTTGGTGTGAATTTTAGTTCATGACAACCAATTTTAATCCACATGTTTTTAGTCGCGATTAAAAATAGTCATATTTAGTTAGAAAATCTAAATTTTAGGTTAAAAACGTCAAATTCAGAATAGCAAAATTGCCATTTTCACTAAACTAATATCTCAGTGCCATCTTAGTGCTGTCAAACTAAAATTTAGTTAAGTTGTGTCGCTTTAGTCTATTTCAGAATGGGAAATCGTCGTTTGACAGGAATAAACTAAATTTTAGTGATTTTTAGTTTAGTTTAGAGGCATTTGTGACAAGAGAATCGGCACCAATGTTAATTGCTACGGTCGTTATAGGATCATTCGTGTCTGTCTGTCTGTCTGTCACAGTCAGTTTGCTTCGAATCTAATAAACCAATTGAGTTGAAATTTGGTCTAAATATTTATTCCTGTGTTCGAAACGAAGTGTAATGTAAATAAATGAAATTTGTATATGGGGTCACAAGAAAATTCACAACAAGAAAATTAAGAAAAAAATTGCAAACTATACTGAAAAAATAAAACTATATCAAATGAAAGAGCTTGATGAGGATCTCAAATATATTTTTTCATTATTTTAAAATAAATACTTTTAAAGATATTTAAGAAAATTCATGAAAATTGACCATTCCGCTTATCTCCGAAACTACTGAACATAAAATTTTGAAAAAAAAATACAGATAATGGTTCTTTACTCATACATTACAGGAAAACCTATGAGAAATTTATGATCTTAAAATAACATGGTAAATCTTTCAATATTGTGCGTAGAAACTTACATTTGCAATTGAAATGTATGGGTGAACATGTTTTTCAACTACAAAGTTAAGTTTGTTCTTGGGATAAATTCATCCCAACTACGGAACTCTTTATTTTGCGTAGTCCGACACACACTTGGCCGGTTTCTTCACCACCTAGTTGCGAAACGAAAGGTATTTAGGACTTTGTAGTTTTTTTTTTAAAGCCAGTGGTTCCTTTTTTATAAAATAGTTTTTATATGTTTTAGTTGTTGCCGACACAAATGCTTGCTATGTATTTATTTTTTAAATAAAAAATTAAAAAAATCTTCGAGATGAGAACCTCCTTTGTTAAAAATAAGATGAGTCTCGTCACTTCTAATAAAGTAAAAATACTAAGTAGATACTTACTACCTGCGGACGCCAAAACAGTACATATGAGAGCGTTCCTCAGACACGTCATTCGTTCGTCTTCGTGTATAATGTTGCGGTAAGACAACTCATTGTATCTCTGTGCCGCTTCTATAAACTTCCTATGCAAACAATAAAGACATACTAGAGTTTCTAAACCAATTTTAAGCTAGGTCACAGATGAAAACAGATGGTTCACTCCGCATTTTAGGTATGGAGCTACAAGTACGCGTCGGGCTCGTCTTGTCGGGTCAATTCAGTGAGCGTAACGTAGTCAGAAGATATAAGAGTTACGCGATAGAAAGCGAGGTAACTTCTAGGTGAATATAACTGTAGGTAATTAGCGCTGTGCGACCTGAATTGCACTTTATTGTGCCGCAGCAAGAGTCGCTTTTTATTTAAATGATTTTGCGGAGTGAATTATCTGTTTTTATCTGTGGCTATGCATGTTGATAGGCTGCAGCAATGGTGTTATACGTAAAGAGGTTGATAGGTTTCTTAGGCAACATTCGATTTATAAATAACGTAATACGAACACGCGGTATACAGCACGTTTCCTTTCACGCCGCGGCACGAATCTGAGTTCAGGCTGACTAACCTATCCTACCTTACCTATCAACCTCTTTTTAGTTATAATATCATTGGGCTGCATTGCAATCCAATGATATTTTCATAAAACCCAATTCACACTAGCAAATAAGCCTGATAAGCCATTGATGAAAAAGAGTTATGTCCTTTTCGAGTGGTAGTGACTAACTTCAGTGGGAGAAAGAGATGGAGCTATACGTACTGTAGAGCTTCATTTCTTTCCCACATTAAAGTAATATTAAAATAATACTGTTTTATGAGCTGGTGGTAGGCCCCCTGGTGTCAGTTTTTATGCCCCCATGGGCCACTGACTTGGCTTCACATGCCGTCGAGAAAATATCTGTCAGGCATGCCGGTTTCCTCACGATGTTTTCCTTCACCATTTTTGAAGCAAGTGATAATTATAAAATACGCATATGAATCCGAAAATTCAGAGGTGCGTCCCTTGGGTTCGAACTCGAGACCTATGACTTGGCAGTCCGACGGTCACACCAATAGGCTATTATTTATGCATTATAAGAATAGACTTGAAACAATACACTGAAGAAGCAATAAAAACAATACTACCATTTTGTTGCAAGCCAAGGAAACCTTTAAAATACTTCAATTTTGAAGATTCAAAAAGTCTTCCTACACTAAGGAGCAATCAATCTGCCGAGCCTTTTCCCAACTAAGTTGGGGTCGGCTTCCAGTCTAACCGGATGCAGCTGAATACCTGTATTTTACATGGAGCGACTGCCTATCTGACCTCCACAACCCAGAAACTGGGTAATACGATACCCCTTAGACTGGTTATCAGACTTTCGGGCTTCTGACGACCCGTAACGAATGTCAAAGATTCACGAATGGCAGCCGAGATCAACAGCTTAACGTGCTTTCCGAGGAACGGAGGAGTCTCGGTGTGTAAAGATGGTCACCCATCCACGGACCAACCCCGGCAAGCGTAGCTTAACCTGATAACTCAATATAAATGATTATTTCTAGCAATACCTTCTATAGTCTAAGACCCTGGCATAGCAAACTTTGTAGTAGATCTGTAGCTGTTCATTAGTTGTCTCCGCCTGTAACAGTGACGCTCTGTTCACGAATGCCTCCGCTTGCACGGGGTCATCTACCTCCAAGTACAGCCGAGCAATCTTCAGATATGTTTCTAGCTTATAATCTACAGAGTATTGCCTGAAAGAAAAAAACAAATTAAATAGATAATACATGTTCTAAAATTTACATTCAGAGCAGACAGACATTTTTTGTGGGTGACATTTCTTCTTTTTTTTATTTATAATTTGTATTGCGTTTTAAGTGCAAATCACATGTTTTACAAATTAACGTTTTTTAAATAAATAATTGGTAAATAATTTCTGATCAGGAAATATTATACAGGGTGGCAGGGACATCGACGCGAAAACTGTTACCATGGATTCAGTACATGATTCTGAAACCCGGGCATTGAAAATTTTCATTGGTTATAAAAATTTGGTGTTTCATAGAAAAGTACAATACCTACACGGTCAAAATGTATGGAACAGCAGATTTTTTGTTGTCCCTGCCAACTTGTATGAAATACATAATTATGTGCTTACACACATCATCATAGAGGTTGAGATTTTCTTTACTAAACCTGTGGCCATCATGGTGGACATGACCTAATCACTGGTCATGTCCACCATGATGGCCACTGGTAGGCCAAAATACATCATCTTAGATGTTAGTGTACTGAATGTTACATTGTTTTAAAACATATTAGTTTTAGTTCGTAATTTTGTTGTAAATTACATACTTCTGTCCAGTTTCCAATGGTATTCCCACCAGGACATTGGCAGCTTCTTTCCAATTTTGATTCCTCTCATAAATGTCTGCTAAGTGTTGTCTGATACTGGCCACCTGGAAATAGTAGTAGTATATAATTGTTAGTGTTATGTTTTATCCTTTTCTGTAGTAGCTTTTTAAAGCGTCCTGCAGACAGGCGCGACGCGACTCTAGTAGAACAATTTCTATGAAAACTTAATTGAAATTGTTCTGTCAGAATCGCGTCGCACCGTTGCGTTACGCTTGTCTGCGGGAGCCTTAATGCAGAGTGTCTTGTAGGTTTGTTTATGACTAAAGTCTGCTATAGAAATCATAGTTACAAATTTTCTTTCTTTCTTTCAGTATCTAAATATCTTAATGAGACAAAAGAGAAAATCATTCATTAGGCAAATTATTTGGATGTTTTTTTTTTGTCAAAGATTTCTGGTAATAAGTATTTATGTTTATTAATTTAGTAAAGTATTGAAATTTAAGTAAGTAATTATTATGGGAGTGCCTCCACTGCCAGCGTCGGCTCTTAAAAATAACGCCGTTCGTAACCGGCATGACATTAATTCCGGCAGCCGAGATTAAAAACATCGACTGCCGGCGTCGCCGGGTCCCATAATGGACACTGGCGGCGCGGCGTTTATGAAAATCCTTCCAGAATTCAGAACTCCCAACTAACTAACCTATATAAAGTATTTTTTTCTATATATTCTAGTCGTTTTTGGCACTCGCCGGCCGCTACCACGGCACCGTCCGCTTCGCTCGCTCAGCTCGTGCGTAGGGGTCACAGTTCTAACCTAACCTTTTTTGCAAGTAAAGATATTTAACCTAATCTGACTAGTTCAGTTCCGGGTACCTACTTAGTGCTTGATTACTGGAATTAATGGAAAGCATTGATTATGGAAATATAATAATGTTTTTAGGGTTCTGTACCCAACGGGTAAAACGGGACTCTATTACTAAGACTCCGTTTACGTCCATCTGTCTGTCTGTCCGTCTGTCACCAGGCTGTATCTCATGAACCGTGATAGTTAGACAGTTGAAATTTTCACAGATGATGTATTTCTGTTGCCACTATAACTACAAATAGTAAAAAACAGAATAAAATAAATATTTAAGGGGCTCCCATACCAACAGACATGATTTTTTTGCCATTTTTATAGAAAATGTTACGGAACCCTTCGTGGGCGAGTCCGACTCGCACTTGGCCGGTTTTTTTTTATTATGCCTACCCCGCCTATCTATTCCAGTATACCAAACCCGTTTTCAACTTTTTTTTCCAAACTCGGCGCCGGCAGCCAACTCAGCAACCGGCGCCGCCAGCCAATTCGGTAGCCAGCGCCGGCAGCAAAGGCACTCTCAATTATTTTACCTGTTCTTCAAAAGAAATGACTCTAGGTTGAATAACATCCAGTGCAAAGTGTGACACCTCCTGGGACACAGGGTCAGGCAGCAGAGCCAAGTGAGTGCTCACATCCGTCAGCAGCTGCCGTGATATCACCAAGCTCACATTCTCATTCACAACTGGAAACAACATATAAAATCTTATGTTTCAAGTTCATTTAGGCCCTTATTACAGAACGACACTCAAAACTCAAGCATTACTTATATGTTAGAGGGTTTGGTTTCCATATTTAGTCCTTCAAGTGTAATTAGAGAGTTGTAGTATTTGATATACCATTTTCTTTGCTTTTATTTGTCTTAATATTTTTGGGTTCCATTGGCCAAGGGTAAAACGTACAAATACCAAAGACAGAGAGATCAACAATCTCCCTAAGACAAACAAGATAATATCAAGACGACTAAAGTTGTTAGTGCCTTAGCCATTCCTTATTGGCTGTTACATCTAGAAAATAATAGCTAAGGTACTCTAACAACTTAGGTAAAATGAATTTATGAAATACTAGCTTCTGCCCGCGACTTCGTCCGCGTGGAGTAGCTACTTTGGGCTAACGCTATCTTTAATCCGCGACTCCGTTTAAATAAAGGTGTTTTTTATTTTTAATAATGCGTACCTATGTTATCTATTTTAGGTACCTACATCACGCTTTAATCAGTAAGCCGACGTTCGCACGGACGTAATAAAATCGCAGCGGGATTTTATCGCGCACTGTATTTTCAACTCTCGGTGTTAAGCCGAGCGTTGAGAATCCAACGCGCTGGAACGCACTCTCGTCTCAGCTCGTTGAAAAAACACTATTGGATTTTCAACTCTCGGCGCTAAACAGAGCGCTGAAAATCAAGAGCACGAAAAATAGAACCAGATCTCGATAGGGCAACATATAGTTTCCCGTGCGAAAAACACTCTAGGCGTAAATCTATTCCTACGTGCTTAAATGTTTGCCCCTGGGCCTTATTAATTGTTACCCCAAACGATACCTTCACTGGAAATCGCGCACAGTACTTGATCATTATTTTGCTGCGATGTTATTTTAAAACTGCGATATCTCCTAAGATATTTATTGAAATCGAATGATGTGAACGGCAATTTTGTTTTAAATTAAATACTTGTGATGAATAATGTATTTATTTGGATAAGGATTAATGTCATGTTTATAAAAACACCTTCGTAAATAACGCGTTACTTTTGAACAAATTTGGTTAGCATAAAAAAGGTTAGAGTGAGCCAACCTTAAAAGATAGACATATGCTGTCGCGGACTTTTTTTTAGAACTTTTAAAGGGGAACAATTCTGTCAAACATGATTTTTGCGAAACTTTAACTGTTTACGCAGCGCACGCAGCGGAAGCTCTCAAAAGGAAAAAAAATATCCCGATTTTGAAACATTCTTCATTGGTGCTCCGCTCCTATTGGTCTTAGCGTGATGATATTTAGCCTATAGCCTTCCTCGATAAATGGGCTATCTAACACTGAAAGAATTTTTCAAATCGGATCTGTAGTTTCTGAGATTAGCGCGTTCAAGCAAACAAACAAACAAACAAACTCTTCAGCTTTATATATTAGTATAGATACATACTTGCTTCTATAAAGGCTTTTAGACATTCTGCCAACTCTGTTTCAGTGCTTTTCAGTATTTCCATAAGAACATTGCGGTACCTAAAACAAAAATCAATATCATTATAATAAGGCTTCCAGTTGTTGGTAAATTCAATAACTTATAAAATTCAATAACATAAAGAAACTTAATTGTTCTTACTAAAATTGAGTAGGAGAAGCACCCAACAAGTAACCGTTGTACTTACTTTTCGGCTTGATCTTTGTGCAAGCCACCAGAATTTCTCAATTCGCTTAGATACTGACGTACGCCTTGTAAATTAATAGGCATATTGTTTTTCTTTGAATTTATTATTTTATTTTCCAGTAAATACAATTTCCGCACATGAAACTTTGACAATAGTGACAGATTGTGTGACAGGTTGAGAGAATCAGTGACAAAATTACAACAAAAAACAAAAAAAATGGTTGATGACCACAGATTAAACGACTACCATAGATGTTTTCACTATTTGCTAATACCGGTTTTACGTGTATTTAGCCATAATGTTACGGTTTTTAAGTAGTCGATTTATGATTTGTAATGGTCAGTCAAAGCATAATTGTAGATGGCGTGACCATAGCTTGGTCCAAATGGCAGTTTTTTTTTGGGTGGGAAATTATCAATTATTTTCTCCCGCTCTGGGTGGAACGGGAGGGCGTGTATATAAAAAAGTACTCTGTGCATACTGACACATAATCACACGTAAACGCACGACTTGGCCCTTTTCTATGCATAACGCTCATTCTTTACAAATCATTCAATCTTTAATTTTTGTATAATTATAAATAACCCATTTATTTTATTTTTCTGCATGTTTACACTATCTACAGTCAATAAGATAATGATAAGTGGAAGCGCGGAGTCTCCTAACATAAGTGTTAAGTAACGTGTGTATCCGCCATACTATTCGATATGTAATGTGTGTATCCGCCATACTAATTTGTTAATCTGTGGAACACTTGCGAAAATGTTTGATTGAGAAAAAAGTAATAAAAAATGGAGGAACGTCCGTAATGAAAAAGTGGTGCCTTTTATTGTGTCCAGAAGTATCTTTAATCCAAATAAAATATTAAACACGTGAACAAGGCGTTCACAAATCTGGCGACCGTGACAATGGAAAACAAAACGAAGATACGCTCCGTATTGCGTCGTCATTTTACAAAGTCTGCGAACGCATTCGAAACTGTACTGGACGCAAAGGACCACAACGAAATCGAGGCGAAGTCAAGCTACAAATATATGGAAGAATGCCACAAAAATTTGAGCAAGTTAGACAACGAGATTCAACAACTATTAATGAGTTCAAGTGATTGGAACGAAAAAGATCTCGATGCCGAATTGAACGACGCCTCAAAATATGAAACAAGATGGATGCTCCTACAGACGCGATACGAATCGATTTCGACGACAAAGCCGTCTCCAAGATTCACAGACAGGGATCGCGAGGTAAAATTACCGCGTCTACAATTAAAAACATTTAATGGGAACATAAAAAATTGGTTGACCTTCTGGGGCTCATTCCAAAAAGTTGATAACAACCCAGAAATTGACGAAATCGACAAATACCAATACCTATCACAAGCGATGGAAGAAGGAACCGATGTAAAGTCATTTGTGGATAGTTTTCCGTTGGCAACTACTAGCTATAAACAATGTCTTGAAGAGCTCAAAGCACGATATGCTCGAGAAGATTTATTAATACAAGTTTATGTGAGAGAGTTATTGGCATTAATATTGAATAAAGAATTAAATAATGATTTAACCTCATTATATGACAAACTCAATGCTCAACTGAGAGCTTTACATATATTAGGGGTTGCAAAAGACAAATTCTCTGCATTTCTTCTACCAATGGTGGAGTCAGCGTTGCCAATCGATACCCTCAAAGCATGGGAGAGAGCGAGACCAGAGAAAATGGATGATGTACTCAGCTCATTATTGGAATTTCTAAAGAAAGAAGTGGAGAGTGAACAGAGAATAACCATGGCTAAATCGACATTTGATACAGATACAGGTAAGCCTCTCAAAACAACTGCAGGATGCTTTATGGTAAACACTGAACCAACTCGAAAAGAGCGAACTGCTATTAAGTGTATTTGGTGTGAAAAGGATCACTCAAGCATTGAGTGTTATAAAATATCCAAAATGTCTATTGAAGAGAGACGAGAGCATTTAAAAAATAAGAAAGCCTGTCTATTATGTCTAAAAGTTGGACATCATGCAAAAGTATGTAAATGTTACATTAAATGCTATGTGTGCAGACAAAGACATTCTCCAGTTTTATGCACTGGGACATCTTCTGGAAAAACAGTGAGTGACAATAAAACATATGCAAAGCCGGAAACAAAGGATGACCATAAGACACACCCAAAATCTGAAAAGAGTGACTCCGCTACAACTCTACAAAACTTCTCGCAGAATAATTTGAAGACATCCAAGACGACAACTCTTCTACAAACGGTAGCTGGGAAAATCCATTGTGGAGACAGAGTAGCAACAGTGCGATGCTTGTTTGACAGCGGTTCACAAAGGTCGTATATAAAGAAAGAGCTAGCAGAAAAACTTGGACTACCAGCTGCAGGGAAAGAAGAATTAAGTCATTCTTTATTTGGAGGTGTAACAGTATCCTTTAAAGAGTATAATGTTTATAATTTCACAGTACAAAGTACTGATAATTCATTTAAATATGATATGTCAGCCTTAGAGCAATCTTGTATTTGTAAAAATGTTCCCAAAGTGGATAATGAGTCTGTAATAAGATTGTTAAACAAACAAAATATTAGGTTGACTGACACTGAGAGTTCTGATATAGGCCTATTGATAGGAGCTGATTATGCAGGTCTGTTACTAACCAATTCCTTTGTTCATCTCGAAAATGGTTTAACTGCCATTAAAACAAAATTAGGGTGGACATTACAGGGAAAAATATCTATGACAAACAGCAATATAGTAACATCTTTATTTTGTTCACAAGAGGTAATTAACTTTTGGGATTTAGAAATATTAGGCATTAATGACCCTGTCCAGGTGCAGTCCAAGCAGCAAAGAGAAGAGGAGGTGATAGCAAATTTTGAAGAAAATATCCAGGTCGACTCTGAAGCCAGGTATGAGGTGCATCTTCCATGGAAGAATGGGCATGATGATCTTCTAAGCAACGAACAGCTTGCCATTCACAGACTGGAATCTACAACAAGAACATTAAAAGCAGGTAATAAGTTTGATGATTATAATAACATTTTAAGTGAATGGGAGCAGACAGGCATTATAGAAGAAGTACCTGATGCTGAGAGAGACAACGACAAAGTACATTACTTACCTCATAGGGCTGTATCCAAGGAAGCCAGTCTTACCACAAAGTTGCGTCCGATTTTTGATGCATCTGCAAAAGATAAAAATGGTAAGTCATTAAATTCATGCTTAGAAAAAGGAATTAATTTCCTTGATAAAATTCCCAAAATACTTACAGGATTCCGCAAAGGTTGTATTGGTATAACCGCTGACATTGCAAAAGCATTTTTGCAAGTGTCAGTGACGCCACAAGATAGGGACTACCTCAGGTTTTTTTGGTGGAAAAATGAATCAGGTGAAGAGCTTAAGGTGTACAGACACCGGAGAGTTGTTTTTGGTTTAACCGCAAGCCCTTTTCTGCTTTCTGCAACTATTTCACATCACCTTAATCAAGTAACAGAGCAAAAGGATACAGCAGAAATATTAGCCAAATCATTCTATGTAGACAATTTAGTTACAAGCTTAGATTCCACTAAACAGACCCAGGAATTCATTCAGGAAGCTAGATGCATAATGAATAAAGCAAAGTTCAATTTGAGGCAGTGGGTAACATCCCCGTTACAAATAAATGAAACTCAAAATAGAATGATTCAGGTATTAGGGTTTCTGTGGGACACTGTCACAGACGAGTTGTGTTGTAATTTAAATGCTATGCCGCCGTATACTGAATTACATGAGATTACCAAAAGAACAATTTTGTCTTTGACACAAAAAATCTTTGATCCCATTGGATTTACATGTCCAGTCACCTTGGTTTCGAGACTTATTTTACAGCAAATTTGGAACAAGAAATTAACATGGGATGAAGAATTACCTGATGATGTTCAATCACAATTTAAAAATTGGTATAAACAGATTGAATGCTTAAATAATTGCAGATTACCACGAAGACTGTCAGCGGCACAGATACAAGAATGCAATTCAAGCCTACATATGTTCTGTGATGCAAGCCAGGTTGGATATGCAGCCTGTGTCTTTCTAAGAACCGAAAATAAAGGTATTGTGACCGTTCGATTAATTTCTGCAAAATCAAGAATATCGCCTCCAGAGAAAGTGACGATACCACGACTTGAATTGTTGGCAGCACTAATAGGTGCGAGGTTACTAATGGAGGTGAGAAATGATCTAGAATTGAAAGACTGCGAAGAATACTGTTGGACTGACTCTGGAGTAGTATTATGCTGGATTAAAAGGGAACTGCCGTGGAATACCTATGTTGGGAACCGTGTCAGGGAAATCAGACAGAATACTAAGACAAACAATTGGCATCATATTCCAGGATCAGACAACTGGGCAGATTTAGCATCCAGGGGTTGCAACGCGCGTCAATTGCTTGAGGTTCGTTGGTGGGAAGGTCCAGTTTGGCTCCGACAGCGACCAGAAACGTGGCCGCAATCTGCGCTTGTTGTGGATGAAGAAGTAGCCAACACAGAACTGAAAAAATCCGTATGTAATGCTAACACATGCTGTAAAGAAAGTATGATACATTCTCTGTCCAGCTATTTCTCTAAGTACACAAAAATAATAAGAACAATAGCATGGATTATGAGATTCATCTTTAATGCTAGTCACAAGAATGCCAAAAGGAAAGGAGAATTGACCTATGAAGAATATGAAAAGGCTGAAAAGAAAGTCATTAAAATACTACAAGAAGAAAATAAAGAATTAATTGAAAAGCAGTGTGGAAAATCAATAAAGCTACATAATGACGCAGACGTGCTACTTAGAGTACAAACTAAATTGTTACTTACCGATTTTCCGAACGACACGAAGTCTCCGATGATAGTACCAGCGAAAAATCTTGTCATCCGAAGAATGGTGGAACAGCGTCACATACAGCTACTACATGCTGACACCAACATGATGATCACTGACTTACGAAAACGATTCTGGATCGTCGGCGTCAGGCTTCTAGTTAAGTCGGTCATAAATGATTGTGTAATATGTAAACGACACAGATCTAAGCCAACACAAGCACCTACAGCGCCGCTACCTATAGAACGGGTTCAATTAAACGCCCCGTTCGAGGTGACAGGTGTAGATCTGGCGGGTCCGCTATATCTGTTAGATGGCACAAAATGTTGGATCGTACTTTATACATGCGCCGTTTACCGCGCAGTACACTTAGAGCTCACACAATCCTTGTCAACAGAAGCATTCCTGAGAACCTTTCGTCGTTTTATAGCACGTCGAGGACGTGTAAGAATAATGATATCTGATAACGGTACGAATTTCACAGGAACAAAAAACTTATTACATGATGTTGATTGGAATGAAGTTCAACGGCAATCAACTATACAGCGCATAAAATGGAAAATGAATGTCGCTACGGCAGCCTGGTGGGGTGGTTTTTTCGAACGCCTAATCAAAACAATGAAAGGAATATTGAGACGTGTTTTAGGTAGTTCAATAGTTTCATATGAAGAAATGGAAACGATACTCTGTGATTGCGAGGCCATCATCAACAATAGACCACTCACCTATGTCGAAGACGACAGTGCTAACTCACTAGAACCCCTCACGCCGTCATGTTTCTTACAAGCTCTACCTCAATCGGACGTGACCGATCTGGATCACATTGATGCAACAAGCCTAAACAAACGGTTAAGGTACTTACAGAAGCTAAGGGATGATTTTCGTCAACGTTTTAGAAATGAATATTTAACTACATTGACACAGAGAGGACATCACAAAAACCAAGGTATAAGAGTAGGGGATATAGTTCTAGTGGAAGGAGAAGGTAAAAGGGTAAATTGGTTATTGGGACTTGTTATAGAAACTTTTATTGGAAAAGATGGCATCACCAGGGCTGCAAAGGTAAAAACATCTGCTGGATACAAGACCAGACCCATACAACGTTTATATGGACTAGAAATTTCTTCCTCAGAGGTGGAGGGACCGCAGGATAAGTGTAACAAAGATCCTATTGGTAAGAAATTTAAAATTGTTATTAACCCAAGTAGTACACAGGTAACCAAGGATGAGGCACAGGAGATTCCGATAAGCAAGGTAAGTACACAAAAGACAACTCGTACAGGTAGGACTCTCAGAATGCCAAGTAGATACATTATATAAGTCTATTTATGCTAAATTAATCATAAACAGCGTTTTTTTATGGTAAACTACATTGGTCGGATTTCTCCTTGTCAGTCATCTAATGTTAAAGCTTATGTTTAAGATAATATGACAATATTTAATTATTATAAAAATAGAAGTTAAATTTTGTTTTGTTAAAAGATGAGTACCTATGAAAGTACATTATATCATTTGTAATTTATGATATTGTGTTGGTCTATGCTCTATTAAAAGCAAATTTATGTATGTTCAACTGTGTGTAATATTATGTTATGTAATCATTGATTAGACATAGTGTAATTAATGTTCAGTCAAGTTTCTAGTAAAAACGAATATAATTGTTGTGTTTAAAATTGTCGTACTGGAATATCCATGTTCATTAATGCTATTGTTTGTGTTATTATTTGATTACCTACTGGTACTAATTGTTTGTACACAAAGTCGGATACACGTAGTTGAAAATGACCTTCTTTCTGGGTGTGGAGGATGTTAAGTAACGTGTGTATCCGCCATACTATTCGATATGTAATGTGTGTATCCGCCATACTAATTTGTTAATCTGTGGAACACTTGCGAAAATGTTTGATTGAGAAAAAAGTAATAAAAAATGGAGGAACGTCCGTAATGAAAAAGTGGTGCCTTTTATTGTGTCCAGAAGTATCTTTAATCCAAATAAAATATTAAACACGTGAACAAGGCGTTCACAAAATAAGCAATTCCTTGCTTAAAATGTGATCTATGATTATGTTGTATCTAAATGCCTTTTGTAATTGAAATAAACATTTAAATTTATTTTATTTTATTTATTAGACTACTTAGAACACAACAGCAAGTAATTTTCAAAAAACTGAAATAAAATCACCTTATGTTTTCCATACAAACGTAATACCTAAATCATTTGCAATTTGGGCATATTTCCACCATGTTATGTTGTTATTCGGATTTAGACAGTGTTAAAACTTTTTAAGCGTAAATGACATGTCTTCATATTGCTCTTTATGTATTATAAACAAAAATATTTATAATATTGTTTTTGCAGAAGCATAGCTTATATTATCAAGTGACAAATTATCGAAAAAAAAGAGGAAATTATGAAGTTTTCATTCATCATTTATGATATTACGGAACACATCCAAAATCATAAATTTTCGAAAGCTAGTACTGCTATCGCGTCAAGCAATAATTGACAATGTGTGCGTGGTAGTATTGCTCACTGTAGGTGTATATCGCTCCGACAGGCACTCACACTAGCGCAACGTGCTCTCACTTATTACATTAGGCTACTAGCGACCCGCCCCGGCTTCGCACGGGTATAAACCGGGTTATTATACATATAAACCTTCCTCTTCAATCACTCTATGTATTTAAAAAAATCGCATCAAAATCCGTTACGTAGTTTTAAAGATTTAAGCATACATAGGGATATACAGGGTTACTGGTAACTCGACGTATTCCTTGCAGGACGTCATAGTAGGATTAAAATGCAACAAATTAAGCCACCAAATGTTCTACCGAAATTCAGTAGTTTTTGAATTAGTTAAGAGTTTTAGTTTTTTTATGAAAAATCCCAGATTAAATCATTTGAAACCAATTTAAAAATGATTTACGGCGCGACTGTACTGAAATTTAAGTTATTATCATAGTTGACGCCGTAGTAGACCTTTGTTAATAATTAAAAGTTCAATAATGTCTAAAACTTTGGCAAATATCACTAACCAAACATTTAATTTTTTGTAATTTTTGCTATTACTTCATAAAAAATGTAGTCTATTGCAAAAAAAAATGCTACACCTGGTGTACAAATTAATAAGAAAATATCTTTATCTTATCAGCTATCCAAAAAGGTATGAAAGTTAATACAAAATCATGGACTACATTATGAAAATCGTTTTTGATTTAGTACAGGCGTGCGTTTCACAAAAAGGTGATTATTCGAAAAATCTAAAACAAAATCGTGAACATTATTATTCTTTTTAATCAATATTAAAAACTTTAATTACACACATTTCACACGTCTTGTTCGATGTGCTGCCCTCGGTTTCGAATACATGTTCTTATTCGCTTCCTTACTTCGGTTTTTGTTATTCTTGATGTGATTGTTGCCCTCATCTGGTCCGCCGCATTTGTAATTCTCTCCCTTAGTTCTTCAATTGAATTTACTGGGGTCACATAAACTAGATCTTTCATATGACCCCAGACGTAAAAGTCTAGCGGCGTCAGATCAGGGCTTCGTGCAGGCCACGGAATCGGCCCACCGCGCCCTATCCATCGGTTTGGATAGTTTTCATCCAGCAATTGTCGAATTGTGATTCGGAAGTGGGCTGGACATCCGTCATGTTGGTAAATCATGTTTGCTCTTCTTTCTTCCGGTACATCCGTGAGCAGTGCTGATAAATGATTTCTGAGGAAATCTTCATAAAGTTCCCCATTTAGTATTCGGGGTAAAAAATGTGTGCCAATTAATTTGTCGTCAATAATACCCATCCAAACATTAAGCGAGAACCTTCGCTGGGATGCGGTTGGTTTCAGTTTTTTAGGGTTTGCTTCTGCTTTCGGTGCCCAGTAATGTAAGTTGTGGTAATTTGTGATACCATCACGATCAAAACATGACTCATCGGTCCACAGAATGTTTTTAAAAAGTTTTCGCTGTCGGCGTCGGCACTTAGCATAAAACGACAAAATTCAAGCCGTCTCGGCGGATCTCCTTCTTCTAATGACTGGACTGGTTGGTAATGGTATGGATGTCGGCCTGACAAGTGAACTACAGACCAGACTTTCCACTGTGACATACCAAGCTCACGCGCTACGATGTTTGTCGATGTGTTAGGATCGTCAATAAAACGTTGAAGAATAAGCTCCTCGTTCTCAGCCGTGTATCTCCGGGAACGACCAGTGTCAACTTGCCTGCTTCTTTAGACGCTGCCAGTTTCAGATATTCGCCGATAAGTCGATCCGAAGACACTAACGTGGGGGAGTCGGCGGTTGGGAAAGCGAAATTGATATTCTCGCCGCGCCTCAGCAGCGTTACCGTCACAAAGTCCGTAACAGTACATTATGTCAGCGTATTCAGGATTAGAATATGCAGCCATAGTCAGCGCTTATGAAGGCACAGCACAGCACAAGAGCAAGATACGCAGCAACAGTTAGGGAAATAGCCAGTAACAAAACACGAGCTTGCGCGACGTAGAGTTGAAACTAACTAACGCTGACGACCAAATTTTGCAAAATCGCACCCCCTGTCATGCCGAGAGAACAATAGCGACCAATCACAAAGCTCCCCGAGTGTTTGGAGTTCAAGCGCAGGTAAAAACTACGAATAATACGAATACGAAACAATAGGTTGACCGTCTCGCAATTTTACCTGCCCCCCATAAAACTCTTCTCTTCCCTGGCACACATGCAAAAGTATTGACAATCATACCTTTCTGAATAACTGATAAGACAAGGATATTTTCCTAGTAATTTGTACACCAGGTGTAGTATTTTTTTTTTGCACTAGACTACATTTTTATGAAGTAATAGCAAAAATTACAAAAAATTCAATGTTTGGTTAGTGATATTTGCCAAAGTTTTAGGCATTATTGAACTTTTAATTATTAACAAAGTTCTGTTGCGGCGTCAACTATGATAATAACTTAAATTTCAGTACAGTCGCGCCGTAAATCATTTTTAAATTGGTTTCAAATGATTTAATCTGGGATTTTTCATAAAAAAACTAAAACTCTTAACTAATTCAAAAACTACTGAATTTCGGTAGAACATTTGGTGGCTTAATTTGTTGCATTTTAACCCTACTATGACGTCCTACAAGGAATACGTCGAGTTACCAGTAACCCTGTAGAGACAGAGAAAGCGACTTTGTTTTATACTATGTAGTGATGCTTGGAATTGAATTTAGCAAACATCTCGATTTGTAGTTGCGAGCCGTGTTCGTAGGCCTCTCTAACTATGCGTTCGCACTGGCGAAACATCACAACGAAACATGTTGGAATCACTATTTTCTGTCAATTTTCCATACAAAGTTTGACAGGCACTAGAGATTTCAACATGTTTTGTTGTGATGTTTCACCAGTGCGAACGCATAGTAAAGCTTGTTTTCGGAGCTAGCTACGACGGCGCCATTTTGATAGTTGCCTTCTCCAAAGTGTATTTTTTTGAGAGTAAATGTTATTACTATTTTAATAACACGATAAAACAGAAATAACACTTTATTAAAAATTATTTTGATTGCATCGGGTTGGTCTCGGAGTCAGTTTTCTACAAATGTAGGCCCATGGGTGGGACGCTTTGTTATATTTTGTTTCTTTATTTATAAAAAGTTTACAACAGTCATAAATTATGGCCCAAAACACCGAGTGAGTGACGGAGGGTTTACAAACCATTGAAAAAAATAAATTGTAAAACGTATTTCTAGTAGATAGGACAAAGCGTGTCACTAAAGTCAAAGTCAAAGTCAAATCATTTATTTCAAATAGGCCCATATATGGCACTTTTGAACGTCAAAAATTACAAAATAATAAAATTGTTTGTAGTCGCCCCTTCCAAAACGTAGTTTTCGTATGGAGAAGAATGGGCAAGAAACTCCACCGTTACTCTTTTAGAATGTTTTACAATTGTTTGTATATGTACGTATATTTGTTAAATAATTATTATATGTGAAGACGATACACTTAGAATAAAATTACTATACAACAATAGGTAAAAAGAATTAAAAATGAAGCAACGATAGATAATAATATGTGATAGATACATGGTGCTCACATATTTACAAACATTGTAAAAGTAGACGATTTTCCTAAAATTTTACAATTAATAAGTCAGTGTGTGAGGAAGTAATCACAGAATGTAAAATCAATGTCATAAAACACACAGTAATAAATTTTACAATTAAATTAGCAACCAGTTTGATTTTGTCTTGATTCTAAATTGTCCTATGGAGCAGGACCAGCATGTTCGAAGCACTCTTATCTTGGATAAAATCCTCTAATTACTATGTTGTTGTAGTTTTACGTCAGATGGCTTACCACGAAGGACATTATTATCATCATCAGTGATAGGCTTGTTCCATCTATAGTCAAAGAATAAGAAGTACTATATAGTTGTCCCAGCCCGTCCCATCCTAGATGTCCTCCCTTCAGTTGACACCCTAAGCTGAGGTTCGTACTCACACAGGGGGTGCCCCTAGCGAGCGTTCACCTAGTTTTAATTAGCATAGTTGAATAACCCCTGGCTGGAGGTTTTAAGTGTAGTAGCTTAAGGGCATCCAGAGGAAAGCCCGGTTAAGTAGTCATGATCACAGAGGTCAACTACGAGATGCCCTACCAAAAAAAAAAGTGTATAGTTGTGCGTGTATTCTCATGTGATGTGGTTCTAGTCCAAGTATATACGAGAGAAAAAGTTTTTCAACTGTGAAGCAGTAATAGCAAATAAAACTGCTATGCTATTTATTTAATATAATTGGATTGTTTACAGAAAACTGACTAATTCATTTAGTAATATTAGAATCGATTCAAAGTCAAATCGATTAAAGTTTGTTTTCTAAGGTTGGCAACTTGTGACATCAAAAAATTGAAAGAAGCGCCATTAGAACTTTTCTCGCTTTTGATGCATTTTACAAGCAAATTGTTTATTTTGTTCACATTTAATGCATCACAAACTGAAGAATAATTTATATTTTTTGTTTATAAGTGATAGTTATTGAGTGCTTTGAAGACTTTTGTCGAATAATATCGTTTTATGTTTGTGGCGATTTGTTTTCAACCGTGGCGACTTGAGAGACTTCGGAGGGCTTGTCGGAGGAATTTGACAACTTAAAATGGCGGCCTCTTTTGAACTCAAAAATGTTTTTGATTTTAACCCAGTGTAAGGTGCTTTTTGTGTGTATAAACTATTGAGTGGAATCTTCAAGTTTAAAGCTTCATCATGGAACACAATTTGGACGACTCTCTTAACTTAGAGAGCGCAATGGGCGGTGTAAGTAGTAATGAAGATTTCCTTGGATTACTTTATTTTTATTCTGTCTTTTCTAGCTTTTCCTTTTTAACTTGAGTATTGAACATCTAAGTTCTGAATATATTTTGTAGTGGTTATAAGTTGTAGTCGTTTTTTCCTCCCATGTAATGTGCTGCTGCTCCTTAGCTCATATTTTATCTTTTATTGCTAACTGTATCATTGTCAACAGTTTCAGTGTTTTAAAAATTAAATAAACAGTCGTTGTTAGAATTGTCTTATGTTTAATGTACATGGCAAGCAACTTAGATGTCCAAATGTCCATGAAATGTATTGCTGAACAAACTCATCATTTTTAAATCTTTTGTAGCTTGCTAAGTATTTGTACCATCAATTTTTTTTTCATTAAGTTTGATAGATACAAGAAGTAAAATGAATTGTAATTTCACTCAATATCTTTTAAGTACCATATCAACAAAAAAAAATTAGCTTACAGCTGCAAAACTTCAGCTAGTGATGGCTCTAACTCTTAGACCTATACAAATCTTTTTTATTCAACAAGTTATTAACTGATAGTTAATTACAGTATGATGTATGAAAGATTTATGAAGGTGATGCTGCCTATTCCGGTGACAATAACCTAAGACACCCACCAAAAGGCTTATGTCCAATAGCTGCATATTTTAAGTGGTTAAAGAAAAGAGCAGCTAGTTCCAAAATAAATGGTCGCAATAATAATAACATGGTCAAAAGCTGGAACGCTTAGACTTACATAAATCATAATTGGAATTTTCAGATGGACTTTGACCACTCGGGTCAGGTGGTGAATCAAGACGACATCTCCTTAGAGACAACTGGCCATGAACCGGACATACCTATGGAATTTGAGAACATGGAGGAACAACAGATGCTCATGGATACTGGCAGTGAAGAGATTATAGGTACCTAATTTTTTCTTGCATATCTACAGCAACTGATTCATCTACGGTTTAACCTACCTATTGTGTACAGTATTGCTAACGTAAAATTGTAACCATTCTTTGTTATTAGCTGTTAGTTATCTAATAGAATAAAATGTCACATAGTTATAAACTAATGAATAATGCTCTGCATGCAATTCGAAGACATGTGACATCTACCAACCCGCACTGGGCTCGCGTGGTGGATTACGGCCCACTCCCTCTCACAGAGAGGAGGCCTGTGTCCCAGCAGGGGGAACATTTATAGGCTGATGATGATGATGATGAATGCTCTGCAACAATAGATTGTCAATTAAGTCTCAGTGTTGCATGGCTTTCAATATGTCAATCATTTGATTTATGGTTATTGTTGATTTTTATTGACATGCAAATGATACTCAGAAAACAAAAAAAAAAAATTGCATCAACACTTAAAGTTAGTGCTCATAAAAAATTGGGTTATGAAGGTCACATGGAAAATTAAAGTGTGTATGTTAATTATTAGATAAAACTAAGGAGGATGTGTTAATATAAAAAAAATATAATCACCAACAGCAATGTAAGAAGTTTTAATAACTGCATGTTTGGTGATAGTTCAAGTTTTTCACAAGCATACAATGCATGCAAAATAAACACAAATATTCAATACAGACATCTAAGCGTAGTTTACTAATAAATCAGGCAGTTATAATTTAAATCTTGATTTATTGGGGTTTAAAATCATATATTAATTATAATATCAGTATCTCTAATTTTGGAAAACATGTAAGTTAATAAAAATCTATTTTATACTGTATCTCAGTTTCAGATTTCATGAATGACCAGTACACATTGCAAGAGTATTCTGTTCAAGGTGATTCTGTTACAGAACCAGGTGTATTGGATGAGAGCCATGTATGTATACAATACTGTAATATTCCCAACCATAATTTTTTTAAAGTCAACATGATCCATCAGGCAACTGTTTCACTGCCATTGAAGATTTAAATCTCATTCAGAAATTTACGAAACAAGCAAGTTGTGCCTTGATGATAGGTATTATTTACCATCGGAAGTGCTGAAAATGTACAAGTATCTCCCGGGCCCCTTGACTCATGGTAGTAGAAGGAACAGTGGGGTTTTAGTTGGTAAAAATCCAACATAACCCTCCGTTCTGTAGCAGTTACACTGCCACATACGAACTACGCAGCATTGACATGCATGACGTCACACAAATCCTGCTTCGCGCAATTAGACTACCGAGCGATCGACATACATACAAGATTTCAACTTCAAACCATTGGGCAGTTGCCTGCTAGACACAACACCCATCTGATCAGAGGATCCCTTTTCTATGGTGGATGAGTGAACTTTACACCCTGTTCCTCATACCACTAAAGTTCTTCTCAGATGGTAGCATATCCATGAGAATTTCCCTAAAAACAACAACACACATTTTGTGCTTCTTTCACCTACTCTATAAATTATGGCTCTAAGGCAATCAATTGCCAAACTGACCAATACATTAGTTCTATGTAAAAACAATGAAATTATGTAAGTATAGCTGCTAGTACATATCTGGTAAACAAAACCTTTTACAATTTACAGGGGCTAAATATACAAGAAGAATCGATGATAGACTTGCAGTTTGATTCGGATATACCTCATAGTATGACTCAGGAGGTTGCCACGCAACCTAAATATATTTCTGTCAAGGTAATTATAAATTGGCTTTCACTCTTATTAGTAAAATATTATACAAAGACACAATCAATAATTTAGTAACACCTCCTCAAAGTTAACCTCTTATAATATAGGGTGGCAGGGACATCTGTTTTTTTTTTAAATATCCAATGAAAAATTTCAACGCAGGGGTTTCAGAATCATGTACTGAATCCATGGTGACAGTTTTCGCGTCGATGTTTCTGCCACCCTGTATATACTTCCTTATGAAACGCAACCCTTTCTGGCTATGGTGTTCTTAAGACAACTGCTTATCTGAATTAAGTGCTTGTTTTTTTACTCTGGCTCTGTTTTCAATCTATACATTTCGTAACATTAAAACTCTGGTCAAACTAACAGGGGGCGAACTGGGATAGGACACGAAATTCTCTCGCGACAAATGTGTCAACTAATACTGAGTTCACACGGTTCAATTTTAGTTGAACAACTTTTGTTGTTGAACAAAAAATACTTTAAATTCAATGTGATTGAAAGTCTGTTCAGACGGTTCAAATCGCTTCCGATTTAGCAGTATATCAACTAAAATCGAACCGTGTGAACTCAGTTTAACCTGTAATATCTGGATGACCGAGCTTGCTTTTTGCTTTTTAACCGACTTCCAAAAAGGAGGAGGTTATATGTTCGTCCCGTATGTTTGTTTTTTTTTTATATGTATGTCCACCTATTTCTCCGTCAATTGTGAACCGATTTTGAAAATTCTTTTTTGTTTGAAAGGGTGTGCTCTCGAATTGGTCCCATATAAATTTTATTAACTTTGCTTGGATAGTTTTTGAGTTAGCTACAAAATACGAATTTTTTTCCCACTTAGTATGTAGATGATATGATAAGTTTCTGTCACTGGTAGCAGGTAGTGGTATTCAAATGTGTGTGGGGTATGAACCACAACTAAAAATTGAAAAATAAAAACATTTTACAAAAAAAAAACAACCGGCCCCCAAAAAAAACACTACAAAGTGAAAAATAACTTTAATTCCGGAAGTCGGTGGCAAAAAACGAAAATACAAAACCCAAGATACCGACTTCCGAAATTAAAGTTATTTTTCACTTTGTAGTGTTTTTTTTGGGGGTCGGTTGTTTTTTTTTTGTAAAATGTTTTTATTTTTCAATTTTTAGTTGTGGTTCATACCCCACACACATTTGAATACCACTACCTGCTACCAGTGACAGAAACTTATCATATCATCTACATACTAAGTGGGAAAAAAATTCGTATTTTGTAGCTAACTCAAAAACTATCCAAGCAAAGTTAATAAAATTTATATGGGACCAATTCGAGAGCACACCCTTTCAAACAAAAAAGAATTTTCAAAATCGGTTCACAATTGACGGAGAAATAGGTGGACATACATAAAAAAAAAAAACAAACATACGGGACGAACATATAACCTCCTCCTTTTTGGAAGTCGGTTAAAAAGCAAAAAGCAAGCTCGGTCATCCAGATATTACAGGTTAAACTGAGTTCACACGGTTCGATTTTAGTTGATATACTGCTAAATCGGAAGCGATTTGAACCGTCTGAACAGACTTTCAATCACATTGAATTTAAAGTATTTTTTGTTCAACAACAAAAGTTGTTCAACTAAAATTGAACCGTGTGAACTCAGTATTAGTTGACACATTTGTCGCGAGAGAATTTCGTGTCCTATCCCAGTTCGCCCCCTGTTAGTTTGACCAGAGTTTTAATGTTACGAAATGTATAGATTGAAAACAGAGCCAGAGTAAAAAAACAAGCACTTAATTCAGATAAGCAGTTGTCTTAAGAACACCATAGCCAGAAAGGGTTGCGTTTCATAAGGAAGTATATACAGGGTGGCAGAAACATCGACGCGAAAACTGTCACCATGGATTCAGTACATGATTCTGAACCGACTTCCTACGAAAAATTTCAACGCAGGGGGCGTTGAAATTTTTCGTCGGATATTTAAAAAAAAAACACCTGTTCCATACATTTCGATCGCGTGGGTATTGATTGCACTTTTCTATGAAACAGAAGATATATATATATTTTTTTTATAACCGGCGAAACATTTCAACGCAGGGGGTTCAGAATCATGTTATATTCATAAAAAGTTTTTTTTTTTTTTAAACGAACGACGTTTTCTAAAAATGAAACCTAGCTAGATTTATTTATCGCCCCCGAAAACCCCTACATACTAATTTTCATGAAAATCGTTGGAGCCGTTTCCGATATTCAGAATATATAATATACCAAAATTGTTTGTTTAAAGGTATTGGATGAAGGTGTTGAAATTGGCGCGGATAATCGCGCGATTTCCTAACCATTAAAATAATCGACGTGCGTAGCCGCGTCCCACGCAGCATTCTGTCCTTTACAGCTTTATCCTAAACAAAAATTACCTTTTCAGGCGGCACCAGCACGCAAAAAGAACGAAACAATAGTGACCAGCAACCCGCCGCGGCAAGTAGCGATAGCTCCCAAGCCACCGAAGTTGGTACCCACAGCGCCTACAACCTTCTCGTCGGGCAAACAGTACGCGATCGCGCCAAAACCCGTAGCAATGGTCACCAATAAGAATCCTAGTTTGGTCAAGAAGATGTCTCTAGCAAGCGTCTTGCAGAGCGGGATGAAATCTGGAAATACGTTGCTTAGTGAGTCCGTTTTTGTTTAGTTGAAAACTGTAAATGTGCTTGTTGGAAAGCACGCCAGTGTAATTTTAAATGTAGTCTGGCCTATACATTTTAATTCAATTGAAAAATTCAAACTGTCAGGTAGAACATCTATTTCTTTAAAAAAATTATGTATAAACACGATTCTTAATTCCAGCTCAAATAGGGAAACAACTAGTGATGGTGCCAGCTGGTGCTGGTCAAAAACTCAAACTAGTTACGTCCAGTTCGGGGGTGCAATCAGTGCAATATGTGCGAGCTAATAATGATCAGGTATAACATCTACAATTCTACATACCTAACTATATCATTAATGTATATGTTACAGTAAGATGGTTATAGCCGTGATATAGTTACACTGTATCCCTAAGGATATAGCTATATACCGTACACAGTTATATGAAAGCGGTTCATAACTGTTGGACTGCCCTAATCTTGTTACTGCGACCAATTTAGACGTAGCGCTCGTGCTGCTCGCGCGTAGTTTGTTACTGTTCTAACCTAACCAAACCTATTTGGTCGGAGTTCTCTAATAGTTATATTACTAGATCGTGCTCGTATCATAGGGGCCGTTCAAGTATTACGTAAGCTGATTTATTACTATTGTTTACCCCCGCCTCCCCCTTGTCAGCAAAAGTAAGCAAAGCTTTTACCCCACCCTCCCATGCTTATGTAAACATTGGTATATGCATTTTTCTTTTAATGTAAGTTTTCTGTTTTTTTTTTATTGAAAGAAAGAAAGAAAATTAATTTATTTGACACAGGTTAAGGTACGCAGTTTTCAAAAACAAAAAACAGAAAAAAAAAACAAAGAAAGCTTAAAACAGTATTGTGTGCCTCACGGCTGCGACAAATAGGTCCAGTTCAGCATAAATGCCAGAAAACTAGTACCTGACGCTGATTTTCAACTGAACCTTATGTTACGAGTACGTCTTACGGATGTAAATCAGTTTTATAGTGTGTGTAAATATTTAAATAAAGTATTAATAAATATGTGTAGCAAATAATAACTCATCATCTGTTACGACGCCTTATTGAGGTGGATAACAATTCAAATTCTATTGTGTCTCGTTAATGACAGTTGAAAGGATAATAAAATCGATATGATACAATTAAGTTAAAAGATAATTAAAGATTTAAACAGTGGTATTTAACAAAATAATTAAAATGGCATGGTTGCACAATAAACAAAGGACTAAAGGGACTGTCCGTCAATAAATAATAGATAACTTTATCATAATCCAATTTATATCAATGAAACATTAAAGGTTGATCATGTCATTGATTCATGAGCAGCAGTTATAATTCTAACAAGTGTAAATTTAGACAAGTGAATAGCACGCGGTAATTCCCCTACTCGGTTCTAAGCGAGTACCTAAACGTATTCATTATTTGTGGGAATCCCCGAATATGCGTTTCGTTTTCAAGCATAGACAATGTGTGGGTTGCCATATGTGTAAAAAAGTAAATAATTACTGCTATCGTTATCACCATCTAGACCCCCCCCCCCGCCCCCCTATTGTGCTTACGTAATACTTAAACGGTCCCATAGTTACCCAGTTACTGGGTTGTGGAGGTCAGATAGGCAGTCGCTGTTTGTAAAATACTGGTATTCAGTTGCATCCGGTTAGACTGGAAGCCGACTCCAACATAGTTGGGAAAAGGCTAAGCAGATTGATTTTGTGTCCTAGTAAGACAGTTATGAACCGCTTTCATATAGCTATATTACGATATTTAGTTATATCCCTAGGGACATAACTATATCACGGCTATAACCATCTTACTGCGACATATACATCGCAATAGTTTATTTTTATATCTTACATATCAATCGATAGACAATGAGCAGATGAGATGAAGCCAGAAAAAAGGAGAAATTAAATTAATAAATAATTACTTTGTGTTTACAGGCTGAACTGATTAAAAATGTTGGCGGCAATACGCAGAAGCCTGTACTAGCGAAAGTAATCGTGCAGGGTATGTGTTGTTACTATTAACAGATCTTATCAATTCACATTCAGTGAAGCAACGCCAAGCCCAAGCCTCGCGCAGATCGAGAGGAGTACAGTGCAGAATATTTTTGAATGACATTTTAAGCGCAATAATACACCTTATTACAAGTGGTATAAAGTGCTAAATTGTACAAACAAATAGAGTGAAAATCGTTTATAACGACTTCGCTTAAAACGTTGTACCGGTTATTACGACGAAATTTTTAGGTCCCAACATGTTTTTTTACTTAGCATAGTTTTTGGTTATAACCACTATTGGCTATAACGACCGTAATCCAATGGTCCATTCGAAGTCGTTATAAACGGTTTTCACTGTAACTACATAGACATAAAAATGCTCTGAGAGCGCTTCCCGCGTGCTCTTTTGCTCTTAAAAACATACCTTCAGAAAATCCTCTGCTTGCTCAGTCTAGGAAGTTTAGTGAAGTTGAAGTTCTTGTGTCTGTACATAGTTATTAATAATCTGTATAGTTAACTGATTCAGACGTGACTGCGGAAATCCCATTATAAATACAATAGACGTGGAAATATTTAGTAACCTGTTCCGTTTAGCTATTTCTAAAGAGCAAAAAAAAAAAAAAAATTAAAAAAAAAAAACGACACGTGTTTCACCTCCCAATGAGGCAACACGCCGTGATCGAGTTCATGACAAGTCAATCATCATCCTGAGGATGCCTCGTTGAGAGGTGAAACACGTGTCGATTTCTTTCCGGGTTTTTTATGGCTCTTTAGAAATAGCTAAGTGGAACAGGTTACTAACTATATCCACGTCTATTGTATTTAATCATTTGTATGTTTAATTCAACAGGGCAGCCCAACCTAGATTCGCTTGGTCAATCGGCAGTGATAACGAAATTGATGCCTTCATCGTCGGGTGCCACTACGCAGACGCGATACGTCATGCAACAGAAAACTGTGCCCATCTCTATAGGATCTAATAAGGTGAGCTGTGCTTGATATTTTATTAATATCGTTATATGGACGCATCTTAACATTAGAGCTTTGATTATTTATATATCTAGATAAAGTATCCTGCTGCAAAATAACTAATACAAACAAGTTTTATGCTGGTGTGCGTGACAGCACAGATTAATATAGATACACTACGCAAAATCATTTAAATAAAAAGCGACTCTTGCTTCGACATAATAAAGTGCAATTCAGGTCGCGCAGCGCTAATAAGTTGTCTCTTTTTCTATCGCGTAACTCTTATATATTCTGACTACGTTACGCCCGCTGAATTTGACAATTCGAGCCCGCCGCGTACAAGTCGTGCCATTAAAGTTGAGACTTGACGCACCACGTGGTTTGATTTGCGCAGTAGACGATTTATGGGTCTCTAGCGGTATGAGGTCCCCGCCATGGCGACATCGGGGCGGCGGAAAGCGCGGCTATCTTTGTATAGCAGGCAAACCAGGCGCTTATTACGCCTGGACAGGAACGGCCTGCGCCTGGTGACGGGGACCATCACGGGACACTGCTTGCTAAATAAATACTTCCACACAATAGGTATAACGGACAGTCCTCTGTGCAGGACGTGCATGGAGGCTGAGGAAACCGTAGCGCATGTGCTCTTTGAATGCACAGGCGTCACCCAGATTAGAACAGAAACCCTCGGGTCACCCAGATCCTACACAGATGTTCTGAACAGACTAGGAGATTTAATTAGCTTCTGGAGGGAAGTGGGCTGGTTGGGATAACCACCAAACGGCCGCCATGGCCCACGCACAATGGTCCACCTGACGGACTAAGTGCGGAAACCAAACCCTATAACAGGCCCATCCAACATACGGCCCCCGGGCCACCATGTGGCCCGCGTAAGTCCTCCATCCGGCCCGCGACCTAGTTAAAACTTTATAACACATCAATAGATATATAACGCGAACAGTATTAAATAATGTGTTTATATTTAAATCTCACTTTGGCATTGGACATTTCTTTTGGCCCGCTATGGTTACAAAAATATCAAACCTGGCCCTCCAGAAGATTATGTTGGACACCCCTGCCCTATAACATAGAACATAGCGCGGCGGGAGGCGCGGTCAAGTCTCAACTTTAATGGCACGACTTGTACCTACTTGTAGCTTCATACCTGAAATGCGGAGTGTCCCATATGTATTTATCTGTGGCGACAGCTACGTCTTACACTCGCGCCACGTCATTGTGCTGTCATTGTGCTTTTCTAGCGTGTGTACAGACGCCAGCACATCAAGCTACCCGAAACTGTCAAATTTTCCCAATCAACTTTAAACCTTATGCTTTAGCGATAAAGTTGAAAATCTATCAAAGAAATTTGACAGATTGTAGTAGCTTGATGTGCTGGCGTCTGTACATTTAGCGGCCAACAGTTGAACGCTATTTTTTCGACGAGTTCACAGCTTTGACTGTCTAAATAAAGGTTAAATCCGTTTGGTGGAAATCATCCACCAAACGGCTCGCATCGCATCGGATCGGAACGGATTTTACAATCTTTAAACGATATTAAATCGTTTATACAATATTTAAAAGTCTATATTACTAAAACGCGCACAGCAGCTTGACCGCGGGCGTCTTCCGCGACACGCGATCGTAGCGGAAAGTATGCTGCGACGCGCGATCGGCTCCATTCGCCTGTCGTTGTATCCGATCAGATCCTTTCGGCTGTTTTATGATTATTTTTTTCTTCTTCTAATGTAATAGCCAACAATACTATGTCAACTTCAACCATTTTCATAAATTCTTTTAACTAATACATACTGAAAACAGCATTTTTCAAACTCGTATAACAGCGCAGGGAATGGCCCTACAGATTTGGTCCCATAGTAAAAAGTGAAGAGAATAACATGTTCTTACGGAATATAACTTTTTTTTTGTTTGGTCGGCACTTTCATAATTTTGCCCAAAATGAATGATCTCCTTTAATTTAAATAATGATCAATTGCAGGTGCTACTGGCATCTCCTTCTAAACAAGGAGTGAAGTTCGCCAAGAAACAAATAATAGCCATAAAATCGCCGACACCTAAATTGATGCCGGTGACCACACAAGGTGAGTTTTTTTTAAATACCATAGACTTTGATTGCCTTTTTTCTGATACTGGAAGAGAGTTATGGTTGCGGCCTTTTACAAAGACATAGCATTAGCACGCGTTTGCGCTATATAGGAAAGAAAGTAAGGAAGAAAAATCATCATCTGTTTAGCCTGTTCCCAACTATATTGGGGTCAGCTTCCAGTCTAACCGAATGCAGCTTAATACCAGAATTTTACATGGAGTGACTGCCTATCTGATCTCCACAACCCAGTAACTGGGTAATACGATACCCCTTGGTAAGACTGGTTGTCAGACTTTCGGGCTTCTGACGACCCGTAACGACTGTCAAAGATCCACGAATGACAGCCGGGACAACGGCGTAACGTGCTTTCCGAGGCACGGAGGAGTCTCGGTATGTAAAGATGGTCACCCATCCACGGACCAACCCCGGCAAGCGTAGCTTAACATGGTGGATCGACCCGTGCGGCTGTTATTACTTAGCCACGAGCCCCTCAAAGGTAGGAAGAAAAATGTGTTTCAGAATACTTTATAGTTCTTCATCCTCCATAGAAAAGAGAGGTTCCTCCGACCAGATATGTGTTTTGTCTGGTGGGCTACGCCCGACGATTTATGTTGGGGCGTTGTATATATAATTTGCTTGACGTCAGTGTCATGCGTAGTCCGCATGTGACGTTGTAGATGCCACAACTTCACAATACTTTGCTGTACAATTGATTAATATTATGCATAAAAAAAACAGTGGCACTCCGGGAGTGCCGACAGAAGCGAAAACTTGAAAAAAAATCGACACCGCAGTAATCAACGCGTTTATGTCTTTTTAATGGTCAAAAGCTGGTGCCGTTTACTGTGTCGCGAAATCAATATGGTTTAGTCCTCATCTTAAAAATTCCCAACGCGCCTAAAGAAGTTTTCACTTCAAAATTGGTATTAGCTGCTATAAAATAGGTTTTATTGTATTACAGGTGCCACTACTACCACCAAAAAGGTTGTTATAACAGCGAATTCAAGTCAAAACGTCATTTTGAAGACCACTGCACCTTCTAAAACGGCACAGGTATGTGACGACCATTATCCTCTTGTATTGATTTTGGCGCCTGGAGAAGATTAGTAACGATATTTTTTGTTTCAGGTAACCAAGGATGGTAATGTGGTGATACAGAACCAAAGGTCGCAGCTACATCAAATAAATGTTCCTGGGAAAGGCGTAAGTATGATAACATACAAAAGCTAGTGCATGGAAATAAAAGTGACTGTAACATTACACATTTGCATAATATTAAGGGGGAAGCGTCAAGGTAGCCCGCGAAATTCAAATTTTCTTACGTTTTTTGCATTTTGCAAATCAGTGTCAGGTTTCATGTTGATTAAAATATGATTCGCGGTCGTAACAAATATGGCTTTACTCAATTATAATCATTACAATCAGCAATAGTGATTAAGAAGAAGATAAAGGTGCAAATGTCATGATTTCATGAAATCATGACATTTGACACCTTTGCTAACTTATGGAGTTGTATTGCTGATTGTAATGATTATAATTGAGTAAAGCTATATTTGTTACGACCGCGAATCATATTTTAATCAACATGAAACCTGACACTGACTTGCAAAATGCAAAAAACGTAAGAAAATTTGAATTTCGCGGGCTACCCTGACGCTTCCCCCTTAAGGAGACCCAGTGGTAATTTAATGGCCGCGACTTACCAGTTGTAGGTCGTAGTTTCGAACCCACACTGGCGCTTTACTTTGTATAAATTATTTCATCACCACTGCTCTCGAAAACGGTGAAGGAAAACATCGTGAGGAAACCGGCGTGTCCTAGTACCGAAAATTCGAAGGCATGTGACATCTACCAACCCGCACTGGGCCCGCGTGGTAAATTACGGCCCACTCCCTCTCATAGAGAGGAGGCCTGTGTCCCAGCAGTGGGGACATTATAGGCTGATTATGCTGTATTATTATGCATTCGTTTAAGAAACACTAACAATCATCCTTTTTATTATATTAATAAAAGAAGTATCTGTAAAGAAGATATATATTAACATTTAGTTCAGTGCCGAAAAAGTTGTAGTTTCGTGTTGTCAGTGTCAAGAATAATAAAATTCTATGTTTTGTTGTAGATCCAATATATCCGACTGATCACAAACCCCACTCCCGCGCCGCAGAAGATAGCAGCTAAATCACAAACACCTACAATGGCCGTCCCTTCTAAAAGTTTCGTTTTGACTGATAACAAAGGTATGTCAATTAATTATTTTTAACTATTTATGTACACACAACACGCAATGGAAAGTAAAACAAAAAAAAGATTGATTGCAAAGGTACTGCGAATGTTGCTTATTCGATAATCCCCATATCTTAAAGGCAGAGTTGTACAAACTGAAATGATTGATTAAATACGCAATTTTAGCATCACGCCCAGCTGCTCTCAACTCTTCGTGTAAACACGCTTTTAATAAAATACAATAGAAGTGGATATATTTAGTAACCTGTTCCGCTTAGCTATTTCTAAAGAGTCATAAAAAACCCCTGAAATAAATCGACACGTGTTTCACCTCGGGGCATCCTTAGGATGACGACAGACTTGTCGCGAACTCGAACACGGCGTGTTGCCACACCAAGACCAGACCAGACCACCAGACTGAGCTCAGTCTTCAGTTCGCGACAAGTCTATCGTCATCCTGAGGATGCCTCGTTGAGAGGTGATACACGTGTCGATTTATTTCAGGGGTTTTTTTATGACTCTAGAAATAGCTAAGCGGAACAGTTTACTAAATATATCCACTTCTATTGTATTTTATAATGGATTTCCGCAAGGTCACGCATGAATCAATTAACTATCTTACGCTTTTAATATTTCTTTAAAGCATCACATTCTGATATTTTATGTTTGTAAATGTTTCAGGTAATCTAATTCAGATGACGGCAGAGAAAATGATCAGTGGACAACCTCCACCATTAGTAATTACTGGAAATACGACTACCAAAAGTAGGTTAACAGTTGTTTTTTCACAACACCTGCTTGCTAATGGTGCCGATTCTCTTGTCACAATGCCTCTAAACTAGACTAAAAAATCACCAAAATTTAGTTTAATTCTGTCAAACGACGATTTCCCATTCTGAACTAGACTAAAATGACACAACTTAACTATATTTTAGTTTGGCAGCACTAAGATGGTACTGAGATATTAGTTTAGTGAAAATGGCAATTTTGCTATTCTGAATTTGACGTTTTTCACCTAAAATTTAGATTTTCTAACTAAATCTGACTATTTTTAATCGCGACTAAAAACGTGTGGAATAAAATTGGTTGGAACATTAAATTCACACCAACACCTCGACTTCAAATGCAAAAACAGTACTGATTTTTTTTTCTTTTCCTTATATCTCGAAAACGGTGTGTCCAATCGCAAAAATAATGAAAATTTCGACACCCTTTATAAAAAAAACCCTTAAAACCCATGTAGGTAATATTTTTTCTTATTTTCCAAACAAAAAGTGAAAAAATCTATATAAAACACGTCGAGGCTGCCCCCCTGCGCGCCTCCGGATCTAAAAAGATTCACGTGGTTAGGTATCACGTGTGGAGTCGCGATTGTCAAATTTGATTTAGATGTGTCAAAATTTATTTTTAAATTTAGAGAATTTATTTTGCAGAATAGCTTTTGAGATTCTCATAGTCAAAAGTAAGGAATTTTAGTGATAGTTTAGTTCGGTGTACAAGAGAATCGACACCATTGTCAAATTATATGTCACGCAAACCTAACCTAGAGCAAGTCAATAAAGGCTTAGGTTGTACCTCAGCTATAATATTTTACTGAATTTTCTTATGACCCGCTGGTGCATAATGTAATTTGAATTTAGAACCTCAACAAAAAAAATTATATGTCTTACCTTAACCTGTACATTAAAAGATAAAAAAAACTTTAAAAGTCCGGCTCAACTAAAGACTTCTCAGTTCGAAGGTTTTAGCTGTTATCGACGAACAAAATAATGAAACTACGCAATTTAGCAGAGGTATTGGACTTGGGGGAGGCCTTTGCCCAGCAGTGGGAAAGTAATGGATATTAAAAATAGAGATATTATAGTGGAACAACAATTGATATTAATTAAATAGATAATAAAACAAAAGTAATATTACAACAATAAAAACAATTGTTTTCTGTGAATGGCCAAGTCCAAAATTATTGAATAATGTGCATGCCAACCGCTGTTTCTACATTATCTGTGGCGGTAATGGCGGCATATCATCGCAATAGTTAATCGCTTGTTGTGCGCACAGACCCCGCGTTAAAATGTCTGATGCTCATGTCTTAATGACGATATTATTAATTGTGTTTTTGATGAAATTGTATATGAAACTACAAATAACTTGGTATTCCCGGGTTATTTAACAGTTTATAAGCTACTAATTCGCTCAAGAGATTACTCCTTCGTTATTTTCAGGATTCAAAATAGAGCTCGTGAAAAAAGACACTGCTTTATCCCCTTAGTGAATAATCTACTATTTCAATTAGAGTCTATCGCAGTAAAATCCAATTCTGAACATAGGCCTCTCCCAAGTAGCGCCATAACACCCGAAGATTTTTTTTTCTACGAAAACACGAAGCTTAAATAACTTCACACTTAACTTTTTCACTGTGTGACACTTGTATATTAATTTTAGAAAATGGAAAACGGAAAATTCAAATAATATTGACACCCAAGTCTAATTACGAAATGTTTCTCTATTTGAAACTCTAATTTGAAAATATTAAACATGGAACTAACTTTGGAATAATTTTAAATGATAAAAGTCACTTGTCAGTAGTTGGAATGTTTTGCTGAAGAGCTTACATAGAATTAATAAAATTATATTTTGTTGTGCAGTGACGACGAAGCCCCAGAAAAAGTTGGTGCGAATAGCGCCCGTGGCTATGAAACCTTCGCAACCCGTGCAGGTATGTAAAACTACGGAAAATGGACGAATCAAATCTACATCCTTGTACCGCGTCGTGCAAAAAGCTCTACGATAGTAAATTTTATATTCTTCTTTCGAAATACCTTCTCTATAAATCATGCGTGAAACGAATATTAAAAAAATCTATGAGCATTAATAAAAAATTCGATTCCCAATATTTTGATAATTTTTTAATTAAGATTTACCGTGATGTAAGCTGCGATTTATGTTGAAATTAATAACTTTAATTGCACGAATTGCGCCCTCTATCCTGTGCCTAATTTTTTAAACAAGTTCACAAGTCTGCATATTAAAAGTGTCAATTTTGACGTCTGTACAGCAAGGGTAGGCGTAGTAATTCACCCATATTTCGAATTCCTAATCGAATTACTAATAAATTCTATGTATGAAAAATAAATTCTTTATTTTTTTTCACTAGCAACAACAACCATCCCGTTCTTTACAAAGTTTACTCGCGCCGCTATCGCCGATGGCTGAACCCGACTTGGAAGAAGTGTCAGAGCTTATAGAAAGTCGCACTATGACTGAAGACGTGGAGGTAACGCTGACTGAGCAACCAGCGGAGCGAGACGCGGAGCGGCGAGCGGGACGGCGAGCGGAGCGGGGCGAAGAGGAACGAGATTCGAAAGCGGCTTTGAGGGCGCTTATAGCGGATACTGTGGCTGATGAATCGCAGGAAGGAATGCATGGCATGCATGAAGTTGAAGTGGACTATGAAAGACTTGAGGTTAGTGTTTGAAAATTTGTATTAAAAAACCGGTCAAGTGCGTGTCGGACTACGCACAATGAAGGGTTCCGAAGTTGAGATGAATTTATCCCAAGAACAAACTTAACATTGTAGTTCTTCTTCTTTTCGTGTGGTTAGTGAATAACCTGGTGTCGAGAGTTTTACAGCCGGCCATAGGCCTCTGACTTGGCTTCACATGCCATTGGGAAATATCTCATAAGCCAAAAAAACGCAAAAACATACACAAAACAAAATCACACACCAAAACTCACAAAATAAATCAAAATATTTCTTTCTCATTGTAGTTAAAAAACATGTTCTCCCATATGGAATGTATGGAAGAACATGTTTTTGCAACGGCAAATCGTCGCTCGGCATCCAATACCGCGAATGTGACATTATTTACGAAAATCATTTTTAAATGCAGGATCACGTATTTGACCGTGTAGAATGAAAAAAAAACAAAAATCTGATTTTAATAAAAAATATCACATTCGCGGTATTGGATGCCGAGCGACGTTATATGAACTACAGCCGTGATTTTTTTCTAATATCCATAACCAACCATTTAGCTGTCAGGGGGGGGACACACTTGACTCCAACAAAAATAAGCAATTTCAAGCTTAATACAGTCAAAACCGTTTATAACGAGTTCGAAGGACCGTCGGATTACGGGTGTTATAGCCGATAGTCGTTATAACCAAACACTATGTTAAGTAAACAGAAATGCTGGGTCCTGAAAATTTCGTCGTTATCGTCGGCTTTGACTGTATTTCGCAAACGGATCCCTGAATCCAAAAATGGTTTTCACACACAATGTTTTTGAACGACCTTTCCAACGATACCCCACACCATGGGATAGACGGGAAAAATAAAATCATCCCTACTTTACTTGTAGGGGAAGATACACTAAAACATTTTTTTTTAATGATTTTATTATTATAAATAAAGTTTATTTCACTGTCAAAGTACTACAAAAACTTAATCTCTGAAGTACAATTTTTAAGGTGTTTAATGGTTGTATTTTGGGAGTTAGTAGTTCTACAGATGCAGGACTTATATAGACACAACCTTGTAGCCTACGAATTGACCTCCAACACTTAATAGTAAATAAATTAAACGAAAATTTGAAATTATTTTACCACTTTCTCGGTTTGATTAATATGTTTACCTATATGCCAAATTACAGCTTTCTAGTCTTCTGAACTAAGTCGCAGACAGATAGACAGACGAACATGGTGAAACTATAAGGGTTCCTTGATGACTACGGAACCCCTAAAAAGAAGCGGTTTTAGAATAGATTAAAATGTAACTTATTGTTACTGAATTAATTTAAAAATAAAGTTGGTCAAAAACAAGAAAAGTGTCTGTAACCATACCCGTTGGGCGTACATTGTGTACAAATAGTATGAAAATAACAAGAAAAATTCAACATGAATAATAAAGATTATACTATTATCTTTTTGTTCAGGCTTCATTTTATTTTAGCCTTTCTGAGTGCTAGTCTTAAACAAAACCTTAAAAGTAATACAGGGTTATTGGTTATACGTCAGCAATCCGTTAAGGGGATGTAGGAGAGGTCATTTGTAACCAAATTACCCCTGAAGACCCCTATGCCAATGTCAACCATTTTCGAGTACCCTGAGAACCCTGTATAACACAAAGTTTTATTAAATTGATCAAGTTCTAATGTTCTTGTTTCGTTGTCAGTCGCCTGAGGATGACGAGAACAGCACGGACCACGACAGTAGCCACCGCTCGGACGAGCACCCGCTCATAGTGATTCCTTCCAGCTACGGGAAACAACACAACCAGACGAGGGTATGTTAGTTAATACCTTAGAACCTTACCTATTAACTGTAGTAATAAAAATACATAGCAGGGACGGAAGTCGTTTTACCGGAATCGGAGGTTTTAAATTTGATTGATCGGAACCGGAACCGGATCTAGAACTGGAGTCGAAGGTGGAAGTGGAAGAAAGATGTGTAATGGGAAGGCTTAATGAAACAATTGAAATATAATTCAGTCTCTTTAATCAGTCAAATATTAGCGATAACATCATCAAACAAAACAATAAACTGAGACTTCGAGCGCGAGCGTTTATAAAATAAACTAAAATTACACTGGCGACTAGTTAAAATTTATTTGTACGCGCTCTAGTCACGTGCATCGCTGCGATTCGAACTTCGGAGGTGTAAAATTAGTCGGAAGTTCCGACTTTTCGGAACTGGAACCGAAGCTCCGTAATATCCCTGATACAAAGTGCTTACAAGATAATTAGCCGACCAAGACTACTACTTTGTGAAATGCGGCCTCGTCGCTTGCTTACCGGTGCGGATATGGCGCTCGTTTTCGGACCGTATCCGAAATATTTTTGCATGACATCATCACTACCTTACTATCTCTGTCAGTAATGGAAGTTTTGTTTGAATAAATTATGCGACGTAAAATGGCGGATCGATACTTGCGTCTTGCACTATTATCACAATAGTACAGGGGGCCTACCGCCAGCTCAAAAGCAGTATTACTTCAGTGGGAGAAAGAGATGGAGCTATACGTCCTGTAGAGCTTCATCTCTTTCCCACACTGAAGTAATACTAAAACAATACTGCTTTATGAGCTTGTGGAAGGCCCCCAGAAACCGCACTCCGCATTTTAGGTATGAAGCTACAAGTACGCGGCGGGCTCGTCTTGTCGGGCCAATTCCATGAGTGTAACGTAGTCAGAACAACTTCTAAAGAGAGGCAACTTCTAGGTGAATATAACTGTAGGTAATTAGCACTGTACGACCTGAATTGCACTTTGTTGTATCGTAGCAAGAGTCGATTTTTATTTAAATGATTTTGCGAAGTGAACCGTCTATACTAATTTGTGCTATTACCAAAATTTGAAATACTTCTCAATTCTTTGATGAGCTGTATGAGATTACCTAACGCCGCGGTGAGCAGTAGTTTAGTTTTTAGTGGAATCGGTTGCCTTAACATATTTTTTTATGAATACGATGCTTGTTTACAGGACGATAAGTCAAACTACTCTAACATGGAACAAGAAAACATGCCCTACCTCTCACCGCGCCAAACGTCACAAGCACTTTCTGATAGTGGTAAGTTATAATGATGTTGTCAACTTGTTAAAATTTTGATCATGAGCTCACTTTGATATTTTTAAACTTTAGTTTCCTCCACAGCTGTTTAATACTCGTAGTATACGCACTCTCTATTTATCAATGAACAACTGTTTCTGCAACTAATTTCGTAATGTAAATCCGGCTTAAGAGACCGGAGACACGGCTCGCAACTACAAATCGAGATGTTTGCAAAATTCAATTCCAAGCACGTTGCGCTAGTGTGAGTGCCTGTCGGAGCGATATACATCTACAGTGAGCAATACTACCACGCACACATTGACAATTATTGCTTGACGCGATAGCAGTACTAGCTTTCGAAAATTTATGATAAATTTGGATGTGTTCCGTAATACAAAAAATTATGAATGAAAACTTAAGTATTTCCATTTTTTTTTTTCGATAATTTGTAACTTGATAACATAAACTACGCTTCTGTGGAAACAATATTACAAATATTGTTGTTTATAATACAGAAAAAACAATATGAAAACATGCCATTTACGCTGTAAAAATGTACGAAATGCAATTAATTCGCTTACACTTCATTTAAAGGTAAGTTTTTGGAAATAAAAAGACGTAGGAGCATAGATAAATACTGTCTCAATAAGAATATCAACATAATATGGTGGAAATGTGCTCAAATTGCAAATAATTTATGTACTACGTTTGTATGGACAATTCATGCGTTGCCGCATTCTTAATGGTTTGCACCCATATACAAGTTGTTATACTTGCCTTTAAGTCTTTTAAAACACTTGTCACAAACATGTGTATACAAAATGCATGATACATGTTTCGACGTTGTTCCAGACATGTACAAGTTTTGTATATCAGTTGTCTTTACAACTTGTTTTAGGTATAGAACATATTGCTGTCCCCGGCGAATAAAATGGTAATCGTAAAAACCAAATTTTACAGGAAAAATAAAAAAAAAGTTTTTTGTGAAAATCTTATAAACTAATATAAGTACATAGCGGAATTGTTCAAATATCAAAAGAAAAGTGATTTTAAAACACCTTAAAATCTTGTAACTTCTGAAATAACCGTAGGAAATGAATGAAAAAATTTACAGAGTGTAATCGGACCTCTTAATATCGAATATGTAATAACCTTAAAACTTATTGTAGTAGCACGTTACCATTTTATTCGCCGGGGACAGCGACATGTTTTATAGGTGTAAGTAAACATGGGGTTAGGATAACATATCTGGCGTCTTGCGGGGTGGGGTTTTCTACAGTCTACATACACTTTGAGGAACATAATTATGTGATGTCGGGTATGTTTACTTGTATAGTATAGTCATAAAATGTTTTTTTTCTTCCAGATTTAGTATCCGGCGACCTAGGCCTCAGGCCTCGCAAGGCGTGCAACTGCACAAAGTCACAATGTCTCAAGTTGTACTGCGACTGCTTCGCGAACGGCGAGTTCTGCAACCGCTGCAACTGTAACAACTGCCACAATAATCTGGAGAATGAGGAGTTGAGGCAAAAAGCTATCAGGGCGTGTCTGGATAGAAACCCTAATGCTTTTAGGTAAATATAGTTCGAATTGTTAATAACACTGTTAAAACGACAACTACAACTGCTTTTAAATACCGAATTTTGTATCATTACAGGCCGAAGATTGGTAAAGCGAAAAGTGGTGGTCCAGACATTATTAGGAGGCATAATAAAGGATGTAACTGTAAAAGGAGCGGCTGTCTCAAAAACTATTGTGAATGTTATGAGGTAATTGTATTTAAATTTTTAAGCCAATATGAGTTTATCATCGTCGCTATTGGGTTATTCCGTTTATCCACCCTAAAAAATCCACCCTTTTTTTTTTTTTTTTTTTGGGTGGGAAATTATCAAATAACTTCTCTCGCTCTGGGCAGAGCGGGAGGGCGTGTCAGACTCTTACTGACTAAAACCCACCCGTGTTCCTTCAGTTGCCGTGTTGCCGGGGGCCACGATTTCCCTATCGGTTTTCTTCGAACCCCCGGCAGGCATTGGCCCTAGTGGACCCCGTCAATTCTGCTGACATCTCTTTGAGGCGCGCGTGGAACACAACGCGCCGTCGACCCGGGCCTGGTCCTTATCGGACGGCGAGCTACCCATTGCTCACTGTCCGCAAGCCCGCGCCTACGGTGACCGGAAATCTTCCTGTGATTCCCGACGCCCAAAAAAAAAAAAATCCACCCTAAGGTGGATACTCGGAAACGTATATCCGAGAATGCATCCTAACAGTTTGTCCACCGCACCGTGAAAGAGATGTCAATGAATAAGATTGCGCGACCATAGTAAATGTACTGTCGCTACTTTGGCGTCGTCATCTCGTTCGCGTTGACGTCCTGTTCATGGTGCGGAGAATAAACGGTCTAAGCCTATAAATTCCGTTTATCCATCTAGGCCTAGGGTGAATTTTCGGACATACGTTTTCGAATATCCACCTTAGGGTGGATAAACGAAATAACCAATTATTTGATTATCGAAACCATTGAAGTTCGAAAGTTTGTTACAGGTTTTTTTGATCCCAGTTTAGCTATTTGTGATATAAGAATGCTTTAATATGTATTAAAACATTCTTGTATCACAAATAGCTAAATATGTTTAACGCTAAACGTATTTCAAATATCGCTCTGTTTCTGTCATTCGTTCGGACATTACAGAGACAGAATTATGTTTGAAATATGTTTAGCGGTAAATGCATTTAGTAATTTGTGATGCAAGCAGGCCTAAGAAGCGGTTAGGAGTAGATGTTTTTGGGGGTTGTCTATAGTAAATTTTGACAGTCGAAAAGTGCATATACTCAGCAAAATTTCAACAAATGATTTCTGTAAAGATATTTTTCACTCTTACTCAAAAAGTCCGTCATTGTAGCGTACCCTCTGGTACGCTACCATGTATCGCCATATGCGGGGAAAAAATTGCATATCTTGCTGTAGGGGAAAAAGTAATTTTTGTCTGCAACCAACGAGCCTACAAAAACGAAAGTATTATTATGTAAAACTAGCTCGATAGAATGGGTTATTTAAGCCCCTCGTATAACTTATCATGCATCAGCTTTCTAACCCGTTTTCGTCTCCAGGCTAAGATAGCGTGCACAGTGATGTGCAAGTGCGTCGGTTGTCGCAACGTGGAGGAGACGCTAGAGCGACGTCGCGACGCCATGCGGCTGCGCGACAAACTCGCTGATCCCATGTTCAGACCACCGCCTATTGGACAAGTCAAGTGAGTATCGTTTTTAGGGTTCCGTACCCAAAGGCTAAAACGGAACCCTATTACTAAGACTCCGCTGTCCGTCCGTCCGTCCGTTCGTCTGTCACCAGGCTGTATCTCATGAACCGGGATAGTTAGACAGTTATTCACAGATGATGTATTTCTGTTGCCGCTATAACAACAAATACCTACTAAAAACCGGCCAAGTGCGTGTCGGACCACGCACAAAGAAGGGTTCCGTAGTTGGGATGAATTTATCCCAAAAACAAACTTAACTTTGTAGTTGATAAACATGTTCTCCCATACGGAATGTATGGGAAAACATGTTTTTGCAACTGCAAAGTTAAGTTGGTCGATTATTACTCGATAACTAGTAAAGCCTACTTAGCTGTGATAGTTTTCCTTTTAATTTCGTTATATAAGCTACTTCTGTGATTTTTTTCACATATCCAGAACCAACCATTTAGCTGGCAGGGGGGGGGGGACACTTGACTCTAACAAAAATTAGCACTTTAAAACTTAATATTTTGCAAACGGATCCCTGAATCCTAAAATGGTTTTCACAAACTCATAATGTTTTTGTAAGACCTTTCCAATGATACCCCACACTATGGGATAAAAAAATAAAACATCATCACTTTACGTGTATGGGAGGTACCCTAAAAAAAAATGTTTTTCATAATTTTGTTTTACCACTTTGTCGGCGTAATTAATATGTATACCTATGTCAAATTACAGCTTTCTAGTACTAAGGGTCTCGGAGCTAGACCGCGGACAGACAGACAGACGGACATGACGAAACTATAAGGGTTCCTTGTTTACTACGGAACCCTAAAAACAATAAAAAATTATTTTATTGTTTTTTAGTATTTAAGGGGGCTCCCATACAACAGACATGATTTTTTTTGCCGTTTTTATAGATAATGGTACGGAACCCTTCGTGGACGAGTTCGACTCGCAGTTGGCCGGTTTTTTTTTTTAATTGTGGAGCCATGATTTTGATATTTCTTATGTTGTGTGATGGCTGTCCATGCGTGTAACGTCAATTGTTATTTAACTTTAAGTTACACAGAAATAATATCGGTTGACTAACAATCATGTTAAAATATTCGATTATTCTTTCTGCATTTTCGGTTTTGCTCTTGTTAAGTTTTCATTGCACACATTTCGTGTAATCTTGACATCACAGTTTTGGCAGATTGATTACAGAATTGTGCAGACCTATGAGTATTAATTCGGAGCATAGCATAGATTTTTAAACTTCATAAAGCAGTGTATTTATTGACTACTAACCGCCTTCCCTAATATCCCCAGACAACCGTGCAGCTTCATGACGTCGGAAGTAATCGAGGCGGTGTGCCAGTGCCTGCTGGCGGCCGGCGACGAGGGCGCGGGCGCCGAGCCCGAGGCGCGCGCCGAGCCCGACCCGCTGCGTGACGTCATCGAGGAGTTCGCGTCCTGTCTGCAGGACATCATCAGCGCCTCGCACCAGTCCACATCGGTCTCTGTGCTCGATGATGTAAGGTCGTTTTGCTATTCGTCACCGTGCAGTAAAAATTTCGTGATTGAAATAAACATAATAAATTTTTCACACACGCCTGTATGTCCCGAAGGGTTAGGCAGAGGTGTACCTATCGTACACCCACATTTCGCCAGTTATGTTTAAGTCCCATGTATAATAGCGAGACTATTGCCATCACCAGGGCACATATCCAGACTCCGGATTGCTACTGAGAAATCCCAGATGGAAAATGACAATATGTTACACATAATTTTTCAGAAAAACGTATCTGAAAAATGGCAGTTATTGACGTTTTAGGTTCTCATTATAATCAATAGAAGGCATTAGAAGCATCGTAGAGCTGTACACGTTTGTTCTAAATATGCATTACGAGGTTTTCTACTCTACAAATAAAAGAAAAAAACAAATAATTTTTCTTTACGAGGTTTTCTTTCACGGCGTCGTATTTAGGTCAATTTGATTTTAGGGCCTCATGATACGAAAGGATTATATCAAATTATATGCATGTTTCATTAGTGTTGTCGAAGCGTTACGATTGATTGAGAAAAGTGTTTGCCACTTTCTTATGCATTACGTAAATAACTTGTTTCAACTTGGTTCTGCTCTTTTGACTAGAACAAACACTGGGGGAGTAAAATATCCCTGAAAATGTTGATGCCCTCGAATACCACTGACCTTCTTGTGTTTACTAGTGATAGGCAACTATTATTAACAACTTGACTAAGCTGTAACTTTTTTTCTTTTTCAGGGAGCAGCGTAGCATAAGGTTAAATAATATAGCTGCCATTAGACGAAAGTGATTTTAATTTTAAGAAAGTCATAGGATGGCAAATCTCAATAGTGACAGACAAGATGACTACGTTATGATTCCGTATGTAATATACTTCCATGTGATGAATACAATACAGCAAAAACTAGTTAATTATGATGATAAATAATATAGAATAGCTCAACACTAAGGCGCCATGTTTACGGGCGAGAGAATCGCGGCGAGTCTCGCCGTGCTATCAAATTCTCGCCGCGATATTCTCGCCCGTGTAGATGGCGCCTAACATAACCACTTGTACCGCTTTGACAAGACTGTTGTAATATAATATTTGCGATGCATTCGCGACATAAAATAAAATTATGCACTTATCCATTTCAAGAATGGAATAAAAATGTACATTACTTTTTCAGATTTTTATAAATTGTTTTTGATAGACATGTACATAATGTTGTTGTAAATAAAATAGTTTACTAGTCCTAAGATTACCTTTAAAATAAGGTAGACAATACTGTAAATATAAATTTTAATAAAATGCAAAATTTCTTTCTACGAACGCCTTTCATTTATAGCAGTTTAAAAACATTATTCACAACACTTGCAGCAAAAATAAACAAAAATTACGATACAGTAAACGCATAATTATCAAAACGTAATCGCGTGGACATAAAACAATAGGCAGTGTACGCTATCAAAGCATCGGCTGTCAGAATTTCGTGCAGTAGTAGAAGAGCCGCTGGTCCTAAAAATAGCTTACCGGTTATAAATACGGCTAGTCTTCAGTTACTCGCGTCCGTGTGCGGTCACCGGTCGGTTTACCTGCGCTTACATTGCGTAGTAGGTACTGCAGAATGACCGCGCCACAGACCGCACGGTACGAAGTGCAGACCTCTGAGAAACTCGGCAGGTGTGTTACACTCTTAAAAGGCCAATGTAACAATTTCTCGCATGTATGCTTGTTGGTGTGTATTTTATCGGTAGCTAAACTATTACCCATTAATTAGGAAAAATTCAGTGTGCGACAAGATTCTCCTAATATTCCTCTGAACTGATTTACCTAACCCGGAAGTCGCAGCAAGACGACGCTTTGTGACTTATTTAGGACGTGATACTGTGACATAATAATGTAGTGTTTGCAAAAGAATAACTTGTGGCTATTATTATAAACACTCCGTACGCAAAATACGCGCTTTGACGTGGAGTTGCGGATACCAGCCCGTATTACCTATTACCTATTATAAACACTGAATTTGTAACGAGGACAATGCTTTTTGAAACTATACATGATATTGTCTAGTAGTTTTTGAAGTTAGAACCATAAAAATGTGCTCTGTGGTTAGAACTTGGATTTACGGGGTCGGTGATTCGCCAAATGGAAAGTTGATGGAAAGTGATGATCATAGTATGTGATATTCTTTTGTTTTTCCATAACCACGTTCTAGAAAATTAAAGGGCGGGTTTGTGAGTATAGATCTATGATAAAGAGACGTTTAAACTCGCTACCTCACTCCAGTCAATGTTTTATCCATTGGGCTATAACACCTTATTTTTTTAAGTGAAAACTTCTTTAGGCGCGTTGGGCATTTTTGAGATTGGAAAAAACGATTGAACTCGCGACACTGTTACCGACACCTCATTAAAAGTATTTCCTGCACAATAAAATTGTTCAAGTTTTCACTTCTGTTGGCACTCCCGGAGTGTTTAGCTACATCGTTTACTCATTCGTTATTGAACTTGTAACCTACAGAAAACCGTCTGTCTACCATTTCTGAACTACAATATTTTTTCTTTTATCTTCAAGATACCTAGTAGCCGCAAAAGACCTAAAGCCAGGCGAGAAAATCCTATCAGATGAGCCATTCGTCCTGGGTCCAAACAGCGACACTTCGCTAGTATGTTTCAACTGCTACCTGCCTTTATTGAGCAAATTCGTCGTGTGTAAGAAATGTGCGGTGGCTCCTACATGCCCCGGGGATGGGTGCCCTGAACATCTTCACAAGAGTAAGTGTTAGAGCTAAGCCGGGTATCGTCCATACCCATCTTATCTGCGTTTAGCAATATGGCTAGATCGACTTCACTTTGCTTAAACCTGCCGAAAAATGTTTTTTTTTTTTCGAATATATCGGTGCTGTCTTTGTCGATCCGGTTAGGAAGAGTTTTATTTTGTTACGAACTAAACATACATTGTATTTATGTATAATAATATTTTTGGCCAATGATTAATCCAGCACACAGATGAATTAGTATCCCAAGTTCGATTTTCATCATTGATAGGCAGAAAGTATAATCGACCAAGTTAATTAGGCACCCTGATTGCGTAACACACGAGTTTGAAGGATATTGCTAATCCATTGCTTAATCATCATCTGCCTAGCCTTTTCCCAACTATGTTGGGGTCGGCTTCCAGTCTAACCGGATGCAGCTGAATACCAGTATTTTACATGGAGCGACTGCCTATCTGACCTCCACAACCTAGTGACTAGGTAACACGATACCCCTTGGTAAGACTGGTTGTCAGACTTTTTGGGCTTCTAACTACCCGTAACGACTGTCAAAGATCTACAAATGACAGCCGGACCAACGGCTTAACGTGCTTTCTGAGGCACGGAGGGAACTTGGTATGTAAAGATGGTCACCCATCCACGGACCAACCGCAGCAAGCGTAGCTTAATATGTTCGAAAAATTTGTATGCTCAATAAAAGTAAATAACGCAATTAATGTTGTTGAATTGTCAAAATAAAAGCCATTGCTAGTTAGTGGTGCCGATTCCCTTGTTCACAAACTAAACTAAATTTAAGTTCAGTGCATCTTTTTTTTTTCTATTTCATTAAGAAAAGGACAGAAGATAAATTTTAGTTTAGTCCTGTCAAATTAATCAGCGTCTGTCACTACTCCATACAAGTTTAGATGTGATTAAAAACTTGCCAACTAAAATTACGTCAATTTACGTGGGTAAGCGCTGATTAATTTGACAGGAACAGGACTAAACTAAAATTTATCTTCTGTCCTTTTATTAATGAAATAGAAAGAAAAAGATGCACTGAACTTAAATTTAGTTTAGTTTGTGAACAAGGGAATCGGCACCATTGTGTTACGCAATTACCTCGCAGGGGGCCACATTCCATCCATTCAGTTATAGGTAAATCAATTTTGTCTTAGTTGGTTAGTACTAAGTTATCTGGTAAATAAATAAGTAATAATAATTATTATCATATCTGATTCTGATACTCTTCTTTTCCAGAATGGCACTCCGACATAGAATGCGACTTTTTCAGGAGTGTCAAACTGACCAATGGTTTACATCCCATGACAATGGTCCAAAATGTAGGATCCCTATTAGTATTGCGCGCTTTCATGAAGAGAACAGTTGATACTCAAGCTTGGAAGGAGTTTATGCAGTTGGAAACTCATTTGGAAGAAAGAAAGGGCACCAGTGTTTGGGAATTTTCAGAAAATACTGTTAAGGTGATAAACTCCGAAACTTTTTCCATTGGCAAGGGCGTATAGTATATAGGGCTATATTGTATATAGTGTGGTTCAGAAGTCAATGCCACTCAAAAAAATAAAACATGTGTGCAATTCACACGTGGTAGAAGTGAAACCTTCAAAAATAAAAATAAAAAATGTTTTTGTACGCGTACAAACACGTATTAACACACGTACACACGGCTACACATCAAGCTATACATTTCCAGTATTATCAGACCTCGCATTGTACGGAAATCCTATACAATGCGAGATCAGCATAAACTGGAAACGTATAGCTTGATGTGTAGCCGTGTGTACAACGCTGAGGCCCAAGCAAACACCCACTATGCCTTGGTAAACACGAGTGGAGGGGGTACGAAGCAGAGCATAAAGAGAACCACGAACATAAGAACACACACACAGACACACCCCCACACACCCTCAGACACACCCCCCACACACACCCTCAGATACACCTCCCCACACACCCTCAGACACACCTCCATACACACCCTCAGACACACCCCCCACACACACCCTCAGACACACCCCCCACACACACCCTCAGACACACCCCCCCCCACACACCCCTCTCACACACACACTGTTTAATGCTTCCGATCTCATTTTCTCCCACGTTAAATATTATGAATTTATGTGTCTGTCTCTTTTTACTGTCGCTTTTTCGTTTCATCGACTTTCAAATCACAACGATGCTAAAGAAGTTTTCACTTCAAAAATATTCATTTTATCCGGGGTGGGCTTGACCTACCTGGCTCGCCTCCTATTGCTACGCTTATGGCATTTGGCTATTGAATTTGCTTTGACCAAGTCATCATGATCGGTGTTGGGTCGCCATCCAGTCTAAATTGATGCCGCTGAATACCAGTATTTTGATTTGGCCAAGTTAAATTGACCAAATTGAAATAGATAAGTTAAAATTAAACTAACTGGCGAAACCACAGACGTGTTGTACACACCACACGGCTATACATCAAGCTATACATTTCCAGTATAAGCTGACCTCGCATTGTACGGAAATCGTATACAATGCGAGATCAGCATAAACCGAATGTGTTGGATCATTTAGCTCCCTTCAAAATGGTTGAGCTGAATGATGCTAATCCATGCGTCATGTTCTTGAATGGGCGCCGTCAGTTGGGACTGGTCATCTCTTAGCTGCCACGGCTTATTTTTAATTTATTTTAATTTTTTAATTGTTCTTTGTTTTATCTTTTTATTACGGACGCTCCTAACGTGCACGTCTTTCTACATTGTTCTCACATGTATAATTTCAACATGAATGATGTAATCAATATTTTGTAACAATTTTTTATTTAACAGAGTGTCTGTGGAGTTTCTTGCCCGTTCTTCTCCATAGGTACCTACCTAGTTCGTATGGGAATGGGCAACTAGCTTCATATTTCTGACTGACTGATTCCTTGACAATTCAAAAGTGCCTGTAAATGGTTTAATTGAAATAAATGCTTTGAGTTTGGAAATGTATAGCTTGATGTGTAGCCGTGTATACATCTATAGAACATGTAAAAACAAACTCTGTCCGATCAGCCAACAAAACATTCAGACTCCTCTGGTAGCTATCTACCAGAGGAGTCTGAATGTTTTGCTAATTAATTTAATTTGACCTTGTATTTTTTTCATAACTTTCCAGTTCATCCAATCATTAAGCATAATGGACGATATACCGGACGCAGAATTGATTCAAAAGATTTGCGCAGCGATCGACGTAAACAGTTTCGAAGTACGCGGCCCGCCCGTTCCCGCTATTGGCTGCGCAGAAGTTTTGCGCGGAGTGTACTTGAAAGCTGCGCTATTGGCGCATGACTGCGTCGGAAACACGCACATGTCTATCAATGATAATAATGTTTTAGTGTGCCATGCCAGTACAAATATCAAGAAGGGAGAACCAATTTTTTATAATTATACGGATCCTTTGAAGGTGAGATATTATTAATTAAAGTTAAATCATCATCAGCCTACAGCAGTCCATTACTGGACATAGGCGTCTCCAATTACGCGCTCATTCAACTCGATTCTCGGCAACTCTCATCCAGCTGTTACCAGTTACCCTGTCAAGATCTTCGCTCCACCTAGCCTGAGGGCGTCATAGCCTCAAGACCTAAATAAAATATGAAACCTTAATAAAATAACTAGGTAAAGTCCGTGCAATCCACGACGACGCGCCCCACTCCGCGATTACTGTACTGTAAGCTGCACTCTAGTACGGCGCGGAGCGGAGTGGGGCGCGTCTTCGTGGATTGCGCGGACTATACCTATCTATAGTTATTTTATTAAGCTTTCACTTTCACTTTTTTTTGCACTATAGGTAGGTACTAAGGGCAACAAAGGATCACATCAAACACTGTTGATAAGCCACCAACTAATTAGTTTAATTCTGCCTGTATACAATTGTTTAATTTTAATCTGGCATCCATACGTCTTGCCCTCCCTGTACCGATAGCACACGCAATTTACTTCATAGATCTTGTAGATTCAGAACATGTTTTTGCAACTGCAAATGTAACTTCGTCGATTATTACTCGTTAACTTGTAGAGCCTACTTAGCTGTGATAGTTTTCCTTTTAATTACGTTATATACGAATTCCGTGAATTTTTTCACATATATTCTCCAAAACCACCATTTAGCAGGCAAGGAGGGGGACATTTGACTCTAACAAAAATTTGCACTTTCAAGCTTAATATTTCGCAAACGGATCCCTGAATCCAAAAATCTCACCTTGGTAATAAGCAACATTAAAGGGGCCGGGCCTCGTCAAGGTCGTTTCTGACGGCCATCTCTAGCACCGTGCGCGCTTATTGACCAAATCAAATAGCGCACGCTTGCCCGGGTTCCTGTGAAACACTTCCGTCCCTTTTCACAAAATCACTCCCACAGATTTGATTATATATATTTTCTTTTGGATTTTGATTGCAGGAAAGTAAGACTGCCTCTTGGTCTAGTGGTCGCAAGCGCTACTGCTGTGTATGAGGTCCTGGGTTCGATTCCCGGGTCGGGCAAAGTATTATTGAGTTTTTCTATTTGAAATTTCTCAGTAGCAGCTCGGAGTCTGGATTTGTGTCCGGTTGATGGCAATAGGCTCGCTTCCTATTACATGGGACTTAAACATAACTGGCGAAATGTGGGTGTACCTGCTACAGGGACACCTCTGCCCAACCCTTCGGGAAAACAAGGCGTGATGTTATGTTATGTTTATGAAAGTGAGAGGAAGATGTCACACATCAAAAATGGGTTTATTTGTCGCAGAAGCACGCAGATTGCTATTCTTAATGCAAGCTGACATAATTTCCTGGACTTGAAATAAGATTTAGTTTTTTAAGTGAAAATTTCTTTAGGCGCGATGGGCATTTTTGAGGTGGGAAAAATCAATTGAACTCGCGACACTGTTACCGACACCAGCTTTTGACCATTAAAAAGACATCAACGCGCGATACATATTCTTTGCGATTAAGAACATTCCTAACATTGAGACATGACAACGACACGATTGACATTTCCTTTTTTTACCGACTTCAAAAAAGAAAAGTATTTTCTACACAATAAAATTGTTTAAGTTTTCACTTCTGTCGGCACTCCCGGAGTGCCACTGTTTTTTTTTTTTGCAGGGTACTTCAATACGCCAGCAGCATCTAATGATCGGCAAGTACTTCAAATGCACGTGCGACAGATGTTCTGACATCACGGAGATAGGAACTCACATGAGTTCCGTCATTTGTCCTGATTGCAAGACCGGCTATGTCTCTCTCACTACCCCTGAAGAATGGACTTGTGACAACTGTAGTAAAACCTTTGAGGATAATAATATTGGGTTTAAAGTGAAATGCTGTATGGATAAGTTTGGAGTGATAAGTGAGTAAAGAAGAAGAAGTTTTAACTACAAACAAATAAATGATTACTAATCAGTACCCTAATTGCGTAATACACGATCAATCACATTTTGTTTCAATTTGAAACAGATTGCTAATCCATTGCTTCATATGTTGGAAAAAAATCTGCTCAACAACGTAAATAACGCAATGAATATTGTTGAACTGTCAAACTGAAACAAATTTTTATACTTAATTAAAATAATGTTTTGTGTTGCATAATAATTTTGCATACTATTGTATAGAGTCATTTTTATTTTTTTCTAACTTGAACAGACAGCTGTGCTGCTGGGGAGTTTGTTGCGCCACTTCTTCTTCCCAGCTAAAGGCACTAGGAAGTGGTGAAGGGTGGGCGTTTTTGGGGGACTGTCTTATGTAATTTTGACGTTCGAAAAGTGCTGGTTCTCAGCCTAATTTGAATAAATGACTTTTGAATTTTTTGAATTTGTCATTATCGTTTACGAAAATAAGTTACGCAATTAGGGTACAGCTCTTTCTTCATTCCACTTTCACATTAATGTAATTTGCCATTAATTTCCACCATAACATTATAAATGAATATTTATTTATTGTTATGGCACTTCAACGACTTATTCACTAAGACATACACACACAAAAATCACATACAGTTTTAGGAATTGTGAATTCGTCACTTACAGAAGTGCACAGCACTAACAGAGAAATCAATAGTACGTGCAAGATATCGTTCGTTAGTTAAATTATATATGAGTTATTAAATAAAGTTGAATTAAAGATGAGCTATGGTCACAAATACGATCGGAAATACAAAAATATTTAAAAACAAAAAAAAAAATGGCTTACAAAGAAGGGAATGAAGTAAATACAATAATTAATAGGCGGTTCGTGTTGCACAGACGACTCAAGATTCCGAGCTGGTTAGAAGTCTCGATCGGAATTGTCGTAAAGGGTTAGAGTAGATGTCGATGCTATTGGTTCGTGTAGCGATTTTATTGTAGTTTGCCATTAGACGGTTCATAGGTGCATTACATTACATTCTTTTGAGGTGTAAGGCACAAACATTCGTACTTGAAATGCGTCTCTAAAGGAAAGTCAGCACCCTAATCACGTAACACACTTTGAAACTACAATCTGAGAGTCTTGAAGGATATTGCTAATCCATTGCTTTATAGGTTTGAAAAATTCGTCTGCTCAACAACGTAAATAGCGCAATGGACGTGGGTGAATTACCCCACTGGCTAATTCGCACGTAAACCAGCGAGGTAATTCACGCACGTAGACCAGCGGGATAATTCACCCACGTAGACCAGCGGGGTAATTCACCCACGTATACCAGCGGGGTAATTCTCCCATGTAGACCAGAGGGATAATTCACCCACGTCCATCGCGTTGACAATCTTAAAAAATATTCAACATGGCTTTCTTTTACAGACAAAAAAGATGAAAAGGAACTCGAAGCATACATAAGAAACGTATCACTGATTCTTGCTCCGAACCATTACTTACTTCTGGAAGCCAAACAACGTCTGGCGGGAGTATTAAGAGATATCATAAACAGAGAACCACGACCCACGAAGAAATTAATGAGACGTAAAATGGAATTATGTAAGGAAATACTTCCTGTCCTTGAAACACTGTGTCCCGGAATATCTAGGACGAAAGGTAAACCAACTAAGAAACAAACAGATGTTTGATCATGAAAAAAAAATAAGTTGAGTTTATATTGTTCAAATATTTAACTATTACAGCGATCACGTTATATGAACTGCATGCTGCAATGGTCCAGTTAGCGAGAAAGCTCTTTGACGGGCGAGAAATCACAGGCACAGCGTATTTGGTAAGAATGCAATAAAATAACATAAACCTAAATAGGTGAGTGTTTAATTTTAGAGCCGAGGTGTGAACTAAAATTATCACCTGTTTACAGGATGAATTAATGTCTGCCGAGAAATATTTGAAACGGTCTCTAGAAATGCTGTTCATCGAGCCAGGAAACTCTCCCGAAGGCGAACTTTGTGCTAAGGCACTTGAAGAATATAGAGCCTTGAAGACAACGATGAGCTGTGTACTAGACGCTATACATGCCGAAGGAAAATCTTATATTAGTTCCACGGAAGCAAATAGCTCCTAACAGTAATAAATGTACCTATTTTTACTATGGAAGTTTTCTTTGTCTCTTTATTTTTGTCATACTGTTACCGCATTCCCTGCCTATTGCTGCCTACCCTATTTTCTTAGAACTGCGTTATGTGAAACGTTCGAAAAATATTCGTCTAAAAACGTTTGGGAATATTATATTAGTTTAATAAATAAAAAGATAATATAATTGATAAGTTTGAAGAACGTGAAATAAAAATCATTCAAATTTTTAATAATATACTACGAAAAGTATTGTCAATTACATGATAATAAAAAATAGTAAACACAATAAAATTACACGTTTACAAACACACGTTTCTAAACTGAAGAAATCCTGTCATCTGTCAAATCAAATGTCATCGAATGCTATTTGTGCGAAACCGAAAAATTGTCGATGTAAGAATTATCACTAAATTATCTCGTATTTAACGACCGGCGCGTATTAAAACCTAACAAATAAGGCTATCAAATCTTGCGTTTACCATAAAATATTATTATTAATTCATCATACCGCTAATCGTGAGTGTTCACTTGGATTTGTGGAGGTGAATTGAATTGTCCGTAGGTAATTGTTTAGTAGTTGCGGTTACTATTATTTAATTAACATAATAATCCGTATTTCCTCAGTCCGGTTATGGCGGATCAGTCGTCAGTTTTGGCTTTGGTAATACTGGCAGTTGGGGTCACTGTGCATTTCTCCTTGCACAAGGTGGATGAGGGACATGTAGGCGTGTATTACCGAGTAAGTAACGCTTACAAATAACAACGTATATAAGCAACTAGTTTGTAATTCTACAGATTGTATTATTTGTATAGAGTAATTACGAGTATTCAGAAAATGCACTTGGCACAGCGCCAGGTCCAGTCCAGAAATAACATACAAACTTTTCTTAAAAAATAAGCATGCATGTTGTTTCTGATCATATACACAAGAGAACATTTAACATTATTAGCTGTATCTGTAAAAGTTTCCTTATATGGGATAAACCTTTTGCTATTTATCAGGCTTATATAAATACCCAATAAAACTGGTTCTAACTGGGTATCAAATTTGAGACTATATGCTCGTTAATATATTGAAATGTAGCAGATTTTCACTAAAATATACATAGTAATGGCCTTTGTTAAAGGAAGATAGCCAGTAAATTGTATTCTTTTGTTGTCCAGTCAACAATACATAAATAATGGATAAGGACAAAGACAGAGATAAAAATAAGCTGACATATTTTGATGACTAGTCACTAATTGCACTTTGTTATTGTATGTTTTACCACATTGTGCTATTTTACTATTATATATAATATACACAAAACAAAGTGGTTAAAATGTTGTTTATTTCAGTTATAAATAACTTTTTTGCATTTTTAAATAATTGAATTACTTTTAACAATATGTGCCATTTTGAGGAGTATCACAATCTGATTTAAACTATTGAATTAGCTGCTTATAAGAACCCATCTGTCTTAATTGGCTAGTAGACCATTTGTTGTACAATTCTGCCGTCCTTACGAAAAGTGCAATAACTGATTTCGAGAAAAACGTGGGTAATGATTTTATTTGTATTTCCAACACTATACATGGTATACAAGGTAAACCGGCTTCATCATAGATACGTAAAAAGTGTCTAAAAAGAATATTTAGAAGTTGTTATGATTTTTCCGAATATGTACTTATCTCAATTCAGTGTAAAACTCGAGCTAATGCAGTTTTCGTAAGGACGGCAGAACTATCAGTCCCAAAATACTACCTAAGGCACCTGAAACTTCCTTATGATTACACTTTAAACTTATTTTAAAATTTACAAAAGCAGGACAAATTAAATGTTTGTAGGTATTTTTAAATGTTACAAAATCTTTCCTTTTTTGCAGGGAGGGGCATTGCTCCCAGTGACAAGCCAGCCCGGCTTTCATATGATGATACCACTACTAACATCATACAAAGCTATACAGGTATTATTACTTTCCTTCCTTCCTTAGGGTTGTTTGTTTCAACAGCCATTAGGTAACTACTATGCTTCGGAATGGGCAACGACCTTCATCTTTCTGACTGACCGACTCTTTGACAATTCAAAAGTGCCTGTAAGTGAGTTTTGAGTTTGGATAACGGCAGTGACTTATCAATTGAATGATTCAATTGACTAATGAGGTTTAAGTAATGTTGATGAAGTAATTGGCAATTATAGTCAAACTGTTAAAATGGACCAACCTGTTTCTGAGTCTCAGAAAATGGTACTCAACTAATGATGTTATTTGGAGTTTCATTGCTGCATCAAAAATGTTTGTAACCACCATGTAGATATTTGATTTATGGACACTTCACTATAGCATGTGTAAGACGACGTTTATTTCTATATACTTTATTGTACACCACAAAAATACATAACAAAAAATAAATCAAACACTACAAAATATACAATGGGCGGCTTTATCGCTTTCCGCGATCTCTTCCAGGGTCACTCGGTGTTAATCCGAGCGTTGAGAATTCAACAGAATGCATCCCAGCGCGTCGAAAAAACACTTGGATTTTCAACTCTCGGTGCTGAGCAGAGCGTTGAAAATCCAGAGCGCGATAAAATCCCATTGCGATTTTATTACGTCCGTGCGAACGTCGGCTAACAGAATCCAATTAGTTTTTAACAAATCATTGATTACATTGATTAATAGATTTGTTTCTCCTAAGATAAAAAAGTAGTTTGTTTTAAATTGAGATGAACTTAAAAAAATAAATGTGTACAACTTCTGCAAGACAAGTGATGCTTATTCTTTTTGTTGTAGACCACTCTTCAAACTGATGAGGTGAAGAATGTGCCGTGCGGTACGAGTGGCGGCGTCATGATATACTTCGAGCGGATTGAAGTTGTAAACAAACTGGAACCCATCAGTGGTACGTAAATTCATTATTGAAGCTACAAAATAATTTTCAAGCCTGTATTCCACGAAGGGGTAGGCATAGAAAGTGGTGTACAAACACCCATTATTCGCCAGTTATTTTATACACACTATCGGTTTTATTACAAAAATAATTGTAAACTAAGACCAAGCCATCTAAAGTTGGGTTTTGGGAGAGCTTGGCAAAAACTCATTTTGTAATCAAATAGGATTCAAACCAATGTTTTGGGTTTAGGGCCTTGAAAGATCTAGTTTAAACTCTGGTTTGGCACAAACTCTCGATACAATTTTTTTTTTTTAAGAGACGGCTTTAACTCCCTAACGAGTAACAGAATGTTTGAAGTGCATCTCAAATCATTTAGTAGAAGAATAATCATTTTAATTTAATTTTCATTATTCAGTGTTAGACATGGTGCGTAACTTCACGGCGGATTACGACAAGACTCTCATCTTCAACAAGGTGCATCACGAGCTGAACCAGTTCTGCAGCGCGCACACGCTACACGAAGTTTACATCGATCTGTTTGATCAAATTGACGAGAATTTACGAACTGTAAGTGTATTTCTTTTCATCATCAGTCTATAAAAGTCCATGCACTGCTGACTGCTGGACATAGGCCTTTCCAATCCACACGCCTTTTACCTCGACCTCACCTACTAACATCTAGCTGCTAATGGCCATAATATATTGGCGATCTTCATTGAAGATCATTATTCCACCTAACTCGGGGTGTCCTACGGAGATAAGAGCCTCAGGCTAAGTAGATTCCTACTGAATTTGGGTCTCTGCTCTGGTATCTTTTTTTTGTATTAGAAGCAATCAATAGTCCCATAATACAAAAGACTATCAATAGGTTGGTACATTGTGGAAGTTATTTTTAATATTTTCGCAGGCACTACAAAGAGATTTGCACGAAATGGCGCCAGGGCTGCAGGTGCAAGCAGTCAGAGTAACGAAACCAAAGATACCTGAGTCCATTCGCAAGAATTATGAGCTGATGGAAGCAGAGAAGTCGAAACTCCTTATTGCTGCACAACATCAAAAGGTAACAAAGACAAACTTCTCAATATAATGATAAAATAAAACAAAATAAAGAAATAAATCATTGGTTTCGCCTTTTTACGAATAACATTATAAAAAGATCGAATTTTAACATTACTTTCTGTTCATAGGTTGTTGAAAAAGAAGCGGAAACAGCAAGGCGAAAGGCTGTCATCGAAGCAGAAAAGGAGGCACAAGTCGCGAAAATACAATACGAACAGAAAATCATGGAGAAAGAATCTTTGCAGAAGATAGAACTCATTGAAGACAGTATACACAAAGCTAAACAGCAAACGAAAGCAGAGGCAGACTATTATCATCTGAAAAAACAGGCGGAGGCTAACAAAATGCTGTTAACAAGAGAGTACTTAGAACTGAAGAGGTACGACGCTCTCGCTCGAAACAATAAAATCTACTTCGGCAATGATATCCCTAACATGTTCCTGCAAGCTACCGTCGGTGACAGTGTTCCTATACCAAATGGTGTACATGTTGAATGAGTGTTAATTACTTTGAAACACCTGCTAGTCACGGAATAGGGGCGATGAGCCGGCAAGACTGCATAATCAGTGATAAACTATGAACTTTTTAGGCTCAACGTTTTTGATGAATGTTGTGGTCTAAGGATAAGTAAGGCCCCTAGCAGGAGCTTCTTTTATCAACTTTAGCATCAGTTCCATGATGTTAGGCTTGTACAGACTGCCTATATTTTAATAGTTTTCTGAAATGCTTATTTACTCAAGTTTGTACAGGTAAACAAAGATTCTCATAGCAAGTCTAATGCATTTTTGGCTGTATAAATACCTGATCTACATGCAAAGTGACAATTTTTAAGTACCCTAATATCAAAGTACTGTGTGGTTGTCTTTAGGAGTGCATAATCATTTATATGTTTTATGAATTGTGATATTTACTATAAATATTATATTACAATGTTCAAAAGACACGAGTAGTAGTAAGAGTGAACAAATTTTGTAAATTTTTAATGAAATGCATCACATTATCTGCACTCAGTTTATTTGACTGACTATTATTTTGGTGTTGAATTAACTATGTACATAGCTTTTTTAAATGTATAATAAAAGTGAATATATGTGGAAAAAACTTGTGATTTTATTCAAAAGTAAACTTAAAATTTAATAGGCTCGACATCTTAGATCTTGTTGAATGCAGCAATATCAACAGACTGGACAAAGTCTTCGTTTTCCTGGATCTTTTCAGTCAGAAGGTCGACTGAGACCTTGTCGTCTTCAATGACGCACATGATCTGCAGTTTGTTGATACCGTACCCAACAGGGACAAATTTGGAAGCACCCCAGAGGAGACCATCCATTTCGATGGTGCGGACAAGTTTCTCCATTTCCTTCATGTCAGTTTCATCATCCCAAGGCTTGACATCAAGGAGTATAGATGACTTGGCAATAAGGGCAGGTTTCTTGGACTTTTTGGCAGCATAGGCTTGGAGGCGTTCCTCACGAACTCTTGCTGCCTCCGCATCCTGTTAAACAGTTTTATTTTTATAGGCACAACAGAATAAATTGTACTAAAGTGAAAAGGTGAAAGGTTACTGACCTCTTCTTCATCACCAGAGCCGAATAGGTCGACGTCATCCTCGTCGTCGTCGGCGGGCTTCGCGGCGGGTGCGGGTGCTGTGGTGGTCTTTCCGCCAGCGGTCAGGGGGCTGGCTCCAGCAGCCCATGCCTTGCGCTCGCCGGCAGCGTAGGAGGCGATCTGGTTGTACCACCGAAGGGCATGGGGCAAGCTTGCGCTCGGGGCCTTGCCGACTTGTTCAAAGACTTGAATATCGGCTTGAGTTGGTGTGTAACTAAAAATAACCAAGATGATCGATGAACATGGCGACCAAATAACTTACAGCTGGTGGTCAAGGTCATATCATTTTGTTCAAGATAGGAGATAAAAACGTAAAAAAAATACTACTAAACTAGGTCATTTATACCGGCTTATTGAATTAATAATTTCCTTTGAAATGTATTTGAGGTTATAATAGTTACAATCTGTGTCAGGTTGACGTGGAACTCAATTTTGTCTTATAAAACAACTTACCCGGACACATAACTCTTATCAGCCAAGTATGTGTTCAGCTCGTTGAGGCCTTGTGCGGTTTTTACGTCTCCTACTGCCATTTTTATACAAAAACCTTTTTCTTTTCAAGTAACAACCACACACCCCGGCACAATGTGAGCGAGAAGGAAAGAAAAAGATTGAAAATTTGACAGTTGCGGAACGAATGAAAACGAATGGTTGAATGAAGGAATTAGATTCTGCATTTTTTATTTAGGGAAAACCGAAATAAATCGACTAGTTTTATGGCTTTCATAGTCAAATAAACCGTAACTCCGCAAGTGAGTACTCGGCACTGTTTATGACACTGGTGACAGTTCTTGCATCTGTCACTTATCTAAAGATTTTCGATACATATTTTTAGGTACGAATTTAACGAAAATACGACGTAAATTACAATAAGTAATTATTTTTATGTGTTTTTAAACGTGAATTTATTGTAAACTGACTAGAAATAGCCTTAGTTTTCATTATATTTATTTAGGTTAGGTGTTGATTCTTATGTAATAATAACAGAAGAATTGCTTATATTTGGGGTGTTTTAGAAGGTTTTTCATATCGCAGTAGTGTCGTACGACTAACAAGATATAATAGAACAGATACCGAGTGCGAACCTTCGTGAAAAGCAATCCAATTAGCCGTGATATTTAGTTGTAAACGTATTGGTGTTTGCTGCAGAAAATGCTGCGCCAGCCGCTATCCAGGGCGCTTACGCTGAGCTCGCCGGTGCGTGCTGCACCGCTGGCGACTCGCTCTTATGCCGCCCAAGTGCAACCACCCCCAGAAAAAATCGAAGTCTTCATTGATGATAAACCTGTCCATGTTTTGCCTGGCACCACTATCTTACAAGTAAGTAATTGATAAATACTGCTCGAAGTTTCTAGTTTGGAATTTACTTTACTACTGATTTAATGTCTTAATTATATTGTTCTCTAAAAATGAAGGTTATTTCATATTGTGTCAATTATCACATTTCTATTACAAAACTTCTTCAGAAACTAATTACAAATCTGTTTTACGTTAGTTAAATAAATCCAGAGTGTAATTAGTATGTGAAGCTGCTTTGTGCAAACTTACAAAGCAGAGCTACATCCTTTTACATTCAGAATTCGGAACCATGTATTTATTTTAATGCAGTTTTAAATAAATAAATAGAGTTCACACTCATTACAACAGTCAACCTACAATGCATCTGTTCATAGTTGCAAGGCTGATTAAAATGCATAAAAAGCACTAAATGGATTTGTCATGCTCACTCTAATGTCTCGCTGACGGTGGCGTGTGTGTTGGATCATTTAGCTCCCTTCAAAATGGTTGAGCTGAATGGTGCTAATCCATGCGTCATGTTTGTGAACGAGCGCTGTCAGTAGGGACTGGTCATCTCTTAGCTGCCACGGCTTATTTTAATTTGTTTTACTTTTTACTATGGACGCTTTTGACATTTTGCATCGTTTTGACATGTATAACTTCAACATGAAAAACCAATATTATTTTCTAACCATATTTTGATTTGAAAGAGTGTCCGTGTAGTTTCTTGCCTGTTCTTCTACATAGGCAGGCGCGGTACGAGGGGGGGGGGGGTCCTGGGGGTCATGACCCCCCCCAAAATCATTCAAGCTGTTGACAGCCTTAATAATTTTTAGAGTATCAATTAAATACTTCCCTAAAAATGTTCTTCAGCACCCATAGTGACCCCCCCCAAAAACTTGGGCTGCGACCACGCCTGTACATAGGTACCTACTATGCTTTGGAATGGGCAACTAGATTCATCTTTCTGACTGACCGACCCCTTGACAATTCAAAAGTGCCTGTAATTGGTTTATTTGAAATAAATTCTTTGAGTAGAGTTTGAGTTACGTACAACTTGTTTATATCAAGCAGTTGGCATAAATAGCTGCCATGTTCAAAAAATAACCAACTCAACTGCACTACTTGTAAACTACTTACTTATAACTTCTTACAAATGAAGTTGGTTCAATATTATTTTCACCATTTTTTATTTATGATCTCCAACAAAAAATATACACAATACAAACACATAAATAATGGGAAGGAAGAATAGGCGATGATAAAAAAAAAACTGCTTGTTTTCTCCCACTGCTGGACAAATGCCTCCTTTTCCTTTTTCATAAAAAGATGATGAGCACTGACCATTAACAAAAATCAATAAATGAACTTCACATTACATTGTTAACTTCATAATTACTAATCCAAGTTAACTTGAATTTGGATAAAAATCCATTAATGGTTTTTTTTTTGTTTACCAGGCAGCTGCCCAAATTGGAGTAGAGATCCCCCGTTTCTGCTACCATGAGCGTCTTGCGGTCGCCGGTAACTGCCGCATGTGTCTGGTGGAGGTTGAGAAATCCCCCAAACCTGCCGCTGCCTGTGCTATGCCTGTGATGAAGGGAATGAGGGTCAAGACCAACTCAGACTTGACCAGGAAAGCCCGTGAGGGTGTGATGGAGTTCCTTCTTGTCAACCATCCCCTGGATTGCCCCATCTGTGACCAGGGTGGTGAATGTGACTTACAAGATCAGTCCATGGCTTTTGGATCCGACAGAAGTCGCTTTACCGATATTCATTACTCTGGCAAGCGGTGAGTATTGTTTTCATAAGTATGTATTTTTGGTATTAAAAAACTGATTTGCGCAGATTAATGCCTTTTCATAAAAAAAAACGGCCACCATTGAATGGCGATATGGGGTATATTGCCCTGCCAAGTGGATCTTTTGGTCCTATGTAACTATGTACAAACAATGGGCGCTGTGAGCGAGTTACGGCACGGCGCGGTGTGGTTATTATGGTTGTATAGTGTTCATTTGCGCTTAACATTAGGTGGACTGTTGGTTGGTTTGCCATACATATAAAAAAAAAACTTTATACCAGCGACTTTTTATACATAGATAACTAGACTTAGCTCAAAAAACAATACGAAAGCACACTTGCGCCGCTTGAAACCATTCCTATTGTGTGAAGTTGAATGCCTTTATTTTTCATTATTTAATTTTTTCTCTACGAAAGTGCCGTCGAGGACAAAGATGTGGGTCCCTTGATCAAGACCATAATGACGCGTTGCATCCACTGCACGCGCTGCATCCGGTTCGCGTCCGAGGTGGCTGGCGTTGATGACTTCGGAACCACTGGCAGAGGCTCTGACATGCAGGTTATTAATTGTTTATCTCAGACTACTTGTATAAAAGGTATCGTGTTATAAGTAAATGATAGAAGAGGAAATGTTTTTTTTTGTTGCTTCTTCTTATTTCCAGCTTAAAACGGCGTTACAATATAACTTAGTTAAATAACCCTTTTCTTACTTTTCAAAACATTGCTGATTTTCAACCAAATTTTTATTAATTTTAGGCTAAATTATGAAGTTCTGGATATTCGTCAGACTTTGTTCTAATTTCTTTCACTCCCCCAGGTTGGAACATACGTGGAGAAGATGTTCCTATCTGAGCTTTCCGGCAACGTCATAGACTTGTGCCCAGTGGGCGCGCTCACCTCCAAGCCCTACAGCTTTGCTGCACGACCATGGGAAACCAGGAAGGTGAGATATTTAATTTACAGGGTGTAACAAGACCCATCACATAGCCGTCAATTACGCATGCTGAACATGAAACTAAGTAACATTGCACAAAATAATTAGTAGGAAAAAATATTTTAGGTGTGAAAATGGCAGCGCGCAATATAACGCACGCAGAACATACAGGGGGAACATATAGGGTGAATATGCAGGGGTCGTGGGGGTGTAATGTTTGTTTTTAAACCATTTAAAATTTGTTCCATAAAAAAAATGGTATTCTGTCCTTTAATTTCCGTAAGCAGAAATTATGGTTCAGAACAAAAAAAATATCACGATGACGGGAAGAAAGTGACTCGGCTTCGCTAAGCGTCTTTTTACAACCATTATACACCATTTGGGGAGGCCTATGTCCAGCAGTGGACGTCTTTCGACTGAAATGATAATGATGATACTGCACGTTACAGATGTTCTGCACAGTCCTTTCTCGCTTAGCCTTTATCACTATCTAAATCAAATTGATCATTATTATCGTTGCAATAAGGTTGCTGGTAGGTTACTGCTTGGGTTGCTGTCAGAGGTGAAATAACTGTAAAAGGACTATAACCGCCATTGTCATAATATGGAATTCTGCAAGGCTTATTAGATTACTAAACTAGCCTTACCGAATTGGAGGTTTCTAGAAGCCCTATCAAGTCTCTGATCGATAAATCACACTTAAGTCACTTCTTAAGTACTTATGACATTTTTAAATTTTATTCACAAGGCAACTACAACATGTAACAATCACAGTATATCACTAGATTATAGGTTTCGACCTGATTATCACCCAAAGCGTAATCGCATAACATGACTAGCAACAACAATACTTAATAATGATGATAACTACAGTTAAAGAAAAATAGTTAAAAAAATTACAGCTGCAAGTTCTGTCTGTCTGCCCTCCGACACATTTGTCTTCTACTTAGGTTAGGAATGTGTAGATCAAACACCCAGGTAAAGTACATACAAAGTCTCATTATTGAAGTGAAAATTTCTTTAGGCGCGTTGGGCATTTTTGAGATGAGACTAAACAATTATTGATACTCAATACTTTATTGCATTCCACAATGTATGTGCTTAGGTGGTACACATTTGAAAAGAAACAATCGTGGACCCTGTTGGGCACAGCAAAAGAAATATAGTAGAAATGTAGTAGATTTCGCGACACTGTTACGACACCAGCTTTTGACCATTAAAAAGACATCAACGCGCGATACATTATTTCCTGCACAATAAAATTGTTCAAGTTTTCACTTCTGTCGGGACTCCCGGAGTGCCAATGTTTTTTTTAAAAAGAAGGAGTACAAACATGCCTTTTGAAAGCAGCGGTACGAGAATCGAAGATACTTTTATTGTGTTTGAAATTTCATTGTAAAGTCGACACATTTGTCTGTCGTGTCAGTTGATGCATTTTCTTTGTTTTCAAATCACATTTTAAGCGTTGTATTTTGTTTTTGCGGAACAATAGCCAACCAATGACAAAATATTCAATAGGCCTGTGTCAAACATTTTTTTTTGTCCGTCTTGTAGATTATAAAAAATATTGAACATGTATTTTTTCTTTTTTGACGTAATCAAAAGATTGAGATGGCGATACATTGAGTTAAAATGTGGCATGACGTCACGCCTTGCTAGATTTAATACTGAGTTGTGACGTAGCGAGCCCCCACTCGCCAACTTCAATGCGTGTTTTCTAAGTTATTTTTGATTAATATGATAAAGCAAAAAATACGTGTCTAATATTTTTTTATTATTTGAAAGACGGACTAAATAGAATTTCTTTTTTTACCTAGGCAATTACCGTATTGTGGTTAATGGATTTCTAGTTTGGTATTAATTAGTTAGCACTAAACAAAATTTTCAATGGTAACATTGTTTGATATCTGATAATAATATAAATGTTTTGTTACAGATTGACTCTGTAGATGTTTTAGACCCCCTGGGTAGTAACATCGTGGTTTCTACGCGTACGAATGAAGTGTTGCGTATTCTCCCGAGAACCAATGAGGTAATGTCATAATTTATTTTATTATTTACTAATGACCCGCCCTTGCTTCGCACGGGTTCAATTTACTAACATGGCGACATAGTCGAAACATCGAGATTTCTCGATACTTCGAAAATCCCGATATTTATTATTTTTTAATTTATTAATGTACTAGCGACCAACATCTGCTTCGCACGGTTTTTAAGACTTGACAAACCATAGAGATTTATTTATTATAATTATGTAAGTATAATATTAATGTCCGTAGGTGTGTCCGTGGCATCACAGCGGGCCCTATCAGAATACCAGCGCTGCGGTATTTTTTTTTTAAATATCGCAGCATTATGCTGAGATAGGAGCCTTTTTGGCCTCGCACAGGTCGTTATTCTTTTTTATTTTTTTAAATAATGTTAATCTTGTTAGTTTTATGTGCCCCTTTTGTTAACGGTTTGTACCTGTGCGTGTCCCAAATAAAATATGTTTCTTTTTCTTTTTATAATTAATGTATTTATACAGATGTTTAAATTTAGAAAAAAAAAAACTAAATGATGATGAAAACCTCATCACAATCCGTTGCGTAAGGAAGAACAATGCGGTCACACTACATTAATTTATAATAAATGTATAAAGATCTGATCTGTTTTATCTGCTGAATGAGATTCGTGACTAGTAATTTACCTTACTTTCGACGAATTATCGTTCACCGTGAATCTAATGTAAAATTAACCAAGGCTTAAAGCCGCGGGAGTATATAAGAACAGTAACCAGCAATGAGGCTTACATAGTGACAGCGAATTAATTTTCACGCCACCCCCTTAAAACCTAGGCCAAATATCAGTCATGACATATAGAGGTGCCGCCATCTATACATATAATAAATCTGTAGAAAAGTCATTTTTGTACATTGAAGAAATTGAAACAAAAAATAGCCAGCGTGTGAAAAGATAAGTAACAGAACCCATTTCCATCATTTTTGAAATTTTTGTCTGTTTGTCTGTTTGTTTGTGCGCACATCACGTAAAATCTACGAATTCAATGCTGACAATGTTTATATACAAAAAATATACGCAACTTGAGGTTTAACTTAGTTTTTGTTTCATCGAAATCGGTTCACTCTATCAAAAGATATGATTAATTTAGTGAGTTCAAGAAGTAAAATATTACGTTACGCAATTCAGTATAGTAAAAATAGAACTAATGTTGATAGTTGAAATCCAAATCCGATAGATGGCGTTGTGCAAATGACGTCATTTTCTGAATCGCGGTGTTAAGATTTTCCGCGCGAGAATGACGTCCACCGTGTTTACTAGGCAAATTGGGTTTCGTTAGGTGTCTTAAAAGTGTGTCGTAAAAGTTCTTTGGTAGTTTGGTTTATCGATTTTCTAAATTGGTCGAAAAAAAAGTATTGGCTTATCTTATTGGTTTCGTTTGGTCAACTTTGGTCATTGGTTTGAAGTACGAAGTAAAGATTGTATTTTATTTACTTCGTAGTTTGAATCCAATAGTGCCAAATTGCCAATCGTTATACAGTAAGTTAGTGTTGCCAATTCGTTGAGTCACGACCACGAACAGACGATACGTTGTCACACTAGACTGTTCGACGCACCGTTCTTTTAAGTTTGTAGGCTATTCAGTCATAAGTGTTGTTGGTTTTGTTTATTGCTTTAATTTTCCTTGAAAATGCCTCAAAGAAAAAAAACTAACCTTTCGCTGTGTAGCCGGAATACGAAAAGGATGAGACTTTGTAGGTCTCAGGAATCGGAAGAAGATCGTGAAGCACGGTTATCTGCTAACCGAGAGCACATCGCTGTTTCACGTGAATCGGAAACGTTCACCGAAAGGGAGTCACGTTTAAGTTCACAAAGAACACGGACCGCGACTTTGCGGTCTCAAGAGAGTATCCAGGAACGCGAAGTCCGGCTGTCTGCTGATCGGGAGCGCCACTCTCTCTCACGTGAGTCAGAGACATTCACAGAAAGGGAGTCGCGCTTAAGTTCGCAAAGAACTCGGACCGCGACTTTGCGTTCTCAAGAGAGTATCGAGGAACGCCAAGCACGTCTGTCATCTGACCGAGAGCGACACGCTCTCTTGCGCGAGTCTGAATCTCTCTCCCAAAGAGAAGAACGATTACAAATAGCTAGACATAACTATGTAGGTGTACAAAGAAACAATGAAAGTTATCTTGCATCTGAAAGGGAAAGAATAGATGAACTAAGACGAACAGAAACAGCAGAACAACGTCAATCTCACCTAGAAATAGAACGAGCTCGATACCATATGAATAAAGAACACACAATGAGTCCACAATGATCATATTATTTTGTTAAACCTACCACCTAAGTTCACATGTGGAAGCAATAAATATATTGAGTATTGAAATAGCGGAGCTGATGAGTCCATGGAAAATGACGATGCAAATATTTTATTACCTTGGGACAATAGGGAAAAATCAGGGTTCACATATTCGTCTAGAATTAATTATGCTGGCTTTACTTCCGTGGGTGACATGAGAGAAATTTGTAATTTTTGTCATGCTTTGAAATGGAGGAAAGAGATAGACGGAATGTGCTGCTCAAATGGAAAAATTGTTCTTCCAAATTTCCAAGATCCACCACACTTACTTAAAAGTCTCCTGAATGGCGATCATCCCCAGTCGAAACATTTTTTGGCACCTCGCAACGACCAAGCAGCAGCAATAAATTCTCAAATATTGGTACATGTTTCTGGAGAAAGTAGGGAATATTTATCTATTAACACGGTTTTGGAAGAAGGAGATGCCACCCACTATCCAGTAGAGTTTTTAGACTCTCTAAATACACCAGGTCTTCCAGCACACAAAATTTATTTAAAAGTCGGAGTACCAATCATTCTACTCAGAAATTTAAGCCCACCAAAACTATGCAATGGAACTCGGTTGAGAGTAACAAATCTCCAACGAAATGTCATCGAAGCCGAAATCTTAACAGGTTGCGGCTCCGGTGATGTTGTTTTCATTCCCAGGATACCCATTATCCCCAATAATTTTCCGTTTACTTTCAAACGTGTGCAATTTCCTGTAAGCCTCTGTTACGCTATGACTATTAATAAAGCCCAAGGCAAGACGTTATCCGTTGCGGGTGTAGACCTTACTTTTGATTGTTTTTCACACGGCCAACTCTATGTTTCTCTATCACGTGTTAGCAACCCAAACAACCTTTTTGTATATGCTCCGGGTAATTCCACCGCTAACATAGTATATAGAGAAGCATTAACGTAATCAACTATACCAAAGTCAGGACTCTTATCTAAATCATCAAAAAGGTGATATACTCTTATCTAAACGACGTTGTTTTGTTCTCGACAACCACGCGAACGAAGTCGCGGGCACAGCTAGTAATGAATAAGATTTAAAAAAAAAGTTGTGGCATTTCGCGGGTATTCTGGTTCTAAACACTCAAAATAGGAGCTAGTTTATTGCCATTCAATTGTAGTCTTTATACATACAGTGTGTAAGGGACATCGACACGCAAACTATTAATTCTAGACTCGCCAGAGCTGAAATTTTTCGTCAGTTATTTAAAAAAAACGGCTGTTCCATACATTTGACCGTGTAGATATTGCACTTTTGTATGAAACAGCAATTTTTTTTTTATAACTGACTAAAAACTTAACAGTTTGCGCATTGATGTCTCTTACCCGTGTCCCTATATGTACTAAAATTAAAAAAAAACAAAGACAGGCTCATCAATCAATTATTGTTGTGCAAGCTTTGACTGCCTATAATTGAATGTGCATGTTGTGTTAACTTATGTATCGTATTTTTTTCGTTCATAAATACCTTTTTACCCGACTACGGCGAAGCAAAAAGGAGGGTTATGATTTTGACAGGGATGTTATGTGTGTATGTTCATCTGTTCTCTCATAACTTTTAAACTGCTCGTCAAAACGTCTTGATCGTCCGCTGGTTATGGGTGAAAATGGCGTACTCTAGAGGACATAAATATAGTCATGAACACAAAAAAAAATATAATTAAAGATCCGGAGTGACACGTAATCTGTTCGATAATTAACACGTGTGACTCCGGATTTTTTATTTGTCTGTATGTGATGTCTTGTTCATAACTTTTTAGTTGACTTTTTGTCGTAGTTGGGTTTTAGTTTTTTTTTTGTTATATCTGAAAAACGAAGACTACCAAGGTAGTAAATTAGTTTCTTAATACTTGATAATGATAATATATGAATGAATATGGTCCTTCATAAAAGTTATCACCAACAGGAGATCAACGAGGAGTGGTTATCGGACAAGTCGCGCTTCGCGTGCGACGGCCTCAAGCGCCAGCGGCTGGTGACGCCTATGATGACGGATAGCCGCGGGAACCTCACGCCCGTGGAGTGGGAGGACGCCATGGTGGCTGCGGCCAGGGCGCTTAGGGACTGTCCGCCTGGCAAGGTAAGATGTCGTTAACAATACGAAACTATAATCTGTTCTAGAAGTATCTGAAGAAAGTGTAAACAAATGGATCAGAAAACGTACCTGTGGATAACAATTTGTAGTGGCGTTTACATATTGAGTACTAACTTGATTATTTGTACAGTATTTCTATTTCCCTTGGGAATCATCGCATTTCCGAATACAAACGAATGCAAATTTCCATGTCCATCAATTATTAGATTTATTGTGTATAATAATTTGAATTCAGAACTAAGTACTTTATTGTTGTTTTGTTTTGATTTTCATGTGAACTATATAGAGCTGTAAAACTATTTTCCTATCTGTCGTGCTTGCGACTTTAGCAGCTTTCCTATAATTTTTTAAATAAATTGCATTAATTAAAAGAGTATTAAAAACTCTATATACTTCCAAGTCGATTGAGAGCGCCTGGTCTGCACCATGTGCAAAGGGCAACTGATAGAAGTCCGACGACTGACGAAATACGAGGTTTGCCGAGGGACATTAAGACATATTTGTACTGTACGAATTTCTAATTTTAAATCTTTCATTTTTTAATTAGGTTAATTTTAAAACCACAATTTTCGTCGATGATTTTTCATTTAAATTTAATATTTTTATTCAAACAATAATTTGTTGGAGTAAGTGGTGAGATTTAAGTTGAAACCTTCTAAACATAGAGGAATGTGTTACTAATTCCCTCGAGTGATTGCGTTTGAGTTTAACCTGCACGCGTAGCATGACCACCGTAGAAACGAGTTTTGTCGACGGAGAATAGACAAAATGACAGATTGTGATTGTTTATCTGTCATTTTGTCTACTCTTGCGTCGACAAAACTCGTTTCTACGGTGGTCATGCTACGCGTGCAGCACCCTTATTGCGTAACACATGATCAATCACAATCTAAATAATTTTGAAGGATATTGCAAATTCATTGCTTCCTATGTTCGAAAAATTTGTCTGCTCCAACAACGTAAATAATGCAATTAATCTTGTTGAACTGTCAAAATGAAACAGATTGTGATTGATCGTGTATTACGCAATTAGGGTGCTGAACAGAGTTTGTTTGTACTATCGTCTCATACTTTTTGGAAAAACTAACTTAAGGTCTACACATAAAGTTTAGTTTCTGTTGCAACTTAAATCTTTTTATGACCTTATTATTTTCTCTCTATCACTAGCTATTGGCCGTCGCCGGTGACTTAGCCGACGCAGAATCCTTGGTGGCTCTCAAAGACCTGGTGAACCGTCTGGGCTCAGAGAACACATGTACCGAGCAATACTTCCCGCTAGAGGGCGCCGGCATCGACCTGCGCTCCTCATACGTCTGCAACACTAAAATCGCCAGTGAGTTTAAAACTATTATTTTTTTAAACCTGTTTCTCTGTGATTAATGAACCGATTTACGCCAAAAGTTGATTTAGCCGGTTAATGCATCCCCCTTAAGAGGGCGCCCAATGGTTCACAAGCGCCACTCCTTTAAAAAAATATTATCTCGTGACTGAGAAGGAATTACGAATAACGGCTAGTAAGGACCCTCGGTAAATATGTCTAGAATTTTCTAAAACCTTTTATAAAGTTTCATATTGAGATACGAAGCAACAAAATTCGATCTAAAGAAAAGCGGCCACATTCCTATAGATCATATTTTGATGCTTCGTGTCTTATTATGAAACTTTATAAAAGGTTTTAGAAAATTTTAGCGGACCATTGGGCGCCTCTTAACGTCGTATTATTTGTTCAGATGTGGAGGACGCCGACTTCGTACTTCTGATCGGCACTAACACTCGCTTCGAGGCGCCGCTACTGAACGCGCGCATCCGCAAAGCTTTCATTCACAAGGACACCGATGTTGCGCTCATTGGGCCTAAAGTAGACCTTACATATGAGTACATGGTAAATATATTGCATTTTTTTTCTATTAATTTATTCTGTAGCTAAGTCCGATAATCTTTTTTAGGTTAAAAGTAATAGAAGAAAAAAAAAACTTTTCATATACATAGAAGCTAGAGTCTGGCCACGCTAAATCTGTATAAGTAAAAAAAACCGGTGGAATTTAAAAATCTATAGACGGCAACACCGTGTCGTGAGAAAAATAATTTGATACTTTCTTTGTCTTTTTGTTTATGATAGGTTATTTTGTTTATATTCTGATTTATTCCTGGTAAAGAATAGTCACTTTAGCACGATGCAGTGTGGATTTGATACAGTTTTGTTATCGTATGGAGGTAGAGCATAGGTACGACATAGTCTTACACATAATCTATTATGCAAAAATCAAAATGCAAAACATCAAAATCATTAGATCTACTTACAACCCCGAAACTGACATAATTGACTTATGTAAAAGTATACCAGATAAAAAACTTTTTGGGGTTGCCCATTTATTCCATTGCAGACTTAGCTTGGCCAGACTAGTATAATTCTGATTAATTTAACGCTCACTACCAACTCTTTACGATCACACTATAATTAGCCTACAGCAAAACTGGGCGTGTCAAACGCCAAGTTTCGTTAAAGCGGCTTGCGGTAGGAGTTGACTGGTAGAAATGGTCACGTCGGAAAAAAGCGTTGCGACTCCATGCGACTTTCTCTCTCTCCGTCTCTTTCTATTATATACGAGTGTGTGTGTGCGTACGAGTATCCCGTAAAGAACTTCGTTCCTGGCGGAGGTGCGACCGCACACGTTTTTCTTTTGCTATGCCGTTGGCAGCAGTGGTGGCCCAGTGGTAACGGCCGCGACTTACGAGTTGTAGGCCGTAGGTTCGAACCCAGGCAGGCGCTTTACTTTGTGTAAACTATTTCATCACCACTGCTCTCAAAACGGTGAAGGAAAACATCGTGAGGAAACCGGCATGTCCTAGAACCGAAATTCGAAGACATGTGACATTTACCAACCCGCACTGGGCCCGCGTGGTGGATTACGGTCCACTCCCTCTCACAGAGAGAAGGCCTGTGTCCCATCAGTGGGAACATTTATAGGCTGATGATGATGCCGTTGGCAAATAATTGTGATCACAGCAAAATACTGCCATATTTACCCAGTACTGCCTAGTCTTAAACTAAAAAAGTATTGCCTATTCTTCAAAAAAGCAATTTTTCTCCATCCTTTGGCTTCTTTTTTCACACAGCACGTAGGCGACTCAGCATCCGCCATCAAAGACCTAGCCAGCGGTTCATCATCGCACGAAGTCGTGAAGCGTCTGGAATCTGCTGAACGACCCGTCGTCATCTTAGGAGCTGATCAGCTCAAGACACCAGAGGGTGCCGCCATACTTGCGTACACGCAAGAGTTAGCGCTGCGTCTGCAGGACAAGCTGCAGGATAAGAGCTGGAAGGTAAGTTAAGAAGTAATGATGTTGGTACTAGGTTGAAATATCCTTATATTGTTTATATTTGAAAACTGAATAACAACTAAGAAAACTCTAAGATCGAAACTGGATCAATATGCTGGTCTCTTTCTTTTTCAATAGAAATTGTTGGATGTTAAAACAGCCTTACAAAAATTGCTTGTCATTTATTTTCGGGTTTACACACGACGTATTTCGGTATCAAATGACAAGTTTCGAACTCATTTTTAAAGTGATCAATAGGCCTGTGTCCAAAAGTTTTTTTTGTCCGTCTTGTAGATTATTAAAAAATATTGAACACGTATTTTTTCTTTTTTGACGTAATCAAAAGATTACGGTGACACATTGAGTTAAAATGTGGCATGACGTAACGACTTGCTAGATTTAATACTGCGTTGTGACGTAGCAAGCCCCCACTCCCCAACTTTAATGCGTGTTTTCTAAGTTATTTTTGATTAATATGATAAAGCAAAAAATACGTCTAATATTTTTTTATTATCTGAAAGACGGACTAAATAGTTTTTTTTTTTATCTAGGCAAATACCCTATTGTTTAAGACATCATTGAGCTTCGAGTTTATTTTCCACTTTTCACCGTAATCAATTCATGGTAATAATTGAATACGACATTTGTTCTCATTTGGATATTACAATTAAGAATAATGATCTTCTTCCAGGTGTTAAACGTCCTACAACGTACCGCATCTCAAGTAGCGGCTCTCGACATCGGCTACCAGCCCGGTGTAGCTAAAGTATTGCAGGAGGGGCCCCAGGTCGTGTACCTGCTGGGAGCCGACAGCGGGGTCGTGACGCGGGACCAGCTGCCTAAGGGCGCTACTGTCATCTACCAAGGTAGGAGACTAACCTTTTTAACTTTTTATAAGCTATTTGTAGGATTTAGCTGATAGGCTTTTTTCTGACGATTTATTTATTTTCTTTAGGAAACTTAAGTACACGTAATTGCATTCTTTACTTATAAAAAAATAATATTGTGAGAAAAGGTCTGGGAACACACAGCGCTGCTCACAAAAAAAAAACAAGAGTATATCGAAGCTAAGAACACATGAAAGTAAAAAAAAATTGGATTTGACGCCTGAAGGGCGATTTTCGGGGCGTTTGCCGTTCAGAGCTTGAGTTTTTTGCCCTTCTTTCTTCTTCATACGAATACCTTATGTAAGGCGCAACTAGAATTAATTCTATTTTCTTGTAAATTTTTTTAAAGTGCCTCCCGTGTGCTTACTTGAAATAAATGATTTAACTTTGACTTTGGAGAGAGAAATACCGCATTGGCTCGCGAATACTTATAGTATTTCTCTGACACATTGAGGGCCGGCCTCATAAAAACCCTTGTACAATCAGTGCATTTTTTGCAAGTCAGTAGGAGGGTCGTTGCTTTTTTTACTCAAAAATGCATGTAATGTGGTTATTATTTTGACAACCTTGTTTGAGCAAAGTCGACCTTGCCGTTTTGTTTCAAGGCGCGGCCGGCAAAGTTTTGCTGGTCGCTCTAACAGGCCAGCAAAACATTGCCGGCCGCTATTTTGACGTTTCAACGTTTTAAAAAATCAAATGCAAAAAGATTTTATTTAAAACACAGCTGTTTGTATTTATAGAGATAGGTACAAAAAGATTTTATTCCATATTTGGCTGTATAGTTCCAACTACCATAGTTAAAAAAAAAAAAAAACAAAGAAGTAACAAAAGCGCGGTTCAGCGAAAATTTTATTTTTATTTAGTGACTTTTTTGCTAAAAATGAGCTCTCAAAGCGAAAATTCTTCCGATTCAATGTGTTTAACACCGCCAGACATTAAAGATGAAGCTAAATTAGTGATTGAAAATTTAATACCGCGAAACTCAAAGGAAAAATATAAGCTTGCATATGAAAAATTTGTGCAGTGGAAAATCAGTAGGAAATCTAAATCTTTACTTTCTGGTTTTATTTAGATTAGGTACTTGCATTTTTGAGTAAAGCACTATACAAGCCTTGGCCCACTATGACTGCTTCGCTGGTCACGCTATGATTGTCTCGAGCTAGCCTAGCTACGCTCTAGGCCTTCCAGCTTGGCCATCATTGCAGCCCTTGCTGTCCTCGCTGTAAAGGCCTCGACCTACGGCCTCGGCCTTTATCTCAGCTCGTCCATCAAGTGCTGCACGCTGACCGCGCTGTGTCGGCCTGGAGCTGCGCTGTCGGCCATCATCAGCGCGACCAGCAAAGTAGTCATTATAGACCGCGGCAGTAATGTACTATTCTTCTACGGTTTAAAAAATCTTCGCGCAAAAGGATGACTCTTCAACTTCCCTATTTTAAACTATAAGACAATAATTGTCTATTGTAAAGGTTTTCATAGTAATCAAATGTCGTTTGTCTTCAGGCCACCACGGCGACGCGGGCGCGGCCATGGCCGACGTCGTGCTGCCGGGCGCCGCGTACACGGAGAAGCGCGCCACGTACGTGAACGCGGAGGGGCGCGCGCAGCAGACGCTCGTGGCCGTCACGCCGCCGGGCAAGGCGCGCGAGGACTGGAAGATCATCAGGTTGATACGCATATTCAATTTATTTTTCATTCTCAAATATCTTTATTTAAGATAAGATATTTATTTTGCAAATATGGGTAAGTACAAAACTCGGTGACATAAAAAATATAATTAGCAACAGCCATATTTAACCAAACGGCATGCAAAAGTACAAAAAAATACACTAGAGATGTTATCTCAGTCATATAAATAATGATAAACTATGTCAATATGAAAATTGATTAACTAATTACAATTTAATTATGAAGTACTTCAATAGTAATTTATACTGTACACAATTCTTCTGCAGTCAACTTACTTCGTATTGGAATTAAATAAAAATTAAATTGAACACCTAAAAGTTAAATTAAATAAAAATTAAATTAAATGTCATATTTTTCCAAATTCCAAACATTATAAAAGTAATCAAGAAATTCCTTTCTCCGTTAAAAATTCCGTCACACTAATACGCTTTGTCTACTAAAAAAATTCGAAGCTTTTTTTTAAATAACGTCAAGTTTAATTCTTTCCAGCTCCTCGATAATTTATTATAAATTACTGGCGCCATGTAGCAGACACTCTTTACCATAAGAACAATTAACAAAATACACTTATCCTAAGCTACATTAACACATATAATTATTAAAGCACTTTATGAGGCAAGCAATTCGCCTTTCAAAGCATTTGAGAGATAGTAAACTTAATACACAATAGTATTATGGGTACATGATGACAATAACGTAAATTATTTGGTAAGTTATAACCAGTGATCGGATATTCGGATACATATGTACCCAAAATTTGTGCATTGACTAAAAATGATATGGCTAGAAAAGAGTGACTTGACTACCGAGATGACTGATAGAGACGTATGGAAGAAAAACACATGTTGCACCGATCACAAATTAATTGGGATAAGAGTAGGAGAATGATGATGATCTTTGCACTTTACCTTATTGGTGCCGATTCCCTTGTTCACAAACTAAACTAAATTTAAGTTCAGTGCATCTTTTTCTTTCTTTTTCATTAAGAAAAGGACAGAAGATACATTTTAGTTTAGTCCTGTCAAATTAATCAGCGCTTGACGTAAATTGACGTAATTTTAGTTGGCAAGTTTTTAATCACGTCTAAACTTGTATGGAGACTGACAGGCGCTGATTAATTTGACAGGACTAAACTAACATTTATCTTCTGTCCTTTTCTTAATGAAATAGAAAGAAAAAGATGCACTGAACTTAAATTTAGTTTAGTTTGTGAACAAGGGAATCGGCACCAATGGCTGCCAATTTCAAACGTAATTTTAATTTTTATTCTTATTTAAAAAAACGTATTGTCTTGTCCACAGAGCCCTATCAGAAGTAGTAGGCCAGCGTCTTCCATACGACAGCCTAGACGAGGTGCGCGACCGTCTCAGTCAGATTAGTCCCGCGCTAGTCACGTACGGCGATGTGCAGGACAACAACTACTTTGCGCAGGCCAGGTCTCTAGCTAAGGTACGTGATGCGCCATTTTTATTAGTAAATTTTAGGGTTTCTGGAAAAATATGAGGCATTTGCGTTACCGCTACGGTGTCGACTCGGGTTATATTCGCCATGGAAAGTTAAGTCTTAGCGACAAATGCTTTTATGCTGGTTTTAGCAGAATATTTGTTAAACTTTTTGAAAGAGAGAGGCCTTAGTAAAACCTACATTTGGTCGGTCCTAAAGTGGTCTAACATCGATCTCAGTTGATTTCCATCGATTCCCAAGTTTATAAATTAAAATAAACACTGTTTTTGACCTCACTTGGTGGGTCGAAAAACCGTTTATGGTGATTTAGTACACCAATTAATATTATAATTATTACATTTCACGATCGCGCGTCAATTATTGCAATATATACCTTATAACAATGACATATAAGTCACATGACGCGCGCTCGTGAATTGCAAGATGTATGATTAATTAATAAAATCCACAGAGTCTTCAAAAGCCAGTATCGGGCAAGGTAGACGTGCAGCTGAAGACATTAGAAGACTTCTTCATGACCGACACGATCAGCCGCGCATCGCCCACAATGGCCAAGTGTGTACAGGCCGTGATCAAGCAGAGGCAGTCCAAGTACTAAACCACAGACAACTTAGGAGTATGACACACGAATCCTTGAACAAAATCTCTTTTTTTTTTGAGGCTAATATCGCCTCTGTATACTTCCGGTAATCACCTTATTCATATACAAATACGTACTTTAAATATGCATTTTTTTTATTTACAGGGAGTTTGTGTGTTGTACAATTTATTTAAGGATATATTCCCACCTTTTTTCGCTTGAGTTTTGTCTACTAACGCCGTTTTTGGTATTGGTACAGTTTGATACAAGCTTTACATTTTGGACGGCCGTTTGTGCGGAAAACTCAAGAGTTTAAAGTTGTTTTTAGGGTAATTATAAAATTTATATTTTGCCTTTCTGCAATCATTTTTACGAAGGAAATACTACAGAAATGCTGCTGCGTGGTCTATAGTCCAGTTACCTCCGTACCTCAATAATATTATTAATTGCAAGAAGACTTGCGACCACGTATGTACATTGTGATTTCTAGCTATTTATTATTTTGTTATTTAATAGATAAGCAATACAGTGTATCAACAAGTATAGAATTTCAATATTTTAAATTATTAATGGTACTTTTTAGAAATGGATTGAAGAAATGAAACAGCTCGTAACTTGAATGTAAGGACGGATATTTTGTAAATAATAATGTTTGTAGTATAAAATAAAACGTAGTATAATGATTGTCGATATCGTTTTTTATTTTATTCAAAACCAAAAAAATCATTAAAACAGTTTTTCATATGAAAGGGTAGTCTCATCCAACGCGTTGCATTTTCTGTATTCCTGTAATGATTAGTTACGAATTAGTACGGATGTGTTACGGCAAGTCAGACAGACTGCTGACAGACAACTGAACAATATGGTCCATTCGAATGGTATGATGATGCTGATTAATGCATGGGTTTATACAGTGGTAGATTTGCAGTCTAGGCCATGTAAAGTCCCCGTCACGAGCAGCTATAAATTTTGTAAACACACATTCAGAGGTTTGCAATCTTTGGGTAATAAAAACAGTTTTTTACTATTTTTTTACAGGGATATAATTATATTAACACACACATCTAATTACTGTCTTCAGACGATTCTGAATATTCTGTTTCAGAATCAGTTACATGGATAACAAAACTGTCTACCGTGCTATCTATCCTTTCATCAATTTTGCCATAAAAGTTATTTTCTTCCTTGATGACGCCATAACCTAATCCGCGAAAACACCACAAACAAACAGACGCATTCGAAACTCGAAAGACAGCAGAGACAACGTCAGCGTGAACTTACTTCAAAATCGTGGCCCAAATGTTTACGTTCCATGAATCAGATGCGTTCCAGTACCACAAAACCTTAGACGACAGCGCTTTATATCGCTAAAATATAACCCGATCAAGTGAAATTGCTCATTAGTTTCGTATAACACGTACGTTACTTTGACTTCATTGAATTTGGGATTATTTGTTGTTGATTAAATTGTCGCTACGTAACTTGGTAGAAGTTCTTTATTTACAAAAATTATAGCTTCTCGTGACGGGGACTTTAGTAAGTATTAGCCGCCCCTTTCTCAGCACCCATTATATAGACTACATAATTCAATCTGCCTAGCATTTTCCCAACTATGTTGGGGTCAGCTTCCAATCTAACCGGATGCAGCTGAATACCAGTATTTTACATGGAGCGACTGCCTATCTGACCTCCACAACCCAGTAACTGGGTAATACGATACTCCTTGGTAAGACTGTTTGTCAGACTTTCGGGCTTCTGACGACCCGTAACGACTGTCTAAGATCCACGAATGACAGCCGGGACCAAAGGCTTAACGTGCTTTCCGAGGGACGGACGGAGGAGTCTCGGTATGTTGAGATGGTCACCCATCGACAGACCAACCCCGGCAAGCGTAGCTTAACCTGATGGATCGAACCGTGCGGCTATTATACATAATAAGTTTACTTTATTGCCAACTTTGATCGAAATCGGTTCAGTAATTTATACTCCATTTGAAATTAGATTAGAAAGGAGACGTTTCATTTTTGTATGGGACTCCGGCCATAACATGTACAGACGCCAGCACATCAAGCTACTACAATCTGTCAAATTTATTTAATAGATTTTCAACTTTATCGCTGTTGTCTAAGGTTCAAAGTTGATTGGGAAAATTTGACAGTTTCTGGTAGCTTGATGTGCTGGCGTCTGTACACTTCAGAAAACCTGGGAAACGAACTCCTAAATACAATGAAGATGTTTTTTTCTATAATATCTAATACTTTTTGGGCACAAAATAAAAACCGAAAATGTTTGACGTTTGTCAGGAGAAATACGATTATCGACAGCTAGCCATTTTCGTCCAGAAGTACCTACAAATCTACAATCCACAAGAGCAGTTTTTTATTTTTATGATGAATCATACTTTCTAATTAATCAAAAAAGTTGTATAAGATAGCTATCTTATTGTAGTACAGAAATACACGCCTTTCATATTTATTTAAATAACGTCTACATGATATTATTTTGTTAAAATGTAACATGATTTCTGGACGAAAGCAGTATGCAGGTAAAACGACGCCATGATGAATAAAATATGGCAATAATTTGTTAAACTATTATTTTTTGTGCCGAAGTAATCAGAGGAATAAACAGGAAAGAATATTTTTCCTCAATTCGTGGAATTTTTCCCTTTTTTTTCATTAACGTACACTTTATGGCCGAAAATGAAACATCTCCTTTAAGCAAACCTTTTTTACAGAACGTTCAACCGATTTTGACTTCTATTGCGTTGGTGGCATGACAAATGGCAGCTGCAGTAAACAGTTTGTATTGTAACCATTTTATTGCTTTTAATGCCATCCTTATGCCTACGGTATAGAAGTCAGAATCGGTTGAACGGACTATAGAAAAGGTATGTTTCAATGTCTAATCTTATTTCAAATGGAGTATAGTCAACTAAAATAAGTGGTTTATAATATTTTCCGAGGTTTCAGGGGTTAAATGGTTTTAAGTTATTATTGTTATACGATGCGGTGCAGTGCGGCCCGCCCCATAATGTACGAACGAACGATGTGTGTAATGTATGAACGTTTATACTTCATAAAAGATAGCTTGATCTCTGCGACAGCTGTCAGTAAAAACACGCCTATGAAGTCCTGAATTTCTTAATAGTACAGACAGTACCTGTCAATGTCATACTTTATGGGCATGCCGACCTAATTAGTGATGGGCGATGAATCATCGTAACCACATGCTATAAACTATATTTTAAATAAAACTTAATTTAAAATTAATTTATCTTTTAACTTTATTGTATATTTTAATATCATAACGTTATTTACATTTGTACATACTTGATTTAAAATAATAGCGAGTATATAAAATCCAAATTCTCACCTACCCATGTAACATTCCATCCGTCAACGTCCCATCCTTGAGTTTTGGGAGAAGACACGCCGCGTTTGGCTCACAGGCCGTGTTACCATACCAAATTAAATCCAATTATATGTTATATTAGCACCGATAATAGTAAGAAACGTCGATAATTTCTATCGACAATTTTTTATATCCTAACAACCCTAGGAATGTCAGTTTGACATATGTCCCAGAGATCAAGCTATCTTTTATGTAGTATAGAATATATAGGTACTTTGAGTTATTGTTATCGTCAGTGAATTTTTTGTTACGATTGGCCGCCCCTAATATATGAAAGCCCTAGGCCCGGGCCTACTGGGCTTTAGGGCAAATCCGCCACTGGGTTTATATGTTGGCACACTTGATGGTCTCGCAAAGTGCCTTTGGCTACGGTGTGACACTGACACCTAGTCGCCTATATTGAATTAGGCTACAGATACCCACTAACCATTGTAGAAGTTTAGGAAATTACACTTTGCTACAAAAAAATCTTAATGTTTATGTACATGTATATACAGTCTGACTATTTTCTTAATTTCCCTTGGGAATCATCGCATTTCCGAATACAAACGAATGCTAATTTCCATGTCCATCAATTTATTAGATTTGTCATAATAATTTGAATTCAGAACTAAGTACTTTATTGTTGTTTTGATTTCCGTGTGAACTATATAGAACTGTAAAACTATTTTCGTGCCTGCGACTTTAGCAGCTTTCTTCCCATTTTTAAAATAAATTAGATTAAAAGAGTATTAACAACTCTCTATACTTCCAAGTCAATTGAGAGCGTCCGGTCTGCACTAAGTGCAAAGGGCAACTGTTAAAAATCTGACGACTGACGAAACACGAAGTTTGCCGAGGGACATTAAGAAAATAGTTATACTGTACCTACATGAAGAAAACCAGATACCCTTTGTGTTCCGATTCCGATGAAATAAAAATAGTTGGCCAATAAATTACAGATTCTCCAGTGTAAGAGAAAGAGTTTGCCATTCCTTTTTCGCAATGGAACCATGATGGCATTAATACTTCATAAAACAGTCCCAGTTCCTGCATATTCGTGATTATTTAACCAGTCTATGCTACTATATCTCAAGATACTAACATCAACAACTTTCCTCACGGGCATCTTGTACTTGCACTCGCTTAGTGTTTTATCTGCGTTCTTCATGAACAGCACGTGCGTTTGTTCCACACCGGTCCATGGCGACGGCTCCTCTTTGCGACGTTTCAGCGCTGCCAACAACTTGTTGCATGGACCGAAGACCGGTGGAGGTCTTTCTGTAGGACATGATATCACCCATATATTCAAGCAAAGGAGTACACCGAGATTTTGCCAGTTGTTATAAAATATTGACCATAACTGGGCATAAATCCAGATTCCAGGCTTGTACAGACGCCAGCACATCAAGCTACTACAATCTGTCAAATTTCTTTAATAGATTTTCAACTTTATTTCTAAAGTATAAGGTTTAAAGTTGATTGGGAAAATTTGACAGTTTCGGGTAGCTTGATGTGCTGGCGTCTGTACTTAGAATTTTCCAATAAAATAGGATCACACACAAAAATAATGCCTGGGCCAAGAATCGAACCTTGCAGGACTCCTCGCTTTCTAGTAACGCTTGCGACAACTAGACCTGTGAGGAAGTCTTCAGTTTACCAATTATTGCTTTTGAACTTGTAAGGACATACAAGTCCTTGCGCATACAAAAAAGTTAAGACCTTGTCCAGCACGCGTAGCATGACCACCGTAGAAACGAGTTTTGTCGACGGAAGAGTAGACAAAATGACAGATAAACAATCACAATCTGTCATTTTGTCTATTCTTCCGTCGACAAACCTCGTTTCTACGGTGGTCATGCTACACGTGCTGATAAGCCTGTATACAGGGTGGCAGGGACATCGACGCGAAAACTGTTACCGTTGATTCAGTACATGATTCTGAACTCCACTGCGTTGAAATTTTTCGTCGGTTATATTTAAAAATATCAGCTGTTCCATATTGACTGCGTAGGTATTGCACTTTTCTATGAAAGAGCAGATTTTTTTTACCGACGAAAAATTTCAACGCAGTGTGTTCAGAGTCATGTACTGAATCCATGGTAAATGTTTTCGCATCGATGTCTCTGCCACCCTATAGATTCGCATATAGCTGAGATACCAGGGGCCAACACGTTCCGACCATATACTCGAGGCGTTTTGTTGCACCCCAGTACACCTGCGAAACATGAGCAATTCTCTGTTACCTATTTTTTGTTGTCCTGGTGGAAATTCTCATGGATGTTCTCCGCCTTGTGATGGGCAGATGGGTCTGTCAGACTACTGACTAAGATTAAAACCACCCCGGTTTTCCCTCGCACACTTGCTTCGGGGGGCTGGGGCTGCGGGTGCGAATGCGACTTCTGCTGCCCCGGACTGGTGACGCATTCCGTAAGGGGAGTGAGATGTGAACTCGCCCCGTTACGTCTTGGAGAGACGCGCGTGGAACACTATGCGCTGCCATCTCGGGTCCAGGTCGGGGGGCGACGGTTGTCTCCGAGTCCGTCACCCCCCGACCTGGACTTGTTTAGGGGGGCTTGAAGAGGGCGTTCCTATTCCCTGTTACCTGTATCAAGTATCAACGTGATACTAACCTTTATATTCAGTTTCAATATCAACTCGTCCTTTCCTCACAATACGCGGTTTATCAGATTTAGTAATAAGGCACTGTCGGTCACAGAAGCATTTATTGCTGCATTCTCTTTGATTCACGTATTCAGCCATCGATTTGTTGACCTCTGCTATCGTGATTTTCTTATTACGATCTTGTTTTGTTTTCTCTTTAGCTTTTTGCTCTCTTTTGGCGGCTCTAGAAATGATTAGGAGTTTAGAATGTTTAACATTGTTTTCTTAATAATCTCTTTTCTAACTACTGCCGAATATAAGCCTCTTAGGGCGTCCGACTTTGGCCAGGTTCAGGATATTAGCCGATCAATGGACTGGTAGTTGAACTAAGATTGTGATCTGATGATGATGGTTGGGTGCCATTAACCTCGTTATTGATACAAATTTTTGAACAATAGGTTAGTATTAAGAATTACATTTATTTACCTCTCTTCCCCTTTCTTACAACTTTTTTCAATAAATTCTTCAAAAAGTTTCTTTTCTACTTCTTGACATTTTTTGACTGTTTCAAAAGTGTTTGCTACTCCTGAATTTGTGCTCTCTTTGTATATCTAGACAGTAGTACTCAAAAATTATTAATAGATTGGCATACATTATTTATTTAGTAATTTTTGTCATTGTGGAAGCTACAAGTTCTTTTATGGATACAAATTTTCTTATGTGGATAATTTATTACTGATAATATAAATGCGTAGTGATACTATACTACCGGTCTATTCCGTAAAAATCTCATCGTGAATACTAAGGTTAAGTGAGCTGTCATTCCACTTGATGCTAGGGATTGACACTATTGACAGCTCACTTCAAGCTCAATTCACCTTACTTTTCACAGTGAGATTTTATAGAATAGGATAGATAGATAGATAGAATATTCTTTATTATGTACACCATAAAAATTACAGACATATTTTTTTTTACATAGGGTTTTAGTGGTATGAGGAACAGGGTGTAAAGTTCACTCATCCACCATAGTAAAGGGAGGATCCTCCGGCCAGACGGGATGGGTGTTGTGTCTGTCGGGCAACTGCCCATCGGTTTGAAGTTGAAATCTTGTATCTATGTCGATCGCTCGGTAAACTCTAACTGCGCGATGCAGGATTTATGTGACGTCATGTCTATGATGCGTACCTAGTTCGTATGTGGCAGTGTAACCGGTACAGGGTCACACAATGGGCGGTCTTATCGCTAAAAGCGATCTTTTACAGACAACCTTTGGATGGATTTAAATGGAAAAGGAGAGACAATACTGCAGGTAGTCAGTGGTATACCATTTACATATACAACAGAGACATGGATACATAAAGCATATACTTATCTATATAGATCTATCAGTAGAATCGAACATGGGAATTGAATCCGAAGTATATTTGCATCGGCGCTAAGGTCAAATAGCTAGAAATGAAAGAATGCATTATATTGTGATGATAACGTTGTCTACAACTCACCCGTAGGTGTACTTTCCTAATTTTACAATTCAATTCTTCTTGCTCTTTTCGACACTTTTCTATTTTCTCATAATACTCTGCTTCCCATTTAGCTCGTTCTTCTTTCGTCTTTTTGTGTTCAGCTGTATATTGTTCAAGAGCTTTTTTCTCTAATAGTTTTAAGTTGTCCTGGAGGATTATCAATATCATTAAATTTGCGAAGCTTCCCAACAGAGATTAGGGTGGTTCGAATATGACTTTACTCCTAGTTACTAGACCCTCGAAATACTTTCTAAGCGGAAATCTCAATTTCCTGAAAGTGTTGTACTGCGTGTACAGGGCTTGTTTCACATAAATGAACGTAACGTCACGCTTTATTAGTGCTCTATAGTGTAGACGGCGCTTAGGAATTTGAACTTTTTAAATAAAAGGAGTTGTTACTATGGCTTTGGACCTTAGCTATCTTACCTCGGCCTCCTGCTCACGGTCGAGAAGATACTTCATCAGCTGTGCGTCAGTAAGCTCTGCCAGCTTTGCTTCTTCCTTTGCCTTAGCTTCCTCTTCTTTTTTCTTCTCGTACCTTAAAAGTAGGTTTTTCGTAACAATTACACTGTTTGGATAAACGTCATTGATGGTTAGATTTCTTCTGGCGTGTACCCACCACCTACTAAGATGATTTGAGGTTATACATCATCATCAGATTGAGTAGACCTGTTAGAGTTATTAGCAGGTCTTTGACTTTTGAGATCTTTCCAGGAATAATTATGAGCATTCATAAAGAGCAGTATTTGATTTTTAAATTTATAAACAGTCACTTATACAAAATGAAATTCTTCAAAGTTCTTACATTTCTTTATTCTGTCTTGCGTTTTGTACTATTTTGCATTTCTGTAGGTCCTCCTTAGCGGTTAAATTTTTGTCCAAATCGAAGGTGCAAAACTTCACTGTTTTAAGTTTCTTTCGTTCTAGTTCAGCTTCTTTTTCTTTTATTATTTTTGAAAAATCTATTTGAGCGTCTCTTTCTTCCAGTGCTTTAGATTCTTGAAGGGCACTGCAAAAAGTTAGAAGTATGTAAGTTGTAAGGTGGTGTTATCTTTTCTTCCACCTTCAGCGCTAAAGGTTGACTTTTATTCTTTTTTAAGTGCTAGTTTCCATTCGCAACTTGGCGCAATAAAAACAGTTAATTGGTTTTGTTACTTTGTTTCATTATCTTTTGATCATATTGCATTGTTATTAAATACCTACCTTATGAGTTTTGTGCCGTAACAGCTTCTATCAAAGATCTTTTGTTTCGCTATTTGGATGGCTTCAGCGTTGTTTATACAGACTTTCTTCTTTGAGAACGCTTCGACTGCAGCAATTTCTTCAGCGCGTTGTTTTATTTTTTGCTTTTCTTTTAACGCTACATACCCCTGAATAATTTAAAAGTTAAAGAAATGTTTTTGTAAAATTTAGGTAAGAAACCGGAGAAACTAACAAAACGATCATCATCATTTGCCTAGCCTTTTTCCTAACTATATTGGGGTCGGCTTCCAGTCTAACCGAATGCAGCTGAACACCAGTATTTTTCATAGAGCGACTGCCTATCTGACCTTCACAACCCAGTTACTGGGTAACACGATACCCCTTGTTGAGACTGGTTGTCAGACTTTTGGGCTTGTAGCTACCCGTAACGACTGTCAAAGACCTACAAATGACAGTCGGGACCAACGGCTTAACGTGCTTCCCGAGGCACGGAGGGGTCTTGGTATGTAAAGATGGTCATCCATCCTCGGATCAACCGCGGCTAGCGTAGCTTAACTGATCGATCGACCCGTGCGGCTGTTATAACGCTATTTATGATTAAATCTTGGCTGCTGCGATCAGTAGGTAGGTAATGTGTATTATAGATATTAATTGCATTTTGTCCAAAATTCTTCACCTGAAAAGAATTCCCTACTTTTGTCAATATTGAAGGATTTGGGGTAGATTAATGTTTAAAGTGCGAATTTTCTCAGTGCTGACTGCGATAGGTAGGCTACCTTGATGATCATGGGTCAAGTGCAGGACTGACTTTTGATATCAATGATTAAATACTTATTATACTACTTTGCGTTCTTACATAGAAGTTGCTTCAACGGCGTCTTACTCAATATTTTTGTTTATAACATACTTGTACAGTATCCGGCCAAGTTTTCATCCATTCCTGCGACTTCTCGATCATAGCTTTCAAGTATTCATTCTCTTGTTGCGAAGGTTTCTCCGGAGCGCTGGCTTGCTTCTCCAGCCTGTCCCATTCGCTCCTATGAAAAATTACCGTTCTTGTACCATCTTTAGGATTTTTACAAAAGTATATTTTTGATTGCGTCATGTCTAAAATTAAAGCTTTTGAAATCTATGAAGCTTCGACGTTATTTTCTCATTTCGATTTGAAAATATAAATTTGATTTTGGTACATGTACGTGTACTTATCGTATTTCTATTTTCTTAATGTCACTCGGGTATCATCGGATTTCCGAATACAAACGAATGCTAATTTCCATGTCCATCAATCATTAGATTTATCGTGTATAATAATTTGAATTCAAAACTAAGTACTTTATTGTTGTTTTGTTTTGATTTCCGTGTAAACTATAAAGAGCTGTAAAACTATTTTCCTATCTGTTGTGCCTGCGACTTTAGCAGCTTACCTCCCATTTTTTAATAAATTATATTAAGTTAAAAGAGTATTAACAACTCTATATACTTCCAAGTCGATTGAGAGCGCCCGGTCTGCACCAAGTGCAAAGGGCAACTTATAGAAATGCGACGACTGACGAAACATGAGGTTTGCCGTGGGACATTAAGAAAATAGAAATACTGTACCTAGCTAGGGCCACAGATAATACAGGGTGTTTGGCAGAACGTTGAACATACGAAAATGGTGGATAGGTGGGGTCATCTGCTACTTACTCAGCCCTAATTTATTTGGCCCTGGCGCCCTGGATATTAAAAATTTTTTTTTTTTGCTTTCTTCTAGTTTCACAACTTTCTTAACTTTAAAGTGTAATTTTTATTAAAAAAATGGGTAAAACAGGCAGGTTTTTTTAAATCTTTAATATTGGCAGATTCTTATAACAGAAAGATGTAAAAAATACTTAAATCCTAATTTCAACCTGCATTAAAAAAAAATATCCAGGGGGCCAGGGCCAAATAAATTAGGGCTGAGTAAGTAGCAGATGACCCCACCTATCCACCATTTTCGTATGTTCAACGTTCTGCCAAACACCCTGTATAATACTACGCTAGGGCGATCCCTTACGGTCTACGGCATTGGTCGGCAAACTCATTAGTCAATAGAGCCAAATATTAGTACTATAACGACTAAGATTTCTTATGAGAGCCAATCCTTTCTGTGTGTGCAAACTGTCTCAATACACTATTCTTAATGCTTATAACTCTCATCCTCTTTCACTCCACAACACTTCCTAAAATTAACTTGCTAAGAAGTAGGATGCCTTCATCATCATCATCATCGTCATAATCGGCTGATAATATATGATGAAGGCATCTTACTTATAAACAAATGATTAATTTTCGATGTCCTGTTAATTTTTGGTGAAAATACTTCGGCACATTTTTTTTAAAGTATGTAGTTTGAATTATTAATAAAACTTGTAATGACCGTAACCGATGGGTCCGCGCGTGTCGTAGGCTCGCACTCATCGACATTTGTACAGAGCCGCACTCTAGACCAAAGAACCGCATGATGCGAGTCGCGAGCCGCAGTCTGCCGACCACTGTCTTCGGTAGAATAAGGTTATCGTTTTGGTACCTTCTAAGTAATATCGACCCCTGTACGTAGTAGACCTTAGTTATGATTTTTGCCGGTAGGTAGGTACCTACCTACATGACTACCCTCTATCATGTCAATCACTTGATTCCTATAAATAGTTAGTAGTTGATACATGTTTGTTTGCGTCGTATTACAGAACAGTCACTGATAAGCTGTGCCTACGTATATTTTAGGGAAAATATGATTCCAAAATATGATTTTTTATCGAGCGACTGTAATGAAATCATTAATTAATTTAAATATATTAAGTATAAAGTACAATAGAAGTGGATATATTTAGTAACCTGTTCCGCTTAGCTATTTCTAAAGAGTCATAAAAACACCTGAAATAAATCGACACATGTTTCACCTCTCAACGAGGCATCCTCAGGATGACGATAGACTTGTCGCGAACTCGAACACGGCGTGTTGTCACACAAAGCAACTTATGCATTCTTTTTAGGGTTCCGTACCCAAAGGGTAAAACGGGACCCTATTACTAAGACTCCGCTGTCTGTCTATCTGTCCGTCTGTCACCAGGCTGTATCTCATGAACCGTGATAGTTAGACAGTTGAAATTTCACTGATGATGTATTTCTGTTGCCGCTATAACAAAAAATACTAAAAAACAGAATAAAGTAAATATTTAAGGGGCTAGTTAATTGATTCAGGCGTGACCTTGCGGAAATCCATTATAAAATACAATAGACGTGGATATATTTAGTAAACTGTACCGCTTATCTATTTCTAAAGAGCCATAAAAAACTCCTGAAATAAATCGACACGTGTTTCACCTCTCAACGAGGCATCCTCAGGATGACGATGGACTTGTTGCGAACTCGAACACGGCGTGTTGCCACACCGAGCGCTGAGTGCAGACAGCAGCGGCTGTCTGCACTCAGCGCTCGGTGTGGCAACATCCTGAGGATGCCTCGTTGAGAGGTGAAACACGTGTCGATTTATTTCAGGAGTTTTTTATGGCTCTTTAGAAATAGATCAGCGGAACAGTTTACTAAATATATCCACGTCTATTGTATTTAAGGGGCTCCCATACAACAGATATGATTTTTTTGCCGTTTTTATAGATAATGGTACGGAACCCTTCGTGCGCGAGTCCGACTCACACTAGGCCGGTTTTTTTTCTTTGTGTGCTCGTCATAGAATCTCTTTACTTAGCATGGGTGTTTGCAATAGTGACGGAATTTCAGTTATTTCAGTTCTATGCTAATGTTTGGTTCCATGATTTGATCTGGTCATTGAGTGTAAAGATAGAAACAAGAGTCGTACATTTAGCAAACACGTAATCGCAGGTAGAATATAGGAATCCGCCATTAATCTATATCTAAACGTAACAGACCTCAGCTAAATCATTATTATGGGTAGGTAAACCACGGCCACCACGGGTACATTCGAACATACAAACCACAGTCTCATTTAGGTCGACATCAAATGCACATCAGTCCTTCATGTGGTTATTGCGGTAAACATTTTGCTCTTTGATAAAAAGTTTTATTTCACACCGGATAGCGTTAATTAGATTAAATAACCGCCATGCCATGGAGTGGGATAGGAAATTGAGCGGAGCGGTGGTCGGGCGCCATTTGAGCCACCGTGTTGGGCTCATTCGTCAATGTCACCCCACAACGTTGTTTGCAGTATATTTTTGCATAAAAATAACTTATACAGCACTAGGAAATGCTGTGGAAATGATAAATTGTTTAGTCCCTGTGTGCGGGAAATGTGAATAAGATGTAAAATCTCGTAGCTAATATATTTACATGATATTTTGTTGTTCAGTTATTGGTAGTTAAGATTTAATGCGACCATAAATTACTTTAGCTTAACGTTTATGTTTACTTTCATGGTAACTTACCTACAGGGTACAAGATATTCTAAGATTTATTCAATATTGATTGTTTTCCGGAGACTGGTTCTGCATAATAAAAGCATATAAACAGTATGAATATTATTAAAATTTATAGTTCTATCAATGACTTTGTTACGAAGATTATAGTGTCGCCCATGCAGCATCGTAACGACCATGGAGCAATCTCAATCCCATTCATTCCGTATTCAAATTGTTTCTTTATGTCCATACAAGTCATAAAATCATACACGTGTCGATATCAGTAACACGATTGTGGAAACGCGTCGAGTGGGACAAATAGACAACTCAACTAAGGCGCTGCGCAAACGTAGACACTTTTTGCTACCGACACGGCACACCATCACAGGAAACCGTAGTTACTGTGTCCGGTAGCGGCAATCGGACACAGTCGCCGGTTGTCTGTTACCGACACGGCGCACCACAGGAAACCATAGTTGCTGTGCGCAGCGCCTTGCAATTGTTTGGAAAGTTAATGTTGCTTGTGTCTTCAACTGACACCTTTTAAATTCCAGTTACTTACACCGAATACTTTTTGATTGGTAATCCGTATGTGTCAAGTGAAAGCAACTGCACACAAATAGTGTCTACGTCTGCGTGGTGAGTGGTTGATTTATTGATTATATGAAAATAAAATATTCACTGGTATCTTATATCCAACACAAGACACAAGAGTGTCTACGTTTGCGCAGTGCCTAAACAAAACGCTCGCCCCTCGCGATTCCAAGTTCCGACACATGTGAGCTTTGCCCGCTTTGTAACTGTCCTAACTTTTTATGCAAGCCTGGTACCACACCCGGCCATCTATTTCAATAATTGCATTGCTTATATTATGTAGGTTTGAAAAAGTGAGTAATGCATTGATGTGTGGTCTTGGGTACGAATGGGACCACCCTTTTGCTTGCCGTGGATGTCGTAAAAAATAATAACAAAAGGTTATAACTTTGTAGAGGATGCGAAGCGGGATATTATGCAGTCATCAATCTTCAATCACCCCTCTGCGTCAGTGTTCTGCTTACAAAGATTGGTGGTTAAGACGTGGTTCAGATAAAACGGTTATTTTGTTTACGTTTAGTGGAAATTTTGGGTCAAATATAACCTGGGGCTTATGTCTAGCAGTGAGTGATTTCCTGGTATTTAGGTACCTACTTTAAAGAGTAGACCTGCGTATAGTCACCGAATAACATTTTCACAAAATAAACCTCCAAGTGTTCGAATGTGTCAGGTAGGTAGCTACACATACCTCCAATTCCAACGTCTAAGGAATCCATTGCTTTTGAAATAGAAATACGAATAGCTGAGAAATACAAATTGAATTGAGCGCCAATTCCTTAGACTTGGATGTTGTGTGTACTTAACTACTTATAGTAGAGGAACTCGGAATTTTAAAGCTAACATTGTTAACAGCATCTACCTATTAATTGGTAGCTACTTGCTTATAATGAATTCGCGCTGATGGCGTTTCAATTAAATTAATGTTTTGGGCGAAGTTTGCCAACTCGTAGTTTAATTTTGATGGTTGTTTAATTACGATCAAGGTGAATATAATGATGGCCATTTTATGATTTAGTTATTATAGCATTATTAAGTAACTAGCTGCACCCGTATATGTCTCGATCCCGTGGGAATGTTGGGATAAAAAGTATCCTATATCCTAATCTAGGTCACGGTCTACCCATGTACTAAATTTTATCCAAATCCGTTCAGCCGTTTTAGGGTGAAAGCGTAACAAACAAACACACTTTCGCATTTATAATCACTACATTACGTAGTTTAAAACAAAGTCGCTTTCTCTGTCCCTATATCCCTATGTATGCTTAAATCTTTAAAACAACGCAACGGATTTTGATGCGGTTTTTAGGGTTCCGTTGCCAAATGGCAAAAAACGGAACCCTTATAGATTCGTCATGTCTGTCTGTCTGTCTGTCTGTCCGTCCGTATGTCACAGCCACTTTTTTCCGAAACTATAAGAGCTACGCTGTTGAAACTTGGTAAGTAGATGTATTCTGTAAACCGCATTAAGATTTTCACATAAAAATAGAAAAAAAACCAAATAATTTTGGAGTTCCCCATACTTAGAACTGAAACGCAAAAAAATTTTTTCATCAATCCCATACGTGTTCTTAATCTATGGATAGGTCTTCAAAAATGTTATTGAGGTTTCTAATATCATTTTTTTCTAAACTGAATAGTTTGCGCGAGAGACACTTCCAAAGTGGTAAAATGTGTCCCCCCCCCCTGTAACTTCTAAAATAAGAGAATGATAAAACTAAAAAAAATATATGATGTACATTACCATGTAAACTTCCACCGAAAATTGGTTTGAACGAGATTTAACAAGTAGTTTTTTTTTAATACGTCATAAATCGTAAACCGCAATTTACCTTTCATTCAATGTTACTTGCTGCTACGGAACCCTTCATGGGCGAGTACGACTCGCACTTGGCCGGTTTTTTTAAATAGATAGAGTGATTGAAGAGGAAGGTTTCTATGTATAATAACCCGGTTTATACCCGTGGAAGCCGGCGCTGGTCGCTAGTATTCTATAAGTTAGTATTATAATTTAAAATAATTTTAAATTAATATACAGGGTTATTGGTCGTCGGCAATCCGATAAGGGGATGCAGGAGAGGTCATTTGTAACCAAATTACCCCTGATGACCCCTATTCCAATGTCAACCATTTTCGAGTAATTTGACATTTTAGATTTTAAAATGTATGAAATAAAAATATAAAATGTACCCAACAATCTTGAAATACAGGGTTAATGGATAAACGTAAACATTTTCGTGTAATTTGACATTTTAAATTTATGAAATAAAAATAAAAATTGTCAAATGACTCGAAAATTGTTGACATTTGCATAGGAGTCAAAAGGTGTTAGTCAATAACTCTGTAGGTACATAATATACCGGGTGATTTTTTTTTACTGTCTCGAAATTTTTACAGGCTGTTCTACCCATGAATATAAACAACTTTTACTATGGAAGCAACTCTGAAATCACGAAAAAAAAAAATCTGCTGTTTATTCAAAAGTTCAATACCTACTTGACCAAAATGTATGAAACAGCTGATTTTTTTTTCGTGATGTCAGAGTTGCTCCCATAGTGAAAGTTGTTTATATTCATGGGTAGAACACCCTGTAAAAATTTCGAGACGGTAAAAGAAATCATCCGGTATAAGTTAGGATAAGCTATCTAAGTGAGCTCAAAGTTTTGTTGACTAGTCTATTGGGATATTAATTTTGGAATGATAGAAAGCAAATTGCTCATTGAAGTTTATTTAGAACTCATTTCAAGCAACATGTAAGAGCCACTTATGGCGATACGCTTACGCTAGTAAGGGGGGGTTTCTTTCGTAATACACCGTCGTTGGCAACACCATATCATAGGGCATTTTACCCATTCGTCATAATTTGCATACGTTTCTTGTATTTCGGGTAACACGATAACATCAATGTAATCTAAGTCCATGGAAGTACCAACCTTAAACTTGAGGATTGTCAAATTGGTAGGTAGTCGTAGAGGACCGGACAGCATGCAGTACTATTTTGTAAACTTATAGCTTACTGTGTCTTTACTAAGAGATCAGGGCCGGCTACTTGGCCTAGAGAATTTAAACTTTTCTTACAACACAAAAAACCTAATAATACTCTTAGTAAAGACACAGTAAGCTGTAGTTATTTATATGTAATTTTTGTAATATCGCTTGTCAGATTGACGGCAAATTCTCCGTCGTAAAAGAAAGGTCTGTAGTTAGTAGAGTTATAGGTTTATCGTCGTGTCGGTGAAACATTTTGTAGCTGGCAATGGCTATCGTCGAAAGTGACGTAAATGAAAGGTTCTGTCGGCGAAATGTCCGTAGGTGAAAGATTCTGCTGGGAAAACGGAAATAAATGAATAATTCTGTCGACGAACAGTCCAATGGCGAATCGAACGATTGCGGAATCTAACATTTTAGTTGAAAAACATGTTCTTCCATACATTCCAACTGCAACTGTAAGTTTGTACGCACAATATTGAGAGATTTACCATGTTTTTTTAAGACCATAAACTTCTTTTAAGTTTTACTGTAAGTAATGTATGAGTAAAGAACTATTCTCGGTATTTTAGGCTCAGTAATTTCGGAGATAAGGGGGGGGCTGGTCAATTTCGGAGATAAGGGTCTGGTCCATGATCCAGGTACTGGTCAATTTTCATATTTTTTTTAAAATATCAAATATCTTTAAAAGTATTTATAAAAAAAAAAATGATATCCTCGCAACAAGCCCTTTCATTTTATATATGTCATTTATTTACGTTACGCGTCCGTGTTTGGGTCACAGAAATACAATGTGTACTAAATTCCAACTTAATCAGTCCATTAAATTCGGAGCAAATTGGCTGTGACAGACGGACAGATAGACAGACACACGAGTGATTCTATAAGGGTTCCATTTTTTCCTTTTGAGGTACGGAACCCTAAAAATATGTCGATTTGTAGCACCTCTAAAAAAAATGCAGACGATAAAACAATAAATAAACATTATTTGTCCTTTGATTTCTTATTAGTTACGTTTGAAAATGCAGTAGACGGGACCTAAACTTAGCTTATGTAGTCAGTGGCTCCAGTGCGAGCTTTATCGGAAAGCCGTGAGATACGTCTGCGTGACTCGCATGGAAATTTATTCATGAAAGTGTGTTTCTATGCATTGATACCTATTACATATCTTCTTTGCAATAAAAACCGTCTTTGTGCATCATGTATTAATGTATAAGTTTTGTTAAAGTTGCAGCAGAGTGCGCTAATTTGTGTGCTTTAAAGTTTGCGTCGAATAAATATGCTTTATGGTTGTTTTTGTAGATACGTATCTAAGAAAATTGTACCTACAGTACATACAATTTTAGGGTAATTTATTAGGGTAAAACTTACAAGAAAGTACCTATAAATTCCTTATAGACCTCATCCATAGATCAAGAAAAAAAAAATACAAATTCTTCCTACATACCAAATAAAATTCGATAAACCATCTTTTTTCATAAATTACCTACTGGCTACCTAACAACCTAATTTCTACCAATGAGATATAATTATTTTATTTATTTGTATTTACAAGCTGCAATTTGCAAACAAACGTACCTAACTTTAAATAATTTTATGGACTACTTACCTTAACTTTACCTACAGAGGATAGTTTAACAAAACTGTATTTTCTGAGTAAAATGCAATAAGGTTTCACGAACAAGTTCTTACTAGACATTACCAAAAGAAAAAAAAATACCTTGTTCTAAAATTTAATTTAGTTCGCAGTAACAAGTGAAGCGGGTGGATTTGTATAATTACAGCCGGATTGCCTGGCGCCACTCCACTACTCGAGTGGAGTCGTTCTGTCCGTCCGTTTGTCCCACGTTCGTAGCACTTGACTTTCAGCAGGTAGCCGCCCGGTGCTAATAAGGATTCCAGATATTCTTCTGTAGTAAGTATCTTTAGAAAATATTTTTTAATTATCTAAGAGAAAACAGAAGAGAAGAAGAGTCCAATATCTTTATTTATTTTTAGATCTGATCATGACTGTTGTTTTTAAATGTGAGAAAGTAACCATGCATTTATCATTTTAAAAAAAAACTATTACCTATAAAAAAAAATGTTACCTATCTGATCATAATATTTTTACATAATCTCTCATTTTTGTTTATTTTTATAAATTGACACCATAATTGCACATAACAACGTTAAATTGTCTAAAAGGCTATGAAACGCTGTAAATTATTTGGTGACGAAATTAATGTTACAAATTTTGTAGGTATTTCATATTACAATTATATTTTTATATAAATACAACATTAAATGTTGTGTTCTTTTAAAAATATAATTTCAAGCAGCCATAAATCACATAAACTAAGAAAAAAAAATTCGAAACACTTTATTACCAAGCTCTGTAACTGAACAAAATTGGTCACATCTGTGCACTGTTTAAATTAAAAGTAATTTTCTTATGCAGAATTAATTAATGACTAACGAGCTCAATAGGGTTCATCAGGCGGAAGCGTTAGAAAGCGACGCCAATATACACTTAGTAATACGAGGGACAAGGACGGAATGTGTAGAAGCTGAGTTGAATGAATTTATGCCGGTCTATTTAGTAACGCGTCAATTTGGCGCGAGAAAGGTTGTGGGGGAGATTACATTGAGAACATAATGAAAAGCGCGCGAATTTATTTATCGTGTAAAGTGTCTGTGGAAAACAAAAAGTGAAATAAGAAAAAAAAAATGTTTATGTTTTTTTCTTCTGTTTATGGTTGACTTTAGGCACGAAATTGGTGTTGTGTTGTGAGTTTGTGAGGACTTTTAAGCAACTAGTAATATGCTGAAGAAAGATTAGGAACAAACAATACAGATAAGACATGTCCGGGACTAAAGTTTGAAGACACGAGAGATGAAACAGACTATAAATAACCCAAAGATATCAGTAAAAACAACAATAGGCTGATATTGGTAAGTACATATCTACCTTAGTAAGTACCTAATACCTAACAAATATTAAAAGACTAGGTATATAAAAAACTTAAAATAGTCACGATCATTATTTTTGACAAAATATTAGAAAATTCTCGAGTAATCACTGCGGCAATCTCTGTGATCTAATTTTCCAAAGAAAATGTTCCGTTTGATGTTTTTAATGAAGAAATACTTAAATAAATAATTCTAAAAAGTTGTTAGATCTAAGATTTCTGGAATAGCTACATGAATATTCATGAAATGTAAGGTTTTTTTCTTATCATGGGTTTATTTCAGCCTTTTAATGAGTCCGCAATTAGGCATTTTTTATATAAGATGTTATTTTGTATTCGGCATTTTTTTTTATTTGATCCTTATCACTTAACACACATTTATTTTTAACAATAACAATGTTTATTAATATAATGTAGAATGTTTTGACCACCGTAGAAACGAGTTTTGTCGACGGAGAATAGACAAAATGACAGATTGTGATTGTTTATCTGTCATTTTGTCTACTCTTGCGTCGACAAAACTCGTTTCTACGGTGGTCATGCTACGCGTGCAGCACCCTTATTGCGTAACACATGATCAATCACAATCTAAATAATTTTGAAGGATATTGCAAATTCATTGCTTCCTATGTTCGAAAAATTTGTCTGCTCCAACAACGTAAATAATGCAATTAATCTTGTTGAACTGTCAAAATGAAACAGATTGTGATTGATCGTGTATTACGCAATTAGGGTGCTGAACAGAGTTTGTTTGTACTATCGTCTCATACTTTTTGGAAAAACTAACTTAAGGTCTACACATAAAGTTTAGTTTCTGTTGCAACTTAAATCTTTTTATGACCTTATTATTTTCTCTCTATCACTAGCTATTGGCCGTCGCCGGTGACTTAGCCGACGCAGAATCCTTGGTGGCTCTCAAAGACCTGGTGAACCGTCTGGGCTCAGAGAACACATGTACCGAGCAATACTTCCCGCTAGAGGGCGCCGGCATCGACCTGCGCTCCTCATACGTCTGCAACACTAAAATCGCCAGTGAGTTTAAAACTATTATTTTTTTAAACCTGTTTCTCTGTGATTAATGAACCGATTTACGCCAAAAGTTGATTTAGCCGGTTAATGCATCCCCCTTAAGAGGGCGCCCAATGGTTCACAAGCGCCACTCCTTTAAAAAAATATTATCTCGTGACTGAGAAGGAATTACGAATAACGGCTAGTAAGGACCCTCGGTAAATATGTCTAGAATTTTCTAAAACCTTTTATAAAGTTTCATATTGAGATACGAAGCAACAAAATTCGATCTAAAGAAAAGCGGCCACATTCCTATAGATCATATTTTGATGCTTCGTGTCTTATTATGAAACTTTATAAAAGGTTTTAGAAAATTTTAGCGGACCATTGGGCGCCTCTTAACGTCGTATTATTTGTTCAGATGTGGAGGACGCCGACTTCGTACTTCTGATCGGCACTAACACTCGCTTCGAGGCGCCGCTACTGAACGCGCGCATCCGCAAAGCTTTCATTCACAAGGACACCGATGTTGCGCTCATTGGGCCTAAAGTAGACCTTACATATGAGTACATGGTAAATATATTGCATTTTTTTTCTATTAATTTATTCTGTAGCTAAGTCCGATAATCTTTTTTAGGTTAAAAGTAATAGAAGAAAAAAAAAACTTTTCATATACATAGAAGCTAGAGTCTGGCCACGCTAAATCTGTATAAGTAAAAAAAACCGGTGGAATTTAAAAATCTATAGACGGCAACACCGTGTCGTGAGAAAAATAATTTGATACTTTCTTTGTCTTTTTGTTTATGATAGGTTATTTTGTTTATATTCTGATTTATTCCTGGTAAAGAATAGTCACTTTAGCACGATGCAGTGTGGATTTGATACAGTTTTGTTATCGTATGGAGGTAGAGCATAGGTACGACATAGTCTTACACATAATCTATTATGCAAAAATCAAAATGCAAAACATCAAAATCATTAGATCTACTTACAACCCCGAAACTGACATAATTGACTTATGTAAAAGTATACCAGATAAAAAACTTTTTGGGGTTGCCCATTTATTCCATTGCAGACTTAGCTTGGCCAGACTAGTATAATTCTGATTAATTTAACGCTCACTACCAACTCTTTACGATCACACTATAATTAGCCTACAGCAAAACTGGGCGTGTCAAACGCCAAGTTTCGTTAAAGCGGCTTGCGGTAGGAGTTGACTGGTAGAAATGGTCACGTCGGAAAAAAGCGTTGCGACTCCATGCGACTTTCTCTCTCTCCGTCTCTTTCTATTATATACGAGTGTGTGTGTGCGTACGAGTATCCCGTAAAGAACTTCGTTCCTGGCGGAGGTGCGACCGCACACGTTTTTCTTTTGCTATGCCGTTGGCAGCAGTGGTGGCCCAGTGGTAACGGCCGCGACTTACGAGTTGTAGGCCGTAGGTTCGAACCCAGGCAGGCGCTTTACTTTGTGTAAACTATTTCATCACCACTGCTCTCAAAACGGTGAAGGAAAACATCGTGAGGAAACCGGCATGTCCTAGAACCGAAATTCGAAGACATGTGACATTTACCAACCCGCACTGGGCCCGCGTGGTGGATTACGGTCCACTCCCTCTCACAGAGAGAAGGCCTGTGTCCCATCAGTGGGAACATTTATAGGCTGATGATGATGCCGTTGGCAAATAATTGTGATCACAGCAAAATACTGCCATATTTACCCAGTACTGCCTAGTCTTAAACTAAAAAAGTATTGCCTATTCTTCAAAAAAGCAATTTTTCTCCATCCTTTGGCTTCTTTTTTCACACAGCACGTAGGCGACTCAGCATCCGCCATCAAAGACCTAGCCAGCGGTTCATCATCGCACGAAGTCGTGAAGCGTCTGGAATCTGCTGAACGACCCGTCGTCATCTTAGGAGCTGATCAGCTCAAGACACCAGAGGGTGCCGCCATACTTGCGTACACGCAAGAGTTAGCGCTGCGTCTGCAGGACAAGCTGCAGGATAAGAGCTGGAAGGTAAGTTAAGAAGTAATGATGTTGGTACTAGGTTGAAATATCCTTATATTGTTTATATTTGAAAACTGAATAACAACTAAGAAAACTCTAAGATCGAAACTGGATCAATATGCTGGTCTCTTTCTTTTTCAATAGAAATTGTTGGATGTTAAAACAGCCTTACAAAAATTGCTTGTCATTTATTTTCGGGTTTACACACGACGTATTTCGGTATCAAATGACAAGTTTCGAACTCATTTTTAAAGTGATCAATAGGCCTGTGTCCAAAAGTTTTTTTTGTCCGTCTTGTAGATTATTAAAAAATATTGAACACGTATTTTTTCTTTTTTGACGTAATCAAAAGATTACGGTGACACATTGAGTTAAAATGTGGCATGACGTAACGACTTGCTAGATTTAATACTGCGTTGTGACGTAGCAAGCCCCCACTCCCCAACTTTAATGCGTGTTTTCTAAGTTATTTTTGATTAATATGATAAAGCAAAAAATACGTCTAATATTTTTTTATTATCTGAAAGACGGACTAAATAGTTTTTTTTTTTATCTAGGCAAATACCCTATTGTTTAAGACATCATTGAGCTTCGAGTTTATTTTCCACTTTTCACCGTAATCAATTCATGGTAATAATTGAATACGACATTTGTTCTCATTTGGATATTACAATTAAGAATAATGATCTTCTTCCAGGTGTTAAACGTCCTACAACGTACCGCATCTCAAGTAGCGGCTCTCGACATCGGCTACCAGCCCGGTGTAGCTAAAGTATTGCAGGAGGGGCCCCAGGTCGTGTACCTGCTGGGAGCCGACAGCGGGGTCGTGACGCGGGACCAGCTGCCTAAGGGCGCTACTGTCATCTACCAAGGTAGGAGACTAACCTTTTTAACTTTTTATAAGCTATTTGTAGGATTTAGCTGATAGGCTTTTTTCTGACGATTTATTTATTTTCTTTAGGAAACTTAAGTACACGTAATTGCATTCTTTACTTATAAAAAAATAATATTGTGAGAAAAGGTCTGGGAACACACAGCGCTGCTCACAAAAAAAAAACAAGAGTATATCGAAGCTAAGAACACATGAAAGTAAAAAAAAATTGGATTTGACGCCTGAAGGGCGATTTTCGGGGCGTTTGCCGTTCAGAGCTTGAGTTTTTTGCCCTTCTTTCTTCTTCATACGAATACCTTATGTAAGGCGCAACTAGAATTAATTCTATTTTCTTGTAAATTTTTTTAAAGTGCCTCCCGTGTGCTTACTTGAAATAAATGATTTAACTTTGACTTTGGAGAGAGAAATACCGCATTGGCTCGCGAATACTTATAGTATTTCTCTGACACATTGAGGGCCGGCCTCATAAAAACCCTTGTACAATCAGTGCATTTTTTGCAAGTCAGTAGGAGGGTCGTTGCTTTTTTTACTCAAAAATGCATGTAATGTGGTTATTATTTTGACAACCTTGTTTGAGCAAAGTCGACCTTGCCGTTTTGTTTCAAGGCGCGGCCGGCAAAGTTTTGCTGGTCGCTCTAACAGGCCAGCAAAACATTGCCGGCCGCTATTTTGACGTTTCAACGTTTTAAAAAATCAAATGCAAAAAGATTTTATTTAAAACACAGCTGTTTGTATTTATAGAGATAGGTACAAAAAGATTTTATTCCATATTTGGCTGTATAGTTCCAACTACCATAGTTAAAAAAAAAAAAAAACAAAGAAGTAACAAAAGCGCGGTTCAGCGAAAATTTTATTTTTATTTAGTGACTTTTTTGCTAAAAATGAGCTCTCAAAGCGAAAATTCTTCCGATTCAATGTGTTTAACACCGCCAGACATTAAAGATGAAGCTAAATTAGTGATTGAAAATTTAATACCGCGAAACTCAAAGGAAAAATATAAGCTTGCATATGAAAAATTTGTGCAGTGGAAAATCAGTAGGAAATCTAAATCTTTACTTTCTGGTTTTATTTAGATTAGGTACTTGCATTTTTGAGTAAAGCACTATACAAGCCTTGGCCCACTATGACTGCTTCGCTGGTCACGCTATGATTGTCTCGAGCTAGCCTAGCTACGCTCTAGGCCTTCCAGCTTGGCCATCATTGCAGCCCTTGCTGTCCTCGCTGTAAAGGCCTCGACCTACGGCCTCGGCCTTTATCTCAGCTCGTCCATCAAGTGCTGCACGCTGACCGCGCTGTGTCGGCCTGGAGCTGCGCTGTCGGCCATCATCAGCGCGACCAGCAAAGTAGTCATTATAGACCGCGGCAGTAATGTACTATTCTTCTACGGTTTAAAAAATCTTCGCGCAAAAGGATGACTCTTCAACTTCCCTATTTTAAACTATAAGACAATAATTGTCTATTGTAAAGGTTTTCATAGTAATCAAATGTCGTTTGTCTTCAGGCCACCACGGCGACGCGGGCGCGGCCATGGCCGACGTCGTGCTGCCGGGCGCCGCGTACACGGAGAAGCGCGCCACGTACGTGAACGCGGAGGGGCGCGCGCAGCAGACGCTCGTGGCCGTCACGCCGCCGGGCAAGGCGCGCGAGGACTGGAAGATCATCAGGTTGATACGCATATTCAATTTATTTTTCATTCTCAAATATCTTTATTTAAGATAAGATATTTATTTTGCAAATATGGGTAAGTACAAAACTCGGTGACATAAAAAATATAATTAGCAACAGCCATATTTAACCAAACGGCATGCAAAAGTACAAAAAAATACACTAGAGATGTTATCTCAGTCATATAAATAATGATAAACTATGTCAATATGAAAATTGATTAACTAATTACAATTTAATTATGAAGTACTTCAATAGTAATTTATACTGTACACAATTCTTCTGCAGTCAACTTACTTCGTATTGGAATTAAATAAAAATTAAATTGAACACCTAAAAGTTAAATTAAATAAAAATTAAATTAAATGTCATATTTTTCCAAATTCCAAACATTATAAAAGTAATCAAGAAATTCCTTTCTCCGTTAAAAATTCCGTCACACTAATACGCTTTGTCTACTAAAAAAATTCGAAGCTTTTTTTTAAATAACGTCAAGTTTAATTCTTTCCAGCTCCTCGATAATTTATTATAAATTACTGGCGCCATGTAGCAGACACTCTTTACCATAAGAACAATTAACAAAATACACTTATCCTAAGCTACATTAACACATATAATTATTAAAGCACTTTATGAGGCAAGCAATTCGCCTTTCAAAGCATTTGAGAGATAGTAAACTTAATACACAATAGTATTATGGGTACATGATGACAATAACGTAAATTATTTGGTAAGTTATAACCAGTGATCGGATATTCGGATACATATGTACCCAAAATTTGTGCATTGACTAAAAATGATATGGCTAGAAAAGAGTGACTTGACTACCGAGATGACTGATAGAGACGTATGGAAGAAAAACACATGTTGCACCGATCACAAATTAATTGGGATAAGAGTAGGAGAATGATGATGATCTTTGCACTTTACCTTATTGGTGCCGATTCCCTTGTTCACAAACTAAACTAAATTTAAGTTCAGTGCATCTTTTTCTTTCTTTTTCATTAAGAAAAGGACAGAAGATACATTTTAGTTTAGTCCTGTCAAATTAATCAGCGCTTGACGTAAATTGACGTAATTTTAGTTGGCAAGTTTTTAATCACGTCTAAACTTGTATGGAGACTGACAGGCGCTGATTAATTTGACAGGACTAAACTAACATTTATCTTCTGTCCTTTTCTTAATGAAATAGAAAGAAAAAGATGCACTGAACTTAAATTTAGTTTAGTTTGTGAACAAGGGAATCGGCACCAATGGCTGCCAATTTCAAACGTAATTTTAATTTTTATTCTTATTTAAAAAAACGTATTGTCTTGTCCACAGAGCCCTATCAGAAGTAGTAGGCCAGCGTCTTCCATACGACAGCCTAGACGAGGTGCGCGACCGTCTCAGTCAGATTAGTCCCGCGCTAGTCACGTACGGCGATGTGCAGGACAACAACTACTTTGCGCAGGCCAGGTCTCTAGCTAAGGTACGTGATGCGCCATTTTTATTAGTAAATTTTAGGGTTTCTGGAAAAATATGAGGCATTTGCGTTACCGCTACGGTGTCGACTCGGGTTATATTCGCCATGGAAAGTTAAGTCTTAGCGACAAATGCTTTTATGCTGGTTTTAGCAGAATATTTGTTAAACTTTTTGAAAGAGAGAGGCCTTAGTAAAACCTACATTTGGTCGGTCCTAAAGTGGTCTAACATCGATCTCAGTTGATTTCCATCGATTCCCAAGTTTATAAATTAAAATAAACACTGTTTTTGACCTCACTTGGTGGGTCGAAAAACCGTTTATGGTGATTTAGTACACCAATTAATATTATAATTATTACATTTCACGATCGCGCGTCAATTATTGCAATATATACCTTATAACAATGACATATAAGTCACATGACGCGCGCTCGTGAATTGCAAGATGTATGATTAATTAATAAAATCCACAGAGTCTTCAAAAGCCAGTATCGGGCAAGGTAGACGTGCAGCTGAAGACATTAGAAGACTTCTTCATGACCGACACGATCAGCCGCGCATCGCCCACAATGGCCAAGTGTGTACAGGCCGTGATCAAGCAGAGGCAGTCCAAGTACTAAACCACAGACAACTTAGGAGTATGACACACGAATCCTTGAACAAAATCTCTTTTTTTTTTGAGGCTAATATCGCCTCTGTATACTTCCGGTAATCACCTTATTCATATACAAATACGTACTTTAAATATGCATTTTTTTTATTTACAGGGAGTTTGTGTGTTGTACAATTTATTTAAGGATATATTCCCACCTTTTTTCGCTTGAGTTTTGTCTACTAACGCCGTTTTTGGTATTGGTACAGTTTGATACAAGCTTTACATTTTGGACGGCCGTTTGTGCGGAAAACTCAAGAGTTTAAAGTTGTTTTTAGGGTAATTATAAAATTTATATTTTGCCTTTCTGCAATCATTTTTACGAAGGAAATACTACAGAAATGCTGCTGCGTGGTCTATAGTCCAGTTACCTCCGTACCTCAATAATATTATTAATTGCAAGAAGACTTGCGACCACGTATGTACATTGTGATTTCTAGCTATTTATTATTTTGTTATTTAATAGATAAGCAATACAGTGTATCAACAAGTATAGAATTTCAATATTTTAAATTATTAATGGTACTTTTTAGAAATGGATTGAAGAAATGAAACAGCTCGTAACTTGAATGTAAGGACGGATATTTTGTAAATAATAATGTTTGTAGTATAAAATAAAACGTAGTATAATGATTGTCGATATCGTTTTTTATTTTATTCAAAACCAAAAAAATCATTAAAACAGTTTTTCATATGAAAGGGTAGTCTCATCCAACGCGTTGCATTTTCTGTATTCCTGTAATGATTAGTTACGAATTAGTACGGATGTGTTACGGCAAGTCAGACAGACTGCTGACAGACAACTGAACAATATGGTCCATTCGAATGGTATGATGATGCTGATTAATGCATGGGTTTATACAGTGGTAGATTTGCAGTCTAGGCCATGTAAAGTCCCCGTCACGAGCAGCTATAAATTTTGTAAACACACATTCAGAGGTTTGCAATCTTTGGGTAATAAAAACAGTTTTTTACTATTTTTTTACAGGGATATAATTATATTAACACACACATCTAATTACTGTCTTCAGACGATTCTGAATATTCTGTTTCAGAATCAGTTACATGGATAACAAAACTGTCTACCGTGCTATCTATCCTTTCATCAATTTTGCCATAAAAGTTATTTTCTTCCTTGATGACGCCATAACCTAATCCGCGAAAACACCACAAACAAACAGACGCATTCGAAACTCGAAAGACAGCAGAGACAACGTCAGCGTGAACTTACTTCAAAATCGTGGCCCAAATGTTTACGTTCCATGAATCAGATGCGTTCCAGTACCACAAAACCTTAGACGACAGCGCTTTATATCGCTAAAATATAACCCGATCAAGTGAAATTGCTCATTAGTTTCGTATAACACGTACGTTACTTTGACTTCATTGAATTTGGGATTATTTGTTGTTGATTAAATTGTCGCTACGTAACTTGGTAGAAGTTCTTTATTTACAAAAATTATAGCTTCTCGTGACGGGGACTTTAGTAAGTATTAGCCGCCCCTTTCTCAGCACCCATTATATAGACTACATAATTCAATCTGCCTAGCATTTTCCCAACTATGTTGGGGTCAGCTTCCAATCTAACCGGATGCAGCTGAATACCAGTATTTTACATGGAGCGACTGCCTATCTGACCTCCACAACCCAGTAACTGGGTAATACGATACTCCTTGGTAAGACTGTTTGTCAGACTTTCGGGCTTCTGACGACCCGTAACGACTGTCTAAGATCCACGAATGACAGCCGGGACCAAAGGCTTAACGTGCTTTCCGAGGGACGGACGGAGGAGTCTCGGTATGTTGAGATGGTCACCCATCGACAGACCAACCCCGGCAAGCGTAGCTTAACCTGATGGATCGAACCGTGCGGCTATTATACATAATAAGTTTACTTTATTGCCAACTTTGATCGAAATCGGTTCAGTAATTTATACTCCATTTGAAATTAGATTAGAAAGGAGACGTTTCATTTTTGTATGGGACTCCGGCCATAACATGTACAGACGCCAGCACATCAAGCTACTACAATCTGTCAAATTTATTTAATAGATTTTCAACTTTATCGCTGTTGTCTAAGGTTCAAAGTTGATTGGGAAAATTTGACAGTTTCTGGTAGCTTGATGTGCTGGCGTCTGTACACTTCAGAAAACCTGGGAAACGAACTCCTAAATACAATGAAGATGTTTTTTTCTATAATATCTAATACTTTTTGGGCACAAAATAAAAACCGAAAATGTTTGACGTTTGTCAGGAGAAATACGATTATCGACAGCTAGCCATTTTCGTCCAGAAGTACCTACAAATCTACAATCCACAAGAGCAGTTTTTTATTTTTATGATGAATCATACTTTCTAATTAATCAAAAAAGTTGTATAAGATAGCTATCTTATTGTAGTACAGAAATACACGCCTTTCATATTTATTTAAATAACGTCTACATGATATTATTTTGTTAAAATGTAACATGATTTCTGGACGAAAGCAGTATGCAGGTAAAACGACGCCATGATGAATAAAATATGGCAATAATTTGTTAAACTATTATTTTTTGTGCCGAAGTAATCAGAGGAATAAACAGGAAAGAATATTTTTCCTCAATTCGTGGAATTTTTCCCTTTTTTTTCATTAACGTACACTTTATGGCCGAAAATGAAACATCTCCTTTAAGCAAACCTTTTTTACAGAACGTTCAACCGATTTTGACTTCTATTGCGTTGGTGGCATGACAAATGGCAGCTGCAGTAAACAGTTTGTATTGTAACCATTTTATTGCTTTTAATGCCATCCTTATGCCTACGGTATAGAAGTCAGAATCGGTTGAACGGACTATAGAAAAGGTATGTTTCAATGTCTAATCTTATTTCAAATGGAGTATAGTCAACTAAAATAAGTGGTTTATAATATTTTCCGAGGTTTCAGGGGTTAAATGGTTTTAAGTTATTATTGTTATACGATGCGGTGCAGTGCGGCCCGCCCCATAATGTACGAACGAACGATGTGTGTAATGTATGAACGTTTATACTTCATAAAAGATAGCTTGATCTCTGCGACAGCTGTCAGTAAAAACACGCCTATGAAGTCCTGAATTTCTTAATAGTACAGACAGTACCTGTCAATGTCATACTTTATGGGCATGCCGACCTAATTAGTGATGGGCGATGAATCATCGTAACCACATGCTATAAACTATATTTTAAATAAAACTTAATTTAAAATTAATTTATCTTTTAACTTTATTGTATATTTTAATATCATAACGTTATTTACATTTGTACATACTTGATTTAAAATAATAGCGAGTATATAAAATCCAAATTCTCACCTACCCATGTAACATTCCATCCGTCAACGTCCCATCCTTGAGTTTTGGGAGAAGACACGCCGCGTTTGGCTCACAGGCCGTGTTACCATACCAAATTAAATCCAATTATATGTTATATTAGCACCGATAATAGTAAGAAACGTCGATAATTTCTATCGACAATTTTTTATATCCTAACAACCCTAGGAATGTCAGTTTGACATATGTCCCAGAGATCAAGCTATCTTTTATGTAGTATAGAATATATAGGTACTTTGAGTTATTGTTATCGTCAGTGAATTTTTTGTTACGATTGGCCGCCCCTAATATATGAAAGCCCTAGGCCCGGGCCTACTGGGCTTTAGGGCAAATCCGCCACTGGGTTTATATGTTGGCACACTTGATGGTCTCGCAAAGTGCCTTTGGCTACGGTGTGACACTGACACCTAGTCGCCTATATTGAATTAGGCTACAGATACCCACTAACCATTGTAGAAGTTTAGGAAATTACACTTTGCTACAAAAAAATCTTAATGTTTATGTACATGTATATACAGTCTGACTATTTTCTTAATTTCCCTTGGGAATCATCGCATTTCCGAATACAAACGAATGCTAATTTCCATGTCCATCAATTTATTAGATTTGTCATAATAATTTGAATTCAGAACTAAGTACTTTATTGTTGTTTTGATTTCCGTGTGAACTATATAGAACTGTAAAACTATTTTCGTGCCTGCGACTTTAGCAGCTTTCTTCCCATTTTTAAAATAAATTAGATTAAAAGAGTATTAACAACTCTCTATACTTCCAAGTCAATTGAGAGCGTCCGGTCTGCACTAAGTGCAAAGGGCAACTGTTAAAAATCTGACGACTGACGAAACACGAAGTTTGCCGAGGGACATTAAGAAAATAGTTATACTGTACCTACATGAAGAAAACCAGATACCCTTTGTGTTCCGATTCCGATGAAATAAAAATAGTTGGCCAATAAATTACAGATTCTCCAGTGTAAGAGAAAGAGTTTGCCATTCCTTTTTCGCAATGGAACCATGATGGCATTAATACTTCATAAAACAGTCCCAGTTCCTGCATATTCGTGATTATTTAACCAGTCTATGCTACTATATCTCAAGATACTAACATCAACAACTTTCCTCACGGGCATCTTGTACTTGCACTCGCTTAGTGTTTTATCTGCGTTCTTCATGAACAGCACGTGCGTTTGTTCCACACCGGTCCATGGCGACGGCTCCTCTTTGCGACGTTTCAGCGCTGCCAACAACTTGTTGCATGGACCGAAGACCGGTGGAGGTCTTTCTGTAGGACATGATATCACCCATATATTCAAGCAAAGGAGTACACCGAGATTTTGCCAGTTGTTATAAAATATTGACCATAACTGGGCATAAATCCAGATTCCAGGCTTGTACAGACGCCAGCACATCAAGCTACTACAATCTGTCAAATTTCTTTAATAGATTTTCAACTTTATTTCTAAAGTATAAGGTTTAAAGTTGATTGGGAAAATTTGACAGTTTCGGGTAGCTTGATGTGCTGGCGTCTGTACTTAGAATTTTCCAATAAAATAGGATCACACACAAAAATAATGCCTGGGCCAAGAATCGAACCTTGCAGGACTCCTCGCTTTCTAGTAACGCTTGCGACAACTAGACCTGTGAGGAAGTCTTCAGTTTACCAATTATTGCTTTTGAACTTGTAAGGACATACAAGTCCTTGCGCATACAAAAAAGTTAAGACCTTGTCCAGCACGCGTAGCATGACCACCGTAGAAACGAGTTTTGTCGACGGAAGAGTAGACAAAATGACAGATAAACAATCACAATCTGTCATTTTGTCTATTCTTCCGTCGACAAACCTCGTTTCTACGGTGGTCATGCTACACGTGCTGATAAGCCTGTATACAGGGTGGCAGGGACATCGACGCGAAAACTGTTACCGTTGATTCAGTACATGATTCTGAACTCCACTGCGTTGAAATTTTTCGTCGGTTATATTTAAAAATATCAGCTGTTCCATATTGACTGCGTAGGTATTGCACTTTTCTATGAAAGAGCAGATTTTTTTTACCGACGAAAAATTTCAACGCAGTGTGTTCAGAGTCATGTACTGAATCCATGGTAAATGTTTTCGCATCGATGTCTCTGCCACCCTATAGATTCGCATATAGCTGAGATACCAGGGGCCAACACGTTCCGACCATATACTCGAGGCGTTTTGTTGCACCCCAGTACACCTGCGAAACATGAGCAATTCTCTGTTACCTATTTTTTGTTGTCCTGGTGGAAATTCTCATGGATGTTCTCCGCCTTGTGATGGGCAGATGGGTCTGTCAGACTACTGACTAAGATTAAAACCACCCCGGTTTTCCCTCGCACACTTGCTTCGGGGGGCTGGGGCTGCGGGTGCGAATGCGACTTCTGCTGCCCCGGACTGGTGACGCATTCCGTAAGGGGAGTGAGATGTGAACTCGCCCCGTTACGTCTTGGAGAGACGCGCGTGGAACACTATGCGCTGCCATCTCGGGTCCAGGTCGGGGGGCGACGGTTGTCTCCGAGTCCGTCACCCCCCGACCTGGACTTGTTTAGGGGGGCTTGAAGAGGGCGTTCCTATTCCCTGTTACCTGTATCAAGTATCAACGTGATACTAACCTTTATATTCAGTTTCAATATCAACTCGTCCTTTCCTCACAATACGCGGTTTATCAGATTTAGTAATAAGGCACTGTCGGTCACAGAAGCATTTATTGCTGCATTCTCTTTGATTCACGTATTCAGCCATCGATTTGTTGACCTCTGCTATCGTGATTTTCTTATTACGATCTTGTTTTGTTTTCTCTTTAGCTTTTTGCTCTCTTTTGGCGGCTCTAGAAATGATTAGGAGTTTAGAATGTTTAACATTGTTTTCTTAATAATCTCTTTTCTAACTACTGCCGAATATAAGCCTCTTAGGGCGTCCGACTTTGGCCAGGTTCAGGATATTAGCCGATCAATGGACTGGTAGTTGAACTAAGATTGTGATCTGATGATGATGGTTGGGTGCCATTAACCTCGTTATTGATACAAATTTTTGAACAATAGGTTAGTATTAAGAATTACATTTATTTACCTCTCTTCCCCTTTCTTACAACTTTTTTCAATAAATTCTTCAAAAAGTTTCTTTTCTACTTCTTGACATTTTTTGACTGTTTCAAAAGTGTTTGCTACTCCTGAATTTGTGCTCTCTTTGTATATCTAGACAGTAGTACTCAAAAATTATTAATAGATTGGCATACATTATTTATTTAGTAATTTTTGTCATTGTGGAAGCTACAAGTTCTTTTATGGATACAAATTTTCTTATGTGGATAATTTATTACTGATAATATAAATGCGTAGTGATACTATACTACCGGTCTATTCCGTAAAAATCTCATCGTGAATACTAAGGTTAAGTGAGCTGTCATTCCACTTGATGCTAGGGATTGACACTATTGACAGCTCACTTCAAGCTCAATTCACCTTACTTTTCACAGTGAGATTTTATAGAATAGGATAGATAGATAGATAGAATATTCTTTATTATGTACACCATAAAAATTACAGACATATTTTTTTTTACATAGGGTTTTAGTGGTATGAGGAACAGGGTGTAAAGTTCACTCATCCACCATAGTAAAGGGAGGATCCTCCGGCCAGACGGGATGGGTGTTGTGTCTGTCGGGCAACTGCCCATCGGTTTGAAGTTGAAATCTTGTATCTATGTCGATCGCTCGGTAAACTCTAACTGCGCGATGCAGGATTTATGTGACGTCATGTCTATGATGCGTACCTAGTTCGTATGTGGCAGTGTAACCGGTACAGGGTCACACAATGGGCGGTCTTATCGCTAAAAGCGATCTTTTACAGACAACCTTTGGATGGATTTAAATGGAAAAGGAGAGACAATACTGCAGGTAGTCAGTGGTATACCATTTACATATACAACAGAGACATGGATACATAAAGCATATACTTATCTATATAGATCTATCAGTAGAATCGAACATGGGAATTGAATCCGAAGTATATTTGCATCGGCGCTAAGGTCAAATAGCTAGAAATGAAAGAATGCATTATATTGTGATGATAACGTTGTCTACAACTCACCCGTAGGTGTACTTTCCTAATTTTACAATTCAATTCTTCTTGCTCTTTTCGACACTTTTCTATTTTCTCATAATACTCTGCTTCCCATTTAGCTCGTTCTTCTTTCGTCTTTTTGTGTTCAGCTGTATATTGTTCAAGAGCTTTTTTCTCTAATAGTTTTAAGTTGTCCTGGAGGATTATCAATATCATTAAATTTGCGAAGCTTCCCAACAGAGATTAGGGTGGTTCGAATATGACTTTACTCCTAGTTACTAGACCCTCGAAATACTTTCTAAGCGGAAATCTCAATTTCCTGAAAGTGTTGTACTGCGTGTACAGGGCTTGTTTCACATAAATGAACGTAACGTCACGCTTTATTAGTGCTCTATAGTGTAGACGGCGCTTAGGAATTTGAACTTTTTAAATAAAAGGAGTTGTTACTATGGCTTTGGACCTTAGCTATCTTACCTCGGCCTCCTGCTCACGGTCGAGAAGATACTTCATCAGCTGTGCGTCAGTAAGCTCTGCCAGCTTTGCTTCTTCCTTTGCCTTAGCTTCCTCTTCTTTTTTCTTCTCGTACCTTAAAAGTAGGTTTTTCGTAACAATTACACTGTTTGGATAAACGTCATTGATGGTTAGATTTCTTCTGGCGTGTACCCACCACCTACTAAGATGATTTGAGGTTATACATCATCATCAGATTGAGTAGACCTGTTAGAGTTATTAGCAGGTCTTTGACTTTTGAGATCTTTCCAGGAATAATTATGAGCATTCATAAAGAGCAGTATTTGATTTTTAAATTTATAAACAGTCACTTATACAAAATGAAATTCTTCAAAGTTCTTACATTTCTTTATTCTGTCTTGCGTTTTGTACTATTTTGCATTTCTGTAGGTCCTCCTTAGCGGTTAAATTTTTGTCCAAATCGAAGGTGCAAAACTTCACTGTTTTAAGTTTCTTTCGTTCTAGTTCAGCTTCTTTTTCTTTTATTATTTTTGAAAAATCTATTTGAGCGTCTCTTTCTTCCAGTGCTTTAGATTCTTGAAGGGCACTGCAAAAAGTTAGAAGTATGTAAGTTGTAAGGTGGTGTTATCTTTTCTTCCACCTTCAGCGCTAAAGGTTGACTTTTATTCTTTTTTAAGTGCTAGTTTCCATTCGCAACTTGGCGCAATAAAAACAGTTAATTGGTTTTGTTACTTTGTTTCATTATCTTTTGATCATATTGCATTGTTATTAAATACCTACCTTATGAGTTTTGTGCCGTAACAGCTTCTATCAAAGATCTTTTGTTTCGCTATTTGGATGGCTTCAGCGTTGTTTATACAGACTTTCTTCTTTGAGAACGCTTCGACTGCAGCAATTTCTTCAGCGCGTTGTTTTATTTTTTGCTTTTCTTTTAACGCTACATACCCCTGAATAATTTAAAAGTTAAAGAAATGTTTTTGTAAAATTTAGGTAAGAAACCGGAGAAACTAACAAAACGATCATCATCATTTGCCTAGCCTTTTTCCTAACTATATTGGGGTCGGCTTCCAGTCTAACCGAATGCAGCTGAACACCAGTATTTTTCATAGAGCGACTGCCTATCTGACCTTCACAACCCAGTTACTGGGTAACACGATACCCCTTGTTGAGACTGGTTGTCAGACTTTTGGGCTTGTAGCTACCCGTAACGACTGTCAAAGACCTACAAATGACAGTCGGGACCAACGGCTTAACGTGCTTCCCGAGGCACGGAGGGGTCTTGGTATGTAAAGATGGTCATCCATCCTCGGATCAACCGCGGCTAGCGTAGCTTAACTGATCGATCGACCCGTGCGGCTGTTATAACGCTATTTATGATTAAATCTTGGCTGCTGCGATCAGTAGGTAGGTAATGTGTATTATAGATATTAATTGCATTTTGTCCAAAATTCTTCACCTGAAAAGAATTCCCTACTTTTGTCAATATTGAAGGATTTGGGGTAGATTAATGTTTAAAGTGCGAATTTTCTCAGTGCTGACTGCGATAGGTAGGCTACCTTGATGATCATGGGTCAAGTGCAGGACTGACTTTTGATATCAATGATTAAATACTTATTATACTACTTTGCGTTCTTACATAGAAGTTGCTTCAACGGCGTCTTACTCAATATTTTTGTTTATAACATACTTGTACAGTATCCGGCCAAGTTTTCATCCATTCCTGCGACTTCTCGATCATAGCTTTCAAGTATTCATTCTCTTGTTGCGAAGGTTTCTCCGGAGCGCTGGCTTGCTTCTCCAGCCTGTCCCATTCGCTCCTATGAAAAATTACCGTTCTTGTACCATCTTTAGGATTTTTACAAAAGTATATTTTTGATTGCGTCATGTCTAAAATTAAAGCTTTTGAAATCTATGAAGCTTCGACGTTATTTTCTCATTTCGATTTGAAAATATAAATTTGATTTTGGTACATGTACGTGTACTTATCGTATTTCTATTTTCTTAATGTCACTCGGGTATCATCGGATTTCCGAATACAAACGAATGCTAATTTCCATGTCCATCAATCATTAGATTTATCGTGTATAATAATTTGAATTCAAAACTAAGTACTTTATTGTTGTTTTGTTTTGATTTCCGTGTAAACTATAAAGAGCTGTAAAACTATTTTCCTATCTGTTGTGCCTGCGACTTTAGCAGCTTACCTCCCATTTTTTAATAAATTATATTAAGTTAAAAGAGTATTAACAACTCTATATACTTCCAAGTCGATTGAGAGCGCCCGGTCTGCACCAAGTGCAAAGGGCAACTTATAGAAATGCGACGACTGACGAAACATGAGGTTTGCCGTGGGACATTAAGAAAATAGAAATACTGTACCTAGCTAGGGCCACAGATAATACAGGGTGTTTGGCAGAACGTTGAACATACGAAAATGGTGGATAGGTGGGGTCATCTGCTACTTACTCAGCCCTAATTTATTTGGCCCTGGCGCCCTGGATATTAAAAATTTTTTTTTTTTGCTTTCTTCTAGTTTCACAACTTTCTTAACTTTAAAGTGTAATTTTTATTAAAAAAATGGGTAAAACAGGCAGGTTTTTTTAAATCTTTAATATTGGCAGATTCTTATAACAGAAAGATGTAAAAAATACTTAAATCCTAATTTCAACCTGCATTAAAAAAAAATATCCAGGGGGCCAGGGCCAAATAAATTAGGGCTGAGTAAGTAGCAGATGACCCCACCTATCCACCATTTTCGTATGTTCAACGTTCTGCCAAACACCCTGTATAATACTACGCTAGGGCGATCCCTTACGGTCTACGGCATTGGTCGGCAAACTCATTAGTCAATAGAGCCAAATATTAGTACTATAACGACTAAGATTTCTTATGAGAGCCAATCCTTTCTGTGTGTGCAAACTGTCTCAATACACTATTCTTAATGCTTATAACTCTCATCCTCTTTCACTCCACAACACTTCCTAAAATTAACTTGCTAAGAAGTAGGATGCCTTCATCATCATCATCATCGTCATAATCGGCTGATAATATATGATGAAGGCATCTTACTTATAAACAAATGATTAATTTTCGATGTCCTGTTAATTTTTGGTGAAAATACTTCGGCACATTTTTTTTAAAGTATGTAGTTTGAATTATTAATAAAACTTGTAATGACCGTAACCGATGGGTCCGCGCGTGTCGTAGGCTCGCACTCATCGACATTTGTACAGAGCCGCACTCTAGACCAAAGAACCGCATGATGCGAGTCGCGAGCCGCAGTCTGCCGACCACTGTCTTCGGTAGAATAAGGTTATCGTTTTGGTACCTTCTAAGTAATATCGACCCCTGTACGTAGTAGACCTTAGTTATGATTTTTGCCGGTAGGTAGGTACCTACCTACATGACTACCCTCTATCATGTCAATCACTTGATTCCTATAAATAGTTAGTAGTTGATACATGTTTGTTTGCGTCGTATTACAGAACAGTCACTGATAAGCTGTGCCTACGTATATTTTAGGGAAAATATGATTCCAAAATATGATTTTTTATCGAGCGACTGTAATGAAATCATTAATTAATTTAAATATATTAAGTATAAAGTACAATAGAAGTGGATATATTTAGTAACCTGTTCCGCTTAGCTATTTCTAAAGAGTCATAAAAACACCTGAAATAAATCGACACATGTTTCACCTCTCAACGAGGCATCCTCAGGATGACGATAGACTTGTCGCGAACTCGAACACGGCGTGTTGTCACACAAAGCAACTTATGCATTCTTTTTAGGGTTCCGTACCCAAAGGGTAAAACGGGACCCTATTACTAAGACTCCGCTGTCTGTCTATCTGTCCGTCTGTCACCAGGCTGTATCTCATGAACCGTGATAGTTAGACAGTTGAAATTTCACTGATGATGTATTTCTGTTGCCGCTATAACAAAAAATACTAAAAAACAGAATAAAGTAAATATTTAAGGGGCTAGTTAATTGATTCAGGCGTGACCTTGCGGAAATCCATTATAAAATACAATAGACGTGGATATATTTAGTAAACTGTACCGCTTATCTATTTCTAAAGAGCCATAAAAAACTCCTGAAATAAATCGACACGTGTTTCACCTCTCAACGAGGCATCCTCAGGATGACGATGGACTTGTTGCGAACTCGAACACGGCGTGTTGCCACACCGAGCGCTGAGTGCAGACAGCAGCGGCTGTCTGCACTCAGCGCTCGGTGTGGCAACATCCTGAGGATGCCTCGTTGAGAGGTGAAACACGTGTCGATTTATTTCAGGAGTTTTTTATGGCTCTTTAGAAATAGATCAGCGGAACAGTTTACTAAATATATCCACGTCTATTGTATTTAAGGGGCTCCCATACAACAGATATGATTTTTTTGCCGTTTTTATAGATAATGGTACGGAACCCTTCGTGCGCGAGTCCGACTCACACTAGGCCGGTTTTTTTTCTTTGTGTGCTCGTCATAGAATCTCTTTACTTAGCATGGGTGTTTGCAATAGTGACGGAATTTCAGTTATTTCAGTTCTATGCTAATGTTTGGTTCCATGATTTGATCTGGTCATTGAGTGTAAAGATAGAAACAAGAGTCGTACATTTAGCAAACACGTAATCGCAGGTAGAATATAGGAATCCGCCATTAATCTATATCTAAACGTAACAGACCTCAGCTAAATCATTATTATGGGTAGGTAAACCACGGCCACCACGGGTACATTCGAACATACAAACCACAGTCTCATTTAGGTCGACATCAAATGCACATCAGTCCTTCATGTGGTTATTGCGGTAAACATTTTGCTCTTTGATAAAAAGTTTTATTTCACACCGGATAGCGTTAATTAGATTAAATAACCGCCATGCCATGGAGTGGGATAGGAAATTGAGCGGAGCGGTGGTCGGGCGCCATTTGAGCCACCGTGTTGGGCTCATTCGTCAATGTCACCCCACAACGTTGTTTGCAGTATATTTTTGCATAAAAATAACTTATACAGCACTAGGAAATGCTGTGGAAATGATAAATTGTTTAGTCCCTGTGTGCGGGAAATGTGAATAAGATGTAAAATCTCGTAGCTAATATATTTACATGATATTTTGTTGTTCAGTTATTGGTAGTTAAGATTTAATGCGACCATAAATTACTTTAGCTTAACGTTTATGTTTACTTTCATGGTAACTTACCTACAGGGTACAAGATATTCTAAGATTTATTCAATATTGATTGTTTTCCGGAGACTGGTTCTGCATAATAAAAGCATATAAACAGTATGAATATTATTAAAATTTATAGTTCTATCAATGACTTTGTTACGAAGATTATAGTGTCGCCCATGCAGCATCGTAACGACCATGGAGCAATCTCAATCCCATTCATTCCGTATTCAAATTGTTTCTTTATGTCCATACAAGTCATAAAATCATACACGTGTCGATATCAGTAACACGATTGTGGAAACGCGTCGAGTGGGACAAATAGACAACTCAACTAAGGCGCTGCGCAAACGTAGACACTTTTTGCTACCGACACGGCACACCATCACAGGAAACCGTAGTTACTGTGTCCGGTAGCGGCAATCGGACACAGTCGCCGGTTGTCTGTTACCGACACGGCGCACCACAGGAAACCATAGTTGCTGTGCGCAGCGCCTTGCAATTGTTTGGAAAGTTAATGTTGCTTGTGTCTTCAACTGACACCTTTTAAATTCCAGTTACTTACACCGAATACTTTTTGATTGGTAATCCGTATGTGTCAAGTGAAAGCAACTGCACACAAATAGTGTCTACGTCTGCGTGGTGAGTGGTTGATTTATTGATTATATGAAAATAAAATATTCACTGGTATCTTATATCCAACACAAGACACAAGAGTGTCTACGTTTGCGCAGTGCCTAAACAAAACGCTCGCCCCTCGCGATTCCAAGTTCCGACACATGTGAGCTTTGCCCGCTTTGTAACTGTCCTAACTTTTTATGCAAGCCTGGTACCACACCCGGCCATCTATTTCAATAATTGCATTGCTTATATTATGTAGGTTTGAAAAAGTGAGTAATGCATTGATGTGTGGTCTTGGGTACGAATGGGACCACCCTTTTGCTTGCCGTGGATGTCGTAAAAAATAATAACAAAAGGTTATAACTTTGTAGAGGATGCGAAGCGGGATATTATGCAGTCATCAATCTTCAATCACCCCTCTGCGTCAGTGTTCTGCTTACAAAGATTGGTGGTTAAGACGTGGTTCAGATAAAACGGTTATTTTGTTTACGTTTAGTGGAAATTTTGGGTCAAATATAACCTGGGGCTTATGTCTAGCAGTGAGTGATTTCCTGGTATTTAGGTACCTACTTTAAAGAGTAGACCTGCGTATAGTCACCGAATAACATTTTCACAAAATAAACCTCCAAGTGTTCGAATGTGTCAGGTAGGTAGCTACACATACCTCCAATTCCAACGTCTAAGGAATCCATTGCTTTTGAAATAGAAATACGAATAGCTGAGAAATACAAATTGAATTGAGCGCCAATTCCTTAGACTTGGATGTTGTGTGTACTTAACTACTTATAGTAGAGGAACTCGGAATTTTAAAGCTAACATTGTTAACAGCATCTACCTATTAATTGGTAGCTACTTGCTTATAATGAATTCGCGCTGATGGCGTTTCAATTAAATTAATGTTTTGGGCGAAGTTTGCCAACTCGTAGTTTAATTTTGATGGTTGTTTAATTACGATCAAGGTGAATATAATGATGGCCATTTTATGATTTAGTTATTATAGCATTATTAAGTAACTAGCTGCACCCGTATATGTCTCGATCCCGTGGGAATGTTGGGATAAAAAGTATCCTATATCCTAATCTAGGTCACGGTCTACCCATGTACTAAATTTTATCCAAATCCGTTCAGCCGTTTTAGGGTGAAAGCGTAACAAACAAACACACTTTCGCATTTATAATCACTACATTACGTAGTTTAAAACAAAGTCGCTTTCTCTGTCCCTATATCCCTATGTATGCTTAAATCTTTAAAACAACGCAACGGATTTTGATGCGGTTTTTAGGGTTCCGTTGCCAAATGGCAAAAAACGGAACCCTTATAGATTCGTCATGTCTGTCTGTCTGTCTGTCTGTCCGTCCGTATGTCACAGCCACTTTTTTCCGAAACTATAAGAGCTACGCTGTTGAAACTTGGTAAGTAGATGTATTCTGTAAACCGCATTAAGATTTTCACATAAAAATAGAAAAAAAACCAAATAATTTTGGAGTTCCCCATACTTAGAACTGAAACGCAAAAAAATTTTTTCATCAATCCCATACGTGTTCTTAATCTATGGATAGGTCTTCAAAAATGTTATTGAGGTTTCTAATATCATTTTTTTCTAAACTGAATAGTTTGCGCGAGAGACACTTCCAAAGTGGTAAAATGTGTCCCCCCCCCCTGTAACTTCTAAAATAAGAGAATGATAAAACTAAAAAAAATATATGATGTACATTACCATGTAAACTTCCACCGAAAATTGGTTTGAACGAGATTTAACAAGTAGTTTTTTTTTAATACGTCATAAATCGTAAACCGCAATTTACCTTTCATTCAATGTTACTTGCTGCTACGGAACCCTTCATGGGCGAGTACGACTCGCACTTGGCCGGTTTTTTTAAATAGATAGAGTGATTGAAGAGGAAGGTTTCTATGTATAATAACCCGGTTTATACCCGTGGAAGCCGGCGCTGGTCGCTAGTATTCTATAAGTTAGTATTATAATTTAAAATAATTTTAAATTAATATACAGGGTTATTGGTCGTCGGCAATCCGATAAGGGGATGCAGGAGAGGTCATTTGTAACCAAATTACCCCTGATGACCCCTATTCCAATGTCAACCATTTTCGAGTAATTTGACATTTTAGATTTTAAAATGTATGAAATAAAAATATAAAATGTACCCAACAATCTTGAAATACAGGGTTAATGGATAAACGTAAACATTTTCGTGTAATTTGACATTTTAAATTTATGAAATAAAAATAAAAATTGTCAAATGACTCGAAAATTGTTGACATTTGCATAGGAGTCAAAAGGTGTTAGTCAATAACTCTGTAGGTACATAATATACCGGGTGATTTTTTTTTACTGTCTCGAAATTTTTACAGGCTGTTCTACCCATGAATATAAACAACTTTTACTATGGAAGCAACTCTGAAATCACGAAAAAAAAAAATCTGCTGTTTATTCAAAAGTTCAATACCTACTTGACCAAAATGTATGAAACAGCTGATTTTTTTTTCGTGATGTCAGAGTTGCTCCCATAGTGAAAGTTGTTTATATTCATGGGTAGAACACCCTGTAAAAATTTCGAGACGGTAAAAGAAATCATCCGGTATAAGTTAGGATAAGCTATCTAAGTGAGCTCAAAGTTTTGTTGACTAGTCTATTGGGATATTAATTTTGGAATGATAGAAAGCAAATTGCTCATTGAAGTTTATTTAGAACTCATTTCAAGCAACATGTAAGAGCCACTTATGGCGATACGCTTACGCTAGTAAGGGGGGGTTTCTTTCGTAATACACCGTCGTTGGCAACACCATATCATAGGGCATTTTACCCATTCGTCATAATTTGCATACGTTTCTTGTATTTCGGGTAACACGATAACATCAATGTAATCTAAGTCCATGGAAGTACCAACCTTAAACTTGAGGATTGTCAAATTGGTAGGTAGTCGTAGAGGACCGGACAGCATGCAGTACTATTTTGTAAACTTATAGCTTACTGTGTCTTTACTAAGAGATCAGGGCCGGCTACTTGGCCTAGAGAATTTAAACTTTTCTTACAACACAAAAAACCTAATAATACTCTTAGTAAAGACACAGTAAGCTGTAGTTATTTATATGTAATTTTTGTAATATCGCTTGTCAGATTGACGGCAAATTCTCCGTCGTAAAAGAAAGGTCTGTAGTTAGTAGAGTTATAGGTTTATCGTCGTGTCGGTGAAACATTTTGTAGCTGGCAATGGCTATCGTCGAAAGTGACGTAAATGAAAGGTTCTGTCGGCGAAATGTCCGTAGGTGAAAGATTCTGCTGGGAAAACGGAAATAAATGAATAATTCTGTCGACGAACAGTCCAATGGCGAATCGAACGATTGCGGAATCTAACATTTTAGTTGAAAAACATGTTCTTCCATACATTCCAACTGCAACTGTAAGTTTGTACGCACAATATTGAGAGATTTACCATGTTTTTTTAAGACCATAAACTTCTTTTAAGTTTTACTGTAAGTAATGTATGAGTAAAGAACTATTCTCGGTATTTTAGGCTCAGTAATTTCGGAGATAAGGGGGGGGCTGGTCAATTTCGGAGATAAGGGTCTGGTCCATGATCCAGGTACTGGTCAATTTTCATATTTTTTTTAAAATATCAAATATCTTTAAAAGTATTTATAAAAAAAAAAATGATATCCTCGCAACAAGCCCTTTCATTTTATATATGTCATTTATTTACGTTACGCGTCCGTGTTTGGGTCACAGAAATACAATGTGTACTAAATTCCAACTTAATCAGTCCATTAAATTCGGAGCAAATTGGCTGTGACAGACGGACAGATAGACAGACACACGAGTGATTCTATAAGGGTTCCATTTTTTCCTTTTGAGGTACGGAACCCTAAAAATATGTCGATTTGTAGCACCTCTAATAAAAAGCAGACGATAAAACAATAAATAAACATTATTTGTCCTTTGATTTCTTATTAGTTACGTTTGAAAATGCAGTAGACGGGACCTAAACTTAGCTTATGTAGTCAGTGGCTCCAGTGCGAGCTTTATCGGAAAGCCGTGAGATACGTCTGCGTGACTCGCATGGAAATTTATTCATGAAAGTGTGTTTCTATGCATTGATACCTATTACATATCTTCTTTGCAATAAAAACCGTCTTTGTGCATCATGTATTAATGTATAAGTTTTGTTAAAGTTGCAGCAGAGTGCGCTAATTTGTGTGCTTTAAAGTTTGCGTCGAATAAATATGCTTTATGGTTGTTTTTGTAGATACGTATCTAAGAAAATTGTACCTACAGTACATACAATTTTAGGGTAATTTATTAGGGTAAAACTTACAAGAAAGTACCTATAAATTCCTTATAGACCTCATCCATAGATCAAGAAAAAAAAAATACAAATTCTTCCTACATACCAAATAAAATTCGATAAACCATCTTTTTTCATAAATTACCTACTGGCTACCTAACAACCTAATTTCTACCAATGAGATATAATTATTTTATTTATTTGTATTTACAAGCTGCAATTTGCAAACAAACGTACCTAACTTTAAATAATTTTATGGACTACTTACCTTAACTTTACCTACAGAGGATAGTTTAACAAAACTGTATTTTCTGAGTAAAATGCAATAAGGTTTCACGAACAAGTTCTTACTAGACATTACCAAAAGAAAAAAAAATACCTTGTTCTAAAATTTAATTTAGTTCGCAGTAACAAGTGAAGCGGGTGGATTTGTATAATTACAGCCGGATTGCCTGGCGCCACTCCACTACTCGAGTGGAGTCGTTCTGTCCGTCCGTTTGTCCCACGTTCGTAGCACTTGACTTTCAGCAGGTAGCCGCCCGGTGCTAATAAGGATTCCAGATATTCTTCTGTAGTAAGTATCTTTAGAAAATATTTTTTAATTATCTAAGAGAAAACAGAAGAGAAGAAGAGTCCAATATCTTTATTTATTTTTAGATCTGATCATGACTGTTGTTTTTAAATGTGAGAAAGTAACCATGCATTTATCATTTTAAAAAAAAACTATTACCTATAAAAAAAAATGTTACCTATCTGATCATAATATTTTTACATAATCTCTCATTTTTGTTTATTTTTATAAATTGACACCATAATTGCACATAACAACGTTAAATTGTCTAAAAGGCTATGAAACGCTGTAAATTATTTGGTGACGAAATTAATGTTACAAATTTTGTAGGTATTTCATATTACAATTATATTTTTATATAAATACAACATTAAATGTTGTGTTCTTTTAAAAATATAATTTCAAGCAGCCATAAATCACATAAACTAAGAAAAAAAAATTCGAAACACTTTATTACCAAGCTCTGTAACTGAACAAAATTGGTCACATCTGTGCACTGTTTAAATTAAAAGTAATTTTCTTATGCAGAATTAATTAATGACTAACGAGCTCAATAGGGTTCATCAGGCGGAAGCGTTAGAAAGCGACGCCAATATACACTTAGTAATACGAGGGACAAGGACGGAATGTGTAGAAGCTGAGTTGAATGAATTTATGCCGGTCTATTTAGTAACGCGTCAATTTGGCGCGAGAAAGGTTGTGGGGGAGATTACATTGAGAACATAATGAAAAGCGCGCGAATTTATTTATCGTGTAAAGTGTCTGTGGAAAACAAAAAGTGAAATAAGAAAAAAAAAATGTTTATGTTTTTTTCTTCTGTTTATGGTTGACTTTAGGCACGAAATTGGTGTTGTGTTGTGAGTTTGTGAGGACTTTTAAGCAACTAGTAATATGCTGAAGAAAGATTAGGAACAAACAATACAGATAAGACATGTCCGGGACTAAAGTTTGAAGACACGAGAGATGAAACAGACTATAAATAACCCAAAGATATCAGTAAAAACAACAATAGGCTGATATTGGTAAGTACATATCTACCTTAGTAAGTACCTAATACCTAACAAATATTAAAAGACTAGGTATATAAAAAACTTAAAATAGTCACGATCATTATTTTTGACAAAATATTAGAAAATTCTCGAGTAATCACTGCGGCAATCTCTGTGATCTAATTTTCCAAAGAAAATGTTCCGTTTGATGTTTTTAATGAAGAAATACTTAAATAAATAATTCTAAAAAGTTGTTAGATCTAAGATTTCTGGAATAGCTACATGAATATTCATGAAATGTAAGGTTTTTTTCTTATCATGGGTTTATTTCAGCCTTTTAATGAGTCCGCAATTAGGCATTTTTTATATAAGATGTTATTTTGTATTCGGCATTTTTTTTTATTTGATCCTTATCACTTAACACACATTTATTTTTAACAATAACAATGTTTATTAATATAATGTAGAATGTTTTGACGTTTGTCGATTTCCTGCAAGCACAAGTTGCGAAGTCACACCCTTGTGACATTAAATTTTTTTTTTGCCAGTCATGTGTCAATCAATCAATAGGACCTACAGACCATCACAGTCAGTCGACTCTCTAATTTAAAGAAATGTTAAAAAATATAATGTTACACATAGCTATAAAAGGAACAGCTTTTTCACTGATTATAAATCACAGATCCTTGATTAATTCATCCTGCATAAGTCAAATTAACACCTGGCAGGTAACAATGAAAAAAATCTTTTAAAGAAAAAAAATAAACAGTGGCACTCCGGGAGTGCCGACAGAAGTGAAAACTTGAACAAGATCGCCTTGGTGGAAGAAAAATACTTGGATAGAACATTAATCCGTACCATAATATAAACGAAGAGCACAATCGCGTTTACAAAAATGAGGTGTCGGTAACGGTGTCGCGAGTTCAATTGTTTTTTCCCATCTCAAAAATGCCCCACACCCCTAAAGAAGTTTTCACTTAAAAAATCCTATAAATACCTTTTGTCACATTATATTTTCTTCAGCAACGAGCGCACGTGAACCTGAATTCCTTGAGGTGTCCAATTTTCCTTTTAAACTTCAGTCATTAACATACTTACTTTCACGCTTATTTTTTTTATGGAGGCAAACGTACTACTTATGTCTTAGGGAGCAATAAAAATATAAGTTTCATCGTTATAATGTGCTAAGCCGGATTCTTGGTACATTTTCTACGATATATTGAAGCAATAAGCTTAAGAAGCTTAAATACTTAGTGATATTTATACATAATCCTTTCTATAAAAAGTTCCATTTCCTAACAGCCACAGCGATAAACTTTCTTAATTTGCATTAAGTACGGAAATTCAAGTTTAAATTCCTTTTCAAATATTTACGGAGGTTGCTATAACATTCTCAAAGACAAACTTGTAGAGTTCTAGACAACACTTTACGGCGTAAAAGCCTTAGTTTACTTGGAGTTGAGTCCGCGTAGAGCGATAAACCATTTTTATTTTAGTTTGGTAGATTCACACGGTCCGCCGGTTTTGCTTTGATTTGTGCGAAAAGTTGGGACGAATGTGAACGCAAATGTTCCACGTACCACACATTAATGTGAGCACATGTTATTGTGGCCGCTTAGATACATGTGTTCATGTACATTTGTTACAGTCATATGACTGTTTGATACGCCGACTATTTAATTAACATTTGGAATATGGGTCGCACTCATAGACAACATAGCTGGCTTATTAATTGGGACACGATTTATTAAAAAAAAAAAACACGGCAGTTATTAACGCCCGTGTTCTTCTTTCAAACGCTGACGACGCGACGCCAGGAAAATGAAAATATTTTTCCGTCGGTGTTCATTAATTTACTAATGATTTCGTTATCCGGTTTGGTCCTTGATGTTACGGTTTGTTACTTTCTTCTGCTCTTTTTGTAACACCTAAGCTTAGTCACTGAAACCGAATACAGGAAAAGGAACAAGCTTATTTCTGTAAATAAATAATTGACTTTTTTCTATCACACTCCTATAACAAAATAATTTAATTAGACGCGATAATTACTCAAAGGACCACTTACAAAGTTGGCATCGCCCTACACAACGTTTACAGGCTCATAAAATGTTCAATTACGCGTGCCGATGTAAACTGCCGAATATCTCTGTTCTCTATTACATTTAATCAAGTGCAACGTACGAGTCTCAGCCGTGTCGTACTTGTAAACGAGAACGCGCTCTAATTAGTCCCAACACGGCGATAAAGGCGGTAATGTGACAAATTAACGACTGTTCCTCTCACCGACTTTGATATCAAAAGCTTACGTTACACTCTGGTAGGGCTCATAAAATACTATGTTAAGACACTAATATGATTTGTTGCCGGCCTACAAAATGCGAAGGGTTAATTATTTTTCATGTTGATTTTGATTACGTAATGACAATTTTGTTGGTGACTGTTCATGTTTTGCATTTGTAGTAATCAAAATAAAGTGTTTCGCTATGCGTAGTGGACGCGAGTGTACTTAATCGAGCATCAATCACGTAGGGATTGCTTGATTTATTGATGCTATTGATTTTATTGGCGATTCGATCGATGATGACTCAATGTACGTGTATTGTGATTGTGCGGTACTCAAAGTAGATACTTACCCTTCCTATTTATTGCCATCGGATTTTGTGTTCTTAATTCATATTTAAATAATATAATTAACCATTTTCAAGGTAAAGTAGTGGTTGCTTTATCATTTTAGTTGGGTAGGTGTAGAATTAGAAACAGAAAGAGAACACGTAGGTAATTACCTTAATCAAAGAGAAAATTAACACTGAAAATATTTGTTCCTGAAATAGGAATCTACAACACAAATACCTAAGTATAGAGTCTGACCGAAAATGGTTATTTTTTCCGCCGAAAATGAAAATCTATCGGACTCTACAAATAATTAACTTGTAGAGAAAAACAACTCAGCTAAGCAATTTTATTTTACAGATGTAGGAGAATATTGTGACGAGGATTTGTAAAATGGAGACCATTAAAAGTTGCAGCAGATTTCGAAGAAAGCACGCAGATATGCTGAAATCCAGTCTTATATTCATCGTAGTAACACTGGCCTGTGTGAACTCGCAAGGTAAGGAACATTTTCTATTTCTGCTGTTAAATATTTTTCAAGTTTCAGTTTCAGCAGGACTATAATATTACAGGCTCGATTTTTGAGAAGGGCCTTCAGGGGACGAATCAATACATTAACAGTTAATTAAGTGTCGAATAGCTGAAGTATATTTAATTTAAAAATATATTGGTAACAAGGATGATTTCCCGAAAGTGCAAAGGGAGCTACAACAAGGCAGACAAATAAATTAAAATCTTTATCGAGTAAAGTATCAACATCAACATGGCATCTAAGTCAGGTTAAAAAAAACTGTGAAAAGGAGTTCCCATTTCATTTCAATAGAGCAAAATCTCTTTTCAAAATAAAAAGAACGTCATACGTTCAAATAATGTCACATTGAAATGACATAAGCGCGGCGGAAAAGTGGCGCCAAACTGCACTATTCACTGCACTTTGCTTCCAGTGCAGCGATCCAACTTTTCTCGTAATTTCAAAAACCGTCTCACTTGGAATTCGATCAGTAAATATCCTTATCGCGTTTCTGGTATGAAGAGGAAATTATTAATAGCCCTTTACAACTATATTTTGCGTTGAGCGGCAGTACCAGTGTGTTATACGCTTCAAGTGATGTAGGTTATATTAAAGACACAGCTTTATAGAATATGATGCGATTATCCGGTTTAGAGACACTGTAATCATAGGTCTGAACTGAATTATCCTTTCATAACGGTTTGAGTACACTATCGTCTAGTTTGGTTTTGATAACGCCTTGTTTTCAGAAGCGGCAGGAAAACGGCCATTAATCAAAGACTTAGTGCTGTCTAAACATAGAATGCAGTCAGAGATAAATCTTAGCGTTTTTTATAAATTACTGGATGTGACTGCGGTTTCATCTATAGAAAACACAGGGTATACTTTTAACCTCTCTTTGGCGAATTAAATTTGACAAAAGTGAAAGCCCTCCAAGCATGTTTATCCTTAGTTACAAATCTTTAAGATATGTATATAAAGTATAATATTTGAGGCTGATAAACATCGTTACAGAAGTCAGTTCCCATACACATAAAGCAGAATAGAAACGTCCGAATCAAATTTGATTACAGTCCGTTCAAATATTTGTGTTAGGAGCTCTGAGATCCGAGAGCGCGATAGTGTAGAACTAGCCTAGCTATAGTTAGTTCTAGGTACGCTAGATCTAGTATACTTCCTATAATTTGGTTCTAACAAAATCGGGCTCTAGGGGATTGGCTTATTAAACTGGTTTGCCGACAACTTTGTAAACATCTACTGCTTTCTCCATGTTATTGAAAGTAATTACTTTCGTATTATGTAAAATATAGTTATAGTTTTGGATTTAATTAAAATTAGTAACGTTAGTAGGTACTTAGTTCTTAAGCGTAGATACCTACCTTCAGTTTTTCGTGTATCTTTACTTGTGCTAAGAAACTTTCTATGCAGGAAACGAAGGTGTCCAATCTCTTTGTTGTTTCTCAGAATACCTGTTATTTCATGTAAAAATAAATGACAAAACCATTATTATCAATTAATTTATGGCCTGTCAAAAAATAACCCCCGCCTGTAAATACTAACTAGCTATTATTTGATAGAAATATTGTTGTATTTTTTTTTTAAAGCCTTCCCCTCCCTTTTTTGTATTTGCCGATGCAATATATAAAAAATGATATAGCCTATGTCACTCCCAAAATTAAAACAAATTAGCGACGCCTCAATATGTAAAAATCCTTCAAGTCGTTTAGGCTACAGAGCGTGCCATAGAAATAGACATACATACATACTCTCGCAAAACACTCTCCTTCTGAGTCGGGTAAAAAGCATGAGAACCACAATTCTCAGGTCAAGAACGTCCACTACATTGTGGCTGGTATTCATCCCGATATCTAAATCGTGCAATAACCGGGAGTGATATGAATAAAAGCAGTCGTTAGAGGAAATAGATCAAAAGCTTTATACCGTCATATGTAACTGTCACAGCTACTTTATTGTGGTCTGGCACCAGCTGTTGTGCTCCAGCCGACTGATCCCCCGCCTTTACAAATAACTTGGGTGCTATAAAACATTCTGTGTTCATGTTTCTAATTTTGTTCCAGATATAACAGCTTGCTGTGACAAAGCCGAGGGGACATGTCGCAGTGTATGTGACAAGGTAGGTGATCTTCATCAGTTGACCGCATTTTCCAGTGTCTTAGAGCTGCATGTTAAAGCTCCGATCTATCGATTGCATTTTCCCATGTACGCCGCTGACCGTGTCATATCAGGCACGTTTCTCAGGAATCCTCCGTGAACACGAACACGGACATTCCTCCAACTACCTATCTACTCTTCGTCTTCAACCGTTAAATCTTAATCGCAATCCACAAAGATTTCCAATCAAAGTTTTTCAGTGGAAAGCTAAATTGACTAATTAAGTAGATTTATTGCTTCCCCCAAAACTTTTCGGTCGTCGTATATTTTTATCCGCGTCTGCCGAGGTCATTCAATATTTTGTTCAACCTAATGGTATCGTACTGTAACCACAAAAGCAAGTCTTTGAAACCGTTGAGTTCCTTTTATTGTGTCCGTCCGCGCCTTTGATGTAACGTTTCATCTAAAACAAATAAAGAATACGTTGACACCAGTCATCTATGAAATCATCTATGATTTCCTTGGTAGTGTGTCTTCCTGCGTTATTGAAATATTAAGCTAAGGAAATTATTCGAGTCGCCACGTCGATCCTAATCAAGAATCGCGTCACAGCGTGGTCCGTTCCGAGAAAGCGCGTCGAGTGAATAAAAGTTAAATTATTAAAGCGCGTAAGAAGAGACGAACGCCGTGCACTAATACATTCGTATTTAATTCCGTCTTGTTAGGGAACACCGCGTGACGGCCGCTTCCTCCCCCGCGACACTGTTTGAATAAGTTACGCGCCACCATCGAACTTTGTTACATTCATAAACGTACTCGATAAACTTTTATGATGACATGCACTCTTAAGATATTCAATATGATAGTGTAAAAGATACTTAAACATGCACATAACATTACTTTGTAACTTTAACTTAATTCGTAGAACAAGATAACGTTTCCTACTCCTCATTTCCACGATTCGTTAAAAAGTTCGTGAACAGTTGTTATCCTAGTTGATAATCGATAGATAATGACGCCACAACCCTACTCATCCGGTGATTTGGTACGTCACAACTCAGCGGGGTCGAGACGGAGACAATCTAAATAAAGTGGCTCCTCGTTAAACCAGCTATTAAACGTACTTAACCCCTTGTAAAGGGCTTTTGACAATTAATTGAGCCGATATGAAACCATATGCTATCTATGAATAGAAAAATAATTAAGGGACAAATAGATCAGTCTGTAATTTGAGGTACCTACATGGAAATTATATTGTTTACTACGGGTAGGAATGTAATTGGTAGTGGATGACAAGGCAGCGCTGTTCAGTGTAATGGCTTAATAACAGCGTCAGCCATTTTGCTGTGGGGGTGAACACTGGACAGAACAGGGTAATGACATCAAAAAGTGACCGGAATAAAGCTATGCAGTATTTCATGGGGTTTTTCCCAATTCCCTGAAACAGCACTATTAATGTTAATGTTATGTTACCTACAAAGTTTTATGTAAATAGCGCGGCTATTTGGTGACACCGAAAGGGAGTTTATTAGGTGCAAAGAAGTTGACGGAATTTATGGAGGCATTCAATTAACTCTTGAAATAGTGTCAGGTTGTTCTTTTCGTGTTAGTTCAGAATCTTCAGAAATTGAAGGAAACGGGGAACTTTTGTAAAAAAGAATTATGTTTTTTTGAATCCTCAGAATTATTTATAGTGGCATCGATCCGATGTGTACAGGATATCACTAGAGAAATATAAAACGAATTATTCACACGAATTTTATTACATGTTTGATTGCGTCTATGTAAGAACATCTATAGGATTTAATAAGACGTTACAATCTCATAAATTGTTGTGGAATGTTTAGTATGGCAGTGATGAATCTAGCGTGCGTTAATATACTCGACTCGCGACACACAATGAGCTTAGCAAAACATACTGATGCTAAAATTATAACAAATGCCTGTGTTATCAACGAGCCACGCGACATGTACTAGATATTTAACACAATTACAGTAGAATAAGATAGGTACAACAATAATCATTTTAGCAAAACGGTTGTCTGTGTCTGTGGCCATCGCAAAAGCGTTGTATTTTAATTTTAAAACATGGATTGTAACTTTGTTCTTTATACTAGTGTGCGACGTCCCTATCAGCGTAATGGTTTACTCGACCAGTGAACAAGCGAGTTTATTAGATACACGATGCGCAATCTTGTACTTGTTACTGTTAGTATTCATTGAAACTGATGTTGTTTATTCCACGACTTGTACGTGGTCCATTGCCCGAATGAAAAATAAATTTTATTAATATTTTCAGCTGTAAATAGCTTTGCGTAGAACAGTTTCAGGCGACCAGATCAAAGGCAGCGGCTTCTTTGATTCGCGCTACGAGTGGCTCAGGTTGTCACGAGACTTTTTAAATACGTTTGTACACCATAAATATTTTGACGACGTTATGCGCGAAAATGAGAATGAAACAGAAAAATAATTTATCACCGACATAAAACTGTCACCAGGTTGTCGGTCCTGGATTACGTCAATGTGAATTGATGGTAGGGGCATATAGAGTCAGACAGCCGCCTAATGTATGAAAAGGCCTTGTTTTCCGTAATGGTGTTATGGGATATGTCATCCTCACATTGTCCCCGTATAACACGTTCATACGCTGTGTAATATGTTTTGATTTAGATCCCTGTTGTACTGACAAATTAATGGCTTTTCTTTACAGTATGAACACAGCCCGATTACCATAAATATTCAAAAGCTGTGCTTGAATGTTCACGACCACTCATGTCGAAGTCAACTCGTCCGCACATTAATATGGTGTATGGGGACCGGGATGCACGTGACGTTTCGTTACAGGGATCGTCAACCGTGACAATCACGCCGCGGTCCCGTCGTATCGGGAATTTGTTAAGCGTGATCGGGATGCCGAGGCCCGGCTGAGGCCGATTCTATTGGATGCCGAGCACGTACCCTCAACTTTAGTGGCGTTTACCCGACATTCACGTTGGCTGTCCGCTCGAATAATTTGTAACAGATGTCCAAATAAATAAATGTTTCTTTGGAAAGAACAGTAATAAAACTATCCCGAAATCCCATTTAAAACAGTATCTACTAAGAAGAAAGTTACTAAAGTATACGATGACTTACTTCCTAAACCAGTTCCAATTATTTTTTATTAACAATTAACAAGCCCGTATGACTAATGAAGTTTCCAGAATTAGTTACCAAGTATTCTCGTAAACTTGAACTCTTAACTGCCAACCTAAAAGTGATCATGACACGCAATAAATTACGAAATAAAGTCCCAAAGTAATATCATAATCCGTCGCGCATTTCCCTTCAACTTGAAAGTTGCGAATACAAACAAACAAATACGTCTGATGGTTCAAAGCGGGTGAAAATAGAATCGTCTGAAATCCTTTCATGTCTGTCCGTCCGTCCCACGTCCGCGACACCGCGACTCTCGGAATACGATACGTAATATCTTATTAAAATTGACACTTAGGAACATTTGAGTTGCTAAAGAGAGGCAGTCAGTCAGCACCAGCAATTAAATCAACATTTGCGTATCTTGACGAAAAACTTATTCCCCATTTTAATGAAATTCTCCTCGAAGTCTTAACTTCAAAGTTTCACGGGACCTATACCTGCAAATATATTATTTAGTTCACGATTTCGTAGCATGGCCAGCTTTCCAATTAAAACTATGAGAATTAGGCAAACTTATTTTCTGCGACAATTCCATTTTAAAATCTGTTAGTCGCCTGACACGACTGTGAAATTGCGACAGGGACAAATTCGTACCATCAGTATCAAAAATAAGTAGTTCATTACATTCATTAGGAGGAGCATTCGACTGTTGAAGAGTTTTTTTGCGTCTTGTAGATATCATTCTGTGTAGACAAACTCACTAGCGAATCTGGGAAAACGGGACGGTCTGTGAAAATGGAACCTACCGCATTATTGTTGTATCAGACAAGAACATCTCCGGGGGAGGCTGGAAGAGGAAAGGGAACGTCACCAGCTCGTTAATCACTGCTGTCGCCGCTCTCGTGACGTCTCCAACGTTTTGGCCAAACTTTATTGCTTCTCCGACAAAAGAGTTTAGTGAAAAAGACACACGTTCTACGTCGTAAATGTCCCCACTGTTTTAAAATAAGAATTCACAAATAAAACATCAACATTATTGTCTACATCTTCGCCTTGCTTGGATATTTTAATAAATACCGAAAATTCTTCTGAAGTTCGAAAATTCTTTAGTTTGAATATTATGTTTACGAACTGTCTTGGTAGAAAACCAGTGATAGTTGACGCGTTTGAAATACTCGATTCAAAGTCAGTTATTTCCAAAGGAACCGTGTAGGCTGGTATGTAAATCAAGTCATAGAAATGGCATCAAAACTTTACAAAGAAACATCAAAGCTGTGACGGTGCCGCCGTTTTGATTCCGTCCTTTGATTACTGGCCGAGTTTGTCCCGGGTTTGCTATTTTGGTGCTGTTTGTTGTAGCCTGACGCTGATAAATTGGGACAATACGAAACAAAAACGTTCGGAATACTCTGAACGGTTTTGTTCATGTTGAACATGGTTGAGCAATTGAAACATACATACGTGTCGTAGCAATTGCATTCGTGACAACCCTGGGCACATCAGTAGCCGGTCGCCACGCGCCGTCGGCTTCCCCGTGGCAATAATTACAGGCGGGTAGTTGCTAAACTATTTAGGGCGTCGTTCAGAGTACACTGCGTGCGTCGTTATATTAAGTCAACTGAAAACCCTTTGTGTTTTAATTAGCCCCGAAATGGTACTCGAGATCTTTATTGGGTGTTGCAGTATTTTAAGATATCATTAGCTGGCAGTTGATTTATTGGCATATTAAATTGATCTATTGATGTGCAGTTTATTGAAGTTGTGACGACTGATGTTGAAGATCTCCTTTGCTCCTTTATTATTTGTTTGTTTTTTAAAAAACTGCGTCTGATTTAATAATCGTTTCGCCCGCCTTGTCTAATTATATTCTGCTTCGCATATTCAGCCCTGTGTATGTTAGCTTAAACAATCAAGGTTTAATCAAGGTGATGTATGCTTGACACCTGGTGTTTACCTGCGATGGGCCGTAAGGTAATTCACACATCACAGGTGGCCTTATCTACCGCCGTTCTCAGGACATTACACACAATTCCCTACATTTTACTGTGCGTTTTATCCACTTGGTATATTTCCCACGAAACTACATATTCCTAATGTGGTTGAAATAGCATTTTCTATCAGCCATGCTTTCAATCAAATAACTGGCTTAATAAATTCGATAGGTACTCTGCCTTATTTAAATAGCTTTCTTCTTAGGAGAGTACCAGCGGAATATTGTGGATTAATTAAAAATTTATCTCGATAATAGACTGCTTCAATCCTTTAATTATGTTCAGTTTTTTTTCGGTTTAGTGGTGAAAGCATTCGTGAATTTGTCGTTAGGAAAATGGAAATGAAAAGGAAGAGAGAATTTAATGAAACTGAAATGAAATTATCTGATTAATAAATATAAATAAATAATCCATAGTTGAGCTTTCATTACATGCAGGAAAAGAAAGTTCAGTTATAACTGAACTTTTGCGTTCAAGCTCATAACTCAATAACAGATATAATTTACAGGTTCCACAAAGTTAATGGACACATAAACCGCGAAGTAATCAACACTCACCAATCGAAAACGAGCAGGATAACGTGCGAATTCACCGCAAAATGCATTGGAGAGCAGTTAAATTTTATTAGAGCCACTATTATTACGTTGTATGTGCAGAATGGTTGCCGTGCGTGCGTTCCGAATTCCAATACATTCATTGTCTTCGCGGTTCCTTGAATGGTGCCATTTGTCACAAAACGTGGGTCAAGGACCTCACTGCTATCAGCTCGTCGTCGTTGATCATGTGGTCTACGCTACCAGACTTCGTATGAATGTTGATCGTCAGATATTTGTGGAGAGTGAGCAAACTGGCAGCCTACAAAGTACACGGCGCAGTGAAAGGTTACAACTCCTCCTGTTTACAAGATATTTCTTTGATTTATGGTCTGATGCAACGCCATCATGTCCGCAAGATACCGATGAGTTGTGTTGGCTGTGTTGTCTGACACAACAGACAAACTTAATTGTTTTCGCGCTGAGGTGACAGAAGATTTATGGTCACAATATAACCACGCTTATGAGCGATTACGGCAAGAGTAATAAAAGTAGAGATAGACGATTGCATGGTTTTATACTCTTTGATTATAATGAAAATGTATAAATTATCATAAAATACTAATAGAACAACAATAAAACGAAATTCAAAGGATAAATTTTAGCTGCATATGAAATGAATCACGTCTAACTTTCATGGTTAAAGTAAACATACCCAGGAAGTTAAAGTGATGATTGAATACTTGCATAAAACTAACATTCCGACCACGTATATAACAGGACGTGTCAACTGTCATGGCGTCAATGCCAGCGCAATGATGTCAACCACATCCGATTGTCTCCATGCTAATACCATGGGAGACTACCTTCATTGTGCTAAGCGAATTTTTTTTGCCACCATTGACAAATTTAAATGTTCAGTGTGGATTGAATATGTATCGTATTTTTTTAGGCAGTTTATTTATTATTTTATGTTTATTTTTGTGGAACAGACGCTTGTCTGTCGTCTGCGTTTCCGCAGACATATTTTGGTGGCTGTTATTCGGAAGCCTGACATTTAATTATTATCGTATGACGCCATTCCACGATTAATTCTCTTAATTTGTACTGTTTGCTCTTGGCATGCGAATGGGAACTGTAATATATCTGGCTTAGACTGACTTTCAAGAATTTGTCTTTGATCACTGTGTGATCGATCAAGTTCAATTGTAGCTGTAATTGAACGCATACTTAGTTTACTATCTCGCAAAGTTAACTAAACCTTATCATCATATCCATCATCATCACAGCCAGGAATGACCCATTGCTGGGTAGCAATGTATGCTTTGTGTGTACTTTAGAAACGAAAGGAGTCCTATAGGTACCCACCTATAGGACTCCTTTCGTTTCTAAAGTTCTTTCGTATACTCAGTTTTGTAAAGCTGAACTTTTTGTTAGTAACCCCGTTCTGTCCTGTTCCTAGAAATGGCCAGAATATTTTACATGTTGGTCTTGGTATTGTTAGAAATGAATACTAACTAAAAGTTCTTGTGTCTATTCTACGAGTGTTTAATTGTGTTTGTCCCATTAGGAAGTTATATCGGAGTACGGCGGTGAATGCTGCCAACACTCATAGTATGTCGGTTAGAGAAGGCGTCTACCGACTGTGGCGTGACTCACGCCGACTAAACGATCTACAATTAAAAATAACGTCACGTTTCTACTTTTTAATTAATTAATTTGCACGCAAACGATAATTACTGTAAGGTATTGAAACAAAAATTGGCATGAAAAAACATTTTTCAAGATTTTAACAACATTTTTCATCACATTATTCGCGCAAAATGAGAATAAACTGCTCCAAACGAATTGTAGGATGAACCGCAAAGAGCTTAAATTGTTAAGTGGGCGTTTAAATTATGAAATCGCTGACGCTGAGAAGGAAAGGCACTTAATTTGAATTGGCATAGTAATGAGTTAGAACAGGAATTCATTAATAAAGCTATGCAATCCTTTCTTCTTATTTCACGAGGGCTACGTAGTCTGGATACTGATGATATTTAAAATAAAATATGACATTAACATTCAACTTGATGTTGAATACCAATTTGCAGTTCGTCGATTGTCGGAGTGTAAACCGTGATTGCAGATTGTGTGGGTTGAATTAGTCTTGTTGGCACCATCTGATTTGTATACAATGATCATTGTTCCGACACTTCACGTGCGAGGCTTGGAACCCATAGTGTGCCCATAGGTTAATCGATGACATTATTCGATACCTCGGGGCTTGTAACCCGTAAGGGACTATAACGTTAATGTCTTATATGCCCTTTGAGTTCAAAGGTATCGTTATGTTTTACTATCACAACTTAATATTTACTCTGTGATCTTATTGTGACAGCTTAATAGCTGAGAAAAAAATATGCATTCCGTTTTTATGGTCGTGTCTTCGTGTTCGTATTTTTAAACACTTCTCCGCCTTTGCCTTTCGTCACTAAGGAAAATATCGTAAATTATGCACTCGAAATTGTCAGCATAGACGATTAACTTCTAAATGATGGTTGTTTCTTTTTTGCAGAACTGTGTCGCTGTGTCGCATAATAATTATTGTTATTTGGTCCCTAATGTTCTTTACGATTATGTTCTTAAAAATATTGTGGTTATATTAACAAAATTATTTTTCAAGACTGCTCTCTCTAGAGTATTTTAGACTTTGTTGTCTTAGACAAAGTGTTGTTGTTCGTTACGAAATAAATGAGACCGTTTAATAAATTCCGACAACATGAAAGTTTCATTATTTTGTGTCACTTTGAAAGTTTGCAGAACTTTTAACAATCTTGCCTCCTGAGTCTTCTGACCTTTCATGAACTCGCAGTACTTAGAAGTTGTTCTATTAGTAAAAAATAATTAAACACTCCTTATCAGCAGCCAGACATCGAGTGTGTTTATGTTTGTGTGCTCACCTCTCTAACAACTACTGATAACCCTGTAGCGCCGTCTGAGAGATAAGGCGACCCACCAGATGCACATCTCACTTATTTATGCATGTCTGTGATTTCGTAAGCATCGTAGGGTTATCTAATAAATGTGATTGCTTCCATAAATTTTGACATAACGTTAAGATTTGTTTTCTTCGAATTAAGTGGACGAATAGTGCTGTTTGTTGATGTGTCAAATTGAGAATTGATGGCATAACGGAATGGACATTATTTAATCCCACGTGTAGCATGTTTTTGTTGGAGATTATTTATGAAAGCAACATTAACGTAACATCGTACAACTAATCTTAAAAATGAATGCGAATGAAAATAACACAAACTAAACAGTCATTTGTTATAGTGACCTAACAAAAACAAACGTTAATTTAACAAAACCAAGAAATGATGTCAACATAATATAAGAATGCTAGTATTATTTCACAGCAATTAATATTTAATTCTAAACAAACATTTTCATGAACTTCAACTTAACAAGATAAAATGCAATGAAACAAATCTATTACCCGCTGCCCAAACTCTTAATTAATATAAGCAACGAGACACATCTAAATTGATAACGTCGTAACTGGATATTTTAAAAGGGACGTGGTACGACAGTCGTATACTCGTGGTGTTGAGCAATGTGTAGCGATGTGTCCGGACATCAATTAATATCATTAAGCGGGTGTAATGCGTGCGATCACAAAACAAGGAGTAACAGAAAATCTACTTAGCACAAATCTGGATTATGAAAACAAATAGTAGGCCTATTTTGAGGGGAGAGCAGTCTGACAACGATAAACAAGGCATTTCTTAGACTATTTCGGAAGAGCTTGCTCTTAGTTTTGACTGAAGTCATCCTACTTTACAAGCTCAAGCAAGTCCTTCAAAGTTCTAGATTAAAACAGCAGCAGCTGCATTTAGAAAGTGCAGATCTTCGCAATTAGCTGAACTTATGGTATACAAATTTTAGATGAAACTGTACGACCCATCCCAAATCGAATGACCAAATCTGATAATATTTAAACCACTTCCAGATTGAACTTTCTGTCCCTTTTTATGTGCTGGTACACTACGTCCTAACCGTAGGGAACACGTGTTTATTTACCACTAACATTCTCCCCGGCAGTTGCGCAACTTTTATTACCTACATCTTATTCGGTGTTAGTAATGTTAGTATTCAATGTTTTAATTACGAGGATGTGGATATTTTGCGTGATACAGCTCTGCTTGTTTTTGTATTACTTGTGAAGGAAGCAGATGTACTATAGCTAAATGTTGCGAGTGTCGTAAATGCTGTATACGATTAATAGCTTTTTATTTTTTATTGCTCTCACGTAATTGTCATAAAATCTGGATTTATTCATATCAGAAAATGTGCCTTCGGCATCCATGTGTGCTACTACTATCTTTATTGTAATTTTGATATGTTTGTTTCAGATGTCTTTGGTGGAGATAGCATCAAATACATCTACTTTTGAACAATGGGTTCCAAACATCTACAGATTTTGTACACCACGTTTAGTAAGTATTTAGTAAGATTGCTCCGCTTTTATCAATTATCAAAAGTTGTTTCTGGCTAGAGAATTTAAGACAAAACCTCCCATTTTCGTACAGTTACTCCCTCTATATTTACTTCCTTAAGTACAAAGTCCTGTGCTGCTCTCCAATAACCACAAGATGACGCCAAACCACTTCAAAGCACTTACCAAAAACATTAGCCCGTGAATAAATGTTAGCATCAAGTGGGATCGTAGGCGTAAGGCGATACCATCCATTCAGACAATCACAGTTTAAGTCGCCATTGAACTCACTCTCTGGAATAAATCTTCATTCATTTTTGTCAATAAACCGCCTATCAGTATTGTAATTGGGGTGGGTATAGAGTTTCCTGCCTCTTATAATGCAGTACTCGATGTATAGAGTTACAGCAAACAATGGTGGATAAGAAAAGGAAAGATAAAAGATGTAATTTGATTTACAAATGATAGGTTGAGTAGGTATGTGCGCTGTGACTTTTGTCTGATCAACCGTTTTCGTTCCAGATTGAGTTTTGGATATGCATGAACAAGACAATTCAAGGTAATATTTCTTTGATTTCTTGTTTTGTTTATGTTCTGAACCAAAAAGATGACGGCACCATGCACTGCAATCCACTGCTTATCCATAAGCTTGTTGCTTGTAACCCTCTTAAACCTCTATCTTTGCTTCTACGTCATCGTTTTCCTATAAATGCTTAGATAGTCGTCCCATTGTAATTTCAAATTCCATTTTCAAGCAGAAGTGGTGTCCGGCTCCGGTTGGTGGGGCCGCGCGTGTTGCTCACTGGGCCGCCTGACGTCATGCCGGCACGCATGCGCGATGGCTGCCAATGAAAGCGCGCTGGTCGGCGCGGGCGCATGCCGCAGATCTGATGAGATTGCCTTCTTTGACTGTGTGCAAAGACAGGAGGAGGCTCAGCATTGCTGTTGTGAGTAGATAAGGAAAAAGTTACTTTGCATTAGAAAGATGATTTGAGCTAATGTTTTATCTGGATAATTAGTCTTTACTATTTGTTTATCGATAAAATGTTGTTTCATTCAAAAGTGGAACAAGAATTTGCCAAAAATCTAGTACTTACTTAATCAAGCGTATTTGATTTTTGAGATTTTTAAGGTTCCGACCTCTGGGTCGGAACCTTAAAAATCTGAAAAAAGAGCATGTATGATTAAGTACTGCTTTTCAAAGAAAAATATGCGCTTCGTGAATAGTCACCTGCGTCCTTTCTTCCCAATAGGTGAATCTAAATCATGAACTGTTGCCAAATAAACGTTATTCTTTCTTTCTTTAAAACCTTGTAAATCTTTTTTACTTTGCAGACATCCCAAATAATACATTATTACCTTCCGTCTTCCCGCAGCGCAGACGCAATCCATGACATGTCACGAAGAGTGTCAGAAAGCGCTATGGCGTCTCGGTCAGTCGCGTGTCGATCTGCAGGCCAGAGCTAGCGCGTTGCAGTCCTGTGAGGAGTCCCCTGATCTCATGAGGTGTCTGAGAGACCTCACAGATTCTGTCGTTTCTACGGATACTACTAAATGTAGGTAACCTACGAATTTGATTTTATTTATAGGAGCTTGTGGATCTCCAGGAACTAATCTATGTGTTACCGGCGATCAATAGGGATGAAGATTAAAATTCTTTTTTGTCCCTCAGGTAGATTATTAAAAAATATTGGATATGTATTTTTTCTTTTTTTACGTGATCAAAAGATTACGGCGATACATTGAGTTAAAATGTACCATGACGTCACGAGTATGTAGATTTTATACTAACTTGTATTAGCGACCCCCACTTCCCAAATTTAATACGTTTTATCTAAGTCATTTTTTATTAATATGATAAAACAAAAAATACGTGTCTAATATTTTTTTATTATCTGACTGACGGACTAAATAGTTTTTTTTTTTTGACCCAGGCTTCTTCCCTATTATCAACCGAAATTCGTCATATGTTGATAGTAGACCAAGCCTCTTCCAAAAAATCGTCACACCCCGCATGTAGTGGATTCCCTTGATCTTATTTGACCGTTTGTTAACCGAGGAGATCTATCTTGAATGGTCTGTTTGTTCTCAACACAAGGAAGTTTTTGCTAAGAAAACTGACCCACTTATGTAAAACTTGTTTCTCTTGAACCATATGTTAGTTTTGGAATTTGAAATTACAGCTTTCTTTAAGGTTTTCTAAGCTCCTGTCCTCATTCTGATACAGATCTATCCTGCTGTCGCGAATCAAATAAGCAAGAATGCCAGCCGACTTGCGAGCGTGTCCTGCGTAGTAAAAGCGTGTTGCAGGAAATCGTGGAGGCTTTAGAAGTGGACTGTGGAGCCCCCTTCATCCTCGACGGCTTCTGGCAATGCTTCCTGAAGAAGGACGCACCTCCTGAACCCAAGGATCTGATCCCGCATGATATTGCTAAGCTGCATTGCTGTCAAAAGGTGAGGGTCTAACGATTTTGATCAGACAGGATTTGCAGATAGACCTTTATAGAATTGATGTTTAGAGACAATTAGAAGGTTGCGTGTTCATATCACGTCGGGGTCACCAATTTAGAGGCATGAGGAACAGGGTGTAAAGTTCACTCATCCACTATAGAAAAGGGAGGATCCTCCGACCAGACGGGTGTCGTGTCTAGCGGGCAACTGCCCGACGATTGAAGTCGGAAAGTTATATAAATGTCGCTAGCGCGTTAAACTATAATTGCTCGATGCAGGATTTTGTGTGTCAGGGGGCCTACCACCAGCTCATATAGCAGTCATCTGCCTAGCCTTTTGCCAACTATGTTGGGGTCGGCTTCCAGTCTAACCGGATGCAGCTGAATACCAGTATTTTACATGGAGCGACTGCCTATCTGACCTCCACAACCCAGTAACTGGGTAATACATATAGCAGTATTATTTTAATATTACTTCAGTGTGGGAAAGAGATGAAGCTCTACAGGACGTATAGCTCCATCTCTTTCTCCCACTGAAGTAATATTAAAATAATACTGCTTTTGAGCTGGTGGTAGGCCGCCTGGTCTTTAGATACGTAGTTCACATGTGGCGATGTAGATGCCTTCAGAGATGTTAAACGGCTATATTTCGTTGTTCATCTTGTGTACCTTAATTGTGCTCTTCGTGTAATTAGTCCATAGAAAATTTTGTCCTATGCCACAGATGAATACAGATAGTTCACTCCGCATTTTAGGCATGAAGCTATAAGTACGCCAATCAGTGAGTGTAACGTAGTTAGAAGACATAAGGCGCGGTTTATACAGACGTGGCGAGGGCATGTGGCGGTGGCGGATAATCAAAGAAACCTAAAATTAACCTAATAGTTATGTCGCATAGCGTCGTTTTTGTCGTTAAGAGAATTGAGTCACCTGGTGGCGGTGCCGTCACCTGGAAGCGCGAGTATAATTCTCTTTCCGAAAAAAAAACGACGCTATGCTACATAACAGTTAGGTTCATTTTAGGTTTCTTTGATAATCCGCCACTACCACATGCCCTCACCACGTCTCTTGTGTATAAACCGCGCCTATGAGTTACGCGATAGAAAGAGAGGCAACTTCTAGGTGAATATATAGATACTGGAAATTTCAATTGTCGATATACAGGATGTTTGGCAGAACGTTGAACATACGAAAATGGTGGACAGGTGGGGTCATCTGCTACTTACTTAGCCCTAATTTATTTGACCCTGGCCCACTGGATATTTTTCTTAATGCAAGTTGAAATTAAGATTTAAGTATTTTTTACATCTTTCTGTAAGTTTGAGGACTCATAACTTTTTTTCTAGCTAACATCTGTTAAAAATATTGCCTGTTTTACCCATTTTTAATAAAAATTACACTTTAAAGTTAAGAAAGTGGTGAAACTAGAAGAGAGCATAAAGTTTTTTTTTAAAATATCCAGGGGGCCAGGGCCAAATAAATTAGGACTGAGTAAGTAGCAGATGACCCCACCTATCCACCATTTTCGTATGTTCAACGTTCTGCCAAACATTCTGTATAACTGTAGGTAATTAGCGCTGTGCGACCTGAATTGCACTTTATTGTGTCGTTGCAAGAGTCGCTTTTTATTTAAATGACTTTGCGGAGTGAACAATTTGTATTCATCTGTGCCTAAGCTAGTGTTTTATTAATTTTATTTTAAAGGGCTTGTCTTCAATTCGATTAAAACAACAATATTATCGAACTTTTTTTGAGCCTTGGAATTCATATTTTCTGGTGTTTCGAACGTCACGCGTCCTAGATCCACCAGGGGATTAAACTTCGCCTTCGCGAAATTTTCCAACAAAGTTCTGATTTCTTTAGCAAACGAAGTGTATTATGTGCCAAAGAAGTACTGCCGAAAGTAAATCCGGAGCAAACTTTGTTTCAGGCCGTGACAATAAACTGTCGAAGATTATGTTTCGAGACGTTCAACTCTGGGTGGCAAACTAACTGGCAGAAGTTTTACTCGGAATGTTTGGGCGATCCCCAGGAGATCTCACTCTCAGAGTGTATGGACGATGGTATGTTTTGTTTGGATTTTTAAGTAACGGGTATAAAAAGCCTGTACTTGTACTGCCTCGTTGGTCTAGTGGTCGCAAGCGCTACTGCTGAGCATGAGGGCCTGGGTTCGGTTCCCGGGTCGGGCAATAGTGTTATTGGGTTTTTCTATCAGAAATTTCTCAGAAGCAGCTCGCAGACTGGATTTATGCCCGGTTGATGGCAATAGGCTCACCCTCTATTACATGGGACTTGAACATAACTGGCGAAATGTGGGTGTACCTGCTACAGGGACACCTCTGCCCAACCCTTCGGGGAAACAAGGCGTGATGTTATGTATGTTACGGGTATAAAAAGACAGCTAACAAAGCCGACAGTTACATGTTCTTTCCTTTATTGCGAATTTTTTTGGACCGTACGAATACCTTCTGGTTATGGAGATAATGGTGTCGATTCCCTTGTTCACAAACTAAACTAAATTTAAGTTCAGTGCATCTTTTTCTTTCTATTTCATTAAGAAAAGGATAGAAGATAAATTTTAGTTTAGTCCTGTCAAATTAATCAGCGCTTGACGTAAATTGACGTAATTTTAGTTGGCAAGTTTTTAATCACGTCTAAACTTGTATGGAGACTGACAGGCGCTGATTAATTTGACAGGACCAAACTAAAATTTATCTTCTGTCCTTTTCTTAATGAAATAGAAAGATAAAGATGCACTGAACTCAATTTAGTTTAGTTTGTGAACAAGGGAATCGGCACCATTGAAGGTCTTTCAATATTTTTTTCACGTCTTTTTTTTTACGAAAACAAGTTTGATATGTTGTAACTAAACTTTAAATAACCCCCAACCTTTGTTGTGCGTTACATTTACGTGGTACCACAACGATTGCGCCATAAAGGAGTACACACGTATGGTGCGGCGCCGGAACGCACCGTGTGGCATACTATGGATAATTTATATGTAAAAAAAATTACTTTTTTTGTTCAAAAATCTGCCTACACCACAATTTTTGAGGTATCGCTGCCATTTTCTTTTTATACACTCCTGAGATAACACACTTTGATGCGTCATTGCCACTTTTCCTTAAAAGTCAAAATCATAACCTCAAAAAATCGGGAAATGAAGCAAAAATAATTTCAAAAAAAAATATTTTAACAAAAATCGGTTTCCAGGGGTTTTTCAGGTCATGAATTTATTGTCTGTTTATAAAAATTCAAAATGGCGGATACAAAAACGCGGCCCAAAAAAAACATTTGATTAATTTTCCGATTTTTAAAAGAAAATTAAAAAAAAAAAGAAATTTCGATTTTGAAAAAGTGGCAGTGACACACCAAAGTGTGTTATCTTAGGAGTGTATAAAAAAAATGGCAGCGATACGTCAAAAATTGTGGTGTAGGCAGATTTTTGAACAAACGCGTGTCGCACTGGTCTGCTCGAGCCTTTATTCACTCTGACAGAATAATTGACTGTCTGATATTTATATCACCGAGGAGTCGTGCATGGAGTAATTTTTTGCGAAAATGTACATAATTATAATTAAAGCCGAAAGACGCATTATTCCCTCATGACTATTAATTGTAAAGAAAAAACGCCCACGTTCGCACGGACGTAAAAATAGCGCGGCGGGATTTTATCGCGCACTGAATTTTCAATTCTCGGTGTTGAGCCGAGCATAGACAATCCAACAAAGTGCATCGCATTCCCATCCCAGCGAGTCGAAAAAAGGATTTTCAACTCTCGGCGCTAAGCAGAGCGTTAAAAATTCTGTGCTCGAAGAAAAATCGCCGCGTGAATAAATCGCTCGTGCTAACCTGTACCTACTTTTTTTTTTGGGTGGGAAATTATCAAAAACAAATAACTTCTTCCGCTCTGGGCGGAGCGGGAGGGCGTGTCAGACTCTTACTGACTAAAACCCACCCGTGTTCCTTCGGTTGCCCTGTTCCCGGGGGCCACGATTTCTCTATCGGATTTCTTTGCACCCTCGGCAGGCATCGGCCCTAGTGGACCCCGTCAGTTCTGCTGACATCTCTTTGAGGCGCGCGTGGAACACAACGCGCCGTCGCACAGTGGGTCGAAACTATGATTTTAGTGACTTAGGGCTCAACTTTGCTTTTTTACTTTTTTCTTCATGTGGATGGATAGAGCTCATTAACCTCAACAATAATTGTTCTGATGTATTTTTTCCTAAACTTTATACTTTGGGTAGAAAAATGTGTTTTGTTATTTTTTTGTATGGAGCGGATCAAATAACCTTAAATTCCTGCTAAGTAGCGTGTGATCCCGCGTTGAAACTTTATTTTTCATATACCTTGTCTAGTCTATTATCATTTGATGCTATTAACGTGTGCATAAAGTTGCAACTCTGCCAAATAAATGGATCGAAAAAAATGAAAAAATATATCGAATAAAAAGCTACATTTTTTACTTTCGTAAGTTCTTTTAAGTTAAATTTGATATGGAATAGTAAGTAAAAGCACGTAATAATACACATAGTTACTTAACAACTAACAACAATACATTTAAAAGGTCCCTAATTAGCTTAAATTTACTAATATATGTAGTATTAGTAAATTTGTAAATTTAAGCTAATCACACTAATCATAATACATTTAAAAGGTCCCTAATTAGCTCAAATTTACTAATATATGTAGTATTAGTAAATTTAAAGCTAATCACACTAATCATAATACATTTAAAAGGTCCCTAATTAGCTTAAATTTACTAATATATGTAGTATTAGTAAATTTAAAGCTAATCACACTAATCATAATACATTTAAAAGGTCCCTAATTAGCTTAAATTTACTGATATATGTAGTAGTAGTAAATTTAAGCTAATTAGGGATCTATGAATTTCAATTTCTTTGTTTTAATGACTTTAACATGTTTATGAAATGTTATTTTAAGTTAGATTTAATACTGAATAGTAAGTAAAGATAGGTACATAATAATACAAATTAGTAAAGGTAAACTAACATTACTACAACTAACACAAGCAAACTAAAAACTAACTATAAACAACATCAAACATTACTATTTCCTTTCAATTATGAGTTTGACATTTATAAACTAATAAAAAAAACAAGAAACTTACAAACTACCAAAAAATCTTATTCACTATCGCTATGACTATCTTGTAAATTATCTACATCAATAAAATCTATATCGGATTCTGTGGGAAAAATCAGCAGAAGCTCTTTGACTTTTGGAGAGAGAACCATTATATTTTGTTTCACCATTCGAGGTCTTAGACTTGTGATCTTTGGATCAGAAGACAAAAGAAGATTGTGTATAATATCCTCATTTGTCGCCGTTCTACTTACCTTTCTAGAATGACTCTCTCTATATTTCCGGAAATCTTTATTACGAGCTTCCGCTGCCTCTTCCGACAGTTTACCTATAGGTATGGCACCAAAGTGCTTAATTATATCACTCCCATGTACTAACAATTTATGTATACTGGAAGGCATATAATACCAGGGATATAAGTGAACGTACAATTGTGCAGTATCTCTACAAAATTCGGAAAACTTAGAAAGATCCACGCTCTCTCCAGATGCAACCGTCTGAAGAATCACATGAAACCTTTCTATTAAATCTTTATCTATTCCTGTTATGCGAGCTGTTGTTTCTGCATCCCTAAAAAATCTTCTGGCAGTATTGCCATCATTGGTTGTGCCTACTCCTTGCTTGACTACGTCAATAAGTAAACCGCATTCTTTCTTAAACGCTTGCTGTATAGCGCTCTTTCTGAGTGACATTTTTTCTTTGTCATCGCCCCTGCAACTCCATTTTTTGAAGTCCAAACGATAAGCTGCAAACAAAAAGAAATATCACTTAAATAAAAATCTCACAAGTAACTATATAACGTGAAAAAAATTATGAACTAATAAAATTATATTTACCGATATGAAGTAAGCACTCCATGCTTCTTATCCAGGCATGTAAAGATGACATTCCATACTGGAACACTTCTTCGTTGTTCTCTTTTTGAGCAAGTGACTCTAAATTGTTCATCTCTGACGGTTTTGCTTTGCAGATATCACAGACAGCTGAAGATGTGTCTGACAAATATGACGATATTTTGCCGTCTATCATCGTCAAGTGCAATTGATGCTTAACTTCAACTTGATTGAACTTGATTGGCTGAAGTCTTTCTATTTCTTCGGTTATGCTAGCTTTTATAGTTACCACTGTTGACTGCGTTTCTTTGGTAAATTTGAACATTATCGGACGGCAATAGAAAGTTGATGAGGGTCGATCGTTTTCCCAAACAATTGTTCCATCACATTGTTGAAGCCTTATAGGAACTAGACTGGCCATGAAGATAGTTGAGTCATCAAACTCTGCTTCAGTCTTTTGTTTATAATTACTTTGACCTGAGGCTCCATCAAAACCCCATTTGCTTATTAGCAGTAACTCAGTTGGCGAATCCAAATCTAAAGTAATCACTTCTAAAAGCCTAGATACCGTCAAGTTGAGTAAAGCTTGCAGTTTAATAGCAGCTCCTTCTTCAGTTATAATTATGTCTTCTTTCCCTGGATAACATTTTGCCTTCGCTTGTTTTATTTTATAATAAGAAGGGTATAAATCAGACCTATTTTCACTTGCTGCTTCTCTTAGGCTTATATACTGCCACTTACTTAATTTAAGTGAAACTAATAAAGACAGTGCCTTATCGGGTGAATATGTACTACTTTTCGGTTTACTTGTACTTAAACACTCTTTAACTTTTTCTAGATCTTCGGGGTGATTTAGTAAATGGTTCATAATTTTTCCTACATCCTCATTTCCGGTGTTTCTTAAACTAGCAATTGTAGTAGCTTTAAGTTCATCCGGGGATAACGAAAGCGATTGGTTAATTTGATCAACGCGTCTTCGTTTTTGCCTGGAGCCCAATTCCTCGAAAGGTTTTCGAGGTGTAAATGTAGATGTCGAAGCTTCTGTAGTAGATGGTGGTAGATTTTCGACATCTTCAGTATTACAAATCTCGAGCCTTTCCTGTTCAGTGTTCACAGCTTCAGGTATCATTCCTTCGGGCCAGTTTATTGCACGTTCCAACCAATCACCATTTTTTCTTACAAACTGTGCTAACGTGCGACTACTTCGTTCCCATCTTGCACTTATATTTGAACAAAAGCGCGTACAGAATTTTTGGAGCTCAACACTGTTCTCTTCGGTCACGTTTATTTTATGTTGTAGGAATTGAAAGAATTTTTGACTATCCGACAGTGACTTGACCTGCTCTCTTAAAATCATAAATAAATCTAAATTGTTAACTAAATTATCCATTATAACGAAAAAGGGACGATCAGAATCACGAGATGTTAGTAGTAGTACGAATAAACGAACACTAGTTAGTATATAATAAATTATGGTCATTTTATACTTCCAGAATCCAGTGACAAACAATGTTTACTAATTTTTCTACTACCCTCATTAACTAATTATCCTAATTAATATTACAGTAATGACTAAAAGTGAAAAACATTGTTTTTTTATAAGGTAAAAGGTTAAGCTAATTACAGTAATTAAACACACAAATAGAAATTAATTGATTTCATATCCACATTTTTAAATAAAGGTCCCTAATTAGCTTAAATTTACTAATATATGTAGTATTAGTAAATTTAAGCTAATTAGGGACCTTTTAAATGTATTGTTGTTAGTTGCTAAGTAATTATGTGTATTATTACGTGCTTTTACTTACTATTCCATATCAAATTTAACTTAAAATAACTTACGAAAGTAAAAAATGAAGCTTTTTATTCTATGTATTTTTTCATTTTTTTCGATCCATTTATTTGGCAGAGTTGCAACTTTATGCATTTGTTTATAGCATCAAATGATAATAGACCAGACAAGGTATATGAAAAATAAAGTTTCAACGCGGGATCACACGCTACTTAGCAGGAATTTAAGTTTATTTGAGCCGCTCCATACAAAAAAATAACAAAACACATTTTTCTACCCAAAGTATAAAGTTTAGGAAAAAATACATCAGAACAATTATTATTGAGGTTAATGAGCTCTACCCATCCGCATAAAAAAAAAAGTGAAAAAGCAAAGTTGAGCCCTAAGTCACTAAAATCATAGTTTCGACCCACTGTGCGTCGACCCGGGCCTGTAGTGCTATTCTCACTATTCTGTAACCATCTCACCGTGTTATCTTAGGTGAAGTGAGCGTGGAGTGAGCTGTCAGTTGCTAAGGATTGACACTATTGGCAGCTCACTTCACCTACGTTATCACGGTGAGATTTTTACAGAATAGCACTACTGGTCTTTATCGGGCGGCGAGCTACCCATTGCTCACCGTCCGCAAGCCCGCGCCTACGGTGGCCGGAAATCGGCTCGCGATTCCGCTAACCTGTAGGTACCCTAATTGCGTAACTTATTTTCGTAAACAATTATGCCTAATTTGTTTCATTTTGAAAGTTCAACAACATTCATTGCGTTATTTACGTTGTGGCGCATTTTTTTTTCAACTTATGAAGCAATGGATTAGCATGCGTGATTGTGTTGTATTACGCAATTAGGGTACAGGGCTAAGACTCAGAAGAAAACCATTTTAAACGCGTTGATGTATTTTCCTATTGCTTGAACGTGTCCTTAAAATCATCATAGATATTTCCTGCACATTCTATACTGCAGTGTCGTCCATATTTCCTATTCATACACATGCTGCAGCTAGAAAAACATGCTAAATTGCTGGCATCCATATTAATGTGGAATTTCCGCGCCTTGATGAGACGATGCGTCGTCCGTCGACCATGCAGATTAGGACAGCTGACTAGAATATGCCTTTCTGATTACCTCTTTAGCGGTGACTGTCGGTAGTTTCACAGATTAATATAGTTCTGCAAAATCATTTAAATAAAAGCGACTCTTGCTATGACACAATAAAGTGCAATTCAAGTCGGACAGTCCGACAGTTATTATTCACCTAGAAGTTTCCTCTCTTTCTATCTCGTAACTCTTATATCTTCCGAGTACGTTTCGCTCACTGAATTGGCCCGACAAGACGGCCCCGCCGCGTACTTGTAGCTTCATACAATTCTCTGTATAAGTTTAGAGATTCTTCGTTCAAATTTTTGAGTTTGAATAAAGAATCTCTAAACAATATAAAATATATAATATATTTAATTGCAATAAACGCTTTGGCGTTTATTGCAATTAAATCATTTAGGTACACGCATGAATTTTCAAGGAGTCGGTCAGTTAGTCATAAAATTGAAGTTAGTTGTCCGTTCCAAAATGTAGATCTCTATAATGGAGAAGAACGGGCAGGATACTCCATGGACACTCTTATTACTAAATCCAACATGCGTAGCATGACAACCATAAAAACGGGTTTTCTACGGGTTTTGTCAAAGACAAAATGACAGATAAACAATCACAATCTGTCATTTTGTCTATTCTTCCGTCGACAAAACCCGTTTCTATTGTGGTCATGCTAAGCGTGCCGGGTACATTACAATAAACATCGTGTTCGTCTCTTTGATGAGAACAGTTTGAAATTAGTGCAACACGAATGATGAGAGGCACACCATGGGCAAACGGTCCCACTGCCACTCTGATTCTGTTTTAAAGTAACTTGTTTATATTGTCATATTAAACCAGTCCGTTATCTTTCAGTTTGCAAAATTATTCAGATTCGTCTAAGCAGATAAATACCTAAAGTCTTATTTACATGCAAGTTTCTTGCATAAAATAATATTGAAGCATCAAATGTCTCGTTCAATAATGGTATCACACACGCAATTAAATCGCGCCATGTAAATCAGGCTTTAAGGATGTGATGTTAGCACGCCTATCATGACCACAATAGAAACGGGTTTCGTCGACGGAAGAATAGACAAAAGGACAGATAAACAATCACAATCTGTCATTTTGTACTGCCTGTTTACATGACTGACATATTATTTTAAATTGATATTATTATTTATTTTAATGTTATCTATTGGCAACATCTACATTATCATCATCAGCCTATAATGTTCCCACTGCTGGGACACAGGCCTCCTGTCTGTGAGAGGGAGTGGGCCGTAATCCACCACGCGGGCCCAGTGCGGGTTGGTAGAAGTCACATGTCTTCGAATTTTCGGTTCTAGGACATTCCGGTTTCCTCACGATGTTTTCCTTCACCGTTTTGAGAGCAGTGGTGATGAAATAATTTACACATACTAAAGCGCCTGTCTGGGTTCGAACCTACGACCTACAACTCGTAAGTCGCGGCCTTTACCACTGGGCTTCCACCTTAATTGTAATTGATTATTTGTGTTAATTTTGTACACCATAAATATTGGCAAAACATAGTGCGCATATATTAGACAATGGTGCCGATTCCCTTGTTCACAAACTAAACTAAATTTAAGTTCAGTGCATCTTTTTCTTTCTATTTCATTAAGAAAAGGACAGAAGATAAATTTTAGTTTAGTCCTGTCAAATTAATCAGCGCCTGTCAGCCTCAAAAATTACGTAAATTTACGTCAAGCGCTGATTAATTTGACAGGACTAAACTAAAATTTATCTGCTGTCCTTTTCTTAATGAAATAGAAAGAAAAAGATGCACTGAACTTAAATTTAGTATAGTTTGTGAACAAGGGAATCGGCACCAATATACTATCTGTAACCGTATGGTTACAGATAGATTATTAACAATTACTATGTTTAACAAAATAAATGATTGAGGGATTGTCTATTATTCCGTCGACAAAACCCGTAGAAAACCTGTTTCTATGGTTATCATGCTACGCGTGTAGCTTAACTACAGAAGTATCGAGGTTCATTCCCTTTTTTTTCAATTTCCAGTGGACGCGCCATGTTCCCTCGGTTGCGCTGGTCTGACGTACTGCAGTCAACTGAACAGTCGTCCGACCACTCTATTCAGATCATGTACTGCGCAGGCAGACCTCGAGGCACATCTAGCAGTGGCCGAGCAGAAGGGAAGTGGGTAAGATTCCCATACCTTTATCAATTTAGGAAGTATGATGTACTACCCATCTAAATTCCTGCTGAAAGCTGGACCAGCAAATTGTTACTTATGCTACCCGTTGTTAAATGTTGTGCTTAGTTGCATGTAAAAAAAAGTAAGTAAGTTCAAAAACTAAAACCCGACTACTGAAAAATGTTCTAAAAAGTATGAAACAAGAAAATATTTCAGACAGAAATCAAGACATAGGTACAACAATGGTCAAGGTAAAGCCGTGGTCGCATGCCTGTACACTTACACAATTATAAATTATAATGGCATGCGACCACTTGTAATGTGCTCGTCAAGCCCTTTCATTTGATACCCAAAACGGCACAAAATAAAAATAAATTTTTATTTTAGTTCATGCCTTTATGTCCTCTAGACTTCTAGAGGGAGCCATATTGCATTTAATGTGACGTCACACAGCTTATAACCAGAGGACGATCAAGATGCTTCCAATGATTCCTCATTTGTCAAATTATGATCGGTAGTTTAGAAGTTATGAGGTAACAGATGAACATATATACATAATGGTCAAAATCATAACCTTTCTTTTCGCTTCGCCATAGTCCGGTTAGCAATCAATCTGCCTAGCCTTTTCCCAACTATGTTGGGGTCGGCTTCCAGTCTAATCGGATGCAGCTGAATACCACTATTTTTTTATATGGAGCGACTGCCTATCTGACCTCCACAACCTAGTTACTGGGTAATACCCTTTGGTAAGACTGGTTGTCAGACTTTCGGGCTTCTGACGACCTGTAACGACTGTCAAAGGTCCACGAATGACAGCCGGGACCAACGGCTTAACGTGTTTTTTGAAGCACGGAGGAGTGTCGGTATGGAAAGATGGTAACCCATCCTTGGACCAACCTCGGCAAGCGTAGCTAAATCTGATGGATCGAGTTATGCGGCTGTTGTTATTTAGTTACGAGCTCCTCGCTTAGTTGCATATACTGGGTTCAAATTAAATAAGCTAACAGAACTTTGCATTCGCACTGGTTGTCGGTTGGGTCAATAATCCCTCATTTCGCTTTCCATATAGGCCATTGAAGGTCTCGTCCGGGTGGCAGGTGCTCCTGGGGCTGGACGAAGTCGGGTGGTGGCGAGTGATATTTTTCCCACAATATCGTATTTCTTTACGCGATTGGCGATTGGTTTTGGATGAACTGAGAACACCAAAGTCAAATAATTTATTTCAATTAGGCACATAAAAGGCACTTTTGAACGTCAAAATGTACAAAAAATAGAATTGATTCTAGTCGGGGCTTCCAAAAGGTAGTTTTCGTATGGAGAAGAATGGGCAAGAAACTCCACCGTTACTCTTTTAAAATTACATTACATTGATTTTAAAGGAAAACTGAAACCGTGGATTCAGTACACGATTCTGAACACCCCTGCGTTGAAATTTTTCGTCGGTTATTTAAAAAAAAATCTGCTGTTTCATAGAAAACCTACGCGGTCAAAATGTATGGAACAGCAGATTTTTTTTAAAATAACCGATGAAAAATTTTAACGCAAGGGGGTTCAGAATCATGTACTGAATCCATGGTAACAGTTTTCGCGTCGATGTCCCTGCCACCCCGTATATGAAGACGATGCACCTGGAACAAGATTATTAGTTCAACAACGAAAATCTTCCGGCTCTTTAATCTACGCAGAATAGTTGTAAAAATCGTTAGAATTAATGTTACGTTTACGACATGCGTTTGTGCTAAGATTTATAATTCAAAAGCATGAAAATCGTCTGTAGGATAGAGAAAATAAAGAATGCATTTGTATGTTACAGAGTTTTGAAAATATCCGGTATGGAGTTGCCTTTGAAGAATTCAACTCAATGCCCCATCGATATTTGGAAGAGCGTCGCCTGCGCCTTACACGTCAAACCCTGCACGGCCAAGGTGAGTGAATTTTTTAGCCGAAGCATAACTTCAAAGCTTTGCAAAGTGAACGAGGATGTGTGTTGAGAACATTCGCTGGGAGCCTAAACTTTCATTGAAACTTGGAATCCCCTTTTTGAGCTACCCGCAAATACCTCAAAAACTAGACATCCTAATATAGGTAAAAAATTATGAAATTTTCATCTCCCCCTGTATAACAATAATACCCCCTCTCTGACGATTATTATATGTCTTTTTATTGACCTTGACCATGACCTTGGTCAAAAATTATTGAACTTACATGACGCGAACTGTAAATCCAATAATTTTTGACAAAAGTCCTTCGCTCTTCTTTCTTTTTCGTGTAGTTAGTGACTAATCTGGTGTCAGAGTTTTAAAGCCGCCCTTGGGCCTCTGACTTGCGCCACACGCCATCGAGAAATATCTCTCAGGCATGCTTCCTCACGATGTTTTCCTTCACCGTTTTTGAAGCAAGTGATAATTATACAATACGCATATGAATCCGAAAAGTCAGAGGTGCGTGCCTTGAGTTTGAACTCGAGACCTATGACTTGGCAGTCCGAAGGTCACACCAGTCCGGCTATCACTGCGCTAAAATAGCTATACAGTGTGATTCTTCATAATGTGCACATATCGAAATGAGGGAATCTATGCTTAATTTTAACGACAGAAAAAATATTTAAAAAATCTAAATATTTTTTTAATACTTTTTATGGAATTAATTTTTTTTTTTAACAAAGCTGTGTAACTTATAAACTGAATCAGCTATCGCGATGAAACAAACTCCATAATGATTGGAAGTAAGTGGGCATCCACATAAAATTAAAATTGAGAAAAAAAACTACCCGCAATTGAAAATAAATATGTTTTTTTTAGTAAAAATCTGTATTTTTTTCATCAATTTTTACAATAATTGTAAAATTTATAAATAAGATGCCCAAGAGAATAAAAAAAAAAAAAAATTTGATACAAAAAAATTAAAAAAAAAACAAAAAAAGTTTTTTACCCTTTTTTCCGTTGATAAAATTAAGCATAGATTCCCTCATTTCGATATGTGCACATTATGAAGACTCGCACTGTATGTTGATTTTATAGCCCCCATTTTTATATTTCCAGGGTCACAGCAGCCTGCTGTGCGCGGAGGAGTGTGCGAGCTTGGTGTCGTCGTGCGTGGAGTGGGCTCGAGCGCCGCCCACGCTGAGCGCGCGCGCGCTGTGCGCCCGCCTGACCCCGACGGACGCCAACGCGCCGTGTGTGCCTCTAAATCAGTTCATGTCTCCTAGTAAGTAGGATCGTTAAAAGACTTTAGAGGTATGAGGAACAGGGTGTAAAGTTCACTCATCCTCTATAGAAAAGGGAGGATACTCCGACCAGACGGTTAAAGTCGGGATTTTGTATATATGTCGATCGCGCGGTAAACTCTAATTGCGCGATGCAGAATTTGTTTGACGTCAGGATTTTTGTGTGACGTCAGGTCTTTGATGCATAGTTCCCATGTGGCGATGTAGATGCTTTTGAGGCTTGCGATTTTAGTCATATGCGGCCTAGTCGAATTGTCATTTAAACGATAAACCTCATATTAGCTTAGTTTAAACTATGTAACAACTTTGGTGCTGTTTGATATCAACGATACCATCCAGCGGGTACCTGCACTCTGTATTTGGACTAGTTAGCGTTCTTAGGTTATAATCCGCGCGCGACTGCTAGTCACCGCCTGGCGTAGGGCACCATTGACAAAATTGGCAGACTGAGTTAGCTTCACCTTTGTTTCCCTCCCCCGTCTGACCGCTCACATACCTCACGAGGTGACTAACAGTCACGCGCGGATTATAGCAGTTTTATAAAACACAAAGGGTATTTTGTCTAACTGACTGTAATGATTGGGTAGGTTTTCTTTAGATTTGACGTCTATCCCGATCAGTGTCGAAGTCACCTTGTCAAATTTTTGACAATTATTTTCAGGTACCGAAGCCCCTTTGCTGTCAGCGAAGGAAGTGGTAACATCCCCGTGCTCAGGCTCTCCCTGCAGCTCGCCACAGACGTGCGTCATCAACAGGAACTGTCTGCACGGCGGCGCCTGTCCGCGGTACTACTGCGTCGATGGCTGCCCGCTCGGTAAGATAGAGAAGGGTCCTTACTCCTATGCCCATAGAATTATCGATGACAGATTCAACACTAGAGTTTTTGGGATAAATCTGCCGTGGATGCTGCTCAGCCTATAGACAGGGACCGTGGAAGTACTCCATGACAGGACTCCGGGCAAGCTGCTTTGAACCCCTTCCAAACACGAAGTACTCCATGACGGCAAACTTCTTTGGTCACCCCCTTCAAAATACGAAGTACTCCAAGACGGCAAACTTCTTTGGTCACCCCTTTCCAAACACCAAGTACTACATGACGGCCAACGTCTTTGGTCACCCCCTTCCAAACACGAAGTACTACATGACGACAAACTTCTTTGGTCACCCGCTTCCAAACACGAAGTACTACATAACGGCAAACTTCTTTGGTCACCCCCTTCCAAACACGAAGTACTACATGACGGCAAAATTCTTTGGTCACCCCCTTCCAAACATGAAGTACTACATGACGGCAAACTTCTTTGGTCACCCCCTTCCAAACACGAAGTACTCCTTGACGGGGGGCAAACTTCTTTGGTCATCCCCTTCCAAAAACGATTGAATGTACTATAATACTTTAAATTCCGTCATAACAAAAAGCAAATCTTTTCTTACGTACAAGCTCTGTGAAGGATAGCACAGATAAATCTTCTTTTCCAAATAGTAAAATTGGAGGGGGCGCGGCCCCCCCGTTTGATTTTAGTGGGGGCATTTGGCTCCCTCTGTCCCCTACTTCCGCGGTCCCTGCCTGTAGAAGACGGTAGTGACTTCTTCCTTCGAACTAGAACCGATATACTTTCCCCCGCCCCTTTTCCAGAGACGATATTCGAGGCTTGAAAGTCTGGGGAGCGATTAATTGTTTGCAAAGTCCCAGCGTTAAACACTTCCGACCATATCTGGCCAGGAGGTTTAGATTTAACAAAACAAGGTGTTTTATCACGTGGTGACATGATTTCCGTGCTAAATCTAAGTTAAATATTAATATATTATACACATAAACCATCCGGAATAAATTCTCAAAATTATGGTGGAAACCACACCAAAATGCAGTCACACAAGCAGACACGAAAGGCGATTTTGTTTTATACTTTATAGTATTTATTATATTGGAGGAACTCGTGGCTAAGTAATAACAGCCGCACGGGTCGATCCATCAGGTTAAGCTACGCTTGCCAGCGTTGGTCCATGGAGGGGTGACCATTTCTACATACCGAGACTCCTCCGTGCCTCGAAAACTGCCATTCGTGGATCTTTGACAGTCGTTACGGGTCGTCAGAAGCCCGAAAGTCTGACAACCAGTCTTACCAGGGGGGGTATTATTTAGTTACTAGGTTGTGAAGGTCAGATAGGCAGTCGCTCCATGTAAAATACTGGTATTCATCTGCATCTGGTTAGACTGGAAGCCGACCCCAACGTAGTTGGGTAAAGGCTAGGCAGATTGATTGATATACTCGTATATTATATAAAAGTTAAATCTTCTCGTAGGCGACAGTTCATCACAAATAGTACCAGTTGGATCGTGGGTGCGGGTGCCAATGCCATCCTCCCTTCACAAGGCGTGCTTCAAGATCTGTCGCTGTGGTCACAAGGGACTGACGGACTGTCAACCTCTACCCTGTGTGGAACTGGAGAACTGTCAGCTACATGACAGAGAAGTTATGCAAGGTAAGATGGTTCTTTGAAGTATGGTAGAGAAAAAAAAAATGTGTGTGCACGACTGCAGTTTACTCCTTGAATATGCAATGGGCAAAGAGGGTAAAAAAAGACATCAATCAAGTCAAAGGTCATTGACTCCTGTCCTAGCGTTGAGCTGCCGTCAACCATAATTATTTTGTTACGCGTAATTTTGAACTAGTGATGTAATAAGTAAAAGTATTAAATGATATGATGTCAAGGCATATTTTAACCAAAATTAAATGCCCAATTTAAATGATGTATTTGATTGAAAAAGGATTAATATAGTACCGGTTAAAATAGCTTCAGAAATAATTATGAAATTTTTATCAAATTCTGAAATATTAAAAATGGTTACTGTGGGTCATTCTTAGAAGATGACATATTATGCTATTGCAAACTTCTTTGTTGAAATTTTTAAGATGTACAACCTGTAGAACATTAATTTTATGTATCTCTTACGGTTTACGCGGCGCACGCCAGCTAAGTAATCTCTCTGTCTACCTAGGTGAAAAGTACTACATGGAGTGCAACGCGTGCGCGTGTCGCGGCGGCGAGCGCGTGTGTGCGCGCCGCGCCTGCGCACGCGCCGCCTCCCTGCCGTGCTACTGCCCGCCGCACCACCTGCCCGTGCGCGCCCGGCACACGCCCTATCCTAACGCTTGTCTAGCCAAGTTAGTTTCTAAAACGCTGTTTTCGGCATTAGTTTCGTTCCCAGACCTTGTAGTATAGCGGAATAACTTTTTTCATATCCTGTACAGTTTTGATTCCGCTACGATTTTATTATATGTATAGACGAGGAAAGCAAAAAAAAAAGATTATCTAAATGTTTTTTCCCCTTGTATATTTCCATTTATAGTTTTATCCTCAATATTTCTTTATCCAGATGTGCAGGTGCCTCAGACGGCGAGATAGAGTTCGGCACTAGTTCTCCTTGCGCCGGCGCCACGTGCGGGCGGCGCCACGTGTGCATGCCGGCGCCCAACGTGTGTCTGTCGCGCCTGCAGACCTCCTGCCCGCAGTACTACTGTGGTATGTTGTGTATGTCAGTATGTAGGCGCCACGTGCGGGCGGCGCCACGTGTGCATGCCGGCGCCCAACGTGTGTCTGTCGCGCCTGCAGACCTCCTGCCCGCAGTACTACTGTGGTATGTTGTGTATGTCAGTATGTAGGCGCCACGTGCGGGCGGCGCCACGTGTGCATGCCGGCGCCCAACGTGTGTCTGTCGCGCCTGCAGACCTCCTGCCCGCAGTACTACTGTGGTATGTTGTGTATGTCAGTATGTAGGCGCCACGTGCGGGCGGCGCCACGTGTGCATGCCGGCGCCCAACGTGTGTCTGTCGCGCCTGCAGACCTCCTGCCCGCAGTACTACTGTGGTATGTTGTGTATGTCAGTATGTAGGCGCCACGTGCGGGCGGCGCCACGTGTGCATGCCGGCGCCCAACGTGTGTCTGTCGCGCCTGCAGACCTCCTGCCCGCAGTACTACTGTGGTATGTTGTGTATGTCAGTATGTAGGCGCCACGTGCGGGCGGCGCCACGTGTGCATGCCGGCGCCCAACGTGTGTCTGTCGCGCCTGCAGACCTCCTGCCCGCAGTACTACTGTGGTATGTTGTGTATGTCAGTATGTAGGCGCCACGTGCGGGCGGCGCCACGTGTGCATGCCGGCGCCCAACGTGTGTCTGTCGCGCCTGCAGACCTCCTGCCCGCAGTACTACTGTGGTATGTTGTGTATGTCAGTATGTAGGCGCCACGTGCGGGCGGCGCCACGTGTGCATGCCGGCGCCCAACGTGTGTCTGTCGCGCCTGCAGACCTCCTGCCCGCAGTACTACTGTGGTATGTTGTGTATGTCAGTATGTAGGCGCCACGTGCGGGCGGCGCCACGTGTGCATGCCGGCGCCCAACGTGTGTCTGTCGCGCCTGCAGACCTCCTGCCCGCAGTACTACTGTGGTATGTTGTGTATGTCAGTATGTAGGCGCCACGTGCGGGCGGCGCCACGTGTGCATGCCGGCGCCCAACGTGTGTCTGTCGCGCCTGCAGACCTCCTGCCCGCAGTACTACTGTGGTATGTTGTGTATGTCAGTATGTAGGCGCCACGTGCGGGCGGCGCCACGTGTGCATGCCGGCGCCCAACGTGTGTCTGTCGCGCCTGCAGACCTCCTGCCCGCAGTACTACTGTGGTATGTTGTGTATGTCAGTATGTAGGCGCCACGTGCGGGCGGCGCCACGTGTGCATGCCGGCGCCCAACGTGTGTCTGTCGCGCCTGCAGACCTCCTGCCCGCAGTACTACTGTGGTATGTTGTGTATGTCAGTATGTAGGCGCCACGTGCGGGCGGCGCCACGTGTGCATGCCGGCGCCCAACGTGTGTCTGTCGCGCCTGCAGACCTCCTGCCCGCAGTACTACTGTGGTATGTTGTGTATGTCAGTATGTAGGCGCCACGTGCGGGCGGCGCCACGTGTGCATGCCGGCGCCCAACGTGTGTCTGTCGCGCCTGCAGACCTCCTGCCCGCAGTACTACTGTGGTATGTTGTGTATGTCAGTATGTAGGCGCCACGTGCGGGCGGCGCCACGTGTGCATGCCGGCGCCCAACGTGTGTCTGTCGCGCCTGCAGACCTCCTGCCCGCAGTACTACTGTGGTATGTTGTGTATGTCAGTGTACAGGTCACTATACTAGTATTAAATAATACACCAACTAGGATAATAACGAACTTACTCGTACGGCGGTCGGGTAGGAGGTGCGGCAAGTCATGCGCTTGCCGCGCTCCCCACTACCGGTCGCCCCACCAGTATGCAGCCTATATTTATTATACATTACATCTGCCTTTTACAAAATTAGAAAAATAATAAATATATTCTAAATGCAATCATTCAACATAATCGAAATACTGTTAGTTGAGTAAGTTTTAAACAATATAAAACTTAGATCTAATTGTTTAAAAGCACTACTGATTCAGCTTACAGTTAGTAATTTATGAATTATTATATTTTTACTTTTACATATTAAATCATCACTCATCATTCATTTAAATGGGAACTTATTATTTTTTTACAAGAATTCTGTCATCAGTGATATCAGCATAATTATCATCTTCACACACTTTCCACTGTCCTTCAACTCGCTTTATGTGTATTTCCACGTATTTGTTGTACTTTGTTATCATTTTGAACTTCTACTTCATTGCTTTCCTTATTGATGACTGTGTGTGGTGCATCACTAAATGTAGTAGACAACTTATTCTTCTTCGTCATATTCTTTACATATACTTTTTCTCCAACGTCAGTACTACATTCCGCTGCATGTCTTTTCCTGTCCGCATATTCCTTTCCCTTGGCTTTCATTTCTGCATCCCTATCTTTTGTTTCGAGATCTAAATCTGCAAATTCAAAATCGACAACGGCAGGCAACTTATCCCTAAATTGATGCCTAAAAAAGAGTTCTGCAGGGGATTTACCAAAAGATAAAGCCCACTAGGCAACGGTCCAGGATAGTCAATGGCTACGTTAATCCAGGGTTTTTTATTTATTTATTTATTATTACAACACTTTAAATCTATCTTTATAGGTTGCCCTAATGCGAATTGGAAGTGCCCATCTGCGCATAGGGTTAGGAGGATTTGGAACGGAAACCAGAGAACAACCTTCACAAGCTTTTACATATTGCTCTGCGTCACTGTCGATTTTGGGCCACCACATCTTGGAACGTAGTCGCGTTTTCATCTCTACGATTCCTGGGTGTCCTTCGTGAGCAGCTGCTAAAACTTTTGATCTCAAACTGAAAGGAATTATAATTTTATTGCAACGTAAAAGTAAATTGTCTTGAAAACAAAGTTCATGTTCGAAGACTTTATAAGTTTTGATACTCTGGTCCCAGCTATTGTTGTAAATATCGTTCTTAACCAATTTTAGTTCATGGTCTGGGATGACAAACTTCCTTCAATTAAGACAGGGTGATTGCCATAGGACGAGACTGATCGATTACTTATTTCAAATAATTATCGTCATCGAACGGGACTGGTGAACAGTCAATACAACGCAACCATGATAGTGAATCTGCGATGTTTTTCTTGCCCGGACTGTATACGATTTTAAAATTATATGACTGTAGACGTAAAACCCAGCACTCGATTCTCGCACATGGTTTAGATTCGATGCTTCAAGTGGCTTGTGGTCATTGAAAAGTTCGTAAGTATCTTTTAGAAACAAAGACATGTCAAAATGCTCCACAGCCCAAACGAAAGCAAAGGGCCTCTTTCTCGGTTTGACAATAACGTTTTTCGCAATCAGTGAGACTCTAATTGCTGTATGCAATTATTCGCGGCCCACTTATGCCATGTTTTTTTATTTTTTTATCAAACCAAGTTTATAAAACAAGTACAGCCCCCAATACAACTGGACTAGCATCAGCGAAGACTTGAGTCCTATCCTGTGGATTATAGTAAGCTATAAAGATTTTAATTTAAGACATCGCCCGTTTTAACCCATCAAATCATACAGATGGGGGTAGTCATTTGTAGGTAGGTATAATAATTAAAATGACGTTATGTAGTCTACATTCTGTACCAACATACGACCAATTTAGATAATGCCTTTAGTGTTCGCGACGATGTGTCACTAAAATAATTTTTTGAAAAATGTATAAATACTTTGTGTTAATTTATCTTCGTATTTATAGGGTAAATATTTTTTCGCAATGATGTGAAATTAAACAGTATAAATGGTTCAGAATCGTTGTAGTAACCTAAATTCATAGATAGTATAGGTATTAATAGTACTATTTAGTAAACAAATTGTAATCAAGATAAGAATTTTGATGAAAGTCGTAACACAATCATTGTCAACTAGCTTCAACTTTCTGACTAACTGATCGATTCTTTGACAATTCAAAAGTGCCTGTAAATGGTTTAATTGAAATAAATGCTTTGAGTTTGAGTTTCTCCACCTCGATTAAGTAGGTTGAATAGCCAAAAATTTAAATCGTTTATTGTATCCAGATCTCCTAGACCGAAACCTAGCTGGACCTAACTTCTAGATATCTAGCCCTTCAGGAAACCTTTTAATCGAGTTTATATCTCATAAAGCAATTTCGTCAAATAAAGGCTAAACAACCTGTATTCAGAGGCTCATTACGGGCTGAAAGATCTAGATAAGAAAATTAAAATACTAGATTTCTCTAGAGCAATAGACTAGCCTGAAGTTTATTTTTGTATAGTGGGAATCGGTGCAGTACTTTGCCAGTAAAATCACTTGCAAATAGTTTAATATTTAATTTATTTATTTTTAATCCTATTATTACTGAAATATCTTTTCATTGGCTATAAGTATGATCATGAAAGAAACCTCATTGAAAAAGTCATAATTTTATAAATCTTGTGATATATAACATGCCGTCTATAGCTACTTAAATAAGGGTGTTTAGCAATAAGGATTATGTAAACATAAGGTATTAAAAATCAATAAAGATTGTAGATCAGCATTCACGACTCTTGGCAAGGTAAAGGGGCGCAGGTACTTAATCTAACGCGTTATCTTTAGGAATTGTAGTCATCGACTCAACTAAGAAGGATCTAATACGTCAAGCAGTAATCCTGAAGAGTCCCGAAAGTCGCTTCCTGAGGATTTAGGAAGACTTATCAGTGGAATGGTGTTGTTATTCCCCCGTCAAAAACCCGTTTTCCTCCAAGAGTCTAAAACATAGCCACTCGGTGAGTATTGAAGATATCTGGAACCCTAGGTGCAGGACGTCAGCGCCGCCCGCTTGGACTGGGATAGCCTTACAACCTATATAATCTTCGTGTCCAACGATCACGCCCGTCCGGCACATCTGTTGGTCCTGTCGAGCCAGATATCTTCAAGAAACTCTGGATCCTGAAGACTTACAACTGAAGGATTATACCGAAGCCTAAAAACATTTGTTGCAGTCAGATATAACCCGAGTGCTCGCTTCCATGTTTCCCAACGTAAACCAACTGAGGCTGATTCTCTGTCACAGTCCAAGGACTCCATGAGTGATATTAGCGACATATTTGGGACAATACTGTTTGTAGGTACCGTTGCAATTTTCATTGAACTACCTTTAAATGTATTTTTAGGTACCGTTCAGATTTTCATAGAACTACCTATAGATGTATTTGTAGGTACCGTTCAGATTTTCATCGAACTACCTATAGATCTATTTGTAGGTACCGTTCAGATTTTCATCGAACTACCTATAGATGTATTTGTAGGTACCGTTCAGATTTTCATAGAACTACCTATAGATGTATTTGTAGGTACCGTTCAGATTTTCATCGAACTACCTATAGATGTATTTGTAGGTACCGTTCAGATTTTCATCGAACTACCTATAGATGTATTTGTAGGTACCGTTCAGATTTTCATCGAACTACCTCTAGATGTATTTGTAGGTACCGTTCAGATTTTCATCGAACTACCTGTAGATGTATTTGTAGGTACCGTTCAGATTTTCATCGAACTACCTGTAGATGTATTTGTAGGTACCGTTCAGATTTTCATCGAACTACCTGTAGATGTATTTGTAGGTACCGTTCAGATTTTCATCGAACTACCTGTAGATGTATTTGTAGGTACCGTTCAGATTTTCATCGAACTACCTGTAGATGTATTTGTAGGTACCGTTCAGATTTTCATCGAACTACCTCTAGATGTATTTGTAGGTGTCGTTCAGATTTTTATCGAACAACCTCTAGATTTAGTTAAACTGCCACTATACCTGAGTACAGCATAAAAAGATCATTATGGTACCGATTGGTTACCCAAACTACCTCTGACATCCAGCGTTTAATCTCAATTGTTGACCAAAATAAAACCAGATAACTTTTGTAAACAAATAAGTTTTAATTAAAAGGTGCAAAAAAAACTATTATGTGGGTATTCGTAAGTAGGCCATCGACGCAGCGATCTTTTGTGTGTCGACTGACATACCCATTCACACTGCACGGCTGTATAAAGTTAACAGGTTCAATTTGTATTCAACATAAACATTTAAATATTTTTCTTTTAATAAACGAACTAAGGAACCTTTCGCTAAGCAGGCGTAATTGTTTGTAACAAGGTATGCAATGTAGTATATTATTATCACCTTTTTAACGCGATACGGTGCTGACTACGTTAGTCGACGTTAATACTGATTTTCTGTCAACAATTAAGGTATCACTGATGTAAAAGTCTACCGCTAATGCAACGTTATGAAGTCTTTTAGGACAAATCAACAAGATCAGCGTTGATTTAGTACACAACAAAACTGATCTCATTCACTGATTTTCCTTTTTTTCTCTTTTGAATTTTATGTTGGTAAGTACTTACGTAAACTAGTTGTAATCCTGGCAAGGTCGCCACTTGTACAGGTCACTATACTAGTATTAAATAATACACCAACTAGGATAATAACGAACTTACTCGTACGGCGGTCGGGTAGGAGGTGCGGCAAGTCATGCGCTTGCCGCGCTCCCCACTACCGGTCGCCCCACCAGTATGCAGCCTATATTTATTATACATTACAGTCAGTATGTAGGCGCCACGTGCGGGCGGCGCCACGTGTGCATGCCGGCGCCCAACGTGTGTCTGTCGCGCCTGCAGACCTCCTGCCCGCAGTACTACTGTGGTATGTTGTGTATGTCAGTATGTAGGCGCCACGTGCGGGCGGCGCCACGTGTGCATGCCGGCGCCCAACGTGTGTCTGTCGCGCCTGCAGACCTCCTGCCCGCAGTACTACTGTGGTATGTTGTGTATGTCAGTATGTAGGCGCCACGTGCGGGCGGCGCCACGTGTGCATGCCGGCGCCCAACGTGTGTCTGTCGCGCCTGCAGACCTCCTGCCCGCAGTACTACTGTGGTATGTTGTGTATGTCAGTATGTAGGCGCCACGTGCGGGCGGCGCCACGTGTGCATGCCGGCGCCCAACGTGTGTCTGTCGCGCCTGCAGACCTCCTGCCCGCAGTACTACTGTGGTATGTTGTGTATGTCAGTATGTAGGCGCCACGTGCGGGCGGCGCCACGTGTGCATGCCGGCGCCCAACGTGTGTCTGTCGCGCCTGCAGACCTCCTGCCCGCAGTACTACTGTGGTATGTTGTGTATGTCAGTATGTAGGCGCCACGTGCGGGCGGCGCCACGTGTGCATGCCGGCGCCCAACGTGTGTCTGTCGCGCCTGCAGACCTCCTGCCCGCAGTACTACTGTGGTATGTTGTGTATGTCAGTATGTAGGCGCCACGTGCGGGCGGCGCCACGTGTGCATGCCGGCGCCCAACGTGTGTCTGTCGCGCCTGCAGACCTCCTGCCCGCAGTACTACTGTGGTATGTTGTGTATGTCAGTATGTAGGCGCCACGTGCGGGCGGCGCCACGTGTGCATGCCGGCGCCCAACGTGTGTCTGTCGCGCCTGCAGACCTCCTGCCCGCAGTACTACTGTGGTATGTTGTGTATGTCAGTATGTAGGCGCCACGTGCGGGCGGCGCCACGTGTGCATGCCGGCGCCCAACGTGTGTCTGTCGCGCCTGCAGACCTCCTGCCCGCAGTACTACTGTGGTATGTTGTGTATGTCAGTATGTAGGCGCCACGTGCGGGCGGCGCCACGTGTGCATGCCGGCGCCCAACGTGTGTCTGTCGCGCCTGCAGACCTCCTGCCCGCAGTACTACTGTGGTATGTTGTGTATGTCAGTATGTAGGCGCCACGTGCGGGCGGCGCCACGTGTGCATGCCGGCGCCCAACGTGTGTCTGTCGCGCCTGCAGACCTCCTGCCCGCAGTACTACTGTGGTATGTTGTGTATGTCAGTATGTAGGCGCCACGTGCGGGCGGCGCCACGTGTGCATGCCGGCGCCCAACGTGTGTCTGTCGCGCCTGCAGACCTCCTGCCCGCAGTACTACTGTGGTATGTTGTGTATGTCAGTATGTAGGCGCCACGTGCGGGCGGCGCCACGTGTGCATGCCGGCGCCCAACGTGTGTCTGTCGCGCCTGCAGACCTCCTGCCCGCAGTACTACTGTGGTATGTTGTGTATGTCAGTATGTAGGCGCCACGTGCGGGCGGCGCCACGTGTGCATGCCGGCGCCCAACGTGTGTCTGTCGCGCCTGCAGACCTCCTGCCCGCAGTACTACTGTGGTATGTTGTGTATGTCAGTATGTAGGCGCCACGTGCGGGCGGCGCCACGTGTGCATGCCGGCGCCCAACGTGTGTCTGTCGCGCCTGCAGACCTCCTGCCCGCAGTACTACTGTGGTATGTTGTGTATGTCAGTATGTAGGCGCCACGTGCGGGCGGCGCCACGTGTGCATGCCGGCGCCCAACGTGTGCAAATGTTTAATTTCTTTATACTATCATAACTTCAACTAAATATCTGTTTTAGTAAGCACGGTGAACTGTAACTCCCAGCCGGCCATGCCAGTGTGTGACACAGACGCTCGCACTCACACCAACCCGTGTCACCTGGTCATGAGCGGCCACAAGTTCGCCTACTGGAGCGTCTGTCTCGAAGGATGTTCTGCTGTGAGTACAATACATTAGCTCTAGGTGCCAGTCAGTTGGCAGTTTCTAGCTGGAGCTCAAATTGATATTGTTAAGATTCGTTGTTTAGAAGTTATGGTTTTTCTCCGTTATCTGAATACTACACAATCAGTGGAAGTGTGTCAGTGGGGATCGAACCCACGACGTCTCATTCTTAATAGCGTTTATTCTGAAAGAGGGCAACGTCGCGAGTAGATGTCAAAACATTTCGTTGTTTTATTTGGCAATATTACTGTATGGAAATATGAAATGTGGCTAACTAAAGAACTAGAATATTGATTACAAAATGCAATAATTAATATCGTAACACCGAATATTTAGTTTTAGATGTAAAAAAAGTATTTGAAAATTTTACAAATGCCTTTTTAGGGTTCCATAGTAAACAAGGAACCCTTATAGTTTCGTCATGTCCGTCTATCTGTCTGTCTGTCTGTCCGCGGTCTAGCTCCGAGACCCTTAGTACTAGAAAACTGTAATTTGGCATAGGTATATGTTTTAATTACGCCGACAAAGTGGTAAAATAAAATTATGAAAAACGTTTTTTTTTAGGGTACCTCTCATACACGTAAAGTAGTGATGTAATTTTTTTCTTTTTTTAACCCATAGTGAGGGGTATCATTGGAAAGGTCCTTTAAAAACATTGTGAGTTTGTAAAAACCATTTTTAGATTCAGAGATCCGTTTTTTTTTCCGAGAAGCTTTAAAGTGCTAATTTTTGTTAGAGTCAAGTGTCCCCCCCCCCTGCCGGCTAAATGGTTGGTTTTAGACATGTGAAAAAATTCACGGCAGTAGCTTATATAACGAATTTAAAAGGAAAACTATCACAGCTATATAGGCTGTACAAGTTAACGAGTAATAGTCGACCAACTTAGATTTGCGATTGTAAAAATATTTTCTCCCATACATTCTGTATGAAAAACTTTTTTTTTCAACTACAAAGTTAAGTTTGTTCTTCGAATAAATTCATCCCAACTACGGAACCCTACATTGTGCGTGGTCCGACATGCACTTGGCCGGTTTTTACACCTAAAATGGTTACAACATCAAATTCAGTGTTATAATTGCAATTAATTATTAATATTCTAGTTCGCTAGTTGGCCACATTTCATATTTCCAAACAGTAATATTGCCAAATTGATCAAAACAGGTAAATATTTGAAAGCTATTTGCGACGTTACCAACTTTTAGGATAAACGCTCTTAGCCCAGCCTCACTTGGATTCGAACTCGTATTGCACGTAATCACTTAATATGCTGGAGTCCTGGTTTGTTACTGTTACAGGCAACTCTGGGATTATGTTAACAGAATGTGAATCCCATTTATAACATCCACCACCAACTGCAATTACCATTGTCATTGCCTAGCGATGTCTCACTGTCTTTTAAATGCGAAATAAACTTTTCCATTCTCATTAATATTTCAGGCTGGTCCAGTATGCGGTGTGAACGGAGTCTCATACATCTCAGAATGCGCTGCTTGGTCAGAATATGTGAGCGTAGACTACGCAGGCCCTTGCCTAGCCGTAGGCCCAATATCAGACCTTATGGAACCAAAGTGTGCATTGATAGACAGAATCATCTGCCCTCCACTGAAGAAGCCAAACTGTCTCGGATTCACTGCCCCTGGAGCCTGTTGTCCAAAATGTGGAGGAGCCCTAAGAATACTGTATTCTAAGAAACAAATCGATAGAGCGTTATACGGAACGAATATTTCCGCCACAGTTATAAATCTGAACAATATTTTGAAAGCACTAGAAAGACATGTCAAGATAGCCGAGTGTGCTCTCAGAGGATACCTCACTATTGAAATGGAAATATTCGTCACAGTTGAAACTATGCTGGACAATCCAACTGATTTACAACTGAATGTGTGTATCTTAGAAGCTGAGAAGATAGCAGACATGATTAACAGAGAGAGTGTGTTGATAACTAGTGATTTAGGCTTAAGTTCATTATCATATGCGTTGACTGTACATACGTATCCCACACAAGGTGCAAATACTATAAGTCTATCCATAGGTGCTTTATTAACAAGTTTAAGTATCTACGTTTTAAGGTAGGCATTTTGTATAGCATTATTATGTAAATTTGTACATTAGCTGTAAATATTGAATGTTATAAATAGTAACTTAGTGCCATCGTTAGAAACGTATACAAAGAATTCAGAGATTATGCTTTGGTTTGCTTTAAAATCAGGCGCAAATTATTTAGTCATGTTCATCACGTGAGTTCGTTGTGCCATCGTAGTTATAATGAAATTAATGTCTTTGACTTATACAAATAATGCATGATAGACTGCAACAAGCATTTTTATAACATTTTTACAAAAGACATTTTTATAAAGTACTCGTAGTCCTTAAACCAAATATGTATTACAATTATTACTTTGTTATTAATTTTTAGATGTTTAGCTATTTTGAAAATGTGAATACTGTTTACAAGCTTAAAGATTATTGAAATAAAAACAACATTATTATACAAAGATTTTATTTACCCCAAATGATTACTCGTTACGCTATTCTCATCGTTAGATATTTGCTCTAAGATACATCATCATCTTATTACATTACTAGAGTTAGAAATACACTAGAATGTCATCGAAGTAGAAAAAATATTGAAAAACAGTACTATGGGTAATTTACTCTTTTTTAACGAAAATTATTTACATTTTTATTATGTACTACTTAAATAAAAAATAAGAAGAACATTTTTTTATTTAAAGTTAACGTTACAACGATGACGTGACAAACTATGGTGAAGTAGTACTTGATAATAACCTGCTTTCGAATCGAGTGTTACAATTTTGAAGTTCCAATAAGAGATAGGTCATCATCTGCCTAACCTTTTCCCAACTATGTTGGGGTCGGCTTCCAGTTTAACCGGATGCAGCTGAATACCAGTATTTTATATGGAGCGACTGCCTATCTGACTTCCACAACCCAGTTACTGGGTAACACGATACCCCTTGCTAAGATTGGTTGTCAGATTTTCTGGCTATTTTCTTCTATAATTAGAGATAGGTAGTGGACACAATTTAGTAAGTTCGAGATTGCACTTTTGATACTACCGGTCGGATAAGCATTGTTCTTTACATACTGTGTCAAAATCTTAGGAATAAGTAGGCCCAAATTTTTTACGGTGTAGGCAATAGTGGATGTTGGAGTAGCGTTTTGTTAACTGCATGATGGAAACTGGAGCGTTCTCCTGTACAGTGAAGACAAGAATAATTATTTTAATTAACAGGAGGGTCAGAAGTGAATCTGAAAATTCATTAGAATGCAACATGATTGTTTGGTTTAGTTGAGCGAGAGATTGATCAATACCGGATATGTGGCTGGTTTTCATGGGTAATAAAATGCCTTCAAACAAGAGATTGCAACGCTAAGGATTTCTTTTGTATTACGGTGCGTTTAAACTTTTGTCACATTCTTATATTTCAGACCTGGTAGAATGTTAAAATATTTTTTAATGCGGGAAATATACCCCGACCCGTAGCTCCGAAGCGAGACATGCAATAAAATAAATTGGAATGTTTTATAATTACGATTTATATGATATATAGCAGCCTTCGACCCAAAGTTGCATACCGGCCAGGCGTGTATCGGACCACGCACAATGAAGGGTTCCGTAGTTGGGATGAATTTATCCCAAAAACAAACTTAACTTTGTAGTTGAAAAACATGTTCTCTCATACACAATGTATGGGGAAACATGTTTTAGCAACTGCAAATATAAGTTGGTCGATTATTGCTCGTTAACTTGTAGAGTCTACTTAGCTGTTATAGTTTTCCTTTTAATTTCGTTATATTAACTACTGCTGTGATTTTTTTCACACATCCGAAACCAACCATTTAGCTGGCAGGGGGGAGGGAAACTTGACTCTAAAAAAAAATTGCACTTATTTCGCAAAAGGATCCCTGAATCCAAAAGTGGTTCGGACATACAATGTTTTTGAAGGACCTTTCCACTGATACCCCTCACCATGGGATAGAAAAAAAAGAAAAACATCACCACTTTACGTGTAGGGGAGGTACCCTAAAATAATTTTGTTTTACCACTTTGTTGGCGTGATTAATATGTATACCCATGCCAAATTACATCTTTCTAGTACTAAGAGTCTCGGAGCTAGACCGCGGACAGACAGATACACGGACATGACGAAACTATAAGGGTTCCTTGTGTACTACGGAACCCTAAAAAGTGAATGATTCTAAATTACCTAAGTACGTAAGCATTTAAAATAGCATAAAGTGTGATATGTAGTACTTATTACCTTTGGAGAAACCACGGATATCGAGGTAATTTTGGGGGCCAATTTTGTAATTGTGAGATAGGTCATGTTTTTTCTAAAGAATAAAAGCGACAGTTTCACATAAATTATCTACACAAAAGCTTTTAAACTGCTTTATTTGTTGCTGAGATAAACATTATCAGACGATTGAAAAATCAGCCCTTATTTAAATTGACCAATGCCCTAAAGAACACTGACACATTGAACATGTGACACGCCGAGAACGTACAGAAAACGTAGAATCAATCAATCATTTTTTATTTGTGTAACATAGGTAGTAAATACAGTAAGAACTGTATTTACTACCTATGTTACACAAATAATTTAAGAAATTAATGAACTTTAATTTAAGATAAAAACTATTTACAAAAAAAAACAACCGACTTCAAAAAAAACACTACAAAGTGAAAAATAACTTTAATTTCGGAAGTCGGTGTCTTTGGTTTTGAATTTTCGTTCTTTGTCACCGACTTCCGAAATTAAAGTTATTTTTCACTTTGTAGTGTTTTTTTTTGAAGTCGGTTGTTTTTTTTTTGTAAAACGTTTTTATTTTTCACTTTTTAGTTGTGATACCTACCCCAAACAAATTCGAATACCACTCACTACCTGCTATGTAAATAACAGTGACAGGAAGTTATCATATCATCCACATACTAAATGAGAAAAATACGTATTATTAAAGCTAACTCAAAAACTACCCAAGCAAAGTTAATAAAATTTATATGGAACCACCTCTGAAGTATGATCTACCAAACAAAAAAGAATCATCAAAATCAATTCATAATTGACGGAGTAATCGCGTAACAAACATACAAAAAAAAAGAATAAAAAAAACATACAGTCGAATTGAGAACCTCCTCCTTTTGGAAGTCGGTTAAAAATTAAAGTTCGCGGTTCGGTCGCTATGTCATGCCAATACACATGTACATAGTCAGCAATAAATAACTGCAATGAATAAAAAAATTCTGACATAGCTAGAGACAGCAATACTACACTCTATTCCCATTAATGATTAATTTCCTTCCAGAAGTTCATATCAACAAAGTAAATTCTTTAAAATTCAATATATCCTGGAGAAAATCCTCCATGAAATCAAAATCAAAAGTATATGTATTCCTTTCAATCGTAGAATCAACTCAGTCCATTGCAGTCTTGCCTTCCGCATTAAATTTAGCTCAATTTATAATTTCCAAAGTTGTTCCTGACGTCGAAGGTTTTCCACATCAGGACCAACTTTCAGTTACCCTATGTTTTGTCCTAAGATCCAAGCCCGCGTTACGGTGTCTTGGGTTTTTTGCCTACTTGTCACACACATTACACAGAAGTTACTGCATATCTAATGCAACAAATTTAACTCGTCATAATATTTGATCCTAAGATTAACTATGTTTACTACCGTAATTTATTTAGAGAGATTCGGCCCGAGCTTTTATTAAAAACCATTGCGATTTGCAGCCCGGCTCGCGGCGGACACGTCGAATTGCAAGTATTGATTTAGGGTTACCCCCTGCATTTGTGGGAAGTGACCAAAGGCTTTTAATAATTCTAACATAAATGTTTCAATCAATTGTGTTCGAATAATTGTTATATATAAAAAGAAAAAAAAAAAATATCAACCATATTTGCATGTTTCTGTGACTATTGAAATGGATGCATTTGGTTATCAAATAATATATTGTCTTTGGCAATAGCAAAACTGCTCCTTTCAAAAGACAGTAACATAGCATCACGGCCTGTATTCCCCGAAGAGTTGGGCAGAGGTGAACCTATAGTACACCCACATTTGGCCAGTTATGTTTAAGTCCCATGTAATAGGGGGCGAGTCTATTGACATCAACCGGGCACAAATTCAGACTTCGGGCTGCTACTGAGAAATTCCAGATGGAAAAACCCAATAACACTTTGCCTGACCCGGGAATCAAACCCAGCATCTCATGTGCAGCAGTAGCGCTTGCGACCACTAGAACAACGAGGCAGTCAAAACACAGTTTGGAGAAAAAGTATTTTTTACGAGGCAAAGGATTATTCAAATAAAAAACACAATTATAATATGATTGTATTTTTCACAAAACACCGACAATCGAGGAATATAATATTATTATAATGTGAATTTTATAATATCACAATTAATTGATCACTTATAATTAAGTTCAGATAAGTCTTTTTTATCGAAAAATATATTGATTCTATCGAGTAGTTGTGGTTCGGTGACAGTTTTGGCGAGTTGCACGAACCCACTCTGCAGTACTGGGTGGATTAGTTGGAACCTCTCCAGCGAAAACGTCAGGACCAATTCCAGATATGCCATTAAAATATTTTGGAAGCAATTACGTTGCACTTCAGTATCCTGAAAAAGACTAATAGCGTTAAGAGCGGAATGTTAGGCAACAACCGGTCTCAGAAAGCCTGATCAATACAAAAATTTAATTGTAAGCTGTGAAAATCTCACTTAACCGAAACACAATCAGCCAATAACATTACTTGACATAATATTGGATAACAGATTAAACTCAATAAATAGGCTTTCAAAAACTGGGAGGAAGTGATCATTAGTGGAATATTTCTCACCTTGCTAATACTCAAAGCTCGTTGTTGTTCTATTTCTGGAGGTACGGGTTGCGGTGGTAATATTGGTTCAGCTACTTTAGTCTTTTCATATGACAGTCCATCACAGATCGTAATATTCACTTTACGAGTATCTATGTTATGATTTTCTATTATATCCGGCACACTGCCTTTCTTTTCCTTTATTGGAGTCTCTTTGTTACTCTCTGTTTCTTGTGGCAAATTACCATTTAAAGGCTTGTTATCATTAGCATCGGTGCTTTGGTCGTTATCTATATCAGTTTCAGGAGCTTCTTTAACTGTGTCTTCCTTAATTTTCTTATTTGATGGTATATTTTCAGTGTGAATCTCTACAGTGATTGATCCTTGACTATTTGCTTTGAAATCAGCGAATGTAAATGGTTTTGGTTTTTCGACACCCTCTTCTGGGGTAATATTAAAGTTTTCGTTGGTCTCAGGCGGTTCTTCAGAATTTTCGTTCGGTTCTTGTGCATAATACTGTTCATAATGAGCTGACGAATTATCACTTTCCGCGGAGCTACAAGACATTCTCTCTTTAATATCATGATCATCAAAGTCAGACACACTTATCAGATGTTTTACATAGTTGTGACATAACAACTCCCATGTATGTTTGAGGTCGAATATTTTTGTCACAAATCGATCATATTCCAGCGTCAAATTCAAAGTCGTTGTGTAATTGTGCAATATTATAGATATATCGGTCGATTTTAGTTTAAATCTGTGAACGCCATTGAAGAATATCTCGGTCAAAGCAATGATTTTGATCAACCACGAAGAGGTGGTTTGTTTGTATAGGTTGGCAGCATGATCCAAGTTGGACACTTTTTGAACGAGAAACTTCAATCCTGGCCTTGAATCAAATTGCATGGCTCTTGTGAATGACAGTTCCAAACTTCTTAGCAACAAGTCTGTGTTGTCACTGTTTAGGAAGAACTTGTAATTGCACACGTTGGAGCCTGTTTTCAGGCTATCTAGTAAGATACTGTTAATACCTTGGAAGACGTCGGACGATGCTTGGATGAGAACGGTGGCGATTATTTGAACCAATATTTGATGGGCTAACAATCCCACTACCAGTCCTCTATGAGGGATTCTTACGGTGTATAGGTCTGGATTAAGAGAGTTTACTGACTCTTGGAGATAAATCAGGAATATGTAACTTCGATCATCAATCAGCATCAAATTCTGGGAGGAATTCTTAGGAGTTATTTTAACATGTCCATCCCCTTTCAATTGTTCAGTTAGGAACACTTGTTGCGCCATCGCATGCAGTCTCACATTATCATTTACCGAACAATCCCGTCTTGCAGCCACTTTTACTATAGCTAAATCTCCATAGAAACTATTTGAGTTCTCTTTGAAAGCATAGGTCAGTTGCTTGAGAGGAGTCAAGCTAACGTTACACGCTCTGTGCAGACTTGTGCAAACGATTTCCCATTGATTGTCAGTTAGAAGATGTCCTGATGTTAAAATAATATGTCTTATGCATGACGCTCCTAGTCTAGCGATTGGTTCTTGTGGTTGAGCGATGCATTCAACTAGAATCAACATGATTTGTTTCAAAGCAAAAGTTGCTTCTACGCTCTCAATGGGTTCTATTTCCTCTCCATCACCTTTCTCATCGACTGTTGATCTTTCAATGTTTATTTGCTGTAAATGATGTAGGTACACGACAATAGTATCGGTCGTCATGCCACAGCATTGCTTGAAGTTTGGCATGACGCTGTCCCAATGAGTATTAACATTTGCAATTTGCCGAAGCCAGTTTTGAACTGTTGGCAGAAGAAGGTGGTTTATGCAATGCAGACCAAAATGAGTACCGGGGACTTCAACTGTGTTCCTTAACAGCTTAAATAAGGTTTCCATTGCTGCTGGTTGATTCTTCTTAGAACAAACGACAGTAGCTGAGATCAAACCCTCAATGAGGACGTACCATACTTTCAGTATGTTGCTTGGTTTATCAAGTTTCAAAAGGCAGTTATTAGTTGTATTCGAAGGAGGAAGACTTGTGGATAACTTTCTGTATGAAATGAGATCTTCTTCATAATGATCGTTGGAAATGAACTTGGTGATATCAAGAGAAGCACTGGGTATTATAGGGTCCACGACACACAACGGCATGTCTCCTTTGATTCTGTTACCCGTATTGAAAATAGGACATTTCGGCATATTGTACATCATTGTTAGAATATCAGCGCAACTTTCCAAGTGGTACAATGCCTCTCTACACATATCTACAATGACTTTCTCAGATTTCTCTTCACTGAGTGGTATGAATTTGCTATTCTTTGAGAATTTCAAGCTAAGGCTTGGTTTTGGTTGTGTAGGTGTTGTAGCTTTCTTTGGTTTGACTTCAGTAGCCTGAACTTCATCGTAGTGCAGTCCTTTGATATGACTTAAAAGGCACAGTATACAGTCAAGAGCTGCGTTTGCGAAGACGAGTGTGTTGTCTGTGCTGAGAAATACTTTGAATATTTCCAAGATGGCGGAGTATTGGTTGGAATTGTTGGCAGCTCGTAATGTGTTGAAGAGTGGTCGCCAACCTGATCTTATTTCCATTCTGTTTGTTTCCACGAATTCACAGATACAGGATATGATTTGTTCCTGTAGAAAATAAAAAAATATTAATCCTTTTACTTATCATGTTTTGTCTCTGCATAACCCTCAGGTTGACTGCTAAAAAATGCTTTTGTACAGTTTTTTTTTACATGCGCTTAAAGTGATAATCAACAAAGCCTGCTAAGACAATAATAAGCTTAGTTTTCATAGTTAGTATTAAATATTTACCTGTATATCGTCATCACATAGTTCCAAACAGAGAAGATTCTCGAAAGGCTTCAGCAAAGCCTCGTTAAAGTGGAAGTGTGGTAACTCTACTTGTTGGTTGAGTAGAGCAGTTGCACAGTCGTGCAGACATTGGATAGCTAAGCTTGCGATCTGGATGTCCTTGTGACAGGCCGCCTGTGGAATTTAAGAAAATTATGGTTCCGTGAGTTCATATTGTGTACTTTAGTTTTAATTAGTGTTTTTTTATATATGAGAGTTCATCATCTGCCTAGCCTTTTCCCAACTATGTTGGGGTCGGCTTCCAGTCTAACCGGATGCAGCTGAATACCAGTATTTTACATGGAGCGACTGCCTATCTGACCTCCACAACCCAGTGACTAGGTAACACGATACCCTTTGGTAAGACTGGTTGTCAGACTTTTGGGTTTCTAACTACCCGTAACGACAGTCAAAGATCTACAAATGACAGCCGGGACCAACGGCTTAACGTGCTTTCCGAGGCACGGAGGGGACTTGGTATGTAAAGATGGTCACCCATCCACGGACCAACCGCGGCAAGCGTAGCTTAACCTGATCGATCGACCCGTGCAGCTGTTATTACTTAGCCACAAGCCCCTATTTTTATATATGAGAGTTAAACAAAAGTTATATCAGTAAAGAGTAAAGACAGGAACAGAAGGTTTGAGAAAGTTAGATTATTTGTGAAATTGTTTAAAGTCTATATTTTCATGATATAGACAATAGTGATATACTACTTAGTACTTTTGTACTTAGGTGATGTAGAGTTGGGCTAGCTTAACCATATTTAGAACTACGATACTAATAGTGATATCAAAAATGATGCGTCAGCGACGCAATTCAATATCTAGATGTGTAGACGGCTACGAAAGAAGCTAACAAGTTGACGGTTAACGAGTTTAAAGTTATTGTTACCTGCATAAAGTGCGGTCCCACGACCGTCCATATCGCCATCCTATGCGCCAATGGCCTTGCAGCACGTAGACACCTGAGCGCCACATCGCCTGCGCGACACAACGCTCGCGCAGCCTCCCCGCCCGCGCCCCGCCCTCCACCTCCCGCGGCCCCGCGCCTCCACCACCACACGTTATTGTTAGCTACGTCTGCCTCCCATGAGCAGAACAACTAAGAGAAGATATTGATGGTTTGTTATATACTTACATCGAAAAAGAAGAAGACATTAATCAAAAACCTCTGAGAAGATCCCTCCGAGACCAAGGGACAAAATCTTTTGAAATTAAAATACTATATATATATTACGACTTTTTCAATTAGTTGGCGGAATTTCATAGGTCTAAGAATATTTTGTATAGCTACTAGATACCGATACATATTACGTTTAAAAATTTTCATCACATGGCCGTTATCTACGTATTCTGTATATCAAACAAAAGAACATTAAGCAAAAATGATTGCTGCATTTTATTTTTAAGGTAAAAAATCGCTGTATACGGCAATGTAATGCATTCAAAACATTGCTTTTGGGTGTATGCAACTGTTCGGAAGATTTTTTGTAAAAAAAGCTGAATCTTTGACCTTCAATATCTCCGTAACCAGAAGGTTCCTAGTACAAAAAAAAATATCACAATCATGGGGAGTACAAGTGACTCTTAATACACCCGTTTTAATCAATACTAAAATACAAAAGAAAACAACTTCTTACTAATCGATGTTGATGCGCCACAAGCCTTTGCAGCGATGCCTTCAGCGTAGGTAGCGTGGTAGTGGCTGCTAGACGCGTGAAGAGAGTATCGGCTGCAGCGGTCAACGCGCAGCATACTCGAGCCGCACCAGAACCAGTTATCACGTTGCCTCCCTTGGTAAGAAAGGAAAGGTAATGAGAATTTCTTGTCAATCCAAGAATTAGAAGAAATGGGAACAAAGACAGTATGAATTTTCTGATAAAAAAATTTTATCTTTATTCATCCACTCTTCTGGATGTGATTCAAGAAGTTCAAACGCATGTTATGTAGCGGGCTGAATGGAATGCTACCTGGTCGTGTACAAAATTATAGCTATCAACTACAGCTCATAAGATAATATCAAGCTTGGTTTTCCCAAAGGGTTAGGCAGAGAATCTATAGTATATTAATGACAGTTTTAAAAGCGAAAATGATGTTTTTACTTACTTCTTGTCTGCATGTTTCTACAATTTTCGCCACTGACATGTCATTGGTTAAATTGTTCTCGAACACAGGCTGCAAGAAGTTGAAGACGTCCACACTACGAAGAAACAAATCATAAAAGTAGGTCTAATAAGTCTGAAGGCTTAGAAAAAAAAGATAAAAAAAAATCTTTCTTGACTTAAAAAAGTGTTATTTATTACGTCTAAAACTCACCATGTTTCGTCATCTTTACCATCTAACCCCAACTTAGCATCAGCCTGTAGAATAGAAACGGTCTTATTCCTGCCAGTTTGCATGGTTACTATTGGAGTAGCATTGTTCCCTTGATGTCCGAACAAAGAATGCTCAAAACTGGACACGTATTGACAGGCTGCGAAAATATGCTCCCAGCATTCCGGAGCCTTGGATCCCAGTTCTAAGCCACCTATGGAAATATTATGTATAATTTATATTGTTTATAAAATCTTGATTCAAATTGAATCATAAGTAGGAAGAATTTCACACAAACTAGTCCCAATTGGGCGCCAATACTGTAATGGTGATCTTATACAGAGTGTTTGGCAGAACGTTGAATATACGAAAATGGTGGATAGGTGGGGTCATCTGCTACTTACTCAGCCTTAATGTATTTGGCCCTGGCCCCCTAGTTTTTTTTTTAATGCAAGTTGAAATTAAGATTTAAGTATTTTTTACATCTTTCTGTAAGTTTGAGGACTCGTAACTTTTTTTCTAGCTAATATCTGAATAAAGCAATAATTTTGTGAGAATCTGCCAACATTAAAGATTAAAAAAAAAACAGAAATACTGTCTGTTTTACCCATTTTTTAATAAAAAATACACTTTAAAGTTAAGAAAGTGGTGAAACTAGAAGAAAGCAAAACAATTTTTTTTTTAAATATCCAGGGGGCCAACGCCAAATAAATTATGGCTGAGTAAGTAGCAGATGACCCCACATATCCACCATTTTCGTATGTTCAACGTTCTGCCAAACACCCTATATAATTGGCGCCCAATAAAATACAATAAAAATATTTTACCTGTAATTAATATATCCAAAGACAAAGCATGTGTCGATAATATCTTGCCGTTCGGTGGCTGTGAGATTGCGGAGTTTGCTAGTAGAGCCAGTATGCTACTGCAGCGATTTTGTAAGCTCAAAGTATTGCTTACTCTTGCAGCCTGAAATGATAACATCATGAAATATAGATATTCAAATTGTGTTAAAAGGCCAAAAAATAATAGGTAAAAAAATATAAGAGTGGTTAGTTGCTAACTGTGAAAATATACAAATAAAATGCCATTTCACATAATAGCTCTATTCAATACCTTATGGAGTCCTTCAAGGCATTGAATTGTTAGCCCCTCCCAGGCAATCCGCTTCCTTTTCCCGAAAGTATTTATTTTCTTTGATATCATGCCGTGTAGTTTTTGTTTTTTGTTACCGTATCCCGATAGAGGAACACTTAACACCGTAACCATGGAATCCCAAATACAGGTTAATATTCTGAAAGAATACTGGTGTTGTAAAAGTCTGATAGAAAAAGTTTTAACACATACGTGGTTTTGTGTTTTTTTTTGTTTTTACCTTCTTGCCCAACGCAAACTAGCATCATGCTGCGGGGAGTCAATTGTATTATTATATAAACAAGATACTTCTTTCAACTTCTGCCAGTCAGACATAACTGGACTTTGATCCAAACCGCCAAGATCTGTCAAAATATACCTTGGTATTAAGATATCATCCAGATAAAAACCACTTTGGAAATTAAAGTATGCTGTTATTGGAACTTGAGATTTTAAGTTTCTGTATCATCGGATTACTCTTATTTTGTCTGCAAACTGTACAGAAAACATATTTTAACAATTACATATTAAGTTTGCACAAAATCATATCGAGAATATAACCTGATAAAAACCTTTGTTCAGGTCTAAGACACAGAAAATGCATTTACGTATCAGGATAACATTTTTGTTTTTGTATATGGTTATATAGAGTTGGCTATCTCAGGTTGAACGTTCTTACCTCACGCTCATTCATTTGCAAATCATTCACTTTTTCATTTTTGTATAATTTTAAATACCCATTTATTTAATTTTTCTGCATGTTTACATTGTCTACATTCAATTGCATAAGATAATGATAAGTGGAAGCGCGGAGTCTCCTAACACAAGCAATTCCTTGCTTAAAAGGTGATCTCCAATATTATTGTGTCTAAATGCCTTTTGTAATTGAAATAAACAATTTAATTTTATTTATTTATTTTACCTGACAGCAAATGTACTAGAGGATGGTCAGTAGTAGGAACTTCTTTTAGTAGATCAGTGGCAAGCACTTGTTGGTACAACTCTCGCAGCCACGTTGCCGACAAATACACCAACACACCACTGCCTTGTACTTCCTCTACAAACTCGTCTTCTGTGAGAGATACTTGGACCTTCTGTGGCAAATAAGAACATGTTTTTTTATCATTTTCTCAATTTTGATTAATAATAGCGACAAGATTAACTCACGCAATTAGTCACAGTGTACGTTTTGATTTAATAAGATATTAAGAACTGATTTCGTCCTTTAACTTCATTTCATATACTACACAATAAAAATCTTAAATTCATTAATTAATTTACTGACAGACAGCGTACAGTCTACGCACTGGGTGTAAAAGCATGAAACTTGTCACAAGAGTTCTTTTCATAATGAAAGGGAGCACTAAGGAAGGATTTTTGAAAATTCATCCCCAAAAGGGGTTAAATAGGACATGAAAGTTCGCCTTGATCAAACGTAAATTGGTAACAAACAAATCAGTCTTCACAGATACTCACACTGGGTTGATTATAGTAATTAGTTCTTCGTTGCTTGAGAGTCAGTAGTAAGGCCGCGTAAGTAGCTAGGTATACTCCATCTGCATTCATGATACAAGATGTAGCGGGTGGTTGAGCGGCGTTGTGTTGACAGCATTTTGATGCAAATTCTTGCATTGCTTCGTCCACCTGATAATTAAAATTAGCTCAATGAGGGTGTAATGTAAAGGATTAAATATTTTTGGCATCGAATTCGATAGCTAAATAAAATAGGCAATATTTCAAATTATTTAAAACATTTGAGTGATTTTCATCGAATTGATGATATTTCCGTTCCGCTAAAATATCTTTTAGGTGCAGTAATACCAACGGTTCAATAACTAACTGCATTGTTTTAATTGTTACCTACCTCGATACAAGTTCGGAGATTGAGCAGCTTTGGGAGAAGAGAGTTTTGCAGAGTTTTGATAAACTGCCGCGCGTTGTGTCTTTCCAAATCTACGTTACATTCTGTTATGGTGCATCTACAAACAAAGAATATGTTTTACATCTAAACTTAAACAAGAATGATGAGATTGTTGGAGTTGTTAAATCATTTAATACGTTCAGTGCCGGGAGCCCTCCTGGAAGGTTCACTTTAGCGTAAATGTAATGCCAGTGAAGGGTCCCTTGGAGAGTGCCCTGGAGGCATGGCGGCATGGCATATTAGCTCTACGAAAAGTGGCTGGACTGGAATGTTTTAAAGATATTGTCATTTGCCTTCCTAAATTGGCAATTACTTTGATATCAAGGTGAAATCCATCTACATTAATTCTGTAATTTCATCCTGATGTTCTTTTAGGCTCACTACAGTACTTTTGCTAGAATCAGAGTAATCCAACTTTTTCCATTTTTCATAGATAAATAGCTCCACAAATGAATCTTACCTTCCCAGGTTTAAAGTCTTCGGCACAGCCCTAGGTTTGTCATGAACTGTATTCTTGTCACTATCGTTTGATGTAGGGTTACTAGCTCTTGATGGTAGAAATACGTTGTCAGCATCAGAGTCCGCTTCTCCGTCGCTACCAGAACTTGCGTTTTCTGGACCAGATGTATCTACAACGTAAGTAGAGGGTGTAAAAAAGACCCATCACGAAGCCGTCATCTACGCATTCTGTAAACTAAGTAACTTTGTGCAAAAATAATTGCTGAGAAACGATTTTTATAAGCGCAATGTAACGCATGCAAAACATTGCTTATAGGTGCATGCAACAGTACAGGGATCGTGGGAGTATTTAAAGTTAAGTAATAACAGTTAAAGCTTGTTTTCGTAAAAAATAAAAACTTTCTTTATTAAATTTTCGTAAATTCATCCTCGTTCTATGTTGAGTCCGATTAATGTCTGTAATTTTTATGGTGTACATAATAAAGAATATTCTATCTTTTTACATGTATAAATTTATTTATAACATAAGTAGGTACACTTACCTGATGAATCATGTTCTTTTATTTCAGTACTTTGTAATACTGCCACCACATCCCTGGAACAAATACAAAAGACATGTTTTTTTGAAGTAAAAACTTCTTTAGGCACGTTGGGCGTTTTTGAGATAGGAAAAAACAATAGAACTCGCGACACTGTTACCGACACATCATTAAAAGTATTTCCTGCACAATAAAATTGTTCAAGTTTTCACTTCTGTCGGCACTCCCGGAGTGCCACTGTTTTTTGTAAAGAACTTATATAGGTATATTTACGGTAAGGTTCTATTTCTCAGCATAAATCATTGCATGCTTCCAAAGGGTAAAAGTATGATGCATTCTTATATTGGTTTTTATCCCATAGAGTAAAACTTGATTATTAACCCATTGATGGACACTAAACGCCTGGGTGTAATAACAATAAAACTTCTTTTGTGTCTCATTCAGTGTGTTCATCTTTGACAGTCCTCACGGCTAGTCAGAAGCCCGAAAGTCTGACAACCAGTCTTACCAATGGGTATCATGCTATCCAGCAACTGGGTTGTGGAGGTCAAATATGCAGTCGTTCCATGTAAAATACTGATATTCAGCTGCATCCGGTTAGACTAGAAGCCGACCCCAACATAGTTGGGAAAAGGCTAGGTAGATGATGATTTATCTCGTTCAGTGTCCTTCAACAGCTTATATATTTATTTCAATTGTACTAGGAACAGTTTCGTCCTTACCTGTAAGGGCTAGGCAATCTAGCCAACGTCTGATAAGTCAAAGGTCCCGTATAATCAGCATCGTGTAGCTTCGGCCAGTGACTCAGTATGAGCGTCGCTATCTCAGGCGATATATACTCTGTGGAGCCGGAACATAGCTTCTCCAGCGCGTCCAGTAAAGAGACCACACATTCTACTGCCGCGGCTACTACTTCTGGGTTACCGCTTCTACCACATTCTTCAATGCCGTCCATTATTCTGTAAATTTTAATATCATTATCATCATCATCAGCCTATAAATGTTCCCACTGCTGGGACACAGGCCTCCTCTCTGTGAGAGGGAGTGGGCCGTAATCTACCACGCGGGCCCAGTGCGGGTTGGTAGATGTCACATGTCTTCGAATTTTCGGCTCTAGGACATGCCGGTTTCCTCACGATGTTTTCCTTCACCGTTTTGAGAGCAGTGGTGATGAAATAATTTACACAAAGTAAAGCGCCTGTCTGGGTTCGAATCTACGACCTACAACTTATAAGTCGCGGCCGTTACCACTGGGCCACCACTGCTCTTAATTTTAATATATACAGGGTTACTGGTAACTCGACGTATTCCTTGCAGGACGTCATAGTAGGGTTAAAATGCAACAAATTAAGCCACCAAATGTTCTACCGAAATTCAGTAGTTTTTGAATTAGTTAAGAGTTTTAGTTTTTTTATGAAAAATCCCAGATTAAATCATTTGAAACCAATTTAAAAATGATTTACGGCGCGACTGTACTGAAATTTAAGTTATTATCATAGTTGACGCCGTAGCAGACCTTTGTTAATAATTAAAAGTTCAATAATGCCTAAAACTTTGGCAAATATCACTAACCAAACATTTAATTTTTTGTAATTTTTGCTATTACTTCACAAAAAATGTAGTCTAGTGCAAAAAAAAAATGCTACACCTGGTGTACAAATTACTAGGAAAATATCCTTGTCTTATCAGTTATTCAGAAAGGTATGATTGTCAATACTTTTGCATGTGTGCCAGGGAAGAGAAGAGTTTTATGGGGAGCAGGTAAAATTGCGAGACGGTCAACCTATTGTTTCGTATTCGTATTATTCGTAGTTTTTACCTGCGCTTGAACTCCAAACACTCGGGGAGCTTTGTGATTGGTCGCTATTGTTCTCTCGGCATGACAGGGGGTGCGATTTTGCAAAATTTGGTCGGCAGCGTTAGTTAGTTTCAACTCTACGTCGCGCAAGCTCGTGTTTTGTTACTCGCTATTTCCCTAACTGTTGCTGCGTATCTTGCTCTTGTGCTGTGCTGTGCCTTCATAAGCGCTGACTATGGCTGCATATTCTAATCCTGAATACGCTGACATAATGTACTGTTACGGACTTTGTGACGGTAACGCTGCTGAGGCGCGGCGAGAATATCAACTTCGCTTTCCCAACCGCCGACTCCCCCACGTTAGTGTCTTTGGATCGACTTATCGGCGAATATCTGAAACTGGCAGCGTCCAAAAAAGCAGGCAAGTTGACACTGGTTGTTCCCGGAGATACACGGCTGAAGACGAGGAGCTTATTCTTCAACGTTTTATTGACGATCCTAACACATCGACAAACATCGTAGCGCGTGAGCTTGGTATGTCACAGTGGAAAGTCTGGTCTGTAGTTCACTTGTCAGGCCGACATCCATACCATTACCAACCAGTCCAGTCATTAGAAGAAGGAGATCCGCCGAGACGGCTTGAATTTTGTCGTTTTATGCTAAGTGCCGACGCCGACAGCGAAAACTTTTTAAAAAACATTCTGTGGACCGATGAGTCATGTTTTGATCGTGATGGTATCACAAATTACCACAACTTACATTACTGGGCACCGAAAGCAGAAGCAAACCCTAAAAAACTGAAACCAACCGCATCCCAGCGAAGGTTCTCGCTTAATGTTTGGATGGGTATTATTGATGACAAATTAATTGGCCCACATTTTTTACCCCGAACACTAAATGGGGAACTTTATGAAGATTTCCTCAGAAATCATTTATCAGCACTGCTCACGGATGTACCGGAAGAAAGAAGAGCAAACATGACTTACCAACATGACGGATGTCCAGCCCACTTCCGAATCACAATTCGACAATTGCTGGATGAAAACTATCCAAACCGATGGATAGGGCGCGGTGGGCCGATTCCGTGGCCTGCACGAAGCCCTGATCTGACGCCGCTAGACTTTTACGTCTGGGGTCATATGAAAGATCTAGTTTATGTGACCCCAGTAAATTCAATTGAAGAACTAAGGGAGAGAATTACAAATGCGGCGGACCAGATGAGGGCAACAATCACATCAAGAATAACAAAAACCGAAGTAAGGAAGCGAATAAGAACATGTATTCGAAACCGAGGGCAGCACATCGAACAAGACGTGTGAAATGTGTGTAATTAAAGTTTTTAATATTGATTAAAAAGAATAATAATGTTCACGATTTTGTTTTTGATTTTTCGAATGATCACCTTTTTGTGAAACGCACGCCTGTACTAAATCAAAAACGATTTTCATAATGTAGTCCATGGTTTTGTATTAACTTTCATGCCTTTTTGGATAGCTGATAAGACAAGGATATTTTCTTAGTAATTTGTACACCAGGTGTAGCATTTTTTTTTTGCACTAGACTACATTTTTTATGAAGTAATAGCAAAAATTACAAAAAATTAAATGTTTGGTTAGTGATATTTGCCAAAGTTTTAGGCATTATTGAACTTTTAATTATTAACAAAGGTCTGCTACGGCGTCAACTATGATAATAACTTAAATTTCAGTACAGTCGCGCCGTAAATCATTTTTAAATTGGCTTCAAATGATTTAATCTGGGATTTTTCATAAAAAAACTAAAACTCTTAACTAATTCAAAAACTACTGAATTTCGGTAGAACATTTGGTGGCTTAATTTGTTGTATTTTAACCCTACTATGACGTCCTGCAAGGAATACGTCGAGTTACCAGTAACCCTGTATATATAAATATTTATAATCACGTTCTCGAAAACGGTTATAACGATTTCGATGAAAGTTGCAATATAAGGGTTTATGGAGGTGAAAAATCGATCTAGCTAGGTCTCATATCTGGAATAAATTGTTTTCTCTATTTTTACAGTTTCGGGAATGTGATACAACGTTGGTATACCTGGATGATATGTTTATTTTATTTTCACCCGAGCAAAGCTTGGTCGACCAGGTACTATTTATTAAATTAATACTATCCCCTACATTGTGGTTTTTGGCAATGATTACCCACAATTTCTTCAGTAATTATCGTAAAAAATTACTAGGAAATTATCACCTTTTATGAATATATAATAATTAGTGGTGTAACTGTCGGACTGCCAAGTCATAGGTCTTCGAATATAGATAGAGAGAGATACATAGAGTTCGAATCCAAGGCACGCACCTCTGACTTTTCGGATTCATGTGCGTATTGTATAATTACCACTTGCTTCAAAACCGGTGAAGGACATCGTGAGGAAACCGGCATGCCTGAGAGATATTTCTCGTCGGTATGTGAAACCAAGTCAGAGGCTCATGGGTGGCTTTAGAAATGAGACCAGTTACTCACTAATCACATGAAAAGAAGAAAAATAGTCGTGACTTTGTCGAATTATTTTGTATGAAAAAAGAAAAAGAAAAAATAAAATATTGAAAAATAATTCATATGCCATTTGATTCTTTGGCATAGTATCCTTGAGTTCTGGGGTATCAAAAGAAACACGTTGTTTATTAGATACAGATTCTACGATATCATGAAAAACACTTACAATCTCACAATCGCCATATCATCACTGTGCCTCTCGTGATGGTCCACTTTCTTCAGCAGCACCAGCTGGCACAGGCGCTTGGGGTTCTGCAGCAGCTCGCGCGTGCTGCGCAGCGGCTCCACGCGGTGCGCCGCCGGCGGGTACAGCAGCATGCGGTGGTACAGGGCCTCCAGCACCGGCCGCAGGGTTGACGTGGACCCTACTAGGCGAACTAATTGGTTTGCTATGCTAAAAAGTGGAAAATTTGAGTTTTTTAAAATGATGAAATAGTCGTAAAATCAAATACGTTTAGTAAGAGGTTGAGTTGGCCCACGTTCGCAGGGACGTAAAAATATCGCGGCGAGATTTTTTCACACACTAGATTTTCAACTCAACGTTCTGCTTTCTTTATTAGTGATTGATGTCTGCTAATTTGTCATGCATCAAGGCCCATAGGACGTTAGTATTACATTTGACTTAAGAAACTATATTAGTAGATATTAGATAACATAGAAAAATAAAAATCATAATAACAGGAAGGTTCAACAAGCTTTGTTGCCAACATGAAGCTTGGTAAACCTCCCCATTGTAGACCCATCCAGCCTCTCTGCAAAAATACAACAGTGTTTTTTTGACGCACTGGAAAACACTATTGAATTCTCGACGCTCGGCTTAACACCGAGAGTTGAAAATCCAGTGCGCGATAAATCCAGCCACGATATTTTTACATCCCTGCGAACGTGGGCTTACAAAATGATGAACTTTTTATTTTCAAAGTTTTACAAGAGCGATCTATGTCTACTCAAATATTCTTTTCTGTGCTGTCCGATTCCTGGGCAAATGGCTCCTTTTAGTTTTTAACAATCTTATAAACGAATATAAACTGTTTCCTACTGTACCTGTAAATAGCTTTAGCTTGTTTGCTGTTGAAGCTGGGCGCAGAGTTTAAAGCGCCGGATCCTCTGCCAGAGTCATCAACTAAATGACCGTCATGTTCTCTGAAATCATATTACAAGAGATTTTTGTCAAAATAAAACAACTATACAGTTAAAAGCTGTTCGAAAAATAGTTTGTAAAATCGTTTACGATTGCAATATTTGTGCTGGTTTCGTAGCTGTCCGGGAAACCCGTACGGGCCGTCTATACACGGGAGACCCGTACGGGTAGCGCCCGCAGTGCTCTGAAACGAGGGAGTAGAAGAACGTCTATGAGTGGCGTTGTACGGGCTCTACCCGGAGCGGGTCGCGTACGGATCAAACTATTCGCGTCGCTGTGAAACAATGTTCTAGGGCCTCAGGTGTGTCTCCGTTCCGGGAGCCCGTACGGGCGGCCCGTCCGGGTCTCCCGGACAGCTGTGAAGCCAGCTTAAATATGTGAACACGTGTCATATGCTTCATTTTTAATACTTTGTACCTATTCTAGTATGGTTATTTTATTCCAGGTAGGTACAGACGCCATTACATCAAGCTACCCGAAACTGTCAAATTTTCCCAATCAACTTTGAACCTTATTCTTTAGCGACAAAGTTGAATCTATTTAATAAATTTGACAGATTGTAGTAGCTTGATGTGCTGGCGTCTGTTTACTAACAGACGCCAGCACATCAAGCTACTCGCTAGACGTACTCGTCTCACTACATTTATATAATTATAATTAATGTACACAACATTTTGTAAAACATTTAAAAGAGTATTTAAATATGGAGTTCCTTGCCAATTCTTTTCGATACGAAACTATCTTTTTGAACGGGTAACTAGAATTAATTTTATTTTCTAGAAAATTTTGATATTCGAAAGTGCCTTCTAATAAATGATTTAACTATGACTTCTACGCGGATTAAATTAAACTTGTGGCTAATTTATTCTCCTACACAAAAATTTTCACTTGACACACAGGTTCCTGTGGCTAAATCACTGTAAGCAGTATTAAAATGAAACAAACATTTATTCAAAATAATCTAGTGTCACAACTTACGTACCTTGATTTGATATTCTTGTCCACTCTCGGAGTTCCTAGAAAGGAGATTAGCGATGGACAGAACTTCTGCCAGAGGAACGTGGTGAAGTGCGAGTTGCCGCTCACTCGCTCCGACAGGCTTGACATCAGGGTCAGCAAGCAATCTAGGAAGAACAGCGCCAGTGGGTTCTGTTTTGGCGTCCTGTGGATTAATCAGGCAAATTATTAGTTACATGAGTAGGAAATAAGGAACCATTACTAAAAAGAGACTGCAATTTTGAATGAGAGGCATGTTTTAGATGGATTGATAGATAGAATACTTTTATAAATCTCTCATTAAGAAATTGTTGGCTTGGATGGGTATAAAAAAAATATTATTATTTCCATCGTTAGTATAGTTAAGGTTAAAATAAAGTCTGTAATTCTGCCAGCACCATTTCAAGTCATAAAGTTATAACATATTGAAACTGGCCCTCTTCTACACAGTTTCGAGGTTAAAATTTATTACAAAATTAATCGTTGTTGATAAAGTTAGTGGAATACTTACAGTTGGGTTTCAGACAGTCGGCTGCATAGATATTGAATGACTGGAATCACTTCGCTGTAGCAGCCCACGGCCACTATGTGGTTCCTGCCCAGAGGAGAACCCTCCGACAGGAGTTCTTGGCACTCTTCGTCTAAACGAAAGAATGCATTCAGAACAAGATAATAATATGCCAACAGTATTACATTATCGTCTCTAACTAAAGCCGTGTGCACTTTGGAAGCGTTTTCGTATGAATTTGACTCGTGCGAAAACGCGTCCAAAGTGCGCACGGCCTAAAGTATGATGTTGATAGCCAATAGTCGAGTGCTCTCAACTCTTAACACCGCGCGTTATGTATTTGCTACCAGTAGATATATTAAAGAATACTGAGTGTTAATTTCAAACACAGTTTCAGTCTCGTAGATAGAAGTTGTCTAGATCGGGAATCTCATTCGGGAGAGGTAAGTAGTTGTTCCTCCATGGCGTGTAGCCTTTCGTCCCATTGGTGACTACGTGCTAAAAGATATGGAACCTAGGATTGCCATGAATAACAAAGTATTCAGAAACATACCTACTACGTATAAACAAATAAAATGCGACCTGACCCTGACCTGTATGAAATAGTAGATTGTTATACAAGGGTCGAAAGGAATTGATGACTTTCACCTAGGGATGTTAAAAAATAATCGATTTTTATTTTAATCGATTATTATTTTCTAATAATCGATTTTTTATTGTCGATTTTTATATTCATATTAATCGATTTTTAGTAAATCGATTATATAAATTACGTGTTTTAATCGATTTTCAGAAACAGCTTGTATCTATGAGACGGATGAAAAAATCTAGTAGTAAGTTTCAATTTTATAAACAGCGCCGTCTATGCGTTGGATGAAAAATCTCGAATTAAGTTCATACGTATAAGTTGATTAAATAAAAACGGCGCCATCTGTAGGCATTTATTTTTTATTTGATTTATATTTTAGTTTTTGAGACAATAAGTTTCTCATTTTGTTGGGATGCTCATCATTTAATTTTTATTAAAATAAATAAAACGTTTAAAAGAACTAAAATTTGTTTCAATAATGCTATTTGGTTTCCTGATTCCTTACCTTGAAATTTTAAAGGAACCTTTGATTTTTAGTTTTGAATTGGTTATTTTTTTATTCATATAATTTTATTTTATTTTTTATCTGAAAAATTATTATTATGAATCTCTTAGGTTTATTATTGGAATTTGAAAAGCATGTTTTTTTAAATAATACAAAAAAATCGATTTTTTCGCAGAAATCGATTATTTATTTTTAATAAAATCGATTTTTGACAAATCGATTAATTTTGAAAAATAAAAATCGATTTTTATTTAATCGATTATTTCCCATTAATCTCACATCCCTACTTTCACCCGTGTTAAACACTCTATTTTTCATTTCGAATATAAGGAAAGTAAAAAGTTGTAGTTTTTCTAAAATATTAATGACATGAGTATTCTAGTACCTATTAGTCTTTTTTTAATTTGAAATATGGAACACACGCGTCACCGCCGCGGGTTGTCCCGCTTAGGTATTTTTTTCATACTGGCTGTTTATACAATGACAAGACTGCAGATTTTTTTTAAATCAGTATTTTTCAATAAGGGGGTACCTATTACACCATCATATCTACGATCACAGATTCATGATCAAAGACATAACTAAATTGTAAAATAGACATAACATGTGTAATTTGTGAGCTTCGTAGATAGGGATGTGATATAATATGATAGTGTAATATCCCCCTAAGGGGGACATATCCATAATAAATGTGTATTTTACAATTCCATTATATCTTCGATCACAGATCCATGACCACAGACTGGACAGTGTAATACCCCCTTAGTAAAAAATTTCGTAGCCATTCCCGCCCTAGAGAGGGAAGCAATTACTATGACTCTTTCCCGCCCAAGGGTGGGGATCAGCGTCTTACACCCGCTACTCGCATCAAACAAACACTACTTTCCGAGTATGAGAAATGAAAAATTAATTATTGCATCTAGTTATGAAATTGCTTGATTTCTGTTAAAAACCACTCACCTAACTGAGCGCAGTACGCCCTCAGTGCTTGAGCAGCCGCAGCTCTTGCAGCTGCCGCCACATGCGGCGGTGCAGCCGCGGCCTCCCCGCAGCGACCACACGCCCACACGCACAAGCGACCGTTGAGAGTACGCCGCGGAGATAACGCCAGGGATAGATACATGCGGAAGATTTGGACCTGGTAATTTTTTTTGAAGTCTTTTTAAACAGGAAGTAAATACAATTGTACAGGAGTTACATTTAGAAGATATTACAGATCAAGAAAAGTCCTTGAAGTATTAATCACGCTTGACCATCTCCCCAATTAATGAGTTCTTACCTATAGATCCTGATAACGAGAACTTTGATTAACTGAGGAAAATCTAAGTAACTGTATCATACTTCATTCTTATCCGTATTATAACTTCTTATCTTATAACAGCTAGTCTTCAAGGATGTTGATAGATGATAATTATAATGACTGTTTTTTCTCTTTTGAATTACCTACTATATAATGCCCTAACTTGATATTTTAAACTGAGTAGTAACTAAAGTATATGGTTTTACCTGTGTATCAGGTAGGTGGTACATAACGGAAGCGGTAGCGCAGAGTAGTTGAGAAGGCATCCATAGTGAGTCATCTTCAGGCTCGATTCCTCTGTGGAACCTGTCATCTCGGAGTATTTTCTGTAAGATAGAAGAATAGTCAATTCTAAACCGACAAGTAGTTTAGCAGGTCCAACCACTCGTTAAAGGAACATTGGCATTACTAATTCAAGGCTTTTTGCGCGGCATATGGGTATCTGTATTGACCTAGTTCTAGTTCTCGATTCGTCGATTTAATAAGCGGGACATCAGGATTGACTCCGTTTGAAAGTGTCCCATATGGTATGAGTGAGAGCATAATATATATACGAAAAAGTTTTTCAGCTTATAGTAGTTTACTGTTTGAGTTGGATTCTACAATTGTAAACCATTTAACTCCATTCTCGGCGTCGGCCTTTCTCATCCAGTTGCTATCCCGCACATATCGTTGCTCCATCAAAGGGTGCCCTACATTACAATTGCCAATAAAAAGATAACTTACATGGAACCCCTGTAGGGCGTAGGTGACCAGGCGCGGCCGCTTGGTCTCCAGTGCAGTCTGAAGAGGTGAGAGGCACGCGCGGCGGAGCTCGTATGACGCACGACGTGCGTTGTTTTCTTGCATGCATAGTAATTCTACACAAAAACAAACGTCTTCTGTTAATACTTACTCCTTTAAATTATCTAAGCATATATCTGTAATATCAGCTTGTAACTTTACAGGGTAAAAGTCTCTTCTCATACAGAGGAAGAACGAACATTGATCACCACGCCTACTTAACTTGTTAAACGTCTTAAAAGTTCCAAGAAAAAAAAAAAATGTTATTAACAACGTCATACATTCGCCGTAGTACGTATCTTGTACAGTTTATTGATGTAGCTCAAGCTTTTGGTAAAGTTTATCAAGACCTTGTAAGTAAACAAACACAAAAGTAAGTAGGTATTTGCTTTCGTTACAGTTGGCAAATATTCAAGTATTTTAATTAACTGTACAAGTCGAATGAGACACGCAGAAGTTTATGCAGAATTAAAGAATACGGCGATGGAGTACCTCAAGGGCGTGTTTTAAGCCTGGTTCTTTAAATAGGTTTCCAGATCAAACACTAATAAGGAAGGTAGAAGAAACATTACTAAAGAAGCCTACTGATAATGAAAAGAATAGAAAATGCTTAATGCAATACCTATACCTTCATATAGTTATACTAAGTGTGAGACAAAAATGGCCTTCACATAAATTATTAGGTAAATCAGATTGATAAAAAGAAGGACTGAACTACTGAAGATTACAGCTGCTTGTAAAAGGTGAATACAGATTGTTTGGCCCAATATTAAGTAAGATAGTAGCCACGATCTCGCCACCATTAACGTAACAAGTAGGTAATAGCAATTCGTTAATTAACTACCAAAATGTTATGATTATGATAAGTAGTAGTTTTATGTCACCATATGGTAACGAAATAATAACATAGGAAGAAAGTCTCAAAGAAAAAGCTATAAAAACTAACAAGACCTATAAACCTGCATTTCCGATCACGACGCGGTGACGGTCATTATTGCAAGTATTGATTAGTGTCTCAACTGCACATTGGGCAAAGTATATACCTAACATTTTCTACATAACTTAGCGAACTCGAAAAAAAGAATCACGGAACGCAGCTAATTAACATGTTTACCTACCTAGTGCATCCTGACATGATTTCCTGAGAGCCGTAAACTTTACTCCCGATGCTTCCTTGAATATGTCCTGGAGAAGCTCCTCCATTTTAGCACGAACTTAACATATGACAATAACTCACTTCCCTACATTTACAACACACAATCGGTTCACATACTTCCCAAACTAATTAAACTTCGCGAGGAACAATATTGGAAACTGAAATGTTTAGTAAAACATGAATAACTGCGAAATAACGTTATTTGAGTGGGTGGAAGTGTGTCTTATCTGAGTTGTACGTAAGCACAGCGACGGAGCATGCTCAGTGCGGGAAATCAATACTTCCCGAACGACGTAATGTTTGCGAAAAAACTTTACCAACAGGTGGTTTGGTTGGTATATTCACTTCACGTAACTTATGTACTTTATTCTTTTCTATGTCGTTGGAAGATACATACTTATTCTTTAGAGAATCTGGTTTTTCTTAATTACTTCACCTTACTTCACTTTTGTTTTCTTATTGTTCTACTTACTTACTAATAATAAAATGTATCGTTCTCCGTTTCTCCTAAATAATTAATGACCAGACTACTAACAAGGGAATACCTTTAAAATATTATGGATACCTTAGTAGACTATAGACTATTCTACTCTAATAAATAAAATATTAAACTATGGCTAACTTTTAGCTTTGAACTTCATTCTACTACAATTCTACAAGCCAATGTTAATTCAGATGTTGATGCAGCTAATTCAGTTAGCCTAAAAACTCGCTTACAGACAAAATACACTCGGGAGTCTATTTTCTTCTACTAAACTACTTTTCCAAATTACACTAGAAACATTTATTTCAATTAAATATTTCCTATTGGAAAATTCAGACCCAAATAACCAATTAATAAACTTATAGGCAAGTAACTAAGTGATGTGTGATTTTAATATTTGCAAGAAAATATAATAAAACACGACTGCCGAACGAAGGTATCCTAAACACCTCTGCCTTTCCCTTCGGGGATACTAGCGTGATGAACTAACGACACAATGACATGGTGAAGTAAATAATTAAACGTACATTAAAATACGCATCATTTGAAAATTGTAGATTTTGTTTGGTTTTACTAGTGTAAAATATTTTTTTAATTTTCGCGGAATTCTTGATAAATTGTATTGAATTGCCATTTCAAGATGGTGACAGCAGACTGACAAAAAAAAGTTAGTTATCATTTACGAAATGAGTTTTCTACATAATTTACTTCTCTATGTGTAACTACGATTTTCATTAATGATTACTTTGATTTTATATCGATTTTTAGATGGAATTTACTTAGATATGTTATAATATTTTAACATAATATTTTATTATGTTGGAAAATATTCGTTCAGAAACCATTTTTTTTTGTTCATGGCAGCATTTGATACATTTGACATTTTGTCTTTTGACTTGAAGGAACGACGAAAAATAGAAGAAAAGCTGTCAAAATAGTCTTGAAAAAATGGTGTCTTGGAGTGGTATGGGCCGATCTTTCGGCATAAACTTGTTTAAAAACCACACCAAATCACTAAACAGTGTCCAAAATGTAACCTTTACAACAAGTAAAACTTTAATGCATGGGCATAAAACTTTCGTGCTACAGCCCTCCAGGTAAAGATCGTTTTCAGTGATTACCTAACCAATTTTTTGGCTCAATGTTTGTTATTTTCCTAATAATTTGTAACTGTTTAAAAGTACATGTTCAGAAATGTCAAAATCGCAGTATTTTTATTATGGTTCTAGTTTGTTTTAATAATAGTAATTTTCTAACCTAAACTCTTGGTTGGCAGATGGCAATGGCACAAGTTCAAGGATATGTTCCATTTTTACACCATGCTGGGCCTGATACCGGTTGGTGCTATCATGTTCTACGCCAACGTGTTCATCGGACCGGCCCACTTGTGCCCAATCCCTGATGGCTACGAACCGAAACACTGGGAGTACCACCGCCACCCAATTACCAGGTTTATCGCGAGGTACATTCATCACAGTCCACAAGAGGTAACTGTCCCTTGAAATATTTGTATTTAAAGATTTGTTGCGCTTGCAAACACTAGACCAATGAGGCAGTCAACTTACAAAAAAAAGTCTGCATAGCCTTTTCCTAACTGTGTTGGGGTCAGCTTCCAGTTTACTACTGGATGCAGCGACTGCCTATCTAACCTCCAGAACCCAGTAACTACACACAATGTTAATATAACATAAAATTATTAGTTAGATTGTATTTTTTTATTTTTCGTGTAATTTTTGCCATTGGAACGCTAAGAAGATGATAGAATACAGGGTGGCAGGGACATCGACCATGAAACCATGGATTCAGTACATGATTCTGAAATCCCCTTTTTTGCATTGAAATTTTTCATTGGTTATTTTAAAAAAATCAGCTGCTCCATATATTTTGACCGCGTCAGTATCGCACTTTTCTATGAAACAGCTGATTTTTTTAAAATAACTGATGAAAAATTTCAACGCAGCGTCTTTCAGAATCATGTACTGAATCCATGGTTATGGTTTCAGTTTTCGCGTCGATGTCCCTGACACCCTGTATAATTATGTTATATTCTATCTATCCTATGTTATTTCTATTCTATTGTATGACAATATTGTAATATAACTTGATATTGTAACGACAGTTCTCCATACTAATAAAAGGTGAAAGTAACTGTTTGTCTGTTAACTTGCCACGCTTGAACCACCAAACCAATTGTTATGAAAATTGACAGATAGGGAGCCTGGGACCTGGAGAAGGGCATAAGGCTAATTTCCATCCTGTATATTTGTATTAAAAACAAATAAATGCTGACAAAGCCACGGGCAACACCTAATTGTATTACGTATACTGCTTCGACAGACACAGAATTATTCTATTCTCTTTTCTGTGTGGAATTTTCACAGTAAGGTTTCATAAACTTGACAAGGTAATGAACCAACTCACAAACAATAATCAGTGAGTTTCATAAATTCCAACCATTATAAGTTAATAATTAATCCAATTAAGGGCTGGTTTTTCAATCGCCAGTTAACTTTTATCCGACTAATAAGTTTGTCTTTTTGACAGTTTTCGTTTGGACAATCTGTCAAAACGTCACATTTATTCTTCAGGTAAAAGTTATCTAATTATTGAAAAATCGGCCCTAAGTCTAGTTAATTTGGATTGTTTTACAAAAATATAACAAAGATACCTAAAAATGCATCCTTTACGTTGAATATATTTTTCACCAGCACCATGGGTTACAAGGCACAAGGTTTTCAGGGTTAAACTACTCTCAGGGAACCTAACGAGATATAAAAAAAGTTAGTTATATGCGCGTTTGATATGTTTGATGTTGTTTTTGACTGGGTATAGACAGGGTGTCCAGTAAATAATAGATAACCTTGAAATAACATATGAATCGTATAAAAGCAAAACCAGCAATATCCACATAATTCGAAATTGACATTTCGATGGCGCGATAAATGAAGATATTGCTACATTTATCGCGCCATCGAAATGTCAATTTCAAAATTATGTGGATATTGCTGGTTTTGCTTTTATACGATTCATATAATAGATGACCGTATGACCGTTATGACCGTTCTAAAAAAAATACAAAAAAAATTATAGTCCGCGCAATCCACGAAGACGCGCCCCACTCCACTCCGCGCCGTACTAGAGTTCAGCTTACAGTACAGTAATCGCGGAGTGGGGCGCGTCGTCGTGGATTGCACGGACTATATATCGCAAGTAGTACCTAAGATTTTTAACTAACTTTTTTTTCTTTTTCTTCACCACCACCACAAATGATTGAACTCCATCGGTTATTTGTTGTTGTTATATTGTAAGTACATTGACAATGCCGACAGAGAAGCAGCGAATAATGTGACTAGAAATTGCCCAGTATCTTTTTCAAAAATATCGTATCGTATGTACTACATACTTGGAAAATATAATTTTATTGTATTTTTTTTAGAACGGCCATGGGTCTATTACTTGTTATTTCTAGGTTATCCATTATTTACCGAACACCTGTATAGTGGTTTGATGTGAACATGATAGGATTGTTGTTTAATTGTGTGTTGAACTGGAACTCGAAAGCTTGTTTGTTGCCATTTATGGGAGAACTTATTAAAAGTTTCTGTATCCCTACAGAGATTGCTATTATAATTTGATTATTTTTATCTTTCCAACTAAGCTCTTTCTAATAAATGTACGTTCGATCGTTTTTTTCTGTTGAAATAGCACACACAAAAATTTAACATACCTATCAATATAGAACTCATGATTAAATGTTTAAGTGTATTGCCTGCTCTGTCAAAAAACCAAACCCAAATTAATACTAGGCTGGATTTAAATAAATGTAATTTATTGTGATATTTGTCTGTTACAGGACTATGAGAAATTCATGCACTTCCTTGATGAAGAAAAGCAGAAGCAGAAACTTCGCGCGTTAGAGAAGCAAATCATTAAGAAGATGGGAGAGCGCCAGGACTACCAAGCCTACTATTACAAACCCATGGTCAACAAATACCTTCGCATCAACAAGAAGACTGGAGAAGAAATGTATGACCGTGTTGGTGATGACTTCAAAGATTAATAGCACTGCCAACATAACGGATGTTGACTCTAGAGTATATTTAGTAATCAAGTGAATTGTTACCATATTTCAGTGTAGATAAAATAAATTATTAATTGTTTCTTAACAATTTTATTTTGAACAACAATTCAATTTATTACATCTGGCAACCCAGTAGTGCTATTATGTGATTTTTATTTAATTACTTTTTTTTTGCACCCAAGTCTGTCTTTCTATTATTGGTTGAACTGTAATGTACTAAAGATATTGGGTTTAAATAAAACAGTAAGGCTTATGGTAACATTGTTATTTATTTTACAGGAAATTTCTAACGATTGACAATAATAAATTCCGACTCGTGGAACCCTTACAAAATTAATGTCAACACTTACCTAGCAGTATGCTAAATGCCTGATATGATGCTACTTATTTAACTTTAATGCAGTTAATATTATATATTTATGTAACTGTGGTCATATGGATTCTGTAGAAATAGGAAAGATTTGTCTATTGAGGAAAATTATTTTAGTTATCCACATAGATGGGACTAGTTATTTTGAACCATGAAGATTTAGAATCATTCAAGAGAGCGTAAAATACTATGGGAAAATCACATCTTTATTAGAATTTAATTAATACATTTTTAATTTCAGTTTTGAAACAGTAACTCATTTTGAAATTAGTAATCAATTCTAATATAAGCTTCATCTACGGACAAACTAAGAACGACGAAAACTACATAATAAATAAATTCTTCGGCGGTGCTGTATGCACGAAGCTCTTAACTATACTGTTACACAATTAAATTACAAAACGATATGATTTCATTATCCCGTTCTTTCAGTCTTCGCAGTTTGTAGAGTTCCAATTATGACCCAACAACTATGTACTTAAATTGCTTCTCATAATAACATTTTTTTGACTTTAAAAATATTTACAACATTCCTAAGTTAAATAACAATTTCGATTTGAAATTGCAACTAAGCTAGATAATTATAACAAAATTGTAAAAATCAGTATCAAAGCGTAAACACAATCATCATATCCGATCGAAGTAAAAAAATAAAATATAAACTAACAGTATCTAATTTATCGTAAGTAATGGACTACAATAGACTGTTAGATATACGCTATTTAAAATTGTTTTTACGATTTCTCAATGATAACAATTTTCAAATCTAAAATTTAAGACGGCTACGAGTTTCTACAATGTAAAATTTAAACGTTTTAATTCTATTTGCTTTTTTCTTTCTCAGCTTGCGCGGCGAGCTTTGCTTCCTTTTTGGCTTTTTTCTTTTCCTCCTTCGCTTTTAGTTTGGCTTGTTTCTCTTCTTCCTTAGCTAATAGTTTAGCCTGTCTCTCCTCTTCTTTAGCTTGAAGCTTAGCTTCTTTCTTCGCCTCCTTCTCCGCCTTAAGTCTCATCTTTTCTTCTTTCTTTTTCTCCGCTATTTCGTTTTTTCTATTGTCAGTACTTTCATCCTTTTTGCTTTTATCTTCCTGTCTTGAATTTTCGTCATCTTTTTTCTTTTTATCTTCTTTTTTAGGTTTTGATTTGGGGTTATCTTTTTTCTGTTCAGTCTCTTTGCTGTGATCTCTGGAATCGGGCGGGTCGTCGTTATTCGAAGGTTTTAGTGGCCGGAAGAAGTGTTGTTTGTCCTTTTGTGGCGACGTTTCTAGTTGCGTTACAATTTTCTGGGCACATCTGAAAAAAAAAAAAGTTTTAATATAATTTTTCTCGTCTTAAAATACAATATAGATCAGCAGGTACTCTGCGAGTTTTGCGACCTACAGAGTTAAGCAAATCTCAGATCTCTCCGGAATAGTAGATTTGCTGTCAAATCTCATTCTGTCTCTCTTGTAGGTATTCAGGGATTTTTCCCTATATATCCTTATCAAATTAATCCTTGTACCTATCTTAAGGAGGGTGCTCTAAGGTAGTTGCTTTTGTCTGTTTGTTTTATAGATACTTATCGATACCATCAATCACGTCTGTGAAGCTTTGCCAACTACTTAGTTCAATTTTGCCCTACAAGTTTCATTATTTTTTTGGTGTAAATAATTTACCTTATTCTAGTAGAAGCGGATGCAGCAGCGGCACTCTCTCTTCGTCCCTCGCGGAATTCCCTCTGGAACTCTCTGATAGGAGGTAGGCGACCCGAAGGCTCTCCTGCCGCAGGGCCTCCCGTGTAGCTATGAACTTGATAATCTTGTAACCGGGCCTGTGTAGAGAGATTTTATAAGTTTATAATGTGTAAGAAAAAAAAACAAGAGAAGCTTTTGGTTAAAATGTTACAGTGCAGAATATCTCAAACAATTAGGTATCTTTGTTCATAAAATGCGTAGATAAGGTGTTGTAGAATTATATCGAAGTGTGGTAAATTGATTTGCAGAAAGATAGTGAATCTTCAGTAGGTATATTTTATTCGTGTTGATCAAGCTTTTTTTTTTAGTTATGGCATCTCATAGTTGACCTCTGAGATCATGACTACTTAACCGGGCTACTACACTTCAGAGGTTATTCAACTATGCTAATTAAAACTAGGTGAACGCTCGCTAAGGGCACCCCCTGTGGGGTACGAAACTCTGCTTAGGGCGTCAACCGGAGGGAGGACATCAAGGATGGGACGGGCTGGGTTCAAGCTATCTTGGACCCAAGTTGGGTACCTATCTCTTTTTGGAGCTAAATAATACGTAGTTAAAAGTAAATAGGTCGAAGAATTAGTGATCATAATAGTCCAGTCACAATTACGGGCAGGAAAGCTTAGCCCTAGATCCTTCATACGATTCTCTAAGCCTCATTTTTGGCCTGATGAAGGTTCATCGAATAATTTAGTGTTCTCGGACGTAAATCCCTATGTTACTGAGACTGACCAGTTCATAAGTACTGCGCTGTATATCAGCTGGGGGATCAAGAGGTTCTGTTTTTTCTAAAGTTAGGGAAATTTATTGATAAGCAAAATGATTATGAACTTAAATTTAAATCACATTAATCATCCATTGACATTTGTATAAAACGGCTATAACACGGCCAGTTGACACAGCATGTCAAGGTTACTTAACAGATAATTTCCATGACTGTAGCTGCTGGTACTTATATTACCTTCATACTATGATGCTGCGAGCGTCTCAGCGAGTTGGAGGCAGGTTGCCTGGCGCGCGGCGGCACTGACGCCCTGGGCACTGCGCCCAGGCATGCGCCCCCACACTTGGCGCCACCACATAGTTTCGTTGAACAGCTGCTGGCGACGTTGCCTCCGCTATTCGAAGACACAGAAGATACTCCTGGAATGAGAGAAGTTGGATAAGTTTTATACTAGTGACTGATTTAGTAACTAAAGGCATGATGGCTAGGTAAGTAACCTATGCAGAGTCGTGTAGGTATAGAGATAGGTACAACAAGGGTTTGATAGGTTGCGTTTATCTTTTGTTAATTTTGTATGAAAAGCACATCTAGTCATTAGATACAGTACTGCAAGTAACCACGCTAGATAAGAGGGTTGGTATCAGCAGAGCCTGTAGGTAAACTGCAGCTTTCATAACGCAGCTGTGTGGCGTGAATGACTAGTCCGACTTGTGTGTGACGACACACCCGCAATATAGGTCCTTACACAGTTAATTTACCTCTGATTTTGCACCACTATCAAAATTTTCGTTGCAATATGGTTGCTGCTTCCTGACTTGCTGTTTTGCTGTCAGAGGTAAATAAAATAACTGTGGAACTTCCACAGTTCACCCTTCCTTCCACGGTGGAAGGACTGTAGCATTATCAGAGTTCGACAGGCAGTGCCGGTTTTAGCAATACGCGCCCCGGGCGAGATTTCTGTGGCGCTCCTTACTACTCTTGGAGAGTAGAGGGGCGAATATTTTTGCGTTTGTTTTAGTTTGAGGAATAGGAAAATGCAGGATGCTTAAAAAATTTCAGCAACCCGCCACAGAAAACTTGGGATTTCTTTTATGCAGAAAAATTTGAGAATTAAGACTTCAGAGAAAGCAGGGTGCAAGAGCTGCAAGAGCGAGCTCAATTTTTTTTAGCACCCCTCCGCGTCTTTTCTTTGGCTCATTCATATGAAAATAGTACTTACCTAAACTTTGTCGACTTGTACAGAAAAGTTTGAAAAAAACATAACCCTGTAACCATAAAGAAAGAGAAATAAAAGGCTGGTGGTTAGTGTTGGGCGCCCCTTCATGTATGGCGCCTTGGGCGGGTGCCCATGTGCGCCCTACCCTAACGCCGGTACTGTGAGGGGATATCCGGCGCCCTGGGTGGTCGCCCAACTGCACTCTACCCTAAAACCACTACTGTCGACAGGTACAGTTATGATTGACGTTTGAGGTTTTTGTATCCCTTGCTTTGGTCTCGTTTCTGTAGCGGTTCATCGAGCAGGAGTAACAAAATAACATGCACGTCCTAATTGGTACGTACCAGAGAGGGAAGACTCGCCACTGGTAACGGAGTAGAGCGAGGCGGAGGCGGGCACAGAGCGTGCGCCCACCGAGTAGCTGGACACTGAACCTGGCACGCCCCACGACTTCGCGCTACCGCTTGACACCTGAAATGTAAAGAAAGTAGGATTATAATGTGGTAATGCGAGTTTCGATGGGAAATGAATTTAGGTTGCTAAAGACATCATTCGTAAAAGAATGAAGGGACGGCTGTTCTTGCAGGTTAATGCTCGAATTTTTAAAGCCATCGTCGCGTCTTCAGTGAATTGCTGATGCTTGTGTAAGTATATTGCTACGTACGCACGGTTACACATCAAGCTAAACAAATCCAGTTTATACTGATCTCGCATTGTATAGGATTTCCGTACAATACGAAGTCAGTTTATACTGGAAATGTATAGCTTGATGTGTAGCCGTGTGTACTCATGATTTCTGGCGTTCTAAGTTTCGACATTACGTTATAGGTAGGTCTAGGTACCTTATACTGTCAAAGGCCTGAAAGTATGGGATCATACAAATTAACAACGTCATTATAAGTTATGGCGCCTGTCGCTGGACCTACAATGGCAGCTATTGAAGATTGGTGTCATCATCATCAGCCTATAAATGTTCCCACTGCTGGGACACAGGCCTCCTCTCTGTGAGAGGGAGTGGGCCGTAATCCACCACGTGGGCCCAGTGCGGGTTGGCAGATGTCACATGTCTTCGAATTTTCGATTCTAGGACATGCCGGTTTCCTCATGATGTTTTCCTTCACCGTTTTGAGAGCAGTGGTGATGAAATAATTTACACAAAGTAAAATGCCTGCTTGGGTTCCAACTTACGACCTTACGTAAGTCGCGGCCGTTACCGAAGGTGTACGGACTTTTAATAGCCTAGTAAGAAAATCTATCTTCTTAGCTTTTTCTCGTAAAAAGAACCAAGTTCTTAATAATTAATTACAATCATGTCTATCAGTTGGTCAAAAAACAAAATTTTTGGTCGTTGGTCTCGTTGGTCTAGTGGCTGCAAGCGCTACTGCTGAGCATGAGGTCCTGGGTTCGATTCCCGGGTCGGGCAGTGTTATTGGGTTTTTCTATCTGGAATTTCTCAGTAGCAGCCCGGAGTCTGGATTTGTGCTCGGTTAATGGCAATAGGCTCGCCCCCTATTATATGGAACTTAAACATAACTGGCGAAATGTGGGTGTACCTGCTACAGGTACACCGCTGCTCAACCCTTCGGGGAAACAAGGCCTGATGTTATGTTATGATATTTCAAAACTTAGAATAGTGTTGATTTGTCTTCTTACCTGCCAGCTCTTGCTGGTAACAAGCCGCGGTGCCTGCCGCAGTCGTAGGATCTTCGCTCGACAGATGACGCACCGCAGCGGCAGCAGGCGCTGGCTGACCGCCATCTGGATGGTCTTCACGAAGCAGCGCCGGCACACCACCCTGTGCCCGCATGGCGACGTCTGCATCGTCGCCTTCGCGTTCACACATATTACACACTGGAAATAGATGAATAAAGGGATTAGTTTCGTAGTTAAAAAAAAAAAAAAATGATTTGATCTGATTTTTGATTTTAGTTATTGTAATGCAAATTGATCAGGACCACATAGTAAAGCCGGCCTTAACTGGGCTGCATCACACGGTATGGCTCGGCATAGCATTTAAAATTCGTGTACCGAAGTATACCGCAGCTTCCCGACGCGGTATCCTTAAGTCCCCTTGTGACGATATGGTCGAAACTTGGTACCGTGGAGTTTCTTGCCGGCTCTTCACCATAGGAAACGACCAATTGGAACCGTGCACCTAGCTTCTGACGTTTCATAAGTGCCCTTGTAGGTTTATGTGAAATAAAATATTTTGAATTTGAATTTGAAATGTGAGTGCACTTTCGACTCCACCCACTTTTCATAGAGCTCATACGTCATGCCGCCATACATATTGGAAGTAAACCCTCCGGGAGGTTCACCGGCATTATGTTTGAAACCGTGATAAAACACTGTAGACGAAGTAAAATTGCGTTTGCAGAGGGTCTTGCCGCTATACGTAGTATCTCTGGGGGTAGGTATTTGAAATAATAAAAGTTAAGAAAGTATAATAATTCTCTGATCCCCAGGCAGGGGTGTCCAACCTTTTAAATTCTTAGTGAATATTTGTAACCGTGAAAATATAAACCTCTTTGTGTCCTCTAGACACATTTTTTTTAAATATATTTTTTTGGATTTTAAAACTAACTCATATACTAATAAATCTTGTTAAAATGTACAACAAATTATATTTGCCTTCACAGTTTATAATGCTGTATTCGCTAAGAAAAAACCTTCATTTAAAATAAGCCCTCCACGAGGGCTCCAGGCATCCCATAATATGCGACTAGAGTGAGCTCTCTAGGAGGGCTCCCGGCACTGATCGTGTTAAGGGTATGCAAATAAAATCCAAAATCATTTCCGCTTACAGAAATCCTTTGGCATACTATGCCGCGCCGGGCCTTAAAGGAAGCGGGGTGGGATGCCTGAGGACTGATTAACTAACGTTTAATTTAAGCTACGACCTATATGTAAGGTGGTGGTCGATCATACCCTTGCAAACCAAATGGCATGAAAAAAAAAAGGTCAGATATTTAGGGGGAATCTTGTGGTACACATGGCTACACATACATTTCCAGTTTATACTGATCTCGCATTGTATTGGATTTCCGTACAATGCGAGGTCAGCTTATACTGGAAATGTATAGCTTGATGTGTAGCCATGTGTACCTACAGTTGACCTGACTGAAACCACTTAGTACTAATAGTAGGTTATTAGGTTCCTATCTAGGCTTCCTAGAACTTGAAATATTCATTTATAGTTACTTCGTGATTCGTACCTTCAGAATATATCACTCACTCCGGATGTCGAATTATCGACCCTGTGTGGTTTCCCTGAACTTACCAATTAAAATCATTTATTAAATAATATTTTCAGTATTGAATTTAAATAAAATAAAATTACGTAATAAGTCAGTTGTGGTGCAGAAGCCTTGATACGCGCCAAGGTTGATCGTCAGCTGTTTTCGCCGGAATCGGTATTGTTTACCGATCTTAACTTTCACTTGTTTCCGATTAGATTGCTTAGATTAGTTAAATATTCGAGATTGGTTTCAAATTGATATTGGATTTTTTTGAGGTCGTGATAAATTTACCTATACAGGGTGGCAGGGACATCGACGCGAAAACTGTTACCATGGATTCAGTACATGATTTTGAACCCCCTGCGTTGACATTTTTCGTCGGTCATAAAAAATTGAATAACATGAAAAATATTAAAGTTAGACCCCACTTTAAAGTTAATTTTCGATAATTTTTCATGAATATTCAGTAAACTACGGACGGTCACATCACATGCCCATAGGCCACATTGAATATCTATCTATATATTTTATTAAACGTTTTTCTCAATAAAAAATAATTAATGTCAACATCAACAATTTTTAGTAACATAAAAAAATAGCGTTAACCTTAACGAAATAACCTTCAGTTTACTTAAAATTATACAATATTGCAGGTCGCAGTAATCCGGAGTGGCGCATTGCGATATACAGAGGACGTGTATCCGGGATGTAGCGTACCTACCTATACAAAAATATGAAACGCTACAGAAAAGCCGACTATGCCGGCTATGGAATTAAAAAGTTAATGAAACCCGAAATTGTTGCTAATTCTGGTTTAATCTCGCTGCATTAATGAACCCCGGTCCAACGGAATGAGAAACTTGATTATATATTTCTTTTGTTTTGTCTAGGTAATGTACCTTTTGTTTATCGTCTCATCCCGTAAACTCCTGCTGATGGACTTTGTCAGCTAATAATGGACGTTACAACGAACGATGGCGCCAAACCGTGGGTACCCATACCTTACCATCCTAGACAAAGGGATGGTGAATGCAGAATGTTGTTAGGTATTGTTATCGGGAGGACGCACCCATCTATTGATTAATCCGAGATTTCGTTATCCTCTATGTTCTATGTTATGGGGTTTTCCGCACTTAGTCCGTCAGGTGGACCATCGTGCGTGGGCCATGGCGGCCGTTTGGTGGTTATTCCAACCAGCCCACCTCCCCTGAGAAGTTAATTAAAACTCCTGGTCTGTTCAGAACATCAGTGAAAGATCTGGGTGACCCGAGAGTTTCTGTTCTAATCTGGGTGACACCTATGCATTCAAAGAGCACGTGCGCGACGGTTTCCTCAGCCTCCATGCACGCCCTGCACAGAGGACTGTCCGTTATGCCTATTGTGTGCAAGTGTTTGTTTAGCGAGCATTGACCCGTGATGGTCCCCGTCATCAGGCGCAGGCCGTCGTTATCCTCTCCTCACATACTGAAACCTCTTCAGTTCGATCTGTAGTCAAGTCGTGTATGTGTTTGGTTGATTTGTTTGTCAACCTGCGGACCCTGCAGTATTGTCACCCCTTCTCCCATTCAAAGGTTCTCTTTAAAAGATCGCTTTTCGCGATAAGACCGCCCAATGTGTCACCCTATGTAAAATTTCTACATATTTATCTGTACATGTATATGGATCGATACATAATAAAGAGTATTCTATACCTATACCAAAGATATAAATATGTCTAGATACATAGTCAAAAAAGCTGTGAACTCGTCGACAAAAATAGCGTCCAACTGTTGGCCGCTAAATGCACGTACACTAGAAAAGCTCAATGACAGCACAATGACGTGGCGCGAATGTAAGACGTAGCTGTCACGCACACCAGCATAATAAAGGCTCGTTTGTTTTAGTTCTTTTGCAGCGTAAATGGAGTGTCTATCTAGAGTCTAGATGGACACGATCATCTCTCTCTTCACAGTCCTACTGTACTTTTATATCTATCTATCTATCAACCAATCACATAATATTAAGAATTTTATAGATAGTTTCCTGATTAACAACTTAATCAGGCTTTCTGCAGGGTTTAAAATAACTTAGATTTCATTAACACGTTCAGTGCTGGGAGCCCTTCTGGAGGGTTCACCTAATCGCATCTGGGATGCCTCCCGGAGGGTTCACTTCCAATATGTATGGCGGCAAGGCGTATGAGTTTTATGAAAAGTGGGTGGAGTCGAAAGTGTTAAAAAAAAAAACCGTGTGATACCTAACTTAGAGATACATCATTCAGCTCAATACATTTATCGTTGTTTAAACTCACTGATGTTTTGAAGGATTAGTTTTTACGAAAGAACTGAAATCTTAATCTTTTATCTTTTTTTTGTATTTTATAGGTCTTGCATGTAAGCAGGTAGGTAGTTGAGGTATGTAGGTATTTTTTAAGGTTATTTTTAGTACCTACGTTGGTTTTGGGAAAGTGTATCTATCTAATAAGAGAGTAGGGACCTTTTCGGAAGAATTTCGTCAATTTATTTCAGAACCAGTAACTTTATAAAGAAAGGTACACTTACTTCCTCATCTGGCGAAGAGGCGAGTTCCGGTTCATTTTCTTCCAGCTTATTGAGCAATTTGTCCTGTAACAAGAGAGATAGGCTTTTAAAAATACGCCTCCTTCATAAAATATGTAAACCTGCCTTAAAAGTTTTAAGCTTGATGTTTTCTATGATACGTAAACACCATTAAAAAAAGTGGTGGCACTCTGGGAGTGCCGACAGAAATGAAAACTTGAACAAGATCGCCTTGGTGGAAGAAAAATACTTGTATAGAACATTGGTCCGTAACCTTATCTAAATAAAGAGCACAATCGCGTTTTTTATAGTTCTAGGTTAGGTACTGTAGACCGCACTTCAGTGGTCATAAAACCAGTGTAAGCTGGCCTCTTATTCTATTGAAAGCGTCATCCATTAATCACGTGATATTTTTTAGCAACGTTTTAACCCCCCCTGCCCCTTGTGATACGTGGTGAGGTTTTGGATTTACCCCCTACCTAAAATCACGTGTTTTTTTGGTATCTACAAAGTATCTTAAACATTTTCAAAATATTTTACCTTTTTTGTGAATATATGTAACCGTGTATGTAGGGGCTTGTGGCTAAGTAATAATAGCTGCACGGGTCGATCGATCAGGTTAAGCTACGCTTGCCGTGGTTGGTCCGTGGATGGGTGACCATCTTTACATACCAAGTCCCCTCCGTGCCTCGGAAAGCACGTTAAGCCGTTGGTCCCGGCTGTCATTTGTAGATCTTTGACAGTCGTTACGGGTAGTTAGAAGCCCAAAAAGTCTGACAACCAGTCTTACCAAGGGGTATCGTGTTACCTAGTCACTAGGTTGTGGAGGTCAGATAGGCAGTCGCTCCATGTAAAATACTGGTATTCAGCTGCATCCGGTTAGACTGGAAGCTGACCCCAACATAGTTGGGAAAAGGCTAGGCAGATGATGATGTAACCGTGAACAAAAAAAAATGCTTTGATTTTAAAACCAACGCATATACTAATATATTTTGTCAGATTTTATTTTCACGGTTTATAATGCTGTATTCTCTAAGAAAAACCTACATTTAAGATGACCCTCCGCGAGGGCTCCCGGCATTCCAGATGCGACTAGGTGAACCCTCTAGGAGGGCTCCCGACACTGAATGTGTTAAGGTCTAAGTATTATCACTGACATGAGGCCTTCTATTGTACTTGTACCTAAATATGCTGTTGGTCTACCTATTTATTATTTAACGTAAATAAAGATCTAAGTGGCAGTAGCCCAACGGTTAGGCGAACTGGCGAGCGGGCGCTGCCAGCGGTCGTGATGATTCGAACCCCTCAGAACCCCATATAAGTTTTGTGAAACATATTGTCAACCTTGTTTTTGTAGGCTTGATGAAGTGTAAACTTTAGATACATCAACATCATTTCAGTCGGAAGACGTCCACTGCTGGACATAGGCCTCCCCCAAGCACCACCACTTCGACCGGTTTGTACTTCCTGCATCCAGCGGATTCCTGCGGCCATCACGAGGTTATCGGTCTACCTTGAGGCCTTCCAACGCCACGTCTTCAACTTTAGACACGTTTAGAATTATTTTAACCCTACTAGGATAAAAAGTTGTCATTTTCCTGGTTCTTATTTAGGTAATATTAAAGGTTAATTGACGCAACGAACTGCACGTTCTCAAACATGATACATACTTGAATCACCAGATGTCCAGATAAGTACGTAGGTAGGTACAGACGCCAGCACATCAAGCTACCCGAAACTGTCAAATTTTCCCAATCAACTTTGAACCTTATACATCAGCAATAAAGTTGAAAATGTATTAAATAAATTTGACAGATTGTAGTAGCCTGATGTGCTGGCGTCTGTACATACATCAATATCCAAATATGATAAAGTAAGAAAAAATTAATTGTATGTTTTTTTTGTAGGGTCATCAACCGCAGTTAGTGTAGTCATTTGAAATACCAGTTTAAAAAAATCAGTTTCTTGTTGTGTAAACTTCACAAACGAGATTGATATCGATATCTAAACACGATAAAACAAAAGAAAACAGATTTTCTCAACTCGTACTGCAAGTAACAAAACACTACCAGCAGTCGTTGACCCCCCAAAAAAGTCATAATTTTATTTTATGATTTATTTTTTATCGTGTTTAGATATCGATACCGAATACGTTTGCAGAATTTCACTCACTAATATGATTCCTTGTATATGTAGTTAAGAATTAGTAGTTCTTTATTTTGCATAAAATATGGTACACACGGCTACACATCAAGTTTATGCTGATCTATGCTGATCTCGCATTGCATAGGATTTCCGTACAATTCGAGGTCAGCTTATACTGAAAATGTATTGCTTGATGTACCTTTACCTGTAGCCGGTGTACTTTTTTTTTTTTTTGTGTGGGAAATTATAAAATAACTTCTCCCGCTCTGGGTGGAGCGGGAGGGCGTGTCAGACTCTTACTGACTAACTAAAACCCACCCGTGTTCCTTCAGTTGCCATGTTGCCGGGGGCCACGATTTCCCTTTTAGTCCTTATTCGCGACCCCGGCAGGCATTGGCCCTAGCGGACCCAGTCAATTCTGCACACATCGTTGAGGCGCGCGTGGAACACAACGCGCCGTCGACCCGGGCTTGGTCCTTATCGGACTAAAAACAAAACCTTATAATAAAAAGACTTCAATTGTTACCTACTATTGAGATCATGAGGTAAAAGTAAAATAAAAAAACCGGCCAAGTGCGAGTCGTACTCGCCCATGAAGGGTTCCGTAGCAGCAAGTAACATTGAATGAAAGGTAAATTGCGGTTTACGATTTATGACGTATTAAAAAAAAAACTACTCGTTAGATCTCGTTCAAACCAATTTTCGGTGGAAGTTTACATGGTAATGTACATCATATATTTTTTTTAGTTTTATCATTCTCTTATTTTAGAAGTTACAGGGGGGGGGGACACACATTTTACCACTTTGGAAGTGTCTCTCGCGCAAACTATTCAGTTTAGAAAAAAATGATATTAGAAACCTCAATATCATTTTTGAAGACCTATCCATAGATACCCCACACGTATGGGATTGATGAAAAATTTTTTTTTGAGTTTCAGTTCTAAGTATGGGGAACTCCAAAATTATTTGTTTTTTTTCTATTTTTATATGAAAATCTTAATGCGGTTCATAGAATACATCTACTTACCAAGTTTCAACAGCGTAGCTCTTATAGTTTCGGAAAAAAGTGGCTGTGACATACGGACGGACAGACAGACAGACAGACAGACAGACATGACGAATCTATAAGGGTTCCGTTTTTTGCCATTTGGCAACGGAACCCTAAAAATACTATAGTGAGATCATATTTCGAACTTTACTTATATTTAAGTACTCACTTTATTGTATAGAACGTATTAATAGTTGTTTTATTTACCTAAATCCTGTCGTGACCTCTATCGCTATCACTTCTAGACGATCTTTTTTATGTTTGCCTATCAAACTACTTCCTGGATAGACTACTTTTAGAAACAAAAAAACGGTAATGAGGCTAGTGGGGAGGAACGAAGCATTGGAAATAAGAATAGAATCTCATCCCCGCTTTGGAGGTCACTTGTTAAGTCAGTCATTTGATTTACTTTGACTGATTCTGACTTTTATTTGTTTTAAATATTTGTGACTGCTTCGTTGGTCTAGTGGTAGCAAGCGTTACTGCTGAGCATGAGGTCCTGGGTTCGATTCCCGGGTCGGGCAAAGTGTTATTGGGTTTTTCTATCAGAAATTTCTCAGTAGCAGCTCGGAGTCTGGACTTATGCCCGGTTGATGGCAATAGGCTCGCCCCCTATTACATGGGACTTAAAACATAACTGGTGAAATGTCGTACCTGCTACAGGGACACCTCTGCACAACCCTTCGGGGAAACAAGGCGTGATGTTATGTTATGTTATGTTATGTTAAATATTTGTGATTTTATAATGAATTTTTGGATTTTAATTGACATTAATATTGATGAATTTAAAGAATATATATTTTAAAGATCTGAATGAACTTAAAGATGCGATTAAATTATTAATTTATTTTACAATTTGATTCTATGTACCTATTTCAATTTCTATGTAGTTATTTATTTTAGTTATAATAATTATTACTGTGGCATGTATTTTAATCTTTGATTAAGTACTAAACGTAATTTTTAAGTAGGTATACTAAGATAAATATGGATCACTGTATTAGATTTTAAAAAACAAAAAAAAAAAAAACAACATACAGTCGAATTGAGAATCTCCTCCTTTTGGAAGTCGGTTAAAAAAAAATAGGATATCTGCTTAAATTAAGAATTAAAGTACGTAAACAACATTGATCTCCACCTGGGCCGCGTTGCCGTTTGCTGCTGTTTATAATTTATCCCAATCTTAGGAAAACAGCAAGAGTTTGTATTGTTTCTAGTTTTTTAGCGTGGAGTTTTTAGCTTTCGCTTATACAAAATAACATGTAGTGAACTTCAAAAATATGTATTTATCGATCGACAAGAATTCACTTGATTGTATACAATATTTCTTCCAAAATATTGTATCAATATGTGCCCACAAAACACAAGTAATAATAAAAAAAAAATGTTCAATTTTAATGTATAATTTTATTTTGTTTTTATTGATATATTATTATAGAAGAACACATATTTTTGGTTGACTGTACAACGGCTTGTTCAAATTAAAATACCCTTCAAGCATACCAAACTAACCCATAAATGTAGGAATGTTGTTCATGTGTGAGTGATTTATTTCATTTACTTTCAGGAATGGTTTTCTTACAAAGGCACATTTTTTACATTTTTACACGACTTTGGTAGAAAACACTAGTACCTCATTCAAGTTATAGATAAATTAATAGTAAAGTGGTTCAATTAAAGTAATTGTTAAGTCAACAATTTTATTATTTATTTATTTAAACTTTTCACACTCAAAAAGGTACAAAGGCGGACTTAATGCCATAGGCATTCTCTACCAGTCAACCAAGGGTGGTGAAGAGATCAGATGGCAGGTGCTCTGTTTGAGAGGAACAAAGAAAAAAATTATTAAAAATATATCATTAGAAATAAAATAGGTGGGAACATCAGTACATCATCATCATCTGCCTAGCCTTTTCCCAACTATGTTGGGGTCGGCTTCCAGTCTAACCGGATGCAGCTGAATCAGTACATAAATAAGTTATTTATAACTTATAATCAAAGTCAAATAATTTTTAAATTTTGACGTTCAACGTCAAAATTTAAAAAATAATAAAATTGATTCTAGTCGCCCCTTCCAAAAGGTAGTTTTCGTATTTATTTATTTATTTATTTATTTATTTATTATTGTATGGATATTATTATTATTTATTTATTGTATGGAGAAGAATGGGCAAGAAACTCCACCATTACTCTTTTAAAATGTTTTACAATAGTTAATACCCATACATACATATTTAATAAATAAAATGTATACCTATATTACATATATATATATATATATACAAATTAAAGTGATAGAGGTGTTGAGATGATTCTACTCTATTTATTTTGAAAACTGCATTTTCCGCTTAAATGCATACCGACTGGTGGCCGTCCTTAATGGTGTTGGTTAATTGATGTTATAAACATTCACGACGATGATCATCGTGAAAGGAATATCAAGTAGCGTATGATGATACCATTCATGATTTATTTATTGCAATTACCTACTTATGAGATTTTCAGGTAGTCGAAGGAGCATCATAATCTGCCTATAATGTTCCCACTGCTAATCTACCACGCGGGCCCAGTGCGGGTTGGTAGATGTCACATGTCTTCGAATTTTTGGTTCTAAGACAGGGTTTCCCAACCGGTGGGGCGCGCCCCCCTCGAGGGGCGTAAAGTAACCAATGTGGGGGCGCGGCGGCTTTAACAATAAACTACAGAAATTTTAAATTTTATATTCTGATTTAGAAAAGGTTAAGACTAGTTTTCAAAATCCGAACGTTTCATAATATTGTAGGTAGCTAGGTATTTACTGTAAAATGACCTTCAGTTTTTCTGCATAACTCGACAAAATAAGTATTTCTACTTTTGTTTATATGAACTAAAGAAAAACTAACCTATCCAAAGGGGTGCAAACATTTACGACCTCACTTTCGCTCACTTTACGTTTTTATGCTTTTCTGCTTATGTCGAAAAAGTTGGTAACTCAGGGGCGTAGTGATTTTAAAAGAAAGTTAGGAGGGCGAGTATGTAAAAAGGTTGGGAACCCCTGTTCTAGGACATGGTGGTTTCCTCACGATGTTTTCCTTCACCGTTTTGAGAGTAGTGGTGATGAAATAATTTACACAAAGTAAAGTGGCTGCCTGGGTTCGAACCTACGACCTACAATTCGTAAGTCGGGGCCGTTACCACTGGGCCACCACTGCACTAGGTCGAAGGAGTCATTTGAAGAAAATAATAACTGCGCTCCCGTCTCAAAAACAGCCTGTATAATTTTTGCTTTTTTATTTATAAACTATACAAGGGAAAATTAACTTTCTGTTTGCCTGATCTATATAAAAATCAACTGCCGTGCATTAGTCTTGCAAAAACTCGAAAATGGCTCGACGGATTACAATAATATTTATTTTTGTTTTGTTCGCTTCAATACATATTTAGGTGCAGGAAAAAAAAATGATGAGAAAAAGATGATTTGGGCATGTTGAGAGGATGAATGAAAGGCGACTAACAAAATGTATTTACAAGGCAGATGTAAAGGGAAAGGCCGGTCGGGGACGCCCTGGGAAGACATATACTGACCTTGTTGGTGATGTTCTTCAGAAAGGCCAGGTGCGTAGTACTCGCAACCGGCGTGCGTGTATGACCAGATGTATGAACAGGAAAGGAGTATGTAAGGATCGTAGCAGGTGCCGTTCTATAGTTTCTGCCTACCCCATGGGAAGAAGGTGTGAGTTTATGTATGTTTTTAACCGACTTCCAAAAGGAGGAGGTTCTCAATTCGACTGTATGTTGTTTTTTTTTTTGTATGTTTGTTACGCGATTACTCCGTCAATTATGTATTGATTTTGATGATTCTTTTTTTGTTTGGTAGATCATACTTCAGAGGTGGTCCCATATAAATTTTATTAACTTTACTTGGGTAGTTTTTGAGTTAGCTTCAATAATACGTATTTTTACCTCGCTTAGTATGTGGATGATATTATGATAACTGCCTGTCACTGTTATTTACATAGCAGGTAGTGGTATTCGAATTTGTGTGGGGTAGGTATCACAACTAAAAAGTGAAAAATAAAAACTTTTTACAAAAAAAAAAAACAACCGACTTCAAAAAAAACACTACAAAGTGAAAAATAATTTAATTTCGGAAGTCGGTGAGAAAGAACGAAAATTCAAAACCAAAGACACCGACTTCCGAAATTAAAGTTATTTTTCACTTTGTAGTGTTTTTTTTTATTTTGAAAATCCCAAAGGAACTGCCGAAAAATCGAAATTGAAATTGTGACAGGACAACGTATGATGGGTCAGCTAGTACATTATATTTTCCAAAGCTATTCCAAAATAGAACTAGGTTTGTACATACAAGATTCCAGTCTTAACGAATGTAATATCAAACTGGTCCAAATCCTCAGGCCCTTAAGTTAAACTTGGCTCCAGTTCAAAGCCATTAGAAGACACATTAAAATTAATATTCCTTTCGCGCTTAACTTACTCTTTCTAGTTTTAATTGCAGTTACAATTTATTATTCATCGTGCAACAGACGCATCCATTTTCATTTGAAGCACGTAAATGGAATCCGTCAGTTAGAGATATAAATAGTAAATACTTCTTGGTGATGATGCAATTAATAATCAATTGATTATTAATTGCATCATCACCAGAAAGAAAAGACTAGGCAGATTAATTAATCTGCCTAGTCTTTTCTCAACTATTTTGGGATCGGCTTCTGTTAGAACAGGATGCAGCTGCTTAGTGCTTACCAATCTAGAGTGTTACTGGTGGCTTTTTTTAGAAAACATGTACAGTATTTCTATTTTCTTAACCCTTCTTGTGATTGTGATTTTCTTTTTCGTGTTCTTGCATGTTTCTTATATAGTTTTTAAGTAAGATATAATACTAACACACTATGGGCCTTGATGCCTGACAATATTTTTTTTTTTTTTTTTATGAATGAAAAGAAAGTATTAAAAGGAAATAGTTGAACACTTTACTCAAGTTTTCTACTAACATAACATAACATCACGCTTGTAAATCCCCGAAGGGTTAGGCAGAGGTGTACCTTAGCATGTACACCCACATTTCGCCAGTTATGTTTAAGTCCCATGTAATAACGGGCGAGCCTATTGCCATCAACCGGGCATAAATACAGTTTTCTACTAAATTCGACAAAACTTTATCCTCCTACTAATACTTGAAGCCTGAAATTTTTTACCACCTCTATTAAGACTAGGCACTCTAAAGACAATTTCCAAGCAAGCTCCGCCCCTATGCACCCCGCCACTCCACTGTGTGCTAAACGCTAACACATCAATTATATAGTTAAATATCTTGTGATATATTACAGTTAACTGAAAGAAAATTTAAAACTCATATTAAAAGTACTCTTTGTAAACAAGCATATTACAAATTAGAGGATTATATTCTAGATAAGAATGCTTGGAAGCATGCTGGTCTAGCTCCATAGGACAATTTAGAGTCTAGACAAAATCAAACTGGTTGCTAATTTAATTGTGTAAAAGGTGGCACGCAGTGTTCCATGCGCAGCAGAGGACGTGCGGTCCTGTGGATCGGCCGCACTTGGTGATGGGGCCTGCTAGGCATGGCGGGCTGATATCAGTGGGGTTTTAGTCGGTAGGAGTCCGACATAACCCTCTATTCTCCCCAGACGGAGGGTATCCATGAAGAATTCCCCACGGAAAAAAACTGGCACTCCGGGAGTGCTGACAGAAGTGAAAACTTGAACAATATTGCCTTGGTGGAAAAAAAAAATTGTATAGAGCATTGGTCCGTAGCCTTATCTAAATAAAGAGCACAATCGCGTTTACAAAACCTTTAAAGTAAAAATACTTACTTGTATAGAACATTGATCCGGAACATAATATAAATAAAGAGCACAATCGCGTTTCCAAAAATGAGGTGTCGTTACAGTGTCGCGAAATCAATAGTTTAGTCCCATCTCAAAAATTCCGAACGCGCCTAAAGAAGTTTTCACTTCAAAAATTGTAGTTTCATTAGGTCCTATATATATTTTTCTTAATAAAAGTTGGTAAAAGCCAAAATTAAAAGCGCAACAGTTAAATTCTGTGCTGTATTTAATATCTGCAGCATAGTTTAATCAAGCATCCTTATTCCTTAATGAACCCACCGTCAGCTCACCCAGAATGGATCTAACCGCGGTTTAATTAAGTTCTTGTGGTAGATCGCTTACGGGATACAGCTTAACAGAATAAGTACGGATAGGTTGATGTAGCTTGCCAATACACACTAAAATACGAAAGTGGTTATTGATAGAACAGTTCATCAACAAAGAACTGCAAATTAAATTCCATCATAGCATAGCAACAAGAATGGCAGCCCAGCCAAAACTGATAGTACCGAGATACAAAAACTATTACGGGAAACGAACGAACGCTTATTTAATACCTACTCTAATTAATGACGTTCCAACAAAAATTCAATTGGAAATAACAAATAATAATTATAAAAATAAATACAAAAAATTCTTAGATTCTCTTTGAAAATGCATCATTCTGTTTAAATTTCATTCAATCAAATTCAAATTCAAATTCAAATTCTTTATTGCGAACTAAGTGTACAATATTTTGAAGATGTTAACAATAGGTAGGTTCTTAGAACTTAGTTGCCTGTTAAGGCATTGCAATTAAATGGATATAAAAATTTAATAAAAAAACATAAACATACTCAATATTCCAGTTATCTATACATTTTACATTATATTATAATATATTAATTATCATTATTCATACATTTGATATTATATCATACTATTCTTATAATTCAGTAATTAGCATCGACGGACTGCCTGACCCGCGCCGTCGTCGTTTTTGTACTTTTTTCGTTATTGTTCAAACTACTTTACAATATTTTATAAACTATGTTTTAACCATAAATTATATATTTCGTTAGCATTAAGATTGCTTTAACGTGTTTCAACATCCGGACAAACCTATTGAGGTTTTGTTATGTTTCTGTTTATATTTTGTTTTGTTCCTTTAATTAATAAACCATAAAAAAAGCTATCTGATGCATCTGCGAAACGGGTTGATTTATCAATATGGAATAGGGTAGTTGCCTAGGTAAAAAAAAAAAAACTATTTAGTCCATCTTTCAAATAATAAAAAAGTATTAGACACGTATTTTTGCTTTATCATATTAATCAAAAATAACTTAGAAAACACGTATTAAAGTTGGGGAGTGGAGGCTCGCTACGTCATAACGCAGTATTAAATCTAGCAAGGCGTGACGTCATGCCACATTTTAACTCAATGAATCGCCGTAATTTTTAGGTTACGTCAAAAAAGAAAAAATACGTGTTCAATATTTTTTAATAATCTATAAGAAAGACAAAAAAATGTATTTTTTGGACATAGGCCTATTTAGTATCGTTGCATTGAGTTAGGAGCTCTGGGAAAGACGTAAAACAGACAAATACACGGAAGAATTTTTTGTTTTTTTTTATTTGTTTCGTTTACCCAAAATTAAAACGTTTACAGTCTTATCTGCGCTGTATTTACTAATAAAGCCACCGCCAGCTCACCCAGAATGGATCTAACCGTCGTTTAATTAAGTTCTTGTGGTAGATCGCCTACGGAATACAGGCTAACAGAATAAGTACGGATAAGTTGATGTAGCTATCTTATGCACTAGCGGAATGGGGTTATTATCAATTACCAGTGTAAATTTTGGTATTGTTAAATTGAGTTACGAACCTGTGACAGACGGATAGACAGAGAAATATGGTTGACACACGCATAGCTATACTGCGTTCACAATTTATTTTCCAAACATGTAAGCAAACACGGGTTTTAGGAATAGTTATTTGTGCAACAAGAGAGCAAAGTAGGTTTTTGCTGTGAGTGTTGATTTTGAATCCCGAGTAGGCGAAGGAGATTCTAAGTTAGAATCCTGAGCGCAGCGAGGGATTCAAAGACACGAGATGCAAATAACTTTGGTCTCGTGTAACACACAACTTTTCACCTCAGCAGGGAGAACATATTAATATATTATTCGTAGTATCTAAAGATAAAAAATACAACACGGTAAACATTTACATTTAACATGTATATTTGTAAAACAAAGTATATATATCAAAAAATTAAAAGTAAAATTATTGCACTGAAATTCTTTTCAAAAATGCAATAAGTTTGGGTTATGTTTCAATGTACACGACGTCATCTTTTGCCTTTATTGTGGCTTTCAACATTGAGTAAATACTCCACATTGTAAATGGTTGCCTCGTTTGTGATAATTCAATGAAGTACGATAACAGTACAGGTTCCGAAAAAATGTTTGCATTTGTATTGTCTCCATTGCTCGGATATTTTTCGCAAGACTTTTCAGGCAGGAAACTCAAATATGAATATGAACTTAGTTCTGCATTTTTTACATGCTGCTTTAATTCTTCCGGTGGTAAATAGCAGACTTCGTCACTGGACTTACTCGTATTTATTCATTCTTATTTTTATATTTCAACCAACGTGTATCGAAATTTGTGGCTACAGACTAGCTCAAAAGATAAAAACAATTAAAAAAGAATATCGCGCTATTTTCTAAAGATGCGTTCTGAAACTGCACCCGCGGTATTCTGCCAAAATATTAAAGATTGTTAAAACAATAAATAATTATGTAGATACATGACAAACTTCGTATTTATTTCTTCAACATTATCTATAATTGATAAAAAATATAATTCGATTATTTAGCATAAAATATAATAATTTACATTTAAAACCACAGATGATTTGCAATTATACGGTTATATGTGTTTTCGAACGTTTTGGTATGGAATTTAAAAATCGAACTTCGAATCGACTTGTTTTTATCTCTCGTTTTTTTCGTATCGAAGTGAAAGTGACAGAACAAAGTGAAGTTTAAATCTTTCGAATTTTGTGAGTAGACCCAGTACTGTTGTCCGCATTAAAAAAAAAAAGTTACTTTGTCTCACGCTCGCAGCAATATCGAATTTTGCTCACTGTCTTTACACAGCTTAACTTGCTTGTTTGAGGTGCTGAGGTGATAAAATAATTGTAATGCCTACACATAAGGTTCAGTTTGCGCTACAACTTCATATTTTTATGACATTTCAACAGAACTAAAAAGTCTAAAATCAACTTTATTTGCACTAGCATTGATGTTTGTTTAAGTGGAAATAACATAAATTGGAAACAAGGTTATTAACGTATCTTCATCATACATTTTCACTGGATATGTTTAAGTGTTTTAAGTCCCAGTTGGCCACGTTTGTTTAGTGGTCACAAGACTGCTGAGCATGAGGTCCAGGATTCGATTCCCAGGTCGGGCAAGGTGTTATTAGGTTTTTCCATCTGGATTTTCTCAGTAGCAACCCGGAGTCAGGATTTGTGCCCGGTTGATAGCAATAGGCTCGCCCCCTATTACATGGGACTTAAACAAATGTGGGTGAACTATATGTATTTCTCTGCCTTTCCCTTCGGGAAATGCGTATAAGGTATTATCATCATAATACATTTTCACTAGTTATGTTGTGCTCCAAGTTTCAGTAGGCGCGCCAAATCCTATAATATTAAATGAGCAATATTTGTGATCACGTTCTCGAAAACTGCTCTAACGATTTCGATGAAAGTTGCAATATAGGGGATTTTGGGGTCGAAAAATCTATTAAGCTAGGTCTCATAAATTATCTGGAAAAATTCGTTTTCTCCGTATTTTCACCAGAGCAGAGCTCGATCGCTCAAACTTTAGAACAAGGTGGCTACCTTAGAATAATGACATGGCTGCATGGAATTAGTAAGTACTTACTGTCATGGCAGCATGGAATTAGCAAGTACCTACTATCGTGACAGCATGGAATTAGTACGTACTTTCCTATACTAGCTATATAGCAGAGTTTGGTCGCCCAGGTACTACCATTAAACGGGTACCAATCGAAAGACTGGGCTGCAACTGAGAAGTTCCTGACCAAAGTACCCAGTAACACTGTATTGCATGTGCTGGTGAGTTTGTTGCGTCACTTACTACCCTGTTACTAGGAAGTGGTAAAGGGTGGGTGTTTCACTTAACTGGGACTGTTTTATGTAATTTTGACGTTCAAAAAGTGCTGTTTTTCAGTTTGAATAAATGACTTTTGATTTTGATTTTGAAAAGCAAAAGAAATTGGGAGTACCCAGGTCCACGGGCTCAGAAGTAGTACATACTAACGAGGCATTTGAAATTTCTGTGTAGCATTTTGGCCATGAAATAAACAACTTGTTGGACAATCGAGATAATTATAGCTCTATTATGTAAGTAAGCAGTTAATAGCTATGATATAAACTTCCTAGGTAGGCATTAAATATGTTAATAAATAAAACGTGAATAATACTTATTGTTGTTTATGTGAACATTTTTATTCTCGTCACAGCCTTAAGACGCAGATATATGACAGTGACCTTGAATGGTTAGCTTGCGTGTTCTGTACTGAGCTCACGCAACGCGTCGTACGTCCAGCCAGTAATAGGACTCGCCCATCAAGGAGCGCTGTCCCAAATTAGACCCATTATTAATTTATTACACGTAAAACAAAAGGTATTTTAATAAAACACGTATACTAAAAGATTGATAATTTAATTATCTTTAAAAAAGTGAAGTTTTCAGAAAAATAAGCTTGATAGATTTTGCGCCATTCTCAGTTTTTTATCCGCGTTAGACATAACTTTACAAATTAATTTCACTATGTGATATAAACATAATCAAAAATATGCCTATATTAAAATATTAAAAAAATGCTCTAATTTAACATTTATTTTTTCCAAATCATTAACACTACTCATTTAGACGTCATCTTCAGTATAAAATCATTAAAAGTCAGTTATCGTCCCCTTAATGTTTGTTTTGCAGCGGTGGGTCGGGAATGTTTAAGATTCTGTGAGATGATGGATGAAAGATAGATGGTTAAAAGTTATCCTTTTCTATTGATTGGTTTGTTATCTTTACATTGTGGCGGCATCTACAATGCCACATGCGAACTAAGCATCAAACTGACGTCACGCAATAACCTGCATCGTGCAAGCAGCGTTTACCGCGCGACGAGTATATACAGTGTGATTCTTCATAATGTGCACATATCGAAATGAGGGAATCTATGCTTAATTCTATCGACGGATTTTTTTTTTTTATTAAAAAAGTTAAAAATAAAATTCTTTTTCTTCTTTCTCTTTGGCGTCTTATTTATAAATTTTACAATTGTAACAATTGATGAAAAAAAAAAACAGATTTTTGCTAAAAACATGTTTATTTTCAATTGAGGGTAGTTTTTTTTCTCAATTTTCATTTTATGTGGATTTCTAGTTACTTCCAATCATTATGGAGTTTGTTTCATGACGATAGATGATTTAGTTTAAAAGTTACACAGTTTTGTTACATTTTTTTTAATTCCAAATAAAATATAAAAAAATATTTGGATTTTTTAAAATATTTTTTCTGTCTTTATAATTAAGCATAGATTCCCTCATTTCGATATGTGCATATTATGAAGAATCACACTGTATACAACGTCCCGATATCAATCGTCGGCCTCAACCCTTGCTCGAAAACAAGGTGCCAGCAGTTGTTGCAGCTAAGCACGTAGCTTTAAATACCCCATATAATAATCATGATGAAAATCTAACTTTGATCCAGTCTGTTCCTTCTTGCTGTCCTCTCCCCAGCGACGCCCTAAGCCGCGGTTCGTACCCCACAGGGGGTGCCCTTAGCCAGCGTTCGCCTAATTTTAATTTAGAATAGTTTTTGCCCCTGGCTGGAGGCTCTAAGTGTAGAAGCTTAAGGCCAAAACCCACAGGAAAGTCCGGTTAAGCAGCCAAGACCTTAGTGGTCAAAACTGCGAGATAACCCAATTTAAAAAAAATACATCGTTGGGCAGTAGCCCGCTAGACACGACACCCGTCTGGTCGGAGGATCCTCCCTTTTCGATGAGTGAACTTTACACCCTGTTCCTCATACCTCTATAGCATTGTTTCTTATTGTGTCATTTTGTCAATTTCTAGTGTTCCATTTTTTTATTATGTTTTATTATAATTTAACTGTAAAACGCCTTAGATTTATTTAAATTTGTTATGTTGTTTAATTATCTTAAATAAATAAAAAAACAATGTTTCAGTTCCATCACTCGTGTAATAGCGGACTAACTTGTATCATGTATTTTTTGTTATAAACGTAGGTACTTTTAATTTGTATAAAAATATAGTACTCTAAGCCACAAAGCTAGTAAGTTACAGTAAACCTAAAAAAAATATTAGGTTTATACCCCGAAGCAGTAATTTATAGTTTGTTTTGCTGTCTCTAGCAAAAAACTGCACACCATTTGGTGCGGTCGTCCCTAATTTGTTGGGTGTTCGCTTCCGGCATTTTTCAGGAAAAAAAAACCTCGTCCGGTTACCTAAATTGCTCGTAAGTACGTGGCTACGATACCTGGTGGGTTTAAGATAGGTATATGTTTTTCCTACAAGTTGCAATTACTAATTTTTTGTTAATTAAAATCGCGATATAAGTATAAAGAAATTTTTAATAAAACATTACCACTTAATACCGTAATACACTAAAGCTTATCATCGATTTGCCTAGTCTCTGGTAACTTAATAATTTGTAATTACACTTGTATTTACGAACTAAAATGATTGTGAAATACATCATTACAAGTCTCTTAAATTATCCGGACCACACTTATTTTATTTAAAATTGATTATCTATAATACCTTAGTGAAATCAATTCGATCAACTAGATTATTTCGTAGCGTTTTTGTCTTACAGAATACCTTGCGTAATCATGGCTGCCATTGGTATCACCGCGGTCGAATTTAAGTATAACAACTAAACAGTTGGCAAATACCCTTCGGCGAAGACAGTTCGAATTTTAAATAGTAATATTTTTGCATACCGCTGTAAAAAGTAAAAAGGTTCGTACTTGAAAAAGGAACGGATGCGGCTGAACGCGAGTATTATCTTCGCCTATTAAAAAAAAAAAACGCGCATATATGTGACCGTATTTCCGTGTTTACAACAGTAGCCAGTAAAACCTAATAAGCTCCGGTACTGTACGGTAAATCGGGAAGTTTCTCCGGTAAAAAGGTTTTTAACGAGTTGCAAAGCATTGTACGGGTTCCATTGTGTTGTGTACCCGTCTCGGCTCTCGCAGCGGGAAAATGCTTCGTTCTGAGATGACGGTTTTCAGCGCTGAAGTGTGTTTTTAATCGTTATTGTTGCAAAATTACTGTGCCCGGAATATGGTGGTGAGTGCTACGTCGTGTCAGCTAGCTTCGTTTTTTATAGGTGAGTGTTTTGTTTATGTGTCATATTATGACCTTATTTGGCTATGAATAAAACTTAAGTTCCATCTGTGCAGAACACTGAGTTCGCTGTTGGTGTTAAGAGATTTAACAATCGACGAATTAGTTACGAGAATTTCGAAAGGATAAAAAGAAACGGCTACCTACTTTTTTGTCGTAAAATCTGTAGGTTTTTATGAATAAATTAGAAGTATCTGAGGTTCAATTTATTTTCTTGACCTGGCAATCGAATCCTTTTACTCAAGGTCGCTAGGTACATCAAAAAAGCTTGACCGATAAAACAAATACCTACCCAAAAGTAGGAATGCATGTGACGATATATTTTCTAAAACAGTAAGGCTGGTTTCACAGCTGTCCGGGAGACTCGTACGGGCTCCCGGAACGAAGACACGTGAGGTGCTAGAACATTGTTTCACAGCGACGCAGATTAGTCCGTATGCGACCCGCTCCGGGTAGAGCCCGTACAACACTAGCAACCGTATCGTACTAACATCCTCGTTTCAAAGCACTGCGGGCGCTACCCGTACGGGTCTCCCGTGTGCGGGCGGCCCGTGCGGGTCTCCCGGACAGCTGTGAAACCAACTTAAGCATAACATTTTACTGTTGAAAATATTGACAGTTCCCAAATAACAGGGGATGAACCTACTGTGGGTGTACTATAGGTACATCTCTACCTAACCCTTCGACTACAACAGGTGTGGTGTTATGTGAACCTAATGTCAAAGTTCGGACACAAATTGGACCTCCAGGGTTTAGGTGAGCGGGCTTGCGGACGGTAAGCAATGGGTAGCTCGCCGTCCGATAAGGACTAGGCCCGGGTCGACAGCGCGTTGTGTTCCACGTGCGCCTCAAAGAGATGTCAGCAGAACTGACGGGGTCCGCTAGGGCCGATGCCTGCCGGGGTCGCGGGAAAGTCCGAAAGGGTTACTGTGGCCTTTGGCAACATACAGGCAACTGAAGGAACATCATCTGCCTAGCCTTTTCCCAACTATGTTGGGGTCGGCTTCCAGTCTACCCGGATGCAGCTGAATACCAGTATTTTACATGGAGCGACTGCCTATCTGACCTCGACAACCCAGTTAGGTACTGGGTAACACGATACCCCTTGGTAAGACTGGTTGTCAGACTTTCGGGCTTCTGACGACCCGTAACAATTGTCAAAGATCTACAAATGACAGCCGGGACCAACGGTTTAACGTGCTTTCCGAGGCACGGAGGAGTCTCGGTATGTAAAGATGGTCACCCATTCACGGACCACCCCCGGCAAGCGTAGCTTAACCTGTTGGATCAACCCGTGCGGCTGTAATTACTTAGCCACGAGCTCCTCAGGCAACTGAAGGAACAAGGGTGGGTTTTAGTTAGTAAGAGTCTGACACGCCCTTCCGCTCCGACTAGAGCGGGAGAAGATATTTGATAATTTCCCACCCAAAAAAGTAAAAAAAGGAAATAAGTAGAAAAAACTTTATTTTTATTTTTTTTGCCCACATTTGGCAATGGCTTTGCCTCATTAGTCTAAGGTGGTTCCACCTTAGACTAATGAGAAGATTACTCAAGTATCTACATCTCAATTCGAATGTAGGCCGTATTGGTACATGATCAATCATGTGTATTGTATTTGAAAAAATCGCATTTGGTGTGTCATAATACTACAATGCCTACGATACATCAATATAAATGACTTGCATAAAATGTGATAGGTAATGGTTGGTAAATGCAGATGCAGAGTACTTAACATATATAATTTTTTATTCTTTTTATGAACATCATAACATAACATAACATCACGCCTTGTTTCCCCGAAGGGTTGGGCAGAGGTGTCCCTGTAGTAGGTACACCCACATTTCGCCAGTTATGTTCAAGTCCTATGTAATAGGGGGCGAGTCTATTGCCATCAACCGGGCACAAATCCAGACTCCGAGCTGCTACTGAGAAATTTCAGATAGAAAAACCCAATAACACTTTACCCGACCCGGGAATCGAACCCAGGACCTCATGCTCAGCAGTAGCGCTTGCGACCACTAGACCAACGAGGCAGTTGAACATCAGTTTATGATAATTGATAACACATCTTTTTAACCGACTTCCAAAAAGGAGGAGGTTATATGTTCGTAGCGTATGTTTGTTTTTTTTATGTTTGTCCACCGATTTCTCAGTCAATTGTGGACCGATTTTGAAAATTCCTTTTTGTGTGAAAGGGTGGTCCCTTATAAATTTTATCAACTTTGCTTGGATAGTTTTTGAGTTAGCTTCACACGTATTTTTTCCCACTTAGTACGTGGATGATGTAATAAGTTCCTGTGACTGTTATTTACATAGCATTTGTGTGGGGTAGGTACCACAACTAAAAAGTGAAAAATAAAAACTTTTTACAACAAAAAACAACCGACTTCAAAAAGAAAACACTACAAAGTGAAAAATTACTTTAATTTCGGAAGTCGGTGGCAAAAAACGAAAATTCAAAACCAAAGACATCGACTTCCGAAATTAAAGTTATTTTTCACTTTGTAGTGTTTTTTTAGAAGTCGGTTGTTTTTTTAATGATATATTTTACATAGTCACTTTTCATGTTTGTATGTGTGTGACCGCGTTATTCTTCTAAACTACGCAACAGATTTCGATGCGATTTTCACTGTCATTTAGAAAATTCATTTCAGAAGGTGTATGTGTAAAATTCATAAATATTTAACTTACACATAATAAAGAAATCTCGATGTTTTATTAAGTCGTAAAAATAGTGCGAAGCAGGGGTGGTTCGCTAATCTAAACTAATATTTTATAGAGAAAATATTTGATTTTTTGTATGTTTGTTTGTTACGCTTTCACGCTAAAACGGCTAAACAGATTTGGATGAAATTTGGCACATGGGTAGACCATGGCCTGGGTTAGGACATAGGATACTTTTTATACCAATATTCTTATGGGATCGAGACTTATGCGGGTGAAACCGCGGGGCGCAGCTAGTTTACTTATAAGGAGTGACAGATATTGTTGACTTCCTACATACATCATAGTTGATTAGCACTCTGACAGTAGATATCTAAGTACTTATCGGACTGTAATATTTGCACGTCGTGTTTAGAGCATCGTTCACGATTATAAGCTAATTTATTTGTGCGCCCCGCGGTTTCACTCGCATAAGTTTCGATTTCTTGGGAATATCGGTATAAAAGGTATATGGTCTCTACATCGTCTCAAGCGAACTACTTACGCATCAAAGATTTGACGTCATACAAAATCTAGACGTCACACAAATCCTGCATCGCGCAATTAGAGTTTACCGCGCGAATAGCTTGTAAATATAACTTCGCCGACATATCAATCGTCCCCCGACCCTTGCTCGAAAACGAGGTGCTAGTAGTTGTTGCAGCTGAGCACGTAGCTTTAAATACCCCGCATAATAATCATGATGAAAATCTAAGTTTGATCCAGCCTGTCCCTTCTTGCTGTCCTCTTCCCAGCGATGCCCTAAGCCGAGGTTCGTACCCCACAGGGGGTGCCCTTAGCGAGCACTCGCTTAATTTTAATTTTGAATAGTTTGCATGCTCCTGGCTGGAGGCTCTAAGTGTAGAAGCTTAAGGCACCCACAGGAAAGTCCGGTTAAGCAGCCAAGACCTTAGTGGTCAAAAGTGTGAGAGGTCATAGTTAAAAAAAAAATACAATCAATCGTCGGGCAGTTGCCCGCTAGACACGACACCCATCTGGTCGGAGGATCCTCCCTTTTCTATGGAGGATGAGTGAACTTTACACCCTGTTTCTTATGAGGAAGCTTGGAGAAGGACATAAAATATTTCGAGTTATGCCTCGAAAGGTATATTTTTATGTCCTTGTCCAAGCCATGGTCTACTCATGTGCCAAATTTTATCCAAATTTCATCCAAATCCGTTCAGCCGTTTTAGCGTGAAAGCTTAACAAACAAACAAGTAAACAAACAAACTCACTTTCGCATTTATAAAATTAAGTTAAGATGTCATTTTACTTATACTAACACATTATTATATTGTTTGATTTGCCGTTGCAAATATAGTAAAATACTCGAATAGGTAATGATCCTAAAAACAGGTTTAAGCTGTCACGGCGATATTGCCATACTTGGTCATAGGTAATATTGAGTTAATTAAGTCCATATTTCTACATAAATGACATTGTAGGAGTCCAGTACAATCAAATAGGAGCCTTACATAGTTAAATAAAAAAATTGGCTCTCGGGGAGTGCCGACAGAAGTGAAAACTTGAACAAGATCGTCTTGGTGAAAGAAAAATGCTAGTATAGAACATTGATCCGTAGCTTAATATAAATAAAGAGCACAATCGCGTTTACAAAACCTTTAAAGTAAAAATACTTGCTTAGAACATTGATCCGTAACCTAATATAAATAAAGAGCACAATCGCGTTTACAAAAATGAGGTGTCCTTACAGTGTCGCGAAATCAATGGTTTAGTCCCATCTCAAAAATGCCCAACGCGCCTAACGAAGTATTCACTTCAAAAAACGAGCGAGCCTTACAGTAGTCGCATATGATGTGTCTGACATCTTGGTTGACAGTACCAACCTCTCGGAAAATGGGTTGGTACCATCTGACGGCCAACTCTAGCACCGTGCATGCTCACTGGTCAAATCAAATGGCACGCGCTTCCCTGGCTTTCTGTTACACACTTCCGTCTCTTTTCCACGACATCACTGAGGAAAGATGTTACACATCAAAAACTTTTGAAGTGAAAACTTCTTTAGGCGCGTTGGGCATTTTTGAGATGGGACTAAACCATTGATTTCGCGACACTGTAACGGAATTTACCGACACCGTGGAGTAAAAGACATCAACGCGTTGATTACCGCGGTGCGTGGAGTAAAAGACATCAACGCGTTGAATACTGCGGTGCCTATTTTGTTTTCAAGTTTTTACTTCTGTCGGCACTCCCGGAGTGCCACTGTTTTTTTTTTCAAAAATAGTGCATCTATAATACACAATGCAATAAAAAGGATCTGTTATTTCGAAGTCTGTTCCGAACTGCAGACACAGAACAAGTAAGCTGATTGCTGTTTTAGCGAACACTATACTACTCAATTATTAACAGAATGTTTCAACGGAACCCTGGAAGTTACAAGAGTTAAACTGCAGGAAACAAGCTAATATTGTTCAGTAGTTGAAACTGCTGAACTAACTATACTAGAGTAGTTACTGGAAGTCGAAGCTATGTTTACCACGGTCATATTCAGGTGTTAAGGCAGTTCTATGTGAATTAAAGCCACAATAAGGCCCACCGAGGTAGTTGCGTAACACATTTACAGTAGTAATGGCTTTCATTTTGACAGTTCAACAACATTCATTGCGTTATTTACGTTGTAGAGCAGAAAATGCAAAAAGAAATCAGTGGCATTCCGGGAGTGCCGATAGAAGTGAAAACTTGAACAATTAAAAAAAAAATACTTCCGAAACCTTTAAAGTAAAAATACTTGCATAGAACCATCCGTAACGTAATATAAATAAAGAGCACAATCGCGTTTACAAAAATCGAGGTATCGGTAACGCTGTGGTGAGTTCAATTGTTTTTTCCATCTCGAAAATGCCCAACGCGCCTAAAGAAGTCTTCACTTAAAAAAAAAAAACACGTAGTTCCGGAGATTACCCCCTACATACAAACAAACAAATTTTACCTGTTTTTAATATTGGTATAGACTAGATTACTAGTATAGATTACTATGTTAGATAATTATTTTTATTATTTGGAGAAACTTTGTGTACGGAAAAGTTTTGAATTGTATTTACAACTTTTAGAACTTATTTTCAAATCTTCTGGAGGTTTAATAAGAAAAAATAACCTAATAAAGTTAAACTAATAATAACAGTAATTAAGTCTTGGATATAATATCCAAGACTTAATTACTGTTATCTTTGTCTGTTGTCTTTTATGGTTATTATTATTATCAATTTTTTAAATGTTTTTATTGTTAATTTGTTTTGTATTTAATTTTGTTTCCTTTATAATTATTTTAGAGTTTCATGTTTTGATTTATTTTATCATTATTTCACTTTGTCAAGCTTTAATGTTTTTACCTAGATTATAAGAGAATGATGTGGTCTCCCATAATTGGAAGCGCACACTCGTATTTGTCCTCGTATTTGTAATCTTGCATGTAATTGTGTAGCCTCTGTTGGAGATTCAATAAATAAACTAGAACACTGCGTTGATGATTACAAGAACACAGTTAGTTACTACGGAACCCTATTGTGGAAGTAACAAGAGTTAACTACAGGAAATGAGCTCATATAGTTCCGTACTTGGAGCGTTGCAGACTACTAAAAAACTAGACAATATAACGTAGGAGTTAAATAAAGCTTTATTATGATTCTCTAACGGAGAATACAGTGTTAAACTCAGTTTTACACTGACTAAAATGAAGTGAACGACGCAATAGGAGTATGTTAGGATCGTAGCAGGTAGAGTTCTTTAGTTTCAGTCTACCCCCATGGGAAGAAGGCGTGAGTTTATGTATGTAAAATGAAGTTGGCCTTATTAAACTTAAATTAATACTTCGCTTTTATTTTGAAATCTATTGTGATTGAGATTGAGAGTAAAAGTATAAATATAAAATAATTTTAATAAAAATAAAATAATATATTATATTATATAAATAAAATATATTAATTCACATCAATTATTGGAATACATGGTCGATTAAAAAATATACGATTCAATGAAATCTTTAATTAAATTATTTTTTAAAGTCACCGAGTTCTGGATTTGAGCCAGAAACTATCGAAAATAAAATTACATTGTAATTCGTAACTTATTTACAAATAATATAATGCTGTTGAAATTAAAAAAAACCTCAATTAATATTTATAATGTTGTATTGTCGACTGTCTGTCTTATTTTTACACTACACCTATTGTGTTCAGAAATCAAGGTGACGCCATCAGATGTTATCTATCTCAAAATAAAATTATCTGAAGTAATATTACATTAAGTATGTATGTATTTTAAGTATGTATTGTTCTCAAAAACATATTTTGTTTGTAAATTCCTATTTATAAAAATATAAGTAGTACAAAGGTTATTTTTAACCAACTTCAAAAAAGAAGGAGGTTCTCAGTTCGACTGTATTATTATTTTTTATGTTTGTTACCTCAGATCTTTCTACTGGGTGAACCAATTTTGATGATTCTTTTTTTATTTGAATGCTGGTGCTTCCCGTGTGGTCCCATATAAATTTTATTAACTTTGCTTGGATAGTTTTTGAGTTAGCTTCAATAATACGTATTTTTTCCCACATAGTATGTGGATGATATGTTAAGTTCCTCTCGCTGTTATTTACATAGCAGGTAGTGGTATTCGAATTTGTGTGGGGGGGTAAATACCACAACTATAAAGTGAAAAATAAAAACTTTTCACAAAAAAAAAACACTACAAAGTGAAAAATAACTTTAATTTCGGAAGTCGGTGTCTTTGGTTTTGAATTTTCGTTTTTTGCCACCGACTTCCGAAATCGGTTGTTATTTTTTGTAAAAAGTTTTTACTTTTTATAAAAAAAAATCAAGCCTTGTATAAAGAAAGATGCGTTGTAATTGAAAATTTACTTGAACGTTTTTGTATCTGTGCCATGTGCCAAACTGAATGCTGAAATTCCACACTTTCTTTAAGTTTCGAAATGCACTCAACCACTTTACCCAGTATTCGAAATGTACAGTAATCAACGCATTATTACAGATATACCTACCCCAGTGTTGTAATTCACAAACATGTTTTTTAAAGTGCTTTCGTGAGTAATACGCCCAATAGGTACGAATTTGAATTCAGAACACAGATTAATTTCCGCGGGAGATAAAATCGCGCGGCTGTTTTCACTGTGCGGGCTTACTCGGGATTTCTGGACAAATGCATAGTGTCTTCCACTTCGAGTCTTAAAAGAGTAGATAGGTAGGTCTCTTCTTCTTTTCGTGCGGTTCTAGACTAACCTGGTGTCAGAGTTTTAAAGCCGCCCATGGGCCTCTGAGTTGGCTTCACATGCGGTCGAGAAATATCTCTCAGGGATGCGTTTCCTCGTGATATTTTCCTTCACCGTTTTTGAAGCAAGTGATAATTATCTAGGCCCCAACAACATTCTGAAGGCATTAATAAACCCTGTGTAGATCAGGTCAGCTATGGTGTCAACAGCATCAATCGAACTGGCCGCCCTAACGGAATCCTTACCGATCCTGACGACCCCATTACCCTCCTCCAGGAGAGCAGTAGGGAGTTTTTGTACACTGTGCTGATTAGCACAGTGTACAAAAACAGACGACTCCCGACATTCCGACCTCGCCGCTGAGGTCCTTTGCGTTCGCGACCGCGTCCCCGAGTAAATGATACCCCCCCCGATCCTTGCTCGATAACGAGGTGCCAGCAGTTGTTGCAGCTGAGCACGTAGCTTTAAATGCCCCGACTAATAATCATGATCAAAACTTTGATCCAGCCCGTCCCATCCTTGATATCCTCCCTCCGCGCCGGTTGACGCCCTAAGTCGAGGTTCGTACCCCACAGGGGATGCCCTTAGCGAGCGTTCACCTAGTTTTAATTAGCATAGTTGAATAACCCCTGGCTGGAGGTTTTAAGTGTAGTAGCTTAAGGCACCCACAGGAAAGTCCGGTTAAGTAGTCATGATCTCAGAGGTCAGTTACGAGATGCCGTATCTAAAAAAAAAAGGTGTCAACAGCCATCCTTAGCTCATGATATTGTTCCTCGGGCCCATCTTACGCAGCAAAAGTAAAACTACTCAATGGACGGTCAATACCCTGCCATTGTACAAGAGCCATTAGGTGACATAATATTGTTATCTGTAGGTCTTCGCTCTACTTTCAAATTTACGAGTGTACGACAACTGCAAGTCATTCACTAGAGGCTGTTTATTTATTTTGTATTGTTCACTTTTACTATGTGACGGCAAATTGTATTTTTTACAATAAAATTGCGAACAATTTGTTTTCGCTATAAGTCTATTGTCGTTTTTTATAAAGTGTTGCTTTTTTTCGTGTTCATCTGTTCATCAAATAATAATTTCAAAATTACTACAATACTAATAATGTTTTTTTTTTACTAGTATCATAATAATCATCATAATCAGCCTATAATGTTCCTACTGCTGGGAAACAGGCCTTCTCTCGAAGAGAGGGAGTGGGCTATAATCTGCCACGCGGGCACAGTGCGGGTTGGTAGATGTCACATGTCTTTGAATTTTTACCCGATTATTTATTTGTATACCTACTTATAACTGAGAGTTCTAAACACAGAATTTTAATTTTAAATCAGTGAAATCACCATAAAGATGTAAGTCAATTTTATAATCACAATTTTCGTCGATGATTTTTCAATAACAATTTAATAAGGTTATTCAAACAATATTTGTTGGAACAAGTGGTGAGGTATAAAGTTTGAAACCTTTTAAATACAGATGAATGTGTTACTAATTCCCTTTAGTGAGAGATTGCGTAAGAATTTAAATTGAACAGGGTTCGTTGACACTTTCATCAAATATTTTTGGAATAGACATTAGTTAAATGGCCTCTTTCGATATCCCACATTTGTTACTAAAATATGGAAGATTTGATTTAGCGGCAGCATAACTTGCATAGGTCGCTGACATTAGATTTAGCTATTTAGTTTCCCGAATGTTCTACGGTTTGGAATAGGAATTAGCTTCTTCTTTCTGAATGACCGACTTCTTGGCAATTCAAAACTGCCTGTAATTGGTAAGTTAACCATCAGCCCATGGCCTCTTCCGTGACATCTCAAAACGGCTATTTGACACTTCCCGTGACCCAAGGGCTGGTTTTTACAAAGTCAAAGTCAAAGTCAAAGTCAAATCATTTATTTCAAATAGGCCCATGTATGGCACTTTTGAACGTCAAAAATTACAAAATAATAAAATTGATTCTAGTCGCCCCTTCCAAAAGGTAGTTTTCGTATGGAGAAGAAACCTTACCTTGGCCAGAGGCTAAGCATTGCCATACAACGTGGCAATGCGGCCAGTCTCTTGGGTACATTACCAGTCGACAGCAATCCGGATGAATTTTTCGACGCCATATTTTAGTTTGTAAATAGTTCTAGTTAAGTTAGTATATAATTTTGTTATTTCTATCGAATTAGTTATAAGTTATTTACACACTTGTACATAATATGTGTAATTTTTGTATGATTATAGGATAAATAATTTACTAATTATTTAAAAAAAAACTTATCTTGGAACTCCAGTACTTTGAGTTGAGTTGAAACTTTTACAGTATTCACCTTGAAACAATCTCACTAACTATTCTCGAACAGAAAAATCCTTGAAGCAACAATATAATATTCAAATTATTCAATTTGCCTGAACAATTTGCAAGAGCAATGAGCACCACAATAGAAAATGATTGCAATTTGTTTAGCTGCACGTGCGTGCGTGCTACTAATGTTTTTACATGACATTATGTAATTATGTTAACATGAACGTAGACTGATTTTGTCGACCATTTTTCTTCAGGCGTATTATTTTCACTGTTGCAACTTATTATGGGAAAACTTGTTTACCATCGGATTTGGTGTGGATACCTACGTGTGTTATTTAAAAGGTATAATTATGTATAACATAACATACCATACATTACCATAACAAAATGACACCATTACCATAACATACCATACATTTTTGACGAAAATAATTTTTAATTATTTTCGTCAAAAATGTCACATTTGCGGTATTGGATGCCGAGCGACGATATCATTTTCCCGAAGGTTAAGAAAACAAAAAACACAAATAACAAAATGTGGATGTACTATCGGGGTACATCTCAGTACCCCAATAGTACATCCACATTTTGCAAGTTATATGTCCAAGTCCCATGTTGCAGGGGGGCGAGCTATTGCCATCAACCGGGCACAAATGTAGACTCCGGGATGCTCCAGATGGATAAACCCAATAACACTGTGCTCGACCCGGGAATCGAACCCAGGACCTCATGCTTAACAGTAGCGTTAGCGACCACTAGTCGAACGAGGCAGTGTAGGCACGTGTATTCTACAAAAAGGATATGTTATACCTCCTTTTTAGGGTTCCGTGCTCAAAGGCTAAAACGGGATTCTATTACTAAGACTTCGCTGTCCGTCTGTCTGTCTGTCCGTTTGTCACCAGGCTGTATCTCATGAACCGTGATATTTAAAAAGTTGAAATTTTCACAGGTATATTTCTGTTGCGGGCGTAACAACAAATACTAAAAAACAGAATAAAATAAATATTTAAAGGGCTCCCATACAACAGACATGATTTTTTGCTGTTTTTATAGATAATGGTACGGAACCCTACGTGTGCGAGTCCGATTCGCATTTGGCCGCTTTTACAAAACCGTTAAAAATCACCAAGCTTGCATACGTGGGTACATTTCATTCAATTGCTCTGAAGAATAAGGTTCCATTCCATGATCCCAAGTCCATTGTCGAATAATAATTCGACCCTGCAAAACAGTTTTGTACAATTTCCCAACAGAAAAAAAAAAATCAACACACTTTCCCGACTTTGACATAACCTTGCGACATGTCCAACATGGTGGTCCATTCAATATAGATCGCAATCCGCTATAGGGCATTGAATTCTTACCAACAACGGCCTTCGAGCTCAGGGGAACTTACGAGTCGTGATGACGGTATAAATATTTCCTTTTTTGTGATAAAAGACTCAATTGAACGATTTTTTGTTACTGCTGCGTGACTGAGTAAAAGTAAACAATTAGGTAAGTATTAAAAGTTTAGAAATATTCATCATCATCATCATCAGCCTATAAATGTTCCCACTGCTGGGACACAGGCCTCCTCTCTGTGAGAGGGAGTGGGCCGTAATCCACCACGCGGGCCCAGTGCGGGTTGGTAGATGTCATATGTCTTCGAATTTTTCGGTTCTAGGACATGCCGGTTTCCTCACGATGTTTTCCTTCACCGTTTTGAGAGCAGTGGCGATGAAATAATTTACACAAAGTAAAGCGCCTGTCTGGGTTCGAACCTACGACCTACAACTCGTAAGTCGCGGCCGTTACCACTGGGCCACCACTGCTCTACTGAAATATTATTTAAAATATAATATTTTATTTTATAATATTTTATGAGTATACTTACCTAATTAGTTTAAAAGATTTACTTGAGTACAGTTAGCAAAAAAAGTGGACTCGGACTGCCAAGTCATAGGTCTCTAGTTCGAACCCAAGGCACGCACCTCTGACTTTTCGGATTCATGTGCGTATTGTATAATTATCACTTGCTTCAAAAACGGTGAAGGAAAACATCGTGAGGAAACTGACACGCCTAAAAAAAATTTCTCGACGGCATGTGCAGCCAAGTCAGAGGCCCATGGGCGGCTTAAAAACTCTGACACCAGGTTAGTCACTAACCACACGAAAAATAAAGGAAGATTTGGCTCTCAAAACACGCAGATGGCCTTGCAAAAAGGTCGTTCAGTAGACCCTTTGATAACCTAGAAAGGAACCAACCCACAACATAACTCCGTGATGGAACTTTGAATCAATCAACCCGGCTTAGCAGTTCATTCCTGCACAAAGACCTCTGTGACAAAAGGAGGTATAGTGCCTGTGTAACTTTGTTAGATAAATGGGTCGGTGACCGCTAAGCCAACCTTCTTACAAGTGACATTTCTCTGTCAGGGATCTGGGAAGATTATTTTGGCTGGTATTTGGAAACGTTGGCTTGGTCTTTGGTCAAGTAGATCCCTTCTTTTGGAGCATGAGGTTAAGGGCTCGATTTTCAGGTTAAGTGGAATATTTTAACAATTTAAATTGTATTTCGTAAATGACGATTGGTTTGCCCCGTCTGACATGGGCACACGTCGTGTTTGTGGATTTTTAATTTTGTCTGTCTGGGCATTCTTGTTTATACCTTTTTAGTTGGCGTTTTTGTCGTAGTTGGATTTTAGTTTTAATAGCTTTTATTTTTATTTATAATTTAAATAAAAATAAAAGCTATTAAAACTATTTAGGGTTACAACATATATCTTTTTGAAATGTGCTAATTAAGCCCATTTGATACCAAACACGACAGCATTTTTTTAGTTTATCACTTTATGTACTCTAGAGGGCGTCATATTCAATTTACTGTGACGTCACATAGCATATAAGTATATAACCAGTGGACGATGAAGACGCTTCTAATGATACTGCTCGTTTGTCCAATTCTGATAAGTAGTTTAGAAGCTATGAGGGTACAGATGAACATACATACATTTTTAACCGACTTCCAAAAAGGAGGAGGTTATATGTTCGTCGCGTATGTTTGTTTTTTTTTGTTTTTAAAAAGGGTGTGCTCTGGAATTGGTCCCATATAAATTTTATTAACTTTGCTTGGATAGTATTTGAGTTGGCTACAAAATGCTTTTTTTTTTTCCCACTTATTATGTAGATATGATAAGTTTCTGTCACTGGTAGCAGGTAGTGGTATTCGAATGTGTGTGGGGTAGGTACCACAACTAAAAAGTGAAAAATAAAATCTTTTTACAAAAAAAAAAAACAACCGAACTCCAAAAAAAAACACTACAAAGTGAAAAATAACTTCAGTCGGTGGCAAAAAACGAAAATACAAAACCCAAGACACCGACTTCCGAAATTAAAGTTATTTTTCACTTTGTAGTGTTTTTTTTTGGAGGTCGGTTGTTTTTTATTATAAAGACTTAATTATATAAGGTGTGACATTAAAGTAGCAGATTTAATTAAATAATAAAGGCTGGCTTGTGCTGCTACGCATCCTTGTGATAAACGTAAATTTTTATTTACTAGCTGTGCCCCACGGTTTCACCCGCATAAGTCTCGATCCCGTGAGAATGTCGGGATAAAAAGTATCCTGTGTACGAATCCAGGTCATAATCTACCCATGTACCAAATTTCATCCAAATCTATTCAGCCGTTTTTGCATGAAAGCCTAACAAACAAATAAACAAACTCACTTTCGCATTTATAATATTAAGTCAGGATAGTTAGGATATTTTTTTTTTTAGGTAGGGCATCTCGTAGTTGACCTCTGAGATCATGACTACTTAACCGGGCTTTCCTGTGGGTGCCTTAAGCTACTACACTTAAAACCTCCAGCCAGGGGTTATTCAACTATGCTAATTAAAACTAGGTAAACGCTCGCTAAGAACCTCGACACGAACCCCGGTACGAACCTCGGCTTAGGGCGTCAACCGGAGGGAGGACATCAAGGATGGGACGGGCTGGGATAGATAGGATAACGGATAACTTTTAGTTCTCCAGTTGCAGAAACGAACTTTAGCTTAAAATCTGTTTTGGTTATGTTTTAGGAAATAGAAAAATTTGTTTGCTAAGACACTTATTTCCTGTATAGCACCTGCTATATAAAATCTGCATATCATAATATTATTTATACTGAATTTGCGGAGGCTTCTGTGAAGTACTAACCAAAAAGTCCTAGAAAATAAAATCGATTTGCCTCTAGTTAACAATACGTTTATAATCTTCTACAATATCCGATGGCTGATGGATGATTCAGTGGTTTATCTGAGTGAGCATGATGAGGCTATTTTTATATTTACTATCAATCACCATCACTCTTGTTTCAGGAATAGCGGAAATATGTTTTATGACAGCGCCCGTTGGTCAGTGCAGCTACTGCTGCCCGAGAGATGACGCTCTCGATATACAGTATAAGTTATTCACTAGGTATGTATTGTTCATCTTATTTCATTATTTATGGTTCCCTTATAATTTTCGTAGGTACTTAAGCCGACGTTCGCACGGACGTAATAAAATCGCGGCGGGATTTTATCGCGCACTGGATTTTCAACTTTCGGCGCTAAGCAGAGTGTTGAAAATCAAGTGCACGAAAAATAATCGTCGCGATTTTATTACGTCCGTGCGAACGTCGGCTTATATCCGTGTCTTCTCAGCCACAGCTTTTTTATACAGGGTGTATCAGAAAGGTGTGGTCAAATTAAAGGCTGTGGTAGAAACCATAAAACTGAACAACTTCCTCTATGGGACTAACATCGTGATCGAGAAAAAATTATCAGCTGTTCCATTAATTTGGGTTGAGTAGGTATTGAAGTCTTGTTCGAGACAGCTGATAATTTTTTCTCAATTACGATGCAGGTCCCATGGAGAAAGTGGTTCAGTTCGATGGTCTGTACCACACAATCACAATCTTAAGTTTCACCACACCTTTCTGATACACTCTGTATAGGTACAAGACTATTTTCTTAATGTCCTTCGGGAATCATCACATTTCCGAATACAAACGAATGCTAATTTCCATGTCCATCAATTTATTAGATTTATCGTGTATAATAATTTGAATTCAGAACTTAGTACTTTATTGTTGTTTTGTTTTGATTTCCCTGTGAACTATATAGAGCTGTAAAACTATTTTCGTGCCTGCGTCTTTAGCAGATTTACTCCCATTTTTTAAATAAATTACATTAAGTTAAAAGAGTATTAACAACTCTATATACTTCCAAGTCGATTGAGAGCGTCCGGTCTACACCTGACAGAAATCCATAGATATAACGCTAGTTTTAATAATACATCTACGGTTATACTGCTAATGATTTGTTGTTCCTTATTCTTTTCTTTTACTTTGTGATTGCTACTGTTGTGTTATGTCAATGTCGAAGAAATGTTTTCTATATTAGTTTCCTCCATAGTCGAACTTGGCGACACCTTTTCATTCATACATTTATTTCAAGTAAAGTTTAATACGAGTATAGTCTTCAAAGGTAGAAAGTCTATTTAGAAAAGCAACGTTTTTGTTACTAAATTCTCTGAAATTGAATTCATATATGTATGAAAATGCGAAAAACAGGGTGGTTTTTATCGCAGGCAGATAAGAAACTACCATATACTCTGTAGTAGTAGGCCATTTGGCGACCAAAATGACGCAACAGTCCGCATTTTGAGCTCAGGGTCGCGGGCTCAATTTCCGTAGCGGGACCAAACTGTAGTGTAGTGTAGTCCACTAATATTTGCAACGGGCTTGAACAATTCTACAAGATTTGTTTATATTGTAGATTTATTTATTTTAACAGGCTGTAGCAAATGCTATGCTATCAACAAGCCCTAAGCCCAGTGCATGAAAAAACATGCATTGGTGCATCTTGTAAAACAGGCTAGGATGAAATAATAAAGAAAAAGAAAATTATGGATCTCAAAGCTGTGGGAGATTTGTACAAGTAGTTAAATCCTACTTTGACTCTAAAGGAAAACTTTTATGAGAAAAAAGTAAAAAAAAACCTTTTTTTTTTAAATTGTCGATCAAATTAAGCATACAATTTCGATATGTGCACATTATAAAGACTCACACTGTATAAGGTGCTAATTTAATTAAAGAGTTATCATAAAACAACATTAAATTAATTACAGTTCATTAATCGCCAATTTATACAACATAAAATTTTTGGTTAGAAAGACGCATTTGACAAAAGATAGAAAACAACAGAACACAATTATATCTACAATCACAGATCAAGAAGTTTTTTTTTAAATTAACCTTTTGTATAAAAACAATGTGATAAAAACTGTAGTTTAAAAAAATGATAGAAGTATAAATCCCATTAAAATAATAACCAAATCCATAAAAATACCTTCGTGTCTTCATAAAAACAATTTAAAAATTCTAAAATACTACAACAAACATTACGGTAATGTACCAGGGCATCATATTATGACCGAGAAGGTTCAATCGCAAGGCAGCGCATGCAAGCATTTGTTCATTTGACGTGCAACGTAATTGTTATAACCTTTGTTTAGGCCAACATCACGGCTACGTTAGGCACGTTTCATGACCGTACCTCGCTGTTAGGAAATGGCTGGACTGAACGAAATGGGGTGTGATGTCATGTTCGTGATAGCGACCTTTCAACCATCCTCGTGTGAGGAATGGATATTGTTTCAGGGCTAGTTTCAAATAAGTTAGGGTTGCTTTTCAGTGTTCCGGGAATTTTCTAAATTTGTTTTTTTATATCCGTGCTTGTAGTAAAATCCGTAGGATTTGTAAAGAGGAATAATCCTTCCTTAATATTATAAATGCGAAAGTAAGTTTATTTGTTACGCCTTCACGCTAAAACGGCTGAACGGATTTGGATGAAATTTAGCACATATATAGATGATGCCCTGGAAAAGAACATAGGATACTTTTTTTTTTCCCACGGGATCGAGACTTATGCGGGTGAAACCGCGGGGCGCAGCTAGTAGTATCATAATTCAAACAGATTGCTATTATCTTCTAATACTTTGAGAGAAATATTTCTCTCAAACTGTTTTTTATAAAACATAAAAACAATGTGTAAGGCTGGCTGTCCATTGACGCGGAACGAGCCAGCGGAGCGGAGCGAGGGAGTAATGCGGAGCTGAGTTGCGGACTGTACGGAGCTAAGCCGAGTACACACGACGAGTAATTTGAGCGGGCTGCAATGCCCCGCGGCCGGTTTTTTCCGATTCCCCGCTTCACTTCCCCGCTCCGCTTTCCGGTTTTGTATGAATTTTTAAACTAGTTCGCAAATCCCTGTCCACTGAAGCGGAGCGGAGATTTTATGCAATTCCATTGGTAGAATTGGCACAGCTCCGCTCCGCTCCTCTCCTTTCCGCTCCAGTGGACATTCAGCCTAACGATTGCGATAATATTATTTTCCTGTCAAGCGTCAATCAATCAACCCAGCCCTGTCCAATGCAAAAGCTTAATTTCCCATAAAATGATAAGCAATTTTCGAAACAAAGAAAAAAGTTATAATTAAAAAAAAGCTTTGTGTTCACCGCCATCTTTTGACATTCGAAACTTCCTAAAGCCTCATAACAACTTCTTGTTTATGTTTGCAGGTCAAATCCCAGGACATTTCAGATAATACCGCCGAATGACGTGGATGGGTTGCGTGCTACGTCGTTCGACTTCTCGAGTCCTACTGTCATATATCTGATGGGGTTCTCCGAGTCGACAGCAGGAGTTGGTACTACGACTGTTAGAGATGGTGAGGAGATTTATATTTTACTAGCTGCGCCCCGCGGTTTCACCCGCAAAAGTCTCGATCCCGTGGAAATATCGGGATAAAAATATCCTATGTGTTAATCCAGGTTATAAACTATCTATGTGCCAAATTTCATCCAAATCCGTTTAGTTGTTTTTGCGTGAAGAAGAGACAAACATACACACACACTCACAAACTTTCGCCTTTAAAATATTAGTGTGATTCAAACTTAAAACTCAAACTCAAAGCATTTATTTCAAATAAACCAATTACAGGTACTTTTGAATTGTCAAGGGGTCGGTCAGTCAGAAAAATGAAGCTAGTTGCCCATTCCAAAGCGTAGTAGGTACCTATGGAGAAGAACGGGCAAGAAACTCCACGGACACTCTTTGTGATGGTGGAGGTGGCATGTCTAGTTGGTCATTTAATTTCTGCTTTTTTATGTACTTACTTTCTAAGTTCATCTTGGATATCACTGACATCGGTAAAGAAAAACATCGTGAGGAATCCAGAACTTATAATGAACTAGCTGCGTCCCGCAGTTTCACCCGCATAAGTCTCGATTCCGTAGGAATGTAAAAAAATAAAAGGTGTCTTTTGTCCTGTTCCGAGTCATGGTCTACCCATGTGCCAAGTATTATCCAAACCCATTCAGCTGTTTTAGCGTGAAAGCGTAACAAATTAACAAACAAACACACTTTCGCATTTATAATACATACTAGCTGCGCCCCGCGGTTTCACCCGCATAAGTCTCGATCCCGTGGGAAAAAAAAAAGTATCCTATGTTCTTTTCCAGGGCATCATCTATATATGTGGCAAATTTCATCTAAATCCGTTCAGCCGTTTTAGCGTGAAGGCGTAACAAACAAACTTACTTTTGCATTTATAATATTAAGGATTAGGTTGGATTAGGATATAAGTCTGAAATCGCCAACCCGTCTTGAACAAGCGTGATGATCAATGCTTGTGCCTTCTCTATGATGTCTTTGCCCTGTAGTTGGACAATAATAGGCTGGTACAGTATTTCTATTTTCTTAATGTCCCTCGAGAATCATCGCATTTCCGAATACAAACGAATTCTAATTTCCATGTCCATCAATTATTAGATGTATCAAGTATTATAATTTTAATTCAGAACTAAGTACTTTATTATTGTTTTGTTTTGATTTCCGTGTGAATTATATAGAGCTGTAAAACTATTTTCCTATCTTGTCGTGCCTGCGACTTTAGCAGGTCTGCACTTAATTTTAAAAGAAATTACATTAAGATAAAAGAGTATTAACAACTCTTTATACTTCCAAGTCGATTGAAAGCATCCGGTCTGCACCAAGTGCAAAGGGCAACTGATAGACATCCGACGACTGAGGAAACACGAAGTTTGCCGAGGGATATTAAGAAAATATAAATACTGTACTATTATTATTATAATTTCTACTTGAACCTAACTTGCAAGTTGGCGTGCATTGACAACAATGCTCCAATAATGGCGAACGAATTAGTGATTGCAGTTTGTTGTTATTCATAGTTGGGAAGATAATTACTGGTGCCTAATCTCAATCTAACCACCGAACATATATTTGGTATTTGGCAAAAAATCACTATTCTTAAAAAATCGTTACAAAAACAGTGGCACTCCGGGAGTGCTGAAACTAGATAAACTTGAAAAATAAAATCGGCACCGCGGTAATCAACGCGTTGATGTCTTTTTAATGGCCAAAAGCTGGTGTCGTCACAGTGTCGCGAAATCAATGGTTTAGTCCCATTTCAAAAATGCCCAACGCGCCTAAAGAAGTTTTCACTTTAAAAATACTGAAATAAATCACCGAAAATAAGGTTTTCATTCGCAAATAGGTCTTTTGTTCGATGAAAGGTCTTCGTAAGAAGATGCTCTAAAGTCGTCCCATTACCCGTAGAGTGGACATGGAATTGTCAACAACATCCATATATTTTCTGCATAATGCAGGCACATAATAAAATTCACAAAGGAATACATAGGTACTACGTTCTGTATATAAGTTCAACTTACATGTGCAGGCATTTTCACAAATAATAGGTAATAACTTGTCGTATGCGAGGCTTCTAGAAATATGATTTCTATGAACTTTGACTTGGCATGCACCTTTATCATATTACTAAACGTGAAATATATATTTTTCTCTTGTAACTCTGTTTGAAACGTATCAAAATGAGTTTCTTGGATTTTGTGTAAGCTCGACATACGTAACATAGGTATTTTACTGCTTATATCAATAAGTCTACTTCCCAATCTTCGTAAATAAGTATACAACGTGCCGCTGCAATGGCGACATTAATTTAACACACGGGTAGGGCTAGTGGCCAGTAATCATAAAAATATAATGAGAAAAAAAAAATTCGTTAATCTAAAAATTAAAATTTTCAAACGCTCGCCGACATAGGGCTCTCTGTTTCCTTCAATTCGCCTTCTCTTTGCATGTTATTCGTTTTATTTTTATTGATGCGATGTCATGATCTGTGATCCCTGTAAATGACCTCTGCGCTACAGTTTTTAAGTACAGGTTGCACCAAGATGCTATTTTAGAAAATTGTAAATAAATCAATAAATAATAACGTTTAATGAAATTAAAATATCTTCATAAAAATAAAACGCTAATCCGTATCATCATCAGCCTATAAATGTTCCCACTGCTGGGACACAGGTCTCCTCTCTGTGAGAGGGAGTGGGCCGTAATCTACCACGCAGGCCCAGTGCGGGTTGGTAGATGTCACATGTCTTCGAATTTTAGGTTCTAGGACATGCCGGTTTCCTCACGATGTTTTCCTTCACCGTTTTGAGAACAGTGGTGATGAAATAATTTACACAAAGTAAAGCACCTGTCTGGGTTCGAACCTACGACCTACAACTCGTAAGTAGCGGCCGTTACAACTGGGCCACCACTGCTAATCCGTATGCGTGTGTTAAATTAATGTCACCATTAAAGCGCCATGCTGTATATTGAACTATGCTACACCCTCCTTTTTTGTATTTTTTCAGGTATATTTGTTTTTTCATTCAAATCAAGGCTGTAATCATAATAAAAGAAAGCAGAAAAATACGTAGATGATAAAAATAATCACTTCTAATTTTTAGACAGTAGAGTTTTTCAATTGGGAGTTCTTTGCACCTACATAATATCGTGACCATATGTCGTAGCCGTCGTAGGCTCGTAGACGATAACGAGGCGGCTACGGCGTAGCACGTCTCATGTGTGAAGGCTTGCTAATAGGTTCTTGCTACATTTTACACCATTATGTAAGTGGTTAGTAGTAGTCATTCATTCATAATTTAGTGTTATATTCTGTAACATCTGGTTAGTCTGAAAACTGAACCAAAACTCAGTCTATTACGGAAATGAATAGATCAACAGGCAGATTTTAACATTTTAGAAACATCACAGCATTTTACAAAAATCTGTATATTAGCTACGATCGTGTTATATGCTCAGTAGCTGATCGAGGGAATGTAGTTTTGATTTTTGATCTGGGGAAAGTTCAATTGTAAATACACTACTCAAACTTACTGTCTATGGTCTTAAAATAACATGGTAAATCTCCCAATATTGTGCGTACAAACTTACGTTTGCAGTTGTAATGTATGGGAGAACGTGTTTTTTAACTACAATGTTAAGTTTGTATTTGGGATAAATTCATCTCAACTACGGACCCCTTCATTGTGCGTGGTCCGACACTCACTTGGCCGGTTCGAGTTTCTCGACCACACAAACATAGTTAGAAGACTAAAAAGAACAAAACCGTTCGAGCTAGTGTTTAGTGTTAGTGAATAGTGTAAAGTACAAAAGTGCCAAACAAACACAAGAACGAAGTGTATTCGTCTTAAGAGAAGACAGACAATAAGAAAAATGCTATTAAAGACAATTTAATAGTTTAGGTTATAATTAAATTACTTATTAGTCTATTTATAAGGCTAGATTGTAATAAGATCAGGGTCTATCCTATTGCGCGAGGAGGCGAAACGCCGGGGCTTAACCCCGATGCCGCAAGAAATTGCGGCACAGCGGACAGAGCTCCGGCGGGATCTCATGGCGTCATGGAGGGTGCGATTGTCGCAACCCCGCGCTGGGCACGCCACAATCGCGGCGATAAGACCCGTCTTTGAGGAGTGGCTGGAGAGACGCCACGGCGTTCTCACCTTCCGCCTGACGCAGGTCCTCACCGGACACGGCTGCTTCGGGAGGTTCCTGTTCAGGATAAGGCGGGAGGAAACACCCGGGTGTCACCATTGTGTGGATCGGCCTGAGGACACGGTGGAGCATACGGTGGAAGTCTGCCCGGCTTGGGCGGAGCAACGCCGTGTTCTCGTAGAGGCGATCGGCGGCGGTGATCTCTCGCGACCGGCCCTGGTTCAGGCCATGGTACGGAGCGAGAGGAAATGGCAGGCCGTCACCTCCTTCTGCGAAGCGGTAATGCTCGCGAAGGAGGAGGCGGAACGCGTGAGGGAGAGGCAAATTTCGCGCCCTCACGCCCCTAACCGCCGCAATAGAAGGAGACGCCCGGGGCGGGAATCGCGAGCCGATTTCCGGCCACCGTAGGCGCGGGCTTGCGGACGGTGAGCAATGGGTAGCTCGCCGTCCGATAAGGACCAAGCCCGGGTCGACGGCGCGTTGTGTTCCACGCGCGCCTCAAAGAGATGTCAGCAGAATTGACGGGGTCCGCTAGGGCCAATGCCTGCCGGGGGTTCGAAGAAAACCGATCGGGAAATCGTGGCCCCCGGCAACAGGGCAACCGAAGGAACACGGGTGGGTTTTAGTCAGTAAGAGTCTGACACGCCCTCCCGCTCCGCCCAGAGCGGGAGAAGTTATTTGATAATTTCCCACCCAAAAAAAAAAAAAAAAAAAAAAAAAAAAAAAAAAAAAAAAAAAAAAAAAAAAAAAAAAAAAAAAAAAAAAAAGGGTCTATCCTATTGTTGAACCCTAGGACAAGGAAAAAAAAAAAAACTTGGCCGGTTTTTTTAAATTAAATGGTAAATAATTCACCAGTTTTCTGATAGTTTATATAAATTGTTTACGAAATAATGTTGTGATTTGAGTGATATTTAATATGCCAATGACGTCAATATTGCATGCCCGGAATACGCAAACATAGACATAAGTCTATTTATAGACATAATAATTGATATAACACCGCAGTTCTAATCGATTCCATATACGAATGCAGCGGTATCGGTAAAGTCAATTAGAGCTGTGTTTATGTCGATATAGTGTGCTAAAAGATTTTATCGCGGACATTGAAAATGTGTCATATCGATGATTCATAAATATGCGGAAAAGGGAAATTAAATACTGAAATAATGTGTAAGGTATTTCTGCTTAAATTACACTGTAAGAAAAGCAAGAAAACGTATGGTAAAGTCAAGGTTCTTTTCCAAGGATCTACATTTTGGAATGGGCAACTATGGCTTCAACTTTCTGATCGACTCTTTGACAGTTCAAAAGTGCTTGTAAATGGTTTAATTGAAGTAAGTAAGTTTATTTTTTTGTAAACATGGTGTAATACCTACGTTGCATGCAAGATATTATATACAAAAATGTTCTATAATGTTCAGCCGCGTATCGTGACGTACAAATTGGTGAGAAGAGATGGTGCACAAACCGCGACTATATTTATCAAAATTACATTATTATATCATAATTATTATTACAATTCAAGGTCCACACTTATTATTAACTAGCGAATGTCACGCGGTTTCACCCACGTAGTTCCCGTTTCCGTAGGAGTACGGGGATAAAATATAGCCTATGTTACTCGCTGAAAATGTAGCTATCCATTGCTGAAAGAATGTTTCAAATCGGTCCAGTAGTTTTGAAGTTTATTCGTTACATACAAAAATATGAAAAATACAAAAATACAAATCTTTCCTCTTTATAATACGTATTAGTATAGATATAGATTAAGTCATGAAATAAATGCTTTGAGTTTGAGTGTGTATGAAATTAATTCTTAATTCTCTATAATATTGATTAAAAGTGAGGTTTTCTCAACGGGGAGTATCCGAGTATTGGTATGCGATAGCCCGGCATGGAATTACGATCCACAAAATTAACCTTAATGCATACGGGGAGCTTCTCATTGTGACTAGCCACCCTTGGAAATATGCATATTTGAGAGCGTTATTTATGTGTTGGTAATCCCTCCATAAGTCCATATGGCTGTGGTCGAACCACGTCAGACCCTCGTTTGTTATAAACAAGCCTCTTATGCAGATGTGGTTGACATATGAGGCAAGGGGCTGGAATATTTGTCCTAAAGGTAAAATACAGCAGGTTATGGATACAGATTCATTTGAGAATGAAAATCGCAAAAATTGGAGCTTCTTCTGTGATGTATTTTTAAGATAGGTTGTATTAAAAATAACCGGCCAAAGTGCCTGTCGGACCACGCACAATGAAGAGTTCCGTAATTGGGATGAAGTTATCCCAAAAACAAACTTAACATTATATTTGAAAAACATGTTCTCCCATACATCGATATACGTCACGGTCAATTCTCCAACTGCAAAAGTAAGTAATCGCAATTTTTTTTATTACTACGTATTAACTATTTTTGGACATTTTTCTTTACATGTGCTGTGAGACTTTACTTTCTGCTAAATTTCATGATTCTAGGTAAACGGGAAGTACCCTGTAGGTTTTGATTTATTTGCGAGTATCAAAATATGTCGCATAAATGGTCGTATTTTTTTATTGCGTTGACTTCGAAGATTGATATTTTTAGAGCTTCAAGGGACCATAGATCTACGTATTTGATATTAATTTCAACTTGATACCTCCACGCGTTCCTGATAAAAAGGGGACTTGACAGACTGACGGACGGACAACGAAGTGGTCCTAAATATTGAGCCACCTTAACGCGTATAACAGAGGCAGGGATAGAAACTAGTGTTTATCATTTTCTCGCAATTTCAATGATAAATACAATAGTTTAAACAAATACTTTTACACTTAAAAATATATTTAATAAAACCAGATGAGGTCCGTGTTTCCTATCCGACTATTCTGAGAAGAAACAACGAAACAAATTCAGTGGTCACAGTGGCTTTTAAAGTCCAAACAACATATTGATCAGATCATGTGAGGACGACGCTGATTAGTGTCTGAGTTGGTCTTTTGAGGAAAGAACCATACAGCATGTAAAAAAAACCCTGTCCGATCCGAGGGTGTTGTTAGGTATCGTACTGAGAGTCTATTTATGTGGTCGAATGGGGAATTTTACCAGATTATTACATGAGGTGAGAGCGGCCGTCATTTAGCGGGGGTCTACAAGTCATAACTCATGATCCCTGTTGAAAATTTTCAATTTTTTTTATGAATTTAGGGTAATTTTGGTACTCAAAATGTGATTTTTAAATAGCAATTACGTTATTATTTTCAATAAAAATTACATTGTGTGGTCTGACTATGAATGATAGGCTGAAGAATGATGTGATAAGACAGCGGTGTGATTTAAAAAACCGGCCAAGTGCGTGTCGGACCACGCACAATGAAGGGTTCCGTAGTTGGGATGAATTTATCCCAAAAACAAACTTAACTTTGCAGTTAAAAAATATGTTCTCCCATACAGAATGTATGGGAAAACATGTATTTGCAACTGCAAAGTTAAGTTGGTTGATTATTACTCGTTAACCGGTAGAGCCTACTTAGCTGTGATAGTTTTCCTTTTAATTTCGTTATATAAGCTACTGTTGTGATTTTTTTCACATACCCAAAACTAACCATTTAGCTGGCAGGGCGGGGGGACACTTGACTCTAACAAAAATTAGCACTTTAAAGCTTAATATTTCGCAAACGAATCCCTGAATCCAAAAATGGTTTTCACAAACTCACAATACTTTTAAAGGACCTTTCCAATAATACCCCTCACCATGGGGTAAAAAAATAAAAAAATAAACATCACCACTTTACGTGTATGAGAGATACCCTAAAAAAAAATGTTTTTCATAATTTTGTTTTACCACTTTGTCGGCGTAATTAATATGTATACCTATGCCAAATTACAGCTTTCTAGTACTAAGGGTCTCAGAGCTAGACCGCGGACGGATAGACAGACAGACAGACAGACAGACGGACTTGACGAAACTATAAGGGTTCCTTGTTTACTACGGAACCCTAAAAAGATGTAGTGACAAAAATTGAAAAGGGTATGCTGAGATGGTTTGGGCATGTTGAGAGGATGAATGAAAGGCGACTAACAAAATGTATTTACAAGGCTGATATAAAGGGAAAGGCCGGTTGGGGACGCCCTGGGAAGACATATACTGACCTTATTGGTGATGTTCTTCAGAAAGGCCAGGTGCATAGTACTCGCAACCGGCGTGCGTGTATGACCAGATGTATGAACGTAAACGAGGCAAAAGGAGTACCTATGTAAGGATCGTAGCAGGTGGCGTTCTGTAGTTTCTGCCTGCCCCCATGGGAAGAAGGCGTGAGTTTATGTATGTATGTATGTAATAATTCGATTTTTGTATTACTTTTAGGTAATGTTATTGTAATACCAATGAGCACCTTTCGGATCGGACAGGGTTTTTTTAATATATTGTATAGATTTGAGTGGACCTGTCCAGTCAGTGTACGCATGTGCAATATTGTCCAACTAAAAAAAATATCTATCAACGCAACTTGTCACGATAATAATAGTCGAATAATAGTAGTGGTGTCTAATGGACAATACAAATCCATTGATGTCTGATAATTTAATATTTAAGGAAATCAAACATGGTGGTAATGTCGTAATAAAAACGATTTTTATCGCCATAGACAATAACGCTATCTCTATGGAGTGGTCAGTGTTAAAATTGTTAGTGGTCGTTCTGTGGGGTAATTGATATTGTAAATAAGGAAGGGTCAATATTTTGTTTCTTTTTGTTTTTAGATACCGGTATTTTCAAGGTGCGAATGCCATGTGCGATTTAAGAAACATTGTTAAATTAAACTTGTAGTGTTGATGTCATTGGTGGTTTAGATTTGTAATTATACAGTTAGGTAAATAGATAAGTTTAAGCGTAGAAAAATGTTTAGAAATACTGAATTTGTAATTTCAATGCTGAATAATACTAATATTTTAAGTATCTTTATACGGAGAAAGATAGATAAAGGCAAATCAACCTACTTTTTAAATTTATTAGTCGCCTTGTACGACATCGTCGACAAGAAATGGGTGGTCCACAACTTTTGGTTCTAACTGAAAAGCATGAATGCACCAATGAAAACGGTAATGCATCTTAACAAAAGCTATGTATTTTATTTAAAATAGTAAACACTTTTTTTTTTGTTAGCCTATATTGTGTCCCACTGCTGGGCAAAGGCCTCCCCTATTTCCTTCCAAACCTCTCTGCTTTGTGCGATTTCAGGCCATGTTGGCCTCGCAAACATAAAATAGTAAACACTTACATGGGGTTTATTTAAATCTTACTAATACCTATTAGTAAGACTAAAATAACCCCATGTAAGGAAGTCCTACTAGAGGTATGGAAGTATGGGAATCTCCCGGCTATGATGGGAGTCTTGAAATTAACGAACATCATAATTCATCTTACAAAGCTATTTTTTTATTTAAAAGAATCAGGCTCTTTATAATTAATTACATCTAGCCTATAAGACTAATAAGCAATTTTAATCTAACAATTTTTTTTTCGTAATTATTATTTAAAAAATTCGAATAGAAATTGAAATGAATTGATTGATTGAATTGTTTGAATTGTACTTTACTGAAGTCCGTTCCACTTTCTTAGAGTTTGATATTATAATAAAAACACTTTGACACACATAAAACACATTCATCATCATCATCATCAGCCTATAAATGTTCCCACTGCTGGGACACAGGCCTCCTCTCTGTGAGAGGGAGTGGGCCGTAATCTACCACGCGGGCCCAGTGCGGGTTGGTAGATGTCACATGTCTTCGAATTTTCAGTTCTAGGATATGCCGGTTTCCTCACGATGTTTTCCTTCACCGTTTTGAGAGCAGTGGTGATGAAATAATTTATACAAAGTAAAGCGCCTGTCCGGGTTCGAACCTACGACCTACAAGTCGTAAGTCGCGGCCGTTACCACTGGGCCACCACTGCTCTATATGCTGCTGCTCATAAAACACATTAGTGTTATATATGTGTGTCATTTTCACTATTGTTTCTACACTTTTTACACTACACTAACTCAAAAGGTTTTGTTCTTCGCACTATATTTGTTTGGTCTAACAGCTGAATTGCCTCGATGTTCACCAAGTTAAAGCAATGGCACGTAAAATTTTGTCGGAGAGGCAACCGGATGGCGAATGGTAATCTGGGTCTTGAAGTGGCCGAACCCCCCAGTATCATCCGAATAGATCCCAAATGGACGGGGGCGGAGATATGGGGATGGAGGCAAATCTTTTTTTTTGCTATGGCATTAAGAATTTAAGCTCTAATAAGTGCATGGAATTTGTGTGTATCAATACCATCAGGTTATAGAAAGGTCCTGCAATAATTATAAGGAAAGACTCCAACGACACAAAAATGAACTCGCTGTGATACTTCTCAAGTCCTCAGACTCTACTTACAGACTTAAAAGAGAGCGAATAGCGTCAATCTAATCAACACTAACAATATCTAATAACGAGATGACGCATCGCAGGATGTGAACAATCTCAAACTGCTAGGAAAGACACACAATCTGATTATAGCTAGAGGGCTGATTGCAGATAGAGGGAATGATATTATAAAAAAAATAAAAAAATACCATCCGGTTGCATACCCCAACATTGTTATAATTGAAATAATGTATACAATTCTTGAAACTCCTTACCGATAATTTATCACCGAAAATGAGGGTGAATTTTATCAAAACCAGATGGCATTGATACACACAAATTCCTTGCACTTATTAGAGCTTCAATTTTGAATGCGATGTCAAAAAAAAAAATGTTTTGTCCCCATCCCCCTTATCTCTGCCCCCGTCCATTTGGGGTACCTACATTCGGACGGTACGAGGGGGTTCGGTATCACTTCAAGATCAGACCAGATTACCATTCGCCATCCGGTTGCCTTTCCGATTAAATTTTACGTGCCATTGTCTATCGGTGGTTACAATATATGCAAATTATGAAACTAGAATGATACACAACATTTTTTCTCTTTGTTATCAGCTCACTTAAAGGCACGCAACTACAATTTCATCGCCGTTGATTGGTCACGGCTCATCGTGTTCCCTTGGTAAGTTCATGTTCATTGTATGATTGCCTTGCAGCAGTTATTATGATGTCTTCTGCAAGGCGGCGTTTTGATTTTTATCTTCAATCATCATTATGTCGTTTTCTAAATGGCAATAACCTTGAAACACTTCCATGGCGATGCGGTTGAAAGACAGATTGGCTTAGTATATAATAAAAATGTTTTATTTGCATTACGAGAACACCTAATAAAAAATCAGACTCTTGACGTAAATAAATAAAATGCACTAAAATTTGTGGTAACTAGCACCCTTGGTAAGTTATAAAGCTAACTTGTAGTACCTGGGCGACCGAGCCTTGCTTTGGTGAAAATAGAGAATGATCATTTAATAGTATAGGATAGTTTATACTAATTCCATGAATAGTACATACTAATTCCAGGCTGCTATGATAGTAAAAACTAATTCTATGCTGTCATGTCATTATTTGAAGGTAGCCATCTTGTTTAAAATTTTGGGTGACGAGCTCTGCTCGGGTGAAAATATAATCGAATTTTCTCAGATATGAGACCAAGCTAGATAGATTTTTCGCCCTCGTAAACCCCTATGTTACAACTTTCATCGAAATCTTTAGAGCCGTTTTCGAGAACTTGATTAGCGGGTACTACAGTCCAGCCGTCGAAAGAATGAAACAAAGAAAAGATAGAAAAGAAAGAAAAGAAAGAAAAGAAAGAAAAGAAAGAAAAGAAAGAAAAGAAAGAAAAGAAAGAAAAGAAAGAAAAGAAAGAAAAGAAAGAAAAGAAAGAAAAGAAAGAAAAGAAAGAAAAGAAAGAAAAGAAAGAAAAGAAAGAAAAGAACAAGTATTTTATTGAGACTCGCACAGGAAATCATAAATTAAACTAAAACACACTCATTAAAACAATAAAAAATAAAAAAACAATAAAAAACAAAGTAAAATTTTAATGATAGCAGAAAGTCCTGTACGAGGCCAAACGGCACAGGAATGCATTCTTGACACCAATTTAATACTAACGAAGTGTTTTGCGAATTCGATCCGTATTATTACTAGAAATTGTCCAATTGACAGGTGTCATGGAACGCATTCTGTCGATGGCCGGACTGTAGTCTTTGTCCCAAACCTTGTCTCACTTAATTTAAGGCAATTACAACAAGCACAGTAAAAGCAAGAATTATGAATTAATTAAGTAGAAAACAAAAACCTTGAAGATGGAAGATGTGATGTGTGTGTGTGGAAGTGAGGGAAAATCACATGTTTCTACATTAATTGTAGTAGGTAAGACTTTTCCCCAAGAATGGAGAAGCTGTTCCTTAAAATGTTGCATTGTCGTACTTCTGATAATCTTTTAATTTGATTGGTGATGTCAACTCGATTGGTGCAGCTTTTTCTGCCACGATTCATGGGATCATGAAGCTTATTGGATTTCCATGTGTTTTGGAAGACTCTTAAAGTAAATCATAGAATTTCTAATCCCATAAACATAATAAACAAATTAAGGACCACAAAGTCCTATATAAATGCTACATTAAGCAATACGAAACAAATGACTGTGCTCGAATAAACCGCGTACATAAGCGAAATCCAGTTGTTACAGCGTTTAACATGTTACTGAAACGTTATGATTTCGCATACGTGAGGGCGAATGCGACCCAATATTCGCCCCTGAGGAAAACGTTATAGCCTTAGGCCCGGTATACACTGAAGTGGAGATCGGCAGAGAGGAGAGGAAAAGTTTTGTGGATACGTTGGTCATGCGTCGTTTATATTTTCTTTCGTCTCCGCTGTGTGCTTTTGCCTGCTAGCACACCTTCTCATATCACTGCTTTCATCGCGAAAAACAAATATAGCAATCTTTGCTTTTTCTTCTTTTCGAATCGATAGTAATCCTTTTCTAAAATTACTTGGACTACGTTAATTGACATCAGTGCCTGTTTTATGACCTTTGCATGTGCAGGTGTTGGCACACTCTGCTCGAGCTATGTCCTTTGAAGCTAAGCAGTAATTTATGATTAATGCCTTTGACTGTATTATGACTTGACTTGGTTACAATTTTAATTCGGCAGCATTGTGTTTCTCGGAGGTACCTCGCAGGGACTACCATTTTAATTCGGCTGCATTGTACTTCTCGGAGGGTAAAAAAATAAATACCCGTGATCTCTTCCGGGGACTATGGTAGGGACCACGGATAAGGAACGAAAATAACGAAATCTCTCTCTCTCCTCTCCTGTCGCCCATCTCCAATTTAGTGTATACGAGGCTTTATATTAGGTCCCTTATTTATGACGCAGCTCGCAGTGGCTACTAGCCAAGAGCGTTTTGCTAGATTTATGTCCGTTCCCACGTTCAGCACAAAGGCCCGCTCTGTTTTTCTTTGCTGTTTTTGTTGTGCGAGTAATTAATTTGAGGCATTTTCGTTAATTACTGGTTCGATGTGGGTCCATGTTTTGGGTAGAAATTGGAACGAAGAATAGGGTTGGTCAGAAAGATATGTAGCTGTAGTTTTAAGTATTGGAATTTACTTCTTATAGCTTCGTGGCAAGTGAACGAACCTTTCGCTTGCTTTTAAGTTTTAGGTAATCACAGCCAATCTAGTCAGCATACCCAATAAGGGATCGGTATTGGTGTATTCCAACTGTGATCTTGAAGTAGAGATTACTACTCCTACCTTCACTAGGCGAATCCCTATGCTTAAGCAGGCACTCAAAATATAAATTTTTCCCCATTATAATGTCTATACGTTTTTTAAATAGGGACTTTTATAACCGTAATGTAGGGATGGCGATTCTTTCCGAAAAAGATCGATTTTTAAATCGATTCGAATCGTAAGCTGATGTATCGATTCACAAAAAAATCGAGGTCTAAAAGATCGATTTCTAAAAAATCGATTCCTTTTTCAAGTTTGCATTTATAATGTAAATATAAACCCATTTTATGAAAAACAAAAAAGATACCAGAATAAATGATCTCTTATCAGTAAAATCAGTTTTTTTAATTCAGGGAATTAGACAATAATAATTATTTTATTACCATATCAAAGTCAGATCAGGTATTAACGAAGACATTTATTTTCAAAATGTATTTATTACATGAAAAACTTAAAGTTCCCAATGCTTCATATATAAACTTTTCAAAAACAAGTCTGTCAATTCTACTGGGATCCAAGCGGTTCCGCTCATCACTTGCGATGTAGCAATTAAAAAAACCGGCCAAGTGTGTGTCGGACCACGTAAAATGAAGGGTTCCGTAGTTGGGATGAATTAATCCCAAAAACAAACTTAACTTTGTAGTTGAAAAATATGTTCTCCCATACGGAATGTATGGGAAAACATGTTTTTGCAACTGCAAAGTTAAGTTGGTCAATTATTACTCGTTAACTTGTAGAGCCTACTTAGCTGTGATAGTTTTCCTTTTAATTTCGTTATATAAACTACTGTTATGATTTTTTTCACACACCCAAAACCAACCATTTAGCCACAAAGATTAGCACTTTAAAGCTTAATATTTCGCAAACGGATCCCTGAATCCAAAAATGGTTTTCACAAACTTGTTTTTAAAGGACCTTTCCACTGATACCCCTCACTATGGGCTAAAAAAATAAAAAAAATAACATCACCACTTTACGTGTATGAGAGGTACCCTAAAAAAAAATATTTTTCATAATTTTATTTTACCACTTTGTCGGCGTAATTAAAATATATACTTATGCCAAATTACAGTTTTCTAGTACTAAGGGTCTCGGAGCTAGACCGCGGACAGACAGACAGACAGACGGACATGACGAAACTATAAGGGTTCCTTGTTTACTACGGAACCCTAAAAAAGGCGCTCAAAAGCCGAAAAAATAGAATGGCGATTTTCAAGGGTGAAATATCGATTCACTGAATCGATTCAGTACTGCATATCGATTTAAAAAATCGATCTTTTGGGCATGAAAAATCGATTCTTCGATTAATCGATCTCAGATCGCCATCCCTACCGTAATGTGTATGACAGTTGCATCATACCTTAAATAAATAATAACAAAATAAACACTGCTATGGAATAAATTAGGGTCATAAATCTGAACGGAGTCTTCATCACCATTTGGTTGCGACAGAATTCTATGAGAAGTGCCTAAATCAAGTCGGTTCAACCTCAAGGGCCCAAACACACAGACTCATATCGAACACAGTCCATCAATAAGTGATATAAGTCTTCCACAACTCCTCACTCCAATTTATAGGTGGTATTAACCCCATTAGAATATCTCTACAATAAATTAAAAATAACCTTCTATTACCCAGGTATATATCAGCCGTTCAAAACACTCGCTACATGGGCAGAAAGCTAGCAGACTTCATCCAATTCCTGGACTCTGTCGGTGTCCCAGCCTCATCCATCCACGTAGTCGGCTTCTCCCTGGGAGCTGAAGCTGCAGGGTTTGCTGGCAAGAACCTGCGGTCACGGGGATTGTTGCTTGGCAGGATAACCGGTGAGCTATGGAGCTATTTAAAGAAGGAATTGCTTGGTTTGTCAGAATTTGTTGCTACTGCAGGTTGGGTGGATATTAATGTTGTGTGTGATGAATGTATGGTGCTTTTGAAGTTCTTAGAGTTAAATGCAATTATTTGTTTGTCAATGTTAGTGAAATGCATTTATCGGCCTGATAAGTTCGTGTTAGTATTTTTTTTTGCCAGTTTGCAAACTGAACCATAATCTTGCTTGCTTGGAAGGTTGCAGAAGCAAATAATTATAGAAATAATTACAATGTGTGAGAGTTGATGTATATGTATAGAGTAAAAGGTACAAGCAAATAATAATGAGAAAAATTATATGAAAAGTCTTAACAAACCTAAAGTTTACTTTGTTTAAGACCACGAGATTAATAATAATAATAATATGTGTATGTTTTATTATATATTGGTCAGGCAGGGGCCATAGTTCAAGGTAACCAATCCATTATAGCTACTCAAATCCATAGCCCAATATGTTTTGTTTCCATGTTCTGCAATAGTTTTACACCAACCGGGGGTTGTCCTTGGGTGCACTTGTATAGTGCATACAGGGATAATCGTCGGTTGGTGCATTATTTCATTTAAAAAAAAACGTCTAAGGGGCCTCTGCGAGTTGGCTTCGGCCCCTCGTACGCCTTCCAAAGGTCCGGGGTCCTAAGTATAAATATATAAAAAATAATAATATTTTTTATATTTTTAAATGTTTTTATATTATTTTATTCTAATATTTAAAAATATAATTTATATGTAAATAATAAAATAAAGGACAATAATAATATACAAACAAACATTAGAGGGGTAATTTCCGTAATTTTTAAGAACGTTCGCATTCTAATCTCATTCGCATTCTGTCAAAAATTCAATAAATTTACCAACATTTTCGACAAGTTTAACAGTTTGGGACTTGAATGTAAACGTTTTTAAGTACGAGAATTAGAAAAATCTCACCGTGAAAACTTAGGTGAAGTAAGCTTGAAGTGAACTGTCATCCTCCCTGACCCTATTCCCTAGCGTCAGGTCTTGGATTGACAGCTCACTTCAGAGAGAGAGAGAATTTTACAGAATGGTTCGGTTGGTATTACATTTGAAGTTTGAACGGTAGATAAACTATTCACATGACAGTGAATTATTTAACAACTTGACTTATTGTGGACTTTAAAATGAAGCAGTAAATGACAGTTGCAGTTATTGATCATTTGTTCTCATAAATTTTTGATAAAGGGAATGACGACTGATACAAGTTGTGTGCATGCCTTGCGTTAGAACAAACTTTATGAATAAGTTATTATGTTGCATAAGGCAATTAAAGTGTTAATAAATTATTAGAATGACCTATTACACCTACCTTCGTCAATATATAAAATATCATTATCTAGCATTTTTTAATCAAGTTTTTTCCTGTAGGACTGAAAGGGTTATTCCGTTTATCCACCTCAAAAAATCCACCCTAAGTTGGATACTCGAAAATGTATGTCCGAGAATTCACCCTATACCTAGTTGGATAAATATAATTTTTAGGCTTAAGGTGGATTCTCGGAAACGCGTTTCTGAGTATCCACCTTAGGGTGGATTTTTTGGGGTGGATAAACGGAATAACCCGACTGAAATTATTTCGTGATTTATACGAAGTGACTGTCTTCTGATTTCCAATTTTTCCAATATTTTTAACAACTTTGAAATTGTTGGGTTTTTGAAACTCCTTGATTGTTTTATTATTCAAAATCATTCGCTGGATTTTTAATGCATTTTATTTTCCAACCATACAAGAAACTACTTTAAAAGTTTTAATAACAGTGATCTGTTTGTTGTAGCCCAGCTATCTAATTACGTAACACATTTTCGTAAACGATTAAGACTAATATGTTTCATTTTGACAGTTCAACAACATTCATTGCGTTATTAACGTTGTTGAGCAGATTTTTTTTTCGAACTTATGAAGCAATGGACTAGCAATCTGTTTCAAAACGATTCAGATTGTGATTGATCGTGTATTACGCAATTAGGGTACAGGGGCCAAGTGTACTAATTTAGGAACTTTGTAGTTGTCTTTCCGTTGTGATTTTCTGTAGTGGTTTCAGTTGTAAAACCAAATTTAATCAACTATGTAGCCCTTAATATTGGTACTTTAAAATTCCAGGGCTAGATCCTGCCTACCCCGGCTACAGTCTATCAAACAGTGACGGCCACCTCGCGAAAGGCGACGCTGCCTTCGTGGACGTCTTGCACACGAACCCCGGAGTGTTCGGGTTTCTTCGGCCGATCGGTGACGTCGACTTCTATGCGAACCCCGGCAGCTGGATCCAGCCAGGCTGCTGGGTCGATGAGCTTATTAAGAATCGGGAGTTTAGGTTTGTTTGTGAGTATAATTTTCCTTTTCTATAGTTGGGAATAGTGGAAAAGAAAGATAAAACAGTGGCACTACGGGAGTGCCAACAGAAGTGAAAACTTGAACAAGATCGCCTTGGTGGAAGAAAAATAATTGTATAGAACATTGGTCCGTAACCTTATGTAGATAAAGAGCATAACCGCGTTTACAAAAAGAAAAAAACTTCTGGAACCTTTAAAGTAAAAATACTTGTATAGAACATTGATCCGTAACGTAATATAAATAAAGAACACAATTGCATTTACAAAACCTTTAAAGTAAAAATACTTGCATAGAACATTGATCCGTAACGTAATATAAATAAAGAGCACAATCGCGTTTACAAAAATGAGGTGTCGTCACAGTGTCGCGAATTCAATGGTTTAGTCCCATCTCAAAAATGCCCAACGCGCCAAGCATTATCTTTTTATGCAGCTGTTAGGTGTGCAAGAGATAAAAATCTAGTTTGTTATTTTTTGTGTGAATTGGTATGTAGGTGTCTAGATTATTTTGATAAGTAGGGGTGTCAGTTTTATATCAAAATAATATAGAACAAACTTAAAGAAGTTTTCACTTCAAAAATTATAGAACAATGAGTATTTGTCTCTAAAACCAAAAATACGTATATTGACATACTGATTTGGTTCGACACAACCTCCTAACTAAAAGAAGTACCTACTGTTTGTTTTGCAATGATCTCAATTATTAGAAGTTTAAACTGTTATTAGTTAATTGTTTACCAAGTTGTTAGCACTGAAACAAGATTAAATAAATAAAATAATTACTTCAGAGTTCTCACAGTACGGCATACGTGAACTTAGGCTTTAGTGAATTAGTAGAGATCTGAGTGAACACATAAACTCATCCAAAAGAAAAAACCTTTCCACTCTGCATCTCTTTTACTTTTTTGACGGAATATTTAGCGCACTGCAGATGGAATTTACTAGTTCACCAGGGAAGCTCTTTCGACGATGTACACACGGCTACACATCAAGCTATAAATTTCCAGTAAAAGCTGACCTCTCATTGTACGGAAATCCTATACAACGCGAGATCAGCATAAACTGGAAATGTATAACTTGATGTGTAGCCGTGTGTACTATGTTTTTTTTCACTATTGAAAACAACAAACTTTTATGATCGTATACAATTTGTGTCGTTACTAAAAACACCGTTGGTAGCTTGATCTTTTTTTTTTAACTATGGCCTCTCGCAGTTTTGACCACTAAGGTCTTGGCTGCTTAGCCGGATTTTTCCTGTGGTGGCCTTAAGCTTCTACACTTAGAGCCTCTAGCCAGGAGCATTTAAACTATTCTAAATTTTAAGCGAGTGCTCGCTAAGGGCACCCCCTGTGGGGTACGAACTTCGGCTTAGGGCATCGCTGGGGGGAGGACAGCAAGAAGGGACAGGCTGGATCAAAATTAGATTTTCATCTTGATTATTATGCAGGGTATTTAAAGCTACGTGCTCAGCTGCAACAACTGCTGGCACCTCGGGGTCATCTGGATCGGATAGATGTTGCTTGATCAATCACATGACACGTTAAATATCTAACTGAGTGAGCAATTCAAACGTGTCATCATTGGATGTCTCAGGGTTGTTGAGAATTGGATCTATTTTTCTAATGGTTGTGCTTAAACGAAATTCTAAAGAGCCTTTTCGACTATAGAAATTATCATCCCAATATAAAGTACAATAAATAGTTACGGAACCATGAACACACATACAAAACCCGCATAATCTTACCCTCGCAGACAGACTGATAATGACCTGTCTTAGTTATTCGTTGTAATTGCTACTATAATACAACAATTTTAAATCGTTTAAAGTCCTTCATAAGTCATTATTTTGCTTGTCAATTAATGCAAAACTTGAGATGACATTTGCTCTTTTTCGTGTTAAACGCTTCGATAAAAATGAATGATTGTTGTGTCAATTTACGAAACGAGCGGCGATTTCGATTCGATAGTTTTCGATTTCCTCCTTGACACTCGATGGAGTGATTGCAACTCCATTGCATAAATCATCTGTGACAAAAAAAGATACGATTCGAAATTTGAAATGAAAAGGCGCGTTCGCTTCATGAGCTCACAACTCAAAGCCCGTTTACTAAAGAAACATAAGAGCTTCGTTACGCAACCTTTTTACTTGGAAGAGATTTTTCGACATTGACCTTTACAGGGTTGATAAATGTTTTTGCAAATAACACCGCCAGCCCACCAGGTGTGTAATACAGAATGTTATTAATGTTCCTACTAAAAATGTTTCTACTTACATAATTGACAAATTGCGTGTTGTAACGAACAATGCATGCTGCATCAGATACAAATAGTCTGGAACTAAACGAAGCCGCAATAAACAATTTACTCTGCACTAAACTAATTTCCCGTCGAATTTGGCGCGTTAGCTGATCATAGTATGATGTTGCAACCCTAACAACCGCACATTTCGGCGGGAGGGAGCCGATCGATGCTCTGACGTCACACGCGGATGCTGCGGGGAGGGGGCGACGAAGGACGAGGTAGGGGGCACGTTTACTAGTACGCCAACCCCGATTATTTGCCTTTCAAAAAGCTATTATTAGCGTTCGTGTTTTCAGCTGAAATTAAATTACAAGATATTTTTTTGGTGAATTTTATCCTCGTCGCTTCAGCGTCCCCCTCTATAATTTTGGGTTATCAGCCTAACTTCATCCCCGCTTTTGCTACGGCTCGATTTTATGAAGCTTTGATATTATTCTGTGAGACTTGGTTATCCAACTCTGATAAGATAATTTTTCTTGAAATCAAGACAAGGATTTGTTCTTCTAAAATACCAAGATGGTTAGTTTCAAATTGTATAATAAAAATTGTCTTCATTTCATGTGAAACTTTTTCGATGCGACAACTTACCCTCATGTAGCATTTTCAAGCTAAAACCGTAAGAATCCACCAGCTATGAAGAGTTACACATACGAGTGAGTCTTAGGTACTACTCGAGGGGTGCTTGTACTCCGTGCTCCTTAGTCCTTGAGCTAGTCATGCGGTGGTTTATTTCAATAAGATTTAATGGGGTTAAAACTGTGTCAATGCACCTTGAATACAATGTCAATGTGATATAATTTATATTTTTGGGAAATTAATTATTGTTAAATCATGGCAATTGTAACGATGCACTGGTGAGTCCTTATCATCATCAGTATGGCAGTAGTTTTCAGCCACTGTGGCTTATTACAAGACTTAACTTCTAGTTAAATTGTTGAGTTTCTATCTATCAAAATATTCAAGTAATTAATTTTCTGGCAATAATCCCGCAATAAACGTTGGCATTTTTGGGTTCAGACCAGCCAATACAATATGAATTTACTGTTAAGAACGCGGCGACGCATGAATTGTCCATACAAACGTAATACCTAAATCATTTGCAATTTGGGCATATTTCCACCATACCTATTATGTTGTTATTCGAATTTAGATAGTGTTTATCTAGGCTCCTACATCTTTTTTTTTTCAAATTCTTTTCTAAAATAAACTTTAAACGAATTTAATTTCGCATATTTTTACAGCGTAAATGACATGTCTTCATATTCCTCTTTCTGTATTATAAACAACAATATTTATATTATTGTTTTTGCAGAAGCATAGCTTATATTATCAAGTGAAAAATTATCGAAAAAAAATGAAAAATATTAAGTTTTCATTCATCATTTTTTTGATATTACGGAACACATCAAATTTATCATAAATTTTCGAAATCTAGTAGTGCTATCGCGTCAAGCAATAATTGTCAATGTGTGCGTGGTAGTATTGCTCACTGTAGGTGTATATCGCTCCGACAGGCACTCATACTACCGCAACGTACTTGGAATTGAATTTTGCAAACATCTCGATTTGTAGTTGCGAGCCGTGTTCGCAGGCCTCTTAATACGAAAGAGAGAGAAACCTAAAAATTTGATGGCAAAATAGCTCTAAATCACAACACCATTTATATACAAAACCGTCCATAATATCTGCCAGCAAACTCTCATCACACAGATTTTTGATCTCAATCCTCATTGCCCTGTGTACGTTTTACAATTACGTCCTCACTCGTATACGAGGCAAAACATCAAACCACGTTTACAGACCGTAACAAGTACCATTCGTTATAAAAAATCGAAATACGCCCGTACTAATGGAATGCTTCATAAAGCCGCCATACGGACGAATACAGACTTTATGTTCCTCTATAAAAGAACGTTAATTAAGGGTGATAATGCGAAATTATTTGGGCCACTCGTAAAGCCCTACTTTCGACATGAAATGGCTCGTATAATGAGGTAAATTATGTGGAAGTGAGCCTCTTCACGAAGAAGTATCGGACTGTTCAGCAAATCATTAATTGAATTGCGGAATCTTATCAAAATGGAACGAACTTTTCATCACTTACCTTGATCATTGAATGTTGGCAATTTGGACACAATGCTTTATTCTTTTATTTTCTACATGCAAAAAAAGTTTCATATTTATTTCTGCCCGTTACAGCTAAAAATAAATAGTTTCACTTTATCCCCTACGGCTGTTCGTAAAACTACAAACCGTTTTTTATTTTCCCCGTTCTATATAAATATGTAAGAACGGAACACAATTTCGTGGAGATTTGTCGAGTTACTCTGCATTCTGCATTTTGATAGGAGCTCAGCATATTTTGTTGGCATGAAGAATTTATGAAGAAGTTCCATATTTCAAATAATACCGTCATATTTTCTGAAATATTTTTGGCAACGGATATCGTATGGTTTTCGTGAGTTAACAGTAATCCGAGATCTACTGCCCTAAATTTAAGCCGGAGATTGTCAAAAGGTTTAGCAGTGGCGTTTCCCTGAATATTAATTAAACCGCATTCAAATGAACATGAACTGTCTGCCCGATGGTACAGGTTAATAAAAAATCCTATATATTAAACGAGCAATATTTCTACATACAAAAAAAAATACAATACAGGGGTTTACGGGGGAAAAATCGATCTAGCTAGGTCTCATATCTGGGAAAGTTCGTTTTCTCCGTATTTTCACCCGAGCAGAGCTTGGTCGCCAAAGTTTAGAACAAGATGGCTACCTACCTTAGAATATTGACATGGCAGCATGGAATTAGTAAGTTTCTACTATCATGGCAGTATGGAATTAGTAGGTATTACCCTATACTATTAAATGAACATTCTCTATTTTCACCAGAGCAGAACTCGGTCGCACAGGTACTAGACATAAAAACACACATCACACCTGTAATCCTAGAAAGGTAAAGCAGAGGTGCTTCTTTAGTACACCCACATTTCGCAAGTTATGTTTAAGTCTCATGTATTAAATTGGGGCGACCCTATTGACATCAACCGGGCATAAATTCAAACTCCAGGCTGCTACTAAGTGGGCACACCACAATTGTGGTGATAAGTCCCCTTTTTGAGGAATGGCCAGAGAGGTGCCACGGCGTCCTCACCGGACACGATTGTTTCGGGAGGTTCCTGTTCTGGATAAGGCGGGAGGAAACGCCCGGGTGTCACCATTGTGTGGATCGCCCGGAGAACACGATAGTGCATACGATGGAGGTCTGCCCGGCTTGGGCGGGCACCGCCGTGTCCTCGAGAAGGCGATCGGCGGCGGTGATCTCTCGCGGACGGCCCTGGTCCAGGCCATGTTACGGAGCGAGAGGGCATGGGATGCCGTCACCTCTTTGTGCGAAGTAGAAGAGTTGGAACGCGTGAGGGATAGGCAAATTTTGTGCCCTCACGGCCCTAGCCGCCGCAAGAGATGCCGTGGGCGTCGGCAATCCCAGGCCGATTCCCGACCACCGTAGGCGCGGGGTTGCGGACGTTGAGCAATGGGTAGCTCGCCATCCGATAAGGACCAGGCCCGGGTCGACAGCGCTTTGTGTTCCACGCGCGCCTCAAAGAGATGTCAGCACAACTGACGGGGTCCGCTAGGGCCAATGTTTGCGGGGTCGCGGGAAAGTCCGAAAGGGATACCGTGGCCCCTGGCAACATACAGGCAACTAAAGGAACACGAGTGGGTTTTAGTCAGTAAGAGTCTGACATGTCCTCCCGCTCCGCCCCGAGCGGGAGAAGTTATTTGATAATTTCCCACTCGAAAAAATAAATAAAGGCTGCTACTGAGAAATTCCTGACGGAAAAACCCAAATAAAAATTAAATACATTCAATCTGCAGTAGCCCTTAGCTTACAGACGGTCTTCTTTCCTTTCAAGATGCTCTTTCAAAAATTTTAATTTAACAGAGCGAAAAGTTCAAATTATCGAATCGTTTATTATTTTAGTTCGTTCAACCCTAAAATGCGATAACCCCATATTTTATCAAGACGTCGTAGGAACGCCACTACTTGGCTTTCGGCCAAAGATTGATCGTTACAGCAAAATGTCAATAGCAGATTAGTTATAGGCACACCGTATTTCGACCTCCGCAGTCCCCTAACAAAGTATACAACGAAATTATATGCTACTAGGTTGCGAGCAAAATTATGTAGGTTAATTCTCAAATGTGTGATAATGGACTCTTTAGGTTACTTTGTACGAAATATATTATGGCATTTTGCGGCTCAGTGATCCGGTAGCCTCTGGCGCGGACGTTGAGGCTTAAATCCTGAGGTTTTGATCCCTATAAGGACTAGGCCCGGGTCGACGGCACGTTATATTCCACGCGCGCCTCAAAGAGATGTCAGCAGAACTGACGGGGTCCGCTAGGGCCGATGCCTGCCGGGGTTGCGAAGAAATCCGAAATTCCCGAGATCGTGGCCCCGGCAATATGGTAACTGAAGGAACACGGGTGGGGTTTTAGTCAGAAAGAGTCTTCTCCCGCTCCGCCCCGAGCGGGAGAAGTTATAAAGGCTATGGAATTTTTTTGTTAGGAAATTATCAGAAAACTGTAGCTCCGAAATATCAGGTAGGTATCTAAAGGGTAGAAAAACGGTCTGGCCAGGAACCCATGTCAGGAACTGACCGTCAACCTATACTTAAATGATTCGAGTTAGGTATGAAGTAAATGCAGTAACAAAAGGAAAACTCTTTGCCCGGGTTAAATAGGGTGTCTTAAGAGCGTTTATCCTCAAAGTTGGCAACGTCGCAAATAGCTGTCAAATATTTACCAGTTTTGATTAATTTGGCAATATTACTGTATGGAAATAAGAAATGTGGCTAACTAGCGAACTGGAATATTGATTATGAAATGCAATAATTAATATCGTTACACCGAATATTTAGTCTTAGATATAAAAAAAATATTTGGAAACTTTCCAAATGCATTTTTTACACCTAAAACGGTTACAACATCAAATTCAATGTTACAATTCCAATTCAGTCTCTCACAAATGTTAACCCAATTTTTAGATTAAGCACTTCCTGTACAAATCAACATTTGTGATGAGAAATAAATAAAATAAATTATTATTATTAATTCATTATTAATATTCTAGTTCGCTAGTTAGCCACATTTCATATTTCCATACAGTAATATTGCCAAATTAATCAAACAGCGAAATATCTGACATCTATTTGCGAGGTTGCCCACTTTCAGAATAAACGCTCTTAATATTGTATCGGTGAATAACCCTTATAGGAGAAGAGGGTAAAATAATGTGGTGGGTAGGACTTTTTCTCCCTGCTGATTTTGCAAAGATAAACAAAAGGAAAGAGATAAAAAATAAGTGTGTTTTACATCCTTAGCCGGTTGTTCGTCTTGTCGTGTGGGACTTAGGAATTAACTGGCGGTGTGGGTGTTAAATGTTACCTACTTGGGAGAAAACAACTTGGAAAAACGTTTTTTTATCAGATAACTTCTCCTTTTAGGTTGAGATTTAGACAATGCATTAGATATTTTTATGTTTTTTACAGTTTCGAGATAGGTTCTAACTATTTGAAAGATTAACCGGTATTTAATAGCCAGTGAGGGGAAGCCTACGCTAAAGAGCAAACTAATCTGTTTCGATTTGAAACAGATTGCTAATCCATTGCTTCATAAGTTGGAAAAAAAATCTTCTCAATAACATAAATAACACAATGAATGTTGTTGAACTGTCAAAATGAAACAAATTAGGCAAAATTTGTTTACAAAAATAAGTTACGCAATTTAGGGTACTGGAGATTTCTGATATCTTCTACCTTTAATATAAATAAATTGTAAAAACTAGTTGCGCGATCGACATACGTGTATATTCAAGATTCCGACTTCAAACCATCGAGCAGTTGCCCGCCAGACGCAACACATGTCTGGTCGGAGGATCCTCCCTTTTCTATGGTGGATGAGTGAACTTTACACCCTGTTCCTCATGCCCCGAAAAAAGCTACTTGAAATTGAACAGGCAGTGAACAGATCAATGCTTTCTTTTTCCTGGAGATAAAATCTTACAAATAACTACTTACATTAATAGTAGTTTCAGGACTGATGAAACTTACGACGCATTGATGAAACACTTTTTCAGAAGAAACCACGACATGTCTTATTTGATATTCTTCACACAGCTGATTCAGAACCGAATAAAGAAAATTAATAGGAAAAAGAAGTGAACACACTTTAAAAAGCATACTTAAGGTTGCACTAGTCGACGGCTCGAACTCGTTGGAGGCGTGGCTAATATGCATGCTATTTAGTAAAGTAATTTTTTTTTGTTTTATTTATTTAGTATTTGTTTATTTAGTTTATATTTATTTATTTAGTGAAATAGACAATGATTTATAACGAAAACGAGCGCGTATTTCATGAACAGACAAAACTACTGGAAAGAAAAACTAGTATTTACTCAAAATAAAATTATTTTAATTTAACAATAAATTATCTATCCCTGTACGGTTTCTATTATGCCATTTTCGTACTATATAAGTTATTTACCCAAAGATGAGTTAAAATTAGTGTTGAATTAATATGGAAGTTTCGACGCTCATAACTTTCAAACCAATACTTTTTTCCCAATTCTGCTTTCATAAAGGGCTAGATAATGACAAGACAAATTGAAATAATTTTTAGTTTTGAACGTACTCCGTCAAATAGATGAGTAATCACCATACTATGTTTGTATGGAAGAATAACCGACAAGTGTACCCTTAACATCAGCTGTAAAGGAAAAGACTTTCCCCTAGAGATATAAAATTCAATCATTGTCAGCAACACCGAATTTCCTTGTGCCGAATTATTGAAACAAACATTTTTCCTCTTTCCCCAGATGGTTGCAGTCACGTCCGCGCGTGGAGGCTGTACTCAGAGTCTTTGGGCAACCCTCGAGGGTTTCCATCAACCCTGTGTGCGGACTGGACCTCTGCGACAAGACCCTGCAGCTTTCAGGTCCATGGGCATATGGGTATTGCTGCTGCACCACCGTAAGTAAATTTTTGAAACCTCCTTTAAATAATAGAATATTCTTTATTATATACACCAAATGAATTGTAGCTGCGCCACGCGGTTTAACCCGCGTAAGCTTCGATCCCGTAGAAATATCGGGTTAAAAGTATTCTATGTCCTAATCCTAGTCATGATCTAACCATGTGTAAAATTTCACTCAAATCTGTTCAGCCGTTTTAGCGTGAAAGCGTAACAAACAAATTCAGTTTCGCATTTATAATATTACTAGCTGACCCGGCAAACGTTGTTTTGTCATATAAATGTTTGGGGTAGACCACCCTTATCACGTGGGTATGAATAATAGATTACGACCGATTCTCAGACCTACCGAATATACATAAAAAATTTCATAAAAATCGATCGAGCCGTTTCGGAGGAGTATGGCAACTAACACTGTGACACGAAAATTATATATATATAGATTATTATTATAGCTGCGCCCCGCGATTTCACTCGCATAGATCTCGATCCCGTGGAAATGTCGGGATAAAAAGTATCCTAAGTATCCAGGTCATGATCTAACAATGTACCAAATTTTTCGACGGTTATTAAAAAAAAATCTGCTGTTTCATAGAAAAGTGCAATACCTACGCGGTCAAATGTATAGAAAAGCAGTTTTTTTTATAACCGACGAAAAATTTCAGGTATCAGTTTTTACGTCGATGTCCCTGCCACCCTGTATATTCCGGCCGCCGAGAGATTGCGTTCCTAAGTCCTGTCACTTGACAGTTCAGTTCACACAAAGAAATTACGTGTTTTTCGAATTTATACTTTATTTGTTCCTATACTGAGAGGTTGTTAGGAACTCATTCTTTCAGCGGCCGGAGTTTAGAAACGGCCATTGTGGACGTTTGCAACGTCGTCCCATATTCAGCAATAGACATTTATGAGGTGACTATGGGTTAGCACCCACATCACCTCATTTACGTCTTAAAGTGACCTATTTTTGTGCTTACCCGCTAACTGAGTGGGTTAACTATCTATGTTTCATCTAACTGAAGCAGATTTTCGTTATAAGAATTCTGTCTATCTTTCTTGTAACTATACAAACTATACTGAAAATAGTTTGATCAGAATAACGAGCAGAATCAATTGAACCATTTTTTAATATAGGTCACATTTTTCAAATAAATCTTTATTAAAAACGTTGCAGTGTCTATTTATTAATAGGTCAAGCCATCACATGCGCAAACCCGTCAAAATAAGTAAACAAACACAAATTGTTGTCGACTAATTTAAATTTTCTCATACCCCGCGTATCAGAAAATTTAAATTAGTAAATAGCTTTTATTTCAATGCAAATACGAATCTTACGAACTAAAACAGCACATAAAACCTTTACAATATTTTACAGATTTTTTTTTCTCTCTGTAATAGGTCAATTGAATTAAAAATCAGTTGGGGTGTCTGAGGTTTTGCGCATTTAACGTTAGATACATGTTGAAAAAAAAAAATCAATTACCGTGCATTAGTCTCCCAAAAACTCAAAAATAGCTCGACCGATCTGGATATTTTTTTTTTATTTCGTTCCCCTTAATACTGGCCGGTTTGCGAAAAAAAGAAAATTAGCGAAAAACCCCAAAAATTTAAATTGAAATATTGACAGGACGTCTCACGGGTCAGCTAGTTACATAAAATATGTGCTAAAAATTTTGAACAATCAAAGTATTTGGAACCTAGCAGTGTTTTCACGCAACGTTATAAATTATATAGGTACAGAATAATATACTTAATGGATTCTTTTGAGCATCCGAAATAGTTTCGTACCCTATTATAAGTAGGTACACATAAACAGGCTCTACAACTTGACCTTTAGGTCTGAACATCCATTTTACAAAGACCTGTAATAGACCTTTTACGCGTTTTCATTGCGATTGACTGGTCCCTATGATTGAAACGGTCGAAGGGTCTCTTAATGCTGGCTGAGTCAATATTTAAGGCCTTTTTACGACTACAGTGTCGTTTGAATCTAACTGTGTATAGACATGACAATCACAAGCTCAATAACAAGATATCTGTTCGCGTACGATATCGTGGCCATTTTCATCAGCCAAGATCCATTTTCATGTCGCTGGATCAACGGGATTTGCATAGTATTGCATTTTTTGCGGCTTTCTCCGAGAGAAGAGACTTATTACGTTTTTTCTGTGCTTGTTTTGATTTAATTTTAAGCTTATTTATGGAACTAGAACAGCGGCGGTTACTTTTGTTTCCAAAATAATGAAAAATATCTATATTTTTTTCAGGATGGCCGGAAAAATGTACTTCAAAACAAATGGGAGTCCACCGTTCGCAAGAAATGGACCTTAAATCTAGTTTTAAATGTTACCAGTGATCATAAAAGAAACGGGTTGTGTCGACGAAAGAATAGATAAAGTGACTGATAAACAATCACAATCTGACATTTTGTCTATTCTTCCGTCGACAAAACCCGTTTCTATGGTGGACATGCTACACGTGCTGGTCTGTGGTTGATCTCCTAAAGTCGTTTGTCAGTTTGTCATCTACACCTTCTAACACAAATTTCACAAATACTTTTAAAACAACCATACGTACATAATCATCTAATACATCCTTTGTTATTAAATAATTTCATTATGACATTAATTACCTAATGCGCCATGATAATTATTACGTAGATAACAATATTATGTCAAAACGTCAATTGCCGACGAAAGTATATTGCCATTTTATAAATATTATATTTATATAAACATTTAAAACTAAGTATTGTACTTACTTATTTATTTTGTTACCTTTTTCTCATTATATGCTGCACCGGCTGACACCATCACGTCAACGTCGGCTGTCGCTTAAAACCAGCGCTGGGGTGCTGTCTTACATAGGGTCGCAGTATTATGCTGAGCGATAGCCAGTGTTGCCAACTCCAAAAGTTCAAATTATCGAGATCCTACGTCGAAATTATCGTTTTTTGGCCAAAATTATCGTACAAACGAAAAAAAAAATCAAGACAGTGAATAATTGTATAATACACTCAAAAGGGAAGTATATACCAAGTTTCACCACCAATGGCGCTAGCAGCACAAACCGTAAACATGTTTTGTCATAGTTTATTTTTTTTTTTGTGTTTTCACTGTAAAATTTAATTAAAAACTTGGGAAAGAAAGAGAGTGAGATACTTGTTGATTGATTTTGATATATTTGAGAATTGACTTAGACATTGTTTTGTTTTTATTTGCGTTTAATATTGTCTGACAAATACGTTTTGTTAAATGGAACTTGTTTTATTAGCAAATCTCAAAATTATCGTACATTAGTCATTCATTATCGTACATCGTACCACTGGCCAAATTATCGTACGTCCCCATAATTATCGTACGGGTTGGCAACACTGGCGATAGCTGTTTTGCGTGGATGTGACGCATATTTTCTCGCAACTTGTTCTTTTTGTGTTTGTGTTCTTTGTTTGCGTCATGTTACCTCAAACGTTTTTTTTTTTTCATTCTTTAAATTAAAAACAAGCGTATTTTTTTAAGATTTTATTATTTCACTTATTTTTTTTTACTGTTAAGTACTTTACAATTTTTTTTTTTCATTTACAGTTTCATATAAAACTTGGGTTGGTAACAACTTTCACAGACAGCAACAACAAACTTGAAATCTAAATAAAAAACATTCAATTTTCATTACTGCGTTGCGTTTTCTATCTTTAGACACAATATTCGAATTTTTACATTAATATTTTTTAGACGCGGTGTGAGGTTTGGTACTCCATAGAAAAAAAGAAGAATCTCGCATTTATGTCTTATAACATTCATTTCCTTCACATTTAGGCTGTCACATGTTTCAAACAAGGTTTTATTCGTTTATACTCTTTTGGTACATTGAAATCCTTCATCATTTGCGCCTTACCTGATTTGAAGGTGCAGTCTAGACTCTGTCTGTACCAATTACATGCCATATCACAACTGCATATCACTTGACCATACGCCGTGTCCAGTGAGTCTAATTCGAAACTGTTCAGGTTGCGGGGAAAAACATACCTTTTGCAAATGCCTTTATGGTTTAGAAGCATGTCCGTTGCCATATATCTGCGCCGTGGAAATAAAATAAAAATTATATCCTTAATTATAAATGCTTAATAGATTGAGTCTAGATTACTAATTTAGAGAAGTAGTTATTTTAATGCTCTGAAACCTTACATTTATTAATGTAGGCATTTTTAAAGTTTACTTAAAATGAAAATCATAAGAAAAAAAAACTTTTTATTCGTCAAAAAAGACACTTTTATCAATAGTATAAAAAAATTAACAAAAATTTAGAAAGACACCCACAAAACTTCACCACAAAAATCATATATTTGCGTAAGCGCAGTCGTCAAATTTGTCATACTGCTTGGGATGGAAGAATTTAAACTGGCAGGTGTCGAGCCGAGTCGAGGAGCAGTGGTATCTAGAATACCAGTCAGCCACCAGTCTTTGTTTGTAACACAGATAGTTTAAAGCCTTATCGACGTAAACAGTCTCGGATTCGTTCATCTTCGGCAGCCCGAGGTTCTTTCTGATGCCCTGCCCGTCAATTTCCACAGTGCTGGCGATGTATCTGGAGGCAGAAGACCGTGGTGTATTCCTCCATTAAATTTCCAATAAATACGTAACACTCACATACTAGCTACTACATGGCCGTGTTTTGGAAGCCACGGAACGTAGTACTTTGATATTGTAATAAAATTTTATGGTGACCGTAATATAGACTAGGAGAGCTGAGATGTAAAATTTTTACGAGTATACACGATTTATACAATGCGAGTTGAACATGCAACCGAGTGCAGCAATATATTTTGATACAGACTGCCTTAATTTCTACATAGCCCTGTTAGTTTATTGTTTTTTTTTCTTTTCCCGTTTTTTATCGATTTCCCCAGAACGATGTGTAGTTTATAGTAGAGGACATAAAGGCCACTACACAAAACCTTTTTTTTTCGCCAAACCTTGGCGTTGATAAATGAGTCTATCAATCAAGCCACCACTACTTGTGTAAGTACGGGGTTCAAATAGTTACGTAAGTTGTGTTGTATTGCGAAATCATGACTGAATGTTTTAGAAAAATATATGGGTGATGTCGATATCAAGGTCATAGACGAAAATATGTAAAGGTCATGCGAGTAAAGCCTCGTGCAGACTGGCGCGACGCGACTTTAAAAAACAATTTCTAAGAAAACTTCACGGTAGAACAATTACCGGTGTCGAGTCGCGCCTGTTTGCACGAGGCTTAAAGCAAAAGTGATCGCTTTCCCATTTAAAACAGTGCCGGTTTTAGCAATACCAGCGCCCCGGGTGAGATTTCTATGGCGCCCCTCACTACTCTTGGAGAGTACAGGGGCGAAATTTTTTGTTCTAGTTTGGGGAATAGGAAAATGCAAGATGCTAAAGCGAGCGAAGCGAGTTCAAAAATTTCAGCACCCCGCCACGGAAAACTTAGGATTTCTTTTATGGAGAAAAGTTTGAGAATTTAGACTTCAGAGAATGCAGGGTGCAAGAGCGAGCTCAACATTTTTTAGCACCCCGCTGCGTCTTTTCTTTGGCCCATTCATGTAAAAATAGTACCCAAACTTTGTCAACTTGTACAAAAAAGTTAGAAAAAAACATAACTCTGTCTTTGCTGTCCCGCAGTCGAGTAAAAAAAGAGTTACTTAAATAATAGAAAATATAGAGAAATAAAAGGCCGGTGGTTCGCGTTGGGCGCCCCATCATATCCGGCGCCCTGGGCGGTCGCCCAACCGCGCCCTACCTTAACGCCGAGACTGCATTAAAACTTGTGAAAATTTTAAATTATAGTACAGTAGGTTGCACGTCAGTGGTACCACTTTGACCTTAAGCTGACCAAGCGTAGTACGGAGTTACAATAGATTAAGGGGCCAGCTTATACTGGTTTTGTTACTTCTGACGTACAGCCTACCGGAGATACTAGGAGATCGCCACTAAACAAAATAACATTAGCTGACTTCCTGTCATGTATTCCAAACGATATGACAAGGTCGTTTCTCTTCGCGACAGCTCAAGATGACATCACGATAATAAACACGGTAGTATAATTCCACCAATAACAATGAAGATTGACTATAAAGTCGAAGCTTATTGGTTCACCTGCCCTTGTTGTAGTCTTTGAGCCAATGACGCGAGTCGTGACAGAGCTGGCATAGGAAGATATTGTAAAACAAGTATACCTAATAATATGAGTAAACGCTGATGACTGGTGATGCTTGGGAGAGGTCTATATCCAGTAATGAACGTCTTTCGCCTAAAATGATGACGATGATGAAAACTTAAAACAAAATAAGAGTAATAATAACCTTGCAGGGGATATAACATGTCCGAGATCCGTTTCAACAAAACCTGAGACTCTTGGGACATCGTGGCACAAGAGTGCGTGGGCGACTGCAGTAACCAAGCCAGCGAGAGCATGAGCTTCACTAAGGTCTCCGACCCTGGTGCAAGGTCCGTCGTTCCTCGACACCGCCACTGGAGCTTGCCTCACCGCTTCCGTCATCATTGAAGCATTATTCTGGGAAGGTAAGGGGCTTAGGATTAAAGGCTTAGCCGAGGATTAACTGGATTTAAGTACGTTAGGATAGAATTTGTGTTGATCGATGCTGTAGGGATTCGCGTTGACTTTTAAATCGGATTTAGTATTACAGAAAGTAAATAAGTACATTTGATTGGCGAAAATGAAATTTTTATACCGTAGGGTCATTTTAGTTCTGATTTTGAACAAACTGACTTCTGAGAGCATCTTATTACAGTACCTACATCATAGTCTTCAGACGTTGATATTGCACAACAAATTTAAAAAAAAGAAAAGGAAATACAGAAATAAACAGTCACACAGACATAGTGACAGAGTCGACGGTCTACAAAACCAAACTTTTTCTAACATTCGATGTGCCATATTAACGACCGCGTACTAGTTCAAACAATATGATTAACGGCTTTTCAAAGTACCTCAGCGAAATCGAAGTACTCGACAGCCTTGGAGAACAAAGGCACCAGTGATTCGCCCTCCGTACCTCCGACGCATGGCACCCGACAGTACCGGGGCTCGAGGCAAAGCGCACGCGCGGCCAGCGTGCTCGCGCGCATCTCTGGCACCGCCATCGAACCCAGCAACTTGTTCGAATCGTACCAGCCTGTTTCTTTTAACGTCTGCAGGGACAGGAAGGGATAGGGTAGGTAAAGCTCTGGCCTAAACCCTCGTACTCAAGGCCGATTTTTCTTTCGCGCATTTTATTTTTGACGCTCTGCTTAGCGCCGAGAGTTAAAAATCCAACAGCCTATTTTTTTCAACGCGCTGGCTGTGATAAACTTTGTTGGATTCTCAATGCTCGCTCAATACTGAGAGTTGTAAAATTCATTGCGCATAAAAAATTGCGTATCAAGGCCTTGTATTCTGAGATGGAGCTATCCCGCGGGGTATGCGGGCGACTATGCGCTCGTGCCGATTGTGTCGATTTCATTGTATGGAGGTGTCGACGCGCGCAGTCGCGTCTCACAATCCGCGCGGGATTCGACTCAGTGTGGTACCCCCTTACCTTAAGCTATGAATTTTTGGTTTTGGTCCAAGATACTCAATACGTTTATTGCATTCCACAATGTGAACTTAGGTGGTAGGTACATAAAGACATACATTCGTTTTGGAGCATTGTGGGCCCTGTCGGGCATAACAACATAAAAATTAGGAGGAGGGCTATTATAGATATTTGTTAACAATTTTAATATTAATCTACACTTTCGATTAGATTATTAGTACAATGGTGTGGTGGTGTTTGTTGGAATCGGACAATAGATCTAGTAGGTACCGAAACTCTCTAGCGTTGAGCTTGTTTAATAAGCGCAAATAGAGTAAGAAAAAGTAAGCGGGCTGAAAAATACGTATAAATTCAAACAATCAATAATGAAAAATAATTTATGCATAATTTTCCCTATCGCGCTCCGCAACATTCTCAGTTTAGTAAACAGAATAAATTTTATAAAATTTTGGGTAACACATTGAACAAAATACCGCCTCGAAAGATTTCACAAAATCAATGTTGTTTGACCCAAAAACCATACGCTACCAACTGAAGATAAGCGAAAATTTAGATTAACGATAAAATATATAAAGTTGCGTGTCAAAAGCATGCTTACTTATTATTTGTTTAATAAGCCTCTCACGACTTCTTACGAAAGAACTCCAAAAACGCAGTAATGAAGCTACAAAACATGCTAAGATGTTGTGGGGAAATAAAAAAAGAAAGAAAATAAATTTATTTGACCTAGGTTAAGGCTGAAAGAATTCGTGAAGAAAGTTCCAATATTCGAAAGTTTTTCTTCTCGGTTCGAGAGCAAACGAGTCTGGTCCAAGATAGCAAAAAAACCATTGCTTTTTGCTGCAAGGAGGCCTGTTACGTCAGCTTTGGAAGAACAAAAACAACAGTTAATTTCTTAGGAGGGTGCGCCCTTGGAGTTTATTGCCATAAAGAGATGTAAACAAAAAAAAAAACAATTTCGTAACATCGAAGTTTTAGTTTTTATTTGAGTTTAGTATGTTTTGCCCATAAAATGCGTCATGATTTTACTAAGAGAAAACACTTATGATGATGCAAAAGGTAATTACTTCCAATATTATGTAAACTATGCTCTTAGTGAAATAGAAACAGTTAAATTAATAGATTAATTTAATCCAACAATCGCAAACGATGCAAATTTTAGTGCGATGATTCGATCTGGAACCAAATATGGATAATGCGAACATGAATTTGAAAGCTTTAGTGAACCATGGTAAACACAAACGCGACAACGTGTTTGGGCAGACAATTACTGCGCTCAATAAATATTTACTTGCCAGAATTACCGACAGAGATAAACAGGAATATGGCAATGACGTTGAAGGAGAAACAATTTGGTTTATTAGTACAATTGTTCCATTTATCGTCAAAGGACTGGACCGAGATAAGACCCACATTAGCGGAAAGATGTCTGCTAACGATTCGGGTGGAGTCTTGGAGTTGGCTTATCTTACTGATGTCGGAATTATCTTTAGAAGTTGGTTATGACCGATCTTGATATTTACGGTTACATTAGATATGTTTTTGGATTTTCTGAAGCAGTCAACACTCATGGTGTCACAGGAGGCCAACATTTCATTTCATCACTAGGACATATTTTTCTAAGATTCTAAAGAAGATTTTTTAACAAAATAGAGATAACCTAACACCATCAAATATGTAGACATACATTGTAGAACATCCAGTCATCTTTTCTCGCATTACCACCGTATTTTACAAAGATCAGCAAACAACGATTTCAATGTTCCTTTTGACAAATTCCTCTTCAGTTACAAATGGGATTTGTGAGAACAACGCAATCTAACTCGAGATTGAGAATGTTCGCCCTCAGGGGAGGACGTACAATATTTATCACTTGCTTTCTTGTGATTGTGCAAATTTATTTTGAAGCTAAACGGACAACGGTTAACTTTCAAGGAATATTGTTCGATATTTCATTCTCGGCCACGTTTATTTGCCGGTCAAAGACGCCTTGCGAATATTGGAAAATAGGTGAAGGTCTTCTGGAAATGGGTCTGTTTTGAACAATATATATTATTTAGATATACTCAAAGTGTCTATTCACGAGTACCTATGTTTTTATGTTGAGGGTCTAATGTAAGATCAGAAATTGGGTACCTACAGTTTTTACATTATTACCTCACTTATAATACATAATTTTACAGCGCTGAAAGAGGGAATCTAATTGAATGCAACACGGAAGTAGATAACGCTTTTATCGGGAACATCTTAATGGGTTGTGTAGCTAATAAATTGTCGATGTCGGACATTATTAGTCTATAAAACGTTTAATGTTTTACAAAAACTGAAACACGAAGACATTTGAGGGTCACTCTGAGGACATTTTTTAATGAGGGAAGAAAATAAGACCTGTCATATTTCCTTGAAGTGAACATGGAAAAAAGGAGATGCAGGATATCTACCATACCAAGGTGGCTTCAAGTACACAGTCATGATTCCGTCAAAAAAGTAAGATACTTATAATAAATTAAATTTTTACAAAACGAAAAATAAATGCCGATTTACCATAATTAAGGTAAAGTATACAATGAAATACATGCTTGTACAGTATGTACACGTCTCCCCATTTGAAAATTGCCTTGTAGGTATAAAAAATTATACATATTCCTTTGGCAAACGCTGACGAAAAGGTCGACAGAAAATATTGATTTCACATTTTGACCGACAGGCATTTATGTCTTTTGCTAAAACATGCACGATTATTATCATTGACTGTTCAGGTGCTATTGTAGCAAATAATATACACTGTATTTGCTACAATAGCACCAGGACTCCAGTAGTAAATATAGTGTATATTTGTTACCGGACTCCTAAATCGAGCAACCGGGCTCCATGTGAGGTATGAAGGCCTAAAACATCAAAATAATGATGGGGCAATGATTTTTTTTTTCTTCATGCCCATTGTAGTAAAGGTTGCTAGCACTGGCCTTACTATACAATTATCAGAAAAAAAAAACACAATCATAGATGCCCCTCAACACGCTCAAGCACTGGAATGGAGATGGGCGGGCCATCTAGTGCGATCAGAAGACGACAGGTGGACCCTTAGAACAACCGCCTGGAAAGGCCCATACGGAAAGAGAAGCAGAGGCAGACCAGCTGAGCGTTGGCAAAACGAAATAGTCGAATTGATTGGCAAATCAAGCTTGAGAAAGCAAAAAACAGAAAAAAACTGGAAATTACTGGAGGAGGCCTATACCCGTCGAGGGGTCCTTTTTTATTTTATTTTATAATAATTTTTTTTAATGCAGTTTTGATATACCGGTCATCATTTTGGTGTCGTCATTGTTCCGAATTTAAATTCATGACCATTTAAAAAGTACATAGTAAAATATTATACTACTGTAGTGTTTACTTATATACTCTGTATATACTCTCTACTCTGAGTCTGGCCACGCTAAGTCTGCAATGGAGTAATAAAAGTTTTATATATGGTATACTTTTACATCAGTCAGTTATGTCAGTTCCGGGGTTGTATGTTGATTTTGATACTTTTGATTTTTGCATAATAGATTATGTGTAATATGACTATGCCGTACCTATGCTCTAACTCCATACGATGACAAATCCACACTGCATTGTGCTAAAGTGACTATTTTTTACCAGGAATGAATCAGATTATAAACAAAATAAAATAAAAAGACAAAAAAGTATCAAATTCTTTTTTCGTAGGACAGGATAGTGTTGCCGTCTATGATTTTCAAATTCCACCGTTTTTTTAACTTATGCAGACTTAGCGTGGCTAGACTCTAGACTTCTATACAAAAATTGCAGGGTGGCTCTATTTAGGAGTCCGGGACCGGGTACATACACTTCTATCTTGTGCTTGTTTACCGTCTTCTAGAAGTAGTAGGGTTATACGAATTACGTAGCTATCTTCCTACGTAAAATATTTTTTTAGGATCCGTTTATTACCACTATTCTATCCTTGTTTGGTTTAGAAGATGTGTTTTCTCTTTCTCATTTTTAAACAGCCTTGCTTTTAGCTGCTCATCAGAATTTGAAACAAGCATTTGATGATTATGGTACAACACGTCTATTATCTTAGTTCTAAGATCATTTTCATATAATTGCTGGAAACAGTATAAACTAACAAAGAAAAATTTTGCTATACATTTGATGAACGTTACTGTGAAAGAAAGAAATCTTCGTAACAAATTATCATACATTGAACATGAAGATTTGATAGATTTATAAGTTTCGAATAAAAGTTTAATTGAAATACTTCTCCCGGCCATGTTAAAAATGGTCGCAGTCGTTTTCGTTCTAATATTTGTGAATTATGCGCATGCTTCCATAATATTGAAGACGCCACATATGGCAGAAACAATCTTCTCCAGAAATACCATATTTCCACGGTACTTAGCGGATAGCTTGGAAGATTTTCTATGTTTATCCTACATTTCCCTGTTATTCTTGCATGGTTTGCTTTACCTTCTTACAAAACCTTTCCAAGTCTTGGAAGCGACGATAAGTTACTATAGTAAATATAGTAATTGATTAGGCCATTCTCACACGGGGTGACGGCAACTCAACCTTAACTGTACCCAATTGCGTAATACACGATCAATCACAATTTGTTTGGATTTGAAAAAAAATCTGCTCAACAACGTAAATAACGCAATAATGTTGTTGAACTGTCAAATTAGTCATAATCTACTATATAAAAATAAGTCGGGTTTTCCTTCCTGACGCTATAACTCCAGAACGCATGAACCGATTTTCACGGTTTTGTATTCGTTGGAAAGGTCTCGGACTCCGTGAGGTTTATAGCTAAGAAAATTCCGGAAAAATTTCAACAGAAAAGCGAAAAAAAATAAAAAATCTTTTTTCACATACAGCGCCATCTCTGATACATAGCATGTACTACAAACCAATATTTTAAGTAAATGGCGCCGGTGCGTGATACATTGTTTGACAGCTACTCATTGTTCTCTGCTCAGTTAATTTCATGTGACAAACCGGTATTGTGTTCACTGTGAAATTGTGAAAAAAAAGTAAAAAAAATAAGTTATTCGTTTCCTAACATTTCAATTGGAAACCATCAAATCAATCACGTGTATTGTGCAAATTTTTATTCAATTTCAACAGCAGGTCTTTGAGGTGGTAAGTTGAACTGTGTAAATTATGTGGATCGTGCATTTGAGGTTAAATTCACCACTCTGTCCATAGTCCAAAATGCCTAGAGGACGACGTGCGAACATCGGCCGCCGCACAAGACATGCAAGTCAGAAGAAAGCAAGCGAAGAAAGACAAAATATAATAAGAGAAAATGCCCGATTGAGACAACGCGTGAGCACACGAAGATCATTGGCATCATACAATCGCTTGGCATTCCAATATGATCCCACTGCGAACTACAGTGATGATGAAAATTTAGATATTGGACCAATGACGACTATATGCCGATATTGCAATGCGTTAAAGTTCAAAAGAGAAACGGCTGGATTGTGCTGCGCAAGTGGAAAAGTCAAACTGGATCCATTACTTACACCACCACAGCCACTGAAACCATTGTTCGATGGAAGTGATCCCGATTCCAGCCATTTTCTTCAACACATCCTTGAATACAATAACTGCTTTCGCATGACTTCCTTTGGAGCTAATATCATTCGAGAAGGCGGCTTCATGCCGACTTGCAAGGTAAAAGATACAACACACATAACCAATCACTCACACCAACACAATGAATTGCAACACATAACAACTACATATACACCACACACTACACCATCACACGATCAGAAGTTACACCGTATTCTTCAACAAATGATTGTTTGCAATTACAGATACAAGGATAAATATATCATTTGCATGGTTCAATGGTGCCAACACCAGATGAACCGCATCAATTTCTGCAAATATATTTCATTTCGTCGATGGTGGATCAGCTGAATGTGCGGTGCAATATACAGGGAACACAACAGTTAAAGAGACGAATTATTGAACAGTTGCAAGAATTTTTTCACGCTAATAATGCTGTGGTTAATATGTTCAAAACAGCATTGGAACGAATGCCATCGGATACGCACAAATTTGTCATAAGAGCGGATTGTACCCCAACAGGTGAACATGTGCGAAGATCCAATGCACCCACCGTTAATGATGTTGCTGCAATTATTGTTGGCGATTCAACTAAATCGCGAGACATTGTCGTTCAGCGAAGAAGCAATATCATGCATCGTGTAAACGAGACACATCGTTTGTACGATGCGTTACAATATCCAATCATTTATTGGCAAGGGCAAGACGGATACGACATCACGTTGAAGATGGTCGATCCAATTACAGGTACAATATTCACACACTAATTATTGCTATTATTGGTTTCTATTAACAATTCATTTAATTTTGCATTTTCAGGCGTATCAACGAATAAAAATCTAAGCGCAATAAATTACTATGCGTATCGTATGATGATTCGTACACATGAGGAGAATGTCATTCTGAAGTGCCGTCGGCTATTCCAGCAATTCGCTGTCGACATGTATGTCAAAGTCGAGACCGAACGTTTAACGTTCATCCGATTCAATCAGGCAAAGCTACGATCTGAGGACTATATACACTTGCGTGATGCTATTCATTCAGATGGTGATGTTCAGAATATTGGACGTCTGACGATTCTCCCATCATTCTTCTTCTTTTAATCACCAAACGAAATGTTACATAAAACGAAGCCATCTGGTGGCGAAACGGAGTTCGCCGGGTTTGCTAGTTGTTTACAAAAATAAGTTAAGCAAATGCGATGCAACTGGTACTCTCGCATGGCGCAACTCAAGTTTCATCAATTTTAAAAACACTACAAAGCGAAAAATAACTTTAATTTCGGAAGTCGGTTACAAAAAACGAAATTTCAAAACAAAGACACCGACTTCCGAAATTAAAGTTATTTTTCACTTTGTAGTGTTTTTTGAAGTCGGTTGTTTTTTTTTTTTGTAAAAAGTTTTTATTTTGATCACATCGTGTGAGAATGGGCTTCGTCTATTTGGTTGCAATTGCGGCTCACTACTGTGAGATCCTGAGTCTAATTGTGTAATGTGTATTTCCGTAAGAGGAGCTCGTGGTTAAGTAATAACAGCCGCACGGGTCGATCCACCAGGTTAAGCTACGCTCGCTGGGGTTGGGCCGTGGATGGGTGACCATCTTTACATACTGAGACTCTTCCGTGCCCCGGAAAGCACGTTAAGCTGTTGGTCCCGGCTGTCATTTGTGGATCTTCGACAGTCGTTACGGGTCGTCAGAAGCCCGAAAGTCTGACAACCAGTCTTACCAAGAGGTATCGTATTACACAGTTCTGGGTTGTGGAAGTCAGATAGGCAGTCGCTCGATGTAAAATACTGGTATTTAGACCCCAACATAGTTGGGAAAAGGCTAGGCAGATTGTTTGTGTATTTCCTTAAGGATATCCTTAGTAGGCCAGAGCTTAGAATTAGGATAGAAAGTAGCAAAAAGATTACTCCTATTAGCCCTTTCAGGGGGCCTACCACCAGCTCAAAAGCAGTATTATTTTAATACTACTTCAGTGGGAGAAAGAGATGGAGCTATACGTCCTGTAGAGCTTCACCTCTTTCCTACACTAAAGTAATATTAAAATAATACTGCTTTATGAGCTTGTGGTAGGCCCCCAGTAATACAAGCGTAATTACTATCTTAAAAAAAAACGTGTGGCACTCGGGGACTGCCGCGGTAAAGCTATTGCATAGCATTTGTAACCTCCATGACAACATCACGTTGTCATGGGAACCGTCATTACATGGTAGGCGGAGTGGGGGTGTTAGGTTTTATTTTCGTTACGTTACGGAATTTCTTGATTCGGTCGCCGCGCTCAAAGCCCGCGATAAAAGCTATGCAATAGCTTAAAAATAGATTGTATAATTGATTGCTATGTATACCTCAGCGATCAGAGGCACCATGCAGTCAATAGGGGTAGCACACACTATGACGAACGCCTTGGGACACTCGTTGGCGATGGCATCCGCATAGCACTTGACTATGGGAGCCTGGTACTCGAACCTCTTTTCAAAAGGCATGTCCACGTTGACGTAGCCGCTTTCCAGCATTAATACTATATCTGTGTTCTGTAGGAGGAGAAAGGAGAAAGGGGATAATGGTTAGCATGGTGTAGGGAAAGTTTGGTGACGTCACCAAATAAAGGTATTTGAGGGATAACGTCAAGAGTTGAGGAAGCAGCAGCTTCTTCTTTGCCAGAAAGATATTCTGATCACTAATGTCTGTGGCAGTATCATTTATGAATGATCATAAATAATTATCAGTATACTTATATACTTGTAGTATTCAGTTCATCCAGCAGTATCCATATCGGGATACTCATGTTTAATTAAGTTCTTATGGGCGATTGTATTTATGCAATAACTTTATCATGCATAATCAGCCTATAATATTCCCACTGCTGGGACACAGGCCTCCTCTCTTCGAGAGGGAGTGGACTGAAATCTCCTTGTGGGCCTAGTGCGGGTTTGGTAGATGTCACATGTCTTCGAAATTTTGGTTTTAGGACATGCCGGTTTCCTCACGATGTTTTCCTTTACCGTTTTGAAAGCAGTGATGATGAAATTATTTACACAAAGTAAAACGCTTGCTTAGGTTTTCGATACTACTGGGCCACGACTGCTGTGTGTACAACTATAGTATACATACTTCTAGTCTACTGGTAAATATCGGATGTTCAAAACTAGGAATGGAATACAGAACTGGATTTTAATCTAGCTACTGTCAAGTTAGATTACCTTGTTTTTCTTTCTCAAACTTCATTCTGGGTGGAAATGGAAGAAGCTTGTGTAACTAGGTAATTCTATTTCTTATTCGTGTTGCGAATATTTCTAGTAAGTTTATTTTGAGTCATATTCAAATCATATCAAATGGATAAAGTAAGAAATTAGTATATAATGGTGGCACTTCACATGGCTATTTGTGTTCGCGTATTCATACTCTATTCGCCAATTTTTCACGAATATGACGAATACGCAAATACACGAACACTCGTATCTGCCAGTTGTCGGTTTTTGGTCACATATCAAAGGATTGCGAACATACCAAATAAGCGTTTACTATCCACACATGGCTTGCTTAGTAAAGTGAGGTATTTTAGTACGCATAACATCAGAGGAAATAATAAGTTCTGCTGCCGTCAGTCAACACGTTCATTTTTGCGTTCAGATTAGTAAAAAGATCATCATCTGCCTAGCCTTTTCCCAACTATGTTGGGGTCGGCGTCCAGTCTAACCGGATGCAGCTGAATACCAGTATTTTACATGGAGCGACTGCCTATCTGACCTCCACAACCCACTAACTGGGTAATACGATACCCTTTGGTAAGACTGGTTGTCAGACTTTCGGGCTTCTGACGACCCGTAACGACTGTCAAAGATCCACGAATGACAGCCGGGACCAACGGCTTAACGTGCTTTTCGAGGTACGGAGGAGTCTCGGTATGTAAAGATGGTCACCCATCCACTAACCAACCCCGGCAAGCGTAGCTTAACCTGATGGATCGACCAGTGCGGCTGTTATTACTTAGCCACGAGCTCCTTTAGTAAAAAGATAGCAAATATATTCTTGAATGTTCGACATATTCACTGTTCATGTCGATGTTTGGACGGTTTATTCGAGTTATTCGGACTTCTACACTATATAGCCGAATAAAACACACTAAAAACCGCGAATACCGAATAGCGATGTGAAGTGCCACCATAAGGGGAAGTTTGAAAGTGGCGCTGGTGACTGAAAAGTTGAAAGGAAGTAGTTTGGCTTGGTATAAGCATGTGATGAAGAGAGAGGAAACGAACGTGACTAAAAGAGTGATGGATATAAATGTTGATGGATGGAGAGGGAGAGAAACGCCATAGAAAAGATGGATGGATTGTATGAGGAATGATATGAAAGAGAAGGGAGAGAATGATAGCGTGACGGTTGCCAGGGGAGAGTGGAACGATAAAACGTGTTGTGCCGACCCCAGTACCATAGGACAACGGCAGAAAGATGATGATGATGATTCAAATATTTATATACAGGGTTATTGATTCTACGTCGGCAATCCGTAAAGGGGATGTAGGAGAGGTCATTTGCATCCAAATTACCCCTGATGACCCCTATGCCAATGTCAACCAATTTCGAGTAATTTGACATTTTGCTTCATGTTGCCTCCTACATCCCCTTAATGTATTGCCAACGTATAACCATTAACCCTGTATATCAGGGATTGGTTACATTTTACATTTTTATTTCATACATTTTAAAATGAAAAATTACTTGAAAATGGTTACGTATAACCATTAACCCAGTATATCAGGGTTATTAGGTACATTTTATATTTTTAATCAATACATTAAAAAAAAAATCAAGTGACTCGAAAATGGTTGACATTGGCATCAGGGGTAATTTTATTTTAAATTTGGTTTCAAATGATCTCTCCTATATATAGGAGAGGTCATTTGAAACCAAATTACGGATTACCGACGTATAACCAATAACCCTGTATACTTTTAATTATTAATTATAATTATTAATTAATTAAATATTACATATGTGAGGTTGAGCGAATATGGAACAGTGGTAAATGATCGTAATGGTAGAAAATTAATTACTTTCATGTAGAGACACTATTCAGTGAATGTAATTTGTTAGTTATAAAGTGATTAGCTAATCACTTAAGTGAAGTCTATACAGTGTGAGTCTTCATAATGTGCACATATCGAAATGAGGAAATCTATGCTTAATTTTAACGACAGAAAAAATATTTAAAAAATCTAAATATTGTTTTTTATACTTTTTATGAAATTAAAAAAAAAATTGTAACAAAACTGTGTAACTTTTAAACTGAATCAGCTATCGCGATGAAACAAACTCCATAATGATTGAAAGTAAGTAGCCGTCCACATAAAATTAAAATTGAGAAAAAAACTACCCTCAATTGAAAATAAACATGTTTTCTTAGTAAAAATCTGTATTTTTTTCTTCAATTTTTAATTGTAAAATTTATAAATAAGATAATAATAAAAAGAGAGCAAAAAAAAATTTAAAAAAAAAATTTTTTTTGTAAAATTTTTTTTTTTTTTTAATCTAAAAAAAAAAATTACCATTTTTTCCGTCGATAAAATTAAGCATAGACTCCCTCATTTCGATATGTGCACATTATGAAGACTCACACTGTATAATGATGAAGAGAACATGGGAGGAAAGGATGACTAGCATGACTGGCTGGGCATTCAGTGATATGCCTAAAAGTCTTCCAATTTTTTTTTGTATAAAACTAGAATACCCGCGATTTTTTTAATTACTTATGGCACGTCTTTAGGTCATGAGCTATCCGAATATCAAAATATTTGGCCTAGGTCTTAAGACGCAGATATATGCCAGTGACTTTGAGTGGAAAACTTGCGTGTTCTGTACTGAGCTCACGCAACGTGTCGTATGTCCAGCCAGTAATAGGAATCTCCCATCAAGGAGCGCTGTCCTAAATTAGACGCATTATTAATTTATTATACATAAAAAAAGGTATTTTAATAAAACGCGTATACTAAAACATTAATAATTAAATTATCTTTAAAATGGTGAAAGTTTCAGAAAAATACGCTTGATAGATTTTGCACGATTCTCCGTTTTTAATCTGCGTTAGACATAACTTTACAAATTAATTTCACTATATTATAATAAAAACAATCCAAAATATGCCTGTATTAAAATATTAAGAAAATGCTCTAATTTAACATATATTTTTTCCAAATCATTAACACTACTCATTTAGACGTCATCTTCAGTATAAAATCATTAAAAGTTGGTTGTCGTCGCCTTAAGGGGGAGGCGTGAAAATTGATTCGCTGTTATAATAAAAATTTCGAAATTTCTCACATAGAGATTGTTTTTAAATAGATTACTTCATTTGATTCTAAAACACATCAATTACAACACCTGCCAAAATCAATTTAACTGAAAGAACTTTATTACCCTCTTTAATCTCAGCACGACATTTTACTACGTGGATGGAGGCAGTCATAATACATGCTATCTTGTACCCTTTTACGAAAAAACGGGTAAAGAAGAACGTGGAAAAAATATTTACGTTGTTTGCCGAGCGTTGTTTTAATATAAATCTTGCGAATACGAGTTTTGGAATGCGTGTCATACATTTTACATGCGTGTGTGAGCCAATGAAATGACGGATCGCCTTTTGTTTCGAAATCAGGATATTGATTGGATTGGTTCGGTGGTTGGTTGTTTCGGTTGACTAATTATGAATTCGCAAACCGAATGTAGTAATGTACAGCGATGTATCTATTTGAATTTTAATGAAACCTACTTGTTAAAATGCTGATTTATACGGAAAATCATGAGATTGAATATAAATGTTGAAATATAGTGTTTACATAACTAAACTCGATGTGATTTTTGTCTTCAATTACCGTACGGTCACCCTTTGTCCCTTTTGTGACAGAAACAAAAAAGTCGGTGTCTTTGGTTTTGAATTTTCGTTTTTTGCCACCGACTTCCGAAATTAAAGTTATTTTTCACTTTGTAGTGTTTTTTGGAAGTCGGTTGTTTTTTTTTTGTAAAAAGTTTTTATTTTTAACTTTTTAGTTGTGGTACCTACCCCACACAAATTCGAATACCACTACCTGCTATGTAAATAACAGTCACAGGAACTTATTACATCATCCACATACTAAGCGGGAAAAAGTACGTATTATTGAAGCTAACTCAAAAACTATCGAAGCAAAGTTAATAAAATTTATATGGGACTACCTCGAAAGCATACCCTTTCAAACAAAAAAAGAATTTTCGAAATCGGTCCACAATTGACGGAGAAATCGGTGGATATACATAAAAAAAAAAAACAAACATACGCGACGAACATATAACCTCCTCGTTTTTGGAAGTCGGTTAACAAAAAAGGCAAAAGTCTAGAAATATTCAGGCCCCATTTCATAATTATAAACAATCTACGAACCATTTCAAAGAATAATGTAATAGGTCTGGTGTAGTGGGTCGAATGTTATTGATTAGCAAGGTGAGGTCAACGCCACCCGGGCCCACTCGCGAATACCATGCATGGGTAGCTAAAGAAATAGAGTAAAAAAATCCCTTTCAACCATTGATTCAACCGCTATTACTGCTGCAGATTGGTTCGTTTATTTTTACACTGTGGTTCAGATGGATTCTTTAATAGCCTGCGTTCGGTTTATGTGGATTTTCTGTTTTGACTGTGGTTTTTATTATACTCCATAGGTTTAGGTAGTTAAATAAAGGTAAACAAATCGTAAAAAGGATTTTTATAGATGACACTTTCTTGTTTAAAACCGATAAAAAATTATTTTAGATTTTTACAATAATTTCCTCTTTTATTAAATTTATAAATTTTGCGATGTAACTGCTTGAGCACAAATTTTTTGTTAGATTTTTATTATTTTTTAAAGAGCCCAAACTCTAAACGTCAACGAATTATAACGTTGCTAAATTGAAGAGTACAACTGTGACGTAGCATGCTACGTCACCGTTGTACTCTTCAATTTTCATCACTTCAGTTGCCATGACAACTGAAGTGACAGATATTACGTTTAGTCGGTTAATTGACAGCTGTCTCGTCACGTGGTTTTTTTTTGTTTACCTTTATATAACTACCTAAACCTATGGAGTATAGGAAAATATGCGTATGCAAGAATTGATATTTAAAGTGAGAAAATTTGCAAATGAAGGGAAATGATCAACATGTATGGAGCAGGTGATTTTTTTTTTGCAAATGATCTGTTCGTCCCTTTGTAAAAGTTGTTCATAATGATGAGTTCGATGACCCCTTTTCAGGATTTCAGTTTTTTCAATAACCCCTTGTACTTATTTAAAGCAATATTGTAAGTTCTACAGCCGAGTTAATGAAATCAAATATATCAAAATTTACAGTAAACATTTCATTTTGATTTCAGTTAATCAAGTTTACCAAGAATCATCCTCATCAGCCTATAAATTGTTCCCACTGCTGGGACACAGGTCTCCTCTCTGTGAGAGGGAGTGGGCCGTAATCTACCACGCGGGCCCAGTGCGGGTTGGTAGATGTCACATGTCTTCGAATTTTCGGTTCTAGGACATGCCGGTTCCCTCACGATGTTTTCCTTCACCGTTTTGAGAGCAGTGGTGATGAAATAATTTACACAAAGTAAAGCGCCTGTCTGGGTTCGAACCTACGACCTACAACTCGTAAGTCGCGGCCGTTACCACTGGGCCACCACTGCTCTACCAAGAATGCAAAAAAAAAAACACGGAACGAAACTAGAAATAAACACAAAAGTTTACTTGCCCGTCTCGCTTCGTGGCGAGGTGGCTACGACCGGGGGCCGAGTTTCAGGCCACGTCCGGTAGAACTTGTGCCTAGTCAGACTACGAGTACCTATGTATATACCTAACTGTTATTAAAAGTTCAGTGTCCATACTTTTAATTATTCTTAGCTTTTGGTTATTTTGCTGATTGAAATTGGTATGCGGAATTTTGAGTTGCACTGAATTTATGCCCAGTTTTCTGAGATAATCTTTCATGATTTTTTTCTATTATATGTTACTGGTTACACACCTTGACACACTGCGTTTCTGGGAAGAAGCTAGTTTTTTTATTTTTTAATCTTTTTTTAAGGAGCTTGGTTTACAAGACTAAGTCGCTCCGTAAGCCTTTCTTATAAAGCTAATACAATTCTTTTATATGCCTAACTATCTTCTACGAATACCAATCCGCACAAGTTTATATAGTAGCCTCGCTGTCTCTGACAAGGGGAATGCTAGAATGTTATTGCATCTTCCCACCTCTCTAACATCAACACCAAAGTATGTCAATAACTCAGCTCTGAGATCTTCGTTCCGGGCACACTCCACCGTGATGTGAAGAAGAAGCTAGATATAATGATAACTTTATCTTTGAACAATAGCTATTGAAAGTTTATATGAAGAACCTAGAAACCGGGTAGTTAACGTGTTAGAGGATTAGAAATATGAAGAGTAGAACCCGCTGTATAAGGACGCGAGATTTTATGCCCCAAAAAACTACCGTCGAAATACAATTTTGCATGATAATTTTAATTAGGCTTCGCGGCCACAATGTGGTGGGCGCGGCTTTTCGACAACACGAATCACTACGTCTAAATTAAAACTTTTACTTTCGTATTATGTTTATGTAAGTAGAAATTTATTTTAGATCCAGAAAGTAGCCATTTCTAAATCAACTTTTCACATCGACGGTTGAAAGGCTAATTGATCTAAGCGACATTTTGTAAAACTTGCAAGAGTCATAGTTATTTCCTTTTTTTTTAATCATAAGAAAACAACTATTTGATAGACTTTTATTTATTTAAATTGATCAATCATAATAAGATCTTATTCATCATCATCTGCCTAGCCTTTTCCCAACTATGATGGGGTCGGTTTCCAGTCTAACCGGATGCAGCTGATTACCAGTATTTTACATGGAGCGACTGCCTATCTGACCTCCACAACCTAGTGACTAGGTAACACGATACCCCCTTGGTAAGACTGGTTGTCAGACTTTTTGGGCTTCTAACTACCCGTAACGACTGTCAAAGATCTACAAATGACAGCCGGGACCAACGGCTTAACATGCTTTCCGAGGCACGGAGGGGACTTGGTATGTAAAGATGGTCACCCATCCACGGACCAACCGCAGCAAGTGTAGCTTAACCTGATCGATCGACCCGTGCAGTTAAGATCTTATTATGATTTAAAAAAAATAAAAAACCGGCCAAGTGCATGTCGGACCACGCACAATGTAGGGTTCCGTAGTTGGAATGAATTTATCCCAAGAACAAACTTAACTTTGTAGTTGAGAAACATGTTCTCCGATACATTCTGTATGGGAGAACATGTTTTTACAACCGCAAATCTAAGTTGGTCGATTATTACTCGTTAACTTGTAAAGCCTACTCAGCTGTGATAGTTTTTCTTTTAAATTCGTTATATAAGCTACTGTTGTGAATTTTTTCACATATGTGAAACCAACCATTTAGCTGGCGGGGGGGGACACTTGACTCTAACAAAAATGTTCACCTTAAAGCTTAATATTTCGCAAACAGATCTCTGAATTCAAAAATGGTTTTAACATACTCACAATGTTTTTGAAAGGCCTTTCCAAAGATACCACACATGGTGGGATAAAAAAATAAAAAAAACATCATCACTTTACGTGTATGGGAGGTACCCTAAAAAAAATGTTTTTCATAATTTTGTTTTACCACTTTGTCGGCATAATTAATATGTATACCTATGCCAAATTACAGCTTTCTAGTACTAAGGGTCTCGGAGCTAGACCGCGGACAGACAGACAGACAGACAGACAGACAGACAGATAGACAGATAGACAGACAGACAGACAGACAGACGGACATGACGAAACTATAAGGGTTCCTTGTTTACTACGGAACCCTAAAAAACTAATCCGTCCTCCTGCAAGTTTTACAAAATGTCGCTTGGATCAATTAGCCTTTCAACCGTCGACATCCTGCCTGTACTGTATTCCCAAAAGGGGTTGGCGGAGCACCTAGCACCTTTCCCTTACCAGCAGACTCGGGCAAGTCATTTATCGGGCACAAATTCAGACACCCCGCCTGGGAAACTTATTGATAAACTTTTTTCCATAAAACATATCAAAGATAAACGTTTCAAACCGTTGTCGATGTCTTTACGTGCAACAACAAAAGTTAATACAGCGAATTTGAAACAAAGTTAATAGCAATGTCAAAACAGGCAAAGTTCTCTTCGAGTTTGACATTAGCACTGAAGCTGCCTGCGCTGCTCGATATGCAAATGTCAGTCGTACTGGCAGTCTCCAACTGGATTATGTTACTCTGTGACCTATTACACTCGTGTTTGGAGTGATAAATGGCGCATGTTCGCGGGAAGATGCATAATGTACCTATGGTTCATGGCAGAGAAATGGGACATCTACCTACTAAGTATGTTTTTTTCATCTGAAAACTCTGATTTCTGATCTAGGCTAATGAGCGTCTAAATACGCAAGCTATTGCAGTACAAATTACGAACTAACTAATTAAACTTTTCTAGCTTGAAGATTCTCCAAAACTTATCAAAAATCAACTGTTTCTCAAAACTAATAGAATTCAAAATCCACCTGTAAACATCGTTCGAGCTCAAAACAAGCACAGCTGAACGCTTGCACCACACAGTTCGTGTTGATATGCTGCAGATCCTGCACTACGGAGCATAAGTCCCGGTTGCAGCCGTGGTTGTCCTTCGCTTCGTACAGACGTAACCTGCAATCCAATTAGGATAGTACTAGCTGAAATAGTTTATCGGAATTGAATGTACCGAGTCCATACAGGTACGGGTTTATTCGATTTCCGTATTGTATCGAATCGAAAGTCTATACTTGTGATTCGATTCTAGTAGGAAACTGCTTTTTCGTGTAAAAATGCAATCTGATTTCAGCTTTTCTACCAACTTGAAAAAGGAGGAGGCCCAATTCGTCGGATGGTCGGGCATTACAATCATTCATCATATCAATAACATCGAGAGGAATTTTCGTATTGGGCAAACCCTGCAAATGTTAGCTATTGCACAGTATAAATATGGACAGTATGGAAACTACCTAGGCCATTTGTTGAAATAAATACCTACTCTTAACTTTTTTTAAAGATCAGGGCGATCACTCGTCTCACACGGCACCCGCAACTGACAGTACCGCGACAATCACTTTGGGGTCTCATCAATGAACGCGTCTGTGTGAGTGTGCCGTTTCCGATGTTTACTACGTAGTTTCTGTACTGTCCATATTTATACTGTGGCTCTTGCTCGTTAAACTTCTGTCTATTTTGTGGTTAGTGCCGAAAGCTAGCAAACAATAAGTCGCGGTTGGTTTACGTTTCACCAAAGGAATGACCTGATTCTTCTCATCTCTTTAAAATTGCAGTCTGAAGCGCACACTCGTGTGGCTAAGTGAGGAATGTTTCAATTTAGAGCTTGGCAAGCAGTCATTCTGAAATGGTTTTAACTGTGTTTTGTGTTTGCTTGAAATAAAATGTGTTACGAAATTGGAGACGTTAGGAATTAATTATTTTACCCTTTTGTTCTCAAATGCTGATAAACTGCCTGATCATTTTTTTTAGCATTAAGAAGTGATCGTAAGATTTTGTAAAATTGCTACTTATTAAATGACTAGCTGACCAGAAGGCCAATTCTTGTACATAAAAGATGTTCATATTCAAGTCGCAATCTGTCAAAAATGCCAAAAAATTTGGTAAATTGATTGACAGCAATGCACACGTTCTTAAAAATTACCTATGGGAATTGCCCCTCTGACATTCGTTGTCAAATGTCCCAATTTTAATAATTCATACAATTCAACATGAAAATGGACTTATAATGTTCCCGGCACCTTTTACAATTTAGTATTTTTCCTGATACGGACAATTACGAAAAGTTTAAAATAAATAGCTAAATCGGTCCAGCCGTTTTCAAGTGATGAGCAAAACAACATTTTATTTTTATTTCAGTCGGCAGATAACTTCTGATAAAATAAATGGCAATTGGCAATTTGACATAATTTTATCTATAGAAAAGCTGACCGCAATTTGTACTATTCCTCAGATTATAGTTACCTGTAGATTGAAAAATCAGCCTATAAATAAATAATACGTAAGTATCCAATTCCTATTAAAATCTTACAAAACTACCAAGGAATTTGATTCTGCAGGAAAAATATAGACAATATTTTGCAGAAACAGAGTCACATTTCCCATCTTTTTTTTTTTTTTTTTTTTTCTGTTGGGCATCTCACAGCTGGTTCCGAAAACCGTAGCTGTTTAACCGGTCAATCCTGTGGTTGCCTTAAGCTACTACACTCAAAGCCTCCAGCCAGGGCACAAATACTAAGCTAAAAATTTAAGGATGAACGCTCACTAAGGGCACCCCCTGCGGGGTTCGAGCCTCGGCTTAGGGCGTTATCCGGAGGGAGGACATCAAAAGATGGGACGGGCTGGATCAAAAGGTTTTGATCATTATTATTAGTCGGGGAATTTAAAGCTACGTGCACAGCTGCAACAACTGCTGGCACCTCGTTTTCGAGCAAGGGTCGGGGGGGAGTATTATTTACTCGGGGGCGCGGCGGTCGAGATCGCAAAGGACCTCGGCGGCGAGGTCGGTATGACGGGAGGCGTCTGTTTTTGTACACTGTACTTGTTTCCCTATTGCTCTCCTGGAGGAGGGTTATGGGGTCATCGGGATCTACGAGGATATGCCTTGGACGGCGAACATGGCTGATTTTACTCGGGACATAACTGGCGGCCTCGACAACCAGAGGGTTGCGATGTTTGGCCGCGGACTCAAAGAAACGCTTGGAAAGGCGTTTTAGAAACTGATGGATTGTGGGAATCTTTAGGTCGAGGTGGAGTGCCTCGTTCCTGACGAACCAGGGGGAACCTGTGGCCCTACGGAGGAATTTATTTTGCACTGTTTGCATTCTATGGATGTGACGGGGTTTCGCATGAGCGAAGACGGCACCCGCATAGGTCATGATCGGTCGAATGCACGCCGTGTAAACGCGCAATTTGCACCTAAGTGACAATTTGCTACGTGCATTCACCAGATAGAAGAGTCTACCGAGAGCGAAAGAGGCTCGCGAACGAACCATCTTTATGTGCTCTGCGAAAGTCAAATGATGGTCTAGAACGACACCGAGATATTTAGCTCGCTTCTCCCAAGGGATCGGCTTGCCGAACATGGTGATTGGTCGGGGGAGGGGGTTTTTGAGCCTTGAACGCGGCTTCGTAAAGAGGACCGCTTGGCTTTTATCGGGGTTGACTTCTATCCGCCATTTTGTAAACCAAGCTGCCAGTCTATTGACTGCGCGTTGGAGATTTAGGCGAATGATGTCGGGGGATCTAGAGCTGAAGTAGATGGCAGTGTCGTCTGCGAACAGACCCAACTGCGACCTACCGCAACCTTTTGGGATATCGCTCGTGTATAGCGTAAAAATGAGAAGGGGACACCACAGAGCCCTGGGGGACACCTGCGCGGATGGGACGCGGAGTGGATAACGCTCCTTCGATACGATAACGGAAGACGCGATTCGATAAAAAGTCTCGTAAGATGAGTACGAGACGATCTGGCACGCCGAGTTGGTACAGCTTGTATATTAAGCCGTTGTGCCAGACTTTATCGAACGCTTTCGCTACGTCGAAGAATACTGCACCGGTCATAGTCCCGCGCTGGAAACCAGCGCTTATGGATTCTACGATGCGGTGGGCCTGATGCACGCTAGAGTGCTCAGTTCGAAAGCCGAACTGTTCGTTGGGGATGAGGCCCTTGGTCTCGGCGAAATCTCTGAGGCGCTTATAAATAAGCCTCTCATAGATTTTTCCGAGAACCTTGAGCAGACTGATGGGACGGTAGCTAGAGGCCTCGGTTTTGGGCTTGCCGGGCTTAGGGATACCGATAACCGTGGCCTCCTTCCATGACTGGGGGAAGATATTGTTGCTTAAGGCACCATTGAAGATGGTGGTCAAAAGCATTATTAGGTGGGCAGGGAATAGTTGGATCACCCTATTGGTGATGCCATCTGAACCGGGGGCTTTGCGGACTTTAAGACCCTTGATGATGTCGTGCACCTCGTCCGGGAGGACGGGGGGCAGTGGACAATCAGGGTCATCGACGGGAGGGAGGGAGGCTCTACGTTCGACTTCGGCGTCGACCTTTTTCAGGTGAGCTTTGTCTACAGGTAGGGAACTGGGAGTGCATTGGGCCTCGAGGCTGTCTGCGAGGCATTCAGCCTTTTCGGCATCGTCAAATGCGATGGATTTATCGGGACGGGTCAGGGGGGGCATGGCTGAGACCTGGGGAGACCTGAGTTTCCTCTGGAGCTCCCAGAAGGCCTGATGGGTGGGCTCAAGTTCGCCGAGTAACTTTCCCCAGCTCGCGTCCCGCAGCTCCGCTATACGTGTCTTTACAGATCTCTGTAAATAGCGCATATGGGCTTTGTTGGCGTTACAGGGAAAGCTATCGTAGGCACGTATGGCCGCGTTCTTCTCAGTCAGTAATGCACGCACGTCGTCCGGCAATTTCCAGCGACGGTCGTCCGTCGCTGGAACTTCCCTTGAACAATCGTTCAGGACGGTTTGTACGTGATTAGTGAGTGAGTCGATCGCGGCCGTGGTGTCGGCGACCGAGTCGAAAAGGTCGGGGATAGAGTCTAATTGAGGGGACGTGTTGGATTTCAGCTGTGTGCTTACTTTCTTCCAGTCCGTGATCCTCTTAGTGATAGGGGGGGCGTTCGGGTCGGAAAGACCTATGCGGGGGTGTAGTCTCATGACTACCGGGCGGTGATCAGAGTCTAGCTCTTGTACCGTTTCTATTGAATCTAACTTTAGGTTGACGTTCTTAAGGAGCGCCACGTCTAAGATATCGGGGGCATGATTTGGGTTCGTCAGCGGAAAATGGGTGGGAGTCATGGGAGCGATGACGTCAAAGGTCAGAGAGTTTGAGAGGTCGAACAGGTGTTGACCTCTGAGATTGGTTACCGAACTGTTCCAAGAGGGATGTTTGGCATTTAGATCGCCCGCTATAATGAGCGAGTTACTCATAGCGAGTAGAATCGAGAGGTCGTTTGAGAGGCGTTGGTGATGGTAATGCCCCGTGGTGTTACCGGGGGGATTATAGACCGATACGAGAGTGATCGGCTCGTGACCTGACATGCCTAGACGGCAGGCGGAGACTTCTAATACCGAGAGGGGGGGAGGGTCTAGTGGGATGCAGTGAAGCTGCTTTCTATAATAGATCAGGGTGCCACCCTTGTGACATCGCGACCTGTCATTGCGAACTATCCGGTAGTTGGCGAGTGACGGATCACGATGGCAAGGCTTTAGGAAAGTCTCTTGTATTAAGAGAACGTCTATTTGAGTTTCCCATCAGTAATACGATACGATTTATGTATTGCTCGTATTATTTCCAGACATGATTGGATCAGAGACAAAAGCTTTCATATTTTGTTTTCGATAGAGATTAGATTATGGTACGCTTTTTGTTGAGGGACGGAAATCGACTTCTGTTCGATCCGAAAAAATGTGATGAAAATGTGTCTTGTTCGTCAATTTGATTGTTTCTGCTCCGAAGTTCAATCAACTGAGCCTATCGCAGTCCACTACTGCTGCAGTTGAAATTAGATTTTTGTAATATTCAAATTTGACTATCTATGCCCCGCGGTTTCACCCGCATAAGTCTCGATCCCGTAGGAATATCGGGATAAAAAGTATCCTGTGTCCTAACCCAGGTCCTGGTCTACTCATGTGCCAAATTTTATCCAAATCCGTTCAGCCGTTTTAGCGTGAAAGCGTATCAAACAAACAATCAATCTCACTTTTATAATATTAGGATAAAATAGGAAAGAATAAACATAAAATATTTTACGCTTGGATTAAGGCTCAGAATAAAATTATAATTTGGAACAATTTTGTACCAAATTAATCAACATTCACGCTTCAAATACAATAAAAGCTTTAATGAAAACTTAATACAGAACCTATAAAAGCGGAAATGGAAGTATTCGAACAGTTTCCTAGCAATAAAAATCGCGATAAAGATTCCTCGCCGCAGTAGTCACGGCCGCCTCGTAAAATCTTTGCTCTTTATACATTGAATGATCCATATAATGTCTACGTCCTTACTAAAACCACAGTGTAACTTCTAACAGTGGTTCAACGGAAACATTTTCGTAGAGCAACCGTGCGGTCAGGGGTGTAAGGGATGGGCACGCCACAATTGCGGCGATAAGACCCCTCTTTGAGGAGTGACTTGAGAGGCGCCACGGCGTCCTCACCTTCCGCCTGACGCAGCAGGTCCTCATCGGACACGACTGCTTCGGGAGGTTCCTGTTTAGGATAAGGCGGGAGAAAACACCCGGGTGTCACCATTGTGTGGATCGGCCTGAGGACACGGTGGAGCATACGGTGGAGGTCTGCCCGGCTTGGGCGGAGCAACGCCGTGTCCTCGTGGAGGCGATCGGCGGCGGTGATCTCTCGCGTCCGGCCCTGATTCAGGCCATGGTACGGAGCGAGAGGAAATGGCAGGCCGTCACCTCCTTCTGCGAAGCGGTAATGCTCGCGAAGGAGGAGGCGGAACGCGTGAGGGAGAGGCAAATTTCGCGCCCTCACGCCCCTAACCGCCGCAGGAGGAGACGCCCGGGGCAGGAATCGCGAGCCGATTTCCGGCCACCGTAGGCGCGAGCTTGCAGACGGTGAGCAATGGGTAGCTCGCCGTCCGATAAGGACCAAGCCCGGGTCGACGGCGCGTTGTGTTCCACGCGCGCCTCAAAGAGATGTCAGCAGAATTGACGGGGTCCGCTAGGGCCAATGCCTGCCGGGGGAGAAAACCGATAGGGAAATCGTGACCCCCCTGGCAACACGGCAACTGAAGAAACACGGGTGGGTTTTAGTCAGTAAGAGTCTGACACGCCCTCCCGCTCCGCCCAGAGCGGGAGAAGTTATTTGATAATTTACCACCCAAAAAAAAAAAAAGTAGTGATGAAGAGATCCGCAGGAGAACCAAGGTAACAGACATAGCCCGAAGAATGACCAAACTTAAAGAGGCAATGGACAGGGCACATTGCTCCCAGAAATGAGGGGCAATTCCCGTAATTTTTATGAACGTTCGCATTCCTGTCAAAAATACAATCAATTTACCAACATTTTTGGCATTTTTGACAGATTGCGACTTGAATATGAACATCTTTTATGTACAAGAATTGGCCTTCTGGTCAGCTAGTCATTTAATAAGTAGCAATTTTGAAATTTTAATTGTAGGTACTAAATAGCTAAGTAAGGATAGTTACTAAGATTTTAGCAAGTAGGATTTATTGTACTATTTACACCTTTTTACATACCTATTGTATGACTAAATTTTTTTAATTAATGTGATTATTTAGAAATATTATTATACCTTGCCTCGCCTGAAATACAGGATGACCTAGTGACCAGGCACATTACATAATTGAATTCTTCATAGATTTAAGCAAATTTGTATTTAGTGTTTTAACTTTTTATATGAATAAAGTTTTATTTATTTAGATTACGAATGAGATTTGCAAATACGTTAGAAATTGATTAATTTTTGACAGTTTGCGACTTGAATGTGAACGTTTATTATGTACGAGAATTGGCCTTTAGATGGCCGATGCAAACGAAAGGTTCTGGAGTAGCGACCGTGTACCGGAAGACGTAGCGTTGGAAGGCTTCCCACAAGGTGGGATGACCTTATGAAGGCCGCAGGAATCCGCTGAATGATGATTCAGAAATGTAAAAAAAAACATTTCTCAGTTTCTGTCAAACGCGTAGGCGATAAACTCACTGGATGAGTAGTTACACTGTGCAGCTGTGCTAAAACTTTGATGTGTACTTTCCGAATGCCTCTCAAATTCCTGGGCTATGATGGGAATGTATGATGGCAGCACAATGAAACTGCTGAATGTATATTTTATGATTGTACGGACGTGTAGTAGACGTGGTTATGGCGAATGTACGTTGTGTTTTCCGTGGTGAGTTTTTTCTTCTTGAAAAATGTTGTTGTATCTGCTAGTTGGAGAGAATTGCAAAACAATTATTACAACAACAACAATTGTTAACAACAACAAGTTGTTAACAATTGTTGTATTGTATAATTATCACTTGCTCCAAAAACGGTGAAGGAAAACATTGTGATGAAACCGGAATGCCAGAGAGATATTTCTCGACGGCATGTGAAGCCAAGTCAGAGGCCCATGGGCGGCTTTAAAACTGACACCAGATTAGTCACGAACCACACGAAAAGAAGAAAGGAGATGAGAATTTCATTTTGTTGAAATCTTTCGTTTTTGTTTGTCAAAATGATCGCAACGTGCATCTGTTAATTAATGTAAAACCCATTGCATGAAGACGCACTTCTATGTGCTTTCCAGTTCCACCGTCATCCGATTTAGCAGAAACAATAATTTATTCAAGTACTCTCATACATTTAGTGTCACCAAAGCTGCGGCTGAACCGTTTGGGCAATAAAACGGACGGCCAGACACTGAGACACTCCCATAGGAGCGGATTCATGAGCCGTACCTTATGGCCAGTGTCCGTTGTTCTTCATTTTACAGTTTTACGAGAAAAGCGCTATTAAACGGAGAACAGAAATAGCTAAGTGATATTTTGCTTAAATACAGTGTGATTCTTCATAATATGCACATATCGAAATGATCCCAATCTATGCTTAATTTAAAAAACAGAGAAAATATTTAAAATATCTAAATATTTTTTACACTTGTTACGGAATTTAAAAAAAAAATTGTAACAAAACTGTAACTTTTAAACTAAATCATCTATCGCGATGAAACAAACTTCATAATGATTGGAAGTAATGGCGTCCACAAAAACGAAAATTGAGAAAAAAAAACTACCTTCAATTGAAAATAAACATGTTTTTTTTTTTTTACAAAAATTTGTATTTTTTTCATCAACTTTTACAATAATTGTAAAATTGATAAATAAGATGCCAAAGAGAAATTAAAAAATTAAATATTTTTTTCGTCGATAAAATTAAGCATAGATTTCCCTCATTTCGATATGTGCACATTATGAAGAATCACACTGTATATGGTGAACAATAATGGATTATGCACTTGCATAATTTTGCAATTTTTTGTGTTCGTTTGTGTACTGCTCTAGGTGTGTGTACGGAGAGAAATTAAACGCTGGATAAATCTTGGATATTACTTTTACTCACATTACGTATTACAATAGAGATACTTAGAGATACAAATAATGTAAGCGCGTGTATAGCGGGCGGTGGTTACGGGCGAACTAGCGTCGCCAACCGCTGCACGTACGAATGAATACAAAATGATTATGTCAGCGTTCCTACAAAATCAGCAAAATTATTTTACCACAATAAAGCATTGAATGATAAAATAATTTTGCTGATTTTGGGCTTCTGTTGGATAATAATTACGTTAATCTCCCAAAATCACCGTAGTACATACCACCTTCGTGTATGTTTTTTTATTGCGCGAGTTCCGTGTATGTTTATACTTTGCTCGAGTTAAATTATTAACAACAAGAAATAAATAAATCTTTTATAGTGTAATTATGTGTTAAAACTGTTACTGTGCGTTTATCAAAATGTTTAATTTTCAAGTTTATAATTTTTTTAATTAGTGCAATATACTCAATTCTTATGGGAAATAAAGATATTACTTATGTCAAAATTGCCTAAAGGCAATTTTGCATAGCTTGCCAGTCATTGATAATTCAAACCTCGACCAGCTAACTCGGTCATTGGTCAATCAAAATGCTGGTTATCTCGGACGAAATTGAATCAAACCTCTAGAGTTTAAAGCCAAAATGCCTTCATCCGTACTCTGCAGACACAAAACAGTTTATGGGTGATCCGCTGGCCAGCCAGCTATGACGTCAAGACACATTTGCCACTGAATAAATAGATACAGAAGACCATCGTGAACGAAATCTACAGAACACGAAGCAGAGAATTGGTGATGTTTCAAGAGAGATATTGGAGCAGCATTTTAGAAATAAAGAAAAAGTATTTGTTTGCCCAGGAAATCACAAATTAAACTAAAATACACTGGGTACATTAATAAAAAATCAAAAAATAACAAAGCAAAATTAAAATCAAAGCAGAAAGTCCTGTACGAGGCCAAAAGGCTACTGCGACATTTAAAACATAAATGTCGTAGCGCCATTCTGATAAGGCCCGCAGTGATGTCACGGATAGATAGATACAGAAATAAATACTAAATAAAAAAAAATAGATGTGTGAAATACATTAAAAAATAAAATAGGTATATGTAGTCCGCGTGTCTGCAACTCTGCACCCGACGTAACATCAGTAATTACTTGTCTATGCTTTTAGTGTCTGTAGTACTCTAGAGACAAGTAAAGAGACGCAGACGCCGACACCGGCAACAAATTGTTAAGCAAGAAATGTTTGCATGACTCATGCTGCATACATGTATTAAGAATGGTTTAGCAATAGCGAACATATCTACAGTTTCATCACTGCCACACCCCACGTGCCCACTTGAACCTTTGGTGCTTCCCTTTTAGGCTGGTTTACCACCAGGGCTGTGTGAGACAGAGGAGCGGCTAGCTAGGAAAAAATCCACCCATAAAATTGCTCTATTTTAAAGATGAACCAATTCTATTGATTAATATATTCCTAGTAACCACTTCACACCGCTGCACTATTCCATATAACTCTTCTTCTTTTCGAGTCGATAGTAAAACATGTATTATGTTAAACGAGTTGGGTCCATTAGGTGGCCACGCCAATTTCGGCATCAGTGGCGTTTTTTAGGTCCTCAGAAGTGCAGGTAACACTTTGTACACTCCAGCATATGGGACAAGGTTTGGTCAGGAGCACCGCATTCGCACTGGGTATCTATGGGATTTATTATCCCCCATTTTGCTAGATTGTGCTTGCACCGGCCTACTTGGGTCCGCAGTCGATTGATTGCTTTCCATATAGGCCACTGCAGGTCACGTCCGGGTGGTAGATACTCCTGGGGCTGAACGAAGTTGGGTGGTGGCAGGTGCTGTCTTTCCCATAAATCTCTTCTCACCTTAGGGCACTTACAGACTAACGACACTCGATTGACGACGAGCGCTGCGACGTAGTCGCCTTGCTGACGACCGTGGACGACGACGTCGTCGCCGGAATCAAATTTTATATTAATATTATATTTGTTTGAATAAACAGACCTATTTGGTATAATAATAAATACTTTACTCACCAATCGATTTTTTTCATTTGTGGTTTTATTTTCATAATTTTGTGTGACCTCTGCACACACCGATTTCCAAGCATTCGTTGTATTAATTTTATTACTATGTTCTTTAGATTTGTAGTTCCAAATACATTCGTGTTTTTTAATTGAAGAAATTAATAAATCGACATTAATTTCGTCGTCACTCATTTTACTCGTAATTTACGTGCGTATTCTAAACTATTTGTTGCTGACTGCACGGACTTACAGCAACGACACAACTGGGCCGCGACGTCGACGGTGCGGCGACGACGTCGTCGTCCACGGTCGTTAGCAAGGCGACTACGCCGCAGCGCTCGTCGTCGATTCGAGTGTCGTTGGTCTGTAAGCGCCTTTAGGCGACTTTGATGTTAAACCAACCTTTGCAAGCCGCCAAAATAGTGGGCTGATTAAACCAGTTGTCCTTCTAAGTTGTTCCTTCTTCATGTCTCTATACGGCTCATGAAATCTCCTGCCCAGAGGGACCGTTCATCTCGCCGATGTCACAACACGACTGTGTGCGCAACGGTTCACTTGCCCAGCTTGAATTTATCGCTCGACATCAGAATCGGGGTTTGACGTTAATGTGAAGATGTGGATGGGTTTCCAATCCCGGGTTGATGAGGACATGAGACTCTAGTTTTGGAACATTGTTTTGGGGATTTGGTAAAGGATACAAGCCAAACTACATATATCGGTTCATTGTTGACTACAGACAGAACCCTAAAAACTAGAAAAATTATGAGTAAAATTAGTAGGCCAGTAAGAAAAATTAACTAATAGGTTTTAATAAATAGTGATCAATTTACTGCATTTTGAGAAGCTATTCTGCTCATCATGTCGAAGATCCTTATAAAATCTTCACCACTTTTTTTTAAACCAACATAGTGTTACTACCTTTCAAATAAAAAAGAACCATCGAAATCAGATCTCATAAGGCAGAGATATCCAGTAGTCCCCCCTTTTTGCCCCATTTTGGAAGAAGTAGCCCTCCAATCAAAAATCCCCGACGACTAAAAATTACGAAAAATTCGTCATACCTGTACACCAAATTTCATCCAGATCGGTTGTAAAATACGACCTGTAGAGGAGTAAGTACGTACAAACTGACACACGAAAGCAAATTTTGCCAGACCTGATCCAGAGACGCTTCGCTCGCTACACTCGCTCGGTCAATTAGCCAATATAACGATATTGGCAAATTTAACTAAGACGGTCAAGAAAATCTAAGGAAATAGCAGAATGATGATATTTGTGTGATTTTCTGGCAAAATGTGGGTGATTACAGGCAGGTGGGTGTTCACTCAAGATCGAATATGTAAGAAATTGAATACCTAAACAGTTTTATTTTAACCAAGACTTTTAACATCATTTAGCACCATATAGACTGGGATATAGCCGTTTCAAGGTTGAATAAGGCATTAAGTAAGTAGCCTAAAACACTATTTTACATAATAATAAAATTTGCGATAGCAAAACTAGGGCAACAGTAAACAGGGTTTAAAACAGAAATGACCTAAAAAAACTGACCAAGTGCGTGTCGGACTACGCACAATTAATGGTTCCGTAGTTGGGATGGTTTATCTCAAATACAAACTTAACATTGTAGTTGAAATACATGTTCTCCCATACATTCCAACTGCAAATATAAGTTTGTAAGTACAATATTGAGAGATTTACCATGTTATTTTAAGACCATAGACTTTTTATAGGTTTTCCTGTAATCTATGAGTAAAGAATCATTCTCTGTAATTTTTTCAAAATTTAAGGTCCAATGGTAAATTTTCATCGAATTTTTTAAATATCTTTAAATGTGTTTATTTTAAAATTATATAAAAAATATGTTTCAAATTCTCGCAACAAGCCCTTTCATTTAATATATCACACGGTACTCTTAGCAAAGCTTTTTTTTTAATTATCTTATTTGCCCCACAAAAGTGACCCCTATATTCAAAATTCATTTGTTTACGTTACACGTTCGTGTTTGGGTCACAGAAATACATATGTGTACACCAAATTTCAAAATGGCTGTGACAGACGGACAGACTGACAGAAAGACACACGAGTGATCCTATAAGGGTTCCGTTTTTTCCTTTTGAGGTACGGAACCCTAAAAACGTAATTAGGCATTCTTTTTTACAACACAAAATAGAAGCAGAAAGGTCATCTGCTCGAGCGGGTACGTTTGTGGGTAATGTCTAATTAGGTCAAACGGAATGGGAAAGCAATAGACTTTCCAGTTGGGTGTTTTAAATGAGAGTGAATGGACTACGTGGGAATTATTAACTTTTGCAAATGTAACTTAGTAAATTACTTATGGAATGTTTGGTAAAGTGTAATTGTAAAAGTAAAAAAAAAACAACCGACCTCCAAAAAAAAACACTACAAAGTGAAAAATAACTTTAATTTCGGAAGTCGGTGTCTTGTGTTTTGTATTTTCGTTTTTTGCCACCGACTTCCGAAATTAAAGTTATTTTTCACTTTGTAGTGTTTTTTTTGGAGGTCGGTTGTTTTTTTTTGTAAAAAGTTTTTATTTTTCACTTTTTGGTTGTGGTACCTACCCCACACACATTCGAATACCACTACCTGCAACCAGTGACAGAAACTTATCATATCATCTACATAGCAAGTGGGAAAAAAATACGTATTTTGTAGCTAACTCAAAAACTATCCAAGCAAAGTTAATAAAATTTATATGGGACCAATTCGAGAGCACACCCTTTCAAACAAAAAAAGAATTTTCAAAATCGGTCCACAATTGACGGAGAAATCGGTGGACATACATAAAAAAAAAACAAACATACGCGACGAACATATAACCTCCTCCTTTTTGGAAGTCGGTTAAAAAGACTTGAAGGTTTGAATTTATGTAACGATTCTTTATTTACTTAGGTGTATCTGGCATTGTTACATAACGTCACGTTTCAGTTACACCATGATTGTGCTCGTCTTTTTACCCGACTGCGGCGAGCCGAAACGGAGGGCCATTGTTTAATAATATTGTTATGCGCAAAGACCGTCATTATTTGCAAATTTGAGTTTTTTTTTTGGTGTGTTTTGGAAATTAGCACCTATACGATTTTAAACGACCAGCACACAAAAATACTGAGAATAAGTGACAATCTGAATGAAAAAACTTCGCCGTGAGGCCAGTCACTAAAAATCATTTCCGCAATTAGGACCTAACGCTTAAAACAATAGAACTCACTTTTTAATGCAGGAGCATTGCTTCAGAAGCAGGGCGATATACTGCCCGATGGCTGTGTCGGCACCAAGAACCGATACTTGGACACCCGGCCGAGGCGCCGGCACCGGAGGCAGTTTCTTTTCCTGTGGTGCCGGCAACGCGATTGGTTTTGGTTCCTTCGGGTCACAAACTTCTGGTTTGCACTGGAGCCGACGAAATGGAGCTATTTGTTTAATTAAATTTTTATTAATTAATGTAGAACGAGGTAAAGTGGGTGATATCAAGGAGTCTTATGTAACCGACAGACAACGACAGTATGGCTACTGTCGTTGTCAGTCAGCTTAGAACTATTTAAAATATTATGTTGTGGTCGCCCAGTGGTCGAAATTCGACAATAATTCATATATTTTTTTAAGTTGTATAGAACATACAAATTCCATGCTGCCATGTCATTATTCTAAAGTAGCCATCTTGTGTCAAACGCATGGTAGTGTCTGTAATGTTTTTTTTATTAATTTAATTTGTTTCTAATGCATGACATATTAAAATATTAGCTTTCTGCATTCCTTCTCCATATAAACTTTAATTGTGCCAAATTTCATACCCCTCCGTCCGCGTAATTTTCGTAAAAAGGGGTACTTACAAAATTTTTGCTTTTAGAACGATAAGTAGAAGAAAAAGCTTATACAAATATAAGGTTTTGTCTTTTCAAAAGTGAGGAGAGAAATGCCCAATATACCCCTAGGTCCTGTGCAAGTGTTTATCTACGCCAGTCTACCACATGTCGTATGCTCCAAGAACTGCACAGGTCTATTTCAATGCACGTTCGGGAAAACCAGCGCAGGCACACCTGCACAGGTGGACCTCTCCTATGAACCATAGCGAGTCTGGGCGCCATAACCTGACAAGTAAGATCGATAACTTACTTCCAAAGTTCGTTCCGCCCTCAATCACCCTCAGTTTAATCTTGTGTAGGATCCCTCCTTTCTTTTTCTTTCGTCTCTCACATTCTGGATCAGGAGGAATGTCTACTATAGCTCTTCTGCAGTCTTTTGGATTTTTTGAATCCCCATAATCTCTGCGAAGAATCCAGTCTGCTCGTTTGTTCAATTGCTTTGAGGAATTTACGATATACGACCAGATTCCCCGAGTTTTGGACATCATTTTGGCGGACTTGTTTTTTTTTGTTAATTTAATAAATATTTTTTAAACATTGGGGTGCCTTTGGTTGCTGTTGTGAAAGATTTTTTATTTTTGACGTTTACAGTTTTTATTATTCCTTTGTTGAATAATGACAGAATAATGTTATATTGTGCTTTTTGTATGTCTAAGGAGGTTGCATTATTGTTTGGGAGGTTGTGTTGTGAAGGATCTTTTTTAGCGGAAAAAAATCGCCAGAAATCCTGGGTTCGATACCCAGCGGGACAAAATTTTCTGGTCGGTTTGGTTGGTAGAAGGGCTTATTCTAAGCCCTGGCTAGCGACCACCATTTTATCTAAGTCTGTCGCCATAACAATAATGTTAACAGCATTGTTGTGTTTCGGCAGTTAGAGGTAAGATAGCCAGTTCCTCTGTGGTTGAGGATTCCGGGCGAAGCTCGCTTACACCTTCGGCCTGATCATCGCTTACCATCAGGTGAGATGAAGGCCAAGAGCGTTGCTAGTTACGCTAAAATCACTGCTCACTTTTACGACTAATGATTAACTGACAATCTTTTCACAAAACCAATTTAGGGGACAACTTTCCCCTTACGAGAGCTACCAAATTGTATAATGCTTTAAGCCGCAAAGTTGAAATCGATATCAACCATGACAGTCTCAACACTTTTAAAAACAAATTATATAAGCACTTTCGGTTAGAGGACATTTGACTTATCATTCCAATAATTAAATAATGTATACTTTTAATCTATATCAAATTTAATTTAATTTATAATTCTACTTTTTATTTACAATTTTTAAATATTTTAATTTTAATTATTTATGACATAATATTGATAATCAAGTTAATGCTTGGTTTTACTGTATTGTATTCGTGTAAGTTTAAACTTTTATAATGGCATGTATATTGTTTCTTTTTTATTTTATTCTTAATTTAATTTAAATTATGTATTCAGAGCACTACGTACTCGATAATGTGTAAGCTGTGGTTACCTGTAATTGAGTGTGCGTTACAGGATAATGTTAACTAAGTTTTACTATTGTAAAAGATAATAATTGTAATGTTACTCGTTGGTAATCCTTAAATAAATAAATAAATAAAACTGCAGCTGTCGTTCCAAATTCTTACTCATAAAATTTAAATCATTTCATAAAATAAGTTAATCATGAATGATCGGATGAATCCGACAAAATTCAAAATTCAAAAGTCATTTATTCAAACTAGGTTAATAATCAGCACTTTTCGAATGTCAAAATTACATAAGACAGTCCCCCAAAAACGCCCACCCGTCACATCAATGACGTCATTCATATCTCAGTCCATTCCGAACTTGTTAATTCAACCAACATCGTCCAATATAAAGTCTGCAGCATATTTATAGTCCAGCTCGTTGAGAGGGAAAGCGGCGTCAACGGTCTGCCTTGACACTGCAGTATTTATAGTCTACTCTCGGCTGTTATTGGCCTATTTCCTCTCTAGCGTTTCTAAAATAGGCTCATTCAATCAGTGGACCTTTGTTTACCTTCGCTGTGTTTTGGTTGAGATGAGACGGTTTTTAGGGTTCTGTACCTTAAAAGGAAAAAAACGGAACCCTTATCATACTACTACTCATATCAAATGAAAGGACTTGTTGTGAGGATCTCAATTTTTTTTTGTAATAATTGTATAATAAATAAAAGATATTTAAGAAAATAGATGAAAATTTACCATTCCCCCCTTTATCTCTAAAACGAATGAGGCTAAAATTTGGAAAAAAAAATACAGAAAATTGTTCTTTAATTACAGATTACAGGAAAACCTATATGAAGTATATGGTCTCAAAATATCATGGTAAATCACTCAATATTGTGCATACAAACTTACTTTTGCAGTTGGAATGTATGGGAGAACATCGTTTTCAACTACAATGTTAAGTTGTCTTTGGGATAAGTTCATCCCAACTACGAAACCCTTCATTGTGCGTGGACCGACATGAATTTGACCGGTTTTAAGATAAAGATTCGCGTTGATGAGATTTTTTTGTTATTTGCGAAAGTTTGCACGCAGTTCTGCTCTACCTACGGTATAATATGCAGAAGCTACTATTCACTTCTGACAAATGTTATGGTGAAACTTGACCCTATGATCAGAAGACAAATGTTCTCCATCGGTTAAATCAGCTTTCTGAAGTCAACTGTTGGAAATTTATTTACTTCTCTCATTGTGCCATCACGCTTGTCAGGACAGGACTGAGATGGGTTGATAGGGCAGATAGATAAGCTAAAATAAGAGCTTAGCTAAGAACATTGAAGACTACTGAGCCAGATAACGAGGTAGGATAGGTTTTCCCGAAAGGTAAACACAAGAAAGAAGAAGAAAATGAAGAAGCGAATAACTTTGATCAGTGTACTATAAACAAAACAGTATAAGTAATCGAGGGCTTAAATCAAATAGTCCTTTGGAGTTTCAAAATACAAGCACAAGAAATGATTTATACCAAGCTTATTTCGCAAGAATTTTAATCAATTTAATACAACATTGGCACTGCCATATTTCAATTTATATCCCGAAACCAATAAATTAACTTCCGAACACCAACAAGGGTCAATTTTACAGCGAATTAAAAAGTTTTGCCAGTAAAAAAAATACAGCTGACTAAGACGAAGTTTGTTCGGCGTAATGGAGGGAGCAATTATAGAATTTAGCTGAGCTGGCAACACCGAGCGAGTTCGAATAATCTGATAACATGAAGTTTGTACTGCATTCTGAGGTGGTTCCTTGTAATTGGGTCATTAATTTGTTGTAGAACATTGTTTCTTCGAGTAAGAAGCTGTGGTAGTTGTCTACTTAATCTATGTATATGTCAGCACGTGTGACTCCCAGGTGTTGGGATCAAGATCAGAAATAAATTAATTGTTTTCGATTTAAGAATTTATAATACCTCAAATTTCTTTGCATGATCCTTTGTTATATCGAAAATACTGCAGCATTCATGTTGAAATAAATATGTTAAGTAGGTATTATGTTTGACGAAAATACGATTCCATAAATTTTCTCTATTGAAAAAAAAAAGCCAAAGTTACCTCCAAAGCGAACAATTCACCGCTAGTATTAAAAAATACATCAAATTAGATTATATAACTTTGCATAATAACTGAACTAACTATGAACCAGACACAATGTTTTTTTTTACTATCATTATTTTTGCTGTAAAAAGAAATTACCTAAACTATTGGCGCCTTGCAGCCTTCTCCCCGTCGTTTCGTCTCGCTCTCACTAAGTCCGCGAGCATTATCGTACGAGCGAGATAATTTGAGCTGAGGTACTATGGATATAGTTTGAGGAGTCTATTTCATACGCTGAAACTAATAAAATAAAGAAATTATGTGATCTTCCTCCATTAGATGAGCTGCGTATCAGTAATTCAGTGCTCTGCATAAAAGGAAGGACATAATAGGCATATAAGTAGGTAATAAGGTACATGAATTCCCTTCACTTCGTAGCCATTTTATCAACCTTCAAGAATATTAAATTAAAGTAAGTTTACTAAATCAATAACTATGCTAAAATGACTGGAATGATTGGCCAGTGTTTTATGCAAAATGCAATCCTAAGAAAACCCATGATTACGTAACACGGATGAAATCACTGAAAAAATACTTTTTACAAAAAAAAAACAACCGACTTCAAAAAAACACTACAAAGTGAAAAATAACTTTAATTTCGGAAGTCGGTGTCTTTGGTTTTGAATTTTCGTTCTTTGTCACCGACTTCCGAAATTAAAGTTATTTTTCACTTTGTAGTGTTTTTTTGAAGTCGGTTGTTTTTTTTTTTGTAAAAAGTTTTTATTTTTGACTTTTTAGTTGTGATACACCTACCCCACACAAATTCGAATACCAATACCTGCTATGTAAATAACAGTGACAGGAAGTTATCATATCATCCACATACTAAGTGACGAAAAAATACGTATTATTGAAGAACTCAAAAACTACCCAAGCAAAGTTAATAAAATTTATATGGGACCACCTCTGAAGTATGATCTACCAAACAAAAAAAGAATCATCAAAATCAATTCATAATTGATGGAGTAATCGCGTAACAAACATACAAAAAAAAAAAACAACATACAATCGAATTGAGAACCTCCTCCTTTTGGAAGTCGGTTAAAAATTGAGGCACCAATTGATAAACTGGCTCGGCAGTCTTGTAAGTAAGTCTTGATAAGCACGAATGCTGAGCTTAGGCACAGTATAATAAACAAGCAGTATTATGTCTCGGCCGTAACCTTGAAGCTCGGTAGATAAACCTTCCGCGTCCGTGCGTAATTGCCGCGCACTCGAGACTGTTGCGTATTATACACTGAGATTTCAAAGCGCGTCGTTTCGGCCGTTTTCTATGAAGACATAATACTGTTACTTAAGGCTGTGGCTTAGGCTTCTGGATTCCTTCCCCGCGTTGGACAAAGTGTTATTGGGTTTTCATTAGAAATACGGTAGTTACCTATACTCCATTTGAAATAAGATTAGACATTTAAACAAACCTTTTTTACAGTCCTTTCAACCGATTTTGACTTCTATACTGTAGGTATAAGGATGGCATTAAAAGCAAAAAACTGGTTACAATACCAACTGTTTACTGCAGCTGCCATTTGTCATGCTACCAATGCAATAGAAGTCAAAATCGGTTAAATGGACTGTAAAAAAGGTTTGTTTAAATGTCTAATCTTATTTGAAATGGAGTATAGGTAAAAAAAAAGATATTCTATTTAGTCCGTCTTTCAGATAATAAAAAAATATTAGACACGTATTTTTTGCTTTATCATATTAATCAAAAATAACTTAGAAAACACGCATTAAAGTTGGGGAGTGGGGGCTCGCTACGTCACAACGTAGTATTAAATCTAGCAAGGCGTGACGTCATGCCACATTTTAACTCAATGTATCGCCATAATCTTTTGATTACGTCAAAAAAGAAAAAATACGTGTTCAATATTTTTTAATAATCTACAAGACGGACAAAAAAAAATTTGTACACAGGCCTGTTTCTTATTAGCAGTCTGAAGTCTGGATTTGTATTCCATTATAGCAATATTTTCGTCCATAATAAATTATACCTTAATACAACTGTCGAATGTGGGTTTACTATACACATCAGAAAGGTCTGCTTACGCCTTTCTGGAATTCAGGCGTGATGTTATGTTATGTTAATCGATGTCGGTGATCAGTCAAGATGTCTGAAGGCGGAAATTGCGTGACAATTGTGCTTATGGTCACCGAACTATGTTCGTGATATGAAGTATTAGAAGTCAACTGACCGACAGTTTAGTAGGCTCGTAAACTAGGCCTTTTTAAGGTTTTTGACCTTTTAAATGAACATTAATAAAATGTGGGTGGGTTACCCTACCTATATATTTATTTGTTTGTTGTCCTATTTTTTTGTAGAGACTCGTATATTTGGATTGTTGCTACGGCAGACGATTCTCTATTGGCGCGTTGTGTTCCACGCGCGCCTCAAAGAAATGTCAGCAGAATTGACGGGGTCCGCTAGGGCCAATGCCTCCCGGGGTTGCGAATAAGGGCCGAAAGGGAAATCGTGGCCCCCGGCAACATGGCAACTGAAGGAACACGGGTGGGTTTTAGTCAGTAAGAGCCCTCGCCCTCTCGCTCCACCCAGAGCGGGAGAAGTTATTTGATAATATCCCACCCAAAAAAAAAAATGACGATTCTCTATTAACGTTTTCTACTCGATGTAATAAAATATTTCATGCTTAGCTTGAGAAAGTTGGCGATCTAGTCGATCAACCAAAGTTGGCGATCAGTTTAGCTGGTGGTGGACGATTCGCTTAATTGTTTTCCCGAAATGATGATGGTTTTATTTTGTTTATTCTTTTTTTTTGGAAATTGTTCAACCTTTATCGATGTTTTAACCCGTCTTGAGCAGGCGTCGTGATCAATGCTTATGCCTTCTTTGAATGAGAAGAGGGGCCTTTGCCTTGCAGTGGGACAATAATAGGGTGGTATTATATTAATAATAAATAATAAAATTTATTTTATTTAACTTTACAAACTTCTACAATATTGAATCTTACAAAGAGGCCTCCTTTCAAAAATAACTGTGTTAGGACTAGGAGAACCTGCTCTTCTAAAATCAATCAGTCTGTCTAGCCTTTTCCCAACTATGTTGGGGTCGGCTTCAAGTCTAACCGGATGCAGCTGAATACCAGCATTTTACATGGAGCGACTGCCTACCTGACCTCCACAACCCAGTAACTGGGTGATATGATACCTCTTGGTGAGACTGGTTGTCAGACTTTCGGGCTTCTGACGACCCGTAACGACTGTCAAAGATCCACGAATGACAGCCGGGACCAACGGCTTAGCATACTTTCCGAGGCACGGAGGAGTCTCGGTATGTAAAAATGGTCACCCATCCACGGACCAAACCCGGCAAGCGTAGCTTAACCCGCTCTTCTAAAACTACAAACAATAATCATGTAGAAGTGTACATTAAAAGAAATTCAACTTATATTTACATTATTATTATTGTAGTCTCTCTCTCTAGTACCTATACCCTATTTGAAATAAGATTAGACATTTAACTAAATCTGTTTTACAGTCCGTTCAACTGATTTTGACTTCTATTGCGTTGGTGGTATGAAAAAGGGCAGCTGCAGTAAACAGTTGGTATTGTAACCAGTTTTTTGCTTTTAATGCCATCCTTATACCTACGGAATTGAAATCAAAATCGGTTGAACGGACTGTAAAAAAGGTTTGTTTAAATGTCTAATCTTATTTCAAATGGAGTATAGTCAATATTTTTCACGAGTTAAATATATTAAACCGAAACGCCGACCCCAGTAAAGTACGTATGTCATGAAGCTTTGCATTTCACAACGAGGCATTCAAATGAAGCAAAAATAAAATACTTACCAAAAAACATTGGCTACAATAATGCCTAAAAATAGACAGGCCGACTGTTGTTAGCTCGTTCAGTATAAAATCCTGTATTTGTGGCCTTTGTTTCGTTGACAGGTATTTTTGTTTTTTATTTTTTGCTCTGGACATCCGCTACAGTGATTTTTTTTGTCCGCAGTACGATACCAGTAAAAGGAATTATTTATTTGTCCAGTTTTTAGGGTTCCGTAGTAAACAAGGAACCCTTATAGTTTCATCATGTCCGTCTGTCTATCTGTCTGTCTATCTGTCTGTCTGTCTGTCTGTCCGTGGTCTAGCTCCGAGACCCTTAGTACTAGAAAGCTGTTATTTGTCATAGGTATACATATTAATTACGCCGACAAAGTGGTAAAACAAAATTATGAAAAACATTTTTTTTTAGGGTACCTGTCATACACGTAAAGTGGTGATGTTTATTTTTAATTTTTTATCCCATGCTGAGGGATATCATTGGAAAGGTCCTTCAAAAATATTGTGAGTTTGTGAAAACCATTTTTGGATTCAGGGATTCGTTTGCGAAATATTAAGCTTTAAAGTGCTAATTTTTGTTAGAGTCAAGTGTCCCCCCCCCTGCCGGCTAAATGGTTGATTTTGGGTGTGTGAAAAAAATTACAGCAGTAGTTTATATAACGAAATTAAAAGGAAAACTATCACAGCTAAGTAGGCTCTACAGGTTAACGAGTAATAATCGACCAACTTAACTTTGCAGTTGCAAAACCATGTTTTCCCATACATTCCGTATGGGAGAACATATTTTTCAACTACAAAGTTAAGTTTGTTTTTGGGATAAATTCATCCTAACTACGGAACCCTTCATTGCGCGTGGTCCGACACGCACTTGGCCGGTTTTTTTTTTTGTTAGTTTCGTAAAACTGTAGTGTTGTAGGATTTAATGTAGGTACAGTTACGAGCGTAAGTATATGAACTATGGACAGCTCGGCAATAATATCTGATTTCATGTTTCATCCATTAATTCAGACAGTTTTTTAGCATTCTGGGAGGTGACACATCTTTTTGAAGCTGATACAGTATCCTATATATTTTGACATCGCTTGTCTCGTCAGATAACTTTGGTGTTCCTTCGATGTCACATCGCATTTGTGCTGCCACTTGTATATGCCACAAATGATCACATATATTTGCCGTCATTTTGACGACAGATATGATGAGTCATGATATCAGATATTATTGCCGAACTGTTCATAGTAATATATTTATGCTCATGACTACCTTTCTATGTAAATTGTATTATGTAATGTAGGTTCAAGGCAATGGTAGATATGCGAAGAGATATCCTAATTAAAATTCCGAAACCTTGTTCGGTGTATTTGGCGATGGAACGAGTAGATAGTGACATCCTCTGAATTGTTTTCCTATTTAAATGCTATGCAGCATGAAGATAATTTGTAGTAGATATTACGTATTGTTATGAATAAAACTGTTGCACTAAATAGCATTGAAATAATATCTTCAATCCTCAACATCTAAACTATATATAATTTTATTATATTTTATATTAATACAGTGTGAGTCTTTATAATGTGTTCATATCGAAATGAGGGAATCTATGTTTAATTTTATCGACGGAAAAAATATTAAAAAATGTCAAAATATTTATGTTAATTTTTATGGTAAAAAAAATAATTAAAAACGGTGTAACTTTTAAACTCTATCGCGATGAAACAACCTTCATAATGATTGGAAATAATTAGGCGACCTCACACAATGAAAATTGTGAAAAAAAAAACTACCCTCAATTGAAAATAAACGTGATTTTTTTGCAAAAATCTGTTTTTTTTTTTCATCAATTATAAATTGAGTGTCTTGATACAGATTTACTAACTCAAAAATGACATAACAAGACTCTAATGAATCTTTTCACATGGAATTTTTTATTCAGATTTCGATTATGGTAGTGAATATTAACCAAAATTATTATAGAATATTGTTGTATTTTACATTCGAATTGCTGCATAATACCTAAAGTCGTATTTTTATTCCGACGAAGTAAGCAGATTTTTCGAAAAGTCAAGAAACGTCTCTTTGATTTGGAACATAATAGGTAGCATGATTATAAACAAATAATTCTAAAGTATCAAATTAGGTTATTCCAAGTATGTCATACAAAATTTTGGGGTTGCTATGCTGATGTTTTTTAAATTTGCCGCGCTTTTTCAGTCTTTACTTTCGTTTGCTAGACTCTAAAAGAACTAATAACACAGCAAAAAAATCTATAAAACCACGATTCAAAGGCACTGCAAATTAAGTACCACCGTACAAACAACTTACGTTAATACTACGAATTTCTCGGAACGGTTGACTCATGGGAAAGCCATTGTGGTGGCCACCATCGCGTGTGGTGGCACCACACCCAGTCTGGTGTACGTCGACAACAGACGTTCTGCCTTTTTGTACAACTGACCTTTGGCAAAACCACTTGATTTATAAGCCAAGTTGATGGATTTCGTCCGTTTGACAGTCGTTTTAAGGGGCCGAGGTCAGAAGTCAGTGAAGTACCTAATTTTCAATCGGAGTTTTCTTAAAGTTGATAGTTGAGTTATCGGGCAAGCTAATTTCCTATTTTGTATTGTGTTAATTATTGTTTTAGGGTGCTTGTTTCTGAATATACTTATGATAGTTACATACGCCAGTCTACACAATGCCCTCTGCTGGGAATAGGGATTTTGTACTTTACTTACTTGAATTCAAGGCAAATACGCATTACGCAAACTGAGTGAATCATCTCTTGGTCTCCAGGATTATTAAGCCTAAAATCTTGAGAAAAACGCATTAATTGTTTTCATAGATTCTCCATGATGAGTCAAAACGCTACCTAATTACGTAACACATTTTTGTTAACGATTACGACTAATCTGTTTCATTTTGACAGTTCAACAACATTCATTGCGTTATTTACGTTGTTGAACAGATTTTTTTTTTCGAACTTATGAAGCATTGGATTAACAATCTGATTCAAAATGATTCAGATTCTGATTGACCGTGTATTAAATAAAGAAAAATTGGTTTATTTGTCATAGAAACACGTGCATACATAAAAGACAAGAGTAATCAGAAAACAACAAAAGTACATAATAAATCACGAGCATAAAACAGAAATTAGTCGGCCGGCAGCTGCACAACATGACTGTGACAAGAAGGCTTCCACTCAGCATGATACAGTGCTATGGGGGACCCACAGCACAGCGCTGATTTTCAGTGGTCACCCGAAAAAACATGCTATTACGCAATTAGGGTACAGGAGTTTAGAAAAGTCCCACCTTTGACCAAACATGGTCCAAAAAGTGCTACTACTAACTACATAAAAGAAACCACAATATACCTACATAGTTGGTATTACTTCATATAGTGTTTTTTGTAATCTCATTATGAGTCATAGTTCCTCCCACTCAGAAGCTGTAACTCTTGAAAGCGTCTTAAGAAGCAGTATCTACTTAACAAAGTGCTTTAATCTTCAAACTTTTAACTGGTGTGTTTTTAAGAGAAGCGTCTCCCTTTAAGAGCTTTGCCGTGGTAGCGTTAAGTACTTACCTACTACCAAGCATTACGTTAACTTAGTTTTTCGTAGTCCCCATTTATAAATAATAATGTTAATTTACTTAAAAACAAAGTACGAGTATTGTAGTTCACGTTAAAAAAACAGTGGTACTCCGGGAGTGCTGACAGCAATAAAAACTTGAAAAAAAATCGGCACTGCGGTAATCAATGAATGCGTTGATGTCTTTTACTCCACGGTGTCGGTAACAGGTCGCGAAATCAATGGTTTAGTCTCATCTCAAAAATGCCCAACGCGCCTAAAGAATTTTTCACTTCATAAAAACAGTTTTACAAAATAAGTATTATATCTACAACGTGTGGGTGAGCACTGCTCTCCTAGCTAGGTTATGAAAACCTGGGAGGAGAAGCAGTCCGGTCCCTTAAGGTAAAATGACGTCAAGGTTACATAGTGCACTTATATTCTTGCGATTAAATCATTTTCAAAAGTGTTTTAAGAGAAGTCGAAAATTGATGTTGAAGTAACTTTGATCACCGTATCCAATGGTTCTACCAACTGGATTCCACGGGGAGAGTTCTTTTTACCCGACTGCGGCGAAGCTAAAAAAGGAGGGTTATGTGTTTGACCTGTATGTATGTACGTCCGTCTCTATGTTCCCTCGTAAGTATAACTGTTTAAGAGAGTTCTTTTTAAATAAAAGTGTTCTGTTACCAGTTCATTCATTTTTATTTTACTATTAAATCTGTTAGAATGTAAGTATCAAAATTATATGTTTGCTTAGGTACAAGCAGTGCCATCTATGTTTTACTTTATAACTTGCTTTTATTGAATAAACTGTCGTGTTTCTGTCTATTACGAAAAGCTTACGTGTTTTAATAGGTTATGGACCCAGCTTCTGTAGGTAGGTAGTTATTGTAGGATTATTTTCTAACTCAGAACTTGTCACATTATTTTGACCATGAAAGTAAAACATCAAAACACACTTTTAGCCTACACAAGAATGAATAATTCGATTAATTAGTCAAACTAAATGAAGTCGCTGTTACTGAAGTGTCGCCGCAAAAACTTCATAATACAAACAAAAAAGTAGACTAAATAACGAGTATAGTCGTTAACAAAATACTTTTAACGAGACATTTTACAACAATAATGTTGTTATGTTTTCATTCAGTAACACGCACGTTTTAATAAAATTTATTTCATAAATTAATTATAAGTTACGTAATAAACATGTGTCCAGCCTTGGTAAAAGATTTTTTACGATAGAAATAATAGTGCCTAGGTATGTTTATCTATGTGATTGTAGCGGTAAAATACGAACCCAGAAAGCAGTGCATTTTCTCACCCTATATGTTAGCTACCTGTTATTTTATGTTTTTTTATGATACTCCCGCCTCTTCATGGCTGAGCCATAAAAATACATCACGCGCCGACGTTTGGCATAGTATGGTTTTCATCGCCCTCGCTGAACTGATTTAGTAACCGAGATTTATTTACATCATGACTAATGGCTGCTGTTTATGATCAATTAGTGTTTAAATCTTTTTAGAACTGTGCGTTTTTATAATCAAAACTTGACTTTTGAAGAATGGTTCTACCGTTTTCCACACAGGCTTTTGTTCTTTGCAATAAAGTTTATATTTCAGGTGGCTGTTTTTTCTGTTGTGTCCAAATTATGCCTTAATTAAAAAATAGTAACGTGTAAAAACTATTATCTAATTACTTACGATTTTGGTGTTAAGGTGCATAAGCTCGCGCTCGGTGACTCGGCGCCGCGCGGTCTCCATTTGCTGCTGACGGTACTGGTTGTACTTATACAGCAAATACATTCCGGGCAGGGCCAATACCACGAACGGTCGCATCAAGTTTGATGACGTAGGCGCGCGCTGCGGCATTTTCTTTTTAACATTATTTAATTTATCACACAGCTATGCACTTCTGCCTTCGACTGTACGCTGCGAAGCGATAAGGCTTGAAAACTCTTGTTGTAATTGAAACTTTATGACTTCAGTATTAAAGATCATTTTGATTGTTGTATTAACAGTTACAGTCACGCCACATTTTAATACTAAAGTTAAATTAAATTATTTATGGAAGATTTAATTTTAATAGTAACACTAAAACTATTGCTTATAAGCACTTTATATAGCGTCACTACGGGGTTTCTACGTTTTTTAAACGGATTATTGCTTTAGTAATAGACCTATTTATTTACACTGCGATGTTTTAGGACGTTACCGGCATGGTATCTGAAACAAACAGACAAAAAGTTAGTCAGTTAACTAAACTTCTAAACTAATATTATCCTTTCAACTGTCATTAATTAACGACACAATAGAATTATAATTGTTATCCACCTCAATGAGGCGTCGTAACAGATGATGAGTTAGAAACAGGTAGAATCATTTGTTTGTTTGTGTGTTAGAGGTAATAATAAATAATAATTAATAATCTGTGGAAGTACCTACTGATTCGATTACAAAAAAACATTCAGTGATAGAAAGCTACAATATTACCGAATGCATATAAAGAAAGAAAGAAAGAAATAAAGAAAGAAAAATAATTTTATTTGTCACAGAAACACGTGCATAAAAGAAGAGAATAATAAAATAAAATAAAACAATAGATTTAAATATACACGAGCACAAAACAGAAATATGCGGCAGCTGCTGGCACGTACCTAATGACTGTGACATGAAGGCTTCCACTCAGCATGATGCTGTGCTATGGGGACCACAGCGCTGGTTTTCAGTGGTCACCCGAAAAAGACGTACGGAAACCAAGTTAGGTTTAATAAATTAAATATAAATAGATATCAAAATAAAATAAATAGTACTTAGGATATAATTGTGAGGGGCTTGTGGCTAAGTAATAACAGCTGCACGGGTCGATCGATCAGGTTAAGCTACGCTTGCCGCGGCTGGTCCGTGGATGGGTGACCATCTTTACATACCAAGTCCCCTCCGTGCCTCGGAAAGCACGTTAAGCCGTTGGTCCCGGCTGTCATTTGTAGATCTTTGACAGTCGTTACGGGTAGTTAGAAGCCCAAAAAGTCTGACAACCAGTCTTACCAAGGGGTATCGTGTTACCTAGTCACTAGGTTGTGGAGGACAGATAGGCAGTCGCTCCATGTAAAATACTGGTATTCAGCTGCATCCGGTTAGACTGTAAGCCGACCCCAACATAGTTGGGAAAAGGTTAGGCAGATGAGTACCTACTTAGGATATAATGCTACTTTACAACCAATTATAATATTGGAAAATTATCCGCAGGCATCACCGAAAGTGCATTAAAAAAAATATGATATGGTATAGTTGATTTCTACGAAAACGGAAGTCGCGAGCAGAAATTAGTTGATTAATATACCCTATTAATTTTTTTAGAGATAAGCTAATGCTAATTCAATATAAGGATGTATCTAAATTATTAAAAAAACACTGGCAATACTAATGCATATAGTGATGGGCCGAGTTGATATAGCCATATACTATACTAGCTGCGCCCCGCGGTTTCACCCGCATAAGTCTCGATCCCGTGGAAAAAAAAAAAATTCTATGTTCTTTTCCAGGGCATCATCTATATATGTGCCAAATTTCATCCAAATCCGTTCAGCCGTTTTAGCGTGAAAGCGTAACAAACAAACTTCCTCTCTCCTTAAACATCATCATTACATATAGTTCCTTGCTCTTGTTTCATGTTTATAATTTTATGTATATCTGTTATTTATCTAATATATATATATAAATATTTATATAGGTAATTATATGCTTTATGTATCTGTGTATCTGTTGTATATGTAAATGGTACACCACTGACTACCTGCAGTATTATCTCTCCTTTTCCATTTAAATCCATCCAAAGGTTGTCTGTAAAAGATCGCTTTTAGCGATAAGACCGCCCATTGTGTCACCCAATGTAAAATTTCTAAATTAATGTCTGTAATTTTTATGGTGTACATAATAAAGAATATTCTATCTATCTATCTTACTTTCGCATTTATAATATTATATAATAAGGATTAAGGATAAATATTAAGGATAGTGACTAAACTATTAGTTATATTTGATTGAATTTTCGTATGCAGACTGGGAACGTCATTAGATATATACATTTAGATTAAATAATAAAAAAATGTTTTTTATTTCAAATTAATTTGTATTTTGAAATTTCTCAGTAGCAGTTGGGAGTCTGGATTTGTGCCCGGTTGATGGCAATAGGCTCGCCTCTTATTACATGGGACTTAATAAACATAACTGGCGACATGCAGGGACACCTCTGCCCAACCCTTTGGGGAAACAAGGCGTAATGTTATGTTATGTGTTTTTTATTTCAGGCAAACTACCCATATATAAAAAAATGTAAATAGTAAAAACATCATCATCTGCCTAGCCTTTTCCCAACTATGTTGGGGTCGGCTTCCAGTCTAACCGGATGTAGCTGAATACCAGTATTTTACATGGAGCGACTGCCTATCTGACCTCCACAACCTAGTGACTAGGTAACACGATACCCCTTGGTAAGACTGATTGTCAGACTTTTTGGGCTTCCAACTACCCATAACGACTATCAAAGATCTACAAATGACAGCCGGGACCAACGACTTAACGTGCTTTCCGAGGCACGGAGGGGACTTGGTATGTAAAGATGGTCACCCATCCACGGACCAACCGCGGCAAGCGTAGCTTAACCTGATCGATCGACCCGTGCAGTTGTTATTACTTAGCCACAAGCCCCTCAAAGCCACAAGCCTCGTAAATAGTAAAAACAATAAAACATTAAAAATTATTCAAAAATTATCATTAAAAATTATCTTTCAAAATTAAAAATTATCTCTGTCTTCAAAAACATACATAGTCTTTCGACATTTTTAAATATTTTTTAATGTCGTGTTGTCGCTTCCATCTTGTATATTTTTATAATCTTCAAAATATTCGTTTTTGAATTTTCCCAAAATTACAAGAATCTGAGGCATTTTACTTAACCAAACATTAAAGTATTAAAATGTCATCCAAAGAATTTCTCCAAGGAAAATAATTTCATGAGATGCTTTGAACTGAAACCATGGATTCAATACATGATTCTGAACCCCCCAGCGTTGAAACTTTACGTCGGTTATTTAAAAAAAATCTGCTGTTTCATAGAAAAGTGCAATACCTACACGGTCAAAATGTATGGAACAGCAGATTTTTTTTTTAATAACCGACGATATACCGAATAATTCAGAATCATGTACTGAACCCATGGTTTCAGTTTTCGCGTCGATGTCCCTGCCACCCCGTATAATATCAAACACAGGAACTTAACAAAGAATTTTCTTAACAAAACAAACTAAGCTCCATGTTATGTAAACATCGTCATCACATATTTCAGGGCACGTAAAAAGAGTGGCAGAACAAACTTATGTGCATACATTAGAGGCTCGGTCTTCCGCATGCCTGCATACTGTTTCACTAATTAAAACTTACTACACGAATACCTGGGGGCCTACCATCAGCTCAAAAGCAGTATTATTTTAATATTACTTCAGTGGGAGAAAGAGATGGAGCTATACGTCCTGTAGAGCTTCATCTCTATCCCGCTTTATGAGCTGGTGGTAGGCCCCCTTAATTATACACGGTTATTGGTTAAATATTTGCAATTCGTTAAGGGGATGTAGGAGAGGTCATTTGCAACCAAATGACCCCGGATGACCCCATGCCAATGTCAATCATTTTCGAGTAGTTTGACATTTTATATTTTAAAATGGGTAGTAAAAGCTCCGAAAAAATATTAATGTATAAGCATACTCAAAATATGAAATTTACTGCTGTATATACTTAAAAATCCGACAACTTTTATGCGAATACAGATAAAGAAACGACCGAATAAAATACTGAAAATTCCGAAAAATCAATACAGCATTTGCTGACGTAATATTTTTCCATCAGCTTAAATTGCGTTTTACCGAAAACTACAGTTAGTCATTTTCATTGTAAGTCACCTATTATAAATTTAGAATTAACCTTACACATTATAAAAAGCTGTGGCGCTTGGTAAACTTTTGTGACATTATAAAAATACTTTTCTAAGTGATTCCATAGATACTTGTAACAAATATTAAAATGTGTTTATAATAAATTTCGTCGCTCGGCATCCAATACCTCGAATGTGACATTTTTGACGAAAATTAGATTTTTGTTTTATTTCATTCTACACGTTCAAATACGTGATCCTGCATTTAAAAATTATTTTCGTCAAAAATGTCACATTCGCGGTATTGGATGCCGAGGGACGATATCATTAATTAGTTTTACACCTACTTACCTGCGACTCTAATCAATTAATATATACATACCTAGGTAGGTAGGTAAAGGTATTTGTACTATAAGAGATTAAAGTAGAATATAAAGGTATATAAAAGATTTCAATGAATTCAAAAACAGGCTACATAGAAGGTTCTGTAAGTATTACAATGAAATATGCACAGCTCGAGAGCATCAAAGTAATTTATATTCAATAAATTCTATTTTCTAAGAGCAATCGTTGAAATAGCAGTGTACTACTATAAAGGATTGACTCTGCGGTTGGTCAGCCAGATTCAAGTGTATTTAAGCGGCCAAGTGTAGCAAATACGGGCAATACTTTTGTTCTGTGAGAAGCTTTGAACTTTAGGAGTAGATCGCGGTATATTGTGATCACGAAAGGTTGCGATACATACATGCACAAACTCACGCCACCTGCTACGATCTTTACATACTCATTTTGCTTCGTTTACGTTCATACGTTCGTCTGCATGCCGGTTGCGAGTACTACGCACCTGACCTTTCTGAAGAAACCAATAAGGTCACTATATGACCTTCTCGGGCGTTCCCTCCTGGCGATACATGTAGGATATTTATGAAGATTTTGACCTCATGCTTAGTAGATAGTTCTTTTTACTCCAAAAAGGAGGAGGTTAAATGTTCGTAGCATATTATGTTTTTTTTTTTTATGTATGTCCACCGATTTCTCCGTCAATTGTGCACCGATTTTAAAAATCATTTTTTGTTTGAAAGGGTACACTCTCGAGGTGGTCCCATATAAATTTACTTTGCTTGGATAGTTTTTGTGACTGTTATGTACATAAAAGGTAGAGGTATATTCGAATTTGTGTGGGACACAACTAAAAAGTAAAAAACAAAAAATGTTACAAAAAAAAAATCGACTTCCTTTTTGGAAGTCGGTTGTTTTTTTACAACAAATGACGTTAAAAAATTGGGCAGCACATCCGTTGCAATTTAAATCTGACCAAAAAGCTTGGGAATTTTGACACTGATTTAACTGTTCAATGAGGATTTCATTTAAAATCCACTTGAGGAGGATTTTTAGGCTGAAAATATCTTAGTTTCTAAGAAGCTTATCCCCATAAATAAAGCTTAATAATACTACCCCATTAACTTTCCAAACTACCACAAAATACTCAACAGTTTTCAATTACGGCCTGCAATGTACCAGGCAATCATAAATTGGTGGAAGCATTCGATAATGTAGTGAAACCGATGCTGTCCCGAAACACTGCTAATAAGCGTGGGACGCCAGTGAGCCGATTGATGGCTTCCTCTAGGGAGCAATGTGGCCAGTGTAATAGGTTATTTTCCTCGTATCGACAGCTATAAATGTTCGTAATACGGTCTTTAATAGCGTATCGGTTTAATCGGAGAAAAATGGCCAGTATTATGAGGCGTTGATGGTGGTTGGAACATGGAGGCAAAAAGATTTACGTTTATTGGTAACCACTAATAATTTTCCTTTTTATTTATTATATAAATATTTAGTTTTATTCATGACCACACACGTCATTTCCTTGAATGAGAGTTTAGAATAATAAGTATTTTAGCAGTTTTTTTTTTGGGTGAGAAATTATCAAATAACTTCTCCCGCTCTTCGTGTCAGACTCTTACTGACTAAAACCCACCCGTGTTCCTTCAGTTGCCTATATTGCCAGGGGCCACGGTTACCTTTTCGGACAAAACCACTGTTCGGCTGTTCTAAGTGCAATATGTCCGTGAGTTAGTCGTGAGGTAGCCTTGACAAGGTAGCCCAATAAATAGGTCTAGGCGATTTACAAATAATTACACGTTTTCGGACTAGCCTCCACGAATGACGATTAAGTACGTCCGGTGCACCCAGGCTTAAGCTAGGTGATCGGCAAGCAACCACCCTTGCTGACTGGTAAATCTTTTCGCTACTACAGCGCCGAACTTACCCTATACGACTATGGCTCATTGTCATATAGGGTAAACTAGGCGCGGGGATAAGACCGTACGTATCAAATTCCAGCGAATATCCCAGCGTCGAACTTACACCAACATACTCTACCTCATGCCTTTGATTTCCCTATCGGTTTTCTTCGAACCCCCGGCAGGCATTGGCCCTAGCGGACTCCGTCAATTCTGCTGACATCTCTTGCACGCGTGGAACACAACGCGCCGTCGACCCGGGCTTGGTCCTTATCGGACGGCGAGCTACCCATTGCTCACCGCCCGCAAGCCCGCACCTACGGTGGCCGGAAATCGGCTCGCGATTCCCGCTCCGGGCGTCTCCTCCTGCGGCGGTTTGGGGCGTGAGGGTGCGAACTTTGCCTCTCCCTCACGCGTTCCGCCTCCTCCTTCGCGAGCATTACCGCTTCGCAGAAGGAGGTGACGGCCTGTCATTTCGTCTCGCTCCATACCATGGCCTGAACCAGGGCCGGACGCGAGAGATCACAGCCGCCGATTGCCTCTACGAGGACACAGCGTTGCTCCGCTCAAGCCGGGCAGACCTCAACCGTATGCTCCACCGTGTCCTCAGGCCGATCCACACAATGGTGACACCCGGGCGTTTCCTTCCGCCTTATTCTGAACAGGAACTTCCCGAAGCAGCCGTGTCCGGTGAGGACCTGCGTCAGGCGGAAGGTGAGGACGGCGTGGCACCTCTAAAGCCACTCTTCAAAGAGGGGTCTTATTGCCGCAATTGTGGCGTGCCCAGCGCTGGATTGCGACAATCGCACTCTCCATGATGCCGTGAGATCCCGCCGGAGCTCTGTCCACTGTGCCGCGATTTCTTACGGCATCGGAGTTAAGCCCCGGCGTTTCGCCTCCTCGCGTCACTCCCAGATGTGCGCGAGGACCTTTGCCTCCAGATCCCATGGTGGTAATCCGGCAAGGAGGCTCACCGCCTCGCAGGAGACCGTGCGGTATCCTCGGGCCAGCCGGATGGCCATGACCCTCTGGGACGCGTTCAACCGGCAGGCTAGCCGCAGCCTCAATGAACGCGCCCACACCGACGCCCCGTAGAGGGCCATGGACCGCACGATCCCCGTGTAGAGCCTCCGGCAGGAGGCGTTTGGATCCCCTAGATTGGACAGGAGCCGCTTCAATGCAGCCCCGGCCCGCTCCAGTCTGGGAGCCAAACGTCGGAAGTGTTCTACGAAATTCCATCGGCTGTCGAGGACGAGTCCCAGATACTTCATCGTCGACTCGACACCGATGTGAACCCCTCCCGCCATTCATGCTTGCACGACAGAAGACGAACATAGGAACTGACTTCAAAAAGTTGGAGGTTCTTAATTCGACTGCATGTATTTTTTTTTAAATAAGTATTTGGTACGTGATTACTCCGCCAATTATGACTTGATTTTGATGATTTATTTTGTTTGATAGGTCATACCTCAGATGTGGTCCCATAATTTTTTTATTAACTTGGCTTGGAAAGTTTCTGAGTTAGCTTCAATATACGTATTTTTCCTACTTAGCCTATGTGGATGATATGATTATAAGTTCTTGTCACTGTTATTTACATACCTAGCAACTAGTGGTATTCGAATTTGTGTGGTGTAGGTACCACAACTAAAAAGTGAAAAACAAACTTTTTTACAAAAAAAAACGACTTCCAAAAAAAACCACAGCAAAATGAAAAATAACTAATTTCGGAAGTCGGTGATAAAAAGCGAAAATTCAAAACCAAAGACACCGACGTCCGAAGAAAAACTTATTTTTCACTTTGCAATGGTTTTTAATGGAAGTTGGTTGTTATTGTTCCCATTCCATAACATTGGCACAACTGGTACCTTACCGTGTTCAGAAGTTTCGTGTCACAAAGTCGTATCCAACAAGATTCAACAGGGTGTCAAACTACAAACATTATGAGACGGAAGTGAAAGAAATGGAGGCCTAATAATATATTGCAGGGGATTATTTAGTACAATTGGTTTAAATAGTAGTATCCGTGCAGGTACCCTAATTGCTGTCAATACCTGTCGAACTAATTCTGGTTTTCGCTGTGATCCGTCGAATGGTTGAATCTTATAATTGTAAGTTTGTTAATATTGATATTTTGTATGCTCAAAATCCTAAATGAAAATTATTGTTAAACAACGATGTTATTAGGAATGTAAGCTAATCTAGATTTTATTATTTATTTGTTTTTAGTGCTACTCTGTTGCCAAGCAATCAATTAGAATTTCAATTTTGCATGATGTAATTAATTATTATTAATGTGATGTAATTATTTATTACCTATCTAGTGGTACTCATAATTATATTTTCTTTTTTTAATATACGTAGGGGCTGCAATATTGTTAATATTTTGAATTATCTTTTCTCTGTTCCAACTTCCAACACATACCTATTGCAGCTGTTTATTGTCTCTGAATAAATAAAATAAATATCATTATGTTACTGATAACTGAAATCATGCCAAAAATTAAAAGATCTATGTTTATGTGAATTTCTACGCAAAGTAAGTGAGAAAGTGAGTTTTTTTGTCTTGTCTGTCTTCTTGCCTACTTCGAATTTAGGTTTAGTAGACTTGAAATCCAGAAAAGATAAGATAGGTACCATCGCAAAAACTCGTAACTAACCAATTTGAAAACAAAAGCCCGTGCACACGATGACCACATCTGTTACCACCCCGGATCTATAGCGGTCGAGTGCTGCAAGCAATAATAGTCCTTACAGAGGTTAGTTATGGTTTTCCGCGATGGTACCTAAAATTACTGGCCATCCCTCATGACGTAAAAACAAAGGGACAAAAATTGCAGGAATGGCTATACAAGGCGGCAGGGAAAACGCGAAAACTGTTACTATGGATTCAGTACATGATTTTGAACACCACTGCGATAATTTTTCGTCGGTTATTAAAAAAAAAAAAACTGCTGTTTCATAGAAAACTGCAATACCTACACGGTCAAAATGTATGGAACAGCAGATTTTTCCAAAAATCTTCAATAATCTTTTAATTTTTTTCTGAATCCATGGTAACAGTTTTCGCGTCGATGTCCCTGCCACCCTGTATAGTGAAGAGAATATAGCAAAAAAATACGTGTCTATATTTTAAATACTTCTGTATTTTTCGAGTGGATATTTATGTAACATATGCATAGGGGCGTACTCAAATAGAGGTACTACACTATTTTTATACGCTATAGAACTATTCAATTAAACATTTCTGAATATTAAATGCAGTAACAATTTAAAATTGCTTTTTTCTGCAGTTATAAATACAAAACAGCTATCCAGTTTATTCAGCGTAATAGTCGACCAATTTACAAATGCAGTTGGAATGTATGGGATAAGATACTTTTCAACTAGATTATTAAGTTTGTTCTTGGGATAAATTCATTCCAACTACGTAACCCTTCATTGCGCGTGGTTCGACACGCACTTGGCCGGTTTTTATTTATATAGATGAGAAAGTACTGACAACTATCTACAAGAATATTGTCGGGATTCCAGATTGGAATATTTGCGGCGTTTTATCGGAAATCGAGGAAGATGCCAGACGAAATTCGGACAAGTCCCGAAGTCCATGATTGAGTAGTCCGAATACGCACGAACATTCCCGATTTCATTGTTTGGACTGGCTGACTGTCTCGGGTGCCCTTTGTGCTGAAGTTGTACGAAACAATATACAGGGTGGGTAAATGATTTGTAAAATTGAAGAAAATGTAATGAGAAAAAGACGTCATTTAGTTATGTAGCAGTAGGTACTATAAGATCCACCCAGATGTAACCTTTACAAAGTAAATAACGAAAGAAATTCCCTGTGCCCGAGGGTAAGAAGCTGCGTCTTTTGAAACAATGGATAGCTAATTTGTTGGTGAATCTTGGCGATTATGACAATACCACCTTTTAACGTTTGATGCCAGCACACGCAATGAAGTCCAATTGTACTTTATATAATTTGTTTTGATTATGTAATGTAAACTTTGAGGCTATTTAATTTAATTTAATTTATTTTATTTATGTCAGCCAACATGATCCATTATGGTTAGTAACAACAAGAGCTTATAAACTATATTAGTAGGTAAGAATATAAATAACAATTAAAACATTTTATTTTACCGTCCCAACCACGATGCTTACCCAGAGCGAGTGCATCGGACACTGAAATTGACTCGAAACTAACTTCAGAATGTCGTTGCTGCTGCCGCGTACTCTGCTCAACAGTGACGCCACACGCTTGCGTCTTATTGCGTAAAAGTCGTCCGTACGCGCTTCGGCAAACATGGCGGACGCACTGCAGAACCGCGGCAACCGCAACAACATCCTGAAGACGTTATTGTATTGTACCCGCAGAGCGCTGTAAGCCTTTTGAGTATAATTAACCCACAGGCTGCTCGTGTAGAAAGTTTGGCAATATGCTTTGAATAGCGCTAACTTGACTACAGCTGAGCAACGAGCAAACCTGCGAGCCAACATATTACCCCGGACTGCCAGCGCTCTGCGTTCACGTTCAATGTCCTCGTTGTCCCTAAGATCATCAGTGATAATGTGCCCTAGATATTTAATGTTTTTCACTCTAGTGAGAGGAGAACCGTTCAGAAAAAGAGGTGGAGGTTCATGAGGGGTTTTATCACCAAGACCAAAAAACATACACTCGCTCTTGGCAGCATTATATTTGAGACCATGACTCTTAGCATACCGCTCACAAACTCCAAGTAGATGACGAAGGGCTCTAATTGACGGGCCCAGCAGCACCATGTCGTCGGCATAACTTATATTATTGACAGCGACTCCATCAATATGACAACCTACATGCGTGCTACTGAGCTCACCAATCAGGCTATCCATATAAACATTAAAAAGCGTGGGCGAGGAAATTCCCCCTTGTCTCACGCCACAATCTAGCTTGTACTCCTCAGACAAGCAATCCGCCCACTTTACTACATTTAATTGATTGTCATACCAAAATTTCAGAATTTCCACTAGTTCCGTAGACACATTTTGCTTACGCAGTTTATCCCACAGGACCTCATAACAAACTAGATCAAAGGCTTTGGATAAATCTAAATAACACGCATAAACCGGTGTCCTACGATCCAAATAATACCTAACCGTGTGCTTCATACAGAGAATAGCACTCTCAGTGGAAAGGCCAGGTTGAAAGCCAAACTGCGCGTGATGCAGGTTCAGGTTACTTCTTAAATGCCTGTTAATCAGACTATCCATTACCTTAGCCAGAATTGTTGCCAAGGAGATGGGACGATAGTTACTTTTATCACAAATGTCTGTTGTTTTACATTTAACAATTGGTATGACTATAGTTCTCATGAGGTCCTGAGGGAGATAGCTATGACTCACGCACAGGGAGAAAAGCATGGCCAATACTCTTGGTAAATGACTGCCAGCGTGCCGTAAATGTTCAACGCTCAAGCTGTCATGTCCAGGTGATCTACCCCGAGTCATGTGGTCAATAATACTCTTAACATCTTTAGGTCTTATTTGTATAGTGGTAGAAGTATCTGGCTGGAGACTGCATTGCGTTGCTAACGAAGACATAAGTGGACTTACCTTAAAATTAGATTTAAATATATTAGCAATGTTACGAGGATCCCTTTCAGAGTTAATGCATTCAGCCCGATTCTGCTTTATATTTAGTTTATTAGTACATTGCCAGAATTTTTTAAAGTCATTCTTAGAACAATGAGATGCCAAAGTGTCCATTTTAATTTGTTCTGCGTGGTCTTGACACCACTTAAGTCGTGATTTAAAAATTTTCCTACTATTACACATGGCGTCGTAAATGTATCCAGATGATGGTTTTCCATGCCAGACCCAATTGTTGAAGTTATTTTTAGCCTCCTCATGTGCCTTCTTTACGTGCTTATTCCAGCCAGGTACTGGTTTTTTATTTTGAAAACAACGACGAGTAACAATGTCATATCTCTTTATACTCGCCTCACTCAGTGTTTTTATTACATTGTTATACATTAAATCAATACTTCTATGATGCTCTAAATTTTTACAATATTTATCAGCGCATAACTGAAATTCTTGCGGAAAGTCGATACATTTAAGATTATTGTTGCAAATTTCATGATACAGCTTGATTTGTTCTGGGGTCCTATTTCCCCAAACTATTTATTTATATATTCTATAACAGACTTGATACACACTTAATTATTTTACTGGCAACACTGAGTCAGATGTTTCGTTGGTTTAGTGGGGTAATGGTGCCGATTCTCTTGTTCACAAACTAAACTAAATTTAAGTTCAGTGCATCTTTTTCTTTCTATTTCATTAAGAAAAGGACAGAAGATAAATTTTAGTTTAGTCCTGTCAAATTAATCAGCGCCTGTCATTACTCCATACAAGTTTAGACGTGATTAAAAACTTGCCAACTAAAATTACGTCCATTTACGTCAAGCGCTGATTAATTTGACAGGACTAAACTAAAATTTATCTTCTGTCCTTTTCTTAATGAAATAGAAAGAAAAAGATGCACTGAACTTAAATATAGTTTAGTTTGTGAACAAGGGAATCGGCACCATTAGCTTGGTAGTGGGGATTAGTCTACGTTCAGGCAGAAACGATTCCTTTCCATATTCATTCTTGTTATTGAGCTCATGGTGAGCAGTCACTCCTAAAAAGTCGACGTTATTATTAGAAGATATTTCATAAGGATTTTTATACTAATCTAAATTTATGGTTATACTGTAAAAATGATTGTTTGTGCTAAATAAAACGCTTATTCAACGATCCTGCTGTTTCAATTCTGGTTGTTTCTACAGTAAGTACATGAACTTATTGACAGACATTGGGTCACCAAAAGAACACAGAGTAATAAAAATTCTACCCTATACACAAAGATCCATACTTGGCAATGCTACAACTACATCCCTCCCTTTCACCAAAACCCACGCGACATAAATTGGCGAGACCCTTTTGTCCTAGCATTGATCAGTTACGTCACCACACACAATTGAAAGTATCGAGCGGCTCTTAAGATTCATAGTATTGGTATAAGTCGGTACCATGTACCGTATCGACGTAATAGTGAACGAACGACGGCACGAATCACTTTGATCGACAGCCACGGCGTTTTGGTGCCGTTGGCTTTGTACTGAATGGATTTACGTCGATTTTGTTTAAGAGTTTATGGGTGATGTTGTTAATACTTTTGGTTAAGAATGTTTTTCTTCTAGCAAGCTCCCCTCGCCCAGCCCCCGGTTGTCGTTAATGGATCCCTGTCGTTTAGTGGCAAAACAATCCATAACAAAATGATAACCTAACTATATCTTAGTTAATTGATTCAGGCGTGATCTTGCGGAAATTCATTATGAAATATAATAGACGTGGATATACTTCTCGTATCATCTGCCTAGCCTTTTCCCAACCATGTTGGGGTCGGCTTCCAGTCTAACCGGATGCAGCTGAATATCAGTATTTTATATGGAGCGACTGCCTATCTGACCTCCACAACCTAGTAACTAGGTAACACGATACCCCTTGGTAAGACTGGTTGTCAGACTTTTTGGGCTTCTAACTACCCGTAACGACTGTCAAAGATCTACAAATGACAGCCGGGACCAACGGCTTAACGTGCTTTCCGAGGCACGGAGGGGTCTTGGTATGTAAAGATGGTCACCCATCCACAGACCAACCGCGGCAAGCGTAGCTTAACCTGATCGATCGACCCGTGCAGCTGTTGTAACTTAGCCACAAGCCCCTCTATATATACTGGATATACTTCTCGTATGTGGTAATTAAAGAAACAATTAAAAAACCATTGTGTCTCGCGTGGATCCACGTTCCCGATACGAAAGGTATTTAGTAACTAACAGCGCTGAACGCAGAGTGCACGCACTCTGCGTTCAGCACTCGGTGTGGCAACACGCCGTGTTCGGATTCGCGACAAGTCAATCGTCATCTTGAGAATAACTCGTTGAGAGGCATGTCGATTTCTTTCAGGAGTTTTTTATGGCTCTTTAGAAATATTATTAGTATTTTTAGCTATATCTTGTTTGAATAGCTATAAATAATAACGGATACACCATAACAAAAGATGGAACGTGTGAAAAGTGACAAGTCAGAAGAAAGGTTCAGATAATAAAGGAAGAGCTGATGATGATAAATCCCTCTGAACATCAGAATGGCAATCGCTCAGTGGTCTTTCAAAGTGAAGGCACGTGAACATGTTCGTAAGAAGTTGACAGAATCATTCCAGCGCTGATTTGCTGGATTCGGTTCCTCCTCTACCCATCGTTATGTCTCTTTTACAAAGTTTTTTCTATTTACATGTAATAGTGTTTATTATCTTTCCATTTCTCTATCTGCCATGTTTGTCTCTGCATCACCCTAAGGTTGACTGGTAGAAAATGCCTCAGGTTAGTCCGCCTTTGAACAGTTTTTTTTACTTGTGCATAAAGTTTTAATAAATAAATTGATAATGGTTGATCAAAAATCTACGCCTCGACTTAATTTGGTTAAGAACTCTATGAATCACATAATTCTTGAAATTCATGAATAGCCCGAGAATTCTATCGATCAAGCAACAATAAAATCTGAGACGTACATTTGACATTCCGCCGAAATGGCCTTGGATAAACAATGACGTAATTTATATTCCAAAGTCAAATAATTTATTTCAATTTGGCACATTTGAACGTCAAAATTTCCAAAAAAGTACAATTGATTCTAGTCGCCCCTTCTAAAAAGTAGTATTTTTATGGAGAAGAATAGGCAAGAAACTCCACCGTTACTCTTTTAAAATATCCTACAATATATTTGTAAACATTAATTATATGTGAAGACGATGCACCTGGAATAAGATTACTATAGGTACCACAATAGGTAAAAAGAATTAAAAATGAAGCAATGACAGATAAATTAATTATGTGATAGATACCTACATGGTGCTCGCATATTTAGAAATATTGTAAAAGTATATCTACGATATTCTTTAAATTTTAATAGGTAATACTAATGAGTTAAGTGTGTGATTTCAAGTAATTACAGAAAGTAGAATCAATGACAAAAATAAACGATGTATAGATAGTACTTTAGATAATCTGAAAAATGGTTGATCTATTTTATCTTTTTTTCTAGTTCTAGTATTAAAATTATGTCTATCACATATTTTATTAAAAAAATGAGTTTTTTTTTTTACATCCTTCCTACTAATCCTTTATAAACGCGAAAGTTTGTGAGGATGGATGGATGGAAGTTTGTCTTTCTGTTTGTTCTCTTTCACGCAAAAACTACCAAACGTATTTGGATGAAATTTGGTACACAGATAGTTTATAACCTGGATTAACACATAGGATACTTTTTATCCCGATATTCCACGGGATCGAGACTTATGCGGGTGTAACCTCGGGGCGCAGCTAGTACATAATATTTTCATAAATTAATTGGCAAAGTACCGTCATAATATTACTCTTTTTAAATAGTTCTCCGAAAGATTCGCGATGACGTAGATTACAAATGGCTCTGACAACTCGGTTTTGCAAAATAAATATGGATTCAATGTCAGCAGGTAGACCCCACGGTAAAATGCTGGTTAAAACCAGAAGACGATCAAGACGCTTCGAACCTCATTTGTTAAATTATAGTGAGTAGTTTAGAAGTTATGAGGGAACAGATGAACTTACATACATAGCTGTCAAAATCATAAACCTCCTTTTTTGCTTCGCTGTAGTCGGGTAAAAAGAGTATCCATGGAGTTTCTTACTCGTTGTTCTCCATAGCTACCTACCATGCTTTGGAATGGGTAACTAGCTTGATCTTTCTGACTGACCGACTTGTTCACAGTTCAGATATGGCTGTAATTGGTTTAAGTAAAATAAATGCTTTGAGACGAGTTTGTTTCTTTGTAGAGCGTCGTCCCTGTCATTCATACCTTTGTAACGGTCTCTTTCTTAAGTTCGATGTGAATAATATTTACGCTGAGTTACCGAAGTGCGTTTGGCTCCAGCCCGTCCCATCTTTGATGTCCTCCCTCCGGTAAACGCCCTAAGCCGAGGCTCGTACCCCACAGGGGGTGCCCTTAGCGAGCGTTCACCTAGTTTTTAAGTTTACTTTGTAAGTCCCTGGCTGGAGGCTTTGAGTGTAGCAGCTTAAGGCACTCACAGGTTTGCTCGGTTAAATAGTCATGGCCTCAGAGGCCAGCTATGAGATGCCCAACAGAAAAAAAAAGAAAAAAAGTGCGTTTGGAATATTCTGTGAACTTCTCCCAATACACAGTTCTTTTTAACTTTGACGTGTCTGCCAGTCTTCCGACTTAGGTCGAATATTAATTTCAAGATTTCGGGAATAGTTTCTCTTTGCACGCTAAGATGTAGAACTCTTGAAGTTGTGCATTAAGTTTGAAGTGTATGCTAATGCATTAGAAATTGCACCAACTTATCATAGTAATAATGTATGAAACTGATTTATTTCAATGTTTTCTTCATCCATTTAAAATTTAATTCAAAGAGTGTAAACACTTCCTACTTTTCATGCATTTCCAGTTCAATCTCATCAATATTAAAACCCAATTCTCTTTCAAAAATGAATTCCGATTTTAATAAAGGCAACTGAGCATAAAGAAGCCACTCTTTCACAGATCTTTGGTCCTGGTATCTATTGTTTGAACAGCTGGAAAGGTTCTAGTGTGAACGGCAAATGATCCGATGCGATGTCGAGATGGCTTTCGGCTGATTGAGCCCTGGGGTAACAGGCGTATAACAAGCTTACGCTCAGAACATCCCTGCCCACTGTTTTCTGCAGCCTCTACTATGTTACCATGTGAAATTGGCCTTAATTCATAGTTAGAGAGGTTTTATTTGAGCATTTAGGAATCCATTTTGGCGGGGTTAGCTGTATTTTTTTTAAATTTATTAATAGTTCAATAAATATATTTTTGTATTCATTAAAAAAAATCTATTTTTCATTTTATTCCAATTTTCTTTTTATTATTTAAAAAATCACTTACAGTACGACACAACTTAGATGTAGCATAAATTTGAAAATTTGCGTTCATTCATTTCAATTTTACGAATGTATTTGATTATATGATTTTACAAGTTATTGCGTTTTTGTAAAGATCATATTCACCAAAAGCAGTAATAAAGATTGGTAGTTTTGAAGGCGCACTCAGTTCGGATGGTGATCGGTTTTTACGAATTTTGCCGATGCTACATCTAAGTTGTGTCGTACTGTAATTTGATTTAGTCCAAGCTTTCTCATGTTGGTCCATGTAACTGGAGAAGCCTCGACCCCTGTCATACAGGATGTCCTAGTTTAGGGGTCGAGGCCTCATTGATGTAATATGTACTGAAGTTTTGTTATTGTTGTTATTTGATGACTTATCGTTGGAAAATCCATACTGTTTGCAGGTACTTTTTTCTTTAACTTCAGAAAATTTTACAACCGTAGCTACTGCTTGCTCATTATGGTGGTTTTAAAACAACAAACGTCACTAGTTTTTCGGTAATCAGGGTCTTAGCGACATGTTTAGGCACAAAAGCTGTTAATTACAAACTTACATGATTTAACATGGTCCATAAATCCGTAATGAGTACAGAGTAAAATGAGATTTTTACACAACAAATAAGGTACTTAGGTACCTATTAATATGTAAATAGGATTGTTAATCACAAAAACAATATTTCACGCAAATGTATGTAGGTCTGTAGGTTAAACTTTCAGCTTATGGCCGATAATTATAATTAAAACATAAAATTAAAACGGTTAATTACCTTTTGCTTTGATTTAATGTTGATAGGATTTGCAGCTATTACATTTTGGTCGATTTCATTAATTTTATTGTCGTTCTCTTCATGCGATAATTTTACTGCCGGGTTTATTATGGTGTTACAATTTCGATTAGTTTTGTATGTTAATTATACGATCTATAACCCTACACCTACTCTACAATAGCTGCCTTAAAATTTACTTCCCTTATGTTATATAAGCGGGCACGCCCTTTATGCCTGGAGGCTTTTATTTAGATATTTAGTTCTGTTTACGTTTAGTTTTTATTTTTTTTAATTGAGTATAGTTCTCAATGTTTTTAGTTGGTATATTGGCGTGTGCTAGCTGACATATGGCCAATAATTTATCATTTAAATTATGTTTTGTATTGCATAATGTAAGTTATTTTGCATACTATTGTATAGAATCATTTTTCTAACTTAAACAGACAGCTGTGCTACTGGGGAGTTTATTGCGCCACTTCTTCTTCCCAGCTAAAGGCACTAGGAAGTGGTGAAGGGTGAGCGTTTTTGGGGGACTGTTTTATGTAATTTTGACGTTCGAAAAGTGCTGATTCTCAGCCTAGTTTGAATAAATGACTTTTGAATTATGTTCAAATAAGAAAGATGAAAATGTGTGCGGTGTCAGGGTGACGTAATAATTATATACTTTTTTTGTTCACAGAAAACAGTGCATAAATGGAAGCAAGATCCAAAAAGATGATGAAGAAGAAGGAACTTGCATGTTTGACCTTTAGGTACACAAACTACACACACTAAACGAAACGACTGTAGGTATGAATTTTTAAACTGAGATTCCAATTCATACAGTATGTCAGAAGTCTATAATAGTAGATTGTTATACAAGGGGCTAAAATAACCCATTGTAACGAGGTGGTTTTAAATAGAAACCGAGTTATAATGGGTTTTAGCGCTGTGTGTTACACTCTACTTTTCACTACGATTGCGAGAAAATAAAATAATCCAATACAATATAAATAGTTTATTTAAATGTACAATTTGTACAATTCTGGATATGTAACGAGATGTTTTTTTCCGGCAACTTAATTTCAGTCCTCTGCGAAGATGTTCTCACTAGATGATGACATTTTCACTGTTGTAAATTATATTACGGTCACCAATTCAATTCGTAATTGCGAAATATTAAGCTTTAAAGTGCTAATTTTTGTTAGAGTCAAGTGGCCCCCCCTGCCGGCTAAATGGTTGGTTTTGGGTGTGTGAAAAAAATCACAACAGTAGTTTATATAACGAAATTAAAAGGAAAACTATCACAGCTAAGTAGGCTTTACAAGTTAACGAGTAATAATCGACCAACTTAACTTTGCAGTTGCAAAAACATGTTTTCCCATACATTCCGTATGGGAGAACATATTTTTCAACTACAAAGTTAAGTTTGTTTTTGGGATAAATTCATCCCAACTACGGAACCCTTCATTGTGCGTGGTCCGACACGCACTTGGCCGGTTTTTTATTTCTTCTGTAGCCGCAACGCAATGCACGCATTCTACCGAAGAGATAGTCACATTTAGTTCCATTTTCAAAAATAAAATGTTCTTCTTTTTTTGTGAACCAGTAATAAGTCGAGTCCATAATCATGATTATTCTACAAAAGAATAAAGACTTTTTCGTTTTCATGGCTCGTTGGTACAGACAAAATTAAAAAGAAATTACTTTTTCCCCTAGAGCAAAAAATGCTATTTTTTCCCCGCTCTGGTATTCTACAATGACGGCCTTTTTAAGCAAGAGGAGTGAAAATAAAATTATTAATACTATGTATTACGTTGAAGCAAACTGACCGGAATGAATCCAAACATAAAATATATATCAGTCAAAAGAAAATGAAAGTTGCGAATATCTTTGTGATGCAGCAGAATTCATGTAGCCAAATCTTCAGCGCAGCCACATCGACAGTTCATAACATATTGCCTTGCTTAATATTCAAGTCGCATATGTATTTGACTTAGCTGACTCAGAGGAAAACGCCTTAATTCCCAACTGAGATACAATTTCGAGAAGTTGCAAAATACGTAGGTAGGTAGGAATATGAACTTTGAGAAAGATGGAGTATTTACCTTTCAGTTCATTTACTTAAATTAACTCAAATGAATAAACAGGGTGAAGAGGAAATGATCTCAAGAAAGTGTAAAATATATAGATATACCTCAGATATTGAAGATTCAATTGCAAAATCAAAATAACAGAATACTGCAATATGTTTGCGTTTCCTTTCATAATAAAGATTATGTTAAAACGTATTTAAGATTTCTAATATGAATACTTATTATACCTATAACCTAATCCTATACTATTAAAAGAGCAATATTTGTTTATATATATTTATTATTATATGTAGGAGACGGGTATGTGACTCTTTCGTTATTTACAGCGATATTTTAACTACTGTGGTCGTAGTGTGGGTAGTGTTAGTTAATGCGCAATAGAAAAACCGTTTGCAGTACAGATCACATTATAATTTACTTTCAAATTAATCACACTAGCTCAATTATACACACACTGGGTGCGACGGCGTTTATTAAAATCATAAATTAACACAATGATCACAAATTACAATTAACACAATAACTGAGCACCACGAATCAAGAACAGTTCCGCGACGTCTTAACTCCGATGCGATCCGAGGCTGAATCCCCTCCTTGTCGTGGCTTTAAAACATCACGACTCTGTAGAAGCGCGCGATTTAGGTGTGGGTAGATCACGTCCTGTCGCCAGCGGCGCGCTTGCGATTCGTTTCGTGTCCGTACTAATGACCGGATCCGACATATATTTGTACTCACGTTCTCGAAATCGGCTGTAACGATTTCGATGAAAGTTGCAATATAGGGGTTTACGGGGCGAAAAATCGATCTAGCTAGGTCTCATATCTGGGAAAATTTGTTTTCTCCGTATTTTTACCAGAGCAGAGCTCGGTCGCCCAGGTACTAGAAACCTTATGCTAAAACTAGGAATCAACGTAATAAACAAGGAAACACAAGGACAGAATGACAAAAATGACATTACTAAACAAGCTGTAATACCACCCCATTCTCAAAGACCAAGCTGATGAAAGGGTAGCGGTTAGTAACTCAAAAAAAAAAACACGAGAATTCTTCAAAAGGCTAATCAGCTTAAAAGCAACTCCAGCCTTTGACAGCAAACCTGAATGGGAGCCAAATGACATTAGAGCAAGTCCGAACTTGCTTGTGTACGTCCAAAGCAGTTTCGAGGAAAATACTGTGTTGTGACGTAATCTTAACACCATGTATACCTTGCAAATGGAACGTAGTACAAACAAAGTGGAGTGGAGGGGAAAATAAAGATTTTGTGATTATCTGGGCAAACATGGGTAAACAAATGTCTGGACTAGAAGAGAGCTATTTGCTCCATACTTTTTTGTGTTTGTAGTCGAAATAGTTTTCGTAAGGTTATGTAAATTTTCACTAAGTACTGAAAATTCACAAACCGTCGACAGTTTCTTTCTGAATTGTCTAAACTTATATTAATAAAGAGAAAAGATTTGATTTTTAACACGCTTTTATTAGGTCGACCTGTATGTAACTATGTAATGGAATCTAAGGTAACTAATTTAACCATCTTACAAGGGTCGTAGCGTAATGAAAATTGGCAGCTGTATGTAGTTCTGATGACAACACAATAATATGGTACTGATCTGATAGATATGAACTGGAACTTCATGATGGAAAATCGTATCATAGCTGTTTTGGATTTCTTAGAAAAGTCTTGTAATGAACTTTGACCACGATTAGGTTTCAAGGTCTGATGATGAAGCCGGAAGATCGGCACTGTCATTCCATGATGGAATATCGTATCATAGTCGTGTTTGCACTTATGAGAAAGGCCACGTAATGGACTTTGAACACGATCAGGTTTCAAGCGTGTTTTTCTAGTGTTTTTTAAACTATTAATTTATTTGTATGTTTGTTTGTAATGGATAAACTCAAAAAATACTTAACCAATTTAAAAAAAAAAAACAGTGGCACTCCGGGAGTGCCGATAGAAGTGAAAACTTGAACAAGATCGACTTGGTAGAAGAAAAATACTTGTAAAGAACATTGGTCCGTAACCTTATCTAAATACACAATCGAGTTTACAAAAAAAAAAAACAAAACCTTGAAAGTAAAAATACTTGCATAGAACATTGATCCGTAACCTAATAAAAATAAAGAGCATAATCGTGTTTACAAAAATGAGGTGTCGGTAACGGTGTCGCGAGTTCAATTGTTTTTCCCATCTAAAAAATACCCAACGCGCCTAAAGAAGTTTTCACTTCAAAAATTCTTTCACCTATAGAAAGGTAACTACATTATCAGCGAGTAACATGGGCTGTATTTTATAGACTTCCACGCGAACGAAGTCGCGGGCAGAAGCTAGTAATACATATATAGATCCATGCTTTATCCAACTAAAAGGAATATTTCCTTTCTAGGTCTCATAAATAAGAAGAATATAAACAGCAGCCTTGTCGCTAAAAGCAATTTCTTTCAAATGTTCAATGGCGCAAGCTTTTAGTTCTTCTTGGCAACTAAGAATATCACAATAACAATTTTCAGATCGGACAGTTGGCCTTCACTCTTCGATTGGTCTAAAGTCATACTTTTTTCCAGTACTTTTTAGGGTTCCGTAGTAAACAAGGAACCCTTATAGTTTCGTCATGACCGTCTGTCTGTCTGTCTGTCCGCGGCTTAGCTCAGAGACGCTTAGTACTAGAAAGCTGTAATTTGGCATGGATATACATATTAATCACGCCGACAAAGTGAAAAAAATAAAATCATGAAAAATATTTTTTTTTCAGGTACCTCCCCTAGACGTAAAGTGAGGATGATTTTTTTTTCTCTCAATAATCCCATAGTGTGGGATGTCGTTGAAAAGGTCGTTCAAAAATATTGTGAGTTTGCTAAAACTATTTTTGGATTTAGGGATCCGTTTTCGAAATATTAAGCTTTAAAGTGCAAATTTTTGTTAGTGTCAAGTGTCCCCCCCGCCTGCAAGCTTAATGGTTGGTTTTGGGTATGTGAAAAAAATTCACGACAGTAGCATATATAACGAAATTAAAAGGAAAACTAACACAGCTAAGTAAGCTTTACAAGTTAAAGAGTAATAATCGACCAACTTATACATTCTGTATGGGAGAACATGTTTTTCAACTACGAAGTTAAATTTGTTCTTGGGATAAATTCATCCCAACTACGGAACCCTTCATTGTGCGTGGTCCAACACGCACTTGGCCGGTTTTTTAGATTCAATTCTGAAACTAAATTCAATTCAATCCGAAACCATTATAAAATGTCTCTAACAAAAACGACAGCGGTTTTACCAACATAGGTCCCTATTTTCGACTCAAACTATAGCTACTTCAGTAGGTATGTATTACGTCTTTATTTTCTGGACCGTTCCCACATTCATAGCACTAATGTGGAACGGGTATCACAAAGAAACGTGACGTGGTTTCCTCAAAGTAGTATAGTTGCTAGTGGCGCCCTCATGCGGAAAATGACTGGCAGTCTGCAAGCCCGGCTACCATCGCACCGCCAACTTTTAATATTCCACTTTCCTTTTAGAACATTTCTGCTTTCTTTTGTTATTTCAAACGGGCTGAGCTTTATTTAGGCGAGAACGATTGTTTTTGTTTTTATTTCTGTAGATTGTAGAACACTATAATAATCTTGGATCTTGACCTGGATCGTTTTGTTAACGCCTGTTTTGTGCTTTACTTCTGATAAAAGATAAAAGTTACAAAAGAACTATCTACGGGGGCCATCGTCGTCACGGCAAAAATCCCGAGAGAATTTCATCCGACTAATAATAATAGGTAATAGGTAATACGGGCTGGTATCCGCAACTCCACGTCAAAGCGCGTATTTTGCGTACGGGTGGGAAAATCTGTTATTCGATCCACCCCAGCTCCTCAAAGAAGGCCAGCAACGCCTTGGTGTCACTGACAATCTCACGTAGGGTACCTGGGTTACCGAAGTACTTGGCCCTGTATGTGGCGACCACCGGGCAGTTTAACAGCACATGGGCTGCTGTCTCGTCGTCCTCCATGCAAGCTCTGCACAGCGGACTGTCTGTGACTCCTATGACAAAGAGGTGTTTATTAAATGACCCATGGCCAGTTAGGGCAGCTGTAACTGTGCGCAGCTGCTGTTTTGTTAATCGGAGAACCTGTTTCGTGAGGCGGCCGTCGATTGTAGGGAGAGCCTCCTTAGCCTGCCTGCACTCACCGTGGTCCACCCATATTTTGTGATGTTGTTCCCTGGTTCGTTTCCTTACCAGAGAGCGTAGGTACCCGAAGGGGAGTGGCGTGATGGGTTCAGGCCCCACTGGTGCCATGCTCGACCCCCTTCTGGCAAGTTCGTCGGCTGCGTCATTGCCCCGCGAACCGCTGTGTCCCTTGATCCATTGAATGGTTATATTATTGAGGTCACCCACCTGGTTGAGGCGTTGGTGGCACTCGTATATCAGCCCAGAATCAACAGTGTGACTGTTTAGCGCTTGCAGAACAGCCATACTGTCTGAGAGTATTCTTATCGAGTGGTCCTTAACTTCCCTGGCCATGATGGCTGAAGCGGCAAGAGATATACCCATGCATTCGGCCTGGAACACTGTGTTATGGACACCCAATGGTGTGGCTATGTGTATGTTGAAGTCCTCCGAGATTCATCCGACTATTACCGCTTCGGGAATGTAGCGAGAAAGAAATGAGATTGGAAGCTTTGTATGGTTACAAATAGTTAGACATCGATATTTAGCAGCTATGCACAATATAAACGTCACTGTATAATTATGAACTTCGTTAGTTTATAATGTATCGGTATTCTTTCATTTACAATTTAACGATAGTTTATAATCTATCCATGGGAAACGGACAAATTGTGAACAGCAGTGCTATTCTGTTAAAATCTCACCGTGAACGCTTAGGTGAAGTGAGCTGTCTTTCCATCATATGCTAGAGATTGACACTATTGACAGCTCACTTTCAAGCTCACTTCACCTAAGCGTTCACGGTGAGATTTTTACAGAATAGCACTGCTGTAGTGCTATTCTGTAACCATCTCACCGTGTTATCTTAGGTGAAGTGAGCGTGGAGTGAGCTGTCAGTTGCTAAGGATTGACACTATTGGCAGCTCACTTCACCTAAGTTATCACGGTGAGATTTTTACAGAATAGCACTACTGGTATCAAACTTGTTTGCGACGTAATGCACCTAGTGCTAATACTAATTAGCCTGCCTAGCTGCGAGCAACTTGGAAGTAGCGCTCGCCGACCGCTGCCACGGCACTGATCGCTTCGCTCGCTTGGCTCGCGCACGGTTGGTCACAGTTCTAACCTAACCTAACCCATTTCACCCAGTTTTCAATTTTTCGAAATTTTATAATTTAACGGCAATAATATCGATACATTATAAACTAACGGTTCTCACAATCTTACGATGCCATAATTATATACTTCCTAACCATGTATTATAAACGTCCATTATCACGTAATGTTATCCCCACATTATTGGTACACAAGTTATTGAAAGGGAAACCTGATACGACACGCTGGTAAGTAAACATGTTATTGTTTGAGGTAGGATAATTCTGGGGAAACAAATAAGATCGTAAGAATAAGCATACAAGCCAAACTTTCCTTTATTAGAAATTAGGACAAAAAAGATGAAAATATGTCGGTTTTATGAAGAAACCCAGTACTGAAAGGTTGATAACCCCATCTGCAATCATTTGGATAACATTATTTTTTAGATAGAAGATGTCTATTTCTAAATCCGGCTGTCATTCGTGGATCTTTGATAGTGGTTACGGGTTGTTACAAGCTCGAAAATCTAACAACCAGTCTTATCAAGGGGTATCGTATTACTCAGTTACTGGGTTGTGGAGGTCAGATAGGCAGTCGCTCCATATAAAATACTGGCATTCATCTGCATCCGGTTAAACAGTAAGCCGACCCCAACATAGTTGAGAAAAGGCTAGGCAGATTGATTATGTCTATTTTTATATGTAAACATACTATAAAATAAACTCGCATTTTGTGTCTGTTTGTGACCGCTTACATATTTTAAACTACACAATGGATTCTAATGTGGTTTTTACCATAATTTAGAGAATTTATTTCAGAAGATTTATGTTTTTAACGCATTAAGATGTATTTAATACTTTCGACTCCATCCATTTTTTAAAGAGGTTATACGCCATACCGCCATACATATTGCAAGTTGACTTCACCGGCATCACGTCTGCGCTAAAGTTAACCCTCGAAGAGTGACACATTAGGTTTGAAATCTTGTTAAAATATACAACTGATTTTAATTTCACAGTTTACAATGCTGAATTCGCTAAGAAAAACCTACATTTGAAATGAGCCCTCCGTGAGGGCTCCCGGCATCCTATATGCAACTTGAGTGAACCCTTCAGGAGGGCTCTCAGCATCGATATTGTTGGCACAGAAATCTTGATGTTTTTACTTGAAAGAGCACCCTAAATGCGTAACACTCTTTCAACCACAATCTATATGATTTTGAAGGATATTGCGAATCCATTGCTTCGTATGTTCGAAAAATTTGTCTGCTCAACAACGTAAATAACGCAATGAATGTTGTTGAACTGTCAAAATGAAAGCCATTGCTACTGTAAATGTGTTACGCAATATTAAAGGGCGGGTCGCAGGTACTACTCTTTTTTTTTGGTGGGAAATTATGAAATAACTTCTCCCGCTCTGGGTGGAGCGGGAGGGCGTGTCACACTCTTACTGACTAAAACCCATCCGTGTTACTTCAGTTGCCATGTTGCCGGGGGTCACGGTATCCCTTTTTGAATTTTCCGCAACCCCGGCAGGCATCGGCCCTAGCGGACCCCGTCAGTTCTGCTGACGTCTCTTTGAAGCGCGCGTAGAACACAACGCGTCGTCGACCCGGGCCTGGTCCTTATCGAACGGCGAGCTACCCATTGCTCATCGTCCGCAAGCCCGCGCCTACGGTAAAATAATGATTTTGTGAAGTTATAAATACGGTGGCACAGGCGATGCGCAAGATTAGGTACTCGACGATTCTTTTGTTCCTCCTTTTCACGTTTCACCTCGACAGTATTCAGTGAAGAAGACAGGCAATACTTGGAATGGTGGAAATAACAAACTGATAAAACCTTAGAATATACCTTGAAACATGAAAATTATAATTAAATATTTTTTTAATAACGAAAACCATTCATGACTTCTTCGCTTCTTCGACGTGAAAGATCTTTTTTAAAAGGACTTTGAATTCAAAGAATTTAATAATCAGGCTTAAGATTATGTTTCTGTATAATCAGAACAGCTCCATGAGGTCTACTCTCTAATCCCGGCCACCGTAGGCACGTGCTTGCGGACGAAGAGCAATGGGTAGCTCGTCGTCCGATAAGGACCAGGCCCGGGTCGACGGTGCGTTGTGTTCCACGCGCGCCTCAAAGATGTGTCAGCACAACTGAAGGGGTCCGCTAGGGCCGATGCCTGCCGGGGTTGCGGGTTTGTCCGAAAGGGTTACCGTGGCTCCCTGGCAACATACAGGCAACTGAAGGAACGCGGGTGGGTTTTAGTCAGTAAAAGAATGACACGCCCTCCCGCTCCGCCCAGAGCGGGATAAGTTATAACCCACTCAAAAAAAAAAAGCTCTACTCTCTAAGCACGAAATCCGTAGTTTCGACCGAAGTTACGGGCGATTACTATTTCGTATCGCCTACGGACATAAGGTTAGTTTGGGGTCCGACCTAAGAATGAATGACACTACGATTTGACAGTTGTCCCTACTCTCGATGTGTAAAGGTAATAAATCGAGTGTAGGTCTCACTCCGAAGTTATGAACTACTTTCGGACGGGCCCGGATATTCGTTGACGGACTTTCAGAGTAGGCCCCCATTCTTTTGTCATTATGTTTAGCCAGCAAGGGTCGTATTAAGAGTAATTGTCCAGGGTAAGCCAGAGTATCATCACTCTTGGAAGCAATTTTGATACTTTATTTGACCCTTAAAAATCAAAATCAAAAGTGATTTATTCAAACTAGGCTGAGAGTCAGCACTTTTCGAACGTCAAAATTACATAAGACAGTCCCCCAAAACATCCGCCCTTCACCACTTCCTAGTGCTTTAGCTGGGAAGAAGAAGTGGCGCAACAAACTCCCCAGCAGCACAGCTGTCTGTTCAGTTAGAAAAACTAGATTCTATACAATGGTACGCAAAATAATTTACAAAGAAAAATTGTCGTCCTTCACAAAAGTATCAAAACTGGTGACATAGTCAAAGAGCCTAACTTCGCTGTCACCAAGCCTCCCCGATTCTTTTGTCCCTCTCTCGTCTTAAACACTTTTATTATGACGGGAACTCAACGGAACGGAAATTTCGCAGAACGCCATGTTCACGAAAATATTAAATATCTTTGAAACGTGTGCAACTACGTGTATCAAATTGACGTGCGCGAATCTCTTTGATACAAATGCTTTCAGATAACGATGTAGGCTTTGAAAGGAATTTTGTTACAATAATTGAGTTTCAAAGTTTAAATTTTCTATGTAAGTACGTTGGGTTTGTGTTTAGAACAATATAAGTAGATGGTGTGTTCTGACAGGTAGGTATTTATTTTCTTTGTCAACTTTTTTCTGTTCTTACTGAATTTTACGTTAAATGCCATTTAAGTATATTTGTTGACGATGGCTCTTCATCTATTCTAATCTTAGAGGAGGTACATTACATTTTTTTTATTACCTCACTTTATATATATGTGTTTTTTGTAGTAAATAAGTGTTTTTCTGTACTATTCGCAAACAAGTTGTTCTTCATTATTATGCAAGATAAACTGCAAACGATAAAACATATCTGTCTCTGTCACACATATTATTTATTGCTTTACGCAATGAGAGACAATGCGGACTCTTTACCCCGCCTAGTGTTTAGGCTGTAGCGGCCAAGGGAAGGGAAGCGATGACGTCACACCGTCGGCCATGCCGCACCGCGCCAAAGCCGCGGACGTTTCGACTGTCCGCCACAAATTATTGTGTTGTCAGACCCTGACCAACTGTGTTGTAAGACCTTTTAGAATGAACTGCACAATGCGCTGTTCTACGAGTTATATGACCTTTTGGAATGGGGTGTTTCATTTGTAGCTATTTGTCTAGCAGGCTCACTGTTCGTTGTTTTTATTTTTGCAATGAATTGGGAAAATAAAGTGTGCATGGGAAAAATAAATATTGAAATAGATTGTGGGTTTACAAACTGATTGATGATGATTGATGGTCAAATAGCAAAGAAATAACTTGAAGAAAAAAAAATACTTTAGACCCTCACTGTAAGCCCTTTCATTTGATATGTCACACGATACAGTGTGCAAAATTTTATTTTTAATTTATTTGTTCCCTAAAGTGACATATTCCCACATATTCATTTATTTACCAAATTCCCCATATTCAAATGTGTACCAAATTTCAACTTAATCGGTCTAGTAGATTTAGAGAAAGTTGGCTATGACAGACAGATACACGAGTGATCCTATAAGGGTTCCGTTTTTCATTCGGACATAGGGAACCTTAAAAAAGATCACGTGAAAACTAGAAACAGGCAGTTTGAAAATCTCAGTTCTTCTTTGTTGGAGAAGAAGCCTTAAAGACCAGGCACTCACAATTTCCACGAAACCTCCACCCCCATGCACCCCGCCACTCCACTGTGTGCTAAACGCTAACACATCAGTAATAAAGTTGAATATCGCATGCGCTCTTTGATCGAGTTCGAACTCGAAATTAAATGGCGTAAGTCCCAATTCTTATTTCGTTAAAACTATAATCGATCTAGAAAAAAACTATCTTGTGGCTGGATAATAAACTATATTTTCTTACTGTGAATACTTATTTTAGACATAAAAGCCGAGTAATCTTGATTTTATTTAAATAATTAAAAAAAGACATGATTTTCGAATAATCGAGCGAAAATGTTACAATTACGTAACTGTCTTGTACATGGAAAGAAAAAGATCCAATAAATAATAATAAACCGACTTCCAAAAGGAGGAGGTTCTCAATCGACTGTATGTTTTTTTTGTATGTTTGTTACGCGATTACTCCGTCAATTATGAATTGATTTTGATGATTCTTTTTTTGTTTGGTAGATCATACTTCAGAGGTGGTCCCATATAAATTTTATTAACTTTGCTTGGGTCGTTTTTGAGTTAGTTTCAACAATGCGTATTTTTTCCTCACTTAGTATGTGGATGATATTATGATAACTTCCTGTCACTGTTATTTACATAGCAGGTAGTGGTATTCGAATTTGTTTGGGGTAGGTATCACAACTAAAAAGTGAAAAATAAAAACTTTTTACAATAAAAAAAACAACCGACTTCAAAAAAACACTACAAAGTGAAAAATAACTTTAATTTCGGAAGTCGGTGACAAAGAACGAAAATTAAAAACCAAAGACACCGACTTCCGAAATTAAAGTTATTTTTCACTTTGTATTGTTTTTTTGAAGTCGGTTGTTTTTTTATTGTAAAAAGTTTTTATGATTGTATGCGTAACTGTTTCAGAATATTAATGCAAATTAACATACAATTTCGGGAGCCTCCTCTTAATTCAAACTATAGTGAGCACTTACAAGGTACTACTACCTACCATGGACAGATATCTGTTAGTCTGTGGTCCAAGTAAATGCACTTTGGTAATAAGATCTCGGAGTAAATTGCGGTGTGAAGTAATAAGCCGCTGCAATTCATTGGCGAGATGGGAAGTCTTGGACGGAATTAGAAGACATTATTTTGTTACTTTCGTTGGCGTAGCGTGTAAAAGGAGTATAGCAACTAACGGAGTATAGCAACTAACTGAGTATAGCAACTAACTGAGTATAGCAACTAACTGAGTATAGCAACTTACTGAGTATAGCAACTAACGGAGTATAGCAACTAACTAAGTATAGCAACTAACTCAATATGGCAACTAACTGAGTGTAGCAACTAACGGAGTATAGCAACTAACTGAGTATAGCAACTAACTGAGTATGGCAACTAACTGAGTATAGCAACTAACTGAGTATAGCAACTAACTGAGTATAGCAACTAACTGAGTATAGCGCAAATAACGGAGTAAAGCAACTAATTGTGTATAGCAACTAACTGAGTATAGCAACTAACTGTGTATAGCAAATAACGGAGTATAGCAACTAACGGAGTTTAGCAACTAACGGAGTTTAGCAACTAACGGAGTATAGCAAATAACGGAGTATGGCAACTCCGTTAGTTTAGGTAGTTACGTCTGTAAGCCTTTAAATATTACATAGGTAGTGCAAATATTTCGATATGTATGCAAATATCGTGTTGTCTCGTCGCCAACGTATCTCAAATTGTTTGTCAGGTTGGCTACAAACTCTACCCGTAAATTCATTGGTATACGCCAGTGGTCGGCAAACCGTATGCGGCTCTTTGGTCTAGAGAGTGCGGCTCTGTACAAATGTCCATAAGTTTCGGTCGGCCGGTCGACCGACCGTGGCGGTCGAAGATGCCATCATTATATTATTATCAGCCGATACTTCTTAGCAAGTTAATTTTAGGAAGCGTTGTGGAGTGAAAGAGGATGGGAGTTATAAGGATTAAGAAAAGTGTATCGAGATATGTAGTTTGGACACACAGAAAGGATTGACTCTCATAAAAAATCTTAGTCGTTTTAGTAGGTATTGGTATTTGGTTCTACTGACTAATGAATTTACCGATCACTGGTCACGTGCAAAAAGTACATTTGGTAGAATTCAAAAGTTTTCTCACAGACGTGGGGGAGGGGAGGGGTGGTATCGATTCAAATGAATGTATGAGTGATACAATATACACCTACTTGAGAACGTGATTGATATTTATGAAACATTTCAAAGCAAAAGAAAAGTCATACTCATGAAAAAATACTCATAAGTACCATCGGGGTAACGCATATCTAAGCAATTTGAAAACAAAATCCTGTGCACACGACCCTTTTTTTCGTAGGTAAGCGATACTGTAGCGGCCGAGCGCTGCAAGCAAGTATAGTCCTTACAGTGTACAGATATGCGTTTTTTCGATAGTACAGAGATCCATTTTTATCGGCTTATTCCATAAATCCCCCCTTTTCCCCCGATTAGGGGGAAAACAAGAATATATATAAAAAAAGTCTGCAATTTCCCCCCATACTACGATTCATTACATTTCCTTTCATATGTAAATGTATGTGAAATGATACATGGCTATTAGATATGAACGGGTCGAATATAATGACTTGCAAAAATCGTTCTAGTAAAATTAAAAGTACATAAATTGACGAAAATGGTTTTGGACGGACGTGACGACAGCGAAAGCTTAGTAATAGGGTTCTGTTTGGCACCCATTCGCTTGTAGTAGGTATGTATTTTTAACCGACTTCCAAAAGGAGGACGTTTACAATTCGACTGTATGTTTTTTTTTTTTTGTTGTATGTTTGTTACGCGATTACTCCGTCAATTATGAATTGATTTTGATGATTCTTTTTTGTTTGGTAGATCATACTTCAGAGGTGGTCCCATATAAATTTTATTAACTTTGCTTGGGTAGTTTTTGAGTTAGCTTCAATAATACGTATTTTTTCCTCACTTAGTATGTGGATGATATTATGATAACTTCCTGTCGCTGTTATTTACATAGCAGGTAGTGGTATTCGAATTTGTGTGGGGTAGGTATCACAACTAAAAAGTGAAAAATAAAAACTTTTTACAAAAAAAAAACAACCGACTTCAAAAAAACACTACAAATTGAAAAATAACTTTAATTTCGGAAGTCGGTGACAAAGAACGAAAATTAAAAACCAAAGACACCGACTTCCGAAATTAAAGTTATTTTTCACTTTGTAGTGTTTTTTTGAAGTCGGTTGTTTTTTTTTTTGTAAAAAGTTTTTTTTATTTGGAGTTTAGAATCTACACCAATCAGTCTGCCAAGCCTTTTCCCAACTATATTGGTATCGGCTTCCAGTCTAACCGGATGCAGCTGAATACCAGTATTTTACATGGAGCGACTGCCTATCTGACCTTCACAACCCAGTAACTGGGTAATACGATACCCCTTGGTAAGACTGGTTGTCAGACTTTCGGGCTTCTGACGACCCGTATCGACTGTCAAAGATCCACAAATGACAGCCGGGACCAACGGCTTAACGTGCTTTCCAGGCACGGAGGAGTCTCGGTATGTAGAAATGGTCACCCATCCACGGACCAACCCCGGCAAGCGTAGCTTAACCTGGCAGATCGACCCGAGCGGGTGTTAGTACTTAGCCACGACCTCCTTTTTTTTTTTTTTTTTTTTTCTGTGTGGGTAATTATCAAATAACTTCTCCCGCTCTGGGTGGAGCGGGAGGGCGTGTCAGACTCCTACTGACTAAAACCCACCCGTGTTAAGGAACAACCGAAGGCGGTTGCCCTGTTGCCGGGGGCCACGATTTCCCTATCGGTTTTCTTCGAACCCCCGGCAGGCACTGGCCCTAGCGGACCCCGTCAATTCTGCTGACATCTCTTTGAGGCGCGCGTGGAACACAACGCGCCGTCGACCCGGGCTACCCGGGGACCCGGGTAGATTCTAAACGTAACAGACCCACGACCTCCTCTGTTACGTTTAGAATCTACACCAATAAATAAAAATACTACAATGGCTCTATTATTCTCTCTTAAACTGATACTGCATGACACTGTGTCTGTACAGTACCTACTGTCACGTCATTCATAGTCTCTGTAAACACGTCAGTTGTCACGAACGTAAGTTTACATCAAGCTTTGATCCTTTATCACTGACAACTTGAGTAATCTGTAGCTGTATGTATCAGCCTGAGGCAATTATGTAACGTGTAGGAGCTCAGTTAATATGTACTGATGTTTAAAACGCATTGCCATTCAAATTATTTTATTTCACATAAACCTACATGGACACTCATGACCTAGGGCCTAGGTGTGCGGTTTCAATTGGTCGTTTCCTATGGAGAAGAGCCGGCAAGAAACTCCACGGTTACTCTTTTAAAAATAATTGGCTTTTACAATATTTTCAAATAACAGTGTTATAGGTATGGGAGGACACTGGTACTTTCAACAAGTACCAGATACTTAACAAAATAGAAAATGGTCGACAAATCTACAGTCCACTAAGCCTACAGCGTTCTCACATTCACATAAAAAGCAAAATTAAATATTTTGAAAAACCCACAACGGTTAAAAAGTAATTGAAAAAGGATAAAAGTTTTGCACAAGTAAATGTTTACTGCAGCACCCCCTGGTGAGTTGTCACCGTAACACTTATCTAAGAATATGCACCAATCAAACACAAACCCATTACTGAAAACTGCATCAAAATCGAACTAGTAGTCTTGGAGAAAAATGGCAACATGGATTTGCACAAACATCCTCTCACCCCAAACGCATATACCGTCTCCGTTCCGTCGTGGGTAAAAATAGAAAAAAATCTATATAAAAGAAAAATTAATAAATAAAAATAAAAACCTATTTTAAACGGAATTACATGATTGATATTACAACTGTAACAAATCTGAATAATTATCATGTCCACAAAAGCCACTAAATTGAACGTGGTAACACTGCCAACTCAAGCAGGTTCCCGAAGACAACGATGCTGATACTTTGATGCCCCAGCTTATTTAATTTTATTTTCGATTGTGCTGCAATGAAAGCTGGATGTGCAACATCCTAACTAATCCTAATCCTTACTAATGTTATTAATGCGAAAGTGAGTTTGTTTGTTACGCTTTCACGTGAAAACAGCTGACCGGATTAGATAGATAGATAGATAAATCGTTTATTTAGTGCACACAAAAGACAGCACAACATACAATAGCACGATAAAATAATAACCAATTAGCTATTAGGAAATAGATTAGGATGAAATTTCGCATATGGATAGACTATGACCTGGGTTAGGACATAAGACACTTTTTATTCCGTTAGTATGTACCCGTGGGTCGATTTCCGATCTTCACGCGAGCAAAGCCGCGGGCATAGGTAATACGGGCTGGTATCCGCAACTCCACGTCAAAGCGCGTATTTTGCGTACGGGTGGGAAAATCTGTTATTCGATCCACCCCAGCTCCTCAAAGAAGGCCAGCAACGCCTTGGTGTCACTGACAATCTCACGTAGGGTACCTGGGTTACCGAAGTAAGCCGCGGGCAAAACCTAGTATAAAAAATAAAATGCAAATAATAAAGCTGAGGTTGAAAACTTAGACCACAGTTATTTGACTTCCTTTTGTACTATAAACATATTGTTTTCCTTCCAATTTCACTAGCATTCTATTTATCGTGTTGCAGCATTGTTGCAGAGAAAACTAGAGTAATACGAAACATATAAATTAAACGTCAGCTCGTCTCGTCAGCCGTCTCTACAAACACGTCACACGTTTGTTTGTCACGTTTGCTGTTTGTTTTGTGTCTATGTAGATACAGAATATGTTATCTGTGCTATATTAGAGATCCACGTCATTTTCAGTAAATTGTTATACTACGAAAGGATTAATGAAAAATCTATTGCAAAAAGGAAACCAACGCAATGATGTCATAAATATTCGCTTAAGTGCAGTGAATTATAATAATTTAATTGCTTTTTAAATAATAATACATAGTTTAAAATGCAAGTTCGTCGCTATCTGGATAGTGCATCTATCACGCTTGTAATGTCACGTCACTCATCGTCTCTTCAAACACGTCACTCACGTCATGTTTACTATGTATGAGTGGCTTTGTTCTATGAACACATAACATAACGTCACGCCTTGTTTCCCCGAAGGGTTGGGCAGAGGTGTCCCTGTAGCAGGTACACCCACATTTCGCTAGTTATGTTTAAGTCCCATGTTATAGGGGGCGAGCCATGAACCGGGCACAAATCCGGACTCCGGGCTGCTACCGAGTAATTTCAGATAGAAAAACTCAATAACAGTTTGACCGACCCGGGAACAAACCCAGGACCTCACGCTCAGCAATAGCGCTTGCGAAAAAAAAGACAGGCATAAGCTTACTTCTTTCCGTTCTAGAATTTCATAGGCTGATTGAGGGTAGCATGTTTTACTTAAAGGAAGTCTCATACAGTAAGTACTCCCTTCATCCGTGAGAAGACGTGTCCCATGGGGGACGATTGACCTCAGACGCCCGCAACCTTTTCGGGACAAGTCCTTTGCGAGATGATGGCTTTCATATAGTGAATACTGTACACTATCAATGTAAGGTATGGTATAGAAATACGTGGCCCTTTTTGCGTTGATTATGTAAAAAGATTGAACCCAGCTGCAAGTTTTTATTGATTTTCGCAATATGCAAACATATTTTGCACGAGGATCATTTTATGGTTTATACAACAGAAGAAAAGGAAGAAAGCTTAAAAAAAAACAAAGTAATTTTTCAGAACCTTGTATTATGGTTAAAAAGTCCTGACAAAGGTAAGTCCTCGGGTTCTCAAAAATTTCGAACTTCCATATAAACTTTAATTCCTTTAGGGGATTAATTTTCAAAAATCCTTGCTTAGTGCTCACCTTTATACAAAAAGAACTCTTGGGCAAAATTTCACACTTTTAGACCGGTTTAAGCTATAATTATAGGGATGATGAATAAAAAACTTTTTTATCCGTCTTGTAGATTACAAAAAAATATTGGATACGTATTTTTTCTTTTTTTCGTTAGGTATCAAAAGATGACGGCGATACATTGAGTTAAAATGTGCCAAGACGACACTAGTATGTAGATTTAATACTTACTTGTTTGTGACGTAGCGACCCTCACCCCCAACTGTAATGAGTTTTAACGTAGTAATTTATTATTAATATGATGAAGAAAAAAATCTAATATTTTTTTATTATCTGACTGACGGACTAAATAGAACTTCTTTTTTTGACCCAGGTATCATCCGGCTGATAGAGAAAAGATGTTGGGAAACAAAGAAACTGATGCCGATTCCCTTGTTCACAAACTAAACTAAATTTAAGTTCAGTGCATCTTTTTCTTTCTATTTCATTAAGAAAAGGACAGAAGATAAATTTTAGTTTAGTCCTGTCAAATTAATCAGCGCTTGACGTAAATTGACGTAATTTTAGTAGGCAAGTTTTTAATCACGTCTAAACTTGTATGGAGTAGTAATAGGCGCTGATTAATTTGACAGGACTAAACTAAAATTCATCTTCTGTCCTTTTCTTAATGACATAGAAAGAAAAAAATGCACTGAACTTAAATTTAGTTTAGTTTGTGAACAAGGGAATCGGCACCACTGCAATGTTTAAAAATAAATTTGGAGAAGGATAGAAAATTACTTGGTATGTTCAAGTCATTTGAACACGAAAGTCAACTTGCACAAAACAGCTGCGATCAACATCAAAAATACGCGTCACGATGGAAATGCCGCAACGTCAACAAAATAACAATGACGTCACCCTTTTCTATATTTTTTAAAACACTACGTCAAACGTCAGCGTCAGGTCATACGTTGACACAGTTACTGCGGGTGGTTGCTGAATATTTCATCTATGGTGCCAGTTCACTACGTCACGTCTCCTTCACCTGAAAGCCTAGAATTGTCGCTGATACTATAAATAAGTGTTTAGGCCTTCGGCTTGTCTATGTGTGTGAGTACTAGGAATTGGATGTTGTTTTTGCTACAAATTAGGATAATGTTAAAGTGGATTTTCTTGTAACAACTGAGAAATGAAGATGTGAAGTCAGAGAAACAACGTGTGTTTTGTCATTAAAATGATCCCAGCACCCTTATTGCGTAACACACAATCAATCACAATCTGAATAATTTTGAAAGATATTGCTAATCCATTGCTTCATATGTTCAAAAAATGTGTCTGATCAATAATTTAAATAACGCAATGAATGTTGTTGAACTGTCAAAATGAAAGCTATTGCCACTGTAAGTGTGTTACGCAATTACCTCGCTGGTGTTCTTGAAGGTGCATCGTCTTCACATATAATTATATAATTAATGTATACAAAATATTGTAAAACATTTTAAAAGAGTAACGGTGGAGTTTTTTGCCCATTCTTCTCCATACGAAAACTACCTTTTGGAATAGGCGACTAGAATCAATTCTATTTTTTGTAAATGTTGACGTTCAAAAGTGCCTTTTATGTGCCTAATTGAAATAAATTATTTGATTTTGACTTTGACTTTGAAGTTAAAACTACTCCGATGGCCAAGAAGGCAGGTAAAGGAACTGATGCAAAGAACCATCGAAAACGCATATCTATACACAGTAAGGACTATTTCTGCTTGCAGCGCTAAGCCGCTATAGTAACGCTTACCTACGAAAAAAAAAGGGTCGTGTGCACGGGATTTTGTTTTCAAACTGCTTAGATATGCGTTTCTTCGATAGTACCTGTCTATACTTACCATATTCATATTCAAAAATATTTTTGACCAATAGATGTAACTTTCACTAAAACCAACTATAAATTACTTAAGTTGATTTCAGAATGACAAGTACTTACTATTGAAAAGGTTATAAAAAAATTAAGTTGTAGCGTAAACTGAACTTAATGCGTGAGAATTAAAGTTTGCATTTCTAAAAACACATATATGTATACATATTTAGAAACAAAATTTCCAACACAGGATAAAAATGATAAATGCTATGCAGAAAGATTCGGTGTTATTTGAAGATCACGAAGAAGATAAATTAAATTCAGATTAATAGATTTTTGTACTTTATATTAATTATATTAAAGTTGTTATTAGTACCTATAGTTCATTTTAATTCTTAATAAATAAACGAGTCTGTATCTGAACAGTCAGATTGAAGCTGAAAAAGTTACTTCAGATCAAAATATCTAGAAATCAAGCCTTTGCCCAACAGTGCGATGGAAACAAAGGAAAAAAAAATTGCAAAATGTGTAGTTAGGTATAGTTTTGGTCCGTTTCAAGGGAATGGGTATAATATGGAACAGGCGCTTCATATCGATCTGTTTTCTAGTTATTCAATATAATGTTGCATTTACTTTTCATTCAGGGAATTGGATAATAATCACCAGCACGATTTTTACCGAGAACCTGAACAATATTTGCAATTAACGCCATTTTGTATCTACTGGAATGTAATATTTTCGCAATTATTTTTTCATTGTATTTTTTTTTAGAATCATTAATTTATTTTAGCTTTGTTTAAAATTAATTAAAATAGAAAAACAAGCATCAACTACTTCATTTTATTTTTATTTTTTTTACTTTTTCTAGTATGTAACTTTTTCTTTCTCTTTTATAAATAAAAGCTAAAGCTTATAAGCGTTTTTTGTTTATATGCTGTAAGCTTATTATGTATTTTAAATAAATTAACGATATTTTCTCAAGAAACTCAATATCATAAAAAAATTCAACGAAAACCAATAAAAAACTTAGATCGAAAACTAGCCAATAGTTGCTCACGAACAGACTCGGTTAGAACTTTGTCGTAGCAACATTTCCAACTAAAAATTAGATTTACAACTTGCCCCATAAAACCTCGGATCAAACTCCACTCGAAGTTACAACTAAAACTAAAAAAAAACTGCTAGCAACAGTTGAATCTAAACCAACTTTGAGCTTTGATTAAACCAACTTCTGTACATCGCATAGAAAAGGCAAACAATCGATGTGTACAGGCCATTCTAACCCTTACCACTATGCTATTGAGGTTATAATTGCATGTATAAAAGTTGCAGCTAGGTTGAAACTGTTAGGCCTATTTCAACTTGTGAATAGATTTTCAAATAACGTTCAGTGTTCACAGCGGAGTCGAGAACTGGTTAACATTTAACTATGTATAATTAACTGTGGGTTTGTCGCTCTGTGTGTTAGTTAGGTTGAGTTCCGGTGACAAATGTGGAACACATGACTCTATTGTTTGGGTTACGTTGAGTTCCGGTGACAAATGTGGAACATATGACTCTATTGTTTGGCGATTCAGTTAGATAGACTTTTATAGATAATTTAGGTACTATTTAGAACTTGTAAATAAAGGTTTTTAGGGTGTCGAAGAAAGGTTTCCGAAAATGACGCTCCAACCAGCTTTGCTTAGTAGGTCTCAAATAATAGTAGTTTATGAAACTGTGAGAGCAGTGGTGGCCCAGTGGTAACGGCCGCGACTTACGAGTTGTAGGTCGTAGGTTCGAACCCAGACCGGCGCTTTACTTTGTGTAAATTATTTCATCACCACTGCTCTCAAAACGGTGAAGGAAAACATCGTGAGGAAACCAGCATGTCCTAGAACCGAAAATTCGAAGACATGTGACATCTACCAACCCGCACTGGGCCCGCGTGGTGGATTACGGCCCACTCCCTCTCACAGAGAGGAGGCCTGTGTCCCAGCAGTGGGAACATTTATAGGCTGATAATGATGAAACTGTTGCATAATGAGGAGTATTAAAACATGAGTGTGTGTTTAATACGAGCCGTGGGCGAGGTTTTTAATAGTATCACACGAATGTTTTAATTTCTAGATATGTGCAGTTTCATACACTACTTTATCTACTCTCATACATTGAGATTGAACCTAATACTAAATAAAAGATCAAAGTTAAAGTTCAAGAATAAATTTGAAAAATACCACGAAATTCAGTACAACAAAACAAATGAATGTCGTCTGCACCAGCATATCACCGCACATGCACTACAGCGGGTGCTGCTGTCCCCCGTTTAAATGTTCCAATGCAAAAGTTGATGGAAACTCCTTGGTGATAATAACTTCTTGGAATAGCCCTGCATCGTAATAGAAAAAAAATTGTTTTATAGTTTTTTTTTTTAAGGATTACCAACGAGTTACATTACAAATTATCTTTTACAATAGTAAAACTTAGTTTTATTACATTATCCTGTAACGCACACTCAATTACAGGTAACCACAGCTTACACATTATCGAGTAATTAGTGCTCTAAATACATAAAGAAACAACATAATAAATTAAGAATAAAAAAAAAGAAACAATATACATGCCATTATAAAAGTTTAAACTTACACGAATACAATACAGTAAAACCAAGCATTAACTTGATTATCAATATTATGTCATAATGAATTAAAATAAAAAAAATTATAATATTATTTTTAAAATTATAAATAAAAAGTAAAAAGTAGAATTATAAATTAAATTTGATATAAATTAAATTAAATTTGATATAAAAGATTTGATATTTTGTTAGAGAAAAAATATTATAATATGATTATATTTTTACATTTCGGTATTGTGTTTATAAAATATGTCAATATAAACTCGTTTTGAATTTTAAAATTCGAATATTACGCTATGAGAGTAGATAAAATTACTTATAACATTTCATTTGTTCATACGATACCTTAAACAGGCTCTATAATAGTTCAATATGAAAATTATAGGCAAAAATCTCCCAAGATTAAAAGCGTAGGTACCCAAGAAAGCACTAGGTACGAGTACGACAAGGGAAAGTCCTAACTTACTTAGTTTGTATTTCTGACCCCGATTGCTAGGTATTGACTTAAAAATCTAGACATGAAAACCGAGGTTGGTAACCTTTATTGAAGGTAATTGACTTCCATAACTTGCATGCAAAAGTTATATAACGACATTCAAGGAAATACCTATTAGTGATGTAACGAATGTCATATTTTTGACATTCGCGAATGCGAATGCGAATATCTGCTGCCAACATTCGCGAATGCGAATGCGAATGCGAATATTCAGTTTTTGTTTAAATTTGGCGCCATTTGTCTATGGCTTGGTGACTTTAGCGGCAGTCCCGTTCGAACGAAGTGCGTTCCGTCTGTTTTTCGTTCCGAGAATAGCCGAGTTAAAACGAACGCATCCGACTGAAGTGTCATTTCGCTCGCGCCCGTGTTTTCGTAAACAAAACAAGTGAATTTTGAGGTTACAGTGTGAATTTGTACTAAAAAATGTTAGTTCTGTAGTTAATTTTCTTGTTTTAACCAACTATTATTACCTACTTAAAAAAATTATACACGCATAAACATTCGCAAAAACATTCGCAATAATTTCGCGAATGCGAATGCGAATATCCGTTACATCATTAATACCTATTTATTACTCTTCGCATATACAGCATGTATATGCGCCGGCTGTCGCTGAAAACCAGCGCTGGGGCTCTGTCTTGCATAGAGTAATATAAGACGTTTATTTCTCTACACAAGTTATGTACTGAGAGAAGAGCATAATGCTGAGCGATAGCCGATTTGCGTGGATATGACGCATGCTTCGCCAACCTTTTCTCATTTTTGTGTTTGTTGACGTCATGATTACCGCAAATAAACGTTTTCTTTTTTTTTTCATTCTATAGGAACAACAAACACCTACAATGTAAAACATAAGAAATACATAAAAAATTACAGACAATATTGCAGCCCACAACGCTATTCACGGATTAGCTACAGGACAGTGACAGTGAAAATAATCGCTAGGGTTACAAATACATATTTTTTTTCTTAATTAACGTGTTTATAGTTTAACCATATAAATTTTAAGAAATGGTACACAATAAAAGGTACACAACTTACTTCTTTTTTTTCTATAAGAAAGGTGTGGTTATATTTTAAAAGCACAGACCACCAATGTAAACAATTTTCTCTATGGGACTAACTTCGTAATCGTGAAAAAACTATCAACTGTCTCCCATACAAAACTTCAATACCTACTCGACTAAATGTACATGACGGGTTATGACATAAACTAAACAATTGGTCGCGGGAAAGTCCGAAAGGGATACCGTAGCCCCTGGCAACATACAGGCAACTGAAGGAACACGGGTGGGTTTTAGTCAGTCTCACACGCTCCGTACAGAGCGGGAGAAGTTGAAGAGAAAAAAAAAATATGACAACAATTTTTTTTTTGTCTGTCAGGTATTTTACTTATTAAAAATATTGGACACGTATTTTTTTTTTTACGTTATCAAAAGATTACGGCGATACATAGATTTAAAATGTGACATGACGTCACGAGTATGTAGATTTTATACTTAACTAGCGACCCGCCCCGGCTTCGCACGGGTATAAACCGGGTTATTATACATATAAACCTTCCTCTTCAATCACTCTATCTATTAAAAAAAACCGCATCAAAATCCGTTGCGTAGTTTTAAAGATTTAAGCATACATAGGGATATAGGGACAGAGAAAGCGACTTTGTTTTATACTATGTAGTGATTGTGACTTAGCAACCCCCACTCCTCAATTGTAATGCGTTTTATCAATTTTATTTTTTATTAATATGATAAAGCAAAAATTACGCGTCTAATATTTTTTTTATCGTCTTACTGACGGATTAAATAGTTTTTTTATTGACCCAGGTAACATCCCTATTCACAAGCGAGTTACTGAAAACATGTCGCAAATTACACATAATTATCAACCTTAATCTACTCCAGAAATTCCTTTAACATAAAAACAACCACAAAAAATGTTGGTCATCCATTCGTTACCCGACAAAGGGGTAGCAAAGCCCTGTCAGTCCTCTATCTCATTACTCATTCCGTTTCGCAAATCCTTTTAGTTGACGTCGACCTTTCATAACTGAGGATCGGAATAAGCGGCTTATAATACGCTTGACATTGTTGTTTTGAATGTTGTTAATAACTCCTTTAACGGTTTAGGGCCATATTACACTGACGATTTATCAGCGTGTTAACCGGGAGCACGCCATGTGTGCGCAACGTGTTCGCCGCGTTTTCGTAACAAGAGCAATTGACGTGAGTGTACAAAACAGAGCTAGACAAATGAGTGTACAACATTGTGAAAACACAGAGAACTACTTGCGTGATCGCGGCTAGATCGCTTCGTACCCGCAGAGAGCACGTTGACAAATAGCCTCGCTGAAAAACGCTGCCAGAACGCCAGTGTGATAACACTCTTAGCTGATGTTCGCACGGACGTAATAAAATCGCGGTGATTTTTTTTTCTGCGTTGGATTCTCGACGCTCGGCTTAACACCGAGAGTTGAAAATACAGTGCGCAATAAAATCCCGCCGCGATTTTATTACGTCCGTGCGAACGTCGCGTCGGTTGAGTCCATAATTCCTCAGCTCAAATTCACTCTTTATCTCGCTCACACGATACTGCTCGCGGACTGAGTGAGAGCGAGACTGAGCGGTGGGGAGAAGGCTCCAAGGCGCCGATAGTTTAGGTAATTTCTTTTTACGGTGAAAATTGTAGTGATAAAAAAACAGTATCTGCTTTATATTTAGTTCAGTTATTATGCAAAGTATAGAATTATGGAGTTATGGAATCGTGTTTTTATTAAACATTGTACTGAACATTAATCCTCAGCTTTACCATATATTTATACAAAAATTAATGCTGCAGTATTTTTGATATAACGGAGGAGACATGCTAAGCAATTTGAGGTACTTATTGTAGATTTTTAAGTAGGGCCCAGGCTCTTATCTGTTTTAGAGTGTTCCTTATCAGCAATGCTAAAGGAACCATCAATGATCTTAATTATGAACAGCCTCATGAATTCCGGGCAACATGATCACTGACACCAAAACAAATCGAACCTAGTTCAACGACTGACCTTACCAACATTGTTTTGATAGCCCAAAAATACAACTAACTTTTACCATCAACTAAAACTATTTCTGTGTTCGACACCGATTCCTTTGCTATATTATTCATTCATCATACACATAATGGGAGTCATTTGGCTCGTATGAGTAACTCTAGTTATGTTTTTATATAACGATGTGATTATATTGCAATTACAGAGGGTGTGAAGTTGGTACAAATATGTCCCTCGGAAAACCTCGTGTTTCGTCAGTCGTCGGATTTCTATCAGTTGCCCTTTGCTTTTGGTGTAGATCGGACGCTCTCAATCGACTTGAAAGTATATAGAGTTGTTAATACTCTTTTAACTTAATGTAATTTATTTAAAAAAATGTAGGAAAGCTGCTAAAGTCGCAGGCATGACAGATTGGAAAATAGTTTTACAGCTCTATACAGGGCGTCCCAAAATTATGGGACATGAAGGGAAAGTACCTTAAATATCGTAGATAGGGTATTTTGCTGAAAGAAGACTTTATGTTATTTTTAAAAGTTAGTAATTCTGCATTCAAAGATTTTTTAAAAATTACTTGCCTCGTCTGGGAATCGAACCGACTTAAATGTAAAAAAAAACACCCCTACTTTTATGATACCAATCGAAAGAATGGCCAAAAAATAATAACTCTTCTTAAGTAACATAGTATTTTAAAAGAAAGGATCAGCGTGAAATTAATCATTTTAATCAAATTGAAAACATACATGAAACTGCCGTACTCAATTAAGTGGGTATTTTTTTGTAAATTAATTAATTAAATGCTCAAAATGTGATCCCTCTTGTCTGGTACGAGTAGTACGGTACGAATGGACCGATTAGATGGCCGGCCAGATCCCCGGACCTTATACCATTAGATTTCTTCTTTTGGGGATACATGAAAGATATGTTATACAAAAAGCGATACGAGAACGTGGGCGAGTTACAAACAGAATTGTGCCATATCATATCGAGTATTCACCATAAAATGGTAACAAAATCAACAGGCAGCGGACTCATTAAAAGATTGGCGATTTACGTAAGACAAGAGGGATCACATTTTGAGCATTTAATTATTTAATTTACAAAAAAATACCCACTTAATTGACTACGGCAGTTTCATGTATGTTTTTAATTTGATTAAAATGATTAATTTCACGCTGTTCCTTTCTTTTAAAATACTATGTTACTTAAGAAGAGTTATTATTTTTTGGCCATTCTTTCGATTGGTATCATAAAAGTAGGGGTGTTTTTTTTTTACATTTAAGTCGGTTCGATTCCCAGACGAGGCAAGTAATTTTTAGAAAATCTTTGAATGCAGAATTACTAACTTTTAAAAATAACATAAAGTCTTCTTTCAGCAAAATATCCTATCTACGATATTTAAGGTACTTTCCCTTCATGTCCCATAAGTTTGGGACGCCCTGTATAGTTCACACGAAAATCAAAACAAAACAACAATAAAGTACTTAGTTCTGAATTCAAATTAATATACACAATAAATCTAATAATTGATGGACGTGGAAATTAGCATTCGTTTGTATTCGGAAATGCGATGATTCCCGAAAATAGAAATACTCTACCTACGAGGTGGTATGGAGTTTTGATGCGATCGCCTTTTGTTTGCTGTCGTGACCTTTTCAATGCAGTGTGATTGCATTTAATATTTAACAAACCTTGGTCTGCGGTGTTATTGCGTAACACACTATCAGTAGTAGCAAAGGCTTCCATTTTGACAGTTCAACAACATTAATTGCGTTATTTACGTTGTTGAGCAGACAAATTTTTCGAACATAAGAAGCAATGGATTAGTTATATGCTTCAAAATCATTCGAATTGTGATTGAAAGTGTTTTACGCAATTAGAGAGCAGGTTAAATTACGGTATCACTCACTAAAAGGAATTAGTAACACATTCATATGTACCTATTACGGAGATTTCAACTTTGTATCTCACAACTTTCTCCGACAATTATTGAAAAATCATTGACGAAAATTGAGGTTATAAAATTAACCTCAATGGTATTCAAATAATCAAATCAAAGCACTCAATTTGTAAGTGGCGCTACAAATTCAATGGCCCACACAGGTACACACAGCTGCACATCAAGCTATACATTTCCAGTTTAAGCTGACCTCGCATTGTACGGAAATCCAATATAATGCGAGATCAGCATAAACTGGAAATTTTTAGGTTGATGTGTAGCCGTGTGTACGTTATCTGATCCATTTGTTTACGTTTTCACCTGATACTTTTGGAACAAACTTTAACTGGCTTCTTTTCATAATTATTTTCTCTCAGTTTTCTAGCAAAAATATACAATACATACAAAACTTGTAAAGGCAGGACACACAAATTATAATCAGATAATTTTTTGTTTAATAATGATAAAGGAGATAAGAAAATGGCTCCTGATAAAGGTGAATAAAATAAAATACATATATAAGGTCCCATAAAAAAAAAGATGGACAAACTTTTAGAAATCATTCAGACCTCCAAAATAAGGACAATGGACAAAATTATAAGAAAAACGCATTAGAAATTTAGAAAAAAAAAACCAGCTAACGAAAATACACTAAATAATGTTGGTTAGTTCAAAATAAAATCACTTTAATCTGTGTTTTTTTCGCTTGGATATCTTTGGTTAGATTAAATTTGTCCATCTATTTTAATGGGACCTTATAGATGTGGCGACCAATCGTAAATAAAATGGCAAACGATACAATTTTCAGAGGATATACTACATTTGTCTAGATAGTAACTCGAATTGCATAAGCTACGAGTATAAAGCAGAGGTGGCCAACCGGTCGATCGCGATCGACCGGTCGATTACGGATAGTAGTCCAGTAGATCGCGGCAAGGCAAAAAAAAAGTTAACATCTGAAAGCGCAGACCTTTGCGATACACATTCAATCTTGTATTGCGCGGTTGCGGCATGTCGTATGGCTCGTGTCAAATTTTCAAACACTGGCCGAGCATGGCCTATACCCGCCGCACCAGCCTGGCAGTGCAGAATTGAGCGTCGTATTAATGAGGCCAGGGTACTCATCGGGAAGATCATCTGCTTCAGGGAGACACACGACTACACGCCCAAGAGATGTTGGCAATTTCCAACTATAAAGTTGACTTTGCTAATCTAGCGGAAGATGCTCAGACGCAATGCTCACACTAATGTTATAAGAGTTACTAAGTATAATTTTATTTTCAATTTTGCTTTCCCTCTTAAGAAAATAAAAATACTACATAATTGTATACCGTCTCATTTCTATGTAATTGGTAGATCGCACACGGTTTCGTCAGTAAACAGTAGATCTTGGGTCTAATCAAGTTGGCTACCTCTGCTATAAAGCATAGCAAAGCTCTAAGTTTCAAGAAAGTCGAAACAGACTGAAACAACAAATAATAGAATCCCTTTACACTTGAAAGCGGTTCCGTATAAAATACAGAACGAACTCCATGAATATTTAAAGACAGCTTTCACCACAGCCACAAGGAAGATTAACTGCATGTGGTACTGTAAACATTTATTGGTAATTGTATTACAGTATTAAAGTACCTATACTCCATTTGAAATAAGATTAGACATTTAAATAAACCTTTTTGGAAGTTCGTTCAACCGATTTTGACTTCTATTGCGTTGGTGACATGGCAAATGGCAGCTGCAGTAAACAGTTGGTATTGTAACCACTTTTTTGCTTTTAATGCCATCCTTATGGCTACAGTTTAGAAGTCAAAATCGGTTGAACGGACTGTAAAAAAGGTTTAGTTAAATGTCTAATCTTATTTCAAATGGAGTATAGGCACCTATGTAATTTAATATATGTGTTTTCAATCTTTTTTATTTATTTTTTCTGACTAAAACCAAAGGTAATGCAAATACTTCGAGTAATATGCTTTTTTGGCTAGAATAACTTCATAATGGAATCAAAGGGTTAGTAGAAGATTGCAAAGAATAAGAATTAAGAATACAGGTTTTACCACCAGATATAAAAATGTGATTATGCACAGTCCATTTTTTTTCCAGTTTAGATATGTAAGACATTTACCAACAGGCAGCCCCGAATCTAGAATTTTTTGAGGCGGGGCAAATACTGCGGTCTGCTGCCCCCAATCAATCTTCTATGGGGATGCGGATGCGCTAAGTTAGCCCGCGAAATTAAAATATTCTCAAAATAAAAATTTTGCCAGCAACTTATTTATCAAATTTTATCGATCGATAATGCGCCAATCCAAAATGGGTGCCAAAACTTTTGTAAAAAAGAAAAAAAATAGAAAAGATTACAAGTGATGCGCGTCTCATTTATTGCAAAGTTGCGGTGTGCTGGGTGGTGCACTTGTCTGCTACGCTTGAATTTGTCGCCCCTTAAAGATGGTACCCGGGGCACGTGCCCCAATTTGCTCCCTCCTAGATCCGGGGCTGCCTACAAGACAAAACTGCGACTCTTATGTGAGATTTGGGATGTAAGTCTGCCTATCATAAATCTCATGAAATGTCCACCACTCTAATTCAAACTACTACAACTCCTATCAGCCAGAATCTATAGTGGAGACTAACCAGAGGGAGAACGATGATGTAAAAGTCAAAAATGTATTGAACAGACTTATGTTAATTATGTCAATCAAGTTGAAATTCGTAGTAGAAATACTAAGCGCTTTGAAAGCGATTGCCACTTCTCTAGGCTCTCAGAAAAACGCCTGCGACAATATATGAAGCGCAGCGAATCCTAGCTTCCTAGGGAAATGAATAAACTGTCAAGGAACCCGCAACCAAATTAATCAGGAAATGAAGTTCTAAAAAATTAACAGTAGTTTCCATCGTAGCTGAACGGCATCCTACTTATGTATCCCATATTCAATTCAATTTATTCAATTTATTTCAGAAACAATTAACATTGTGTTTGAAAACATAAATAAATATTAGTAAAAACACGTTCATTTAAATTATAAAACTAACACATTCAAAGTACAATAAATTATAGAAAATAACAAAAAATAAAAATTCAATAACATTACAAATTAAACATTCAATTCAATAACATAACAAGCTACTTCATTCATAAATATTACCATGTCTCACATTAACTAATATCAATTTTTTTAAACGTGGATATGTCATCGTCTATTGAATACAGACATTTCTCCAATAGGAATGCTCTGAGTCTTAACTTATACTATGAAATGAGCAATATTTGTATATATACAGGGCGTCCCAAAATTATGGGACATGAAGGGAAAGTACCTTAAATATCGTAGTTAGGGTATTTTGCTGAAAGAAGACTTTATGTTATTTTTAAAAGTTAGTAATTCTGCATTCAAAGATTTTCTAAAAATTACTTGTCTCGTCTGGGAATCGAACCGACTTAAATGTAAAAAAAAAAACACCCCTACTTTTATGATGCCAATCGAAAGAATGACCAAAAACTAATAACTCTTCTTAAGTAACATAGTATTTTAAAAGAAACGAACAACGTAAAATGTTTGAGTCAAATTTCAAGAAAGTTATTGATTGCAATATTATTGATCCGGCTCATAATAGTCGGAGAGCAGCAGTTTTTCTAAATGAATGTTTTCCTACTTGGATTGGTACGAATGGACCGATTAGATGGCCGGCCAGATCCCCGGACCTTACACCACTAGATTTCTTCTTTTGGGGATACGTGAAAGATATGCTATACAAAAAGCAATACGAGAACGTGGGCGAGTTACAAACAGAATTGTGCCATATCATATCGAGTATTCACCATAAAATGATAAGAAAATCAATAGGCAGCGGACTCATTAAAACATTGGCGATTTGCGTAAGACAAGAGGGATCACATTTTGAGCATTTAATTAATTAATTTACAAAAAAATACCCACTTAATTGACTACGGCAGTTTCATGTATGTTTTTAATTTGATTAAAATTATTAATTTCACGCTGTTCCTTTCTTTTAAAATACTATGTTACTTAAGAAGAGTTATTATTTTATGGCCATTCTTTCGATTGGCATCATAAAAGTAGGGGTGTTTTTTTTTACATTTAAGTCGGTTCGATTCCCAGACGAGGCAAGTAATTTTTTGAAAATCGTTGAATGCAGAATTACTAACTTTTAAAAATAACATAAAGTGTTCTTTCAGCAATATACCCTATCTACGATATTTAAGGTACTTTTCCTTCATGTCCCATAATTTTGGGACGCCCTGTATATGTTACGGCTAAAACCCGAAGTGCGGCTACACCTAGTTTTAAGCGGCTAAAACAAGGTGCGGCCGGTAAAAGCTGGTTAAACTTGCTTAAATGGACCCTGGTACTTGCCGGCCGCTGCCGCGGCACCGCTCGCTTCGCTCGCTCGGCTCGTGCGGTGTGTTAGGTGGTTACAGTTCTAACCTAACCTAACCTACCTTTCAGTCATTTTCATTTGCTACAACTAAATTTAACCAACTGCTACCTGCCGCACCTAGTTCTAGCCGGCCGCATCTAGTTCTAGCCGGTTAAAACTAGGTGTAGCCGCACTTCGGGTTTTAGCCGAGACATATAGGTAATATTTGTGATCACATTGTCGAAAACGGCTCTAACGATTTCGATGAAAGTTTCAATATAGGGGTTTACGGGGGAGAAAAATCGATCTAGCTTGGTCTCTATATGTATAGATATAGGTCTCTATATATAGATCGGTATATGGGAAAATTCGTTTTTTCCGTATTTTCACCCGAGCAGAGCTCGATCGCCCAAAGTTGATGAACAAGATGGCTACCTTAGAATAATGACATGGCAGCATGGAATTAGTAAGTACCTACTATCATGGCAGCATGGAATTAGTATGTACTCTTCTGTATTTTCACTCGAGCAGAGCTCGGTCGACCAGGTAGGTACATGCTTATTATTATAGTTGCATTTGTTCGGAAGCTCAAGCAACGTTCCCACAAGGGGATCACATTCAACACAGCAGGCAATGTGGAGCTATTTAATTAGTTCCTTGTTTTTGTGTTCTGTCTGTTCAAACCCTTACCATAGCAGACTGGAATATGTAGTTAAACCAACCATCTGGATTGTAGTGGTCAAGATATTATAGCATTAAACAGTATCTGTGGTTGGTCCATGGTTGGAATGCAGAATGTGAGTAAGCATCGTATAAGAAACCTTTACCTAACTGCAATGATACAAAAAAGTTTCTACATTAGTTTGTAGAAATTGCCATAAAAGGGCGTACTACGGTACACTAGCGCCACTCCTTTATAAAAATATTATCTCGTGAATGAGAAAGAATTATGAATAACGGCTAATAAGGACCCTCGGTAGAATTTCCTAATACCTTTTATAAAGTTTCATATTGAAACACAAAGCAACAAAATTCGATTGTCGGACCACGCACTATGAAGGACTCCGTAGTTGGGATGATTTTATCCCATTGTAGTTGAAAAACATGTTCTCCCATTTATTCAAACTACAAATGTAAGTTTGTAGGTACGCAAAATATTGAGAGATTTACAATGTTATTTTATGACCATAAACTTCTTATAGGTTTTACTGTAATCTATGGGTAAAGAACCATTCTCGGTTTTTTTTTTAAATTTTAGGCTCGGTGGTTTCGGAGATAAGGGTAAATAATAGTAAATTTTCATCTATTTTCTTAATTGTATTTATTTTAAAATTATTAAAAAAATAGAGTTCCACGCAACAAGCCCTTTCATTTAATATTTCACGCGGTATAGTTTGCAAAACTTTTTTTAAAAATACAATAGACGTGGATATATTTAGTAACCTGTTCCGCTTAGCTATTTCTAAAGAGCCATAAAAAACTCCTGAAATAAATCGACACGTGTTTTACCTCTCAACGAGGCATCCTCAGGATGACGATGGACTTGTTGCGAACTCGAACACGGCGTGTTGCCACACCGAGCGCTGAGTGCAGACGCCGTGTTCGAATTCGCAACAAGTCCATCGTCATCCTGAGGATGCCTCGTTGAGAGGTGAAACACGTGTCGATTTATTTCAGGAGTTTTTTATGGCTCTTTAGAAATAGCTAAGCGGAACAGGTTACTAAACATATCCACGTCTATTGTATTTTATAATGGATTTCCGCAAGGTCACGCATGAATCAATTAACTATCTTCAACTTTTTTTTCTTATTTGGCCCCCAAAAGTGACCCCCATATTCAAAATTCATTTATTTACGTTACACGTCCGTGTTTGGATCACAGAAATACATATGTGTATCAAATTTCAACTTAATCGGTCTGTTAGATTCGGAGCAAATTGGCTGTGACAGACGGACAGAAAGACACACGAGTGATCGTATAAGGGTTCAGGGGAGTCCTAAAAAGCAAAATACCTTCTTCATTCTGTTAAATCACCTACACCCAAATCTAGCAAACACCAAATTAGGAAACTGGCTCCCATTGTCCACCTCCTTTGTGTTAATACTATTGAACGTCCGTGTCACCGCGATTGCCAAACCAAATCCATTATGTTGTACACGGTTCAGGCGTTTTCATTGCCTGGGCTTGGTACTTCCAGTGATGTATTTGCTTTTGCTCTTCTGGAAACTGGGACCACACAAAGTGAATTCGGAAACCACATTTGAAGCGCAATGAGTTTTATCTACACCCATGCTTAAAATGTCTATAAAAGTTTCGGAAACAGTTAGCTTATTGGCAACATTATAACAGCCAGTGTCATAGTAACCGTTACATCATCCAAACGAGTGTTATAATGTTGTACTAAATTTCATTATGCAATTCGTTTCAATGTTCAAACGGGGGACAGCGGTACCCGCTGCACGCATGCGTGTGTGATGTGCTGCTGCAGGCGACACTCGCACGTGTAGGTAGTAGTACTGGGGGACAGCAGCACCCGCTGCACGCATGTGTGTGTGATGTGCTGCTGCAGGCGATATACATACGTGGACTTGTACTGAATTTCGTGGGAATTTCTTTACTCTTGATCTTGAATTACAAACACCCAATGGTTGGAGAAACTTTTATAGAGGATTCATTATCATGGGTGTAGATAAAGTCTTGTATGCAACTGTTATTATTAGGCATTAAAACATTCATGTGATACTATTATCACACTTGGCTTCGCCTCGTGTGATAAACCCACATTCGTGTTTTAATACTCCTTATTATACAACAGTTGCATAAATAACTATTATTTAACCCATAAACTCTTACAGCAATCTTTAGAAAGTCTTCACTTGACTGGATTTAGTTTTAGTTAGGGTTATAATCATCCGTCCGGATTTGTCCGGACTTCTAGACTTTTGTCCGGACTTTGTCCGGCTCTTTAATTTCTCCGGATTTTTGAAATACGAGTAATAAAACGTATTTATGTAATACTAAATAATTCTTTTATATTTATTAATTCCTCATTCATCTTAAAACAAAAATAATATTATACTTCTTCTAAAACAATCAACTTAACGAGATCAAACAGTAACTGGATTTTGTGACTAAAATGTCTGAACTTTTATTGAAATGTCAGGCTTTTTGTCAGGACTTTTCAAATTTCTAAATGGTAACCCTAGTTTTAGTAGACTCCATAATCTTCAGTAGATCACATCAGACCCCTCCTGTCTCACCATTGTAACTTCCTATGAAAATCAAAAAAGCCTTGTGATGCATGTTACCAGGAAACCATTTTTTGCTTACAATAATAACCATCATAATCAGCCTATAAAGTTCCCACTGCTGGGACACAGGCCTCCTCTCTGTGAGAGGGAATGAGTCGCAATCCACCACGCGGGCCCAGTGCGGGTTGGTAGATGTCACATGTCTTCGAATTTTTGGTTCTAGGACATGTCGGCTTCCTCACGATGTTTTCTTTCTCCGTTTTGAGAGCAGTGGTGATGAAATAATTTACACAAAGTAAAGCGCCTGTCTGGGTTCGAACCTACGATCTACAACTCGTAAGTCGTAGCCGTTACCACTGGGACACCACCGCTCTTCCTGGGCCACCACCGCTCTTCCTGGGCCACTATCGCTCTTCCTGGGCCACTACCGCTCTTCCTGGGCCACCACCGCTCTTCCTGGGCTACCACCGCTCTTTGAAACATGTCTGTTTTCGTAGGTTTCAGCATAGGTGCAGCCTCATTTCTTCAGTTAAGTCCCATAATAGGAGGTTACCACTTTTTGGTGCTGACTTTACTCTTTCAGTTAGATCTCTGATTCCGTAACCTTGACAATAGCAATTGTCAGAAATAGGTCAATTTATTACAGTGCAGGTGAGCTTGATTCGGATCCAAAACAATGACCTCGCGGTAAGAATAGATGATCTAGCTCTCTTTTTTGGCTAATGTTAGTCACTTATAATAATGATTTCGTTAATCAAAGACAATGAATCTACCTAGCCTTTTCTCAACTATGTTGGGGTCAGCTTCCAGTCTAACCGAATGCTGCTGAATATCTGTATTTTACATGGAGCGACTGCCCATCTGACCTCCACAATCCAGTAACTGGGTAATACAATACCCCTTGGTAAGACTTTCGGGATTCTGACGACCCGTAACGACTGTCAAAGATCCACGAATGACAGCCGGAACTTAATGTGCTTTCCGAGGCATGGAGGAATCTCGGTATGTAAAGAGGGTTACCCATCTACGGACCAACCCCGGCAAGCGTAGCTTAACCTGATGGATCGACCCGTGCGGCTGTTATTATTAGCCATGAGCTAATCAAAGACAATAATTGAAACTGATAACTGGATAACTTTCAGTACTGGTCCAAATCCCAGTTAGTTTTGGAGAAGCTATAACCTACACCACATTGGGAAACTTCTGTAATAATTGGGTTTGGCTCGATTTTGAACTGTAGCTTCGTAGTTTAATCGATTTTGATCTTTCTGTTCCTGTGAAGATTTTAACTAATTCGTATCCAGCAAATAGAAGTCGGGATGTTCGTGATGATGATGTAGCAGAAGAGTTTCGATGTGAAAATATTGGAACTTTGGCTGTTGTCACATGGTTCGACAATGGACCGCTAAGAAGTGGAAGCGTTTGATGATCAGCAAATGAAAAGGGCAAAAGATGCAAAATAGCAATTCAAAACGCTGCCTAAACAATCACTCTACCAATTATTGAATTTTTAAAAACACTTAATTTATGAATCACGGTTGTTAAAAATATCGAAAGAGAATCATTCAACTAATATTGAAACACTCAAAGGTAATCAATTTGACTATTTGTAACCGATCAGTGCGAATACCTAATAAATTTTCGCGTTGCCGCGTAATAATACCACACTGAGCCATACTTAAGACGAATGGAGCTTTCTTAAGCGTGAGATTATTGGCAGCACTATCGTTCTTATCTGGAAACGGATTGTTATCCAGCGCTGGGGCTTGTCTCACATAGGGTTTCAGCATAATGGCCGTTTTGCGTGGTTATGACGCATATTTTCCCCCGACTTGCTCTTTTTATTTTGTGTTCTTTCTTTGCGTTATGTTTACGGAAAATAAACGTAATTTCTTTCTTTCTTATCACCACCCGACACTTCATAAAGCTTTAAAACCCATGTACCAATGTGTTTGAAAGATACATTGGATCTCAAATGCTAGTCTTCAAAAACCACGTTGCTTTTGAGGAAAACATTCCCGAGTATGATAGAAACTTGGTGACGCTGCGGCAGACCACAGAGCTGTCGAGACAACCGGAATAAAATGAGAGATGAATGCTCTTGACTGGCTTTAGGTCAAATTTTAGGATCAAAGAGAAAACCTTAGCTGAAAAGATAGAAGAAACCGTTCAACAGTAACATAATATAAACCGAGTAATAGGGCTTTTACAAGCACAATTTAATTTACATTTGTTACATTGATCTAGTAGTCGCAGGCGGAGTTATAAAACTTGATTGATACCTGGATTTGATCCCTAGACATTGCGTTTTTCGGTAGACAGTTTTATGGCTCAGGCCGCTCAGGGTCAAATAATACTCCGGCAAATGGTTGGTTTTCGTTTTCTATAAGACCTATTCCGTCACTGGCGAGTTTCGGGTTATAGTTGAAAATCGCTATATAACCCTTCAGCTTTCGAACGTTACAAGAATGACGGTTATGCCAAGTTTATTTTTTACATAACCGCCCTTTTCTGTTTACCCGGCCGGTCATCGTTTTTATTCGTCTTTTGTTCATTATTATCTTATCTTTTAATAATGCTTGGATAACAACACCATCGATACGAGATAAAAGATTTCATAAACAGTTTACGAGTGTTTGATTGCCATGCTGTTTATGAGTCATAATTTTATTCTTGTGTATGAGCACGTTCTGCAACATTATTACACCCAGTAGCAGACCCATTATTCAACCAATTTATAGCCTGACATCCCCACAATTTCATTGTTAATACAGCTCCAACGTTTATCGTATCAAATCTCTGCAGGCATGAAAAAACCTTCAAGGGAACGTGGCAGCAATTTTCTGAATGATTTCACCTCAGCTGAGTCACGCGAACATTTTGCCACAATATGTGGTGCTTACATACGTGTGTACTTGCCATTACCAAGGGCAACCTCCGACCTTAAAACAAGAACTCACCTTATCAAAACAACGACATTTTTAACAGTCAATCACGTCTAAACTAAAGGAAGACACTACGGGCAGCTAACATTACCGCAACACTCACAGTAACAGCTAAATTGACAGGTTAAGACAACACACACGATTTTAACACTTCAGGACATTATTTTTATTGATGAAAATGGTATTCGGCGTCCGCTAAGGGTCCGTGGGCGACCGGCAGGCGAGCGCGCTAGCCCGCGCGCCGCCTTACTTTAACTGAAATACGCGCTCGCGAACTGTTTTTTGCGCAGGCGTAGTACAACGCAGGATCGGCCGAAATTCACCCTTACACACCTCCATGGAACGGTTAAACCACCTATTTTCTACCAAAGAGAAACGCACTTTATATTTATAGGACAAAGTTGGATTTAGATTGGTCAGAAATTCGCCGTTGTTCCGTTCTGAGTAGGTCGTTGCGTGTGCCGCACTGCACACGATGGTAATTAAATATGTGTTTGACAATAGTATCGTGGCTCCGGCGGCTGTGCTCTCCTGATGACGTCAATGGTCCAAACGCTCATTGGAGAGCGTTCACGTAGAAACCGTTTTGTGAGAGTTTGCGAGCGATCCGCGACTCAAAGTGACTGAGCGAAAAAAATTACGGTGATTTGCATTTGAAATTGGAATAAGCTTTTTCAATTTAAATGTTCGCTTTTTAATTTCTTTCCTGGTTTTCATGTAACACAAAATTGGAAGGATCAGCGATTTATTTGGAAGTCAATATTCAATTGCCTTTAAAGGGTTAAGAATTAATTTGAGCTGCTCGCTATCGATGGGGTACCATGGTAGTTTGTCACAAGCACAACTAATTACTGTTCAAAGTCAAATACTTAGCCTTATAATTTATTAATAGTATCAAATCGGTAAACCTATTAATAATTGTAGAGTTTTTGAACTCATTAAATAACCATTAACAAAAAATATTAAAAAATTGTTTCATTCTAAGTACAGGTACATGTACCCTATTTTGTGGCCCCAGCTGCACTAAGACCTACCTATAACTCCGGCTGAAAAGTTGCTTACGTCACTAAAAATAGGTCGTATCTGTAGTCCAGCCAATTTTACAGCGTTACTCAGCGGATTTCAGCTGCCAGAGTAAACAAAGAGATACACGAGCTCGATGTATTCTGACTGTGCGGCTGTTACCTTAGCTTTGCTAATTCGACTAAAAAGCCTGTTAGTCTGTTTGTGTGCTGTATATGTAGTGGTCAGTAAAGCTTTAGGGAGATATCTAAAAAAAATTCACAGTGACGATTTGACAGCGTGTTTCCAGCGACGCGATTTGTGAGCGTGTTCTCCGCGGGTGCGAAGAGAGCTGGCCGCGACTACGCGCCGTGTACTCCGCGTTTTCACAAAATTGTACACTCGCTTGTCTCACTCGCTCTTGTACACTCACGTCAATCGCTCTCGTAACGTAAACGTGGCAAACACGTTCCGCATACGTGGCGTGTTCGCTGGAAACACGCTGGCAAATCGCCAGTGTGATAAAACCCTTGGAAAAGCTTAGAATGCAGGGTGGGCAAGACGGCAATTCCTATTCTTGCGGTAGATAGGCAAGTTTGGCCGTTGGATCAGGGATGATAACATCTTCGAAAATTATATTTAAAACTAGCTTTTGCCCGCGGCTTCGCCCTCGTGGATGTTCGAAAATATTCCACAGGAACGTACTACCGAGATTAAAATACCCTATTATATATTAATCCAGTACCCTAATTGCGTAACTTATTTTCGTAAACAATTTTGCCTAATTTGTTTAATTTTGACAGTTCAACAACATTCATTGCGTTATTTACGTTGTTGAGCTGATTTTTTTTCCAACTTCTGCAATCTGCTTCAAATCGAAACATATTGTGATTGTGTTGTATTACGCAATTAGGGTACAGATTATAAACTACCCGTGTGCCCAATTTCATCCAAATCCATTCAACTGTTTTTGCGCCAATCCGGAAAATATACATACAGACAAATGGACAAATACAGAAAGTGCAAATCTTTTATTTGGCACAGTCGAGTAAATATTTTAGTTTTTTTTATTGACCTATTCTGTCGAGTAGATACTATAATTCTGGAATGAGGAGCCAAAACAAGAGAGATACAAAAACCCGCAGGGCAGCATGTGGCGAGCTGTTGGGCAGTAGCGACCCCACGGAACCTATCTCCCGGGAGAAGTCTTATTCCTCATCTCTGGCTTGCCTTTATTGGCCGGCTGGAGTGAACACCGACGAGGAACAGAGCTCCCACCTCATTCTTGCCTTTATTGGCCGGCTTGAGTGGAGATTCGCAAGAGCAAACGTGCTCGGAGGAAGGAAATATTCCAGTAAGATGCTGGTAGGGATCTTGACCGTACTTCCGGGATTGTCCTGATAGCCGTGGAATATCTTTCCACTCATCATAAGCACCTCAGGACGTGTTGCCCCCTTGTCGCTATGACACTATGTGCTAGCGACCGTTTTCGGGGGCCCATTATTGAGTGTGCAAGTCACCCCCTGCCATTTTATCTGTGTGCATATAAAACATAGATCAGGCAGGGGCCATAGTCCTTCTATAGTTCCAGGTGACCAGTCCGCTTTAGCAACCCAAACCCATAGTCCGATATCTTTGTTTCTATATCTTACAATAGTCCTACACCAACCGGGGGTTGTCCTTGGTTGCACTTGCATAGTGCGAACAGGGATAATCGTCGGTTGGTACCTCATTTAATTAAAAACGTCTAAGGGGCCTCTGCGAGTTGGCTCCAGCCCCTCGTACGCCTTCCAAAGGTCCGGGACCCCTGGGCATAGTATAAAGAGAGGAAGTAAGTTATCTTCATAGAAACGCACCGCGCGCGGCTTGTATGTGTGCGTGGCTTGTATCTATGCGTCGCCACACGCACACTTAACAAAATCTCGGCTGTTTTAGAGTGCGCCAGTCGGGGCTAACGCCGCACAAGGTTTGCACGTCGCGGCTTTTTGGCACTGCTAAATGTATGAAAAATGAATGATAATCGCAGGAGAAATTATTGCTGTGCGTTTGGGTGTCTAAATAATTCATCGATTCCAAAGTTGTCTCTGTTCAGATTACCTACTGAACAGAAAAGGTAACCAAGTCGCATATAATTTTTACTTGATGATGAGATACCTTCTTATTTTTTGTTGTGTTAGTTATCTATCAGACAGACGAAGTAGGCAGGCCTACTTTCCCACTAAAATGTATTAGGTACCTACTTTTGATCTGTCAATTGATATGCCGCTAATGCTCTCTCTTGATATGCCCGATTTCTCAGTATTGTAGGTATAGTAAAGTAACTAAGTACTACAGTTATAAAATCATAATTTCAAATATTTGACGAATTGTGAATCAATCAGCCATTTTCTATAGGCACTGAATTAAAATTTAAGTAGTTAAAAGTGACAACCCTGAGACAGGCAAGTATGGTAGGCAATTATATCGCGGATTGGGCCTGAGATAGCCTACTTGAACTCTTTATACTATGCCCTGGGTCCCGAGAAATGTCAAAGACGTAAAAATAATAATAATATGTTACTGTGTTACTACGCCTACACCTGTTACCTAAGGGTATTTAAATTACAAAACTCCAATTTCATCACTCCGTCACCTGAATATTAGGTAATCAAGCGTAGGTAGCTAGGCGTAGGCATCTAGGAGTTCTGACGTTTCACCGCTGCCCTATGAATCATCGACGCCCACTGAACTTTGCTGACATTTGCCCACAAAGATAACGTTGTTTGTAAGTACTACCCACATTCAATATTCAAGGTACGAGGGAAACTTTTTGTAAACTGTTTTTTTGAAGTGAAAACTTCTTTAGGCGCGTTTGGCATTTTTGAGATGGGAAAAAACAATTGAACTCTCGACACCGTTACCGATACCTCATTTTTGTAAACGCGATTGTGCTCTTTATTTATATTACGTTACGGATCAATGTTCTATGCAAGTATTTTTACTTTAAAGGTTTTGGAAGTTTTTTTTTTTTTGTAAGCGCTATTGTGCTCTTTGTAGGGTAAAGGATATGGTCTACTTCTAAGAAGTTCCTGATGGCAAAACCCAAGGAGTACCAGTACCCTAATTGCGTAACTTATTTTCCTAAACGATTATGACTAATTTGTTTCATTTTGACAGTTCAACAACATTCATTGCGTTATTTACGTTGTTAAGAAGCAATGGATTGGCAATCTGTTTCAAATCGAAACAAATTGTAATTGATCGTGCATTACGCAATTAGGGTACTGGATTTGTGCCCGGTTAATAGCAATTTATTCGCACGCTATCATAATATGGGACTTAAACATTTATGTATCTAACTGGCGATATGGGGGTGGACCTTAGAACCTTCGTAGCAAGTCGATGGCAAATATTTCTTGAAAGTTTCGAAGTAAACTAGGTATGTCGAGTAACTTTGGGTGTCAATCACTAATTTGAGCAGTCACATTTACGCGCTGTTCTGTGATAGTAGCGTTAAAAATCATAAAAGATAAAGAAAGAAAGAAAATACGTTTATTTGCGGAAAACATGACGCAAGGAAAGAAAAAAAAACACGTTAATAATAATTTGGGGGAAAATATGCGTCACATCCACGCAAAACGGCCGTCGCTCAGCATAATGCTGCGACCCCATGCGAGACAGAGCCCCAGCGCTGGTTTTCAGCGACAGCCGGCGTTGATGTGATGACGTCAACCGGTGCAGCATATATGTGTATAGGTAGAGGTACACACGGCTACACATCAAGCTATACATTAAGCTATACATTTCCAGTATAAGCTGACCTCGCAATGTACGGAAATCCTTAGACAGTACGAGATACTGACAACTCTGACGACGAATAAGCTACCCTTGCTCTAAAATACTAATTTAATACCGAATACAATTATCAATATTTCAAGGATAAGGAAAATAATATGAAACACCAAGATATTTTGTCAGTCATTTATTTTGCCAACATCAAATTCGATATTCTACACCATACCATCACATCTCCTATTCCCCACATAATATTACAACTCAATCAGTATTCTAATATTTACCATAAAACTAATAGGTTACCTTAATTTACAGTAGATCTCCAACCAATACTATGCCAATCTATCTTTTTACCGACCCAGCCACTAGCACGTCTTATCGTCACGAGCGCTCGACCCACAAGTGTCAAGCAAGTCTTATGTTGTGGACATACTCCGGCATTGTAGCGTTTGAAATGTAGCACCTATCTATCAAATACAATATGGAACAAGGCTCATGAATCCCTCCTGAACCTTTTCCTTCATTCTTCCTCTCCCAACCACGAGTAGAAAAAAAAAACATGTGTGCAATTCACACGTGGTAGAATTGAAAACTTCAAAAATTAAAAAAAAAAAATTGTACGCGCTCAAACACGTATTAACACACGTACAACGCTGAGGCCCAAGCAAACTCCCACTATGCCTTGGTAAACACGAGTGGAGGGGGTACGAAGCAGAGCACAAAGAGAACCACGAACATAAGAAACACTGTATAACGCTTCCTATCTCATTTTCTCCCACGTTAAATCTTATGAATTTGTGTCTGTCTCTTTTTCGTTTCATCGACTTTCAAATCACAACGATGCTAAAGAAGTTTTGTTAAAGAAAATCCGGTTCACAACTTTCCAACTTCTACGATCGCTTCTATAAAGGGATGCTTTTGAGGTCTATTTTGGTTTGTTTATTTGCATGCAGACTGCACAGAGTATACGAACATGCGGTCAGTGCTCTTGAACCGAGACAGACCCAACTTGGATACGGCGGATATGGGAATAGATCGTAGTGATTGTAAACGTATCTATACGAAATAGTAGTGTAAGTTCTCTGATCGGAAGGTGTTGAAGTAGTTTTAATGGGTTTGTATTGCTCGTGTTAAGGTGCTGATAAACTTGAGAATTCACTTGTAATGAGCATTCTAGCGAAAGGAACTCAGTAATTTTGCTTCGAGCTTTTTGCCGAGCCGAGCCATTCTGTCATGTTCCGCTGCCGTCCCGCTATTCCTCCCGCACCCCTTGACGAGCATTGACTAGAGCCATAGATAAGAGTATTCGCTAGAATGATCGTGAAAATGTTCGTAGCGATGTTTGGCTCTAAGCTTGGCTCTGTTCATTGTTCAGTTCAAAAAATTTAAAAACGGCGAATGCTCGATGTTCTGTTTGTTACAAGTGAATGCTCAAGTTTATCAGCACCGTAGCAGTAACGTAGGCAAGTACTGCGTAGGGACACGAGCATATAAATGCATTTATACCTGTAATAAATAGTACCTACATTATTGTTTATAAACGTTTAGCTGTTCCATACATTTTAATCGTGATTTTAGTGTTGGTTCCTTCCTAAAGTAAGAGTTGTTCATAATGATGAGTTCAATAGCTCCTTTTCGGGTTATATAGAAGTTAAATAGAATTACAACTTCAATGTAGGTAATGGTGCCGATTCCCTTGTTCACAAACTAAACTAAATTTAAAGTTCAGTGCATCTTTTTCTTTCTATTTCATTAAGAAAAGGACAGAAGATAAATTTTAGTTTAGTCCTGTCAAATTAATCAGTGCCTGTCAGTCTCCATACAAGTTTAGACGTGATTAAAAACTTGCCAACTAAAATTACGTCAATTTACGTCAAGCGCTGATTAATTTGAAAGGACTAAACTAAAATTCATCTTCTGTCCTTTTCTTTATGAAATAGAAAGAAAAAGATGCACTGAACTTAAATTTAGTTTAGTTTGTGAACAAGGGAATCGGCACCAATACGTGGCAACTGTGGCAATGATATTTTCTACCAAAAACATTTAAATTATAAGCGCCTGACAAAATATGCGAGCAAAAGCTTTGAACTTCAACTAATTGCATCTAAAACACAAACTTTACCATCGAATTTAAGCATGAAATTATTTGCTGTTGTTTAAATACAGTAAGCATTTTATTTACCTAAATATTACATGAGATGTAAAATTAACCACAGTCGATATGATGAAATAATATTGTGCGGAACTGGCACAGATGTGACGACGAAGTTAATGCAATGTTTGCTATCTGTTAGTTTATTGAAAGCGTTGCTAGCTTTCATTTATTAAAATGTGAATAATATTAAAATTCATTTAATTATGAATAACCGTAGGTAAGTTTTAATGAAAAAAATAATCAAAAATCTGTATCAGTTTGCCAATAAAACTACGTTGCTTTATGTAGGTCTAATGATGATATTTGATTGATCGAACTAAAAATGCTCGAAAACGTTACTTTGAAAATAGGTATTAAAATCTTGAATAACTATACTCCGTTTGAAATAAGATTAGACATTTAACTAAACCTTTTTTACAGTCCGTTCAACCGATTTTGACTTCTATTGCGTTGGTCGCATGACAAATGGCAGCTGCAGTAAACAGTTGGTTTGTAAACACTTTTTTTGCTTTTAATGCCATCCTTATGCCTACGGTATAGAAGTCGAAATCGGTTGAACGGACTGTAAAAAAGGTTTGTTTAAATGTCTAATCTTATTTCAAACGGTGTATAGGTATACCGATAAGTTCGAATTATAATTTCTAAAAAAAAAAATCAAAATAATTACAAGGATTTTTATTTAAGTTATAATTTTCAAATTAGATTTTTCTGCACTGTACTATTAATTCTGAATCCCATTTCTGGGTATTTTTTTCATAAATCAAACCATGTGTTAAAATGTCCGTATAATATCATCAACATCTTACGGTTTACCATTATAAACTTTCTTCATCGACATAAAATGTTTATCCTTATTATTGCTTGAATAACACGTTCTTGTTCACAAATAGCATTATACGTCATAAATTACGTATTAAACGGAGTGTGGCCTGCTATTTCGAACCTGTATCTCAACCTTCGATAGCTCAGTTGGTAGAGCGGTGGACTGTAGAGTACAAATCGTTGATATCCATAGGTCGCTGGTTCAAATCCGGCTCGAAGGAATCTTTTTGTAATTTTTATAAATAACTATTTCTTAGTTAATTGTAAGTTTACATGTGTTGTATTTATTTAAGATATTATTTGTCACATTAGAAATAAAACCGAAAAAGGGCGAAAAAATTACAACAAAAAGATACAATGTTTCTTTCTAGACTCTGATTGGTTACTCCTTATTCGGTAAGAAATGCTTATCAATAATCGAAAAGTGTTATTAGTTTCCGTATTGTTATTGTACCAAAAGTATACGCTGCGGACAGGATTCGAACCTGTGCGGGTAGAACCCAATGGATTTCAAGTCCATCTCCTTAACCACTCGGACACCGCAGCTCATAGAAAGGGGTCGAAATAACTAATCCTATTAATTGCTTGTTTCGGTATCCATTCTAAATTAACAGTTATGAATTGTATGTGGATAATTAGTTTCATGACGATGCCGCGATGTAAAACAGGGTTGTAAGTACATATAGAACTACAACTTTCATGATTAAAAATAATCTTTATCAGTTAGAGATGATTTTTGGAGAAATAGAGATGGATCATTTTAATTTATGTACGATTTGATTACATTTTTACATCGTGAAAATGTGCATAATACACAGTTACAAACTAAAAGAAAAATTGCTTTAAACGTTACATCATTAAAGGTTTCACTGAAAGAAAATGTTTCAAGAAAAATTTATTTATATCTTGAATTATTTTATTTCTTTGATTAATTAGCTAACGCCATCTTGTATCATGGAACATCAACATTAAGAAACGCGTGGCATTGTAGTTTTACTATTCGAAACTAGATGGCGTGAAATGAGAAATCTGTCGTGTTTTACTTGGTTTTGCTACTCCGCAAAAGATGTCGCTAGTTGTTCTAAATTCAACAACAGTTTTTGAATACAGTTCTGCATCAAAAATCTGAAGTTAATGACCCTATCCGATTAAAATCTTGTGCCGATTAAAATTGATTAAATAATGTAGGCAAGTTATATCTAAGGTTCGAATATTTGTTTATTCACGTTTTGTAAATTGGATATCGCAATCAAATTGTAAACAAACTTCACCTCTCACTTTTAGAAACCGCACGGTGGTCATGTGCTCAAAGCTGGACAAAATGTCATTTATGGAAGCTTGTAGGAAAGTAGAAACAGTTGTCTCTAAACACGCGCCGTAATTAACACTTCTATTAACTACTAAATATAGGTCTTTGCTAGGGCTACCGAATCATTTGCCGTATTAAGAAACTTCAAGAAGAGGGATAAATACCTATTATTTCATTGCTCTCTGCACACGGTCAGCTGTTCACATGTACCTTTCCGTAATTTGCTTTTTATTTCATATTTTGTTTAGATTTTAGAAAAAGGTCTACGTACCTACACTGTGCCTTACTACCTAACTACCTACATATATCATAAGCTTCTTCAAGAAAAATTACGTAGTAAATTCAGGTGAAACTTAATTTTCAGAATTCATCTAAGCGTTTTTAAAAGCACTCCGTGAAATGTGCATTGCCAACAATGACCTATAAATCTTTAGACCCAGGTTTAATCACCGAGCTTTTTTGAATTTAGAACTGTATTCCGAGCACGGTCAAATTCGTAACATAAAATTGACAACTAGGACTCGCATTTGGCGTCTGTTCTTGTTTTTTTTTAACTTTCTTTATCGAAATAAAGTTCAAAATTCAAAACGGCACATTGGTTTAAATCTGGCTTGCAAAATAAAGCTTGTTTTGTATTATGGCCGAAAAAATCGATAAAAATCAAGTCTTTACTCATTCCCTAGATTTTTCCCTGATGATTCGACAGCCCTACTATTCTAGTCAGGTGCACTTTCATAACGTTTTTAGATCGACCACCGATAGGATCGTAGTAAACTACGCCTAGAGACGATACGACACGCCATATAAGGAGTATCGATATTATTATTAGCCCAGTAGGTTTGTTTGGTTGTTTTTCTTAACTTGTTTACTGCAATTTGCCGGCTGCCATCGATAAATTGAATCAATTGGTTTAGGTAATTGAAGTGCTTTTGTTTTGTTGTTGTTTTTTTGTAGCCCTAGTTACCTACATTCAAAAGAAAAATAATATAATACTTACTAAATATTACGACTTTACATGAGATTTTTTTTTAAGTTAACAACTTTTCTAGACTAATATCACAAAGAGAAAAGATTTGATTTTTTGTATGTTTGTTTGTAATGGATAAACTCAAAACAACCAATTTTAAAAATTATTTTATTTACCTATAAAAGAAAGCTGCATTATCAGCGAGTAACATGGGCTATATTTTATCAACTTCCATGCGTACGAAGTTGCGGGCAGAAGCGTTATATAATAAATAAATAAAATTATTAGACGATAGTTACAAAAATTATGAAGATGTATGAAAAAAAAAAAAACTTGTACTTATCATTGCAAGCGTCAATATTAAAAGGCTCGTGGAGACCAGCGCGATATCGCGGGCGCGACAGGCAGCGCGGCCCGTGTCGTCCCCGCGATATCGCGCTGGTCTGCACGAGCCTTAACTCAGTCGAATGATTTAATTTTTTAAACACAAAATAATACAAAGGAGATCGTTATCAAAACGTTTTACGTGTTGCCAGTTCAAACACTTCGACACACAACACAATGATGATTCATACTAAATTAAAGCACGAATTAAATAAATTATGCCTTAATCACTTTACAATATGAGTTATTCATAAATAAATACATCCGTCCGTCCATTTAAAAACTTCCTAAAATAAAAACAAAAGAATTCGCCATCTTGTTTTTTTCCCGCCATAATTTGAGTCGTATCAAATGGTTATTTCCTCGTTAGATTGGCATCACTTGACTGCAGTATGTAATTACCAATTAGATTGTTAACAAATAAAAAATACTTGAGATCTAAATCATGTAATGGAATTTGCGTAGGCTTGTTATTGTTATTGTGATAATGATTCATAATGCTTAGTGGTACATGAATAAGGAGGTAGGTATATCAAATATTAACATAAGTAGTCCTACTTAACTACTATAAGTAAGTATAAGTAAAGGAATTTTCTTTGTAAAGGCTCAAACAGGCGCGACGCGATTTTGGTGAAACAATTTCTTTGAAAACTTCACCGAAATTGTTCTGCCGGTATCACGTCGCGCCTGTCTGCGGGAGCATTGACTATAAAGTACCTAACCTAATGACTGAAGACCTTTTTTTTTTTTGTTTCTGGGTGGAAAATCCTCATGGATATCCTCCGCCCTGCACGCGTAGCATGAACACCGTAGAAACGAGTTTTGTCGACGGAAGAATCGACAAAATGACAGATAAACAATCACTATCTGTCATTTTGTCTATTCTTCCGTCGACAAAACTCGTTTCTATGGTGGTCATGATACGCGTGCAGGGGCGGGCGAAGGGGTCTATCAGACTCCTACTGACTAAAAACCACCCCGCTGTTCCCTTCCCACACTTGGACCGGGGATCATGAGATCTAGTGCGCCTTCCATGATCCCCAACTGTTAAGACTCAACGCGACGTCAACTAGGGACGCGCGTGGAACACTACGCGCCGCCATCTCAGGTCCTGCTGCGGGCCACCTGTTTACGGTGGCTGGAAGAGGGCGTTGTCCGCCTTCCGAACCGACGCCCGGTCCGCCTCCTACGGATCAGGAGACTGGTCTCAATCTCCCTCTCCCTTTCTGCAGCCTCCTTCTGCGAAACTACGGTTCTAAGGAGCCTAAAGACCTGCCATAACCTATTATTTCTTTGGTTAAAGCGATATTTTTGAGAAGTTAAAACAGAAGTTTGAAAGTAAGCTTCTGTCTGATGCAATAGATACATTCCAGTATCAAACGACCCTATTTCGATTATTTTCCACCCTAGTATCCCTTAGCTACCGTTTGGTCTGAAACACCCTTTAAGTATACCCGTGATACACCTTCTATGATCTTTGGCAATGTCTACAGGTAATGGCAAGGTCCACTTAGTTTTAAAGATAATTTTCATATAGGTATGGACCGCGTATTTCCAATCTATACAAGGCCAGAACGCAGCCATAAGAAACTGCTCGTTTATAGTTTGTAATGTAGATGTGCGAGTCCAGGTTCCAAACTGTACACACACACTACATCACTTACGCCTGATAAGAGTTTATTACAGATATAGTTTATAAAATAAAAAATGTGACCTGGGTGAAATGGGTTAGGTTAGGTTAGAACTGTGACAAACCGCGCGCGAGTTGAGCAAGCGAAGCGAGCGGTGCCACGGCAGCGGCTGGCGAGCGCTACTTCCAAGTTGCTCGCAGCTAGGCAGGCTATTTATTTTAGTATTACCGCAAGGTGCATTACTTCGCAAACAAGTTGGATACCAGTTCACAATTTGTCGCAATCTATACACGATTAGTCCATATGCGTACTGGTACTGTAAATTCAAAACTCAAATTCAAATGTGGAAAATGAGTTCAGGCGCCGGGGACGCTGGTGAGTCGCTTCTGAAGGAGCTTGCGGCCCTGATTAACCTCATGCTCACCGGCGGTGTGAACGAAGCCGTCGTCGACGTCTTATACGGGGCAAACCTATGTGCCCTGCGCAAGAAGGACGGCGGCATTCGTCCCATCGCCGTTGGGTGCACCTACAGGCGTACGGCAGCCAAAATATGCTGTAAGCTATTCAGCGAATCTCTTACAGCTAAGTTTCAGCCCCTGCAGCTTGGTTTCGGCTCAAGAGGGGGCTGTGAGGCTGCCGTGCATGCCCTTTCCACCTTTTTGAACTCCAACAAATGTGAGGTTATCCTCAAGGTTGATGTTAAGAATGCCTTTAACTCTGTTAACAGGGACACTTTGTTGGCTGAAGTCAAAAAGGAATTACCCAAAATTTATGGTTTTATGTGGCAGTGTTACAGGTACCCCTCTAAATTACTATACAAGGACAATGTTTTGGAATCTGCAGTAGGATGCCAACAAGGTGACCCTCTCGGGCCAGTCATTTTCAGCTTAGCTATCCATCCAATTATCCAGAAACTAAATTCAAAATTTAACGTGTGGTATTTAGACGATGGAACGCTAGGAGGTGATGTAGACACCGTTTTGAAAGACCTACAACTCCTCAAACAACAATTTAAATCCATTGGCTTGGACCTTAATCCATCAAAATGCGAAATTTTCCTTTCTGACATAACTGACAGACAATTGACCCTTGATAAATTTAATGCAATAGCTCCACAAATCAAAATTTTAGAAAAAAGTTCACTTCAGCTCCTAGGTTCCCCAATTTTAGAAGACAGTTTTTCTCCTTTCATCGACGAAAAAATCAAAAACTTTAACGACGTTTCGGACAGACTCACCAAAATTAGTTTACATTCGGCATTCACCTTGATTAGATACTGTTGTTTTGGTCCAAATTTTATATATTGTCTACGCTCTTCCCCCTTATGGAAGCAGTCACACCTCTTGGACAAAATTGACCAAATTATTCGCAGCACATTAACATCCATTTTAAACGTGGCCCTGGACGACCGAGCGTGGCTGCAAGCTACACTACCCATCCGTTTTGGTGGCCTCGGCGTCCGCAAAATTACCAGTATTAGCTTACCCGCGTTCCTGTCCTCTGTCCACAGCACTGAAAAGTTGACCGGGAAAATTTTAGCCCCCTGCCTGGTTAACTCTGAAGTGTCGTGCTTGACCGTTGCGGAGAACGCCTGGAAAGCGACTTGCCCGAATACAGATCGGCCCGTGAACCCATCGTCCCAGAGGCAGTGGGATGAGCCGCTCTGCAGGTTGGTACGGAACAATCTTATTAATACGTCCACCAATACTGCTGAGCGTGCCCGCCTGCTGGCTGTGGGTGAGTGGGAGTCGGGCCTCTGGCTTCAGGCGCTACCGTCACCCAACATAGGCACTATGCTGGGTGATACCACCTTCCGGCTCGCTACCTGTCTGCGTCTGGGTACTCCTTGTGTGGCTCCGCATCGCTGCCAGTGCGGTGAAGGTGTCAACTGTCTCGGACATCATGGCCTATCCTGCAGTAAGAGCGCGGGCCGGATAGCACGGCACGCCAGTATTAATGACATCATCCGTCGTGCTCTTGTCACCGCCGGAGTGCCAGCTGTTTTAGAACCCAATGGCTTGGCACGCGACGATGGGAAGAGACCAGACGGAATGACCATAATGCCTTGGAAGGTAGGTAGGCCTTTGGTGTGGGATGCAACGTGTGTCGACACCCTTGCGCCATCCCATCTTCCTAGCTCGGCGAGCTGTGCTGGGGCTGCTGCTGCAGGTGCGGAAAACCTCAAACGGCGCAAATACTCCAATCTTATTAGGACTTATATGTTTGAGCCGTTTGGGGTTGAAACACTAGGGCCATGGGGTCCGAGTGCTCACCTTGTTTTTCAAGACATCGCCAAGCGGCTGGTCGACTCTACACGTGACCAGAGGGCTGGCCTATTCTTTGGTCAAAGAATCAGCATTGCCATACAACGTGGCAATGCTGCCAGCCTTTTGGGCACTTTTCCTACTGACAGCGATGCGGAGGAATTTTTTGATGCCCTATGATTATTTCTCCCCCCTTTTATATACTTGTACATATTAATTATTATTTTAAGTATGATAGTTTTTAAATAATGTAAATACGTGTGTAAATAATAATGTGGAAAATGAAATATTTAAATTATGGAATAAGGAAGTTAATTAGGTCACTACGAAGTATACGCGAGTATTTGCGTACTACTCTTGTATAGATTGGAAGACCTTAGTAAAAAAGTGATTTCCAATCTATACGCGATTCGTTTCATACCCTCGCGTTCTGGCCTTGTACAGAATGGAAGACGCGTATGGACCTACTCCAGACCGGACCCATTTTGGGATACCAAGGTCATAGAAAAACCAAAGTCTAAGGCTGCAAATCATAATAACTTAAACAAATTGATGTTACAAAATCTCTCTCATGTATCTAACTATTAGATATCGATTTGCCCAGCCAGTTTGTCCAGTTTTTTTGCCCAGAAAACGTGTAAACAACGTAAGTATTGCGTATGAATAGTCGAAGAATGTAAAAGTAGTAACAGTTCCTTGGAAGACGCGCTTCATCGATCGCGTTTCTTTTCTGTAATTATGCGATTTTATCAACTTATTGTACTCGAGTAACGATGATGATGTTTATGTGTTTAGTTTACGATTAGGTTTTGTGATCTACCATACCTAGTATAATTATAAGGACTATCTATCCAGGTTTGTTCCTCCTTTGCCTTCTGCGTTTTGACTAAACTAGTTTTTTAGCAGTCAGGTTACTTCCAACACTATTCATGCTACAAGATTGATTGCGTATGGTTGTCTTTAAGAAATTTTCCTATAAGTGTAACCCAAGAAATCATCAAGGATACGACGGAATAAAATAAGTTTCAAGCCCAATTTGTAACTTCAGCTGTTCCATAATTCGTTTGTAAAACTGTCTACCTGACCAAGAAGGCGAAGAAAATTATGTCAAAGAAATGTTATGCCCCTGCCATACTATGCTCCTTGCACTGCTCATCGCTCTGCTCCTCGCGCTGCCGCGATTTTGCACTCTCTGCCCACACACTGCTCTATTCGCGTAATTAATCGCGACACTTCACACTACGTCTTTTGACTACGTCCAAAAACTGACAAAAGAGGGAGCAGTGGGCATGACGTGGAGCATGACGTGCGGCATGACGAGTAACGTTGCCACACTACGTCTCTGTCTACTTTCCTCGCTCCTTCTCATGCCACTCGACGAGTTTGTGGCAGAGGCATTAAATGGATCGGGCGTTTCTATACCTTTCCAGATTTATTATCTATCAAGTCCCAAAGGACAGGTGTTCACACACCCACGCGTTCGAAATGTTAATTCTAGTTGTAGTTGCATTCATTAACAGTATCCTTTAACTTACACGAATAAATAAATCATAGATATGACTACAGAAGACAGGCTAACGACTTGTCCTACTGCACTACAGTCATTCTAATTTACTGCTTTTCTTGAAATACTGGTTACGAGTTTGCAGACCCGTAATAATCTTAGGGTGTGTGTGACACAAACACTGCGAGCGACAACATGAAATCGAAGGACGTGGGTAAGTGAATGTGCTTACACGACAAACCTACCTATCTCATATGCAGGGTGTTGAGGACATCGACACGAAAACTGTTAGGTACCATGGATTCAGTACATGATTCTGAAACCCTGCGTTGAGTCGATTTTTTTTTAAAATCTGCTGTTTCATTTATTTTGACCCGTAGGTATTGCACTTTTCTATGAAATAGCAGATTTTTTTTAAATATCCGAACAAAATTTTCAACGCAGGGTGGTTCAGAATCATGTATTGAATCCATGGTAACAGTTTTCGCGTCGATGTCCCTGCCGCCCTGTATAACCTCGTTATGAACATCTTAATTGGAGAACTATCGGAATTTTGAGACTGTTTTAGCATAGGACTTGAGTGTGCCCACCGCCAGGTGAAGTTGTTCATAAAAAGACGGAGTTTGAGAAGAATACGTTGATAAAACAAGTAGGTACACATGGCTACACATCAACCTATACATATGCGAGGTCAGCTTATACTGGAAATGTATAGTTTGATGTGTAGCCGTGTGTATCCAATCCATCTCAATAAAAACCAAAATGCTGGTTTGCCTTTGTCTCTGTCTTTTTCTTTACGTGTAAAGAGTAAAGAAAATAACCAAACTTTTGCACTTTTTCAATGTTTTTCGTTGTTATTTTTATCATATTGCTCTTAAATAAAAACTAACGCGGAGAAACGCTGGAGTCATCTATGAACTTTATTTTAGTAAATTAATCATAATATGAATTTACTTATTTATATAAAAAAGTAGCAAAATAGAGGAAAAAAAATACTCGATAAGAGGTAACTGCGAATTTATTCTATCGAAACAACTTTATCAAATCGTGTTTCCATCGCGGATGATGTCTAGTATATATCCCCAATAATACCAATTTATTTCCTTACATTTTAATTTAACTGTTTACTACTTCAAATAAGCTTAATAGAAACATGTTTGTGTGCATAAAAAGTTCGGTACCCTCTTAACAGCTCTAGCACCTAGCACCCGTGATAAAAGCGCCAAATACTCCAGGAGTCCTCCTTCAGTTAATATAAGATTTGGCAGTAGAATTTGATAATCAGAGAGACAATTGAAGATTTGTTCAGCAAACAAAGATGACTTAATTAACTTCACCTATGGACGGGTAAATCAAATTGTAATGAACACAGACTATACATTCCCATCCATAGAAATCCCTACATACATAAATAAGATCGTGTTCTACCTATCAACGCTGACCACGTCTCGTCCAACGTGAGTGCGGTTGTCACGCAACTCGTCTAACGATAAGTGATACTGCGCGGGCGCTGCTTAACCGCAATACCTCGGCACTCGCATGCGCAGGTGTACGGACTACGAAGCAGTCGTGTGATTGGCTTACAGAAGGTAGGTGAAGCCGTACAACTATTGTTGAAGAACATTATAGTTCGTTTTTTAAACCTAGAGACTAATTTGACATTTCAAGTGGTTGTTGTTTGTTTTTTCAATTTGGAGTTTGACATTTGCATCTGTCAAATTAGTCTCTGGGATTTAAAAAAACGAACTATAGGAAGATAGGTGGTATTTAGTGTTGTGTGCATAGAATCATCCTTCGTTTGGTAGGTATGAGTTTTAAAATTGAAGATCTTTATACTTATTCCCTACTAACTGTTGCCAGCGGCTTCGCCTTAATTATTTTTTATTCTAAAATAAAAGTAGCCTCCTTATAACATCAGTTATCAGCCAGTCAAAGACCCGTCAAAATTGGTCCAGCCGTTTCGGAGATTAGCCGGAACAAACGGACAGACAGAAAAACAAACAATTTTAAAGTTTTTTTTGTTATCAAGTACCTTATATACACGGCGTGTTGCCGCATTGTACGCTGAACGCAGAGAACGGTGCACGGCGTTCAGTGCACGGTGTGGCAACACGCCGTGTACAAGTTCGCGACAAGTCAATCGTCATCCTGAGGATGCCCCGTTGAGAGGTGAAACACGTGTCGATTTCTTTCAGGAGTTTTTATGGCTTTTTAGAAATAGCTAAGCGGAACAGGTTGCTAAATATATCCACGTCTATTGTATTTTACAACATCATCATCTGCCTAGCCTTTTCCCAACTATGTTGGGGTCGGCTTCCAGTCTAACCGGATGCAGCTGAATACCAGTATTTTACATGGAGCGACTGCCTATCGGACCTCCACAACCCAGTTACTGGGTAATACGATACCCCTTGGTAAGACTGGTTGTCAGACTTTCGGGCTTCTGACGACCCGTAACAACTGTCAAAGATCTACAAATGACAGCCGGGACCAACGGCTTAACGTGCTTTCCGAGGCACGGAGGGGTCTTGGTATGTAAAGATGGGCACCCATCCACGGACCAACCGCGGCAAGCGTAGCTTAACCTGATAGATCGACCCGTGCGGCTGTCATTACTTAGCCACAAGCCCTTTGCCATTGTTGTAAAATTGTATTTTACAACAATGCTAATTATTTATTAAATTCCCAAAAAAATATTAGGAAATTGCTCTACTTCCGTAGGTAGATATAGGAACTTAATTTTCGTTTAGAGACCATAAAGATAGGAAACATATCACCAATTCTAATTCTAATTATTTTACAACACCGATAAAACTAATCCCTCCAGCCTAGGGCACTAGGTGATCCGATAACCGATTATCAAAATCGATAATTACTCATCTATATCGATTACCGTTATCGATTATGATCTCGATACCGTTCATTCGATAGTTCGCTGCCATTCGATACGGGCCATGCATTTCTGATGTTTCTTCGAAGGCAAAGTGCGTACGTGATTGCGAAACTTGCGCACGCGTCGATTAATCAACAAACGATAAAATAGGAAGGGTTTGAAGGAATTTTGTAAATATAAATATTGTGTTGATTGTGTTTCGTTCTTTGTTATTTAATTTTTTGTTTGGGTTTAGATATTGAGATATTCAGGTAGGTATTTTATTAGTTTTCTGATTTCCACAACAGACGTTGTTTTAACCATTGTGATTTTAATGGCCGGAATTTTAGATAGGCATGTAAGTACAACTTATGTTGATTATCGATAAAGATTGTGGCTACAACATTCAACTTCCTAACTTATTGTTTAGTTATTGGAACGAAGTTCTTTGACGCGGCTTGCGGTAAGAGAAAACTGGTAGAAATCGTCACGTAACGAAAAATCGTTATGTTTGAAAAATTCAGTTTCGAGTGTCTAAAGTTTTTGTTTTTATTTTACTAAAAACAATAACCTCCTTTTTTAACTCGATTAAAAATAAATACTTTTGACACTTAAAACTTGAGATAATACTAGATGGCTCTGTTTTAATACTTACATATTATTGTACAAAGGAACTTCATTTGCACCGCGTGTCCCACGACACTTCTTTTTTAGATTTCCGTACCAAAATGGTAAAAAGGAGCCCTTATGGTGCGACTGTCACAGCTGGATATCTCAAGAACTACTAATGCTATCAACTTGAAATTTGGAATGGTTTTAGATGACGTTTGCCCAACTATTTTACAATTAAGAAAGAAATAAAAATATACACATTTTTTTTGCAACAGGGACTGAACGGGCGTCTTAAAAATTCGAAGTGGGGCTACTAGGTGCAACATTTTTTTTAGGCATTTTAATGCAAAAATTTAAAAAAACCGGTCCCTTATCTCCGAAGTTTGCATCGAGAAAAATCTGAAATTATTCTATGTGATAGAAGTTTATGTACTTAAATATTACAGGAAAAATAAAACGATGTCTCTAAATAGCACACTTTTTCAGAAATCATCAACTTAAATTACATTAGTTCCACTATCGGTTAAGACATGGCGCTGACCTAAAACTGCAATATTTTACACGACAATGTGCAGTGTTCAAATTCTCTGATGAATAAAGGCCTCACCGATGAAAATTTAAAATGGTACGTACGAAACCCTCGGTGCGCGAGTCCAACTCGCTATTTACCGGTTTTTTTTTACCATCAAATGGGTCAACCTGTCCCAGAGATAGTCAGAAAATAATTTTATTACCTACTTAGGTATAGCTTGTCCTGTGGATCACCCGGTGGACACGGTGGAGGTCTGCCCGGCTTGGGCGGAGCATCGCCGTGTCCTCGTGGTGGCAATCGGCGGCGGTGATCTCTCGCGTCCGGCCCTGGTTCAGGCCATGGTACGGAGCGAGAGGAAATGGGAGGCCGTCACCTCCTTCTGCGAAGCAGTAATGCTCGCGAAGGAGGAGGCGAAACGCGTGAGGGAAAGGCAAATTTCGTGCCCTTGCGTCCCTAACCGCCGCAGGAGGAGACGCCCTGGGCGTCGAGAATCGCAGGCCGATTTCCGGCCACCGTAGGCGCGGGCTTGCGGACGGTGAACAATGGGTAGCTCGCCGTTCGATAAGGACTAGGTCCGGGTCGATGGCGCGTTGTGTTCCACGCGCGCCTCAAAAAGATGTCAGCAGAATTGACGGGGTCCACTAGGGCCGATGCCTGCCGCCTGCTGGGGTTGCGAAGAAGTCCGAAAGGGAGATCGTGGCCCCTGGCAACATGGCAACTGAAGGAACACGGGTGGGTTTTAGTCAGTAAGAGTCTGATACGCCCTCCCGCTCCACCCAGAGTGGGAGAAGTTATTTGATAATTTCCCACCCAAAAAAAATATAAAAGGTATAGCTTGTCCACTATGAAATGACGCGCCCCACTACCGTATAAGAGCGTTTTTCACTGCATCCGATCCGAACCCGAATTCAAGATCCGAATTTAATCCGAATTGGGAATGTTCTAAATTCGGACGGACAAAGGATCGAATCTAGTGCACAACCCCTCATACAAATAGTACTATGGCTTCTGGTACTGTGTACGTAGATGCGGTAGTGGGGCGCGTCATTTCAGAGTGGACAAGTTTTACCTACGAATTATTATTTTGACTATAGCAGTATGATACCGAAATATCTCCAAAATATGTTTTGTGCGTCTAGACGTCCACTTTCTGTTTTTAGATAGCACTGTTATAATACGGAGAAATGGAGTGTCGTATCTCAAATTTTAACAAACCCACTTAACTAAAATTATTTTGCGTAAAGAAACACTCAAGCATGAGATAATGAACAATTACAAAAGTTACAATTACTCACAAACGCATACAAAAAAAAAAAGCATTCCTTGATGGCGCCAAGAACTTCTTTATCTATGTCTATTGTATTTGTTTAAAACAAAATCTAATCTCTTCGCAAAACACACAAAAAAGGTTCAAAACCGATTACCTACATAGTACGAAAGAAAAAATCAAACAGTCTTTTTTGGCTTTTTTCTTATCTTATTTACTTTTTAAGAATGTTTTATGGCTGCACTTGTAAAAGGACAATAGCAATTCAATAACTATAAAGTTCCTGAAGCATAGAGGTTTCATCACTAAAGTATTCTTTTACAGACATGCACTTGAGTCTGTAGTCTTTGGTATTGAATAAAAGTATAACCGCTGGCAGAAGTGTTCGATTTTTTTTATTAATCTTTTGAAATTCTAAAAGAATATTTGAATGTAGTATGGGTTGCTTACGGTCTAATAAGTAATTAAACTGTCTTGTGGTACGGGTGAAGGAAGATTTGTGGGGTTTAATGATATTTTCGTTATTAGAATTTTAAATTGGGTTGCCGCCCGTCAACCTTCACTTCACTCACAGCCCTGCTAATGTATCAAGCAATACTATTTATTATAAACATTCTTCTTTCGTTTGGGACAGACAACAATTTCATTAGACTTTAGTTATAGTGGACTGGCTGCTATAGAAATGGAAATAAATAAATTGCTGAGCTACATATTTTGGGTCTGCGAGAATTTCTGAGCCAATAGATAATTATTATAAGTGCTGGCAGTCAATGTAGTTGCTAATGAACATGGTCCTAGATCTAGAGTTAACATTATTATGTAAATAGAACATGATAATAACAACTCAATCAGTGTTATATTTATGAACACTTAAACCAGTTCCTTCTTAATACCCGCTACCGTACAAAAATAATTATTTGGGTTTAATTACACTGCCCAATTTACTTGAAAATTCGTAATAATTACAGTTCTGGTGTTCTACTTGTTTTGTTAAGAAATGGTTACCAATTTTAAGTTAAATAGCTTCCAAAAATAAATTGCAACTGCTTGAGATTACTAGATATTTTTAGTAAAGAGTATTTATAATCTCCTACTAGCTTCTGCCCGTGACTTCGCCCGCGTGAAATTTCTTGTTTTAACATAAAATATATCGTATAACACTCGGCAATAGTATAGCTTCCCGTTAGTGAAAGAATTTTCAGAATCGAACCAGTAGTTCTGAATATTACCCCCTATATACAAACTAACCAATTTTACTTTTTTATAATATTATTATTTTACATTGCTAGGCTTGAGGTTCAAAAGTCGTGTCATCATTGAGTAATTTTCCTTAAGACTTTTGTGCTCATCTATACTGTTTACGTTTGGTAATCACTTTCTAATGCAAGTTTTACGACCCGTTATAGTGTATGCTTTTGTTTTTATGTCCGTTCGTCTGTCCTAAGTCCTACCCCAACTGAGACGCTGAAGTTTACGTCCACCATTTTTATTACTCTCGTGACGTATAAACGACTGGACTTAAAAGGATTTTAATCTTTAAGTTTTATTTATAGATGAATTGAGTTTTAGATGAAATCGATTTTATTATTTGTTTTGGTACCTATAACATTTTTTTATTGTTTTTGTTATTCTATTTCCGAGAATTTGAAGGTTCAAGTTTCCTATCATGTCATGTCATGTTGTTTTTGCTACGGTTAGGTTTTCGATTATGGCATGTTTGTGGAATACGATGCAGTATTGTTTGACGTCATCATGTTGTTTTGTTTTGTGGAAACGAATATGCGTGTGGGTGGCGTCCATATTGTAACCTGTTTTGGTTCGGATACTATCTGTAGATACGATTAAATGGATATTGTGATCTGGAGCCCTCTTGTTTTCCAAAATGTTCCACGCTTATGTCACTTTCTATATTCTAAGATGTCAGCTTTACCTATAGCTTAGTTTAATATACAACGGTCCAAGGATTTTTTGGCGCGCGGACAAAATCAGAACTAAAGCCGCCATCTTATTTTTAACCGATTTCCAAAAAGGAGGAGGTTTTTGTTTTTGTAATGTGCGTTTAGTTTGTGCAGAATAAACAATTTTTCTTTCCCTTCATCTTTATGTTCGTCTGTATGCATGGTTTTTAGGGTTCCGTAGTAAACAAGGAACCCTTATAGTTTCGTCATGTCCGTCTGTCTGTCTGTCTATCTGTCTGTCTGTCTATCTGTCTGTCTGTCTGTCTGTCTGTCCGCGGTCTAGCTCCGAGACCCTTAGTACTAGAAAATTGTAATTTGGCATAGGTATACATATTAATTACGCCGACAAAGTGGTAAAATAAAATTATGAAAAACATTTTTTTTTAGGGTACCTCTCATACACGTAAAGTGGTAATGTTTATTTTTTTATTTTTTTACCCCATGGTGAGGGGTATCATTGGAAAGGTCCTTCAAAAATATTGTGAGTTTGTGGGAATCATTTTTGGATTCAGGGATTCGTTTGCGAAATATTAAGCTTTAAAGTGCAAATTTTTGTTAGAGTCAAGTGTCCCCCCCCCCGCCGGCTAAATGGTTGGTTTTGGGTGTGTGAAAAAAATTACAACAGTAGCTGATATAACGAAATTAAAAGAAAAACTATCATAGCTAAGTAGGCTCTACGGATTAACGAGTAATAATTGACCAACTTAACTTTGCAGTTGCAAAAACATGTTTTCCCATACATTCCGTATGGGAGAACATATTTTTCAACTACAAAGTTAAGTTTGTTTTTGGGATAAATTCATCCCAACTACGGAACCCTTCATTGTGCGTGGTCCGACACGCACTTGGCCGGTTGTTTTAATGTAGGTATGTTCATCGATATTTTCGTCAATTTGTGGATTGATTTTGATTTTTTTTTTGGCGGAAAAAGTTTGCGCGGTTGTCATGTATAAATTTTATTAATTTTGTTTGTGTAGTTTTTGAGTTAGCTTCAAAAATACTTATTTTTCCCACTTAGTCTATGTGGATGATATTATAATAACTTCCTGTCACTGTTATTTAGGTAGCAGGTAGTGGTATTCGAATTTGTGTGGGCTAGATACCACAACGAAAAATTCAAAAACAACTTTAATTTCAGAAGTCGTTCGCAAAAAACGAAAATTCAAAACCAAAGACACCGACTTCCACAATTAAAGTTATTTTTCACTTTGTAGTATTTTTCTGTTCATTTGTAATTAAAGTTTTTTTTTTGTAATGTGCGTTTAATTTGTTTTTTTCTTTCTTTCTTTTTTTCTTTTCGCGCCCCCTGTCAATGTCATTCAGGCGCCAAAAGATCCTTGTAGCACTCTAGCTTCCACATTTATACCATCCACAGATTATAGTAGTCCTAAGGAGGCCAAAAGGAATGCCAAAACGAATATACCTACATGCCCTGATATAACTTACCTAACATTTACTTACCAAAGTACTACATTGATAAATAAAGAAATAACGGCAATCTTAACAACAAAAGAAAAATGGCCGGCCGTGTAATTTGCAATCCCATTGAAGTTAGTTTTCCAGAAAAACTAGCGGTAAACATTTCTTACTGATGTATTGACAATTGGGGCAAACACCGTGAAGGCTAGAGCGTGCTTCCTGGCTGGCAGACTGAAGGAAAAACTATCTAAAATATCTAAGTAATTTAAAAAGTTTGTTCAAGATTTTTTTTGCTAGGTAACTGTTTTTTTTTTGTAAATACGTACCTACTTACTCATTTGTTTTCAATTCTGTAGAATGTTTGCTGGTGTTCTTGATTTAAAATATCGGTCGCGTTCCAATTTTGAAGGCATGTTCTGTTGTTTAAACTTTTTGATTTTATTATACTTACCTAATTATGTATTTTAAAAAACGAGTTAAGGAACTCAAATGGAGTTGGGCAGGAGTCAGGATATCTGGCAGAGCGCTGTGGTGACAGTTGGAGTAAGGTAGTAACGGAGTGGCGTCCAAGTACTGGAAGACGAGGTATCGGGCGTCCGGCGTTGAGATATGGGCAGACGACATTATTACTATAACGGGTGGAACCTGGATGAAGCTGGCAGAGGAGTATGGGGCACAATATAAGAGCCAATGCTCAGTAGTGAGTGAAGTCGGACTGTGAATGATGATGATGATGATTTGTCAGTGTTGATTTTGCTTTTTATTACCTGCTTTGTTTTTGATTAACCAAAACTGTAACTGTTCTTTGATACACGCTTTTTATTATTTATGTGTTATTGGGTTTTTTATTTGGAATTTCTCAGTAGCAGCCCGGTGTTTGGATTTGTGCCCGGTTGATGGTAATAGGCTCGCCTCCTATTACATGGGATTTGAACATAACTGGCGACATGTGGGTGTACTATGGATGCACTTCTGCCTAACCCAATGTTATATCTTATGTTATGTTGTTTTATTATTTAACTTATTATTCGTCTGATACGAAATATTGTTGTATATTATTTACTACCTTTCCGTCCGTTTTCCTCATTTCACTGTGTTGTTCAATCATTTGAAGATGTTTTATCATTTCCTTAATGATGGAAAGTTCTTTTAAAATGTATGAAAAGTGAATAATAAAAATTAATTTTACGTCTTACCACAGATGAATACAAATAGGACACTCTGCAGTTTAGGTATGAAGCCACAAGTACGCGATGGGCCCGTCTTGTCGGGCCATTTCAGTGAGTGTAACGTACTCAGAAGATCGAAGAGTTAGGCGATAGAAAGAGAGGCAACTTCTAGGTGAATATAACTGAAGGTCATTAGCGCTGTGCGACCTGAATTGCACTTTATTGTGTCGTTGCAAGAGTCGCTTTTTATTAATATGATTTTGTGGAGTGTCTGATCTGTATTAATTTGTGGTGTTACTAACAGTCGTCAACGTAATGAAAGTAATTTTGAAAGTATGTATTATAATAAAATTATAACGGACAGCGACTGCACTGATGAGTATGGCGTCTCTTAATTAATACCTACAGGAAATGAATTAAACAATAATTAAGGGTATCTTAAGTCTCCACTCCTAACTCTATAAATTTATAAAAAATACCAACCTCCTACCCTAAAACGAGTGGTGGTGTCTAAAGCCATAAACTTATTAAGATTAAATATAATTCCATTACGAATCTTTTAGTAGATTGGTTGCCAAAAGAGGTACTACTTACGTATCTCGTCATCTTAGCTTGCAATATTTTCACAATAACCATAAGGTAAAAGCCGCCATTTTGTAACTTTGACATACCGTTCGCATTTGACATAACTTTCAAAATTCGAAGCACCATAGACCCTTTGCTTGCAAGAGATAAGTTTCAAGGTTCCTTACGAAACTTTAGTAAGTACAATACATTAGTAGGTATTTATGTCGATACAACAAAACAAAAGAAGTCTATGTATTGATAAGTTTGATATGTAGACAAAAGGTGTTAAATGTACCTATTTAATATTCGTGTGATGGTTTCTAGACAGATGTGTCAATCATGTCATGATAATGATATCTGATGCGTGGAAGATAAGATTATTATGTCAATGCACTTTATGGAAAATCTGATGGGAATGTACTCAAGAGTTTGTGATCGATAAATTATTTACTGTATTTTTGAATTTTTGGTGGATATAATTATGGTTCGAACCGAAACGAGAGGGGTAACGTCTCTTTTGCCAAAAGTTATTAAATCCATAATTAAATTGCTCGCCATAATGTCAGTTAGCACACGCCAATATACCAACAAAAAAACATCGAAACTATACTCTAGCAGAAATAAAAAATAAAAACGTAAACAGGACTTAATGCCTAAATAAAATATTCCAGGCATAAAGGGCGTGCCCGCTTACATAAACATAGAAAGAAAAGAATGAAGAAGAAAAAATTGTTCATTCTGCACGAACTAAACGCAGATTACAAAAAAAAAAAACTCATAATTAGTTATACATTTACACAGTTACACATTTACAAATTAGCCAAAAGCCTCGTATTCAAAACTAATAAAAGTTTGACAAATTTAGTAGGTAAATTATAATTATATAATCCTTATAATATTATAAATGTGAAAGTAAGTTTGTTTGTTACGCCTTCACGCTAAAACGGCTGAACGGATTTGAATGAAATTTGGCACATATATAGATGATGCCCTGGAAAAGAACATAGGATACCTTTTTTTTCCCACGGGATCGAGACTTATGCGGGGGAAACCGCGGGGCGCTACTAGTTAAATATAATTTTGTAATTTTATAACTATATATAGCTGTAACTCGAAGCCACAAATAATAAACTAGGACCATCGAAGTAAAAAATTGAATGAATGAATGATATATTTATTTGCAAGAATATAGGTACATATTATGTTCTTAAGTTCTATGGGTTTCACTATATTCGGCATTTCAGCCGTGCAAATATTTAGATTTACATCTTGGTTATACTTATAGGATGCAGTAGGTACACATTTAATAATTAGCAATAAAATAAAAATACTAACTAATAATAATTTCATAATTTAAATTTAGATTACAATGCAATTAATAAAATTAGTACGATTCTATTCATTTAAAATAATAATTTATATTGAAAATAACGATCAATAACAATGATGTCAAGTCAATAAAAAATAGCAAGAATAATGAAAATGTTTCAATATTATATAAGTAATGTCAATGTGTACATGTCATGATAATTATAATAAATAAGTTTTACATTTTACACTCAAAATATTCATTGATGGAATAAAAACATCGCTTACACAACCAGTTATACAGTTTTCTATTAAATTCTAAATTTGAAGCACTTCTAAATTCTTCGGCTAAGTGGTTAAATAAACAATTAAACATGAGTACCATAAAGAACTGCTCAGTTATTTGGTAAGACTTTTGGTACAGCCAGTAGGTACTCGTAGTATTGCATAGCCTTCCAATGTCACGAAAGTGCCGTGTCATTGACACCACAAACCATTCACTCTGTATTCTATTATCTCTGAGCTTTCTAAGACAATGAGTAATTACCGACATTCTGTCTTTGTATGAAGATTTAATGGAGGATCCCTCGGTAAGTAACCTGTGTAAGTAATACTTTTGGTGGGAGGCAAATTAATATTTATTTCTCAAGAAGATTTTGCCTTTTTATATACAGGCCAGTGTCATAAAAAAACGTTGAAAGGAATCATGATCTCAAATAAAAAATAAAAATAAACAAGTACAGAAATTAAACAGATTGGGTTAAAAAAAAAAAAAAAACATAAAATTATGTTAGGCTTTTTTGAAGTATTATTTACTTATCAAATTAAGAGAGCTTTCGCTGATTTTCTCGAAGATAGAATTGAATAAAAAAGGATTGCTTTGATTGGGTTGATTTAATTTGCAGCTTTAATTGAAGGGTAAAAAGTTGCCAATTCAATTATTCGTTGCCAGTGTTTGCAAAATTAGGCCAGACGGGCTGAGTGAGCTTTTGTGTCGACAGAAAATATTTTAGTTGCAAAAGAGCACTGTTTAATTTCCCAAAAGTTTTGTTATTGCAGATTGTCTGCCTCATTGCTCATTGTAATTAAATTATACAGTATGTTTGCTAACGAAGGGCGTTCCCATTAAACGCGCAATAGTATAGAGACTAACGAGTCTATAAATGCGAAAAAAAATGTAACCATTTTTATGTTTTTTTTTTAGGGAACGCCCTTCTTTAGTTAAGAGCGTTTATGCTAAAAGTTGGCAACGTCACAAATAGCTGTCAAATATTTACCGGTTTTGATTAATTTGGCAATATTATTGTATGGAAATAAGAAATGTGGCTAACTAGCGAACTAGAATATTGATTATGAAATGCAATAATTAATATCGTTACACCAAATATTTAGTCTTAGGTATAAAAAAAGTATTTGGAAACTTTCCAAATGCATTTTTTACACCTAAAACGGTTAAAACATCAAAATAAGTGTTATAATTCCAATTTATGATTAATATTCTAGTTCGCTAGTTAGCCACATTTCATATTTCCATACAGTAATATTGCCAAATTAATCAAAACAGCGAAATATTTGACATCGATTTGCAACGTTGCCCACTTTCAGAATAAACGCTCTTAACATGCTTTATAAATAAGCTAGTTTTAAATAATACATCTATGGCATATTCAGTATCAAACCTACTCAAGTCACATCCATAAACATGAATCCAAATACAATATCACGGTGACAGGCAAATTTGCAACTATGTATGCAAATAAAACAAACATTGTCATGTCACAGTGTCACTAACTACCTCAAAGATACCGTATACAGTCAACTGCATATCAGTGGTAACAATTTTACATTGACACTATTGAAGGGGCCTTTACAGCGTTGCAGAAAGGGCAATTTTAGGTTGCGTTGCCACCAGAGATGTGCGAGTTAGCTGTGAAATGGTGCGCAGATGAGCGCTGCGAGGATATGTAGCGGGCGCTTTTCAGATATCATACGATTTCTCACTCGCGTCCATCCCTAACACACATCTCTCGCACACATCCCTCGCACCCATCCCTCGTTTGTTTTGTACGTACAAAAACCTCGCACCGCTAAGCTATTTCCACCGGAGCTGCACTGAGCGAGGCTAGGTAAATGAAGCGATTCTATTGGTTCTTAACAAACACATCCCTCGCTACGCATCCTCGCTCATCCCTGGTGGAAACGAAGCCTAGTGTCGTACTTTTTCTTTTTTTTCCTCTTCTTGGAAGCTCTTGGCCTGCATCTTTCCTGGTAAGAAGTGATGATCAGGCTGAAAGTGGAAGTGAGCTTCACCCGAAATCCTCAACCACAGAGGAACTGGCTACTTACCTCTAACTGCCGAAACACAACAATTCTGTTAACATTGTTGTTATGGCGATAGACTTAGATAATGCTGGTAGATAGCCAGGCGGACTTAGAACAAGCCCTACCACCAACCAAATTGAGAATAAAATTTTGCCCCCACTGGGAATCGAGCCCGGGACCTCTGGGTCTAAGACAGGTGGTCTAACCACAATTTTTATTTTGTTTTTCTGTCGGGCATCTCACAGCTGGTTCCGAAAACTGTGGCTGTTTAACCGGTCAGTCCTGTGGTTGCCTTAAGCTACTACACTCAAAGCCTCCAGCCAGGGCATACATAAAGAAGCTAAAAAGCTTGGGATGAACGCTCGCTAAGGGCACCCCCTGTGGGGTACGAGCCTCGGCTTAGGGCGTTATCCGGAGGGAGGACATCAAAAGATAGGACGGGCTGGATCAAAGGGTTTTGATCATTATTATTAGATGGGGAATTTAAAGCTACGTGCACAGCTGCAACAACTGCTGGCACCTCGTTTTCGAGCAAGGGTCGGGGGGGTCTAACCACTAGAACACAAAGGCGGTTAAATACTTACTGCAATTGTAACAATTGTGTACGGTTGACTGTACTTACCTATGGTTTTTTTCGTCTTTATACCTACTACACTATGTACTATAATTGTTCAAGAATTTATGTAGCTAGGTATGTATAAGGTACTCCCACTTTGTCTTTGTGATCCATTTTTAGGGTTCCGTACCTCAAAAGGAAAAACCGAACCCATATAGAAGCACTCGTGTGTCGGTCTGGCTAGCTGGCTGGCTGTCTGTCTGTCTGTCCGTCTGTCACAGCCAATTTGCTCCGAATCTCACATATGACTTTCTGTGATCCCAACATGGACGTGTAACGTAAATAAATGAATTTTGAATATGGGGGTCACTTTTCGGGGGCAAACGGGAAAATTTAAAAAAAGTTTTGCAAACTGTGCCGTGTGCCATATGAAATGAAAGGGCTTGTTGCGAGAATCTAAATAAAAAATAAAAAATATGATAAATTCTTTTAAAAGTATTTAAGAAAATAGATAAAAATTGTCCATTCCCCCTTTATCTCCGAAAATACTGAGCCAAATATTTTGAAAAAAATAAAGAGAATGGTGCTTACTCATAGATTATAGGAAAACCTATAAAACGTCTATGGTCTTAAAATAACATGGTAAATCTCTCAACATTGTGCGTACAAACTTACAGAGAACATGTTTTTCAACTACACTGTTAAGTTTGTTCTTGGGTTAAATTCATCCCAACTACGGAACCCTTCATCGTGCGTGGTCCGACACAAATTTTTACTGTCAACAGTATGACAGTAGCTGTCGCGACATACATAGACAATGTAATTCGGATTGTAAATGGTTGTTCGATGGAGTCAATGAACTGTCTTTGTAGGGCGAGCTTCCACATAAAACTAAGCGATGACAGCACAAGATTCGGAAGAGATGCTTTTAGTTGAAACTTTCAGGATGAATAACAAAGGGTTAAGAGTTTTTAATTTTGTATGCTTTAAAAAGCATTAAAAATCTTTAAAAATCAAAAGGCTTTAAAAAAAGCTTTAAAATCATAACTTAAAAGTTATGATAAAATGCACGTTAAGCCGTTGGTCCTGGCTGTCATTTGTGGATCTTTGACAGTCGTTACAGGTCGTCAGAAGCCCGAAAGTCTGACAACCAGTCTTACCAAGGGGTATCGTATTACCCAGTTACTGAGTTGTGGAAGTCAGACAGGCAGTCGCTCCATGTAAAAAACAGGTATTCAGCTGCGTCCGGTTAGCCTGGAAGCCGACCCCAACAGTTACTAATCTAATCTAACTAGCTAGTTTTGTCCCACTGCAGGCCAAAGGCCTCCCTCTCCCTTTTCCACACAATTCTGTCCATTGCTAGTGTTGGCCAGTCCTTTCGGTGAGAGTCAAGCTGGAGTCGGTACGAGTTAGCTAGAGTCGGTAGGAGTTACTGTCATAGGTAAAATAATGTTTAGTATGTTGATCAAATTTTGAAACTCGGTTCTTCTAAAGCGGCCTCAACTCACTAACAACAACTAACTTAAAACTAGCCAGGTGACTAGTGTAAGAAGAAAGTGTTATTGGGTTAATCGAGAAACTTTCTTATTTCTTGTATTGTAGGGTTGAAGTTTCGAAATAGGCAGAAGTGCTAGAAAAAAGTCATGACTTAATAATATTATGTAGGTACAAAATTAAAAAATTCAAAAGTCATTTATTCAAACTAGGCTGAGAATCATCACTTTCCGAACGTCAAAATGACATGAGACAGTCCCCAAAAAACGCCCACCCTTCACCACTTCCTAGTGCCTTTAGCTGGGAAGAAGAAGTGGCGCAAACTCCCCAGCAGCACAGCTGTCTGTTCAAGTTAGAAAAATACATAACAATCCTATAAAATCACCTAGCTAACACTGGAACATTAGCCTAACTCTTGGCACAGTAGTTAGTACTTAAGTGCTGTAGACTTGGAAGTCTGCCAGACATTTAGGCGAGCTGGCACGACCCGGCCACTTTGTATCGAGTAGCCAATGGGGGGTTAACATGTATATCTAGATTCAAGCACGTGCTTCGAGCCAGTCTCTTGGGATCATTAGTTTTTAGGGTTACGTAGAAAAAGGGTTCCTTGACCCTTATAGTTTCGTCATGTCCGTCTGTCTGTCTGTCCGTGGTCTAGCTCCGAGATTCTTAGTACTAGAAAGCTGTAATTTGGCATGGGTATACATATTAATTACGCCGACAAAGTGGTATGATAAAATTATGAAAAACATTTTTTTAGGGTACCTCCCCTACACGTAAAGTGGTGATGTCTTTTTTCCTATCCCATGGTGTGAGGTATCATTGGAAAGGTCTTTCAAAAACATTGAGAGTATGTCAAGACTATTTTTGGATTCAAGGATCCGTTTGCGAAATATTAAGCTTTAAAGTGCAAATTTTTCTTAGAGTCAAGTGTCACCTCCCTGCCAGCTAAATGGTTAGTTTTGGATGTGTGAAAAAAATCAGAGCAGTAGTTTATATTACGAAATTAAAAGAAAAACTATCACAGCTAAGTAGGCTCTACAAGTTAACGAGTAATAATCGACCAACTTATATTTGCAGTTGCAAAAACATATTTTCCCATACATTCCGTATGGGAGTACATGTTTTTCAACTACAAAGTTAAGTTTGTTTTTGGGATAAATTCATCCCAACTACGGAACCCTTCATTGTACGTGGTCCAACACGCACTTGGCCGGTTTTAGAATATCAGCAGTTTAGAAACGGAAAAAGTTGGCTTTGGACACTGGATTGGATTATACCGTGATTTCTTAAGGTTGAAGGTTTTTAATCCCTGACGCAAAGACTGTCTGTCTGAGGAAACCAATTTTGTAGCAGTTTTTTTTAACTTTAACTTTTAAATCAAAATCGAACGGCTGAGCTACGTCACCGATACCACAGATGAATACAGATGGATGGGACATTTCGCATTTTTGGTATGAAGCTACAAGTAGGTACGCGGCGGGCTCGACTTGTCGAATTCAGTGAACGTAACGTAGTCAGAAGATATAAGAGTTACGCGATAGAAAGAGAGGCAACTTCTAGGTAAATATAACTGTCGGTAATCAGCGCTGTGCGATCTGAATTGCACCTTATTGTGTCGTGGAAAGAGTCGCTTTTTATTTAAATGATTTTGCAGAGTGACTCATCTGTTGTACTAATCTGTGCCGATACCTAATCACTTCAACTATTACAGCTGACAACACAAGAAGGCTTGATTATAATGTTTTCACGTAATACCAGTACCCTAATTGCGTAATACAAGATCAATCACAATTTGTTTCGATTTGAAACAGATCGCTAATCCTACTCGAGAAAGTTGGAAAAAAAAAACAATTTCGCGAAATTTGTTTCATTTTGACATTTCAACAACATTCATTGCGTTATTTACGTTGTTGAACAGATTTTTTATCTAACTTATGAAGCAATGGATTAGAAATCTGTTTCAAATCGTAACAAATTGTGATTGTGTTGTAATACGCAATTAGGGTACTGGTATTCATATTTTACAAAGCTTCTAAAACTGCTACATCTTATAACGACAAAATTGGCCAAATTCATTCGCTTCATATTTTTTTCATTCATAAATTCTTTACGATTCAATGATTCGATCAATGAAACTAATTACCTGGTTAATTTAATCAGCAAAATCATTGAAGCGATGTCATAGAAATTAATGATTCCCATCGATGATGATCATACAAAAACTTAACCTAATCATCGATCCGACAGATGATCAATCATTTATTATCTATGGTACACAGCTACTTAATTATGTAAACATACGTAAATTAATTAATGTCATCGCGCTAAGTGACAATGATGATGTCATTAATAAAACGGAACAAAAAACTTGCTTTATCAAGATGAACAATATCTGCTGGGGAGTTTGTTGCGCCACTTCTTCCCAGCTAAAGCACTAGGAAGTGATGAAGGGTGGGCGTTTTTGGGGGACTGTCTTTTGTAATTTTGACGTTCGAAAAGTGTTGATTTTCAGAATGACTTTTTAATTTTGAATTTTGAACTAAAAGTTGATTTACCTACACTACATGTTATTAATAAGTTTTCATAACAATTGAAGTTTTTTTTTTCGCTGTCGTTTTTGTTGGTTCTGCGGTCTGCCATTTGAGTAGGTAACACTAAAGTTTTGTTTACTGCTTTGTATGAATTAAAACCATAGAATAAAAAACTGGAAAAATACGAGTTGGACTCGCACACAGAAATCGCCGAAAAAATTCGTTTCTTCTATGGGTGTGTGGTATGGGTGGGTATGTCCCCTTTAATTATTAACTTTATTTATATTTTATTATTTGTTATTAGGTATAGCGGCAATAGAAATACACAATCTGTGAAATGTGAATTTCAATTGTCTACCTATTACGGTTCATGAGACACACAGACGGACGGACGGACAGCGGAGGCTTAGTAATAGGGTTTCGTTCGTCGTAGGGTTCGTCTTTCGGGTACGAAACTCTAATAAAAACAGTCTTTACTGTAGGTATATTCTTTTCTTACTTTGGAATCACTTCATGTTCCTACTATCTGCTTTTATTTAACAGTTCCTCAGAAGTAAAGTTAGGGTCTCAATGTCAAAAAGAATGGGAAATATATAAAAGCGCGTCAAACAAATATTTGTAACTTTAAACGATGAGGACCTACTATAAAATCTGTTGTTGTTTAAAGGCTCCCGCAGACAGGTGCGACGCGACTATAGTAGAACAATTTCTTTGAAAACTTCATGGAAATTGTTCTAACAGTATCACGTCGCACCGTCGTCGTCGCGTCGCACCTGTCTGCGGGAGCCTTTAAGCTAATATTGATTTTAGTTTCATTACACAACTGACGTAACCCTTCCGTGTCAAATCCCGCATGACATTAGATCCCCTCTTGGCAACAGGATACACGAATTAAGAGTGGAGAGCACGCTACAATTTGTCGAGGGGTTACTTCTAACGGCTATGAGAATCGGATATCAAATCGTGACCTATAATTATGCCAATATGACTGGATGCTCTTGTCAAAAGGAAGTTAACTCTAGTTTTGTAGTTTTATTTTTGTCTCGATCAAAATTGAAACGAATATCTATCTATAAATTGATAGGTACACACGGCTACACATCAAGCTATACATTTCCAGTTAACTAAACCTTTTTACAGTCCGTTCAACCGATTTTGACTTCTATTGCGATAGCGGCATGACAAATGACAGCTGTAGTAAACAGTTGGTTTGTAACCACTTTTTTTGCTTTTAATGCCATCCTTATGCTTACGGTATAGAAGTCAAAATCGGTTGGACGGACTGTAAAAAAGGTTTGTTTAAATGTCTAATCTTATTTCAAACGGAGTATAGTCTCTAGCCATGTGTACCTCTGTAGTCTGTAGCCATGTGTACATAGTCGGTACCAACTTATTAAGGCGACGATAACTGACTTTTAATGATTTAATACTGAAGATGATGAGAAAGTTGTGCATTGGTTTAATGTAAATAATCTTCTCCTGAACGAAAAAAAAACTAAACTCATTAAATTTTCAATGCCAAATGTCAGGCAGCTATCTACTAATGTTCAGGTTAATGGAACAGAGTTGGACCCTGTTGAGTCGACAGTTTTTCTTGGAATCACTATTGACGGTAAATTACAATGGGGCCCACACATAGAAAAATTGTCAGGAAGGCTAAGTTCTGCCGCCTATGCTGTTAAAAAAATTAGACAGATAACTGACGTGGATACAGCCAGAATTGTTTATTTTAGTTATTTTCATAGTCTTATGTCATATGGGATTCTTCTCTGGGGAACCTGTGCGGACATTAATACTATCTTTGTTCTACAGAAAAGGGCTGTTCGAGCCATTTACAACCTAGGTCCAAGAGATTCCCTTAGAGAAAAATTCAAAGAAATAAATATTCTGACTGTAGCCTCACAATATATTTTTGAAAACCTATTGTATGTACACAAAAATATATCAAATTTTAAGAAAATGTCCGATATTCATAGTTTAAATACCAGGAATAAACACAACCTTGCTGTACATCGCACACGTCTCCACAAAGTAGGCAACTCATTCATGGGTCAATGTATACGCTTTTACAACAAACTCCCCATTGACATTCGAAACTTACCCATTAAACGATTTAAAATCTGTATTAAAACCAAACTTTGTGAAAAAGGGTACTATACAATTTCAGATTATTTAGAAGATAAAAAAGCTTGGGATTGAACTGCTCGCTCTGCTAAACCTTGTGATAAAACCATAGAACTAGACATTTTAATTATTATGTAAAATCAACATATACCAGTTTTATAAACACGTTGACATTGTTGAAAATTATATTCAAAATGACATGATTACTTTGTAAAGTATTATATTATTTTAACTATTGTGAATGTGAGGACTATGTGGATATTAGTTTGTATATGATACTAGTTTTAGTGATGGTCTGGCAGTTTGAGTAGTTTTTGCGGCCTACCCAAATGTCCTTTCTTTGGTATTGCTCGTCGAGTTGAGCTCCTTAAGTTCTAAGTTGAGCTCCACGATTACTGACAAATGCTTGCACTGACTGGACAGGTCCACTCAAATCTGTGTGGTTCTTTCCTCAAAAGACCTTTTCAGACACTAATCTACATGGTCCTCATATGGCCTGACCAAGATTATGTCTGGACTTTAAAAGAGACTGCGACCTCTGAGTTTGTTTCGGCCTTTCTTCTCAGAGTAGTCAGATAGGAAAAGCCGAACTCATGTAGCTTATTTTTAATATTTTTTTATATGACGTGTAAAAGTGATTCCGATATCCTATTTACAGAATAAACAATTTCATTTCATTTCATTTCATTTCATTTCATTTCATCACGTTATCGCCGGCTGTCGCTGATAACCAACGCTGTAGTTTGTCTCCCGGTCACAGCATTATAGCAGTGTAATTATTAACGCATCAGCGATGGCCGTTTTGCATGGATATAACTTATATTTTCCTCAACTTGTATTTTTTAACCGACTTTAAAAAAGAGGAGGTTCTCAGTACGTCGGGATATTTTTTTATTTTTTTTATTTATGTTCCCTGATTACTCGAAGACGGCAGAACCGATTTGAAAAATTAGTTTTTTGTTTGAAAGGGTATACTTTCAAGTTGGTCCCATTGTCATTTGGTCACGATCACTCTCTCAAATATTATAATTATAATTCAAATATTATAGGGTATTTTTGATGAGCAGTTGACATTAGGCTATTGTAACTTAAATAAATTACAAACCAACCCACTATAAAGAGAAAAAAAACTTTTTTACAAAAAATACAACCGACTTCCAAACTACACAGTGAAAAATTACTTTAATTTCGGAAGTCGGTGTCAAAAAACTAAAATACTGATCCAAAGATACCGACTTCCGAAATTAAAGTTATTTTTCAGTTTGTAGTTTGGAAGTCGATTGTATTTTTTTGTGTTTGTGTTCTTTCATTGCGGCATGTTTATCGCAAACAAACATATTTTATTTCCGAATACCGATTTACTATTTCGTTTCGGTTACCGAAAATGCCTAAAACTTTCTCCATCGGTGCATTCTATAATTTCTAATTGAACTGTCAGAGCGTGGAACGTAAAATATATATTCAAAGTCGAACCCAAATGCATTCTATTAATAACATCGAATTCTTTCCTTTGTTCCAACTTTAGAACATAAACATACACTTGAAAGTTCAGAGCACTCCGATTAATTAATCCACTCGATTTAAAAGCTTGCACTCAAACGACACATAAAGCGTGGATGATTAATCGTACAGTACATACATACATTTAATCATACAAGTCCATACAACCCACGTGGCGGTTGTACTTCTTTGTGTGATACTTGTACTGCATGTAATTAGTACTTTCGTCCCACGGGGAGCGATGACCTAACAACTGATGGTTGAAATAAGAGATAATTATGTCAAGCATGACGATTGAGGATTTAATAATTATTAGTGATCGATGTTCAATATGGCGATGTTATTCTAGTAAGCTTATGAGGCGTATGTGTATGGTGTGTGGGACAGCCCTACGTAAAATAATAAGGACGTGCTATTGCTCACCGTTAAGTTACATATGATTGCTGAGTTTTTATTTATTTATTAATAGGTTAGCCTACAATTGTTTACACATATTTTTTTATGTGTACGATATACATTTATAAGTGCAACAATTACTTAAAGGCTAACACCACATGCACTATACCGTGTGATTTTTTTACCGTCTCGAAATTTTTACAAGCTGTTCTACCCATGAATATAAACAACTTTCACTATGGGAGCAACTCTGAAATCACGAAAAAAAATCAGCTGTTTGTACAAAAGTTCAATACCTACTTGACCAGCTGTATGAAACAGCAGATTTTTTTTTCGTGATTTCAGAGTTGCTCTCATAGTGAAAGTTGTTTATATTCATGGGTAGAACATCCTGTAAAAATTTAGAGACGATAAAAAAATCATCCGGTATGTTTGAATTTTACATTTATATTACTGCAATTAATTGTTAATAATCGCTGATTAAAATAATGTACAAAAACAAAGCATACATTCAGCAATACAACATACAAATCAAGAATCGAATTAAATTAATTTTAAAAAGAAAAAATATTATATAAATTGGTAATAGAGTGGCAGATAAATAAATAAAAATAAACTAAACTAAGATTAAATATTTGGTTTACATTAGATAATAAATTAAAAGATAATTAAAAATTAAATTACATTGAATTAAATAACGTTAAACAATTGTGTAAATGAATAAATTGCTAATTCAAATTATGCCTTAGTTGGATGAGTAGAATTTAATAATTAATTTACAAAATTTCGATCAGGATCACTACAGCTGTCTAGGATTTTGCATGAGTTCTGGATTGTAGAGACTACGTCGGACTAATGCCGGTGCTGACCAGCTGGAGTTACTGGGCGACTTGGAGCCAGGGCTGGCGATGAGTCGATGTAGATTGCTTTCTGTGCTGCACGCTTAGCATGACCACAATAGAAACGGGTTTTGTCGACGGAAGAATAGACAAAATGATAGATAAACAATCACAATTTGTCATTTTGTCTATTCTTCCGTCGACAAAACCCGTAGAAAACCCGTTTCTATGGTTCTCATGCTACGCAATGAGCTTGGCGCTTGAGGATGTTGAAGAATATAGTGTTTCGTCAAATCAAATGTTTCGCAAAGCAGCAGAAAATGTGGTAATAGTACAAGGTATAAGACATAGCGAGCATGCGATCATTGCAAGCAGTGATAGCCTAGGGGTGTGACCGTGCCTCAAAGAGATGTCAGCAGAATTGCCGGGGTCCGCTAGGGCCGATGCCTGCCGGGGTTGCGAATAAGGCCGAAAGGGACATCGTGGCCCCCCGGCAACATGGCAAATTGGCAACTGAAGGAACACGGGTGAGTTTTAGTCAGTAAGAGTCTAACACGCCCTCCCGCTCCACCCAGAACGGGAGAAGTTATTTGATAATGTCCCACCCAAAAAAAAAACGGGTGTGACCGTCAGACTGACAAGTCATAGGTCTCGATTTCGAACCCAAGGCACGCACCTCTGACTTTTTGGATTCATGTGCGTATGGTATGATTATCACTTGCTTCAAAAATGGTGAAGGAAAACATCGTGAGGAAACCTGAGAGATATTTCTCGACGGCATGTGAAGCCAAATCGGTAGCCCATGTGCGGCTTTAAAAACACTGACACCAGGTTAATCACTAACCACACGAGCACATACACACAGGATATTGCGATTCAATTAAGAGTAGCAGTGGCAGAGATTGTTGCAAAAAAAAATTACTAATAAATACTTCGTTACAAAAACTCATCAAGAACTTGAAATTGATAGCGCACATCTCATTATTCTACGATCCTTATTGGAAAATACCTTTTTAGAAGTAAAGTTTTTGAATTCTTTTTAATTAGCATTGATTACTGGCAAGTTAGGTTCGTGTTGAAGGTGTGTATTGGATAATAAATTAAGAGAAACAATGGTAGGAGCCTTGTTCTTTCTATATGGCCAGTGTTTCTTTTATTTTCTAGCGGATTATTGTGGCCTGAAGTAGAGGCAATGCCTACGCAAAATGCTACTTTTGCTTTTTAAACATAAGTAGGCCTTTTATGTAAAGAGGTTGTATTGATAGTGGATTTTTTTACAACTTTTTAAACAATCTTTGAATGTTCATGGATTCAGTCTTTGAGATTCTTCATTATCCAAAGTTATAAGATTATTTTTAGTTTCGGTAAGTACTTCTTCTTTCTGGCAAAAAATAGTAAGTGTACCTACTAAGATTTTTTTTAAATTTAATTTAGATCAAATTCCATTCTCCCTTTTTACTAGTTTGCTTAAAGAAGTAATAATAATATACATGTTATAATGTAAATATCGACATAGCTCACAGAATTAGCAAGCTGAAGTGGCAGTGGGCCGGCCATATCAGCCGTAGAACCGATGACCGTTGGGGTACACGTGTTCTTGAGTGGAGACCGCGAATTGGCAAACGTAAGGTAGAACGCCCTCAGGCTAGGTGGAGTGACGATCTTCGCAGGGTGGCTGGTAGCAGCTAGATGTGAGTTGCCGAGAATCGAGCTGAATGGCGTGCAATTGGAGAGGCCTATGTCCAGCAGTGGACTAGGTTGATGATGATGATGAATGTAAATATACGCATGAAAGAGTTTACGATGTTTGCAGTTAAAATGGCGACCAAAAAGATCGTTTGTTGAACCATAAAGCCCATTATTTTGAAAGGTCAATCACTTGTGGCATGTCATTGTCACCATGACAACATAATGAACCTCATTTTAACCTCTAAATTCTGTCGTAAAAACGAATATTTTAATTACATGGTGTTTGAAATTTGAAGTATTGTACTCGTAGCTCCACGAAATACGCTGGCTGGTTAGCCAGCGTACCTATTGTGTCATAGGCCCGTATTAATAAACGTTCCTCAGCCCAAGAGCTCCGTTCCAACGTTATCAGCCGAGTGAGACTCATAGGCTCATAGCATAGTATAAAGAGTTCAAGTAGGCTATCTCAGGCCCAATCCGCGATATAATTGCCTACCATACTTGCCTGTCTCAGGGTTGTCACTTTTAGCTAAATTTTAATTCAGTGCCTAGAAATTGGCAAGCGCCGGGAAGTTCTATTTTTTACTTATGTGTTGTCTGGGTTCCGGGTTTGTGAGGTCGGTTTTACCTGTTTGTATGAATGGCAAAGTTATATTTGCGGTTTTTGAAACAGTGCTATATCTCAAAAACTGCTAACTATATCTCCTTCAAACCAATTTTCGTTGAAAGTGTTTTTTGACATCTACAGCATATATTTTTATTAAATTTGTTACTCTCTTACTTTAAAAGTTAGAGGGGGGGGGGACGACACACATTTTACCACTTCGGAAGAGCTTATCTTTCAAACGATTGACTTTGAGCAAAAATTGTTTTGGAAACCTCAATGTCATTTTTAAAGACCTATCCATAGACACCCCAAAAAAAATTAGGACTTCCCCATACAAAACTTGCTGATCACGTGATCGATTTAGGTACTATGGGAAGTCTAATTTTTTTTCATATTTCAACCCATGTTTCTTGGGGAAAGTTGTTCAGTTCAGTAAAAGCTGTAGTTTCGTGCTTGCAACTGACCAAAAAAAAGGCCTTGTATTTATAGACTAAGAGCTTGTGTTTAAATTATTTGGTTAGTAAATTATTTTACTAGTCAGTTTATTAAAGCAAACATAAAATAATACAAACACATATTGAATCACACATTTATAACAAAATTACAAATTAGCTACAGAAAAATACTTTCTTCGGTTTCGACTATTACGAAATGCCTTGTTATTAAACTTTAATGTGTAATATATCCGCATCCTTATAAATAACTTTTGCAATTATGCTTTCCGAATCTTAATCGTCAATTAAGCGCAGCCACTGAAGGCGTCTGAAATGGAAAGCACATTTAATATACATTAGGTAGGTATCTATCATAAAAAGTTGAATAAAGTGACTAAAATATTATATTAAAAAAACATCGTATGACAACCTAAAAAAAATAACGCCCGTCTCTTGGACTATAATCAATTTTTGTTCTGTTGTTACGAATGGTTACGATTCGAACTTTGCTCTGTTTATCTGATTCACAATTCGCCAAATATTTGAAATTACGATTTTATAACTGTAAGTACTTAGTTACTTTACCATACCTACATTACTGAGAAATCGGCATGACTAGGTAAACGTAAACAAAGCATTAGCGGCATGTCAATTGAAAGATCAAAAGTAGGTACCTAATACATTTTAGTGGTAAAGTAGGCCTGCCTACTTCGTCTGTCTGATAGATAACTAATACAACAAAAAATAAGTAGGTATCTCATCATCAAGTAAAAATTATATGCTAGAATAAGTGACTTAGTTACCTTTTCTGTTCAGTAGGTAATCTGAACAGAGACAACTCTGGAATCGATGAATTATTTAGACACCCAAACGCACAGCAATAATTTCTCTTGCGATTATCACTCATTTTTCATACATTTAGCAGTGCCGAACAGCCGCGACGCGGAAACCTTGTGCGGCGTTAGCCCCGACTGGCGCACTCATAAACGGGCTTGATTTTGTTAAGTGTGCGTGCGGCGACGCATAGATACAAGCCGCGCACACATACAAGCCGCGCGCGGTGCGTTTCTATGAAGATAACCTACTTCCTCTCTTTATACTATGCTCATAGCACAGTAATTGTGCTAATGCTAAAATAAACCCGATGTTTTTGTACACGTTTGCATGGCTTAACTAACAAAGTAAGAAATGGTCAGCATAAATATTATAAATTGACCGACAAAGAGTTTATGAACTTTAATGAATCATGTTTTTATGAGAGTGTCAAGTTCAAATTCCAATGATAAGTTATGCTTAGGTGACATTTTCAAATGTTTACAAAATAAAGTTTGGGACACACCGGTCTGTCGGCTGCCGACAATCGATACGGTACTTGAAAACTGAGTAAAATATTTATTTACTTCCGCGTGTTTTGTTTACTCATATAATTTACGTCCGTGCCAACCTGAACCAATCTGCCAACCATTTGATATAACATGACATGCATAATCTTTTATGTAAAAGGTCTTATGTACTTGTTGTTTAAAACTTATTTTCAACACATTAAACCTTATCTAAAGAATTAACGTTATTCACAAAAAAACATAGACCGCTACCGGCCCAAGATACGTTATAAAAACTAACTTAATTCAAGTTAAATTATCAGGAAGAACAGTTATTACAAAAACACGATACTTACGTAAACTTTTGTTCAAACTACAGCCCTGGGAAAATAAGAAGGAAGTAAGAAATCAAAGAATTGAGAACAAAGAATTCGCGGTCACAAAACTGTAGGACTGCGGAGTATTACTTGGCCGTTGAACTCGCGAAATTCAACCAAACATTGTAAGAAAAATACTACATTTGAACGTAACAAGTCGCCTCACTATGCTCATTTATGTTTATTGCATCACTTTACATCTAAAGCCCCAACCGAAATAGACTTTTTAATTACTTATTATCACCGAAATTGCCTGTGTAGTATTTTGTTTTGAGTTTAGAGCGTTTTTGTTTTGTTTAAACATAATGCTGCACTGACAGATGTCATAGAAATGTCAAGCGAAAGAAATCCTCAATTCTATAACCGGCCAGTCATTAGCTTGGGTGACCCAAACATATTTAAAATTCGAATTGCGAAAATGACGTGTCATTTGGAGTCGTCGTATTCTTTAAAGAAGTTTACTGTTACCAAAATTGGGGTGTTTATTCACGTGTAAAGTTGTAAGAAATGATAGTAATTTTAAGGAAAGTAGAGTAATGCATCTGACTTGGCTCAAAGTAATTATTTTGATAACCATCTTTACGGAATCGTTTATGTTGTGCTTTCAGTAATTTGATACTTTCTGTCGTCATAAACACATTACAAAGATTGACAGATAAACGACTTCAAACATTTCTGAGGTCAAATGTGACAAAAAGAAATGTAAATAAAAACTTTAGAGACCGCTTCTTGCTACATTGCTGTTTCTCTATGACTAATTATGGCCATTAATTACAAAAACGGAGCAATTTTTGTAAAAGTAACACGAATCTTTGTTTCTTTTTCGAAAGCTTCCTGGAAATCGCTGGTATATTTTCAAAGTTATTATACGGGTGGGTAGTTCTTTTGTTTTAAAGATGGCCCATATGTTAACAAGTCGGTGTCGTCTGAAACGTAAGCTCGTCCAAATGCCAGTAAATTATTTGGACAAAATAAACAAATGTGTGTGGTCGGGTGCGAGACAGTTTTTTTTGTTTGAATTTTTGTCCCACGCAGAAAAGCACCATACGGGATAATTAAGCTGAGTGTGTTCCTTTCAAGCGTTTCAGTTTCAGGTTCGTTTAGCATGGAAGCATAATTAACACTGGCAATTATTTTACAAAAACAGTGTACGGTCGTTGACTCGAGATAAATATCCACTCTACCTAGCAGTTTACTTGGTGGAGAAGTGAATACCTACATATTTCTCTTTGGTTGTACGGTTTTGAACGTTGGTTGTAATTCTACGTCTTCCAAGGGTCAGTACTCAGTACCTACTAAGCACCCGACAAATTCCAGTTATGTCGGGAAAGCAGTAACAGTTAGTCCAGAAGCATTTGAAGATCGTTTTAATCAAATGTTTTTCTGTGTTTCTTTTTCGTTTTGTGTCACTGCTACAATAATGATTCTTTCATTTACCCCTTGTATATTCTAAAGTCCTAAACTATTTAAAAAGTAATAATAATAATAAATAATAATAGCGGAGCAACAAAAAAAGAAATTGTGTTTTAGTTAATTCGCCAGCGTGTAATAATTTTCAGGGTATAAATCTAATAGGTAATGATGCTTGTCCTCATTTAAAAGATAATTTCGGATAATTCGCTGTATTTCCGAAAGTCATTTTATTTGATGAAATTACGGAAAGTTTCAACTGTAAGGCTATTGCAGAAAAAATATGGCGAAATTATGTACTGGACTGTCATTAACTTTCTTTATAATGCCAATAATCATATCACACACGGAAAGTAGATTGTTAAAAATATAAGTGTACTTATATTCCATTTGAAATAAGATTAGACATTTAAACAAACCTTTTTTACAGTCCGTTCAACCGATTTTGACTTCTATACCGTAGGCATAAGGATGGCATTAAAAGCAAAAAAAGTGGTTACAATACCAGTGTTTACTGCAGCTGCCATTTGTCATGCCACTAACGCAATAGAAGTCAAAATCGGTTGAACAAACTGTAAAAAAGGTTTAGTTAAATGTCTAATGTTATTTCAAATGATGGAATTTTCAGGCCATATTTTTACCTTTCTAAATTAATAGTAATTAGAGACTTCTAAAGATAAATGGATCTCTAAATGCTCGAGTGATGAAGTCCCGTATAAGGCTTGATTGATTGCGCCGCTCATTAGCAAACTCGGCTGTCAGGCGAATTTTAGGGCAGCCGTTACGTTACAAATAGTTGGCATGACTGAAATTCTGATCTGATTCCGGGGACAGCCTTTGCTTGGGAAGCGTCGTTAAGAATCAGAATTTGTTTATTTTGTTTCATTCTTCTACATAAAGAATAAAAGAAAAGTAAAGATACAAGAAATAAAATTAATTGGCAACTGCCACGATTGCAATATAAAAAATAAAGAAGAAAAAAAACTCAAAAAAAAAAAAATTGTTTGCTGATTGTGCTGAACTGAGCCGTAATTGGCACATGAGAGGCACCGTGAGGGCTGTGCCAAATAAGGCCCAGTTCGCCAAATTGTCAGACAATTAACTACGCTGGTTTTCAACTACAAGTTACAGCAAATTAAATAATTATTTTAGTCATATTCCAGAAAAAAAACTAGGATTGAAAAATATTTCATTATTTCTAGGTGTTTTTAAAAATAATTGTTGCCCCAAGTCTTCAAGAGCTTCCAGGTCAGTCTTGGCCACTTAGGCCCGTATTACAGAACGTCACTCAATGCTCAAGCATTACTTAAAACTAATTTCAACCAATCAAATGGCTTGAATCTAGTTTTAAGTAATGCTTGAGTATTGAGTGACGTTCTGTAATACGGGCCTTAGGCCAGGATCTATAAACGTTACTTAGCACGTACTTAGACTCAGCGTTGTTCCTGTTACTGTCACACAACTGTCAAAGTCACGGGAACATGTCTAAATCAAACCATGTGCTAAGTAATGTTTGTAGATCGCGGCTTTATTTTGCAACGCCTTGCATAAAGCCGTTTAAATATAACAATAACTCCGAATGTAGATGGAAGTCATCCACATACAATTTGGTACTTCAACAAGGTTAATGTCAGTATCAAAACCTTGACACTTCGTACCGACCTTCAAATGTTAGATAATACGTAATGTAGTACGAATCTGTTTTATTATCATCACGATTATTTCCGTTGTGACAGGTTGTGTTGTATCTGTCTATGCAAACCTTGATCAGAATAATACTAGCTTATTACTGTCCCACTGCAGGGCAAACAATTAATTTGACAATTTAATATGACAATGTCCAAAAGTACCTATGAAGTTCATTAATGAAATGAATTTCACTGAAGATTATGGATTGTTCTGAATATATATATTAAAAAGCTCTCATTGTTTTCTGTTTTATAGTTTTAGTCGACGTTCGCATGGACGTCATACAATCGCGGTGGGATTTTATCGCGCACTGGATTTTCAACTCTTTGAGAATCCAACGCGCTGGGACGCACTCTCGTTCCAGTGCGTTGAACAAACACAGTGTTGGATTTTCAACTCTGCGCTAAGCAGGGCGTTGAAAATCAAGTGCACGAAAAAAAATCGCCGCGATTTTATTACGTCCGTGCGAACCTCGGCTTAGGGTATATTTATCTGTTGTAATGCCAATAAACGCATTTTTCTTTCTTGCTTTATTTTCTTTTTTCTCTCTTGGGAGTTTGGGACAATAATAGCACCTACATATAAATCCAAGTATCTATAGCAATTATTTCCTTTGAACCGATCTAGCCTGTCCCTCGGTGCCCGAGCGATGCCCTAAACCAAGGTCCGTACCTCACAGGGGTGCCCTTAGAGAGTTGTTTAGTTTATAAGTTTTATACCCTGACAGGATAGCCAGGTTAAGCAGCCGGTCATTATAGCGGGTGATGATGACTCCAGGCGGGGCCAATTGACGCTTGGCGAGCCGGCGCAGCAGTTGTCACGGAGTTCCATATCAGTCCATTAGTGAACTGTCACTTTACATCAAACGTGATCCCACCAATTAGCAACAGCTAATGATCGTGCAAGTTCGGCAGCACTCGGGTGCCATCGCACGTGGTTAGGAAACGTTTATCTTCGGCCTTCACGGCGCACGCGCACTAATCTCACAGCTTCCTGCTCCGGTTGTTACTCTTAATGAATACAACACTTTTTGCTAATATTTGCGGGAACTATTCATCTTTGTTGGGAAAGAAATATTTCAAGTTATTCCAATTAATTTGCCAATTAAGGTTGTTATTGTGGTTTGCTTGTTAGGGTTCCGTTGGACGTTTGATCGGCGATGTTAGGCTTTTCTTTGATGTGTTGACCTAGTGAGGTAAATGTTAGGTTATAGGTATGTGCTGATATTGGCAACAGCTAAAGGAAATAAAACGTTTCTAAAAGTATTCGATTGATGACATACATATGGACCACTTTTCGCTCTATCAACAGTGTTCTAGGAAAAATTTCGTTTGAGGTATTCGATGGAACTTTTATTTTGATTTTGACCCATCATTGTGACACTGATTTGAACATTAGGCCCGGGTCGACGACGCGTTGTGTTCCACGTGCGCCTCAAAGAGATGTCAGCAGAACTGACGGGGTCCGCTAGGGCCGATGCCTGCCGGGGTCGCGGGAAAGTCCGAAAGGGATACCGTGGCCCCTGGCAACATACAGGCAACTGAAGGAACACGGGTGGGTTTTAGTCAGTAAGAGACTGACACGCCTCCGCCCAGAGCGGGAGAAGTTATTTGATAATTTCCCAACCAAAAAAAAAAGGGTACAATGAAAAGCTTTTCCAGTTGTAAACGTCATCAACAATAAAATACAGAACTCTATAATGTAACACTATCTTTCAAGACAGTGTTGGCATATTTTTTCATCCTCATATCACTCGAAGCGTTAACATAGATCTTTGGATATTACGATACCGTAAGGTTTAGCCGACTTATGAAATTAGTCGTGAGCTCGTGATTATGTTTCATATCTAGATTTATTTATAACTACATCTTTGGTTTGCCGCTAACGACAAGTACAGTAATGTTAATAATATCATGCTTTTGCAAGAGGTTATGTCACTTTATGTTATTCGCTCACTGTCAAAATGGCGTAAGTAGTGGTTCACGTGGTTTTACAATCATTTGAGTCTAAACTATTATAAGAACTAAGAGTGGTGGTAGCCCAGAGGTAACTGCACTGCATTAGGAGTTGTAGGTCGTGGGTTCGAACTTAGACAGACGCTTTACTTATTGTAATTTATTTCTTCACCACTGCTCTCAAAACGGTGACGGAAAACATCGTCATGGCATGTCCTAGAACCAGAAAGAAATATTATTTATTGAGACCCGTACAGGAAATCACAAATTAAACTAAAACACATTCATTAAAACATAAATAAAATAAACAATAAAAACAAAGTAAAATTTAATCAAAACCAGAAAGTCCTGTAATGGCTAAAAGGCTCCTATCTCAACATAATGCAGCGACATTTAAAAATAAATTGGAAGTTGGTTTTGGTATTGGTAAATTCGAAGACATGTGACATAGAACCAATCCGCATTGGGCTGCGTGGTGGATTAGTTAAGGTCCATTCCCTCCCTGAAAAAAGTAAAAAAAAAGTAAAGCAATGCTCCATCTGAAACGAACCCCCCCAATCTCTTGCTGATCAAAAAGAGCTACACTACTTGTGAAGTTAAGTTGTGAATATGGTTTGTTTGAACAAATGAAACAGAACGAACTCTTATTAAGATCTTTAGCTTATTTGGACCTCAAACTACTCGGCATTTCGTATCTTTTAAATAATTATAAGCACCTAACACACGGCTACACATCAAGCTGTACATTTCTAGTTTATGCTGATCTGGCATTGTATAGGATTTCCGTACAATGCAAGGTTAGCTTATATTGGAAATGTATAGCTTGATGTGTAGCCGTGTGTACTATAAATATTTTAATTTATGGCGACGATAACCGACTTTTAATGATTTTATACTGAATATCACGTCTAAACGAGTAGTGTTAGTGATTTGGAAAAATATATGTTAAATTAGAGCGTTTTCTTAATAACTTAATTTATGAATATTTTAGATTATGTTTACATTACATAGTGAAATTAATTTGTAAAGTTATGTCTAACGCGGATAAAAAACTGAGAATCACGCAAAATCTATCAAGCGTATTTTTCTGAAACTTTCACCATTTTAAAGATAATTTAATAATAAAAAAATAATCTTTTAATATACGTATTTTATTAAAATACTTTTTGTTTTATGTATAATAAATTAATAATTCGTCTAACTTGGGACAGCGCTCCTTGATGGGCAAGTCCTATTACTGGCTGGACAAACGACGCGTTGCGTGAGCTCAGTACAGAACACGCAAGCTAACCACTCAAGGTCACTGGCAATATCTGCGTCTTAAGATTTAATAACTCTTACATTAATAATTGCGGAAATAGATTAATGAAACTAGACATTTTGTAATTTTACTAATGACGCCACATTTTCAATGTAACTTCAGTCGGATGACAACGCACCCCCCGATTCGTTAAAAGATAACACCATATTGCGAAAACCAATCAAGTCTGAAGCAGATGACGCAAACACTTCAAATTAACTGCATATTACCATTTTATCAGAAGGGTCTCACATCCGCGGAAAATTACTGGCCGATAAGAAAAAAAAATCATCAAGCAAATTTTATGCTAGTCGATAAAAAAAAATGGAAAAGTTTTACCAAAAATCTTCATCAGTGCTATATAGTTTGTGACGGATTTTGTTTTATAAAAAAATATATTTGATATTTTTGATCCTCATAATAAGCCCTTTCATTTGATATGTCACTCGGTACAGTTAGCAAAACTTTTTTGTTTAATATTCCAATTTGCCCCCGAAAAGTGACCCACATATTCAATTTTTTTTTATTTACGTTACTCGTCCGTGTTTTGGTCATATGTGTATCAAATTTAAACTAAATTGGTCCAGTAGATTCGAAGCAAATTGGCTATGACAGACAAACAGACAGCCAACCAGTTAGCCAGACAGATAGACAAACAGGTTCCGTTTTTTTCATTCGGACGTACGGAACCCTAAAAAGAGGAAAGTCATGGAAAAGTTTTATCGAAAATCCCTAACGCTGTAACCGATATATTTTTGAATACACGTGGTCTCTGCAGTCAAGCTAAAGGGTACTAATTACGAATACCGTTATAGTTCCTTGAATTCGATCACGGAAGCCCGCATGACGTTCATTTCTGGGTGTAGCTTCACCAGGAACTCCCAAGAGTTATAATTTTCTTCTGATTGTTTCGTATAAATGATGTTCTCAGAAGTAGGCATAATTTCTTTCAAGGTGCTTATTTGCATTTAAAGTTCAAATTTGATTTGAAGCTAATGTCTGATGGTTAAGGTCAGTAGCCAAATTTTAGGATAAATCGTCATGTCATCATTTTAAATGGGTTTGGAAAAAACAAAAGACGATCGCAAATTTTTTTGAAGTGAAATCTTCTTCAGGCGCGTTGGGCATTTTTGAGATGGGAACACCGCGACACTGTTACCGACACCTCATTTTTGTAAACGCGATTGTGCTCTTCATTTATACTACGTTACGGATCAATGTTCTGCGCAAGTATTTTTACTTTAAAGGTTTCGGAAGTATTTTTTTTTGTAAACGCGCTTGTGCTGTTTATTTAGATAAGGTTACGGACCAATGTTCTATACTAGTATTTTTCTTCTACCAAGGCGATCTTGTTCAAGTTTTCACTTCTGTCGGCACTCCCGGAGCGCCAGTGATTTTTTTTTTAGCTTGTGAGTTTTGGGTTAAGGTTCATCATCATCATAATTTTAGCTGAAAGACGTCCATTGCAGTACCTTTCAGCCCCATCGGGTATCTTTTCTATGAGCAGTGTGCCCTGCCCACTGCCACTTAAGTTTGGCAATTCTACGGGCTATGCTTTCTTTTTAGGTTCTTCTGCATATCTCTTCATTTCTTAGAATCGAGTTATTTTATGTTATTGTGAACAAGCCGATGACCTTCCTGATGGTAAGTGGTCATCGGACTCTCCACTTTTGGACATTTGAAATACTAGCAGAGGCATCTTAGATGCAACCCCAGACACGAATCTGAAATGTTTAAGGGCCTAAGCACACGGCGTTTTTTATACGCGTGTTCTAAACAACGCGCGTCGATTGCGCGTTTTCTGCCTTGAAAAATCAACACTATTTGTGTTTGCAGCGCGTAAAATAAACGTCGTGTGCATGGGCTTTAATGTGCCCAATATAATCTACAGGATTATCAAACAATTGAGTGTAACAGTAGGCCCTAGATCTAATTGTAAATCTACCAAAATATTATGAACGGGTTTTCATAAATCTCGGTTGCTCAACCGGCTATGCGGGCGTCGCGCAACCTCTTATCACCACTTTCACTGATATCAGCAGAAATTGTGAAATTTTCATGTCACCGTGTCGTAATACTACTAGGTAGGTACTAAGTACCTACGTGGACTGATTTATGCAGTGGGTACCTAGAAAAAAATATCTTCACGGGATTTTCCTGTATCGAGTGTTTGATGCTTGAACTATTGCGATGTTGTTTGTAGTATTCTACAATAATTAGTCATACTTATGTATGTACTTTAAGTGTAAAGTACCTACATAGATGTAAATGACACAGCCCCGGATCTAAGGGGGGCAAGTCAGCAACTTCAGGGGGCGACAAATTCAAGCGTAGCAGACAAGTGCACCACCCAGCACACAGCAACTTTGCAATAAATGAGACACGCAGCATACCTATTTATAATCTTTCTATTTTTTTCCTTTTTAGGGTTCCGTAGTAAACAAGGAACCCTTATAGTTTCGTCATGTCCGTCTGTCTGTCTGTCTGCGGTCTAGCTCCAAGACCCTTAGTACTAGAAAGCTGTAATTTGGCATAGGTATACATATTAATTACGTCGACAAAGTGGTAAAACAAAATTATGAAAAACATTTTTTTTAGGGTACCTCTCATACACGTAAAGTGGTGATGTTTATTTTTTTATTCTTTTACCCCATAGTGAGGGATATCATTGGAAAGGTCCTTTAAAAATATTGTGAGTTTGTACAAACCATTTTTGGATTCAGGGATTCGTTTGCAAAATATTAAGCTTTAAAATGCTCATTTTTGTTAGAGTCAAGTGCCCCCCCCTCTGCCAGTTAAATGGTTAGTTTTGGATGTGTGAAAAAAATCACAGCAGTAGTTTATATAACGAAATTAAAAGGAAAACTATCACAACTAAGTAGGCTTTACTAGTTATCGAGTAATAATCGACCAACTTAACTTTGCAGTTGCAAAAACATGTTTTCCTATACATTCCGTATGGGAGAACATGTTTATCAACTACAAAGTTAAGTTTGTTTTTGGGATAAATTCATCCCAACTACGGAACCCTTCATTGTGCGTGGTCCGACACGCACTTGGCCGGTTTTTACAACAGTATTGGCACTCCAGTTGATTTGGCGCATTATCGATCGATACAATTTGATTAATATGTTGCTGCCAAAAAATTTATTTTGAGAAAAAAATAATTTCACGATTTAACTTAGCGCATTCCTATAAAAGATTGGCGAGGGGCGGCAGACGACAGTTTTTGCCCCGCCTCAAAACAAATCTAGATCCGGGGCTGAAATGACATACTTCGATAATTATTGATCGAAGATGACATACGTTGATTTCAAGAAAATGAGAAAAGCTTGTTTAATAATGTCATCGATGCACAGGGTGGCTGGAAGGCTGAAAGGCTGTTCAAGCTTCTGATCATTAAATAAGCTACACTCAATGCTCATGTGATACTGTTAACTAATATCTATTAGGAGACTGTTAAGCTTCGTGCAGACTAGCGCGAAGCGACGCACAGTGAAATAAAAAAGACTGTCTTTTTTAGTTCAAAAATCTGCCTACACCACAATTTTTGACGTATCGCTGCCATTTTTTTTTTATACACTCCTGTTGTGCCACCGCCACTTTTCCAAAATCGAAAATTCGTTCAAAATCTTTTAAAAATCGGGAAATTAATAAAAAAAAATTGGGCCGTTTTTTTTTGTATCTGCCATTTTGATTCTTTATAAACAGACAATACATTCATAACCAGGGACCTGAAAAACCCCTGGAAACTGATTTTTGTTAAAAATATTTTTTTTAGAAATTGTTTTTTGCTTCATTTCCCTATTTTTTGAGGTTATGGTATTGACTTTTAAGGAAAAGTGGCAGTGACACAACAAAGTGTATTATCTCAGGAGTGTATAAACAAAATGGCAGCGATAAGTCAAAAATTGTGGTGTAGGCAGATTTTTGAAAAAAAAGGTAATTTTTTTCTACTGTGCGACCGACGGCGCGACGCGACTCTAACAATACAATTTCTAGGAAAACTTCATGGTAGAACATACCGGAGTCGCGTCGCGCCGTCGCGTCACGCTAGTCTGCACGAGGCTTTACCCTACCGACCACTGATAAATTTATGAACATTGTAGCACTACAACTTTGTAAGATTCTTATAATAATTAGGCGGTAAATCATTCCTTTGTACTGAATGGACACATCGTAAATCAAGCTACAAATATGAAATCATTTATTCAAATCAGATTCCTCCGAGTTTACGAATTAGCAAAATACGAATGTCATCAAAATGTCTACAGAAAAACGCACTTAAAATGTAATCAGAACGTAATAGACTACGCTAGGTTTTACAAATGGATTTTTTTTTGGTTACTGCAATCACAGCGGGAAGATCATAAGTAGAAATGTAATACTTAAGTAATATTTATTTGCTGCTTTTTAATAGCAGCTCTTCGCGGGCAATCGTCGCCGTCGGTGCCACAGTTGATCTTAGAAAAAAAAACCTTTGAAACAGTTTTTTTTTTGTAAATCTTTTCTTTATATTATTGTAAATATTAACGTGTAAAGTACATTCATAAAATAAAACACAATATCCTAACCCAACTAAAACTATTAACACACTAAAATGTAGCGGCCAAAAATTCCTCCGCATCGCTGTCGAATGGAAAATCCAGTGCGCGATGAAATCTCGCCGCGATATTTTTACGTCCGTGCGAACCTGGGCTTACATTTCCTTTTAATATGACCGTGTTAGATTTCAGTCAGCAAACTGTCACACACAAGTGAAGGTACCTACCTAGTATTTTGGAAGTGGTATTATTTTATCGATGATTTTGTCATGAATTCATTAAACGTACTGTACACCGCTGATCGTCTAACAGTTTTTTGTAAGGGAAGCAACTAAAACAAAACTATTCAGACGATACAGAACAGTACTCTAATTGCGTAACTTATTTTCGTAAACAATTTTGGTAAATTTGTTTCATTTTGACAGTTCAACAACATTCATTGCGTTATTTACGTTGTTGAGCCGATTTTTTTCTCCAACTTATGAAGCAATAAATTAGCAATCTGTTTCAAATCGAAACAGATTGTGATTGTGTTGTATTACGCAATTAGGGTACTGGGGGCCTAAAACGGTTGCTTTGGATATGCATCACACAAACTGACAATTCATAATATTATCTGCGTTCAAATTCATTTTACGCAATTGAAATAACATTTAAACTATAAAAATAAAAAATAAAAATCTCAATTGAAAAATTATTCGGTAAAATTACGGTCTTAATTTTTTCATGCGGCATTATATATGATTCAGCTAAAATATGTGTCAAAATAGAGGAATTGCTGGGAATTCAGAAAATGAATTGCTTTTAGAGGAATTGCTTAATGTGGCCGTTTTAGACCCGCAGTTGCAATTTGTCCATAATTCACTATAAAACTATAAAATAGTTATGTAGTTGAAATTCCGGGTGACTGAACCTCACCCTGTGCTTTAAAAACCAATTATGCATATTTCATTCATTAACTAAAAGGTTTTAGAAAAAAAAAAAAAACCAATCGCAAGGGTATAATTTTATAGTTCATCAATTGCGCGGCGCTATGCTTCGTTTGAACGACTTACACCTTTCACCTGTGGTCAAGCGTAGTAGGCAAGTAGCATTATACTAAATAGCCGTTTGCTTGCCTCATTAATGACGGCATACTTTCTCAAAGCACTTCCTTTAGTATGATTTGTTTTGATATTTGCTGATGGTGGTCAGTTGCCTACTTGCTAAATGTCGGCGAAGTAACTTTTTACAAGTTCGTGTTCAATTTATTTTTGCAATTTTATTGCTTTATGGAGATGAAAGTTAATTTCGAATTTTTGGTGTTATTGTAAAAGGAGAGCGCTACTTCCTTTCAGTCTCCTACTTTCCTAAATTCAATTAGAACCTTGTATAAAAAGGTAGTTAGTAAATTGGTTCTGACATAGCTTAATTTATTCTTATTCTTTATCAGTTGTTACAATAGTGGTAATTCCAAAGTTTTTATTCGTGTACATTTTACTTCGTGTTGGTGTAAGTCCCTAAGTCCGCACGGGTCGATCCATCAGGTTAAGCTACGCTTTCCGGGGTAGGTCTATGGATGGGTGACCATCTTTACATACCGAGACTCCTCCGTGCCTCGGGAAGCATGTTTAGCCGTTGGTCCCGACTGTCATTCGTGGATCTTTGACCGTTGTTACGGGTCGTACAGACTTTCGGGCAAAAAAATTTGGATTAGGAAGGATTTCAATATCAGACTCCATCATATTTGAATGAAATGGCATCGATTGCTAAAAACATTCTTCTTTTACTCAAAATAACATTCAATATAACATTATTTTAATAAGTAAGTAAACAAAAAATTGGGGTTAACACGTGAAATATGAATACATCCATAATGAATTTATCTTTGATGTAACGGACGATGTTACACATGGATGTTACAAGATTATACACAAGTTACGAGTCAGGTGTTATGGAAACCAGAGCAAAAAGTTCCCAGATTACTCCATGTAACTACTGCGTATCATTTGAATTGTAAATATGTTATTATGTGTGAGTAACTAGAGAACCGCCAATTAGTTATGTCAATGTGTAATGAAATGCTTTGTTGGTTGTTTTGTTTGTTCATGAAGATCAGCGATACTAGCTATTGAAATGTAATTTGCTTTGTATGTAGATTATAAGAAGTGCTGCTTTTTAATAGGTGTATATTTTTTATGGAGCATTTAAGCGTTTAAATTTAAAGGTGCCTTCTTGCTTTCTATCTCATACAGTCACACTGCATGAAATTAAAGACTTATTTAATAAAATTTATTCAAGTATAAAGTAAAGTAAAATTATGATTTACATTAATTACAATCGAGGAAAATTTAATTCTAACTGTAACTAGACTAGCCTGATCTAGATTTATGAAAACCTGTTTCAATTGGATCTAACATTGCATTAACTAAAAACCTCGGTTATTGGGCCTTACATGGAACTAATAGAAATGAATAAACTAATATTCATTTCTATTGGTTCCATTTAAGTTCGCGAGCGAAGTCACAGCATAAGATAATTAACGTAAGTTTTGTAAACAAAGTACTAAAGACGACACGCAGTGTATTACATACTCTAATTTGTAATTATCTAAGCTTTTTGTGCTCCTTCAATTTTAATGGAAAGTGGCACGGTCGAGTAACGCAAGCAAGTGGACTTGCTCAACTAAAAAAACATTGTTGTGCTAGTAAAATTGAAATGATTAAATTAGTCTTTCTAGGACAGTGCATAAAAGGAGGAAATATTAATTAGTTCTTTTTGTTTGTTTTTTTTTGTCTGGGTAGTTAAGTAAGTATTGGATTAGTGTTGCGTGGGCTAGAATTCTAGATAAAAGATTAAGGCTAATCAAACTATGTACTTATTTATGTTTGTAATTAGGATTCTGGCAGGTCTGTTTTCCTTTCTCTACAAATGTATTACACTTACGTCCTCCCACACTCAGACTACAGTCTTCAACTTTTGATACTTGATTGAAGCTGACATTTGATTATTTATATTATATCTTGACAGTTCGTGCTGCAAAAGAACTAAAACAAACAGTACCCTAATTGCGTAATACCCGATCAATCACAATTTGTTTGGATTTAAAATAGATTGCTAATCCATTGCTTCATAAGATGAAAAAAAAAAATCTGCTCAACAACGTAAATAACGCAATGAATGTTGTTGAACTGTCAAAATTAAACAAATTAGTCATAATCGTTTACGAAAATAAGTTACGCAATTAGGGTACAGGTCAACTTCATTATGCTGGTGTACGTGACAGCAACGTTTGACACTCGCGCCACGTCATTGTGCTTTTCTAGTGTGTGCATTTAGCGGCCAACAGTTGGACGCTAGCTTTTTCAACGAATTCACACATTTGACTGTCTATCTACTAATCATATTTATATCTTTAAAGCTAATCAAACCAGGGTAGTGTAGGTAGATGTCTACTTACTTACTTATTTGATTTCGTAATTAAATATTTCTCAGCAGTTTCCTTTTCTCTGGCCTCTTAAGCTACATATTAACGCTTATGTTACTAATAAACTTTTACTAACGGTCAGAGAAACACCTACGTATAAAACAGGTACGGTACATGTAATAAATCAATCTGCCTAGCTTTTTCCCTGTTAAGTTGGGGTCGGCTTCCAGTCTAACTGGATCAAGCTGAATGTATTTTACATGGAAAATATATTTTACATGGAGCGACTGCCTATCTGACCTCCAAAACTCAGTAACGAACTGTCAAAGATCCACGAATGACGTGACGTGACGTGCTTTCCGAGGTACGGAGGAGTCTATACTCCATTTGAAATAAGAATAGACATTTAACTAAACCTTTTTTACAGTTCGTTCAACCGATTTTGACTTCTATTGCGTTGGTGGCATGACAAATGGCAGCTGCAGTAAACACTTGGTACTGTAACCACTTTTTTGCTTTTAATGCCATCCTTATGCCTACGGTATAGAGGTCAGAATCGGTTAAGTGGACTGTAAAAAAGATTTGTTTAAATGTCTAATCTTATTTCAAATGGAATATAGGTATGTAAAGATGGTCACCTATCGTTGTTATTACTTAGCTACGAGCTCCTCTAACAAATACGGTACATCTAACAAAAGCGCACAAATCTTTGTACCTATTATCAACAACAAAACTGTATTTGCCAACAATTCCATAATATTAACTTTATAATTGCCACAAACTATCGGAAATAAAAGGTGCACGCCAAACGTACGGCACGTTTGTTAACAATCATGTGATTCTGGGAAGCATCCTTTGTCAACAGTGTGTCCGGGGCATTACGTCCGGTATTTGCCCCGTCCTGTGTGTGGTCACGAATTGCATAGGATAATAGAAACGGTCAATAAGGTATTTACATTTTACTACGAGTAATTAATTATTTATCAGTTTTATTATAGGAAGAATGTTACAAAGTGTCATCTTTGTTGTTATTAGAGGACTTATAGAAAGGGTGCTTACCTCAAGGATGTAACACATTAAATTATTATATAGTGGGCTTATTAAAATGCCAATTTTGCAAGCATGCATCTACTACAAATTGTAACAGCGAATAGAGATGGATTGTAATAGGTTAAGCACTATATGTGTTATCATTATCACTGTTACACAAAAATAACAGATCCAAATATCTGTTATTAAAAAATAATTAAATATTTTACTGAATCTATGTTTGTTAACATAGATTCAGTAAAATAGTTAAAAAAATTACAAGCACGCTATGTTATACCAGAAGGCGTACAAAATTAATTATTCATGGGTGTCATTAATACTAAAAATTTATAACATAATTACATACTTGAATCAAAAGATATTATTAGATGATTTTTTCAAAAATAAAAATATAAGTTTACTACGTCAATATTTAAATAAAGTTCAGCTCTATATAAGTCGCAAATATTGCCAATTTGCGCACACTTATCCAATGGAAGCTTTGTCATTTTGTATCGACATATTTACATAAATATAGGATTGGAATAAGCTTGATCGTTACAAAATTCGTATTCATATTTTCGTTCAAATTTAGACTTATTTAGCATAAATATAGTCAACTAGCTGATACCTGCGACTTCGTATGTAATGATATTATAATAAAAAGACAGATAGGTTACCTACTCAACATTCGATTTTGAAAAACGGCACAGTGGTGCCGATTCCCTTGTTCACAAACTAAACTAAATTTAAGTTCAGTGCATCTTTTTCTTTCTATTTCATTAAGAAAAGGACAGAAGATAAATTTTAGTTTAGTCCTGTCAAATTAATCAGCGCCTGTCAGTCGCCATACAAGTTTAGACGTGATTAAAAACTTGCCAACTAAAATTACGTCAATTTACGTCAAGCGCTGATTAATTTGGATTTAGGAATTCGTTTTCGAAATATTAAGCTTTAAAGTGCTAATTTTTGTTAGTGTCAAGTGTCCCCCCCGCCTGCAAGCTTAATGGTTGGTTTTGGGTATATGAAAAAATTCACGGCAGTAGCAAATATAACGAAATTAAAAGGAAAACTATCACAGCTAAGTAGGTTTTACAAGTTAACGAGTAATAATCGACCAACTTACATTTTCGGTTGAAAAAACATGTTCTACCATACAGAATATATGGGAAAACATGTTTTTCAACTACAAAGTTAAGTTTGTTCTTGGGATAAATTCATCCCAACTACGGAACCCTTCATTGTGCGTGGTCCGACACGCACTTGGCCGTTTTTACTTATAATATCATTATTCGTATGCGTAATACAGTGTAGTATTCTCTTCAATTATTTTAGTTTCTATTTAAAATCTTTATTTTCTGTCGATTAGTACTAACACAGAGAAAATCCGAATTTGTAATTGTCAAAATGTAATTGTTAACTTGAGAGCCCTGACACCCGTAACACAAGTTTAATCATAGCTTGGTTGGGTGTTAGAGGTTTAGAACTCTGTATTAATTTACAATTTAGATGAAAAAATTAATTATGTTAGGTATACCAAGTCATCATCATCATCATCATCAGCCTATAATGTTCCCACTGCTGGGACACAGGCCTCCTCTCTGTGAGAGGGAGTGGGCCGTAATCCACCACGCGGGCCCAGTGCGGGTTGGTAGATGTCACATGTCATCGAATTTTCGGTTCTAGGACATGCCGGTTTCCTCACGATGTTTTCCTTCACCGTTTTGAGAGCAGTGGTGATGAAATAATTTACACAAAGTAAAGCGCCTGTCTGGGTTCGAACCCACGACCTACAACTCGTAAGTCGCGGCCGTTACCACTGGGCCACCACTGCTCTCAGGTATACCAAGTAGTAAATGTAAATTGTAAATAAAGCAATTTTATTATTTTATTTTGTGTTTCATAATTTTTAATACAAATATCCAGGTTAAAGGGTAGCAAATGTCCTCTTCCAGGCCCCAGACCCCCGGCCACCTATCTGTCAAATTTCATAACGATCGGTTCAGTGGTTTAGGCGTGAAAAGATAACAAACAGACAGATAGAGTTACTTTTGCTTATTTAATCATTAGTTTGGAAAGTATGGATATCTTAGATCAGTCAATAAATGATTTAGTATAAGTAGGTAGTAATTTAAGTCAAAAGATGAGACAAAAACAGACTATAAATACAAATAAATAAAAATTGAAGTTTGTTTGTAATGAAAATAACAGCTATTTACTAAATGCTTATGAAAGCATATACGGTACTTATTTTTTTTTTTTAAATAACATTTTTTAAAGTCTGTCACTCGTTTTGATTGTTCCGGAAAATCTCCGAAACGGCTGGACCGATTTTGACGGGACTTTCACTGGCAGATAGCTGATGTTTTAAAGAGTAACTTACTTTTATTTTAGAAAAAGAATTAAGGTCCACGTGGGCGAAACCGCGGGCTGCAGCTGGTGTGATAAATAAAAGTAAAAGAAGTACCTACTTAGGTTAAACTCAATAATGATAAGCAAAGTATTTACTCTATCCTCTATCCGTGCATCGCCACACAGGATCAATTAATGTTTACATGTAAATTAATGTAAACAGCGCAATCCATCAACCCAGGTGCGGCACGTCTGCTTACTAAGTAGTAAGTAATGTAACATGTTACAACTACATTACATGGGTTTACACGTTCACACGTGGCACCTGCTGGTTTACACGTTTGTGAGTTTTACTACACGACTTGACGTTTGTAAAGTAGGTTGGAAATGTAGGAACTTGTGTTTTGTAATAACGAATGTAAACTTGTGACGTTTACCCAAATGAGTTTATTAAAAGCTGAGAAATGAGTCGGACTCGCACACGAAGGGTTTTCCGTACCACCGTACATTATTTAGCAACTAGCTGCGCCTCGCGTTTTCACCCGCATGAGTCTCGATTCCGTGGGAATATCGGGATAAAAAGTATTGTATGTGTTGATCCAGGTTATAAACTATCCCCTAACCGCCGCAGGAGGAGACGCCCGGGGCGGGAATCGCGAGCCGATTTCCGGCCATCGCAGGCGCGGGCTTGCGGACGGTGAGCAATGGGTAGAGATGGGTAGTGGGTTAAAACCCATTCTTCCCATTTGGGTTAAAACTGGGTGATTTGGGTTTTAACCCGGTTTTAACCCATTTTCACCCGTTTTACTGGGTGAAAATGGGTATTGTTAATTATATAATAGTGGGAAGGAGAGTTCACTACTAGCTCGTCAAAAATAAAAGCCTGAATATAAAATCAGATACATTTATTATTTATTTGAATAATTACAACAGATCAGTAGGTCGTCAATCAATCATCATCATCACTTGAATCGGAAATACGGTTACAGTCAAAAAATTGAAAATTGTTGATGCCGGACGTAGATGGTTCAGGGCTATTTGTACGTGGTGGCGTGGTTTGCATATTATATCTCTGGGATTCCAGATGTGTTGATGGTGAATCAGGCACGCAGTCTTCAGTGTCATCATCCACGTGCTTGTGCAACAAATTCCAATTGTATGTTACATATGTTAGTTTTGCTGCCCTTTCCGTAGTGAGTCTATTTCTTTTTTTACTGTGTATGTTACTATGAGCACTAAAAGACCGCTCTACAGCAGCAGAAGTGCATGGTGCTGTAAGAATACGGACAGCGACTTTGCTCAATGCAGTAGATCCACATATTCCTTTCCACCAGATTGATGCGCTTACATCGTTGATGTTAGCCCACAGAAATCTTCGACTCCAAAAACCATCTCTTGCTCTATAAGATGCCAAGTTTGTCATGACATTTAATCCGATACTTTGTCCTACTTCGCATATGTACTCCATAGCGTCGACTTCTTGACTTTCGTCAAGTTCAGATCCTTGGTCTGTGGGGTCTAAAAAGTACGCTGCAAAGTGAATCGGTTTCAAACACATTTTGATTCTTTGGTCGACATTCATTAATATTTCATCTTTTTTGTCGTTTTCTATTATTGTGACATCCGGTAAACTAAAAAGTAACTTCGATTTCATATTTTTTAATGTCAAAAATACCTTATGAATATTTTTTTCATTTCCTTCTAATTGAAATATTGCATCAGAAATAGGTTCCATAATAAGTTTGCATTGCCGCATAATTTTCCAAAAATTGTCGTCCAACAGCGCTGATTTTTCTTCCGCAGGTAAAAGTGTTGCTTTTTCATGAACAGCTAAGGTCTGCAAGGCTACCTTAGTGTTTTCGATACTTTTAAAGCTGGTGTAATAACTGCCCCATCGGGTATCGCATGGCAACTTCAAAGTTTCACCAGCATTTTTTTCCTTTACAATTTTTGCTAGTAAATATGTTAAAACTTGACTTTTTTTTATAGTTTTGACCATGTTAATTGCCATATTCTTACAAGCATTTATAACATCAATTCTGATAATATTTTTGCAAAGCAAATTTAAAGTGTGAGCAGCACAGTTTATATATGTTATGCTTTGGATGAACGTCTTTTACGAGACGAAAAGCTTTCTGCATATTACTTGCATTATCTCCTATCATCGTAGCAAACTTATTTGTTCCATACTCAGATAATACATTTAAAATTTGTTCACATATGTAATCACTAGTATGACGATTTTCTGCCGTCGCAATACTTTTAATAAATACAGGTTCTGGTTTTGATATTATTATATTAATTATTCCTTCATTCCTACAATTTGACCAACCATCTAGCATTAAGTGCAAACATGTTTGCGATTTCATGTTTTCTTTTAATTCGTGATGCATTTCTCTATATGTTTTGTCCAAAATGGTTGTAGAAATAGTTTTTCTGGTAGGCAATTTGTACAATGGCTGGAGTTCATTGAAAAAATTTATCCAGAGGGGGTGTTCTACTATTGAAAGGGGTGTTCCCGATACATAAACAGCCTTAGCTAATAATGAATGTAAATGTTCTTTATTTACATTCGTTGTCAGACTCACTGAAGATGCACTGCCCTCAATCGACAAACTTAATTCAGACTCAGGTCTCTCATTTTCTTTATCCCTAGGTTGCAATATCGTGTTTCGGACCGCAGATACTGACGAACTATGCGATATATTGGTCCTCAACTGCTGTTTGCAGTTTTCAGGGCAATGAGGACATTTTTGTAAATGTCTAGCCATTTTTTGCAGATTGGCTACTTTGTATTTTGTTTCACAATACTTGCATGTAGCCGATTTGTTCTCACTTTCTCGAAAATGTTTCCATATCTGTTGGTTTTTTGGTCTCACCATGTTGCCCTAAAATAAGGAAGTTTAATAAGTTATTTATGTAAGGGTTTGGTAGACGGACATTACATATGGGTACATTACGTAAGTAAAGTCCATTTCATTTCAATTGTATTTTGTGTGATACGGATTTTTTTTGTCTACCAACTAAATTTAGTTTCTCATGCAACTGACAGGCAATGTAGGTACTAAAAGCACTTATTAACTCTTTTTAACTCTATTTCTCGTTATACTATAACATAAATTACGTAACGTTGGACTATCAATATCATAGCGCTAACAAAATGATTGAATAGTACATGTGTCTTTAATTTTAAATCAAGTGGACACTTACAAGTACTCTACTTTAAGCTTTTTAAATCTAAATGATGCCAAATTAGTAAATAGATACCGTGCGAAGCCGGAGCGGCAAGTAGCAAATAATACATTAAAACTAAAATATTACATCGTTACTACTTACTACCACTTGAAGTACAAGAATAAAACAAATTACTGTAATATAGAATACATTCTTTTAGAATAAATTAAGGTTAGTAAACAATAATATTTCTTTTACTTACCGTAGATTCTTTTCTCGTGTTGATAAATCCAGTGCTTAAGCAAATCGTAGTCAATGTGTTCAAGCCAAGGTCATTCAGGTAAAAGCAGGATCAGATCTCAATATAACAGTTCGGGGTCGTAGGTACTTAAGTAAAAACACAAAATTCACTCAAAACGCGCGCACTCTAACCAGCGAGGTAAACTCGAGTGAGGGTTTGAGCGGGGAAAAGGGCGCGGGAGCTACCAGCGCGCGGTCCCTTCCCCCTCCCTCTCAGTCCTGCCACCCCGCGCACCTACCGTGGCGTGCTACATGTTTAAATATAATTTTTTTTAATATTTTGTTTTCACCCGGCCAAAACACCCAGTGGGTGGAATAAAACTGGTGATAACTGGGTTTTAACCCACTAGTAGGTTTTAACCCGGGTGGTTACCCATCTCTAGCAATGGGTAGCTCGCCGTCCGATAAGGACCAGGCCCGGGTCGACGGCGCGTTGTGTTCCACGCGCGCCTCAAAGAGATGTCAGCAGAATTGACGGGATCCGCCAGGGCATTGGCCCTAGCGGACCCCGGCAATAGTGCAACCGAAGGAACACGGGTGGGTTTTAGTCAGTAAGAGTCTGACACGCCCGCCCTCCTGCTCCACCCGGAGTGGGAGAAGTTATTTGATAATTTCCCACCCAAAAAAAAAAGATTATAAACTATCTGTGTGCCAAATTTCATCCAAATCCGTTCAGTACTTTTTGCGTGAAAGAGTAACAAACATATAATATTATATTAGGTATAAGTAGGATTTATTAAATAAATTAAAATACTAAACGAAGAATATTACTATTTCTCAGCTTCTTTTGTTTGCCGAGACTTATGAGCTTTTGTAAACGATGTTTAACAATTGTATTTTAGATATGAATTGTTGTGGTGAATGATCATTATAATTGAGGAGGTTAGGAACAAAAAGTGACATTTACGTATTTTGCTCCATTCGGTTTTTTTTTTTAATCGGCTCAAAATGTTAAATTCTATCTGTAACTCCCAAGATTTTGTTCAAAAAGTGACTATACTCCATAGGTTTAGGTAGTTAAAAAAAGGTAAACAAATCGTAAAAAGGGTTTTTATAGATGACACTTTCTTGTTTAAAAATACGATTAAACCAAATTAAATTTATGTTAGTGTTTTACTATAGTTTCCTCTTTTATTATGTATGTTATACTTTATCGTTTATTCTTAAACTACTTTTCGTAGATGTAACTGCTTGCACACAATTTTTTTTGTTACATTTATAATATTTTATAATCTGTCTATTATAAAGAGCCCAATTTCTAAACGTCAACGAAATATAACGTTGCTAAATTGAAGAGTTCAACTGTGACGTAGCATAACAACTGAAGTGACAAGTATTACGTTTAGTAGGTTACTTGACAGCTGTCTCGTCACGTGGTTTTTTTGTTTACCTTTATTTAACTACCTAAACCTATGGAGTATAGTTTCATAGAAAAATCGATCTAACCTGCTGCTTCCGGAACAAAAAGTTACATTTTTATTCAGTCACAGTAATTATTAAGACTTGAATTCAAAAAGTGACATACAGTAGACTCTCGATAAGTGTAGGTACACGATTGGGGCTGAAACATGAGTAGATTCTTATAAATGTATTTTTATTTTATTTTCATACTGAATGTTTCATAAGGTAACATTTTTAGACAGTGAGTTTCAAAAGGTGACATTTTACAAAATTTACAAGCTATTGGATCAAAGGGTGTCATTTGACATGTATTTTTTTTTCCAAATTTCAAAACCAGCAAGATAACCTTATAATACTTTAAATTTTATACAATAATTGACACATAAATGATTAATAAAAAATAATAAAAATTGCTTAGATCAACTTGAATATTTATTTTCTCAATTTACTCAAAAAGTTAAAAACTGTAAATGACACTTTTTGTTCCTAACCTCCTCAATTATTATTCATTTCTGCCTTATTCAGACGTTTTCTTTCATAAATCTAAAACGTTGTCCTCTGTAAAAGTAAAATTAATGCAATATTTATACCGATCAGTGCATTATTACTTTTATCCTTATTTTAGTTCAAAACATCTTGAAACATAGCAAAATTTTATTTATTTTCCTCGTATTTCTAGTAAATAAATTAAGATTCTGTTGCCGTACATTGCGACAATGTTTCGCGTCCCATTTATGTACAGTCGCGAGCAGATTTATGTAACACGTTTATTATTTATAGCTTGGTTTATTTGTATGGTGTCCTTTAGAACTCCCTTATAAGGAAGTTAAAAGGATTTAGTATGTATGTGTCGCAGTTTGTGAAACTTAGAATGTCTATAGGGATGGTGTTGTGAAATTGAGGGCATTTATAATAAAGCTTTTATGTTTTTGCATGTTTACATTTTCAGTTATGTAAACTACTTACTTCCATAATTATTATGCATGAACATAAACAAGGCAAAAAGAGTGTATAAGGAACGAGGTGACGTGAGTTTATGTATGTATGTATAATTATGATTTATGGGTCGCCGCACACGGGCTTCACGCCACAGCCACAAACGCCGCCACGAGAAGCTAGAAGCGGCTACAACGGTAGCTGAGGCGCGCGACAGTCACTTGTGGCCGGTGGTCGACACTTGCGGTCGGTGACTGCTACTTTTTTTTTAACCCATGCATGCAGTGTCATAATGGACTCAGACGAAGAAGGTTTAATTACGCTGCTTCTGATAAAAAAACGTCGTCGTAGAAGACGAAACCAAACAAACAGGTTGACTGAGGTAAGGGAGAGAGGGGTGGGGAATCGCGCGAGTGGCGTGTGGCGGCGTTTGGTGTCGGCGTTTAGTGGCCGGTGCGGGCCACAAGAAGCGAGCAGCGACGATTTGTAGCGTGTGGCGGCCACCGGCGTCAACCGTGTGCGGCGAGTCCATATAAAATGTATGAAAACTACAGGAAATATGCCCGTGGCGTCGTTTTGTGGTTGTGGCCGGTGGCCCGTGTGCGGAGACCCTAAGTACTTACTTTGTTAAACAAAAAGTCAACTGCAAAAATATTCAGTAAATAATCAAACTATTGCAGTTGGTAGGCTTAAAATTATTGAAACAATTATGGACCCTATTGGGCACAGCATAGTAGGAGAGAGGAGAAAAAGCGCTTATTTGAAGAGTGTTTATATTATTTAAGTATGTCTTCTGGTAAAACTACTTCTTCTTAAATATTTTCACTATGTTTCTATACGTTATTAATAATACCTGCTTGAGTAAGTAAGTCTTTGTTATGTTATACTGATATAGTTTTAGTTAGTTATTCCTCTTGTTCAGTAGGTATTTGTTTAAATTACATATGATATTTGGTGCAATAAACATGTTCCTTGAGTTTGCAAGTGGCGGGTTAAGGGTTAAACATGCATGTTTAGAGACAGCTGAGTAGTCATAGGGTTATTGGAGAGACATAGGTACCTACATGTGTACATAAATAATTTAAGTAAGTAAAAGTGTCATTTTGAAATCAATAAAATTAAAATCTAATCATATAATCGATTTTCAAAATGAGTTAGTGCAATATCGTAAAGGCATTATAATTTTTACATGCAACCGCCACGGTACAAGCATATTATAATATATATACACGGAGAACCGGTACCACGGTGCGACAATGGCGTCTGTCGCTGTCATCGTAAGGGCCGCGTGTGTTTATTTACGAGCATGCACGTGGCACGACGACCTTCAAGGCCGGCCGGTTCTGTCCAACTGGACAGTCGACAACTTATTTCTAGGAAAAAATACAATACAATGGATTTTTCCTTATTTTGCAGTAAAAATGTAGACTAGATTGATTGAAATACTTTCTGCAACATGCAACCACAACACTAGGTATCAAGTAGGGATTGTTGAAAAAGGGGGAGGTCATTAATTTGTAGTCATTAGCATAGGTTTGTATAAGGAGTACGGTAATGTAGCTATCAGGGCTCGAAAACTGGTTAATTTTCCAAACCCATTTTAGAAACGATTGCGATTTAGGTTTCGGTTACCGGTATTTTAACCCGTTAGTGGCGAAACCGTTTCTTTAAAAATTCCGATTCTATTGACCGAAATTAACCGGTTAATTTGTGTTTCGACGGTATAAACGAGTTCTACCTACTACGCCATCTCTCTTACACCTACTATACAAACCTCTCGCTCTATGCCAACGAATAAGCAATTACGCACAAGCAGATTTATTATCAGAAAACCGGTTAATTCAGGTAAGAGCGAGTTTTAAAATTATATTCTCTGTAATAACCGGTAACCAAAATTATTTAGGTTAAGTCTAAACCGTTTTGGTAATAGGGATGATGCCTAGGTAAAAAAAAAAACTATTTAGTCCGTCTTTCAGATAATAAAAAAAAATATTACACACGTATTTTTTGCATTATCATATTAATAAAAAATATCTTAGAAAACACGCATTAAAGTTGGGGAGTGGGGGTCGTTACGTCATAATTCAGTATAAAATCTAGCAAGACGTGACGTCATGCCATATTTTAACTCAATGTATCGCCGTAGGTAATCTTTTGATTAAGTACGTCAAAAAAGAAAAAAATACGTGTCCAGTATTTTTTTATTAATCTAACCACCGGACAAAAAAATTTGGACATAGGCCTTTTAACCGGTTTATCGATGAACGGTGTTATAACGGTTTTATGAACAATATTAACCGGTGTTTCAAAACCGGTTTCAAGTCCTGGTAGCTATCTAACGATTATTGGTATATTTCCGTGCAATAGCCCACTTCTCCTTCTTCTTAGTGATGGCAATCTAAACGGACTCGGCCCAGAGTTCAGCTACGTGTTTGGCGCCATCACTAGCGTCCATCAGTACCTGTAATGTGTAGACGATAGGACACGTAGGACACGATATGAAGTATACCATCGTTTGTGAAACAGCACCACATTTACACTCCAAGGCGGAGTCGTCTATGAATCTCCACTTTAACAGGTTTTCCTTGCTTCGGCCAACCTGGGTCCGGAGTCTGTTTAAAGACTTCCAGTACCCTAATTGCGTAATACACGATCAAACACAATCTGAATCGTTTTGAAACAGATTGTTAATCTTTTCTTAAGTTCGAAAATAAAATCTGCTCAATAACGTAAATAACGCAATGAATGTTGTTGAACTGTCAAAATGAAACAGATTAGGGCAACGTCGAAAATAGATGTCAAATATTTCGCTGTTTTGATTAATTTGGCAATATTACTGTATGAAAATAAGAAATGTGGCTAACTAGCGAACTAGAATATTAATAATGAATTGCAATTATATCACTGAATTTGATGTTGTAATCGTTTTAGGTGTAAAAAAGGCATTTGGAAAGTTTCCAAATACTTTTTTTTACATTTAAAACTAAATATTCGGTGTTACGATATTAATTATTGCATTTCATACTCAATATTTTAGTTCCCTAGTTGGCCCTAGCGGACCCCGTCAATTCTGCTGATATCTCTTTGAGGCGCGCGTGGAACACAACGCGCCGTCGACCCGGGCTTTGTCCTTATCGGACGGCGAGCTACCCATTGCTCACCGTCCGCAAGCTCGCGCCTACGGTGGCCGGAAATTAGAAATGTGTCCCTCACTCATGAGGTGCCTCGTTTGAGGTACTCGTGATCGCAAATTGAAAGAGTTACTCGAATTTCAACATTGAACCACCTCACTCGTTCACGCGTCCTCACTTAAAAATGTTGACATTGACATTATTGACGCGAGTACTCGCGAGTAGTATTGAGTTATTGAGTGAGCTATAGAATGAGTGAGGTGAGAAATTTTGAAACCACAGTAAACATTACAGCAGCTATTACGAACTCATATTATTATGAACTCTATACGTTAACTATGAACTCTAAAAACATAAGTATTAGATTGGTAAACAAGTGTCAGTGGTGCCGATTCCCTTGTTCACAAACTAAACTAAATTTAAGTTCAGTGCATCTTTTTCTTTCTATTTCATTAAGAAAAGGACAGAAGATAAATTTTAGTTTAGTCCTGTCAAATTAATCAGCGCCTGTCACTCTCCATACAAGTTTAGACGTGATTAAAAACTTGCCGACTAAAATTACGTCAATTTACGTCAAGCGCTGATTAATTTGACAGGACTAAACTAAAATTTATCTTCTATCCTTTTCTTAATGAAATAGAAAGAAAAAGATGCACTGAACTTAAATTTAGTTTAATTTGTGAACAAGGGAATCAGCACCATTGATTCGTTTATTTTGGTAATCAAAAATTTATGAGCGAAAGAAAGTTATGTGTATGAGGGAGACGTAAAAATTGGAATCGAGAGTACTTATGAGTCGACGCACACGTCCGCCCCGCTACATCGGACTATCAGCTGAATTCGGCTGAGTTCGGCACGGGTTCGGCTCGTAAGGTGAATACGCCGACGTACGACTCCTCGCCTCAAATGAGGGGTACCTCGTGAGGACCTCGCGAGGTAAAATGAGGTACTCCCTCAACCTCATATAAAAATAATGAGTTACCCATCACTACCGGAAATCGGCTCGCGATTCCCATCCCGGGCGTCTCCTCCTGCGGCGGTTAGGGGCGTGAGGGCGCGAAATTGGCCTCTCCCTCACGTGTTCCGCTTCCTCCTTCGCGAGCATTACCGCTTCGCAGAAGGAGGTGACGGCCTGCCATGCCAAAATGGCCTCAGCTCAACATATTGTCAGATGACAACACAAAGACCAGACGCTGATTTTCAGCTGCAACCCACGAGAGCCAAACGCTAGAATAATAAACAGGGAAGTGTGTGTCCGTTTTAATAAATTAGGTATCAGAATAAATAATGTAATAAAAGATAGGATAATATTATAAAGAAAAGACACACTACTACTACTTAAACATAACTGGCGAAATGTGGGTGTACCTGCTACAGGGACACCTCTGCCCAACCCTCCGGGGAAACAAGGCGTGATGTTATGTGTAAAAGAAAGTTTACAAAATCAAATAAACTGTTGGAACTGTGGTTGCTAGTGGATACAGCTCTCTTATTTACAAAATTGTGACAATGCAGATCACAGTGGTTCAAGTCACTGTTGCATGTTTTATGTATGAAATCTGTGGTATGAAGCTTATAACAATGAAGTCACTGTTTTAGGTCACAACCGTGCTGACCAAAATATAATGAAAACATTATCACTTATCGAGTTATCAGTTGGTATACCTACTAAAAACTTTATAGTCTACGCAACAATGAGAGCCGTTCAAAAGCTTGATCAATGGAAACTACAATAAAGCTATTAATATTATAATTCATAACTTACGTCGTATCAAGCCTATTCATAAATCTTATGATAACTATATATATTATTATTAATATTACAAGATACCTATAAAGATGGGTGTGGTTCTTATCTATACACAGCTGTTTAGCCTAATGGACATGGAGCCAAATGGCTATGGCCATAAATTAAACGTAATAAACAAATCAAAACAATGTCGCCTGAATTTATTGACTGTGCACAGTTATTGTAGTGTTATTTTAATCATTAGTAACTTGGTTAAGGATCAATTGCATTCATACGTCGAACTTCACACAAATCATTGAGCAGGCCTCCTCTCGGTGAGAGGGAGTGGGGCAGTTATCCACTACGCGGGTCCAGTGCGAGTTGGTAGATGTCACATGTCTTCGAACTTTTAGTTCTAGGACATGCCGGTGTCCCCACGATGTTTTCCTTCAACGTTTTCGTATTGAGAGCAGTAGTAATGAAGTTATTTACTACCTACAACTCGTAGGTCGCGGCCATAACCACTGGGCCACCATTGCTCAAATTGACGATGATGCATTATAACTATAAAATTTGGACTGCAATCAATGCTACCATTGAGATGTGAAATACATTTAACTAGCAGTGCCCCGCGGTTTCACCCGCACAAGTCTCAATTCCGTAAGAATATCGTGATAAAAAGTATCTTATATGTTAATCCAGGTTATAAACTATCTGTGTGCTAAATTTTATTCAAATCCGTTCAGTAGTTTTTGCGTGACAGAGTAACAAACATCCATCCATCCTCACAAACTTTTGCGTTTGTAATGTTAGTAGGATACCATCACGCGTAATATACACGATTGGTTTTATTATTACGAATGCAATCTAATCCAACAATAAAATGTCAACTTCTCCACTATTTCAAAAGTAAATTACTTAAGTAGCTCACTGACAAATAAGTTGTCCTACAAGTTTGTCTGCAACGGACAAGTACGAATAACCCTTAACAACTGTCAAGAAATATGAATATTAAAACAACCTTGGCTGAATGATTTATATTGTCTGTGACCACATTCTTCAATATTGACATTATATTAAATTATAATCTGACAGAAGATAAACTTGTCAAAAATATATATTTTATTCGTCCTTGTTCTTTAGAAACCGATCTCATTTATGATATGGCAATATTTCTTAGCAGATCATTAAGATTATTAATAGGCGTTAAATTAGTTTCTTTATGTGGTCCATTGTTATATTTTAGCATATTGTTATTTTTGTTTGTTAAACAATAGTAATAATTACTGCCTAATTTAAACATTCTCCTACTCTGTTTAGCAGCTCAATTAGGATCTTATTTTAGGTAATTTTGCTTTAGCTCAAAGTGGCGTTCTAATTTGATTAAAATACGTGTTTAATTTTATTAACCGACTTCCAAAACCTTCCTCCTTTTTATATATATATTTTTTTTAAATATTCGTAGCGTACATTAAAAAAAAAAATATACGGTACGAAATTTGTATACATTTTCAATTTTTTTATGTATATCCACCGATTTCTCCGTCAATATTGTGGACCGATTTTGAAAATTCTTTTTTTATTTGAAAGGTATAGTCCCATTTCAATTTTATCAACTTTTCTTGAATCGTTTTTGAGTTAACTTCAATAATACATATTTTTTCCCACTTAGTAGGTATGTGGATGATAATGATAAGTTCCTGTCACTGTTATTTACATAGCAGGTAGTGGTATTCGGATTTGTGAGAGGTAGCCAGGGGTACCACAACTAAAAAGTGAAAAATAAAATCTTTTTCCAAAAAAAAACACTACAAAGTGAAAAATTGTTTTTTTTTTGTCAAAAGTTTTTTCAAAATACATACCCTAATAACTTTTGTGCGCCAGTGTACCTACTTTACTTACTAAGTATTGCTGGAGTTGTCGATTCGTCGACAAATAAATTGAATTCGTGCGAATCGCCTCAAGAAAAACTAATATTACTTAATTAAAATGGTCGATTCGCCCGGATTCGGGCGAGTAAATTCGTGCGAATCACCAATAAGTCACCTTCGAACCTACTAGCCAGAAACCTACATTAAAATAATTTACGTAGTACTACTAAACGTTATGAATATCAATATTTCTCCCAATTTTTCATAGGAACGAGAGCAGTCAGATTTTTTTTCACAAAGTGTTTATTATGACTATCAAGTATCTGGATAAGTTATTTGAAAACGGACAACAAAAAAAAAAAAAGAAAAAAAAAATGGATGTCCAATAGTACCAAACCCTCTAACACAACTAGTAACAGCACAAGCATCCCATTTGTTTAAAATAATACTTAGTCAATCATTCTCCGAAAAAACACGTCAAAACTACTTATCTCCTTCAGTCAGCAACAAGAATGAACAAAGAACACAACACCGTAGTAACAACTAGCTATTATCTTACATTGTCATACTTAACCCGATCACTGCCACTGCCCTAATTTCAATATACACCTAACGACCTAACCGCGCCCGATATACGAAGAATTCCGCTCAACTTATGTATTATGAAAACCACAATAATGATTTTCAAGCCCTGGTTTCAAATGGTCGAGTGTAACGGGGCTTTAATGACATAATAACAGTGGACTCGCCGTCGCGTGTGTAATTGCCCTAACTCGGGTGTTGGGGGCAGACGATTCTTGGATTGATAGAGGTTGGAATAGAAGCTTTCTTTTTATTGGAAAAACAGCATTTTTAGATGTTTAGTATTTCTTCAAATATCTGAAAGTTAACACTTTCGACTCCACCCACTTTTCATAGAACTCATACGCCATGCCACCTTAAATATTGGAAGTGAACCCTCCGGGAGGGTTCCCGGCATTATGTTTACGCTAAAGTTAACCACCGCGGTCGGTCAACGACATTAGGTTTAAAACCGTGTTGTAAAACACTGTAAAACCAAGTAAAATAGTGTTTTCAGGGGTCTTGTCGCTATTAGTAGTTTACAAACTTTTTTTTTTTGTAAATATATGTAACCGTGAAAAAAAAAATTAAAATGCTAGGATTTTAAAACCAACTAAAAGCATTATATACTAATAAATCTTGTTAAAATATATATCAGATTTTATTTTCACAGTTTATAATGCTGTATTCGCTAAGAAAAACTTACATTTAAAAAGAGCCCTCCGCGAGAGCTCCCGTTATCCCTTATGTGACTAGGTAAACCCTCCAGGAGGGCTCGCGGCACTGAACGTGTTAATCAATAAATTCGATGAGGAAACAATAAATTCATGCGTTTGTCGCTCTTGTAAATCTAGTATTTTTTTGCAAAGGTAGGACTTTTTCGGGGTTGTTACAAAAGTTCTCAAATCGGTGTTAATCAATTTATGAATCTAGACAACTTTCAGTGCAAGACTCGAAAAACGAATGAACTTTTGCCGATGACTCTTCCACGTTGCTCTATTCCAATATAGAGCATTTCGCGTGATGATTTTGGGAGCGACACCGGTCGCGACTCGAGACAGTAATTCTATGTAATTGGACCGGCGATTAGTACCATACAACGAAAGGTATACAACGCCCAATACATCTTGACACGTGGCGTATTAGGGAAATAAATGGATAGGCGTTTTAGGGGACTATCTTATGTAGTTTTGACGTTCGAAAAGGGCTGATTCTCGGCCTTGTTTAAATTAAATTAAATGACTTTTGAATTTTTAACCGACTTCCAATAGGAGGAGGTTCTCAATTTAACTGTATGTTTTTTTTTTGTATGTTTGTTACGCGATTACTCCGCCAATTATGAATTGATTTTAATGATTCTTTGTTTGTTTGGTAGATCATACTTCAGAGGTGGTCCCATATATTTTTTATAACTTTGCTTGGGTATTTTTTGGGTTAGCTTCAATAATACGTATTTTTTCCTACTTAGTATGTGGATTATAATGTTAAGTTCCTGTCACTGTTATTTACATAGCAGGTACCAGGTAGTGGTATTCGAATTTGTGTGGGGTAAATACCACAACTAAAAAATGAAAAATAAATCAACCGACTTCCAAAACAAAACACTATAAAGTGAAAACTAAATTTAATTTCGGAAGTCGGTGGCAAAAAACGAAAATTCAAAACCAGAGACACCGACTTCTGAAATTAAGTTATTTTTCACTTTGTAGTGTTTTATTTTGGAAGGCGGTTGAATTTTTTTTTGTAAAAAGATTTTGTAAAGTACTGAATTTGACATACTGTTGACACCATCCTTGGCAAGTAGCGCCTCTATCATCATCTTCTGCCTAGCTTTTTCCCAACTATGTTGGGGTCGGCTTCCAGTCTAACCGGATGCAGCTGAATACTAGTATTTTACATGGAGCGACTGCCTATCTGACCTCCACAACCCAGTAACTGGGTAATACGATACCCCTTGGTAAGACTGGTTGTCAGATTTTCGGGCTTCTGACGACCCGTAACGACTGTCAAAGATCCACGAATTACAGCCGGGACCAACGGCTTAACGTGCTTTCCGAGGCACGGAGGAGTCTCGGTATTTAGAAATGGTCACCCATCCACAGACTAATACCGGCAAGCGTAGCTTAACCTGACAGATCGACCCGAGCGGCTGTAAGTATTTAGCCACAAGCTCCTCCATAGTAAAGTAGCGCCTCTATGAAGTGTCAAATTAAGTTGGTCGTGTAGTATTGTATTGTGTGAACTAGGAACTATGTAACCGTGTCTCATATGTAGGTAATGTTACATGTAATCTTTTTGTGTGACCTTTTCTTTGGTAATAAGCAGGTATTATAGTGTAGGCTGTAGGTACTTGTGTTCTGTTTATTTCCTTATGGACTATATATTTTGTACTTGCCGCTTAATGTAAGCGACGTTTTTCTCTAGGACAGTCGAATTTGATTCTGGAACTGAAAAGAACAAGTCAATGCCAATAGACTAGCCATGCTGCTATACATATTGGAAATGAACCCTCCGAGAGGGTTACCGGCATTACGTTTGCGCTAAAGTTAACTATCGCGGACTGTCAACGGCATTAGGTTTAAAACCGTGTTATAACACACTAAAACGAAGTAAAATTGTGTTTTTAGGGGGTCTTGTCGCTTCATGTAGTTTCTTTTTAAATCTTTTATGAATATTTGTAAACGTGAACTAAAAATTCAACAAAAAAAAAAATGCATGGATTTTAAAACCAACGCTCATACTAATAAATCTTGTTGAAACATACATCAGATTTTATTTTCACATTTTATAATGCTGTATTCGCTAAGAAAAACCTACATTTAAAATGGACCCTCCGCGAGGGCTTCCGGCATCCCATATACTAGACTATGTGAACCCTCCAGGAGGGCTCCCGCGCACTGAACATGTTAAGCAATTCCTAGACCAATTGTTGTACTGGTAGGTACAGCTGCTTCTGTGCACTTACTAGAGAATAAAGCTTGAATTTGCTTTCAGTTTCTTATTCTACGATTCGGCCTTTAAAACAAAATATCGGAAAATCTTACCTACACGAAAATATGCTGAAAAGCAATTTATCAAATCATCTGGAATCGGTGCGTTTCATTCATTCATTTTGTGTCAGTTTTGATGGTATGTAAAAGTGACAAGTGTAAGGACTTTTGTTGCCGACTGCCTACTGCAGTTATTAGAGATTTGTGAGAAAGTACGTAAGTAGGGTATGTCGTGGTGTGGAAATTTCTGACATCAGGTAACTGAGGAAGGATGTCTCTACATTGATTATTAACACTCTCTACTGTCGTTTTCAAGGTATTAAATATGTCGGAGTGTATTACGAAAGCCTGGATATCCGGCGAGCTTGAGTTTGAGCGATTACGACTGTCACTTCCCGAGGATATTGTAAAAGGCAACTTAGGAATTAAGCGGAAAAGATGATTAATATTCAGACACGGAATTAAAGGTTAAACACCTTTAGGTCTAGTTTTACTAGCACCGCGCGTGAGACATGATTGTATCATGAGAACAGGCGGCGTGTGCTTTCTAAGAAAAGATGACAACTAAAGCGCGCTATGCGGTAAGGGAATGAAATCTTTTCGTTCCGCGAGAGAATCCACCTTAATCTGTAACGTGACCTTATTAAATTAAGGCAAATCCCATTATTGAAGTGAAAACTTCTTTAGGCGCGTTGGGCATTTTTGAGATGGGAAAAAACAATTGAACTCGCGACATCGTTACCGACACCTCATTTTTGTAAACGTGATTGTGCCTATTTATTTATATTTACGTTACGGATCAATGTTCTATGCAAGTATTTTTACTTTAAAGGTTTTGGAAGTATTTTTTTTTTTGTTAACGCGATTGTGCTCTTTATTTAGATAAGGTTACGGACCAATGTTCTATACCAGTATTTTTCTTCCACCAAGGCGATCTTGTTCAAGTTTACACTTCTGTCGGTACTCCCGGAGTGCCACTGTTTCTTTTTTAAAATTTATTGTTCGCTACAGGATTACCAGCGACTACAGTAAATTGTAATAAAGTAGGTAAAAATCCGACTTGTCATAATTCACAAAAGATATAAAATAAAAAACATCATCATCATTATCATTTCAGCCGAAAGACGTCCACTGCTGGACATAAGCCTCCCCCAAGCCTCTCCACTTCGGCCGATTCTGTGCTTCCCGCATCCAGCGGATTCCTGCGGCCTTTACAAGGTCATCGGTCCATCTTGTGGGAGGCCTTCCAACGCTACTTCTTCCGGTACGTGGTCGCCACTCCAGAACCTTTCGGCCCCATCGGCCATCCGTTCTGCGAGCAATGTGCCCTGCCCATTGCCACTTAAGACGCAGATATGTGACAGTGACCTTGAATGGTTAGCTTGCGTGTTCTGTACTGAGCTCACGCAACGCGTCGTACGTCCAGCCAGTAATAGGACTCGCTCATCAAGGAGCGCTGTCCCAAATTAGACGCATTATTAATTTATTACACGTAAAACAAAAGATATTTTAATAAAACACGTATACTAATAGATCAGTAATTTAATTATCTTTAATATGGTGAACTTTTCAGAAAAATGATGGATTTTGTGTCATTCTCAGTTTTTTATCCGCGTTAGACATAACTTTAAAAATTAATTTCACTATGTAATATAAACATAATCAAAAATATGCCTATATTAAAATATAACAAAATTCTCTAATTTAACATATATTTTTTCCAAATCACTAACACTACTCGTACAGACGTCACCTTCAGTATAAAATCATTAAAAGTCAGCTATTGTCCCGTTAAGTTTGGCAATTCTTCGGGCTATGTCGGTTACCTTGTTACCTTTCTTAACTAAAAAAACATAGTAGAGACGAACCCGCTTCCCGCTGTCTTTATAAACAATGCCTTACACTAATTCATATTCATATCACTTTCGCGATTCTTTCTCAACAACTAAGTTCTAAGCTCAGTTCTCATTGAACTCGGATTAAATAAGCCCCAGACATAAGTCGCGAGAGAAAGTTCCATAACACTAACTTACACTTTCAAGTTACCTTTTTCGTAATAATATTTCATTTGAGGTGAGCTTAGTGTAATCTCTTAAAAAAAGTGGCCAAGGTGCAAGTTGGACTCGCACATGAAGGGCTCCGTACCACCGTACAATATTTGACTATGGTGCCGTTTTAGTTTAGTCCTGTCAAATTAATCAGCGCTTGACGTAAATTGACGTAATTTTAGTCGGCAAGTTTTTAATCACGTGTAAACTTGTATGGAGAGTGACAGGCGCTGATTAATTTGACAGGACTAAACTAAAATTTATTCTCTGTCCTTTTCTTAATGAAATAGAAAGAAAAAGATGTACTTAACTTAAATTTAGTTTAGTTTGTGAACAAGGGAATCGGCACCACTGTTTTCTAAAAACGCCGAAATAAACACGTTCCTTTTAATTTTTTATCTACACCTATGCTATAAATCCTCTATAAAAGTTTCTGAAACAGCTTATTGCCAACATTAAAACAGCCAGTGTCATTGTAACTATAGTAACTTCCAAATGAATGTTTTAATGTTGTATTAAATTTCATTATGCAACTCATTTCAACGTTTAAGTGGGGGACATCAGCACCCGCTGCACGCGTGTCCAGTGATGTGCTGCTGCAGGCGACAGGGATTTTTTAAATTACTTTATTTTATTTTTATTGTTTGTTGTTATAACGGCTATAGTAGTACTCTGTGAATATTTCAAGTGTCTACATATTACGGTTCAAAAGATACAGCCCTGTGACAGACGGACGGACGGATGCACAAAGGAGCCTTAGCCGACGTTCGCACGGACGTAAAAATATCGCGGCGGGATTTTTCGCACATTAGATTTTCGACGCTCTGCTTAGCACCGAGAGTTGAAAATCCAGTGCCCGTGCGAACGTGGGCTTAGTGATAGGATCCCGGTGGCACCCTATGGGTACGGAACCCTAAAAATGTTCCATAGACTTTATGCTGAAGCGAAAGTGTTGGACAGGCATAAGGTTCAAAGACTTCTAAACGGTGTATATGGAAATATTAAAAAGAAAACTTTATGGTAATGCAAGATTCGTGTAGTGTGTGTCGTAATGTTAAGCTGGTGGTGATATTCCTAGTGAAATATCCATATTGTGTAGTTATTGACGTAAGTGGACAATCTGCTTCGATTGAATATTATTATAAAAGGTCAAGATTGTTCGAAACCTTCAAGAAATAACGTAAAGTAAGCGTAAGCACTTTCTGGCTTGGTTCCCAGCACAGAACAGGTTCCCAGTTTTAAAGTGAAATATATGAATCTTATACGTGAATCTTATCTGAAACGTGGTCGCTCACAATGAGCCTTATCAGAAGGCTAAAAGTCACCCAAAGGGCAATGGAGAGGGCTATGCTTGGAGTTTCCCTACGTGATAGAATCAGAAATGAAGAGATCCGCAGGAGAACCAAGGTAACCGACAGAGCCCGAAGAATTGCCAAACTTAAGTGGCAATGGGTAGGGCACATTGCTCGCAGAACGGAAGGCCGATGGGGTTGAAAGGTTCTGGAGTGACGACCACGTACCAGAAGCGTTGGAAGGCCTCCCACAAGATGGACCGATGACCTTGTGAAGGCCGCAGGAATCCGGTGCGGAAAGCACAGAATCGGTCGAAGTGGCGGTGCTTGGGGGAGGCCTATGTCCAGCAGTGGACGTCTTTCGGCTGAAATGATGATGATGATATGAATCTTATAGAAGATGAAGGGGTTTTTACTTACATTGGCACTTTCTGGCTTGGTTCCCAGCACAGAACAGGTTCCCAGTTTTAAAGTCAAATATATGAATTTTATAGAAGGTGGAGGGGTTTTCACTTATATTGCCACTTTCTGGTTTGGTTCCCAGCACAGAACAGGTTCCCAGTTTTAAAGTCAAATATATGAATCTTATAGAAGGTTGAGGGGTTTTTACTTATGTTGCCACTTTCTCACTTGGTTCCCAGCACAGAACAGGTTCCCAGTTTTAAAGTGAAATATATGAATCTTATAGAAGGTGGAGGGGTCAGTGTTGGGACATCATTTTATCACATTTCTGTACTAAAAATCTTTTTGATGTGAATCATCTTTCCTCTCGCTTTCCTGCAGTCTGTGGGAGTGATTTCGTGAAAAGGGATGGAAGTGTGTAACAAGAAGCCGGGGAAGCGCGAGCGGTGCTAGAGTTGGCCGTCAAATGGTATCAACCCATTTTCTGAGAGGTTAGTACTGTCAACCAAGATGTCAGATGTTACATCATATGCGACTACTGTAAGGCTCGCTTGTTTTTTTTTTTTTAAGAGAGAAGGTATTGGTCGTGCAAATGATTTTGATCTCATGGTGTACTTAGTTCACTATTTTGCTCTGAGGCCCTAGTGTGAGTTTCTTTTAACCATCTCGACTTTACGCATCGACCGAGTTCGGCGCTCCAATAGGGATGACGCCTAAGTTAAAAAAAAACTATTTAGTCCGTCTTTCAGATAATAAAAAAATGATTGTGTGGTTTTATGAAACCACGGTAAAAGTGAAACTTTACACGATCAGCTGCTGCGAACTATAGGCGCCGCCATATTGGCCTTGGCTGCTCTGACAAGCGCCTTTCACTTTATCCCTACTCCGCGGCCGACCGTCACGCGACATACAACACACAGACGAAAAAGTTTGAGATGATGTAATAAAAGCTTCACTTTAAAAAATATTAGACACGTATTTTTTGCTTTATCATATTAATCAAAAATAACTTAGAAAACACGCATTAAAGTTGGGGAGTGGGGGTCCTTACGTCATAATCCAGAATAAAATCTAGCAAGGCGTGACGTCATGCCACATTTTAACTCAATGTATCGCCGTAATCTTTTGATAACGTCAAAAAAGAAAAAATACGTGTCCATTTTTTAATTAATGTAGACGCCGGAAAAAAAAATTTTTTTGGACACAGACCTATTGGCCCTTTACTGGCCTTCACTGGTGGGTGAAGGGCCAATTGGAGCACCGAACGCGGTCGATGCGTCGAGATGCTTAAAAGAAACTCACACTAGGGCCTCAGCTCAGCTAAAGTAAGGCTCTGTTTCGTAAAATTGAATTCATTAGTCATTTTACATGACCGCATTTTGATAGTGATTGTTACAAATTAACGAGGGCATGTATATTTAGAATACCTAACAATACAAATTATTTTACATAGAAAGGCATTTATTTCTGTAACCATGGAGCATGACTCACTGCTTCAGAGAAGTTTAGTGATAACGACTTATTAAATTAATCCTAGTTATTGAAATACTAGTAAATAATTAATATTACCGAGAAGCTTTGAACTCAACAGGTACAATGATGATACTAAAAAAGGTTGTACAGTTAACCGCATATCAATGATAACGCTTGCAATACAAGAACTTCCCTACTGCCACATGAACGCCCTGTCAATGTAAAATTGTTACTACTGAGGTTCGTTTGATTGTACCTTTACTATTCGTTCGTTCCTGTAAATTAGTAGACTCAGCCTAGGCGTTGAAAATAGCCGAGGTGTGATCATCATCATCATTTCAGTCGAAAGACGTTCACTGCTGGAAATAGGCCTCCCACAATCACCGCCACTTCGACCGAAATTTGGCGCACGGGTAGACCTGGAGAAATAGAAATAGAAATCATTTATTTGCCAATAATGTAGGTATATACAGTGTGTCCGGACATGGACTAGCGATATTCTAAATTCTTAAATATAAACTATTTTAAAGTAAAATTACACTCTAAGCTTGGGTCCTATACACTTCCCCGTTTTTGTGGTAACTAACAATTATTGGTTGAATTACATAATTTTTTGTTATTTTTTTCGACTTTCACTTTTTTTTTCAAAAGATTTGGAATTGTGAATACATTGTTTTGTAATGTAGACGGTAGACACTGTTATTGCCTTTCGAATAAGCCTATTTTTATCTCAGTATGACTAAAACTTTGAGAGATATGATTTATTTTTATACTCGCAGAATAAACAGAGAATATTTCAACGAAAAAAAAAAAAAATGGCTGCCACATAGCGGGGAAGTGTATTGGACTCAAGCTTAGAGTGTAATTGTACTTTTAAATAGTTTATATTTAAGTATTTAGAATATCGCTAGTCCATGTCCGGACACACTGTATATATGTGATGGTTATTTTGATGAGAGTCCCGATACATTTTGCCTTACGGCAGAAGGACATAGGCTACTTTTCATCCTGGATCGCAGACGAAGTCGCGGGCAACAGCTAGTCTTGTAAAAGCTATTAGTTTCTGTATGTTAGTAGGCAAACATGGCAGTAAATTCTGGTGACAAAAAAAAACAAACATGAACGCTCAAGGACGCACGTACGACCGGTGCTATTGGAATACTTAAATATAACACAGTCAAATAATCAATCTTCAATGTGTCCACCATGGATAATTTTATTTTTGCCTTTTGGAGCCCCTTTGACTGTAAGATAATTTGATAATGTTAATTTTAGGACTTGTGAATCGCGAATTGTAAATCAAGACTTACAAACTCTCCATCCAGCAGACACTACTGAACGCCACGAATTCTACGACCACTTTTCACACTTTTTTCTTGAATATAAATTCATTAGTTTGTTCTTTGTCATAGTGAAAGTCACATAATCAGCCTATAATGTTGGGACACAGGCCTCCTCTCTTTGGGAGGGAGTGGACTGTAATCTACTACTCGGGCCCAGTGCGGGTTGGTGGATGTCATATTTCTTCGAATTTTTGGTTCTAAGACGTGCCGGTTTCCTCACGATGTTTTCCTTCACCATTTTGAGAGCAGTAGTGATGAAATAATTTGACTGGTTTCTATGTTTTCTTATGTATTTCTATGAAGGCGACGTGTCGCTAGCTACGGACCTACGGAAGATATTTCATAGAAACCAGTCGTGTCGCGGCGACACGTCCGCGTCGCTTGCAGTTGCCGCCTGCGGTCAGCTACCCGACCGCAGGAGGCATCTGCAGGGGAAGTGTTGCGGCGTCATGTCGGCAACACGTCGCGGCATCATATTGCTGCAGTCATGATTCCGAACCCGACCGCAGGCGGTAACTGTCCGTATTCCAGTCGGTAGACAGAAGATAGAAACACGTGACTATCGCTCGAGCGTTGGTGATACTGCTGGTCTGCAGTCGGGCTGCACGTGTCGCCTGTCACTCGCCCATAGCTGTCAACGACGTGTCGCTAGCTACGGAAGGTATTTCATAGAAATACATAGAAACAGTGAACGCAAATTTTGCGTTCACTGCATAGAAACCAGTCGTGTTGCGGCGACACGTCGCCGTCGCCTGCAGTTACCTCCTGCGGTCGTTTACGGAATGGTACCTTAATTCTTTCATTAATCAATCAACTGTAAACAAAAGCGAAACACATAATAAGAACCATTTAGAAACTCAAAAATTCAAACATCGAACACCATGTGTGCTCAAATCGAACCAAAGAGTACTGACCACGTGTTGCTGTTTTTTTGCTGATGTTTTTGCCCCGCATTCCTATTACAAGCGTTTCGAAAAAAAAAATGATTGTCTCTTTGTAATAAAGATCACGTACATACCGACCCAAGGACAATTTCGACGTGTTCCTCTGTTTATTAAGTATTATAATTTTGAGTTTTTATTGCAGACTTGTGTGTTACATTGGTAACGAGTTTGACGTTTATTTTTAGCCTTGTTTTTCTGTAAGCATGGAGTCTGTTGTTTTTTTCGCATTAAGCTCTTCGTATCTCTAAACCAATTTTGTATATTTTCTTAGTAACATGTGGCATGCACAAATTTTCTTAGAAAAATATACAACTTTGATGGAACACTGAATATTGTAATAATTCATTTTAAACATGTGTTTTAAACCTTTATGGCTTAGCAACAGAACAGAAACTTATAAAAAACTGGACCTTTTTCAAAAAGACGCCACTTGCATTCGACATCCAGGTGTATATAATAATATTCAATACAGTCAGGTGTGTGATCTATGTCCAAACAAAGTCATCTCATAAGACACTAAAAAAACATAGCGGATTCCTCTATTTTAAGGCCGAGAACACACTTCACACCTAGTAAGGTATATCTGTAAATTAAAGAACTGTTCCATTGCCAATACGAATCCAATGTAGGTGATTGAGATGCTAAAATACCTACCTATTTTCCTCTTGTATTTAACAGATAATCTAATTTATTACTTGCGGTTATTATCTTGAGTCTTATTAGCGTTTTGTGTAACTAAAAAGTAACATACTGAATGGCAGTATGAGACTTTTTAGCAATACAAAACGCTACCCAATTAACGGGTAAAACCGGGTAAAATTCAAATTAGGAAGGTATTTACTTTCCTACTTTATTTTAAATGATAATTGACTGAGGATGAGCCAAATATATAATCCAATTAAAACCAACCCCTTTAGGTCAACTAACAATGAAATTTATTTAAATTAACATTAAAAGGGTCTGTTTGTTGATCTGTCCCCTGGCTGCTGTGTGAGAGTGTAGAGTAAACACTACAAAGGCCCATCCAATTAGTGAGTTAAACAACGTAAATGCAGGAACAAAGTCCTGTATAATTTAAATGAGGATGAACCGCTGGAGGATCAAACATTATTTAATCCGATTAAAAGCTTTTAACAAATCAACAAAGAAAAAACACAAACCGTCCGTTACGTCACTCAACAAAAACTTCGTAACGAGATAATATCTAGAGGTGTAATTAAAAACAAATCAATTTTCTGTTTACAAACTCCTTTGTGGAAGTAATCCTAGAGGCCGCAAAGAAAGTTGTCTTAGCTTAAAAAAACATCCTTTTGACATTGACAGAAGGGTTGGCAGGAGCCAGTAGCGAAAGAACATCTTTTCGAATTTCGAACAAAAGCAGGATTACAGACAGTTCATAATTAACAAGTCAACAGGGCTTGGTTTAACTTGACATTTTAAAGGGGTTAACAGACATGTCTGCAGGGCAATTGGTGTGACAGACAAACATACCAAGGCCAGACAGAATAAGACTATAAGTTCGTCGCGTTTGATTAATTACTGATGGGGGAGCAGTCTTTCTATTTATAAGGCAGCAGTATTCTGGAAGTTTGCGGATTATAATGCTGAAATAATTAGCGATTATTTTGACACCGTCGGTATTTGGCGTTATATCATAGGATTCCTTTACACAGCCTCCTTTGCACGCAGTTACAATGGCAAAGGATTTCATATTACTTACGTTACTTTCGTTGTTGACTAAACAAATTTTTCAAATATATGAAGTAATAGATGTGCCTGGTTGTTGGCAATAGGCTCGCCCCCTATTACATGGGACTTAAACGTAACTGGCGAAATGTGGGTGCGTGTGTGTGTTAATGTTAGATGCACCTCTGCCTAACCTTTCGGGGAATAAAGTAGTAATCTTATGTAAATGAAGCAATGGATAAGCGATTTCCTTCCAAATCTTTCGAATTGTGATTGAAATACATGGTGTTACGCGATTAGGGTACAGAGTTGGTGACAAGTTATTTTTATTAGGTATTGTTATCGTCATCACATACTTACATTGGTATAAGATTAGGATTAAATAACACCAGACAGGACATTCAGTCTGTTAAAATAATCAACGTGTTTTAATGATTTAATTGTATCTTAACTATGTTCTTCCCTTTAAACCAGCGAATGTAAATAAAACAATTGTTTACATTAGCTGCATAAAAATAGACACACACACACACTATACACCCCACAAACCCTCCACGCACACACACACAAACGCACACACCCCCACATACACATACACACACACACTACACTACACTCGTACTGATTTTGCTGTGACTTAAATTTTGAGTGGTACTGTATTTCTAAAAATAATAGCTTCGGTAATTGTGTTTACCTCATCTTATTCAAGTTTCTGAAGAAATGTGTACGAAAAAGGAGAATTTCAAAGAAACCCAGAGCTAACATAACAATAACACTTTGCCCGACTCGGGAATCAAACCCAGGACCTCATGCTCAGCAGTAGTGCTTGCGACCATTAGACCAACGAGGCAGAGTTAAATAGGTAGGTATAATGTCAAAACCGACAGTGTACTCGGCATATTTTAGTATGTACCTAAACAGATCTGTTTCTCTTGAAAAATTCTCTGAACAGATTTGTTTTCCAACTCTGTTAGACAGGTGATTTATAAGAACGAAACTAATAACCAACCTACAGCTCCGCATTCCTAAAATTGTTTAAGGAAAAAGTTTCCTAGAAACACTGAACGTTGAAGTTAAACCAGATAAAATTCCTCATCTAGATTTAGAAATCTCTAATCTTGGAAACGAATACCTACGTATTGTTAGTAGCATGCACCCAAGAGACTGGCGGCATTGCCACGTTGTATGGCAATGCTTGACTAAGCTTGGCCAGAAGTTTTTGGCCAAGGTAAAAGCCAGCCCTTTGGTCACGAGAAGTGTCAACCAGTCGTTTGGAGATTTCATTGAACAGACCGTGAGCACTCGGAACTAAGCATTGCCATACAACGTGGCACCAGTCTCTTGGGTACATTACAAGCCGACAGTGATGTGAAGAAATTTTTCGACGCCATATTTTAGTTTAACAGCATGCGACGACGGCTTTACCTTGACCATTTTTGTACCTATGTCTTGATTTCTGTCTGAAATATTTGCTTGTTTCGTACTTTTTAGATCATTTTCATTTTCCCGTAGGTAGTCGGGTTACAGTTTTTTATTAAACTTTATTTTTTATTTTATACTTTTCCGTTTTTACACTTGATAAACGTAAATAAGTGTAATACAATAGTTCAGTAATTAACCTATTTTAAATTCCAATAGCAGTGCATAGTGCTTTCGACGAAACCATAGAGCGATTTATTTCGACGCCAACACCATATATCGATATCGAGCTTCGAAGAAATCCAAAATATAAATATTTCGTTGTACTTGTTTTTCTTCATAAGAGTGGAATTACAAATCGTTACTATTTATTAAGATTTGATTAACTGCACGTTGGTAACATCTTGCAATACTACGTAGCGCAGTCTCACTTTTGTTTGTTTTTAACGATTTAAACATATTTATTTACTTTGAAAATATAATATTATATACATATTTGTAATGTGCTCGTCAAGACCTTTCTTTTGATACCAAACATGTCATGATCATCCCATTTTAATTTTTTTCGAGGTTTGAAATTTTCGTGTAAAGTCTACCAAATTAAATTTAGGGAAAAATTATATAGCTTATGTCACCCGGACCATTATTACGAATCTATTGATACCTCATTCATCAAAATCGGTTTAGTAGTTTAGGCGCTACGGTGGAACACACGTAAAAACAAACATACATACATACATACAAACATACATACATACATAATCATAACCCTTCCTTTTGGCTTTGCCGCAGTCGGGTAATAAAAAGTAGCATGCTAAAAACTAAACGCACTCATTTGTTTCTCAGCACTCGCTTGGAAAGTTTAAAATTGAGAATATTCATTTGTCCCCAGTTTACTTGTTAATTTAGATTTTCATACTACGGAACCTAATTTTATTTTTTATTTTAATCAATCAAGATCAAAGAACCAGTGGTTCTAGAGTTCTATTATAGCATCATGGGTTGATACTCAATTAGATTTTAAAAAGAAGTCGAATTTCTAATTAAGCGTAATAAAATAAAAAAGATACGCTGCAGAAGAATACAAACTGCAGATTTTATTTCAATGTTAGTCCCATTTTAGTCCGCAATTTATTTAAAAGTATCAATAAGTTTATACACTTATTGATACTTTCAGTAACACTCTCATTTCTGACTCACGAACACTTGTCACTTGCAACAAAATGAATAGACAAAATTGATTAAAACATTACCAAGTGGCGCTGTACAGAATAATGACTAATATAAGATACGCTGTCTAAAAATATGTCTACCCGTGGACCGTCCCAGTCTGTCCTCCCCAACGTTGACTGAACTTTGAAATCCAGGACTTGGCTAACAAAGCTCAAATTCGCTGTCCATTACCTTCTTTGTACACCCTCATCTTATCCCTTTAGAACAAAACCAGCATTGATAATGGAACAGTTTGTTTTGAACATGTCGATTCAATTGTTTTTCGTTACTGGCTCGTATCAGTGGCCTATATGTGTCATGCTGTGACTCAAACCAACTGTCGGGTTGTTTGGTATGGTATCCACAATGCAGATTTACAAATATCTGTATTATTTCTGCGCTTGCACATGGCATGTGTCACACACGATGTTTTCTCTTGGAGGCGACAAAAATATTGTGCTTTGGAATACGTCCGTTGCCTAATGATTTATGCCTTTCTTTTGCAGTTGTGGCCAAAATTAGCACGGTAAAATGAAAAAATTGATAATGTTGTATGTCGTCTTCCAGCAGTGGAAGAACCTGAAAATCACTACATAGTATAAAACAAAGTCGCTTTTTCTGTCCCTATATCCCTATCTTTAAAACTACGCAACGTATTTTGATGCGGTTTTTTTTAATAGATAGAGTGATTGAAGAGGAAGGTTTATATGTATATTGTATGAAGGTTTATACCCGTCTGAAGCCGGGGCGGGTCGCTAGTAAAATATAAAATCTTAGTACAACATAATGTTCTAAAGACGGCACAAGAGTTGGCAGACGAGCAACAAAATGGATAGATGATTTTTAAAGGATTGTAGAGACTGGATCTGATGTGGACAGAAAAGGAAAGCATGGCACAAATGGTCGGAGGCCTACAATCAGTGAGTTCAATGAGACTGTAAGCCACGCTAACAATGTTGGTGATATCAATGATGAGAATATTACAAATTTAATCAATGTGAACGACTTCGACTTAGTTACGTAGGTCATGGGTTTAAACATTAGCAGGCACTTTACTTTGTTTTGTTTATTTCATCAGTACTGCTTTTTTACAGCATTCTGAAGGTTTTTGCAGAAACACAATGGGGAGGTTTACCAAGCTTCATGTTGGCAACAAAGCTTGTTAAACCTTCCTGTCATTATGATTTTAATTTTTCTTTCTTCATTTTGTGTTTGATCCTGCATGTTATCTACTAATATAGTTTTTTAAGTCAGATGTAATACTCACATCCTATGGGCCTTGATGCCTGATAATAAAATATTTTTATTTATTTCTATAACGGTGAGAAATTCATCGTGAGGAAACCGGAATTGCCAAAAATTCGAACACATGTGACATCCACCACCCGCACTGGGGCCGCATCCGCATGGTGCATTATACTATAGCCCACTTATTTTCATGGAGAGGAGGCCCTGTGTCCCAGCAGTGGAAACGTTGTAGGCTGATTAGGCAATCAATCTAAAGTGGTGGCCACATACACTAATCACTATATCACAACATTTAAGACTAAGTGCGAACCAATACATCTAAACATAATACAAACGATACTCATAATCACAATAACAAACTTTATATCCCACGTTCCAATACATTAAATACAGTCGACAGTTAGTACATAACTCAAACAGCCATAGGTGAGGCAGCTAATGAAGTCACGTCTAACGATATACTGTGTTCAGATACAGATAGTAATCATGTGCTAAGTAGCGGACAGGTTTGCGGACCTCTAAGTACTGTAATAAATCATAATGTCATAATAGAGATGGGAGATGAGATATGATGTCATAACAGTAATATAGTTATGTACTACTTAGACGTCAACTTGGTATTAATGTATTTGTATATTATTGCAGTAAGATTTGAATTTCAGTTTTCAGATGGTTTAGGGATAGGTAGGTAGGATCCAATATATGGAAAAAAATGTTTACACATTGCAAATTTTAATATTTCAGGTGGAAAAGAGGAAAAAAATGTAAATTAAAAAAAAAACTGTAAAAAGATGGACGTAAGTATCTCATGTATTATTCAATATGGGATGTCCTGTGATTTTACATACAGATAAAATCTACAAAGTAAAAGTTTCCAAATAAACCGCTATTCATTCACATAATCAAATACAAAGTTTATTCAGGAAAGGACCAAACAAAAAAAATCGTTAAACAATGGTGCCGATTCCCTTGTTCACAAACTAAACTAAATTTAAGTTCAGTGCATCTTTTTCTTTCTATTTCATTAAGAAAAGGACAGAAGATGAATTTTAGTTTAGTTCTGTCAAATTAATCAGCACCTGTCACTACTCCATACAAGTTTAGACGTGATTAAAAACTTGCCTACTAAAATTACATCAATTTACGTCAATTGACAGGACTAAACTAAAATTTATCTTCTGTCCTTTCCTTAATGAAATAGAAAGAAAAAGAGGCACTGAACTTAAATTTAGTTTAGTTTGTGAACAAGGGAATCGGCACCATTATCGATTTATTTTCTTATCTCAAATCTGATCTTAGATTCATGAATACTCCTCAGTTGGAGTACTCCTTATTAAAATTTTAAAACATCGTATTGTATCGATCCCTACGCATTTATTAATAGATTTATGTGTATGAGATCATAATCATCTCTAATTATACTTTATAACCAATAAAATTTAATCAACCGGGAAACAGACGTTTTTTTTTCAATGATCCTTTTGATGGGATGCCCGATAACGAGGATTTTAATTTTCTTTATTGAATTTATTAGGGATTTAAGGATGCGTTAATGCATTTTTAAATTGAATATGAATAAGAATATATTTCTAAAAGTCAAGGCATCTTTCATGTCTTGTAAAATATCGTTAAGGTCATTTATTTTAGAAAATAATTTAATAGATTATTAGTTAACTAGCAGCGCCCCGCGGTTTCACCCGCATAAATCTCGATCCCGTGGGAATATCGGGATAAAAAGTATTCTATGTGTTAATCAACCTGGATTAACACATAGAATACTTTTACACATGAAAACTATCTGTGTGACAAATTTCATCCAAATCCGTTTACAGTTCGTTTTATAATCCCGGAGACTAATTTGACAGGTACAAATGTCAAACTCCAAATTGAAAAAACAAACAACAATCACTTGAAAAATGTCAAATTAGTCTCTAGGATTAAAAAATTAAATTATATATAGTTTTTGCGTGAAAGAGTAACAAACATACATCCATCCATCCATCCATCCTCACAAACTTTTGCGTTTCTAATATTAAGTAGAATTTTTTTTGGACTTGTTATACTGCCGTTCTATTCTGTAAAAATCTCACCGTAAAAACTTAGGTGAAGTAAGCTGTCAATAGTGTCAAAACATGACAGCTCACTTCACCTAAGCTTTAACGGTAAGATTTTTCAGAATAGATCGGCTGTTCCATTTCTTGGGAGTTCCTTATTTTTCTTATAAATGCTGCTAAAGTCAACGTATAAAAAAATCGTACGGTGTACTCTTTACCAAATATCGATTATTTAATTTCAGACTCATACAAAGCATGATTCATCTGATTTATTTCAGACGGCTTACCATTGAACGAATTGGAAACTTTTACGGACAAAAGTAATAAATCAATCATTTGAGTTTATATTTGTTTTAAGAGCTTTTGAATGCTGCAGAAGTTGTTTTAAGTATCAAAATTAATCAGTTGAAGTATTGAGGGCATTTTGAATCATAATACAAGCTGACTTGTATCGTTTCACTTGTTTCATTTCAAGTAGGTACTACAAGCGACACGATTCAATAACGTCATATAAATTAATATAGGCCCTGCTAGGTAACAAAAATAACATTGCTGACCTTAATTTGGTATTGTTGTAATAATAAAAATGGTCTCAAAAAACCGACACTTTAATTATATATCTCCATTGTGTAAAGATTAAGATTATGAATGTTTGACCAACATTGATAAAAGGACACTGCAGTAAATATTATCATTATGTATCTAATATCCTCCCTGACATTAAAATGATAACCAATTTCTTTTCCATCTTCCATGAAATAGAAATGAAATTGCCACTTGGCATTTCCAGCGCCTCAAGATTTAATAATAAAAATTCCCTTTGCCAACTTCCATAAAATCGCGAGATAAAAATGGCATTTATTTATATCGGACCTCCTTTCATTTCCTCCTTTCTTTTGCGATTTATTATACCAATATAACAATGTCGAAAGTATGAATTGGTAATAATGAAATTTCTTTGGAGTACGCACCTACTTGTGACTTTTTACAAAGACAATAGTATCCACTTAATCTTGGCACTTGGAAAAATTTCGGTCTAAATTAAAATGCACTGAGTTTGACGTTTCTTTGACAGTTGGCTTGACAAACAGTGTTGTCATAAACATATCAAGATATATTGGTCACAGTATACGAAGATAGTAAAACAAAAGTGTTACCACACTTAAGTTTATTAACGAAACGATAGATAATAGGGAAAGTGAGGAGTTGTTATATTTTATGTTTGTTACGTACAGAACAAATGTGTATGAGCCGTTACAAATTGAATAGGACTGTGTAAGACACGGTGACTTTTGCCTTTTCCCTTCCGAAACATGGTCAGTCTTTTAAGTTTCTACAATAACATTAGCTTGCGGGTTCTGCCTCAGAAACTTAAGCCTCATGGAACAGCCTGGGGTAATAGCTAATGGATTCACATCCATCATTTGTTTTCTTGCTCATCTATTAATGCTCAGTAGTACATAATGCAAGTCTTTCAATACAAGGTACTTCTACGTCAACAGACTTGCTATACTTATCTAATCTGTCACATAAGTTTTACCTGTGTATGATCTACCCTACGATAATGTTTTCAAAAGTATCACTCGCCATAAGCCGTTAAGAAAATAGTGCTCAAAAGGAAGTAGTCCACTTAGAGCACACGTCCGAATAGCACCTGCGACTCAGCAGCCTACTGCTGGGATGTATTTGTTTTACAGCACGTAAGAATAGACAAAATGACAGATAAACAATCACAATCTGTCATTTTGTCTATTTTTCCGTCGACAAAACTCGTTTCTACGGTGGTCATGCTACGCGTGCAGGACGTTATTAAATGAAAGATATCTTATCTATATCGATATCTTTCATTATCACTCATTACCAGGGATGTAACGGATATCCGTATCCGCATCCGCAACTGCGGAGCATCCGCATCAATTTTGACATCCGCAATACATCCGCATCCTCAACTTTCGATTTTAAAAGCTCCGCATCCTCATCCGCATCCTCATAATTTCTATGAGGATGTGACCCTACCTTGTTCGCACAGCGATTTTTTTAAAACTCTCACCGTGCTAAATGGGCGGGCCGATAAGTGAGTTACGCGTTCCTATTGGCTGAATTCGCAATGTCCTTGCCCTATGACAGACGATTGGCCGCACGTGGCAGTGATGGCACGACTGTGGTTCCACATGTCACAAGAGTTACTGGGTGGGTTGTGCATGTTATTGTTTACTTTTTGTTTGCTCGTATAAGTGAAGTTTTTTGCAGGTGAATTACGCTACGCTAACCTATCAAATGATTACCTACAACCTCTAATACAAATGTAAATACTATAAAAAACAAGGGCTATTTTTTGTACGACATCCGCACCCTCATCCGCATCCTCAATAAGAAATTTTCCAATATCCGTATCCTCATCCGCATCCTCAAACCCGATTATCTCGATATCCTCATCCGCATCCTCATCCGTTATATGACATCCGTTACAACCCTGCTCATTACCTTTACTCATTATCTTTCATTATCATAAAAATCACTAGAATGTTTATTTATTACACATACATACGTATGTGTAATTAATAAACATTCTAGTGATTTTTATCGATATCTTTCATCTGTAAAACAAATACATCCCAGAAGTAAGCTACTGAGTCGCAGGTGCTATTCGGACGGGTGCTCTAAGTGAACTACTTCCTCAAAAGGCCAATACCATTCATTATTTTCATTTCTAATAATTATAGAAAGCGATGCTACCAACGTAACAAAACAAAAACAAGCATTGATTGTTTTCTTTTCGAAGACGTAAGAAAAGTTATTAATAACACTCTGAATGATTGATTTGAACTGATCTCTAAACGAAAGTGGGTAGCCATTGTAATAAGTAGAGCTTTAAGTACGAGCCTAAAATCTTCTAAAATAAAAATAGTTATCAAAGGCATTATTAATGGAAGGATATTAATAGTAAAAGCTCGTGTTTCTAATAAATAATGGACACACTGTAACGCTAACCTAGTTGTTGCCACACCTACAATTTCTGGCCATTATTTGGGGCACAGTACAAAATAATTATGATCTAGTACATTGACCTTTGCGATCGATTGTAACTTAGAATGTAAGTGTAACAGATAAAAGAGTGATCGAAATCGTAAAAGTAAAAAAAGTGGCCAGGTGCGAGTCGGACTCGCCCATGAAGGGTTCCGAAGCAGCAAGTAACATTGAATGAAAGGTAAATTGCGGCTTACGATTTATGACGTATTAAAAAAAAAACTACTTACTAGATTTCGTTCAAACCAATTTTCGGTGGAAGTTTACATACATCATATATTTTTTTTTATTTTTATTATTTTCTTATTTTAGAAGTTACAGTTACACATATTTTACCACTTTGGAAGTGTCTCTCGCGCAAACTATTCAGTTTAGAAAAAAATAACATTAGAAACCTCAATATCATTTTTAAAGACCTATTCATAGATACGTATGGGTTTTATGAAAATAATATATTTGAGTTTCAGTTCTAAGTATGGGGAAACCCCAAAATTTTTTGTTCACTTTTCTATTTTTGTATAAAAATCTTAATGCGGTTCACAGAATACATCTACTTACCAAGTTTCAACAGCATAGCTCTTATAGTTTCGGAAAAAAGTGGCTGTGACATACGGACGGACAGACAGATAGACATGACGAATTCATAAGGGTTCCATTTTTTGCTATTTGGCAACGGAACTCTAAAAATATGATCACTTCTACATGAGTGTACCAGACATAACATCACCCCTGTATTTCCCAAAGGATTAGGCAGAGGTGTACCTCTACCTCAACTCATAGTACGCCAACATCTCATCAGCTACGTTTTTAAGTCCATAATAGGGGGCGAGTCTATTGCAATCAACTCAGTAGCAGCCCGGAGTTTGGATTTGTGCCTGACAAATTCAGACTCCGGGCTGCTACTAGAGTGTACCAGACATAACATCACCCCTGTATTTCCCAAAGGATTAGGCAGAGGTGTACCTCTACCTCAACTCATAGTACGCCAACATCTCATCAGCTACGTTTTTAAGTCCATAATAGGGGGCGAGTCTATTGCAATCAACTCAGTAGCAGCCCGGAGTTTGGATTTGTGCCTGACAAATTCAGACTCCGGGCTGCTACTGAGAAATTCCAGATGGAAAAACCCAATAATACTTTGCTCAATTCAGAAATCTAACACAGGATCTGCTTGCGACTAGACCTCGTCGAGACCGTCAAAGGGTACAAGCTACACGTATATTAATTACAACAACAGGTTTCTTAGAAAAGATAAGCTAATCAGAAAAAAAGTAAAGAAAAGAATGTAGCTGATTGCCAAGGATGCGTCAGACATACAGGATATACAAAACTATTGTCACGTTGTCCATATTGTAAGATGTACAGTGAACGCAAATAAAAGATGTACGACTTTGAATGAACTCTGATCATTTCATTATTGCCTGTAAGCATAAAACACGAGGAAATGACAACTAGAGCTGTTTAATAAAATAATACATATTTTTAACCTACTTCCAAAAGGAAGAGGAAGGTGAGTTTTTTTTTTTGTATGTTTGTTACGCAATTACTCCACCAATTATGAATTGATTTTGATGATTCTTTTTTGTTTGGTAGGTCATACTTCAGAGGTGGTCCCATATAAATTTTACTTAGCTTGGGTAGTTTTTGACTTAGCTTCTATAAATATGTATTTTTTTCTCACTTAGTATGTGGATGATTGATTATGATAAATTCCTGTCACTGTATTCGAATTTGTGTGGGGTTTCGGTAATATTGAGTATGTTTATGTTTTTTATTAAATTTTTATATCCATTTAATTGCAATGCCTTAAATGGATATAAAAATTTAATAGCAACTAAGTTCTAAGAACCTATCTATTGTTAACATCTTCAAAATGTTGTACACTTAGTTCGCAATAAAGAATTTGAATTTGAATTTTAGGTACCACAACTAAAAAGTAAAAAAAAATAAAATGTTTTTACAAAAAGAAACAGTACAAAGTGAAAAATAACTTTAATTTCGGAAGTCGGTGGCAAAAAAGAAAATTCAAAACTAAAGACACCGACTTCCGAAATTAAAGTTATTTTTCACTTTGTAGTGTTTTTTTGGAACTCGATTTTTTTTTTGTAAATAGTTTTTTAATATTTCTTAGGCAAATTGGTGACAATTTGTCAGCCAAAACAAATATAGTTATCCATTTAATTTTAAACTGATCTCGGTAGCCAATTCTATAGTCTTCAGTCAGGTTTTTGTGATTAGTTGTTGGTACATATACCTACAGACAAGGGACTGGCAATTTACTTCATTGTAACTTTGTAAGTGACTTAATGGGTAGAAAGTGATGTGTGGTTAGCCAGACTGTTGTCACTTTCAACACTTTGTTTCCGTAAAATGTACTTAACTACCTGGGTATTTCGTAATGAGTGAAATACGCTTAAAGTCTCATCTTTTTGAAGTGTTACACCTTTCCTCTCGCTTTTCTGCAGTCTGTGGGAGTGATTTCGTGAAAAAGTAAGGAAGTACAAGAAGTCGGGGAAGTGCGCGCTATTTGATTTAATGAATGAGCGCGCGCGGTGCTAGAGTTGGCCGTCAGAAACGACCTTGACAAGGCCGCGCCCTTTTAATGTTGCGTTTTACCAAGGTGAAATGTCAGATGTTACACTTCATATGCGTAACATCTGACATTTCACCTTATGTTTTTGCAGCTATCTTCTACTGCCTGCAAACATTCACTGCTTCAAACTCAAACTCAAACTATTTATTTCAAATAAACCAATTACAGGTACTTTTGAATTGTCAAGGGGTCGGTCAGTCAGAAAAATGAAGCTAGTTGCCCATTCCAAAGCGTAGTAGGTACCTATGGAGAAGAACGGGTAAGAAACTCCACGGATACTCTTTTAAATCAAAATATTGTTACAAAATATTGGTTACATCATTTGTGTTGTACTTCCTTTTGCAATGAGGTCTTCTGTCTTGCCCTCTCTCTCTCCATGTTTATCATCTTCTGCTTTGGTGTCCATAACCTAAATGTTTTCTAGTATTATAGAAATCCACTGTGACGTTCAAGAGTCATATTTTACCCAACAACCATACATTTTGGTATTCTTCTAATTTTCCTGAAAACTTTGAAATTACGAATTAAATCAGGTAGATATACAGCACCACTATTCAACGCGACTCAAATTCAAAAATCTCTCGTGTACTTAAATGATTTTGATGACCTTACATTGCGTAAGCGCTGGTAATATAATTTCGGTTTCTGTGGAGTATTAAATAACTACCATAATATCTCACACTTAGTATAAAAAATACCTGAATGGCTTTCAGAGCTTACGCTTTAATCTGCCATAATCTTAATTTATTAACTAAGGGGACACATCTGAATAAGCAACTGGTTTTAGTACACTGAAGGACAAATCTTACAACTTTTTTAAAGACAGTCGCCAAACCTATACTTATTGAACTCTCAACTCTATTTCCTTGACTTAAAGGTTGTGTATCTTAGCTTAGATGGTATTGTTCTTGGTGAAGTATTTGTGAATGGTAAGAAGTTATTTATCAGTGTTGAAATAACACGCTGCAGTGGCTATAGAGTAATCCTTTGGCTTTGGATGCTTCTCGCATAATGATTAATATGTCCCGGAGACATCAATATAAATGTGTGAATATTTTCGGACTGAGTAACTAGCGTTCAATGTCTTGAAGACCTTCGGTTGCCTTAAAAAATGGTAGGTTGAATTTGATGATGAATTTTGTTTCTCTGTATTTGAGCTTGAAAGGACATGTTTCTTTAAAATAAAGTAAGTAATAGCTTTGAATTGCGTCAAGGTCATTTATTTGCGTTTGTCACCAAGGTCAAAGCTGGGATGTGGACGTGTAAGTAACATTTGTAAGAGACATGCCACAGTTGTAAGAAAGCATAATTAGTAAGCGAGGAGCTTAAAAAGCTGGCTGGGATAGGGTTGTCAGGCCCAAAAATAGATAAGCCGGACACAGATTCATATTTAACCGGACATTTTTACCTGAAAGCCTGACACATTGGTTTTTTTTAAGAAAAAAACAATTGACACTTTTATTTGTGTAATGCGTGTTCGCGTAAGTCACTTGCGCGCTTTCGTTCGGCCGATCTTTTGGCGAGGCGGGGTTGACCAAAAGCCGGACAGGCTGGACTTGTATATATTTGGCCGGACATGATTGTAAAAAGCCGGACACTTGCAACCCTAGACTGGGACAGGTTTTTAGGGTGCAACCTGGAAGAGACCTAAGTCCAGCAGTGCGATAGGCTGAGTTGATGGCATAGTAAAAAAAAATGCCTGGACACATTGATTAACTTTATTGTGTATTCTTAAAGGATGCTTGAGCATTGTGGTGTGCGTTACTGTCTCATATCGACGCATACCTATTGTAGGATTCATAAAAGTGTAACAGTTATTTTATGGCATTACATACAATTCACACAAGGTCACCAGATCAAAGGATTTTCTATAATAGGCACAAACAACTGCTCACCTATATAAAGTAGAACATTTTGTCATAAATTAAGATTAGACTTTTATCGTTGTACACCATAAACTTTGTAAAGGTCACAAATTAACATCCCTAATAAAATGTTACAAAGCTGAACGGTCCACAAAAGGGGATGAAAACTTTATGACCTACGAAAAAACCACATTCTGACGATTTTTAAAGCATGTTAACGTGTTTAATTCACTATAAAAGGGGACTTCGTTCCCAAGGACATAACTTTTATATTTGGACCTCGCCCTTCTAAAAACTTCGGATCACGTACGCAGGGATGCACTTATAATTTCACTGCCTTTCTAAATTCAACTTTGTATCAATAAAGATTAGGTGTAATCTCCTTTGAAAGTCTTCAGCAAACATGAAACCGTCACATGAGATAGAGGTCGCGTTTTCGACAAATCTTTCTTGGAATCAAAATCAGAAGGTTATTTATTTAGAAGCAAGATTAATGTTCATGAAGGTGTGAAGTTAACAAGTGCCCCTGTTCTAAGAAATGCTAATGATTATTTAAATGAACGTTTTTCACAGTTCGTACATTGTTTCAATAAACATGTGCATGTAACTTGAAACGTTATGTTTGTGCTTGAAATTGAGTGCAGCTGTGCTGAGCTGCTAAACGGTAACAAGTTTAAATTAGAGCCTTTAATTATAGCGCTGGTAACACTTTCTGAAATATGACATTAAAGTAAATGTGCTTTGACCAAACAGAAAGCTGACAGTATTATACAAGATGGAGACAACAATCATCATCTGCCTAACCTTTTCCCAACTATGTTGGGGTCGGCTTCCAGTCTAACCGGATGCAGCTGAATACCAGTATTTTACATGGAGCGACTGCCTATCTGACCTCCACAACCTAGTGACTAGGTAACACGATACCCCTTGGTAAGACTGGTTGTCAGACTTTTTGGGCTTCTAACTACCCGTAACGACTGTCAAAGATCTACAAATGACAGCCGGGACCAACGGCTTAACGTGCTTTCCGAGGCACGGAGGGGACTTGCTATGTAAAGATGGTCACCCATCCACGGACCAACCGCGGCAAGCGTAGCTTAACCTGATCGATCGACCCGTGCAGCTGTTATTACTTAGCCACAAGCCCCTCCAGTCCAAGATGGAGACAACAATACGACAATAAATTAAACTTCGTATATCTAATGACGTTCCCAGTCTGCATACAAAAATTCAACCAAATAAATCCAACAGTTTAGTCATTATAGCTAGTTAAAGATTGGCAAAACCCATAGTCCGCCTATCACTACTATTTAGTATGTTTGAGAAAATCACGTTTTCAATTTCGATGTTAATAAGTTACCAACTAAATTGTTTGCCTAGGGAGCAAACAATTATTTTAAAGGCGACACTCGAGCTTAACATTGTGTTGCTCCCGAGGTGGATACTCTACTTTTTATCACCCTCTAATGAGAAAATATTTTTTTTCCCAAACTTCTTTTTTTTATTCTGCTCGCTCGCGGTTTACTTTATCAAACAGCTTGTTACTTATTCATACAATGTTCGTGATTGATCTCTTTGGTGATTGGAACTTTTACTTACAATATCCACATTACAAATTCAAATCACTTTTAGTCCCTAGAGATTTAAGAGCTTTTTAGTCCCTGTTTACGAAGAATAAACTAGCTCTTTTTGAATAGATGTGATATAAAGGAAATTTATTATAATGTACATTTAAAACATAAAAAGTTATCAGCTATTAATTTAATTATATTTCTATTATAGTCAATCCTAAATTCCTGATCAACGGATATTCAATAACAATAAACATTAATTTTAAAATCGATGTCTGATAAAATAGGGATGGACCTTTTTCAAAAAAAGTGTCGATTGAAAACAGGTAGCCAAAGAAACCCAGTCAAACGATTAGCATCGGAGTTTTTGTTTACATTTTTTATAATCTATGGATGATGATTTATGGTCCATAATTTTTTTTTTGAGGACTCGCGTTGGTAGCCAGTCTCGTATGTCAACATAGATTATTATCAAAAACATTGTCTGGTGTCAAAAAGACGGATTTCTTTCGTGATGTCTTGTGTACAAAGTTGAGATGACAGAGTGGTATTTTAGGATACTTCGCTGCTTAAGAGCGCTGCGACCGCGGCTCGCAACTACAAATCGAGACGTTTGCAAAATTCGTTCGGAATATTGCTATCTCTGTTTGACAACAGCAGGCGGGCGGCGGCGGCGGACGCGGTGCGCATCAGTGTGTGTGTGTGACTGGATAGATAGCTACTTACCATTCATTCATAACGAGTCGACGGCATTTATATTTTATTATTAGTAATTAGGTATGTTCATTACTTGCTTTATTTCTGTTGAATACTTTGGGGAATCGTTAGTATATGTACAGACTAGTAATGCGTTTTTTGGAAATTTCTTTACAATGCCAATATCTCAATGTTTTAGAATATCTCTGGATCTAGGCCTTGTAGAGAAAATCTAGTAGATATGAAATGAAATTGTTTATTCTGTAAATATGATAAGTATCGGAATCACATTTACACGTCAGATAAAAAAAATCGGTACCGCGGTAATCAACGCATTGATGCCTTTTACTCCACGGTTTCGGTAAATTGCGTTACAGTGTCGCGAAATCAAAGGTTTAGTCCCATCTCAAAAATGCTCAACGCACCTAAAGAAGTATTCACTTCAAGAAAACTTCCAAAACCTTTAAAGTAAAAATACTTGCATAGAACTTTGATCCATAACTAAATATAAATAAGGAGCAGAATTGCATCGAGCGTCGAAGGAGCGAGTAGCCGAAAAAAATACTTTGAAGAAAAATACTTGTATAGAACATTGGTACGGACCTTATCTAAATAAAGAGCACAATCGCATTAAAAAAAAAAAAAAAACTTCCAAAACCTTTAATCCGTAATGTAGTATAAATAAAGAGCACAATCGCGTTTACAAAAAAAAAAAACTTCCAAATCCTTTAAAGTAAAAACGCTTGCATAGAACTACTAGGGGTTTCGAATACCGGATTTTTGCAGTACCGGTATTAATACCGTATAGAAAATGTCCAACACCGGGATCCCGGTATGAGACTATTTTTTTACTTAATATCGTTTTTTTATTCAACAACTAATAAGTTTCACTACAAAATAATAAAAAACTGCTTTTTAAATATAAAGTCACTTTTTTATACAACTTTAAATTGCAAACAGAATCTCCTAACAAAAATAACAAAATAATCTGATACATAGTATGAGAAAAGTACCTAGATAAAATAAAACATTTAAATTTGAATAATCAGTATCTAAGTAATTATAATTTAGCGATCTATTTATCTTTATGTTTTTATAAAATAAATCTCTTTAAAATCAACATACAATATGTTTTAATAAAATCACATAAAAATCAGTCAAAATTGTTCATCGTGCTTTTAAGGGGGAAGCGCCAGGGTAACTCGCAAAATTCAAATTTTCTTACGTTTTTTGCATTTTGCAGGTCAGTGTCAGGTTTTATGTAGATTAAAATATGATTCGCGGTCGTAACAAATATGGCTTTACTTTAGTTAAGTTTTCAGAAAAAAACGCTTGATAGATGTTGCGTCATTCTCAGTTTTTTATCCGCGTTAGACATAACTTTACAAATTAATTTCACTATTTAATATAAACATAATCAAAAATATGCCTATATTAAAATATTAAGAAAATGCTTTTATTTAACATATTTTTTTTTTAAATTACTAAAACTACTCGTTTAGACGTCATCTTCATTATAAAATCATTAAAAGTCGGTTATCGTCCCCTTAAACGGTTGCACAAATATGTAACCGAGGAAAACGTTCTCTCTACCTCTACGCTCGTAGGTAGAATGCTCAGTAAATAATTATACACCATGTCAATATACATCTCTCGGCCACCTTCAGAACTATCATAAATGCCCAATTCAACTCTTACAATAGACTCTATATCAGTGCTGCAGGGTTAACATGACAAGCGCGAGAACGCTCTTTTTCTCGTTTTATCGGAATTTGTCTACGATTCTGACGTCATTCTAATCCCTTACATGACCGCAAACGGCGAGTAAACTCGAAAAAGGCACTTTGACACTACTTAATCGCGCGACGAGATACCGATGTTGCAAGTGATTAAAAACAAATTATTTTTATGATAGCAACATCGGCTTGAAGTTCTGTTTCATTCATTCAATTTATGCATGGCATTATGTACTTTATTGAATAAACGTCTCTCTTAATTATTCTCTCTTTTAATTATTTATGATTAGTTTTTTGTGTAACCGGCTTTTTGATTAAAATTAAATTATTTCTTTGGCATGCTGAAATTAAAATACAAATTGACGGAAATTAAAATTAGTGGCACCTATACTCATTAGATAATCACCACAAATGACAAATGGGCCGACGATCGCAATTTGACAAATCGAAGTTTATTATTGTAACAGTCACCATAAAGTCCATGACGTTGCAAATTTTGTTAATCACCAGTCACCAAAAAGACTGACGTTCAAATAAATTGGCAGGTGGAGTTGATTCCGCTATTATAACCATAAAAATTGTTAATCACCACCCTTAGGAAATAAACTGGTGATTTTAGTAATTATGTTGCGAATATTTGATATTACCATACAGCTATAATCCCTAGATTTCGTTAATTTATTTATTTAATCACCATAATTGGCAAAGTGACTGGAAAGTAATAGTCATCTACGTGGTAGTGCACCCCTTTACTACAGTACACCGGTGTACACCCACAATTTAAAAAAAATATCATTTTGTCTTTTTGTCTACTCTTCTCGTCGTCAAAATCGATGACGACTAAATACGACAAAATAACTGATTATCTCGTGTTGAACTGTCAAAAATCGAGATAAATAACGTGTCATGTTAGGGTTTGTTGACAAAACATCAAGTTTGACAGAACGAGTCAAGTATTTTGTATGGCGTAGCTATCAGAAAACGATAACACTACAGAAATAGACAAAAATTAGTCGCGCGAGGGTGGATAATTATCGCGTGTGTCATATTAGGCCTGCTGGAAGAAGCATGGGTCCTAACTTCCCTTTGAGTTTTAGCTTCTATTTCTGCCTCCAGTTAGTAGCACAAGTAGTAATGAAATGTAACTAACTGTCGAATTAAAATACGCAGTTTTTTAAACTTACCCAGATAATTATAAAATTGGTTGGAAATATAATGTGTAGGTAATATGATAAAAAGAAATTGTTTCACTGTAGTGTCTACTGATAAAATAAAATCACCAATACCGGTATCCCGGTAGTGGACATTTCAATACCGGTATTGAAAAATGTCAAATAATGTCCGGGATCCCGGTATTGAAAGCCCTACATAGAACATTGATTCGTAACTAAATATAAATAAGAAATAAAATAGTCTTGCGAGTATTTCGGATCGGCACTTGGTCGGCGTACTTGCAAGTAAATACCTATCATAGTATAAAAACCTAGTCCTATAATATAGCCCACGTTCGCACGGACGTAATAAAATCGCGGCGAAATTTTTCGTGCACTTGATTTTCAACGCTCTGCTTAGCGCCGAGAGTTGAAAATCCAACAGTGTTTCTTCAACGCGCTGGGACGAGAGTACGTCCCAGCACGTTGGTTTCTCAACAAGCCACCTATACCTGGACTACCGCGTTTCGGCCGTGTGTATAATTTAGATGTTTCTACGACTCGCTGAGGGTCTTTAGACGCATAAATAGGTACCTACCGATTAATATTACTGATGACACATAAGTACTCGTTTGTCCAGATACGGATGTTTTTAAACACATTTATGTTATCTAAAGATAGAAAGAAAGAAAAGATAGAATGAAAAAATTTTTTTTTTCAGAAACACGTGTATACAAAAAGATAATTAACTCGAGTAAAACAATCAAACAATAGATTTAAATATAATCACGAGCACAAAACAGAAGTAGTCGGCAGCTGCTTTAATTTAGTAAACAAATAAGCACAGTAAAGTACCTATATAATATACCTAATCTTATAATACTGACAAAAAATACCCCGAACGAATTCCAACCAAGCACGTGTGAATGCCTGTCGGAGCGATATACAACTACAGTGAGCATCAGTACGACCACGCACACATTGACAAATTATTCCTTGACGCGATGGCAATACTAGCATCGAAAAATTATGATAAATTTGGATGTGTTCCGTAATACAAAAAATGATGAATGAAAACTTAATGTATTTCCATTTTTTTTTCGATAATTTGTAACTTGATAACATAAACTATGCTTCTACGGAAACAATATTACAAATATTTGTGTTTATAATACAGAAAAAACCATATGAAAACATGTCATTTACGCTGTAAAAATGTACGAAATGCAATTCGCTTACATTTCATTTAAAGATAAGTTTTTGAAAATCAAAAGACGTAGGAGCCTAGATAAATACTGTCTCAATCCGAATATCAACATAATATGGTGGAAATATGCTCAAATTGCAAATGATTGATGTACTACGTTTGTATGGACAATTCATACGTCGCCGCATTCTTAAGTTTCCAACTTTTTTGAAATTATTGGAACGAAATTCAATAACGCGGCTTGCGGTAGGAGTAAACTGGTAGAAATCGTCACAAGACAAAAACGCGTTGTGCTCGAAAAAGTTAGTTTCAAGTGTCAAAAGTTTGCTAAAAACCTAAACTAGATGGCTCTGTATTAAAAACAAAAACTTTTGACACTTGAACCCTGAGACTATTAGATAGCTCTGTCTAATAAACCTACAGTAAAAAAACTTCGCTCCAACCGGTTGTCCCACGACACTTACCGGCTATTTTTTTTACAATATATTGAAAGAAAGAAATAAAGAAAAAGTATTTATTGAGACTCGCACAGGAAATCACAAATTAAACTAAAATATTAATAAAAATTAAAACATTAACAAAAAATAAAAAAAACAAAGTAACATTAAAATAAAAGTAGAAAGTCAACATATTATAGTCATATTGTAGGAAACAGAGCCCTCAAGTATATAGGTTTTACGAATTTATACATATGAAGGTCAAAAAACAAGAGACACATTAAAATATCAATACGAGTATCATGGTTTATCTTCATTCATTGGGAAATAACTCCACACCCTACAAACTCATTCACATTCTAAGCCCGTATCTCTCAGAATAAATTATAATACAAAATAGGTGATTTTCATTATTCTATTGTCATTTATCTCGTCCTGTTCCGACTGTTAGAATTTGATTACATAACATAATCAAGTTAACTTTTATTCCTCGGTAAATAAATTATGTCCAGGGCATTATCATTATAATAGGATAAAATATAGTTAGTCATAAAATAACATTGTGAGCCGTTAAAAGTTTTACGACTTAAAATTTAAGGATTGACGTTAAAATGTAATAAAATGTTGCCACCCGCTAAACAGATTAAATGTTGCCCTAACAAAAATTAAGGACAGATGTGCAAAATAAGAATGAAATATCGTTAAATTTATATTTATTTGAGAACTGATGGAAATCCGGGTTTTGTTTGTTTATTGTTGGACGCTCCAATGATAAGAGCGATATCCGCTGTTTATTTTATGATTTTTTTACAGCGTTTGTGATTACCTATATTATTAAAAATACCATTAAATGGTTTAATTGAAATAAATGCTTTGAGTTCAAAATTATCTGGGTGACCGAGCTCTGCTCGGGTGTAAATAGAGAAATCGAATTTTCCCAGCTATGAGACCTAGCTAGATCGATTTTTCGCCCCCGTAAACCCCTATATTGCAACTTTAATCGAAATCGTTAAAGCCGTTTTCGAGAATGTGATTACAAATATGTACATATTCTATAGTTTCAGTGGATCATTTAAAATAGTATAATATAATGGCTTATATTGTAGATCGTACCATATAATAATAAAGGTAACAATGTGATCTACAAACAGTGCTACAACTTCTAGAAATTCTATCTTACTTGCTAATTTAGAGAATTAAGAATGCGCATGGTGTGATTTCATAAAATCTCAAAGTTCCTTAATACTACTGTCCATAGAAACACTTTCAGAATTATAACCACACCGTTTCTTCAAAAACAAAATCAACCAACAAGTTATTCACAAAACATCCTTAAATAAACGTAAATGAGTACTAAACGATTTTGTACCTGACTCAGCAACTCATTCAGCTGCAGAACAATCATCAACAGTCCATTCAAAGGACAATGCCACGGCGTTTATTTCACACTTCATTGATATTTTGTTAACGAAAAACCCGTCGGAAGGACGATTCGTCAATAAACCTTTCGTTCCGTGATTTTTTTTAATGAGTTCCGATAAATTGCTTCTAAACAATGTTTGCACAGCAAGAGTAATTAGTTTGCATGATTCTTCAAATAGTAAATACAGAATCTCATCAAGAAATGATTAGTTACTGAATGATTAATAAAATATTCTTAATTAATCTGGCTGGTTAAACTTGAAGCTGAAAATCCTAAGTGTGCTTACACATTGCGAAAATATGGATGAGGAATACTCGAACAGAATGTACAATGTAGTATCAATAATACTATAATAATTATACACATGGAAATTAGAGCCATCATTCACGAATAACCTTTTTTGTGATACGCACTTTTGCAATTCTTTTAAGGGAGCGCCCAATGGTCTACTAAAAAAAATATTATCTCGTCACTGAGAAGGAATTATGAATAACGGTTAGTAAGGAGCCTCGGTAAGTGTGTCTAGAATTTTCTAATACCTTTTATAAAGTTTTATATTGTGAAACGAAAACAAAATTCGATCTAGAGGAATGTGGCCGCTTTTTTTTAGATCGTATTTTTAACCGACTTCTAAAAGGAGGAGGTTCTCAATTCGACTGTATGTTTTTTTTTTTTGTATGTTTGTTACGCGATGACTCCGTCAATTATGAATTGATTTTGATGATTCTTTTTTTTTTGGTAGATCATACTTCAGAGATGGTCCCATATAAATTGTATTAACTTTGCTTGGGTAGTTTTTGAGTTAGCTTGAATAATACGTATTTTTTCCTCATTTAGTATGTGGATGATATTATGATAACTTCCTGTCACTGTTATTTACATAGCAGGTAGTGGTATTCGAATTTGTGTGGGGTAGATATCACAATATAAAAAGTGAAAAATAAAACCTTTTTACAAAAAAAAAACAACCGACTTCAAAAAAACACTACAAAGTGAAAAATAACTTTAATTTCGGAAGTCGGCGACAAAGAACGAAAATTAAAAACCAAAGACATCGACTTCCGAAATTAAAGTTATTTTTCACTTTGTAGTGTTTTTTTGAAGTCGGTTTTTTTTTTTTGTAAAAAGCTTTTTGTTGCTTCGTGTCTCAATATGAAACTTTATAAAAGGTATTAGAAAATTCTAGACACACTTACCGAGGCTCCTTACTAGCCGTTATTCCGTCTCAGTGACGAGATAATATTTTTTTAAAGGAGTGGCGCAAGTGGACCATTGGGCGCTCCCTTATAAGAATAACACTAAAAACCATCAACATCTACGATCTTTGTATACCCAACTATTTCGCACTTTCAATAACTAATAGCTAAAACATTATTTACACATTCCATTTACAAAACCCGGTGGCCAACGGAAACTGTATTGACCTCCAGCGTGGTGATAATTCACCGACAAATATGTCAGGTTTCCGACTGGCGCCAACTGCCGCCAACTGCCAGATAAAAACCCCTTTTGTTTTAAATGGACTGTAACACGATAATGTTCAGCCTGACTGATGGATTGACGAAAGAAGAGAAATATTTGTACACATGCACGAGCAGACCGACGCCTTTCACGTACGGCGCCATTTTTTTTTCTTTTTTGAGCATTTTGGCCATGATCGCATAGACAATAGTTTGCCGCTTTTTTTTTGTCGTACGTTTGTGAAGAATGGTCGTGCTAAAATTGACACTGAGATCTGTAAAGTATTGTTTTGGATTGATGAATGGTATGAGGAAGTTCATTTATCGAAATTTAGAAGTCACGGGAAACAGAAAAGTTTTTTTAATATTAATAATTTGTTTGTGTATGACATGAACTTAGTTTCACTTTGTTAGAAAATGGCTTTAAAACATCTTGCAGACAGATTGAACATAAGATAAGATATTTCTGCTATTACAGCAACATCACATCGACAAATTACTTAGGTAACTAATTCCTATGTTTTTTTTTTGTACTAGGTATTATCGTATCGAAATAAAGCGAAACTCTATGAATGTTCCGATTTTACACAAGAGCGTTTGCAATGAACCTTGAAAATCTCATGCATAACGAAATGCCGGAAGCGTGCAAGTGAAAATCGGAACCAAGGATTTGATATGAACAGGAAAAAAACATGGAAGACCTTTGGTTTTATCTAAGGTTAACTACTTGTTTATTATATATTCTGGGAATCTGATCTAACTATATTTTGTATAAAAGAGATATTACATGTAGATATATAAAATATATTTAAAAGAGATAAATGTATAACATATTTATATTTAAAAGAGTTTCTTGCCCATTTGGAATGGGCAACGGGAAACTAGCTTCATCTTTCTAGCTGATCGACCCCTTGACAGTATTCAAAAGTGCATGTTTGAAACAAATTATTTGAATTGGAAAAATTGATTTTTTGCATATTAAAATTTTGACAAAATAAATAAAAATTAAATATAAGTATTTATTTATTTAAATTAAATATAAATTAATATTAGAGTCAGTTATAGAATGACGTAAATTAGGCTGGTTTGAACCGCTTTTAAGCTGGACAACGTTAATGACACTGATAAGAGCAGGAAGGAAATTAGTTATTTAGTAAGGTACAAGTAGGTAATTTGTAAAACTCATGAAGTAATAACAAACAATTAATGAAGCAAAATGTAATGGGAATGACGTCAGTTAAGCTTGTCTTATTTGTGCGTAAGTACATACGTATAAAGTTAAATGAAAAGGAAACAATAAAATAAATTGGAGTATTATAACTTCTTTTATTTGTGACGCATTTGAAGAAACCCACTGATTCATTGATGGTGAAAAACAAGAATTTGTAAACGTGAGCTTTGACCAGAAATGGGAAAATTCAGTGATAGACGTGGGAGATTGGAAACTAGTTAAGGCGACGATAACCGACTTTTAATGATATTATACTGAAGATCACATCTAAACGAGTCGTGTTAATGATCTGGAAATAATATAAGTATCGTTGGCGTAGGTGGAGAACTAAATAACAAAAAAAAAACTTGTTCGGACAAAATTGCGATTTATTTATGCGGCATGATTTGGGTGTTACGAAAATGGTGAAAAGTCAATTTGACCAAAATCGCAGTTATTTAGTTCTCCACCTACGCCGACAATATGTTAAATTAGAATATTTTCTTCATAACTTAATATATGAATATTTTACATAATGTTTACATTACATAGTGAAATTAATTTGTAAAGTTACATCATTCTACTAACTTCAAAAAGTCAAATTTTAGGCAGGGATAACAATTAAATAAGCAACATGACAATCAATCAGAGTCCAGGTACTATTGAAGATTATGTAAACTGATAATTTAAGAATTGACCCAAAGTCATCAACCAATTAACAAAGCCCCGGGTATCTCATTCGCGGTCAACAATCACATGCGCACTTCCCAAAGGAATGCCGAGTCGTCCTTGACTCTACGATCTTGACTACATCTTTAAGGCAGATAAAAAACTGAGAATCACGCAAAATCTATCAAGCGAATTTTTTAAAACCTTCACCATTTTAAAGGTAAATTATTGATATTTTAGTATACGTGTTTTATTAAAATATATTTTGTTTTATCTATAATAAATTAATATACCTAATGCGTCTAATTTGGGACAGCGGCAGCGCTCCTGAATGTGCGTGAACTCAGTCTATACTGAGTTCACGCACATTCAGGAGCGCTGCACCTTGAGTGGTTAACTTGCGTATTCTATAACACGCAAGTTAATCACTCAAGGTCACTGGCATATATCTGCGCCTTAATCATTGGATTAAAAAATATAGAATTTTGTCCAGTGTACATATTTTTATCTTTTATAAATAATACACCCGGTAGAAATATGTAAGGCACAAAAGTAGTACATCTCTTTTCTTTTCCATCGCTCTCTCACTGCTCAGAAAGTCAGAATCGTGACTTCGTATCAAATTTTCAATGGTCCTTTTCCATCTGTTACGATCAGTGGCTTGGTGGAGTGCGGCGCTGATAGGTATAATTAAATGCTCGGATATTTGATCCGACCACCTTTTTGGGCTTTGGTCTTTTAGTCTTTTGCCCTCTATTAAGTAGTACATACAACAGTTAGGTATATTACGTTTATCAGCCATATCATAATCATGTGCAGCGTTGTTCCACCCACTACTGAGTATTGGCCTCCTCCCTTTTGTGCCACGCTTCCCTGTACCCTAATTTCGTAAATTATTTTTGTAAACAATTTCGCGAAATTTGTTTCATTTTGACATTTCAACAACATTCATTGCGTTATTTACGTTGTTCAATAGATTTTTTTCCAACTTATGAAGCAATGGATTAGAAATCTGTTTCAAATCGAAACAAATTGTGATTGAGTTGTATTACGCAATTAGGGTACTGATCTGTGCGAGTCTCATCCAGTACCCTAATTGCGTAACTTATTTTCGTAAACAATAATGCCTAATTTGTTTTGACAATTCAACAACATTCATCTTCTTGTATTAAATAAATAAAAAATAAATAAGCAAGCAAGCAGATAAAGTTATTTTTACTCGTATTGTGTTATGGCGTTCCAAGGATAAAATTTATCCTTGCATTCATGAACATTGTTTCCTTTCAAGTTGTATATAAACAAAAACATTGTCCACTCTATGTACAACGGAAATTAATGATGTTGCGTGATCTTCCGGGCGAATAACAATAGCGTATTTGTATTATTTCCCATGCAAAGAACACACTCATTTACTTGTAATCATGCGCATGTTTATAATATTCATGTGACGATGTTGTCAGGAGCTTCTGTTTTCATTTGAACACAATCAGAACCAGTCTTAAGGTCTAAGTTTAATGAACTAAACAGGAATGCTGGCCGATCCTGAAATATTAACTGGAGTCTAGATTCCTTGCCGTTGTGCTGGGAATATATTGCACATTTCAGAGGTTTGTCAGCCCCGGATCTAGATTTTTTTTTAAGCGGGGCAAAAACTGCCGTCTGCCGCCCCCCGCCAATCTTTTATGGGGATGCGCTAAGTTAGCCCCCGCAAAAATAAAATTTTGGCCGCATCATATTAATAAAATTGTATCGATCGATAATGCGCCAATTCAACAGGGGCGCTAAAACTGTTGTAAATAAAAAAGAAAAAATAGAAAGATCAGATTATAAATGTGCTGCGCGTCTGATTTATTGCAAAGTTTCTGTGTGCTGGGTGGTGCACCTGTCTGCTACGCTTGAATTTGTCGCCCCGGCTTGCCCCCCCCCCCTCTAGATCTCTAGATCCACGGCTAGTCATTGTAAGACCTATGTAGGTATATTAAAAATACATATTTGGCTATTTGTAGTTAATAAGGCTGTAAAGTTAACCGGGGCGTTAGAGGTTACAACCTCCAGAGTTTATAATTATCTAGCTGATGGATTCATACTAATAATTCTATAGAGGTATCAGGAACAGAGTGTAAAGTTCACTCATCCTCTATAGAAAAGGGAGGATCCTCCGACCAGACGGGTGTCGTGCCTGGTGGGCTACTGCGCGACGATTGTTTTGTTTTTTTTCTGTGGCCTCTCGCAGTTTTGACCACTAAGGTCAAGGCTTAACCGAACTTTCCTTTGGGTGCCTTATTAAGCTACTACACTTAAAGCCTCCAGCCAGGGGCAAAAACTATTTTAAATTAAAGCTAAGCGAACGCTCGCTAACAGCACCCCCTGTGGGGTACCCTCGGCTTAAGGCGTCGCTGAGGGGAGGACAGCAAGAAGGGACAGGCTGGATCAAACTTAGATTTTCTTCTTGATATGGGGTACGTGGTATTTAAAACTACCTGCTCAGCTGCAACAACTGCTGGCACCTCGTTTTCGAGCAAGGGTCGGGGGGAATATCATTTATTCGGGGGGGCGGTCGCGATCGCAAAGGACCTCGTCGGTGAGGTCGGAATGACGGGGGGCGTCTGTTTTTGTGTACTGTACTGGTGGCCCTATTCTTCTCCTGGAGGATTGTTATGGGGTCATCTGGATCGGAAAGGAGCCGATGATTGATGTCAAGACGTTGTATACTCGTCGCGTGGTAATTTAAGCTTGCGTGATGCAGGATTTGTGTGACGTCAAGTCTTTGATGCGTAGTTTGCATGTGACGATGTAGTAGATGCCGCCGCCACAATTCTCTTCAATATTTCATTTATCTTGCTCTAGTTCACTTATGGACACCGTGAAAAGGTCTATTTAGCTAAAGAAATGATGGCATAGAAGAATTGACTTTGCTCTTCTGTATTCTGTAACTGAAAGACAACACCAGTGTTATTTTTGTAAGTATAACATAACAAGTTATAGATATTAAATAACGATACCAGAGTGTCTGGTAACGCTAACCTTGTGCTCACTACTCGGGTGTCGCTCGGCCGTGACAAATGGCAAAATGATCGTCTTTTTGTTATGCTGTATGTATGTTTGTATGTATTAAAATATTTAAGTAATAAGATATAACGTCCTGTAATAACAACGTATATTGAATGTTTTGATGGTACTGGATGATGTGAGCAACTGCTCATCTCTCAGGGAACTTTTTAAAAGGATTAATATTATGACGGTACCTTGCCAATTCATTTATGAAAATATTATGTATGTAAGGAAAAATCCACATCTCTTTAATAAAATAAATGATAGACATAATTTTAATACTAGAAATAAAGATAAACTAAATCAACCATTTTTCAGATTATCTAAAGTACATACATCTTTTATGGGGTACTGTGTTAAATGTTACAACAAAATACCTTGTGACATATTGCAACTAAATGAAAGAAAATTTAAAAATCATATTAAAAGTACACTTTGTAAACAAGCATATTACAAATTAGAGGATTATATCCAAGATAAGAGTGCTTGGAAACATGCTGGTCCTGCTCCATAGGACAATTTAGAATCAAGACAAAATCAAACTGGTTGCTAATTTAATTGTAAAATTGTGTTTTATGACATTGATTTTACATTCTGTGATTACTTCCTCACACACTGACTTATTAATTGTAAAATTTTAGGAAAATCGTCTACTTTTATAATGTTTGTAAATATGTGAGCACCATGTATCTATCACATATTAAATTATCTGTCGTTGCTTCATTTTTAATTCTTTTTACCTATTGTGGTATAGTAATTTTATTCTAGGTGCATCGTCTTCACATATAATAATTATTTAACAAATGTTATGTACATATACAAACAATTGTAAAACATTTTAAAAGAGTAACGGTGGAGTTTCTTGCCCATTCTTCTCCATACGAAAACTACCTTTTGGAAGGGGCGACTAGAATTAATTTTATTATTTTGTAATTTTTGGCGTTCAAAACTGTCATACATGGGCTTATTTGAAATAAATGATTTGACTTTTGACTTTGACTTTGCTACGGTGAATGATCTTGTTAGGAAATTAAATAAAGTCGGAGATGTTATTTTTTAAGCGAATTGACTACCAAAATTGACCGTACCTATGTTCAAATCGCACTGTCATTTTTGACAGTTGGGAAAAATTGCTAGCAAGGCAAACTGACGTACAGTTTTAATTTGTTTAACAATTAATTTCACAAACAATATTTGTTTTTTAGCCTGAAAAACACAAAGTTACGCCTGTTAAGCCGTTGGTCCCGGCTGTCATTCTTGGATCTTTGACAGTCGTTACGGGTCGTCAGAAGCCCGAAAGTCTGACAACCAGTCTTACCAAGGGGTATCGTGTTACCTAGTAACTGGGTTGTGGAGGTCAGATAGGCAGTCGCTCCATGTAAAATACTGGTATTCAGCTGCATCCGGTTAGACTGGAAGTCGACCCCAACATAGTTGGGAAAAGGCTAGGCAGATTGATTATGAGCCTGAAAAATACATACACATACATGATCGAAGACATACATAGAGTCCCACCTTCTTCCCATGTAGGCAGATTCTTTTTGTCCGTTTTTTAGATCAATAAAAAAATATTGGACACGTATTTTTTCTTTTTTATGTTGTCAAAATATTAAGGCGATACATTAAGTTAAAATTTGCCATAACGTCACGAGTATGCTTACTTGTGACGTAGCGACCCCCACTCCCCAACTCTAATACGTTTTATTGAAGTCATTTTTTATGAAGCAAAAACTACGTGTCAGAACTTTTTTATTAGCTAACTGACGGACTAAATAGGATTGATTTTTTTTTACTAAGGAATCATCCATATTCTTACATACTCCTGCTGAAAAAAATTACTTGAAAACATGTCTTTCCAATAGTTGACTTCTGTATGACTTGCACTGCTAACCTAAGATGTAATTGGGCATGGATCAATGAAACAAAATTCAAAACAACATCAAAAGGTTTGATTGTATTTGTGAACATACAAGAAAACAATCAGACAGGGGCGCGTGCACATCTAAATTCCATCAAAGAATAATATGCTGAACTATTGTTACATTTTATTTTATTTTTAGTATTTAGTGGAAAAATAAACAGAGAACATAAAAATGCTGTTATGAGGTGTAGAAATAGCCATTAAACAAGTAATGAGTTCTGTATTGTTATTTTACATGTTATATCGTTGTGAGTTACGTATACAAAATACATTGTACATAATTTAATGGTAATTTGACTGTTAAGATTAGTTCTGATCACTATTTTAACAAAGACGAACAATACTATACAACACATTGTACCCACTTTGTATTTTTTCCGCATATTCGATACTTATCCATAACCTAATATTTTAGTTTTCAGTTCAGCTTGAGGTTTTCGGAAGAAGGGTTGTCACTTTCCAAATTGCCAGCATGGTTCTTTAGTTTAGAACAAGAAAACTGAGTTCACATAACTGTCAGCTATATAGCCATTATAGAAAAGACCCATATAAAACGGCCGTTTTTTTTTTTTTTCAGTAAATATAGTCAGAGAAATGACACCCTATGTCAATTTGTTGTGATATAACTATTACAACTGTCAAAAATTGCAGTGATAGCCTAGTAGTGTGACCGTCGAACTGTCAAGTCATATAGGTCTCGAGTTCGAACCCAAGACACGCACCTCTGACTTTCAGATTCATGTGCGTATTTTATAATTATCACTTGCTTCAAAAACTGTGAAGGAAAACATCGTGAGGAAACATGCCTGAGAAATATTTCTTTTTGCCGGCATGTGAAGCCAAGTCAGAGACCCATGGGCGGTTTTAATACTCTGACACCAGGTTAGTCACTAACCACACGACATGAAGAAGAAGAAGTAAGTAGTCAATTTACTTTACAATTAATTTCACTAACTTTACAAGCTATTTACAAAAGTGACATCAGTAATTCTAGAACTAGCTTAGTCAAAAACATTGTTCACAAATGGCTGTTGGCCCAATCCTACAGTGAATCCGAATCTATAAAGGTAATTTCGTAACACACCAACACATACAAACACCATCACACGCGCACACTCTCACACACACACTTACACATAGCGCAAATTTCGCTCAAAATATTCTCTTATCTGTCTTTATTACAATTTTTTTTATTTTTTTATTTAACTGTTCTTAGTCTAGACAATATTTTGATTGCTATAATAGCAATTTTTTATGTGTTTCTCTATTGTAACAATAATTAATTATGTAATACGCATTTTCATATGGCAATACCACCCAAGGAATCCACGAGACAGGCTCGTCCAGTCGTCCTAGTGTGGAGTTCATAAGCAATGTACTTCCTTTGCGTCTTATTTATTAAAGAATGTAATTCTGGCTATTAATGTAGACTATAAGGAAATGTAAAGTACTATTTTTAGCAAAAAATAAACATAAAACATTAACAAATAGTGATCAGCAAAAGGCTATACTCTATCTATAATGTGTGTCCATGAATCTGTTTGAAATAAAACAACGGGCTTGAGGGATTGATGGGAAACAATTTGATTTGATTCACGCAACCTTGTGCACGTGTGCTTCGTTCTCACGACATTAGCGCACGCGCAGCCACATGCACAAGTATAAGTAGGTATTTGCTTAGTGTTTTGAATCTGGGAAACTGTCTTCAAGAGAATTACTTATATATCGCCACTGGGTAGGTATCTACATGGGAGGAAGATCCCAAAAACATTGGGAAAAAGCAATAAATAAATTATAGTGTCTTGATTCAGTTTGGTTTGAATTGTATTTTATGGAAAGAGTTTAAGCCCTGTAAAAACACCCCTAGCAGAGCTGTAATACACCACCTTCCAAATTCGCAAACCAATTACATAATTGCTACAGACTTGTGTAGGATGTGATCCTCTATAAAAGTTTCTGAAACCATTGGGTGTTTGTAATTCAAGATCAAGAATAAAGAAATTCCCACAAAATTCAGAACAAGTCCACGTATGTATATCGCCTGCAGCAGCACATCACACACACATGCGTACAGCGGGTGCTGCTGTCCCCCGTTTGAACATTGAAACGAGTTGCATAATAAAATTTAGTACAACATTATAACACTCGTTTGGATGATGTAATGGTTACTATGACACTGGCTGTTATAATGTTGCCAATAAGCTAACTGTTTCAGAAACTTTTATAGAGGTTTTATAGCATGGGTGTAGATAAAATAAATTGTGAGGATTTTTTTTTTTTGTTTTTTTTTACTATCAAATTCTTAACAAACTCTAGTTGATCAAATTAGAACCTCTCGGAGGAGTGTAAGCCGACGTTCGCACGGACGTAATAAAATCGCGGCGGGATTCTCAGCGCGTTGAAAAAACACACTGTTGAATTTTCAACTCTCAGCGCTAAGCAGAGAGTTAAAAATAAAGTGCACGAAAGAAAATCGCCGCGATTTCATTACGTTCGTGTGGACGTCGGCTAATAGTTACCAATCGATTTGATTCAGTGTAACCTTGAATAACTTGGACAGACCTACACGTCAGGATTGTTCTCACGGCTGCAGCACGCACAGGTTAACTGATGTACACACGGCTACACATCAAGCTATACATTTCCAGTTTATGCTGATCTAGCATTGTATAGGATTTCCGTACAATGCCAGGTCAGCTTATACTGAAAATGTATAGCTTGATGTAGCCGTGTGTACGAGTTCCGATTAGTATCGGAACTACAATTGGAAGTTGTGTAAGTAAATAAACCAACATGCTTTGTACATTTTTCCACATTAGACTAAAAATAATTTTTCATCGAGTGACATAAAGAAATTAGTGATGGACGATTTTTGAAGTGAAAACTTCTTTAGGCGCGTTAGGCATTTTTGAGATGTGAAAAAACAAATGAACTCGCGACACTGTTACCGACACCAGCTTTTGACCATTAAAAAGACATCAACGCGCGATACATTTTCTGCACAGTAAAATTGTTCAAGTTTTCACTTCTGTCGGCACTCCCGGAGTGCCACTGTTTTTTTTTTTCACAAAATTATGCCTAACTTCATAGAATGTAGGCTGTAATCTTCTTTTTTAAAGTCAGCACCAGCTATGCGGGTATAGCTCATATAAGTAACAAAAGATAATTCAGTACGAATGTTTTTTTTTGTTTAACCTCATCGGGGAAGCTCTTGACCTGCATCTCACCGGATGGTAAGTGATGATCAGGCCGAAGGTGGAAGCGAGCTTCACTCGGAATCCTCAACCATAGAAGAACTTGCTATCTTACCTCTAACTGCCGAAACACAACAATGCTGTTATCATTGTTGTAATGGCGACAGACTTAGATAAGATGGTGGTACCTAGCCAGGCGGACTTAGAACAAGCCCTGCCACTAACCAAACCGAGCAGAAAATTTTGCCGCCACTGAGACAGGTGGTCTAGCCACTAGACCACAGAGGCAGTTAAAACTGAGCTGACTGCTCAAGGTGCCAGATGACAAAAGTAGGTATCGTGTCCATCTGAAGAATTTGAGAATTTTGTCAAACTGTAAAGAATCTTCTTCCGTAGACATGCACACCAAATACACGTAGCATAGTGAGCTCGCGGGGAGGTTCCACAAACACACTCTGCACTTACACCCCACAGACACGCACTACACTCAACACTCACACGCACTCGCACTTTTGAATGAAATAGTCGCAACATGTGAAAATAATTAATAAATTCTACTCAACAAAAATATTCTTACCGTCCTTATACTATTTGTACCTACTGATGTTTAATTAGATTAATTACCAAAAGTTTTAAGACGAGCGCTAATCTTGCCGACAAACTGTCACGCAGTTTGGCAGGTTTATAAAATGTTATCAAGTGTTCGGTCCAAAATAAATGATTTTTTATTATATTCGTTTTTATGTATTTACATATCTCGGGACCATGGGGTCCAGTACCCTAATTGTGTAACTCATATTCGCAAACAATTTCGCAAAATTTGTTTCATTTTGACATTTCAACAACATTCATTGCGTTATTTACGTTGTTGAACAGATTTTTTTTCCAACTTATGAAGCAATGGATTAGAAATCTGTTTCAAATCGAAACAAATTGTGATTGTGTTGTATTACGCAATTAGGGTGCTGGTCCTTTGAAAGTCGTACGAGGGACCGAAGCCAACTCGCAGAGCCCCTTGGACAATTTTAAATGGAATGAGGCACCAACCGACGATTATCCCTGTATGCACTATGCAAGTGCACCCAAGGACAACTCCCGGTTATTATTATTATACAACACTCCTAAATAATAAGTACTTGTCTATTTTATTTCTTACTATTTTAATTTTTGTATTATTGTTCTTTTCTAACCCCTACTGTATTTCCATTTCTGGAATCTGGAACGCTGTCGTCTCCCTCTTCGAGATGGGCGTTAATGCGACACAGTTTTATAAGTAAGGTAGCTATTTACGTACGCAATCAATTTGTAATATGTGTTTTTGTTCCAATAAATAATCTCTGACCTCACTCATGAAGACTGACTTTGAATCCAACCTACGCTGTTATAAAAACTGCAACAGCCAACCAATACCAATCAAATTGATAGCAGCTTTTAATTGAATTCACTTGTTTACATGACGAGGCTAAATACAGAATTTCAATTACTTTATACATTCAAAAACAAAAGGTTATTTCGACAAATTGTTTTCCTATATATTGCCTATTGCAATATCTTTACTTCTTCCGATTAATTAAGTGTTTTGTCTAGGTTTTCAATTACTATCGGATTTCCGGCCTATGCGTTAAATTGACGTGTTAGATATGCCTAATTTGATATAATAATTGGTACCATCCTCGGCTATTTTAATAGCCTATGGCTGGATTTCCCTAACTGTGCGTCGCGACGCCCTGGGGCGTCACGGTATTATCCCAGGGGCGTCGTGAGGTGATCTACATAGATTAGAAATCCTTTCCAGTCGACCTTGTTACTATCAACACTTTCGACAGAGGAAAAAGAACAATTACCTAATGGAATTGTCCTGTGACTCCAGCTTTAAGCTCCAATATGACAAAGACAAACTGCTTGAATTTTGGAGCTCAGTTTCTCAATGTAGAAAGAGACGAGAGTGGCAATTTCTAAACTTGAGCTCCGTTTTGAGAGGCTGTGCTCAGAGAAGCAAGCACAGCCTTCTCATTAGTAGCCAGCCAACAAAGTAAAATAAATACCTCTTTTTAATTTTTATTCTTATGATTTGTTTTTGTTCTTGTTTTCTAATAAAAATTATAACTGTTATTTGGTGTTTTTCTGATAACTTGTTACTAGGCGCTAGAACTACAACTGGTAGGTACTTTTTGGCTAGAGGGGCGTCGCAAAAAAATTGCAAATTCCCAAGGGCGTCACAGTGAAAATAAGTTTGGGAAGCCCTGGCCTATGGCGTTCTTTGAAGTTCAACTGCGTGTAAGACTGTAAGTTGAACCACCGGACATCGCGATAAAGGTACATATTTTTGTTTTCTACTGTTGGAATTTCTTAACAGCAATCCAGTCCCTGAGTCTGAAATCGCCAACCCGTCTTGAGCAAGGGCCTTCTCTGTATGAGAAGAAGCCTTTGCTCTGCAGTGGGACAATAATAGGCCGGTATTGTTTAACCCGGTCCGGGTCCGGTCCCCGTACGGGTAATGGCAATAGCGTCGCTCCCTATTAAATAGGAAAATGAGGACTGGTCAAATGTAGCTCTAGGCCATACCTGTAGAGCTGTAGCTTCTCATGGCTAAGTAATAAGCCGCACGTTTCGATCCATCAGGTTCAGCTACGCTTGCCGGGGTTGGTCCGCGGATGGATGACCATCTTTACATACCGAGACTCCTCCGTGCCTCGGAAAGTACGTTAAGCCGTTGGTTCCGGCTGTCATTCGTGGATCTTTGGCAGTCGTTACGGGTCGTCAGAAGCCCGAAAGTCTGACTACCAGTCTTACCAACGGGTATTACCCAGTTACTGGGTTGTGGAGGTCTGATAGGCAGTCGGTCCATGTAAAATACTGGTATTTAGCTGCATCCGGTTAGACTGAAGCCGACCGCAACATAGTTGGGAAAAGGCTAGGCAGATTGATTGAGGACTGGCCAAATGTAGGTTTAGGGTCTGCCAACCATAGCCTACCCCTTCTAGGAATATAGGCGAGTTGTTGTTTTTCTGCTTACAAAATATATTCGAAGGACCGCCGAAAATATACGAACATAACCGAACGCGATTGTACTGCAACTCATTTCAGAAGTAACTGACAGTTTTAGGATAATGTTGTGTGCATTATGCAAGGAATTCAATTTAACTAACAAACAAACCGCTTAGGTATTCACAATTGTTCTGCATTCCATTTATGATAAAATTAAGGGACTCGTGAATGTGTTTAACTTTTAATGTTATAGTTAATTGCATTTGATGGATCTTCGTTATTGGTTTGTAATAGGAAAATGACTAAGTACATAATATCCGTAATTTTCATAGCATATCTAGTTGTTTACTGTTGTTAGAACACTATGTACTTCTACTTTTGTATGAATTAATGAATGAAATGCACCGATCCCAGCGTGGTTTAATGAATGATGAATCGAATGAACCCCAAGATTTGCACTAGCCCCTGAAGCCTTATGTTGCATGGGACTTCAGAGGCCACTGTATATCAAGGAGTAGACCGGGAGATGCGGTAATGGTAGGGAAGACGTGCCCTTAGGATAAGGAGGGATTTGCGAGCCGTTACCGGATACGCATCCTGATTATGTACTTGTACTTTTGTAGTGAATTTATTAAAAATTGATCTAGTACAGTAATGCTCAGATTCAAGCTTCTATTAAGATTGTTGTTCAACAAAATACCAATCATTTATCGACCCATCAGACTGGTTCCCTATCCATTTGCATAAAATTTTAAGACCTAATATAACTTAGCATAATTTTGTTTGGTATAATTATATTTTCGCATAATATAATTACGCATAACAGCTTACGCATAATTTTGTTAAGCATAATTTCTCTAACCATAATAATGATTAAGCATAATATTCTAAAGCATAAATTTATTAAACATAACATTCTAAAGCATAACTTTATTAAGCATAACATTCTAAAGCATAACTTTATTAAGGATAACATTAACAAGTATAAATTTATTTACGCATAATGATATTAAAACATATACACCAGGCATGCAAGCAAGCATGCAGCATGCAAGCAAGCATGCAGCATGCAAGCAAGCATGCAGCATGCAAGCAAGCATACACCATGCAAGCAAGCATGCAGCAGGCATGGTTTCTGTCACGGCTCCGGCGCTGCGGGCCTCCGGCGGCCCCACGCATGCTAATCGTCGCAGACGGCTTTCGCTAACCACCGCAACTTCGGCTTGCTGGCCGGCTCAGCCGGCCAGCCTCAGCCGCGGCGGTTTCCTCTCAGCCGCCTGCTCCTCAGCCCGCGGGCCGCCTCGCCCCTACGCACCTACGCGATTTTGAATTACACTCTAGGGGTAGGGCAGACAAGACTACGTGGAGTCGGTTTTGCAGCGATTCGGTTCTGTCACAAACTTTTTTAGCACAACATAATGATTTTTTGAGACAATACTTTAATTTTTACTAAAATTATTAGTAAAAAAGATAAATATACTTCGAAACTTGCATATTTACAAGCAATTGCTAAAAATATACACCTAAAATAAAAATACATAGTTAAGTTAGATAATGTTATATATAATAAATCATTTGCATGAAAATCTAAAATAAATACGTAAAATTAACTCAAATTTATTTCCGTTATTTCTGTTAATTGTATGCCTAAATATTATTATGCTAATAGTCATTAGGCCTAGTAACGTTATGCGAATCAAATTTATGCCAAAACAAATTAGTCTTTAAGATGATTATGCCAACATAAAATGTATGCCTAAAAAAATTATGCCGAAGTATTATTATGCCAAAACAAATTGTGCCAAAATCGTTATGCCGAAGTATATTAGGACAAAGAACATTATGCGAAAAGAAGGGATCCCCATCAGACTGTACTGTAAGAAAAGGTAATTTGTCGTGACACGAATAATCAGCCCCAAATCAGAAAAAAACAGAAAAAAAGCTTTTATCATTTTATCTATTATTGACTTTATTTTATTATTGATATTGTTGTAGCAGCAAACTTATCCGAGATTTCTCCTTTCCGGAAATACGAAATTGGTAGAGTATATTTAAAAACGTGCAACCAAGTGCTCTACATTGAATGTTTTTTAATGTTAGTAACACAAATAACTAAATAGTATAACTACATGTTACTTTGGTTCCTATGCAACTATTTCGCTAATCCCAAACCAAACAATACACAAAAGGCTTCCTACAAAGCACTTATTCAAACAAATAAAGCCATTTATCATTAATCTAAACAGTCCTAATGATCGAACACCTTGACATGACTCATTGACTTCCAAATCCATCGCCCACTCCATTCCATCTTCATCTTAACTTCTTAGTCCAGTGGTTCCAAAAGTTAACTGGACCGCGACCCTCCTAACAAAAACTTCCAAATTCGAGACTCACCTCTTGACTGTCATGGTGAAAAAAGGGGCAATGAAGGAATATTCAAATAAGAAAAAAACATTCAGTTCCAATCGAAAATTTTAATACTTAATTAAATACAAGGAGTCATATTTCAATGAGAAGGATGTATTTGTTTCTTATTTTTTGTCATTATAGCTTTAGTATCAACTTCAATTTTGGTTACTTTTAATCGCAATGAGTTTGATACGTCCAATTTATTTCGGTATTTAGTTTTAATATCAATCATAGCTGAAAATCAACTTTGTAAGGCCCTCCCAACATTCACTCGCGACCCACCAGTGGGTCGTGACCCATAGTTTGGAACCACTGCCCAGTCAGTTTGGTAAAGGCTTGCCATACCTGATCAGTACTGACTTCAGTTTTGCCTCACCTATTCCAAAACCGTACAGTGTGTAGATGTAGAGGCTTCAAGCCTAGGTTAAATTTAACAGTGTGTGTGTATGTGTGTGGTGAATCATGATTCTACAATTACGACTAATCAGAAGAACGGTGGTACAAAATACTATTTTTTAACAACAGCGCCAGCAGTGGCATCTCATAGGTATAAGACAGTGCAGGTGAGGTGCTATTATATACACAAAAACCAGGACAGGAGGTGAATATCATTATAGAACACCTAACCCCCTACTCAATAAGATGAACCGGCCCACCAGGCTTCGTAGTCGGTTTAGAGAAGAAGTATGAACTTTACGTGTACATATGGAGGCGTCCAGTCAGGCTAAACTGACGCAGGTTGTCTGCTCAGTTTGGCCTCCCATATATGGAAAGCCTAACTCCGTAGTCGGCTGCTAAGGCCAGTGCATCGCGTTTAATATCAAAATGCAAGTCTTTGTAGGCATGCCGACGGAATGCGTCACTGATTGACTGTATCGAAGAATAGGATGAGTTGGGTGATTGTTCGTCTTGTGAATTTTATCTGTTATTTTAACAATCGAATATATTCGATAAATTCTTAAATCATAACATTACATAACATCACGCCTTGAATCCTCGAAGGATTAGGGAGAGGTGTACCTATGTGTACTATGTACACCCACATTTTGCCAGTTATGTTTAAGTTCCATGTAATAGTAGGCGAGCTTTTTGGCGTCAACCGGGCATAAATCCAGACTGCGGTCTGCTGCTGAGAAATCCCTGATGGAAACACTCAATAAAACTTTGCCTGCCATGAACTAGGAATCGAGACCAGGTAAAAAAAAGACTAAATGTAGAAATACTTCTCCTGTCGATGTTGTATTGTATTTTACGATGTGTGAGCATATTTTCACTTTCAAGGTTGTGGATCAAGTTCACTGACTATCAAGTATAATAAAAATAGTGTAATAATATGGTGAAGCAGATGGTCTGATCTGATAACTTTCTTATAAATGTCTATCCATTGTAATGTGAAGTCAATAGTGCTTAGAAGTGACCGTATGTATTAATTTAGTTCTTAAGGAAGAGGAGACTACCGTAACATAGTGATTACTAGCACGGAGGATTTATGTTGATTATTTCCCAGAAAACCTCTTACTGAATAAAAAGTAACAATATTTCAGTTATGGTTAAAAAGGCCATCGCAAATTGTGAGATTAAAAAATTAAAAATTAATTAAATTGGTTTATTATTTTTACAAGTAAATACCTTAACAACTTGTGATTGGAGCCTCGTTTTAAGCAAATATGCCTGTCTTAGGAGACTCCGCCCTTCCAATATCTTAAATACGCACAATTTACTTGGATTTGTTTATTTGCCAAATCAGATTTATTTATTTATTTATTGCTATGGCACTTCAACGACTTATTCACTAACAAAAATCAACTACAGTTTTAGGAATTGTGAATTCATCACTTACAGACGTGTACAGCACTAACAGAGAAATCAATAGTACGTGCAAGATATTGTTCGTTAGTTAAATTACATATGAATTATAAAATAAAGAAGATTCAAAGCTGAGCTATGATGGTCACAAATATAATCGGAGATACAAAAATATTAAAAAAAAAAATGTTTTTTAATATTTTTGTATTTCCAAAGCATTAACTTTGGCTCATGTATAATTTAGACACAGTTTATAAAATCAAAAGAGTACCTACACTAGTACCTATATCCTGAATTCCACGCATTTGCAAGTCGTAGCTAGAAGATTTTTATCAGCTAAACAATTCAAAGTATTCTTGCCACTCATTGCCAGTAACAAGTTGCCTCACCCGACATATCTTCGTATCATTGTCGCTCTTACTATTGGCGATACTTAATATTATTGATTGGCAATTAAATCGATCAGACATGTGTGCCGATCACGGTCAATGAACTTACATACATTCCTCGTTGTTATGTTATTATCTGTTATACAGTGTGAGTTTTTATAATGTGCACGTATCGAAATGAGGGAATATATGCTTAATTTTACTGACGGAAAAAATATAAAAGCTATTTTTTGGTATATTTTTTTTTCAGTTCCTTTTGGCGTCTTATTGAGATTTTTTACGATTATTGTAAAAATTCATGAAAAATAGAGATTTTAGCAAAAAAAAAAAAACATGTATGTTTTCAATTGAGGGTAGTTTTTTTTTCCACAATTTTTATTTCATGAGGACGCCTAATTACTTCCAATCATTATGGAGTTTATTTCATCGTGATAGATAATTTAGTTTAAAAGTTACAATGCGTTGTTACAAAAAAAAAAAAAAAAACAAAAAAAATTTTTAGATTTTTTAAATATATTTTCCGTCGATAAAATTAAGCTTAGATTTTCTCATTTCAATATGTGCACATTATAAAAACTCACACTGTATTGTATAAGATAAGAAACGAGTATGTACCCGTTCTTAATTGTTTCAATGTTGATAATCTGAAAATGTGGCAACAATTTGTTAATTTCGCTCTTTCTTCAGTATTACCTACACCAATCAATCTGCCTAGCCTTTTTCCTACTATGTTGGGGTCGGCTTCCAGTCTAACCGGATGCAGCTGAATACCAGTATTTTACATGGAGCGACTGTCCATCTGACCTCCACAACCCAGTAACGAATCGAACCGGACCTCATGCTCAGCAGCAGCGCTTAGGACCACTAGAAAAACGAAGCAGTCTGCTATTACTTACTGTAAATACATCAATCAATCTGCCTAGCCTTTTCCCTACCTTGTTGGGGTCGGCTTCCAGTCTAACCGGATGCAGCTGAATACCAGTATTTTACATGGAGCGACTGCCTATCCGACCTCCACAACCCAGTAACTAGGTAATACGTTACTCCTTGGTAAGACTGATTGTCAGACTTTCGGATTTCTGACGACCCGTAACGATTGTCAAAGATCCACGAATGACAGCCGGGATCAATGGCTTAACGTGCTTTTCGAAGCACAGAGGAGTTTCGGTATGTAGAAATGGTCACCCATCCACAGACCAACCCCGGCAAGCGTAGCTTAACCTAATGGACCGACCCGTGCGGCTGTTAGTACTTAGCCACGAGTTATATAAACTTAATAATAGGTAGGAACACTTCTCCACAACATCGTTAAACATATACGTAAAATTCGTCTCATACAAATCTTAAGCCCGCTCTACACTCGCGGCGCGAAAGCCCGCGAAAGCCGTGAAACACGAGTGTAGATGGTTTCGCGCCTTCGCGTTCGCGCTTCGCGCTGTTCCCCGATAGGTGTCGGTTTTTGGTCTCGCGACAAAGGGTTCGCGCTTGGTTCATAGCGTGCGAACGCGAACGCATCTACACTCGCAGCTTTTCGCAGTAGCGCACGAGTCGCTGTCAGGAGTGGTCAAGCGTGATTTTTTAATAAGCATAGATTTTTTATAAGGATTTTCGTCATCCACCATTTTCTCTTTCTCCATCTCTTTTTTATTTGTTTGTTATTTTTAAAACAAATATAATTGTAGTACGCTACAGCACATAGCGTCACAGCAACAGCAACAGACACATCGGCGTCCATTTTCTATGAGATTGCGAACGACACTGCGAAACTTTGCGAGTGTGGAGGGACAAATTTTCACGTGGAGTTCACACTACGGTTCGCGCCGTGAATTCGCAGCAAGATTCGCGTGCGAGTGTAGAGCGGGCTTTACAGTGCGAGACGAATTTTATCATAATTTGCGTTATAATATCCAACGATGGAATCTTCACTAACATTAAAATGGAATTTGCATTTATTACTCAATTCCCTTTAACAGCTGGCTATAATAAACACAGTGGAAACTTACGCAATGGAAGAGCATAAAACTGATACACGCTTGTTTATTATGTTCCCCTAGTACCTATTACACACTATTACTAGTTAAAGTAGGTAGGAAGTGGCAATAACAGGAAAGTTCCTGGAAGGGGATTTGTTAATCCTACGTAGGTATTTTCCTTTGTAGATCGACTACTTCCTAGAATTAGGAAATATGTTTTATCTACTCTCATAGCGTAATATTCGAATTTTAAAATTCAAAACGAGTTTATATTGACATACTTTATAAACACAATACCGAAATTTAAAAATAGAATCATATTATAACATTTTTTCTCTAACAAAATAATGCTATAAAACAATTTTTTTTCTGTTACGGTACAGGGCTATTCTAAGAAGTTAATATCACCAAGGAGTTTCCATCAACTTTTGCATTGGAACGTTTAAACGGGGGACAGCAGCACCCGCTGTAGCGCATGTGCGGTGATATGCTGGTGTAGACGACATTCATTTGTTTTGTTGTACTGAATTTCGTGAGATTTTTCAAATTTATTCTTGATCTTTAACTTTGATCTTTTATTTAGTATTAGGTTCAATCCCAATGTATGAGAGTAGATAAAGTAGTGTATGAAACTGCACATAACTAGGTATTAAAACATTCGTGTGATACTATTAAAAACCTCGCCTACGCACAGTGGGAAAATCGCGTATGTTTCGTCTCAAAACTCTGTATCTCAGTTGTTTCAAAACTAAATGAGCTGTAATTTTGCACACATATACTTGGATGTATAATGTTTAATGGAAATAATTTTGATTTTGAAAATTATGTTTATTAATTAATTATAAAATTAAACTTAAAAAAATACATGCATTTTATAAGAAAAATAATGCAAAATATGTTTGTTTAATTTACATAAAACGGAATATACATAGTACCAAACGAGAAAACAAAATATGTACACAATTTAGCAAGCTCCTACAGATTTTCATTGACAGCAAGATGGGCCTTGGCTTCATTTAAAAGTTCTTCCGATATTGTTTCTGAGGTTTTTCTCAAACTTGGTATATATGCATCAGAAGTGTACAATAAGGTATGGAACACGTCTTCATTGGTAGCCGCTCTTGAACACTTTCTAGAATGAAGAAGTCAAATTTTTTTGTAATCTTTATTTCGGGATTCTTGCGCGTCTTCGGACAATTGTCCGATAGGTAAAATAGCATGATTTTTTCGCCGTGAATAAGTGTTTTATGCACAGAGGAAGGCATATAATACCAGTTATAATTATTTAAGTACAGTTGGGCTGTACTACAGTAATAAGTTTCTTTGAATGTATGAGACCACAGTAGCTATATCCTCTGGTGACAAATTGAAATTTTCTTGTAAGTAGTCTTCTATATTATGCCCATTTATCAACAAATTGCACAACTATCGTTTGCTACAAACAAATTCACCCATTTTTCAAATCATTCAACTTCTGCGAATATTTGAAAATAAGTAATAACTGCTTTTTAGGGCAACTGAATATCTGACCAACAACTGTGAATGTTTCAGGGTTCGCCTTCCTTTTATTGGTCAATGAAATAGTGCTATGTGCTTATTATCAGTTTCTTATCTTTATAGATAAGAAACTGATAATTTGCATTCTTCCCATAACAAACCTGTTTTTAATTCGACCCTAATAGATAATTGGCCATATTTTAGCAAGTAAGGTGGTCAAAACTGTATTAAAACCACAAAAAACTATTAATAATACTCATCACTGTAAAGAACTTTTTATCAATTTGACCTTATTAGATAAAAAATAATTTTATGAGAAATAAAACGAAATTGAAAAAAAAAAATATAATTTTGTCTCGCGATATGTTTTGATCCCGTGTCAGAAAAAGCGCAAGTATGCGCAAATTTTTATTTTTTCCTTGCATATACTAATGTATAAAGATCTTAATACAATAAATATCTCGACAGCGGCAAGCAGCGGTAAAGGGAAAAAGTCTCGTTAAAAAAAAAAAACACTAAAAATATATCATCTTAAACTATATTGGTTAATTTTATTTTATTAAACCAATGTATATAATATTAATTACTATACGTTATGAGGACATTATAAGCATTCCAAAACTGTATAATACTTGCACATTTATATCAAAACTTTTGAGTAATGTGGCGTTGAATTGTAGTAACGTATTGCGTTTAAATTACGTTATTGAACATGAGTTAGCTTTGATGCCTATTTATATACATTATGATTAAATAAAAAAATAATAAAAAAATGTGAAAAGAAAGCTTACTTATTAGACTATATTAATTTATTAATTTCATTCCATTACAACGACTTTCACGTAAAACGGTTTTGAGACGGCTTTGTATGGGGCTTTCCCACAGTGCTACGGCTCGGTTTAAATACACACTCATGTTTTAATACCCCTTATTATGCAAGTTTCATAAACTACTATTAGTTTTCTCTAAACTCAAACTTAACAATGATCAAACGCAGGAGGTGCTTTTATTCCAGTTTATTTGGGGCCGTCGCGGCATTTTTTCCTAAAATCTTTTTTTATTCGAAAGAAACAAAAAACTCAAACTAAAACCCTACACTTCGTCATCTGAATCTTCACAATGATGTTTTTCTTTATTCTTTTTGTACATTTTGGACCTCATTACTATTGAAGGTGGACTTCCAGGATGACTAAAGTCAACAACACGCATTAGTTGTGTTACTGTGTCGTATTGTGTCGTGACGCGGGATACACCAATCAAACGAAGATTTCAGGACTGTGTCAAATCACAGCGAGTTTTGATTGGCTAACACTGCGTCAGAAGGCATCACGGCCCGACTCAACACTAATATAAATCTGGCTTAAATCAACAACAGCTGATCTTTCTTTTTGGTTTAGTCCTTTGCTATGGCCTGCAAAATACTAGATCGTTCATAGTTCTAAAATAGTAATATCAATCTATTTGAGATATACATCGGTAGGTAATGTTCTATGTTATGGGGTTTGGTTTCTGCACTAAGTCCGTCAGGTGGACCATTGTGCGTGGGCCATGGCGACCGTTTAGTTATTCCAACCAGCCCACCTCCCTTCAGAAGTTAATTAAAACTCCTGGTCTGTTCAGAACATCTGTGAAAGATCTGGGTGACCCGAGGATTTCTGTTCTAATTTGGGTGACGCCTGCGCATTCAAAGAGCACGTGCGCGACGGTTTCCCCAGCCTCCATGCACGCCCTGTACAGAGGACTGTCCGTTATGCCTATTGTGTGGAAGTGTTTGTTTAGCGAGCAGTGCCCCGTGATGATCCTCGTCACCAGGCGCAGGCCGTTCCTGTCCAGGCGTAATAAACGCCTGGTTAGCCTGCTATCCAGGGATGGCATAGCTTCCTTGGAATACCTGCAGCCCGGCGTCATCGGTAGGTAATAAAAATGGATAAATGGTTTATCTGTTTGTTTAAATACGTGTAGGCTATGTAAAACGTCAAGTATCATCATCGCACCTACGCATCGATTGTTAGGTCCAACACCTTGAGTAATTGCCCATTGTTGCTCTTAAATTAATGTGGCAATACTGGCAACACACATAATTGAGTAGGATCTTCATATCCTTCACGCTCTGACGTGGCGTAGGCTTTCAATAGACATTGTAAGATTTGTGCGTGTATTTGATTGTTTTGATATTAATTCTTTGGGACTACATTATAATATTTGCCTTTCCATTTTGATTGTTGTGTGAGATACGCAAGAAAAATGTCCCAGCGATTTACCATACGTTATCTATCATATGAACCAATATTTTGCATTTCTGCGACATAATAATCGCACGATAAAAAGTCGTAGTGCGCCCTTGCTTTTTTTAACCGACTTCCAAAAAGGAGGAGGTTATATGTTCGTCGCGTATGTTTGTTTTTTTTTTTATGTATGTCCACCGATTTCTCCGTCAATTATGGACCGATTTTGAAAATTATTTTTTTATTTGAAAGGGTGTGCTCTCGAATTGGTCCCATATAAATTTTATTAACTTTGCTTGGATAGTTTTTGAGTTTAGCTACAAAATACGTATTTTTTTTCCCACTTAGTATGTAGATGATATGATAAGTTTCTGTCACTGGTAGCAGGTAGTAGTATTCGAATGTGTGTTGGGTAGGTACCACAACTAAAAAGTGAAAAATAAAAACTTTTTACAAAAAAAAAAAACAACCGACCTCTAAAAAAAACACTACAAAGTGAAAAATAACTTTAATTTCGGAAGTCGGTGGCAAAAAACGAAAATACAAAACCCAAGACACCAACTTCCGAAATTAAAGTTATTTTTCACTTTGTAGTGTTTTTTTTGGAGGTCGTTTGTTTTTTTTTTTGTTTTTTCGTTCAATATAGACCATATTCAGATTATTAAGTCCATGTTACTTCAAAAATATACATGTATAAAAGATTTAGCTAATACACAGATCTGATCAGAAATTGGTAATTAATAAGTTTATTATTAATAACTAAGTACGGAAAGAAACTATTAATAAACTTGCATAAGGAAAGACTTCCTTACAAAGTTAATTAATCAGAAATTAATTTCCTGTACCAATTAACTTCAATTATGCAGATCTGCTGTAATATGTTTTAGTAGGTAAAAATGAGAAGCAGTAGTTTAATGAATAATGACATAACCCAACTCAATCGTTCCTCAACTTACACAAGAATCAGTAATCAATATTATGCAAAAATCAATCAAGAATATCATTAAATACCGCTAACATACTAATTTACATAAATAAAAGTAAAATTGCATCAACCCGGCGCGTCCGTTGGTTAGACAGCGCGGCGCCGCACCTGCGCGTGCGCATGTACCACAACTGGTTCCTATTGGCCAATCCGATGACAGTGATAACATTATGGAGATAGGGTCAGAAGGTTCGATTGGAGTATTGGTTTGGCAACTTGCAGCTAATTAACTCAAACACAGGTATCTTTGATGTAGAAAGTAAAAAGTTACTGAGGTATTGAAGACAACTCTTAAAAAACGTAAACCACTTCCTCGTATTCAAACTGGGTTACAAACTATTTAGCTAAAAGAACTGAACTTGCCGTTTCGAAAATCACTGCCTACTTAATCAGATTCTCAGGTAACAACCAGTTCATCGGACTGGCATCATGTGAGAAAATTAACAACAATCCTAATAGCTAACTGATCTCTCGCGGATGATGACGGAGAATGATGGTGCAACGCCACATAGTCTACAGAAAATTCCAGATGGCAGGTTCAAAAGCATAGATGAGTCGTCAGAAGATTCAAACCAACAACCAGATTTATCAAAGAGTATCGTGTTACACAATAACTGGGTTGTGGGGGTCAGATAGGCAGTTGCTGCATATAAATAAAATACTGGCATCCGGTTAGCTGGAAACTGACCCGAAGATATTTGGGAAAAGTCTAGGCAGATGATGGTGAGATGGATATATTTTCTGGGATTCCAGATCCTTGGTTTGAGTCACCTGTAAACGTGATGTATATAGCACCTTGGCAAGAACATGGAAAAACATTATCCATAGTAACTATCTTTCCTCAAAACGGTTGAAATATAAATGTACTGAAATGGACAGGACAGGATGTACCGATCTTTGAAATCATTACTTAAAGTAATACCTATGAGTTTATTTGTCACTAACGAGACAATAGAATTTCGGACAGAGAAAATCGACAGTTGAGCGGATGGCCACTCTGTCACGATAAAATTTACACTGACGGCAAATGTCATATACCGTTTAAAAGAAGACACCAATCTTTTATACCACCTTTTTAGATTGCTGAACTTCTGTCCCTTCCTGCATTATGTAGCTGATCGGTTTCCTGCAGGTATTTTCCCTTTAATGTAGTACAAATGTAAATGGAGCAAGTGACTAATGTCAAGTGCTTTCTTTATGTCAGTTGGATGCGTAAGAGTTAGAAGAAAATGGTTTCTGTTGGGAATTTTATGTTATCTTATATTCAGCGTTTCCGAGTGATGTTAATAGGATTTCGACTGTCCCTAAATGAGTACAAAAACTTTTAGCTTAAGAGCTAAAAATAAAGGTTTTTGGGAGATGCTCTTCTTATTAGTTTTAAAGGTCTATAATAACTCGCTATAAACGGCCATAAATTGTCACTTTTAGGAGTTAAAGGTCTGCTGACAATATTCTTCTTTATTTTCTCACTTCTCCGTGCTGCATTTATGTTATTATGTGAACCATTCTAAAACCTAAAGAAAGCCAAAAATTAATATTGTCAGAAAACCAATTGTCGCACATAAAAACGTTCAAATTCAAGTCACAATCTCATCTCAGTGACAATCAATGTCAAACTTGTCAAAAATGTCGGTATATTAGAGTTGTAATTCGTAGATCTTTAACAGTCGTTACGGGTAGTCAGAAACCCGAAAGTCAGACAACCAGTTTTACCAAGGGGTATCGTGTTACCCAGTAACTGGGTTGTGTAGGTCAGATAGGCAGTCGCTTCATGTAAAATACTGGTATTTAGTTGCATGAGGTTAGACAAGAAGCCGACCCCAACATAGTTTTGTATAAATTTAGATTAAGTATGTATTTATTTCGACTTAAAAAGATCGATTAATTTCATTCATCGATTGAATTATAAAACATGATTATTGATTGAAATCGTCAAATTATTGTTTCTTTTACACAACTCGCATATTTACGTAATACTAAGTTGCCTACAATATCTTTAGAAATATAATATCTTCCATCTATATGACATGTTTACTACAGAAGCATAAATTATACTACGAGTAAGTGTGTTTCTAAGTTTTGTACCCAATTAGCTTCCGTGAGCTTTCACTTTTTCATATTATTGATGACTCTCTTTGTTATCAATCTCTGATTGACGGCGATATATCGATGTTCTTTGTCAGTTGAAAATAATCATCCTAATAGACAGCTTCTATAGAATAAAAGTAAAAGTACAACATTGATCATAGTTAGTAGGCTGTTTGTATTTGTTTGGTTGCCTTAAAAAAAAAAACAAAATAAAGCTTTGGATCTCTATGGACTTTTCATTTCGAAGCTGCAGCCAGAAAATAAAAAAAATAGAAAATACGTTCTTAATTTGAAAAAAAATGGAATTCATTTTTACTGTCTCATTTATTGTATTATAGTACAATCGCGTAGACATGTCCTATAAGTCATATCATTAGAGGATAGTGACCACAAGAGGACGGTTTACCCGCGTCGCGTTACTTGCGGTGTCGGCCCCACAATGAGTAATGTGTTTACTCAAGTTATGCGATAGGCACCAATAGAAAGTGTCATAATGTTAAGTACATAAGTATTACCTATCTCAATTACTAGACAATGTGACTTTTGCACTCATTAACGCTTTATGTTTTGTATTGGAAACTTGTAAATCTTATATGTTTTGAAAAAGCTTTGAATGATGGTGGTTTTGTTTGCTACTTTAAATAATTTTTTTCGTTAATAATAATAATGGAGCAAATAGTGCAACTGCTGAAGCTACTGAAGGTAACCGAAACTTTCAGTAGTGCCATCAGGATGGAATTTGGTGTGGACAAATGTGCGGTCATGCATGTAAAACGAGGGGAGATTGTGGAATCCGTGGAAACCCACCTCTCGGATTCCATACACCTAAGATCCCTCTCCTCAATCGAAACCTACAAGTATTTGGGTATGTCGGAAGTGTTAGGTATCAACGCTGCTGACATGAAGCAATCGCTGAAGGAGCGCTTCTTTAGCCGCCTGAATAAAGTATTAAATAGTCTTTTATCAGGCGGAAACAAGGTGCGCGCCTTCAACGGTTGGGTCATGCCGGTTTTGATGTATTCTTTCGGCATACTCAAATGGACTCAGACGGAACTTGACGCTCTGGATAGGAGGGTCCGCACACTGCTGACTGCAAATCGAATGCATCACCCACGTTCATCGGTGATGAGACTGTATATCCCGCGGAAGTGCGGAGGTCGAGGCTTCTTAAATGCTAAGACCCTGCACAACCGTGAGGTATGCAGTCTCAGGGAATACTTCTTAGAAACCGACGTGGGGATGCACCGAGATGTCGTCTCAGTGGCCAAGGGCCTTACCCCGCTATCCTTGGCTAACGAGAACTGGCGCAAACCTATCGTATTAGATACTAATGACCGCAGGGAGGTATGGCAGAGCAAAGAGCTTCACGGGCGCTTTTACCGGGCCTTACATGGGCCCGATGTAGACCTGCTAGCGTCCGTATCCTGGTTGCGATTCGGTGACCTCTTTGGGGAAACCGAAGGTTTTGTCTTTGCGATTATGGACGAAGTTATGATGACAAACAACTACCGGAAATATATTGTGAAGGACGGCACGGTTGACATCTGTCGGGCATGCCGTCCCGGAGAATCAATCCGACACATTATTTCTGGCTGTTCTCGTCTGGCTAACGGAGAGTACTTGCATAGGCACAACCTTGTAGCCAGGATTATTCACCAGCAACTTGCTCTGAAATACAGTCTTGTGGAATCGGAAGTACCGTACTATAGATATGTGCCCGACCCAGTCCTCGAAAACGGAAATATCACGTTGTATTGGGATCGATCTATCATCACTGACAGGACTATTGTTGCCAATAAGCCAGACATAGTGGTGATAGATCGATTAGAGCGTCGCACAATGATTATTGATATAGCGGTCCCGCATGACCGCTCGTGAAAGCTGAAAAAGATAAACAAATTAAGTATCTTGACCTGGCTCACGAGGTTGTCGACTTGTGGGATGTGGATACAGCAATCATTGTGCCGATAGTCGTGACGGCCAATGGCATAATAGCCAAGAGCCTCGACCAACAGCTGAGGAGGCTCTCGTTAGGCAGCTGGATCAAGGGCTTGATCCAGAAAGCGGTACTCCTGGACACGGCGCGTATTGTTAGGAGGTTCCTCTCTCAGGAGCCCTGACCACCGGTAGCTTGGACCCTGTGTGTGTGTGTGTGTGTGGTGGGCTACTATTTTTTATATTTTTAAATGTTTATTTTTTTTTTTGTTTTCAGATGAATATTTAAAAATGTAAATAATATGTTTAGAAACGAAATAAAGGAGCAAATAGTAAATATGGATGTTAGATACTCAAACGTCACTTATTTTGCCCTTTGCTTTAAAGTACTATAAAAAACCATTGAGCCCCATTTGATTGTGCGTAGTTTTTGCATGATTAAAATTAAATAATAATAGCACCATCAAAATTTTGCCAATGATTTTGCTTGATACTACAAAAAATTATAAAAGGCTGTTTCTACAGTTTATATCGTTTTTTTTTGTGCTTTAAGTGGTGTAATGGTATTGATACTTACTTGATTTAAAAAAGTTTTATAGTAGGTAAATGGTTTTTTCGTCTCAGTCTCTCATTATTAGGTTTCTATAAGAAACTAAGCACATTTTAGTGTTATTTTTGTGCATACTTTGAAAATACTGTGTTCCAGAAATTATTTTGTAGAACAAATGAAGTATATTTTTTACCTTGTAAACTCATGATTTGTCTAAATTGTATCGGGACCGAAGAGAAAACACTTTGTATATGGTTTTACGTCTATTTATTGTACTCCGTCATAGACAACTTAGATTAGAAGCTTAGCAGACAAGTCCACCTGTTAGAAACAGAATCCCACATCGATCCAAGATGATCGATCGATCAAACCCCGTAGGTCACGGTCATTTGACAACACAGCACCGAGTACGCATCCATCTTGTTTTATATCTCACAGAAATGCCGCCGCACGTCAGATGGAAATAATGTTAAGAACTTTAAATGTTATGAGGATTATTTTTTTCCTGTTTTGATGCTTGTAAATGTTCGTTAGTAGTGATAGTTGGATTTTCAACAAAAAGGTGTGTTTGAGTTTGTGTTCAATAATTATCCATTGCAACAACATTCTTTTATGTTTTGTATAAAGATTTGTTTTCTTGCTTACTATTAAGTAGTAACTACAATATTTTATTTTACAAATGTAAATGTCGTAACTCGTGACGGTACCTACCTACTTACTTATGTAATTGTTTATAAAAGGTGTTAAAATATTGAGTGAAGTTTGTAGTTCGAGGAAATGTGCTAAGTACTTATTTGTAAATGTCACTGACATGTCATGAGGTTAAAAAAAAAGTATTTCGTGACATCATATTCGACTTTAAATCTGAATAACGTTTATTTCCGGTACTTATATCATAGTTCTATTTATAGTTCAATAAACTTTGACTCGAAGTTTGACAAAGGGTTTGCAAAAATCAGGGCCCCTCAAACAATCAGATCACCAGTCACTTGATGACACCACTCCTACGGAAACAATGACCAAGATTGGTTCAACCCTATATTACAATATGAATACCGTAGAAGTACCGTGATCCGTGACAAAAGCTATCGATACGGACTACCGACGTCATCACAGTGAATGATCCGGATTTAGGAATGATTCGCGAAAACTCCGAAACAAAAGAGTTTTGTTTGCGATGATACTTTATTTTGTAAAGAATATGGGTGTTGGTGCAGAAGAATTGTTGATAAGTTTCGGAACCAATCGGTTGGGTGTATGTTTTTCCTTTAACGAGATTTTTGTACAGACGCCAGCACATCAAGCTACCCGAAACTGTCAAATTTTCCCAATCAACTTTAAACCTTATACTTCAGCGATAAAGTTGAAAATCTATTAAATAAATTTGACAGATTGTAGTAGCTTGATATGCTGGCGTCTGTACCTATGTATTTCTGTGTTTTTTTTAAATAAAGTGTCACAACTTCTTCATGCCACCTTAGTGACCCTTGATAAGTACTTCATTGAACTTCTTGATCGTGAACTGCCTATGTAAGGTTTCTATGTATTTTATTCTAAATTCATAACATCACGCCTTGTTTCCACGAAGGGTTAGGCAGAGTTGTACCTAGGGTTACCATCTGACAGGCATTTGCCGGATTTGACAGGCATTTTACGGTTAAGACAGGCGTGCGGCCAACGCTAAGCTGAGACAGGCATTTTTGAAATTCCCTAATAAGTGCACAGTTGAGTTAAGAAAGGAATCGCTTAACACTAGAGTCAGAAAAAAAATAATTTTTGACGAAAATGACTTCGGAAAAATATCACTCAGTGTGGTAAGTTAGTTTTTCTAAATTTGTTTAGTGTTAGTAAATTATTCATACTTTTGAACTTTTCATTTTGAATGGATACATCTTTAACACTATCTGCTGTGTATTATTTATTTTAAGACGCACAGTTTTTTTACTACAGACAGGCATTTTTCTGAAAAATCAGGCATTTTGTACATCCTAGACAGGCATTCTCCCTTACATAGATGGTAACCCTAGGTGTACCTGTATATAGTATACCCACATTTCGCCAGTTATGATTTAAGTCCCATGCCTCCCCATATTAGGAGGCCTATTGCCATCAACCGGGCACAAATCCAGACTCCGGGCTGCTACTGAGAAATTCCCGACCTGGGAATCAAACAGTAGCGCTAACGACCACTAGACCAACAAGGCAGTATGATTTTTATGTTATTCAAAATATCCACAATTTGATTTCGTACAAGATCAAACCCTTTCACTTTCCAATCTTGACATAGCGGCAGCAATCATTTGGATAATGAACAGAACATTACTCCGGCGCAATTATTTAAAGGAAGTCGATTTTCCAATAATAAGAGCAATTTGTCCGACGTTTCCATAGACTAACATTAGGTTTATAATAGCAAATAATTTAGATGGACTAATGGCCTCCTGATTGTCAACTATGATAGGGTAATTTCTGAAGTTCGATGTACGATGTTAGGGCGGGTACACATAGACGGCACCGCAGCGCAACGATAAACTTTGCTATCAAATAATGGCGTTGCGCCTAAGAAACGATGGACATGAACACAATTCAAAACGATTTTATAAAAAGAACGTGTGCGGTCAGGAGACCCCTCCGTCAGAAACAAAGTTCCTTACGCGATACTCGCACGCGCACACACTCGTATATAATAGAAAGGGACAGAGAGAGAGAGCAGATTCACATAGACAGCACCACATTTCAACTTTGCAACGATAAACTTTACTAGCAAATAATGGCGTTGCGCCTAAAAATCTATGGAAAAGCGTGACGTGATGTTACTGTTTAACATCTTTTAAAGAACATGAACACAATTCAAAACGATTTAATTAAAAAAACGTGTGCGGTCAGGAGACCTCCGTCAGGAACAAAGTTCCTTACGTGATACTCGCACGCACAAACATACTCGTATATAATAGAAAGAGACAGAGATAGAGAGAGAGAAAGTCGCGTGGATGGGGGCATAACGCTTTTTCCTTACGTGACCAGTCAACTCCTACCGTAAACTAGCAATTTGGTATGAGTTTTACCACGCGAAGACACTGGCTGTGAAGGTGTGCTGTGACAATTTTGCGTTTTAATCACTAGCATCGCACTAAAAGCTACGGTTCCCTAGAAGAGTGGTGGCCGCCACGTAACGGCCGCAGTGACAACTGACAACTGTCATGAAAATGATGGCAGCGGGGTTTGACAATACGGTGTGAAAAAAAACCGGCCAAGCGCGAGTCGTACTCGCCCATGAAGGGTTCCGTAGCAGCAAGTAACATTGAATGAAAGGTAAATTGCGGTTTACGATTTATGACGTATTAAAAAAAAACTACTTGTTAGATCTCGTTCAAACCAATTTTCGGTGGAAGTTTATATGGTAATGTACATCATATATTTTTTTTTAGTTTTATCATTCTCTTATTTTAGAAGTTACAGGGGGGGACACACATTTTACCACTTTGGAAGTGTCTCTCGCGCAAACTATGCAGTTTAGAAAAAAATGATATTAGAAACCTCAATATCATTTTTGAAGACCTATCCATAAATACCCCACACGTATGGGATTGATGAAAAAATTTTTTTTTAGTGTCAGTTCTAAGTATGGGGAACTCCAAAATTATGTTTTTTTTCTATTTTTATGTGAAAATCTTAATGCGGTTCACAGAATACATGTACTTACCAAGTTTCAACAGCGTAGCTCTTATAGTTTTGGAAAAAAGTGGCTGTGACATACGGACGGACAGACAGACAGACAGACAGACATGACGAATCTATAAGGGTTCCGTTTTTTGCCATTTGGCAACGGAACCCTAAAAAGCTCTCTAGGAAAACACACCACATAACATAACATCACGCCTTGTTTCCCCGAAGGGTTGGGCAGAGGTAGGGTTACCATCTATGTAAGGGAGGATGCCTGTCTAGGAGTACAAAGCCTGATTTTTCAAATGCCTGTCTGTAGTAAAAAAACTGTACGTCTTAAAATAAATAATACGCAGCAGATAGTTTTAAAGATGTATCCATTCAAAATGAAAAGTTCAAAAGTATGAATAATTTACTAACACTAAACGAATTTAGATAAAAACTACCTTACCACACTGAGTGATATTTTTCCGAAGTCATTTTCGTCAAGAAATCATTTTTTTCTGACTCTAGTGTCAAGCGATTCCTTTCTTTACTCAACTGTGCATTTATTAGGGAATTTCAAAAATGCCTGTTTCAGCTTAGCGCCGGCCGCACGCCTGTCTTAACCGTAAATTGCCTGTCAAATCCGGCAAATGCCTGTCAGATGGTAACCCTAGGCAGAGGTGTCCCTGTAGCAGGTACACCCACATTTCGCCAGTTATGTTTAAGTCCCATGTAATAGAGGGTGAGCCTATTGCCATCAACCGGGCACAAATCCAGACTCCGGGCTGCTACTGAGAAATTTCAGATAGAAAAACCCAATAACACTTTGCCCGACCCGGGAATCGAACCCAGGACCTCATGCTCAGCAGTAGCGCTTGCGACCACTAGACCAACGAGGCAGTCTAACTTAAGTCTACTTTCATAAATAACGTTCCAGTGACGTCATTCACCGGTAAATTACGGACGTTATGTGGCGTCCACTGCAGTTTTAGAAAACCTTAACTTAAACCTTAATACACGCTGTTATGTTTTCGTCTTTACACAAATTCTTCTTTCCTAAGTCTCGTGAATTTAAATCGAAATTCGTTCTTCTAATGACATGTGTTTCAAGTTTTTTTGTAGATGTCATCAAACGTTGAAAACGATTCGTCATTTAGTGTCAGCAATTGAACTTTTTACATAGAAGATGATTCTTGAAATTAAAGTTTTGTACAAAAACGGATCCAGTGTTTTGATACTAGCAAGAATATGATAGTAGGAAGGTACAGTCCGTTGCAAAAGTATCAAAAATAACAAAATCACAAAAAATCGAATGTTTAAATTGCGTATTATTATTATTTTTGAGGCTTCATATTTATTCAGTACACATACACTAATAAAATAAATATAATATCATAACATAACTAAAACTATTAACAAACTAAAATATAGCGTCGAAAAATTCTTCCGTGTCGCTGTCGAATGGTAATGTACCCAAGAGACTGGCGGCATTGCCACGTTACATGGCAATATTCATTAATCGCCCGCGTTTTAGATAAAAGTATGTATGTACGGGCCCTCAACACTTTTGGTATGACATGACAGCTGCAGTACAAAGACCAATTATTAAAATATCATGTGGGTCACTTATATCAGTAGGTACCCCTACGATAGTGTTTTTTTTTTTCATTTTAATTATTTATTTAATTTTCCACATAGGAAGCTCATAGCATGAACCAGGAATATTGAAATAGGAATACTGGAATATGGCTGTTATTTTTTTTTACGAATCGACTATTTTCTGATATCATGCGACTAATTATAAAGCTTAAGTTGTACTTATACTAGACTAATATTATAAAAAGAAAAGCTTTGATTTTGCATGTGTGTATGTTTGTTTGTTTGCTATGCTTTTACGATAAAACGACTAAACGGATTTAGATTAAATTAGGCACATGGTTAGACCATGACCTGGGTTAGGACATAGAATACTTTTTATCCTATGATCGAGACTTATGCGGGAGAAACCGCAAAAAGCAGCTAGTTGTTCTACATAAAATCGAGTACGAAAATGGATGAAAAACCTCTGAATGCACTGATTACGAACACAATATAATGAATGCAGTAATTATGAAGCGTTTTATAAGTCTTTGTGCAATGATAATGATATTACGACAGCCATGTTGAGATGTTTACACACTCTCGCTAAATCGGGCGACATGGAGTAGTGAACAAATGGAGGAATAAGGGTGACGGGGAAGCAGACAGCACTACTGAACCTGACAAGTTAATATACTCTGTACCTAAAACCGAGCGGGGTTATAATAGAGCAAATTGGATCAAATGCATTGGTGTATGCGTCTCAGGTGGCAGTTGTTAGCATTGGCATGATGCGATCTTCATTATGATTATGATAAATGTTCCATATTCCCACCAGTCATGGTCGGTGGGTAAAATTCCTCATAGCGTTGAATTCATTTACTTACTTCTCTATGGCATCTACTTACAAATTGCAACTTTAAGCCGCATAAATATTTATTTACATATTTAATTCTGACAAGGTTGTCTGTATGTCAACTTTGTTTGATGTTTTCCTGTGGTAAATGGTTGGTGACCACATAGTGACCTCGCATGCTTACAGTTGCTCCATTGTTAACAACACACAATAACTTAGCCACTCTCCATCAAACCACAATAATTGCCAATGTTCAGAGAAAATATTGTTACTACTAACCTCTTGATATCATTGAAAAATTGCCTTCAAACTGTATATGTAAAATATGTATTGCACTTCTGAGGATCTACAAGACGCCACTGATGCCGCGATTGGCCACCTACATGGCACAACTCATCTAACTTCACCCGCGTGGACCCTAAATATATTTCTAAAATAAAAGTAGCCTACGTTACTCCTTATAATATCAGCTATCTGCCAGTGAAAGTCCCGTCAAAATTGGTCCAGCCGTTTCGGAGATTAGCCGGAACACACAGACAGACTGAAAAAAAAATGCTTTTTCTTATAAGTATTGCAATATAATTATTCATATGCATTTAGTAAAAAGCTGTTATTTCGAAATTACAAACAGACACTTCAGTTTTATTTATTTGTAAATATAGATTTACAGTACCTGGTTGACCAAGCTCTGCTCGGGTGGAAATTGAAATAAACATATCATCCAGGTATACCAACGTTGTATCACATTTCCGAGGCTGTGAAAATAGAGAAAACAAATTTTCCCAGATATGAGACCTAGCTAGATCGATTTTTCACCCCCGTAAACCCTTATATTGCAACTTTCAACGAAATTGTTACAGCCGATTTCGAGAACGTGAATGAATGAATGAAATGCACCGACCCCAGCGTGATTTAACCAGACTCGATAAATCGAATGAACCCTAAGATTTGCATTAGCTGCTGGAGCCTCATGCTTCATGGGGTTACAGAGGCCACTACATATTAAGGAGTAGACCGGAGGGCGCGGTAATGGTAGGGAAGACGTGCCCTTAGGATAAGGAGGGATTTGCGAGCCTACCGGATATGCATCCTTACAGCCGATTTCGAGAACGTGAGTACAAATACATATATATAAACAAACAAATATACAAATATTGTTCGTTTAATAGTACAGTATTTACCATCGACTCAATATGAAGAATAAACCCCTAACCTAACCTAAACCTAATCTGAACAAAAATTTCAGCCGGCATATTTAATAATATTCAATAGTGTCAATCCGGCATCAGCAGTGCTATTCTGTAAAAATCTCACCGTGAACGCTTAGGTGAAGTGAGACAGCTTCAAGCTTACTTCACCTTAGCGTTCACGGTGAGATTTTAACAGAATAGCACTGCAGATGGAGTGACAGCTCACTTCACCTAAGTTTTCACGATGAGATTTTATCGAATACATCGGCTGGTCACCCAATGTTATCCACACATTGCATCCGCATCACTTATTAGAAAAGACAACAAATGTCTACACGCTGACACATGACTTTTTTCTCGTGACTGCATGTTTATCTGTCACATGCCAACTCCTAAACATAACGGATAACGCGCGAATCACGCCTTGATATTTGAAGACCTTGTTTCAATATCACGACTTTTAGTTTGGTTGGGTAACGTTATGTGGACCATTTTTTATTTGTTTGTAGATTTATTCAATTATCTCAAATCTAAAGCCTTACCTGCCTTACCTTAGGTACCTTTAATCAACATTTTGGGATCAAAATGCTTATAACGGGCTTCACATCGTGCTTAAAATAAGGTTTTATCCTCATTCATACACAAACCCACAGTTATTAGACGGTTCTGGCAGTAAATAAAAAAAGGAAAATGATGGAAATGACAAGGTCTTTTTCGGTATTGTAAGTATTATGGGTCGATTCGCGTTAAACCAGAGCCCTATTTAATTTAACAGAAAATATGGCATATTTATAAAAAATAAAATATTTTCACATTTCCACGACAGGTGCTGATTAATGAAGCAGATAATGTATGTATTGAGGAATGAGGAATAGAGTGTAAAGTTCACTCATCCTCAATAGAAAAGGTTGGATCCTCTGACCAGACCAGTGTTGTGTCAGGTAGGCTACTGCTCGACGGCGACGGTTGATGTCGGGACGTTGTATACTTGTATGCTAGTCGCGCGGTAAACTATGCTTGCGCGATGCAGAATTTTCCAAGACGTAAGTGTGATGCGTAGTTCACATGAGGCGATGTAAATGCCGCCACATATAAAAAATAATAAATAAAAATAAAATAATTTTTATTGACACAAATACAGATTTTACAAACTTTGTTTGAAGCCCTGGCTCCTGAGCTAGGTAGCAACCTGTGTTACAGGAGCCAGTGTCTTCGCCCATTTATGGTTAATTTCATAACAATGTGCAATAAGCAAAAGTAAAAGAGAAAAGGGAAAAAAAACAATAAAACAATACAATAAAAGACAAAATTACAACAGTTATAAGATGGACACATGCTCTTTGTGTGTGTATGTGTGTGCGTGTGGGGGTGCGTGTGTGTGTGTGGGGGACATATGAAAGAAACTTGTAAAATTATCAGATTGCCCTCTACCTTTAACTTCGTGTTTAATAAAGAAGTTATTCTCCTTTCCTATGATTGTCTGGCCAGATACACGCACGCCAGCAATTTCTGGAAAACCTTAGACCTAAAGGAAAACCCACATAAGTGTAGTAAAAACGAAAGTAATGCTTTCCAAGAACAATTCGAATACAATGAACGTAACAGCTGAATGAATGACGCCATGCAAGCGCCAACTGCGTCAGCGGCGAAACTTTCTTGAAATCGAGTGTGAAGAACAAACTAAAATTATGGAAATGTACCTATTCTTGAATGATGCATAAAATCTTTCGGCTTTGAATCAAGATTCGAACTTGACGTTTCAGAAAACGGGCATTTAAAGAAAGAAAGAAAGAAAAATTGTTAATTCTGCACGAATTAAACGCACATTACAAAAAAAATTTTACATAAAATACACATTCACCAAAAGCCTCGTATTCAATATTGGAAAACTAATAAAAAGTTTGACAAATTTTGTCAACATGTGTGACAAATTATGTCATAATATGAGACACGAATACCTTCAAACAGGTGTTTAGGATAGTAAACCGGTTTTAAATGCCTGTAATTAAATCGTTAGTTTAATCTGTAATCGTAATAATTTCATCTCAGGCACGCGTCGTAAAATCATATCGTATATGGTTTGTAGGTACTAACATTTTTTAAGTGAAATTTTTTGTCGATCATTTAGATTCTTGACGACTAATATAATTATGCCAATCAGAGAGTTTGATACAGATAAGCAGACATAGGACACAAAACCGATGACCGTTGGGGTAGACGTGATCTTCAACGCGAATCGGCAAATGTAAGGTATGTAGGACGCCTTCAGGCTAGGTGGAGCGATAATCTTCGCAGGGTTGCTGGTAGCTGTTGGATGTGAGTTGCCGAGAATCGAGCTGAATGGCGTGCAATAGGAGAGGCCTATGTCCAGCAGTGGACTGCTATAGGCTGATGATGATGATGAAACATAGGACATGAATGCATCCTTTTTGCCTAATCTAACGTTTGATATATTAAAATAGTAAAACAATAGACGTTGATACATTTAGTAACGCTAGACGCTTTGCGACCAGCGTTCGGTGTGGCAACACGCCGTGTTCGGGTTCGTGACAAGTCAATCGTCATCCTGAGGATGACTCGTTGAGAGGTGAAACACTTGTCGATTTCTTACAGGGTTTTTTATGACTGTTTAGGAATAGTTAACCGGAATACATACATACACATAAAAAACTCACGCCTTCTTCCAATGGGGATAGGCAGAAACTACAGAATGCCACCAGCTACGATCCTTACATACATACTCCTTTTGCTTCGTTTAAGTTCATACATCTGGGCATATATACACACCAGTTGCGAGTACTACGCACCTGGCCTTTCTGAAGAACATCACCAATAAGGTCAGTATATGTCCTCCTAGGGCGTCCCCGACCGGTCTTACCCTTCACATGAGGCTTGTAAATACATTTTGTTAGTCGCCTTTCATTCATCCTCTCAACATGCCCAAACCATCTCAGCATACCCTTTTCAATCTTTGTCACTACATCTTCTTTTAAATCACACCGCTGTCTTATCACATTATTCCTCAGCCTATCATTCATAGTCAGACCACACATGCTTCGCAAGGAACACATTTCCACAGCATTTGCGGAATAGGTTACTTAATATATCTACGTCTATTGTTTTGTAATGAATTTCCGCAAAGTCACGCCTGAATCAATTAACATTAAAATAGGGTAAAAAGTAGAAACTATTAACTAAAGTATTGAAAGAAAACGTATGAAAGTTTTCCCACATAAAAGTATAATCAAGCTAGAAAACAAATATTTAGACGTATCAACTAGTTTAACAAACAAACCTATTGCTGCAAGATAGTCAGCTATCACTCAATGTAGTCAACCTACGCTGAGTGATACCCCCTATCTAGAGTTTCTGATAACAATACTAATCTTATCTAAACCCGTCAATATAACCCCGATGGAGTGCCAAAAAACATTGATATTACTTTTTCCTTATCGGACTCTCTCTGGCTTTTCCAAGTGAAAATAGCTAGCATAATCAGCCCATAATGTTCCCACTGCTGGGACACAGGCCTCCTCTCAGTGAGAGGGGTGAGCCGTAATCAACCACGCGGGCCCAGTTGATCAAAATGGCTATAAGGTAAATCTTAAGGCGACGATAACCGACTCTTAATGATTTTACACCTACTGAAGATCACGTCTAAACGAGTAGTCTTAATGATTTAGCAAAAATATATGTTAAATTGGAGCATTTTTTTAATAACGTGATATTAGAATATTTTTAATTATGTTTATATTAACATAGTGAAATCAATTTGTAAATCTATGTCTAACGTGGATAAAAAACTGAGAATCACGCAAAATCTATCAAGCGTATTTTTCTGAAACCTTCACCATTTTAAAGATAATTTAATTATTGATCTTTTAGTATACATGTTTTATTAAAATAACTTTTTTTTAATGTATAATAAATTAATAATGCGTCTAATTTGGGACAGCGCTCCTTGATCGAGTCCTATTACTTGGTGGACGTACGACGCGTTGCGTGAGCTCAGTAGTAGAACACGCAAGCCAACCACTCAAGGTCATTGTCATATATCTGCGACTTAAACGGAATAGGTACCTACCTAATGATGAATATCTTGTCATGCAAGACATTTAAATCTCTCAAGAATGAATTTATAAATCTCATTTATTGACGTCACCAATGCAGGAAGACTGGTTCAGCAGTTCAACGCTTAATAATTGACTCACTCGGACTAGTCATTATAACATAACATAACATGACGCCTGTATTCCCCGAAGGGTTAGGCAGAGGTGTATCTATAGTACATCCTTAGTTCGCTAGTTATGTTTAAGTCCCATATAACAGGTGGCGAGCCTATTGCCATCAACCGGTCACAAATCCAGACTCCGGGCTGCTACTGAGAAATTCCAAATAGAAAAATCCAATAACACTTTGCCCGTCTCGAGAATCGAGCTCTAGGACCTCAGGCTCAGCAGTAGCGCTTGTGAATACTTGGCCAACAAGCCAGTCATAATAATTTAGCAATGGTGCCAACATGACGCCAAGGGACAAGTTATAGTGAAAGGTCTATAAGCCTCCCCAATATCGTATATTCACCATAATTTTGAATCGATCAAAGGCACCACTATTTCCTTGTCGTAATATTCTAATTTCCCTTACCGGTGTCCTGCCACACATTTCCTACTAATTAATTCCTTTAAGCGTAACGTAATTGACCAAGGAAAATGACATATCGCACCCCTAGATGAAGACTCCGGTAACTCATAAAGTACGCATTTCAAGTTAGTGGCGGTTTCGAATTCCAGACTGAATACACATAGATATAACTCGCGTTACGATATCTTCAACTGCTGTTAAAAGATAGCGCTAAACGCAGCTTTACTTAATTTGCTTACAGCTGCAAAACTAGAGTAACTAAAAATCTCGATATTTTCCAGGGTTTTTTTTAACAGACAAAATACTCGTACAAACAAGTTAATTCAACAGTTTTAGAAAACGTTACCTCTACGAATGTCTCAATAGATTTTTGATATCTTTTCTAAATATTCTAAAAACAGTTTTTCGTAATTTCTGAAAAATGAGGTTTTTTGAGTTAACGATATATAATAATAAGCCCTTTCTATTCTGAACATTTTTGCGTTGTGGTATTTTTCCTTAGTTTATAGAATATCTCTTAGTTCAGTGTGCCTTTTGGCAAAGGCCTCCTCTAACAACTTCCACTGAGTCCTATCTCTCGCAACTCATCTCCAATTTGGATCCGCTGTAAGCTTCAGTTCGTCTTCCCATCTCTTATATTGTCTTCCCCTGTTCCTTTTGCCATCTCTTGGGTACCATGCAGTCACAACTTTACTCCACTTGTCTTGGATGCCTCTTATCATGTGGTTGTGTGTTGATCTATTTTGATAAGAACATCAGTAACTTTTATCTTTTCTCTAAACAAGGAAAATTACATAATTAACTAATTCTCAGTAATCAATTTACAAACGAACACTCACATGTTTCGAACAACGGCAGGGTCCTGATGATGACTCTTCAGTCTGGGTCACCGGGATTCCCTTTGATGTAGGTAAGGAATGCTTTTAATTCCGTTACATGACCACTAGCTAATATTCTATAGGTATCAATCACAGATCTACAGCTGGTTCATCGGGTTATCTTTTCTGGAATTTTAACATTGTAGAGATCAGGAATTAAATTTTAATGCTACTGTTATTGAATATTTAGCTGATCATCGTATCCGTGTTTCAACATACTATTGGATATCGGTAGCCATAATTATAAAAAGTGCATTTTCTATGGAAATTTTGAATGAATTATTAACATTTTGACAGGACAAATTACGTCAGTCGGGTCAGCTAGGTAAAAAGGTTTAGACGCAGAATGGCTAATTCTCAAAATGGCAACTGAGTTTTTAATGACCCAATTCTCATCCTTTGGCAAACCGATTGGTGATTGTTAGGTACTCACACATGTATAATTTCAACATGAATGATGTTACCAATATTTTGTAACACTTTTTAGGGTTCCGTAGTAAACAAGGAACCCTTATAGTTTCGTCATGTCCGTCTGTCTGTCTGTCTGTCTGTCTGTCTGTCCGCGGTCTAGCTCCAAGACCTTTATACTAGAAAGCTGTAATTTGGCATAGGTATACATATTGATTACGTCGACAAAGTGGTAAAACAAAATTATGGAAAACATTTTTTTTAAGGGTACCTCTCATACACGTAAACTGGTGATGTTTTATTTTTTTAACCCATAGTGAGGGGTATCATTAGAAAGGTCCTTTAAAAACATTATGAGTTTGTGAAAACCATTTTTGGATCTAGGGATCCGTTTGCGAAATATTAAGCTTTAAAGTGCTAATTTTTGTTAGAGTCAAGTGTCCCCCCCCCTGCCGGCTAAATGGTTGGTTTTGGGTGTGTGAAAAAAATCACAACAGTAGTTTATATACCGAAATTAAAAGGAAAACTATCACAGCTAAGTAGGCTTTACAAGTTAACGAGTAATAATCGACCAACTTAACTTTGCAGTTGCAAAAACATGTTTTCCCATACATTCCGTATGGGAGAACATATTTTTCAACTACAATATTATTTTTGGGATAAATACATCCCAACTACGGAACCCTTCATTGTGCGTGGTCCGACACGCACTTGGCCGGTTTTTTTAGGGTTCCGTACCTCAAAATGAAAAAAAGGAACCCTTATAGGATCACTCGTGTGTCTGTCTGTCTGTCTGTCTGTCCGTCTGTCACAGCCAATTTACTCTGAATCTAATGGACCGATTAAGTTGAAATTTGGTACACATATGTATTTTTGTGACCCAAACACGAATGTGTAACGTAAATAAAAAAATTTTGAATATAGGGGTCACTTTTGGGAGGCAAACAAGAAAATTTAAAAAAATAAGTTATGCTAACAGTACCGTGTGACATATCAAATGAAAGGACTTATTGCGAGGATCTTAAATATATTTTTTATATAATTTAAAAAAACACATTTTTAAAGATATTTAAGAAATTCAATGAAAATTGACCATTCCACCCCTTATCTCCGAAACTACTGGACCAAATTTTTTCAAAAAAATACATAGTATGGCTCTTTACTCATAGATTACAGGAAAACCTATAAGAAGTCTATGGTCTTAAAATAACACGGTAAATCTCTCAATATTGTGCGTACAAACTTACATTTCGTCGCTCGGCATCCAATAGGCCCATCGCTCTAGCTACTACTATAATATCAATATCAAAAGTGTTTGACAGTCTGCTTAATACACAAATAAATAAAACTGTAAATGTTCATGACAACTAATTCGGGTTTCGGCGTGGTTTCTCAACAGAAAGTGCAGTGTTGTGTCTTAGCGTACTGTCACATACTATACTTATACACAGCGTGGGACGCCGATTTATGCTAGCTTCCTCGACTTATTCAAGACTTGATCTGGTTGCTTATGACGGAGAAATTGTGGAGAAAGATGGAGAAGGATAGGTTGCCAATGGAGCTTAAAAACATTTTTAAATATTGGTACCTATGGTTACCAGATCAATAGTGTACGATGGGCTGGAACTTTTTCCAGGCCATACAGGTTGGAATGCGGGGTGAGGCAGGATTGGCGAGCTCAGCAGCACCAGAGTGGGTTGTTATACAGTGTGATTCTTCATAATGTGCACATATCGAAATGAGGGAATCTATGCTTAATTTTAAAGACAGATTTTTTTTTTAAATCTAATTTTTTTTTAAATACTTTTATGGAATTTAAAAAAAAAATTGTAACAAAACTGTGTAACTTTTAAACTGAATCAGCTATCGTGATGAAACAAACTTCATAATGATTGGAAGTAAGTAGGCGTCCACATAAAATTAAAATTGAGAAAAAAACTACCCTCAATTGAAAATAAACATGTTTTTTTAGTAAAAATCTGTATTTTTCTCATCAATTTTTACAATAATTGTAAAATTTATGAATAAGATGCCCAAGAGAATAAAAAAAAAACAAAAAAAAAAAATTTGACCATTTTTCCGTCGGTAAAATTAAGCATAGATTCCCTCATTTCGATATGTGCACATTATGAAGACTCACACTGTATAGATGGTATTTGTGTAAATAATATTAGCTTTGCAGACGATATGGTGCTTCTGAGCGCCAGCCAGTATCCCATAGACAAAAACTGTTAGTCGCAAAACTTTCTGAGTGACCTGGTAAAATAAGCTAAAGTTCATAAGTTTACTAACACAATGAGTCCTTGTTACTTGAATAAAGAAAAATATATGGATGACTGTTTTTTTTTAACGACGTTTTCTAAAAATGAAACCTAGCTAGATCGATTTATCGCTCCCGAAACCCCCTGCATACTAAATTTCATAAAATTCTTGGAGCCGTTTCAGAGATTCAGGTTATATAATATATACATATATACAAGAATTGCTCGTTTAAAGGTGTTAGATTTTTATTTTTACTACACGTTCAAATAAGTGATCCTGCAATTTAAAAAAAACATAAAAATTACACATTCGCGGTATTGGATGCCGAGCGACGATTTGCAGTTGGAATAAATGTTAAGTTTGTTCTTGGGATAAATAAATTCATCTCAACTACGGAACCCTTCATTGTTTGTAGTCCGACACGCACTTGGCCGGTTTTTTTTAAAGTATCCGTGGCGTTTCTTGCCCGTTCTTCTCCATAGGTACTTACTACCTACTACGCTTTAGAATGGGCAACTAGCTTCATATTTCTGACTGACCGATTCTTTGACAATTCTAAAGTGCCTGTAAATGGTTTAATTGAAATAAATGTTTTGAGTTTTTTGAGTTTTGACTCTACTTGACGTAATCTCTATGATAATGGCGTTCATATCAAAAGAATCGATATTAATTTGAGTTAATTTTAAGAGCTTCCCAGTTACCAGTCTGTTGCCATTGAGCTGTCATTAAAAACAACCAACACAAACTCTTGCACAATAAAAACAACGAAATAATCAAAACAATTGCAGCACGCAATTTGCGTCGCTCGTAAAGGTCGGTTCACACCGATAATGAAGACATGACATATTGAGGCCCAGCGCTGATAAATAGTCGATAATGAAAACTTATGTCTGTATTGTCTGCGCATGCTTCGCGATTCAGACTCGCTGGCTGTCAACTAAAGTTTAGTAAATAATTCGACTGGCCTTATTTGTCGATATAAAACGAGGAGGTTTTCGATAAATTGTTTTGTTTTATTTTTATTTTGTATTGGCATTTTTAAAACGGTCTTCCATTTTTGTGTAGTGTTTTGTTTTTTTTTTTTCGATGATATTTGTCCACAGTTTCGCCCAAAGTTTTGTAATTATATATCTTTAAGGTAGCAATTAATCGAATGTGATTAAAAAAAATGTGTCATGTGTATCTTCTGAACAAAAACAGTTTCACAAAAAAATTAAGAGTAAGTAAGTGTTTGTTGCCGCGTGTATAAAAAAAACATAATAATAATAAATTATAATTGGGTAATAATCATTTTAAAATGTTCGTAGTTTTTCTAAAAAGCTCTCTGAATTTAAATAAAACGTATCATAGCGATTATATATTAGCGATAGTATGAGCTATTTATTTTCAACACTAAACAGATCATTAATAATCTCATATTGCCTCAATAGGTTAACCGTTTATGTAAACAAAAAGGGACAAGTCATTTGCACTTTAGTCTTTGAACCGACTATAGGCATGTAACCCTTGTACACGACAAACAAAGATGTTACGAGGAGTAACTTTATAAATAAAACTATTTTACTGCGATGGTTTTTCTTGTGGAAATCCTACAGAGGTGAATGGACTCTTTAGTGCGTTCGATGACAAACTACTCAGGTTAACGACAACAACTTTTTTACGACTAAGAAAATGAACGATCAGTTTATCGAGTTCCCTAAGAAAAACAAAGAAATAAATTAAGTATAATGTTTGTTGTACTAGTTATTTAGGTATCATTTTCAAGATTCACTCGTATGGAACTGCAGTAAATCATGTTTGAGAGAGTATTACTTAACTGATACATACTCAATTAAGTATGTCACCTGTGATGCTGGGCCCTGCATGTTTTTCGCTGGCAATATTGTGCATCACGCAATTTGCGTCGCTCGGAAAGGTCGGTTCACACCAATAATGAAGACATCTTTTCAAGTATTTTGTAACTTGTTTTCATTTACAAACATCCCTTTTCGAATCCAATACATTATTATCAACTTCCAACTCATTTATAGTATCAATTAATTGTTTAAAGAAAGCCAATATCTATTCGCTACACAGGATGTTTACCCGAGATATCTATATTGGCTCACGATCATATTTCCGTTCGTATCCATGTTAAGGTCCTTCCAATGTCGATTCTCCTACATTTGTCGATTCTAATTAATTTATTAACAATTAGTATTGATTGCTGATTCACTGAGTTTGTTAGTACTGAATTGGGTTAATGTACTGCAGTTACCTACATTCGATTCGTTTAGCCTTCGTGTGATAATGTTGTTGTTTGCAAATTATGCAAAGGAATTTAAAAGAAGGGCGTACTAAAACTTACCTACTGTTAGTATATTTGAAAAATACACATTATAAGGTTAGAATAAACACCCAACTCATAGCCAACTTTAGGCAATTTATCACAATAATTAATAAATTATATGTCAACACTAACAAAATACACTGAAAATACGTGATGCTACTTTCCCGCCAAAAGAAATCCAAGTCTCCAATGAGTTCTAATTCCGATTCAAATTTAAAAAGGCAAACGTCTTGAAACTATTCTGCCGTGCATTTAATAATTTATTGGAGAGCTTATGTAAAGCTTAGGTTACACAGTTTTGTCTATTCTACTTAGGTTACTTAATTTAACCTTAAAATCTTTACTGTATTTAATAAACAACAGATTCGTTATTGCATGAATTTGTGGCAACGAATTTTTTAAGCACGTATTCAATAAGGTGTTTTTCATATTTCTTGCAGATAGACCGAAAATGTTTACATTATTTTAAGATTAAAATTTGAGGTATAGTTTCAATCTTCTTTTCGTAAAGAAAATAAATACTTAAGTTATAACCTCAATACCAACCTATATTTACTAAAGCCATACACACCTACCCTACCCCATCGCCACCTACCTTCAAGTATTGCAAATAAAATGCATTGGCCATAAACTTTACATAACACATTAATTTTAAACTGCCAATATAGGCATCGCAAACATTTGGTGCATGGACAAACATTGGCCAAGTACCAGCTCCTAATATTTCGACATTGTAGGTACTGACGCAATGTATACTTCCTTCTATTAATACAGACTGCCCTAGTTAGTACCCAGTAATTTTAAGTAATACCTACTGCTATTCAAATTAAAGCGTAAAATTACCTACTTACTCTTTCAAATGTAATGGCAAAGAAACTTGGGTGATACTTTCTTGCAAAGATTTTCATCTATACTAATATTACAATCTTCTCCTACTTTGTCCTTTTCATACTTCTGACTTTGTTCATTCTTCCTTTCATATTCAGTCCATTCTTCTATGGAACGCGCTTCCTCTTGATATCAGGACGGCCACCAGTCGGTATGCATTTAAGCGGAAATTGCATTTTTTTTTTTCAAAATAAATAGGGTAGTGTCATCTCAACACCTCTCTCCCTTGAATTTGTATATATAATATAGATATATATTATTTTAAATGTATGTATGTGTATTATAATTTTTAAGTTATAACCTATTTATGTACCTACTGTTGTTCCTACATTTTATTTCTATGATAAATTTTTAATAATTTTTTCTTTGTTCCTCTCAATCAGAGCACCTGCCATCTAATCTCTTCACCACCCTTGGTTGACTGGTAGAGAATGCCTATGGCATTAAGTCCGCCTTTGTACCTTTTTGTGTGTGTGAAGTTTAAATAAATAAATAAATAATTAAAATTCGTGGTGAGTTTTTAAATGTAAGGGGTAATCTTGAAAGTCCAAAGTCGCGGGAAAGTCCGAAAGGGATTCCGTGGACCCTGGCAACATTGCAACTGAAGGAACACGGGTGGGTTTTCGTCAGTAAGAGTCTGACACGCCCTCCCGCTCCGCCCAGAGCGGGAGAAGTTATTTGATGATTTCCCACCCAACAACAAAAAAAGGGGTAATCTTCGGAACTACTGATTCGATTCCCAAAATTCTTTCACTATAGGAACTTACAATATTGCCGTGTGTCGTATTATTTTAAAGCTACAAAGTACGCGTTTTCCTGTACAGACGCCAGCACATCAAGCTACCCGAAACTGTCAAATTTTCCCAATCAACTTTGAACCTTAACCGTCAGAAATAAAGTTGAAAATCTATTAAATAAATTTGACAGATTGTAGTAGCCTGATGTGCTGGCGTCGGTACCTACTACAGGAAAATATGAATTAATACTCATGCCCTTGACTTTCAAAACATCAACCTTATGTGACCTTATACAACACGGAAAATAAGGAGGTCAGTCATCTTTGACCAATATCAATCTGCCTAGCCTTTTCCCAACTATATTGGGGTCGGCTTCCAGTCTAACCGGATGCAGCTGAATACCAGTATTTTACATGGAGCGACTGCCTATCTGACCTCCACAACCCAGTAACTGGGTAATACGATACCCCTTGGTAAGACTGGTTGTCAGACTTTCGGGCTTCTGACGACCCGTAACGACTGTCAAAGATCCACGAATGACAGCCGGGACCAACGGCTTATCGTGCTTTCCGAGGCACGGAGGAGTCTCGGTATATAGAAATGGTCACTCATCCACGGACCAACCCCGGCAAGCGTAGCTTATCCTGACAGATAGACCCCAGCGGCTGTTGGTACTTAGCCACGAGCTCCTCATCGGTCATCTTTGACCACACAGACACAAAGCCAAATGGTTATTGACAATGACAATATTATGAACAGTTTTTTAAATCATTTACACACCAACTTATTATAAGTTAACGGCACATGTCTAGTCTCTACTTAGTTAACAATGAATATAACGGCATGCATGAGTGCTAACAAAAATGTGTTGTCCTTGTGTTAGCAAATAAAAGTGAGAAAAACATAACGGCTTATACTCGATATTATTTGACAATTGACAGTAAAACAAAACTATTTACGAAAAAAAAAAACACCGACTTCCAAAAAAAAAAACACTACAAAGTGAAAAATAACTTTAAGTCTGTGTCTTTGATTTTGAATTTTCGTTTTTTGCCACCGACTTCTGAAATTAAAGTTATTTTTCACTTTGTACTGCTTTTTTTGGGAGTCGGTTGTTTTTATTTTTTGTAAAAAGTTTTCATTTTTCACTTTTAGCTGTGGTATCTACCCTACACAAATTCGAATACCACTACCTGGTACCTGCTATGTAAATAACAATGACAGGAACTTATCATATCATCTAGTGGGAAAAAATACGTATTATTGAAGCTAACTCAAAAACTATCCAAGTAAAGTTAATAAAATTTATATGGGACTACCTCGGGAGCATACTCTTTTAAACATAAAAAAGATTTTTCAAAATCGATCCACAATTGACGGAGAAATCGGTGGACATAACGTACGTAAAAAAAAAAAAAACATACATACGCTACGAACATATAACCTCCTCCTTTTTGGAAGTCGGTTTAAAATGTACTCAAACTACATTTTAGGATTGTAACTAAGTATCAGTAATTATCCTTAACAAAAACGACAAACAACTCACAACGGCAACGGTTCCAACCGCAAAACTTCAGGAAAACATTCTCTTTGTTAAAGGAAAAATCAGCCTGAAATTGCATGCCTTTATCTGAAGTCGTACGTGCAAGGATTAACGTAGTCTGGGGAAATTACTATATTTGTCTTTGAACGGACTGGCTTACCACAAAAATGTGTAAAATGTTGCATATTTTAGGTTTAACTTATAGGTACCTACCTTAAATGTGGCGTGTGCTATTGTGTGGTAGGTACTGTACAGGCTGTCTGCAAAAGTGAACCGTATATCATGCTGGCTGGTAGTAAATTGACTCTGGTTGCATTCGATTCCTCAAGCGAATTTAGAATTAGTTTGAAAATGGAATAATGCGACGATTATTTTCACAAAACAACAGTTATGTGGTAGGTGGGTGAATGTGAGCACGTCCTCTTAAAATAAATAGGGAAAATTCAATATTGCTTCTTATTTTCTTATGTAGCGCAGGCCTACCTCATTTTGATTCCGGTACTGTTAACGCACCCAGCGATAATAGTAATTACCTACCTACCTACAATTTACTGATGCAAGCTTGTAAGCACTAAGGACTCGAGAATCATGTATGTACCTACTTATTTGAATAATTATATCCATAAGTGTCGTACGCAAAAAATTGTAATAAAACCAGTAATAATTATAACTAAGTACATATTTATTCATTTTCCTACACCAAAGGAATGTTTACAGCTGATTTGAAGTATCTTAATTATAAATATGAGCTACATTATAAAACTGGTTGCATTCGATTCTTTAAGCGAATTAGTTTGAAAATGGAATTCGCGGCGATTGTTTTCACAAAACAACAGTAGTGCTATTCTGTAACCATCTCACCGTGTTATCTTAGGTGAAGTGAGCGTGAAGTGAGCTGTCAGTTGGTAAGGATTGACACTATTGGCAGCTCACTTCACTTAAGATATCACGGTGAGATTTTCACAGAATAGCACTACAGTGATAGGTGAGTGAAAGTGAGCACGTCCTCTTGAAATAAATAGGAAAAATTCAATATTGCTTCTTATTTTCTTTTGAAGCGTCTACTCCATTTCGACGCAAGTTTTTTTAGGATTCGAGACTCGTGTATGTACCTATTTGAATATATCTGTAAGTGTCGTATGTAAAATATAGTACTTAATAAAACTAGTATTCATTATAATTATGTATAAATTATATTTATTTTTCTACAACAAAGGAATGTTTACGGCTGATTTGTAGTATCGTAATAAACGAACTACATAATTTAATAAGTACCTATGTAGGTACCTAATCAGAATGCTGTTGAAACTATGAGATAGGTACGTTGTAAAGACAAGCCACACAACGACGAACTCCGATCATCTACTTTAGGAGATGAAATTCAAAAATCTTTTCTAAGTGCTCACTTTCGTTATTTATAGAACTCAAAATTGCATGCTACTAGATCCTGCGATATAGGCTGGGCGTTTTCTGTCAATGTATTTAAGATTTTTGACATTAAACAGTACATCTAACCAAAAAGTGAGAGTTCAAGTTTTCACTTCTGTCGGCACTCCCAGAGTGCCACTGTTTTTTTTTTTAGTCTGTACTGTCCCACTGCTGGAAAAAGGTCTCCTCCATACTTCGCCATTCGTCTTTGTCTGCTGTCTTTTCCGGCCAATCGGGCAAGTAAGAGTCTATGTCGTTGCGTTTCTTAGGTCTGCCTCGGTGACGACGCCCGTCTTCAGGCACCCACTTCGTGACGACCCTGGCCCATCTGTCCTGATGCATCCTGTACGTGTAGCCTGCCCAGTCCCATTTCAGCCTTACGGTCTTATCGCCAACTTTGGCGAAGCCTTTTCCTGTAGGTAAGTACACCTCCGATGGCTTATGAAAATAGTTGTCGAATACATGGTCTGCTAACACTGAATGAAAGGCATAAAGTTATGGATATGTGTTTGCTTTATGACATACTCAGTGGACTTAGCCCAGAGCTGGTCGTACAGGGGGCCTACCACCAGCTCATAAAGCAGTATTATTTTAATATTACTATTACTATTAGTGTGGGAAAGAGTTGAAGCTCTACAGGACGTATAGCTCCATCTCTTTCTCCCACTGAAGTAATATTAAAATAATACTGCTTTTGAGCTGGTGGTAGGCCCACTGGTAACTTTTAACACTCCCCTACGGCGCATTCGTCACACTACGATGCTATACGTGCTTCGGCACTCGACTAATTACGCCAAAAATTGTGTATTGACCCGTATTGCTCGAATTTATAACACAGATTTCTCTCAAGTTGATATATTTAACTGTAATAAACCTACATTCAAAAATTGTGTATTGACCCGTATTGCTCGAATTTATAACACAGATTTCTCTCAAGTTGATATATTTAACTGTAATAAACCTACATTCAAAAAACAAATAATAAAAACCATAAACGAAGGCAAATGACGAACTATTAATATCTATTTTTTTTTATTCTCTTTAACTACTATTATTTAACTACTACTATTAATATATTTTTTTTTTTTTCTTGAAACGTGGTAGCTCACAATGGGCCTTATCAGAAGGCTAAAAGTCACCCAAAGGGCAATGGAGAGGGCTATGCTTGGAGTTTCCCTACGTGATCGAATCAGAAATGAAGAGATCCGCAGGAGAACCAAGGTAACCGACATAGCCCGAAGAATTGCCAAACTTAAGTGGCAATGGGCAGGGCACATTGCTGGCAGAACGGATGGCCGATGGGGCCGAAAGGTTCTGGAGTGGCGACCGCGTACCGGAAGGCCTCCCACAAGATGGACCGATGACCTTGTGAAGGCCGCAGGAATCGGCTGGATGCGGAAAGCACAGAATCGGTCGAAGTGGAGGTGCTTGGGGGAGGCCTATGTCCAGCAGTGGACGTCTTTCGGCTGAAATGATGATGATGATGATGATTCTCTTTAAAATTTAAACTTAACTATAGGTACCACCTAAAATTGCACTTTTTGAATTTATATATTTCTAAGTAGTCCGTTCGCATGTTTTATACTTATCCTAGTAATACAGGGAAACCTATTATTAGCCATACAATACTGTAACAATACTATTATGTATCGCTGTTGGTTGCCTAAATAAAGAAAATAAAATTACATTTCCTCCAAATAAGTTGATCTTGTTCGGCTTTGTCAGTCATGTTTTATTTCTGCCATTACTAAAACCAGAAACTGTAAAGTAGGTACCTAAACATAAACATATATTATATGTAGGCATAATTTACTAATTATGCCTACATAATTATGTTTATGCCTAGGCCTATTACGTGTAAATTAAATACTGTACGAGTAGATCAACACGTAGGTACCCTCACCCGTCATTTACTTTTACTTACCTATCGCGGTATCTTCAGGGAAAACCGACAGTGTCCTTTGTACTAAAACACTCGCCATTGTGTAGGTATGTAAAACTTACTCCTAATGACGAAGTGAAGAGAGTTACGTGACTTTTAAGCGTGAAACGAAAAACCTCTTCGCTCATACTTACGTCATAATGATTTAAGTTTTTAGGGTTCCGTACCTCAAAAGAATAAAAACAGAACCTTTATGAGATCACTCGTGTGTCTGTCCGTCTGTCACAGCTAATTTGCTCCGAATTTACTGGAGCAATTTAGTTGAAATTTGGTACACTATGTATTTCTGTGACCCACGGACGTGTAACGTAAATAAATTAATTTTGAAAATAGGGGTACGCTTTGGGAGGTATATGTGATTTTTTTTAAGTATCGTAAACTGTACCGTGTCTCAAATAGATATTTTTTTATAATTTTAAAATAAGTTGTTTTAAAGTTATTTAAGAAAATAGACGAAAATTTACCATTCCCCCTTATCTCCGAAACTACTGAACCTAAAATTATGAAAAAAAAAATCAGAAAATAGTTCCATATTTGTAGATTTCAGGAAAATATATGTATAAGAAGTCTATGGTCTTAAAATAACATGGTAAATCTCTCAATATTGTACGTACAATAGAATGTATGGGAGAACATGTTTTTCAACTACAATGTTAAGTTTGTTTTTGGGATAAATTCATCCCAACTTTGGATCCCTTAATTGTGCGTGGTCCGACACGCACTTGGCCGATTTTTTTTATTACATCAAAACTGAACCAATGAAACCACTGGATGGACTGTATGAAAGATGAAAAGATGATATGGCTAGAAAGAGAGAGAGTTACTGAGATGACGACTAATAGAGAAGTTTGGAAGAAAAGAACATGACATATTGCGCCTACGCAGACCTCAAATAAATCGGGTTAAAAGAGCTGAAGAACGATGATGATCATGATTATATCAATGCTAGCGATCCTCCCCTGCTTCGCACGGTTTTTACGACTTGACAAAACATCGAGATTTCTTTTAAGTATTATTATACACTCAAGTGTATAAATTAAATTAATTATAAATAATAAAATATTATATAAATAAATTAAAATTAATAATATAAATTAATTAACAATTGAATTAAAATTAATAACTTAAATAAATTAATAAAAATAAATTTATTAAACAGTTAAGTATGTGTATAATAAATTTAACGCGGATATCAGCTCGTATGACCTATTACCTACACTACTTTTCGGAATAAATTATCTAAATGATGGTGAAAACCGTGTCAACGTTCGTTCTTCTGTCTGTGTAGACAGATACAAAAAGCGACTTTAATTTATAATATGCAAAGATATAAGCTGAATCTGTTGTCAAGAAACTTCCTTGAAAAAGCTCTACCATTTTTTTTTTTGTTGTTTGTTTCCAAAGCAAATATTTATTGTAATGTTAGCAATACACTGAGATGTTTGATTGATTTCCGTGTTTATTTGGGGATACTACCAGCAAGTTGTTCCGTACAAAACCACGTGGCGCTTACGATGGCACGAGTTTGTGTGACCAATATGGCGACTAATCACTACGTGATAGTTCGCAGACACAACCATGGTTTGTAATTGATTGACGAAACAAACGAAATATTTGTGTCATTAATAAAGGAATCAAAACAAAATACGTAGACTACTTACCTATAAAATATAGACGACAAACAATAACTTGGTTTATTTCCTGCATACCGAACGTAAACATCAAGTGAATAATTATTAGTTGTAGCTCGTATAATATATAGGTATTACATACATTATGTATGGTTACAATAAACAACCAAGATGTGATGGCAAATAGCCCACGATGACGTATGTAGGTGCTGTCAATATGATAATTGTATGGGCGACGGTGAGCGGTTAGTTTCGGAGACAGATGAGTTTTTAGAACCGTCATGTTGTATAGTACATTCAGGGAAACTAGTTTTCGGGAATCAAATTTAGAAACTGTCATGCCATTGATTCGAAAAAGAAAAAGTAGGGGAAAAAGGAGAGGGAATCGCAGGTCGGAATCTTTCAAAGACCGACAACCATAAACATTACGACTTTATTTTGTTTTGGGTTTAAAGAACTTTATTTCTCATAAGAACTTAAAAACTAGTAGTTCGCTTATAATGAGAAACAAAGTGATTTTATATCTAGTACTATTAACATTAGTTAGTTACCTCTTGGGTAACCTTTGGGTTTACCTACAATAATGACTAGGTATACAGACAGCTAGAAAAAGCTATAGCCATTTGACACATTTCTTACAGAAAAAAAAATACAATTCATGTTAATAGCAGGTTAGAAAATTGATTAAAATGTATTCAAGTACAGTTTTTGCTAAAATAAATCTTACACAACGTCCATTTTTTTTTCCTAAACAAAATACCACAACGTCCTTATTGCCGTCAATCAACGCTTTTTTTTCAGTATTGTATAAATAATACACTCGCGCCAATATCAGTCAACTCGCAGACTGATTTATAGGCATTTAGCGCCTAGCTCCTACACTACACCATAGAGCATAAAATGAGTTCTACATTCCTTTGCGTTCTGCACACATGAATTATCCATAGTGTTACGTAACGAGGCCTTGGTTGACCGCAGCTGGACTCAGTACTAGCAAGGAAATAGACATTTTTTTTTTGAAGTGACACTTCTCAGGCAGCGATTCGAGAATTGGACGAGAATTGAGAGTAAAAAACTTCAAGGATGCGTCCGTTTAGGTACATTTCGTTACATGACAGAGAAGAAAGATACACCTAACTCTTTTTGTCTCTCACATTAAATCTCTCTTAGTTCCACTTTTAATCACGTGTACTGCACTATGTGCTGTTTGCGCATTTATTTTTTTTGTTTTTGTTGCATCTTGCAAATCAACCTAGGAGGTTGTCGGCTGCTTAACTTAGCCATCCTGTGCATACCTTAATAATTAAGACCTCCAGGTAGGGCATACAATTTATAAACTAAGCGACTACACGCTAAGGGCACCCTCTGTGGGGTACGGACCTCGGCTTAGGGCCGCTTGGGAAGGGCAGCAAGGGACAAGCTGGATCGTATCAAGCTTTGACTAACTCCACGTTGTTGGTTTTTTTTTTTATCAATTCAGGGACACAATGGTGCCGATTCCCTTGTTCACAAACTAAACTAAATTTAGGTTCAGTGCATCTTTTTCTTTCTATTTCATTAAGAAAAGGACAGAATATAAATTTTAGTTTAGTCCTGTCAAATTAATCAGCGCCTGTCACTACTCCATACAAGTTTAGACGTGATTAAAAACTTGCCCACTAAAATTACGTCAATTTACGTCAAGCGCTGATTAATTAAGCAGACTATTGTAAAGAAAACTATATTTAATTACTTGAAAACAAAAATCAAAATAGCATACACCTTTGACCAATGTCGAGTTGACATCAACCTAAAACCTTTTTATGAAATATTTTTTGTTTATTATTTAACGTCGTTTAACCGACTTTGCGTTAGCGTCTGTGTAGAAGATGGCTGAATGTCATTCTGCGGTTTCGACATTACGACGAAATATACTGCCGAGTCGGTCAAGCAGATTCTATCGAGAAATTAGCAGATAAAGGCTGTGCGTTGTCTGTCAGTGAATTTGAGTTTTTTATTAATTAAGAAGGTACTCTAGGCTCGACGTCTGTCAATAATTAGTTCATTTCAACAGGTAATGCCAAAAAAGCGGCCAAGTGCGAGTCGTACTCGCCCATGAAGGGTTCCGTAGCAGCATGTAACATTGAATGAAAGGTAAATTGCGGTTTACGATTTATGACGTAACTGGCTAGATCTCGTTCAAACCAATTTTTGGTGGAAGTTTACATAGTAATGTACATCATATATTTTTTTTAGTTTTATATTTCTCTTATTTTAGAAGTTACAGGGGGGGGGACACACATTTTACCACTTTGGAAGTGTCTCTCGCGCAAACTATACAGTTTAGAAAAAAATTACACTAGAAACCTCAATATCATTTTTGAAGACCTATTCATAAATACCCCACACGTATGGGATAGATGAAAAAAAAAATTTCGAGCTTCAGTTCTAAGTATGGGGAACTTCAAAATTATTTGTTTTTTTTTATTTTGTGTGAAAATCTTAATGCGGTTCACAGAATACATCTACTTACCAAGTTTCAACAGCATAGCTCTTATAGTTTCGGAAAAAAGTGGCTGTGACATACGGACGGACGGACAGACAGACAGACATGACGAATCTATAAGGGTTCCGTTTTTTGCCATTTGGCAACGGAACCCTAAAAACCAGTTTTCATCTTGGTGATCAAGCAATGACTGCATGACCAGACTTTAACTTGTGAAAAAAATACGTAATTACTAATTACGTCACTAGCATAATCTCTTAGGTAATTACTAAAGCATTAGTGTAGACAGTCATGTCTGAATTAATTGATTGATCGCCAAACCTGAATTGATTACTTTGTAATATGTTGAGACATAAAAAAATTGCGTGGTCTGGTTAGAAAACATTTTTAGGGCATCGGATGGATTATTCTTATGATGATGTTATGTTATTCTTATGATTATAACGTTGTGTTTAATTGATATGAATATTTTAAGAACATGTAGGTAAAGCATTGAACATTAGGTCTGTACTAAGGGCCCAGTGTGTGAATAGAAATATAATTTAATACCATGACAATAAAATTTAAATTCCAACGGCAACGATGCCGTGGTATCCTTAAGCATGCTGCGACATCCTTAGGCATCATCATTGAAATTTCAATTTGACTGTCATACATATAAGTTTTATTTCTATTCGTTGCATAAAAATCCCTTGCCGTGCCGTGCTGCCACTTGGCGCCGGCCCTTAAAGTTACCTAAATTGTGTCTATTGTCATTATACAATATTTTGTATTGTGTTAGAGATCTCGCGCAATGGACGGCCACGACTCCGGCCACTTGTGGCCGTCTAGTGATATTATATGGCCTGCAGCTAGTTGGCCGTTGCGAGTGCGATCAAGTGCGCGATTCGTATCGATCGGTTTCTTTATTTTACCTATATTCCATTTGAAATAAGATTAGACATTTAAACAAACCTTTTTTTCAGTCCTTTCAACCGATTTTTACTTCTATTCCGTAGGCATAAGGATGGCATTAAAAGCAAAAAAAGTGGTTACAATACCAATGTTTAATGCAGCTGCCATTTGTCATGCCACCAACGCAATAGAAGTCAAAATCGGTTGAACGAACTGTAAAAAAGGTTTAGTTAAATGTCTAATCTTATTTCAAATGGAGTATAGTCGCTGCGACCACTGGTCGTGGTCGTGGCCGTCTAGTGCACGAGATCCCTTAAAGAGAATGAAAAAGTATTTGTTGACATGATTAATAAGAATTTTGCTTTCGTGTGGAGTTTTCATTGAATGATTAATCTACAAAATATTAGTAGGTAAGTAAAACAATCTCCTTAATAGCTTCATATACCTAACATCTTTTAATTAATATAATTAGTACAGTCATTTGCGGTCAAAATTAAAGAATGCCATTCAAGATTTTCTTTTTATTCGTCATTAATTTAAATTTAATAATTTTTCTTTTGTTTATCTTTGACTCAGTGCTTCATTTATATAATCACTAGCTGCGCCCCGCGGTTTCACCCGCATAAGTCTCGTTCCCGTGGGAAAAAAAAAAGTATCCTATGTTCTTTTCCAGAGCATCATCTATATATGTGCCAAATTTCATCCAAATCCGTTCAGCCGTTTTAGCGTAAAGGCGTAATAAACAAACTTACTTTCGCATTTATAATATTAAAGATTTCCCGATATCGACTGCCATTGTGTCACCCAATGTAAAATTTCTAAATTAATGTCTGTAACTTTTATGGTGTACATAATAAAGAATATTCTATCTATCTATCTATCTATCTGATGACCAAACAATTGAATGCGTTCTTTCAATAAGACATGAAAGACTCACGATAGCTGCAATACTTTATTTTCTCATCGCTTACAAATCCACCTTTGTGTAACTATGTAAGTGTAAACCAATTGCTTTAGTTCTACATTGTAGTTGAATAATTATTGTGTAGTACATTATCTGTATGAATGGGTGCAGTTGAGTGCGGGACTAATTATAGCAATGCTGTGACCCCGCGATAACCTTTGCAAGGAGAGTGGCAAGCTTGCAAACACGGCTGGCGTTTGTACAGCAGGGTTTGATTATCCGTAGTAACACACTTTTAAAGGCTGACGCAGATTTGGGTGGGCCGCACCGCATTGCAAACAAATCTTCGACATCACCTTCGTACATTTTGTATGAACTATCGCACAGTACGGGCGGGCCACACTGCGCTTTTTTGTATTGGAGCACAGATGAACACAGATAGTTCACTCCGCATTTTAAAGTCTCAAGTACACGGCGGCGGCGGGCTCGTCTTCAATGAGCGTAACGTAGTCAGAAGATATAAGAGAAGGCGCGGCGCCCACTATCGGTGGGCATCGGTACGGCTCGGTAGAGCTCGGGCGCTTTACGGCGGCTTTGGGCGTCTGAGGGGGCTTGGGGCGGCTTTGGGCGCCTCAGAGCTGCCTCGGCAATCGTAAGCATACCTCAGGACGCCGAGGCTGGTTTAGGCAAAACTAAGAATAGTTCGGGTGGCAGTCATGTCGTAGAGCAGTCGTAACGTTACGTGAAAACAGTTGTACGTGTGTATTTATAATGGTGGATGGGACTTAGTTCTCATTGTTCATCTTGCTGAAGAAGAAGAAGAGAAACTTGCAGCCTTAAGGCAAAAAAGAATACTTTGGGTGAATAAGCTTTGGAAGCAAAGATGTACTTTCGATGAATTTCAAAACTTGTTTAATGATTTACGATAAATAAATAAAACGAACCTATACGTGTAATTAATGAGGCTGTTGCCTTTTATTTTCCTCTGGGTGTTGCCAAGCTAATGGAGGCGCGCGCGGTGAACGTTATGACTGTTTTGCGACTTGTCTGGCCACGAAAATGCCACCCGAGCTGCCTGAAATCAGCCTAGGCGTCCTTAGGTATGCTTACGACTGCCGATGCAGCTTTGAGGCGCCCGAAGCCACCCCAAGCAGCCCTCAGGCGCCCGAAGCCGCCGTAAAGCGCCCGAGCTCTACCGAGCCGTACCGATGCCCACCGATAGTGGGCGTCGCGCCTAAGCCTACGTGCGCACGGACGTAAATATATCACGGTGGGATTTTATCGCGCACTGAATTTTTAACTCTCGGTGTTGAGCCGAGCATTTAGAATCCAACAAAGTGCATCCCAACGCGTCAAAAAAACACACTGTGGATTCTCAACTTTCGGCGCTAAGCAGACTGATTGAAAATCCATTGCACGAAAAAAAAAAACGCTCATTTTTCCTGGGCTTACGCGATAGAAAGAGAGGCAACTTCTAAGTGAATATAACTATAGGTAATTGGTGCTGTGCGACCTGAATTACACTTTATTGTGTCGTAGCAAGAGTTACTTTTTGTTTAAATGTTTTTGCGAATTGAACCATCTGTATTCATCTGTGATTGGAGTAAAAATTAGGAACAGTACGTATCTACGTATATACGATTGGAAATTTAGATTTGACAAAAAAGGACTACATTTTTTGCTCTAAGCCTATGTCGGAAGGCTTTTCAATTTGTAAGCTTGTTTCCTTTAAAATTCGTGATCATTTTTCAGGGCAGAGATGAAATAGGCATAGGAAAATTATTTCTTTGCTATAAAAAAATCAATCTACCTAGCCTTTTCCCAATGTTGGGGTCGGCTTCCGGTCTAACCGGATGCAGCTGAATACCGGTATTTTACATGGAGCGACTACCTATTTGACCTCCACATTCAGTAACTGGGTAATACGATACTCCTTGGTAAGACTAGTTGTCAGACTTTCGGGCTTCTGACGACCCGTAACGACTGTCAAAGATTCATGAATGACAGCCGGCACCAACAGCTTAACGTGCTTTCCGAGGCACGAAAAGAAAAAGAAAGAAAGAAAAAGTATTTATTGAGACTCGCACAGGAAATCACAAATTAAACTAAACACCTTCAATAAGAACATTAATAAAAATAATAAAAAACAATAAAAAAAACAAAGTAAAATTAAAATAAAAGCAGAAGGTCCTGTACGAGGCCAAAAGGCTCCTATCTCAGCTCGGTATATAAAGATGGTCACCCATCCACGGAAAAACCCCGGCAAGTGTAGCTTAACCTGATGGATTGATCCGTGCGGCTGTTGTTACTTAGCCACTAGCTCCTCGATTTCTTTGCTATAAAAGATAGTTTTTTTTTGCGATTTTCTGCGATTCCATTTTCGGTTCGTGTAGCACCTAGAATATTTTTTTTTTGTTAGTAATGTAAGCACAGCATTTCTTCATCCTATTGTACCCGCATCAACAAATTCAAACACCCTGTATCTTAACCGGCGTCATAGCAACACGTGAATGAATCTATATACCTAATGCAAATTTAATTAAGTGATCAATTAATGTAAAGTTGATACTCAATCAAGATGATTATTGTATCCATAGTCATAATAAGCTATTAATAATTTCTAAGAATTGCATGATACTTCTATAATTACACGAGGAAATAGAAAAAATAGCAAGTGACATAGATATTATTTATTATTTTAAATTAATGGACTAATGTGATAAGGTAAAATGCAATCAATTTGCCTAGCCTTTGCCCAACTATGTTGGGCTCGGCTTCCAGTCTTATCGGATGCAGCTGGATACCAGTATTGTACATAGTGACTGCCTATCTGACCTCCATAACCCAGTAACTGGGTAATATGATACCCCTTGGTAAGACTAGTTGTCATACTTTCGGGCTTCTGACAACCCGTAATGACTGTCAAAGATCCACGAATGACAGCTGGGACCAACGGCTTAACGTGCTTTCCGAGGCACGGAGGAGTCTCGGTATGTAAAGATGGTCACCCATCCACGGACCAACCCCGGCAAGCGTAACTTAACGTGATGGATCGACCCGTGCGGCTTTTATTACTTAGCCACGAGCTCGAACACGAGTGATAGGTAAAATGCATTATATGTAAATTACCTGCCTATGTGTGTAAGTATTATCCTGAATAGATTTAAAACTTTGACAGCGTTCCGTGTTTTAGGCAGTAGCAAATCGAAGTTGTGGCAACGTGGTCCTGCATTAGTTAAAAAGTTACCAGTCAAATCTCAATTATTTGCAAGATTGCTGAATTAATTTATAATTTGTTCGCCATTCTTTTTTATGTCATTTGTAGAGATTTTTTTTAGGGTTCTGTACCTCAAAAGGAAAAAACGGAACCTTTATAGGACCACTCGTGTGTCTGTCTGTCTGTCCGTCTATCTGTCACAGCCAATTTGCTCCGAATCTAATGGACTGATTAAGTTGAAATTTTTATTTATTTATTTACTATTCACACTTACATTTGTTTTAACAGGTTCAACCCAATACAGCAATGTAGTCACAATGTCCACTGTGTGGCACAAGTCATACAGAGGACAATATGTTAAGTGTCACCCTCTGGAATTCCGCCAATGAGCATGTAAAGATATCCACTTGCAGAGAGACGCTATTGAGTACCTTTATTGCCCTTTGGTACACAAATGTGACCCAAACATGAACGTGTAACGTAGATAAAGGAATTTTGAATATAGAGGTCACTTTTGGGGGGCGAACAACCCCCTGGCTGGAGGCTTTAAGTGTAGCAGCTTAAGGCACCCACAGGAAAGTCCGGTTAAGCAACTATGACCTTAGTGATCAAAACTGCGAGTTGCCCTAGTCAACAAACAAAACAACGGGGCAAACAACAAAATTTTAAAGATCTTAAACAATTTTTTTTTATAATTTTAAAATAAAGACTTTTAAAGATATTTAAGAAATTCGATGAAAATTGACCCCCCCTTATTTCCGAAACTACTGGACCTAAAATTTTGAAAATATGAAAATTAATAGTATGGCTCTTTACTCATAGATTACAGGAAAACCTATAAGAAGTCTGTGGTCTTAAAATAACATGGTAAATCTCTCAATATTGTGCGTACAAACTTACATTTGCCGTTGGAAAGTATGGAAGAACATGTTTTTCAACTACAATGTTAAGTTTGATCTTGGGATAAATAAATTCATCTCAACTACGGAACCCTTCATTGTGCGTAATCCGACACGCACTTGGCCGGTTTTTTAATGGCGTCTTGCAGGTCAATAGGTCAACGTAGGAGATTGTCGGTAACCGGACTTTCCTGTGGCTGCCTCAATAAATTAAGGCCTCCAGCCAGGGCATAAAGCTTAGAAACTAAGCGACTACACGCTAAGGGCACCCCCTGTGGGGTACGGACCTCAGCTTAGGGCGTTGCTGGGGGAGGACAGCAAGGGACAGGCTGGATCGGATTAAGCAACTGTGGAGTAGATAAACTGGCAGACAGACAACGCATACCCTTAATCATTAACGATAGACACGTCTTTTAAAGTTTTGTTCTTAATTTATTGATTTATACGTCTACCTACTAAGAAAGGATTTCACAAAACTCATATACATATAGCGGGTCAAACGGAAGCGATCGAATGAGGCAACAACTTGTCTCACACAAAATGTTCCGTATATAACACGTAACACGGAGGTCGGAGGTCCGTAAGTTCCAATTTCGATCACCAGGTCAGATAGCCACGTTAAGGTGACGCATCACGCAGCTCGCCCCTTAAGGCTCCACTACTCGAGGGACGGCTCGAAATTTTTGGTGGCGATGGCGTGGCTAATATGCATGCTATTTAGTAAAGTTATTTTTTTCTTTAGTTTTATTTATTTAGTATTTATTTAACCAGTTTTTATATATTTATTTAGTGAAATAAACGAGCGCGTAAAATTTCATGAACAGACCTTTGGGCATATAGATATATTATGGAAAAACTCCTGGATGTTTCTTCTCAAAATAAAATTATTTGACCTTTTCAATAAATTATCTATACCTCTACGGTTTTTATTTTGTCATTTTCATACTACACAAGTTAATTATTTACGCCCAAAGATGAGTTAAAATTAGTTTTGAAATATGGAAGTTTCGACGCTCATAACTTCGAAACCAATATTTTTTTTCCCAATTCTGCTTCCATATAGGGCTAGATAATGACAAGGAAATTTGATATAAGTTTTAGTTTTGAACGTACACCGTCAAACCGACGAGTATTCACCATACTACGTTTGTATGGAAGAATGACCGACTATAGTGTACCCTTAAGGGGACGATAGCTGACTTTTAATGATTTTATACTGAAGATGACGTCTAAACGAGTAGTGTTAGTGATTTGAAAAAAATATATGTTAAATTAAAGCATTTTTTTAATATTTTAATATAGCCATATTTTTGATTATGTTTATATTACATAGTGAAATTAATTTGTAAAGTTATGTCTAACGCGGATAAAAAACTGAGAATGACGCAAAATCTATAAAGCGTATTTTTCTGAAAACTTCATTATTTTAAAGATAATTAAATTACTAATCTTTTAGTATACGTGTTTTATTAAAATACCTTTTTTTTTCCGTGTAATAAATTAATAATGCGTCTAATTTGGGACAGCGCTCCTTGATGGGCGAGTCCTATTACTGGCTGGACGTACGACGCGTTGCGTGAGCTCAGTACAGAACACACAAGCTAACCATTCAAGGTCACTGTCATATATCTGCGTCTTAAGGGTCAAGTCGTGAGTCTGCAATGATGGTAGATAACCTATGGCTATGTTGCACATCAATGAGTCTTCTCATCAATACTTTGTAAATATTGATGCAGTTTCTTTCTGAATCAATGTGTGACTCATGGTCTCATGATCTGGTTGTCATTGAAAGTTAAAAAGGGATGATAAAAGAAAATATTGGCATTTTATGACGTTGCTTTGTTTAAATAATTTCTTTTTTTCGCATCAGCACGAGATCTTCGCTTAAGCTCCAGTGGGTCATCTGCAAAGTAACTGCCTGTACCTAAAGTGGACAATTAGTTTAGGTAAGTATCTACATAAATATAGTAATTTGCTCTTAGATTATTTCCCTAATGATTAATAATAATAATCATTGTGCCAGTTGTCGTAACAGTCAATAATGGCCTCGACCAACATCTCTCGAGGCTCTCGTAAGGCGGTTGGATCAGAAGGCAGTACTCCTCGATACGGCTCGCATTGTGAAGAGGTTTCTGTCTCTGCAACCCTAACCACCGGTAGCTTAGGTTTTTTTTTTAACGTTGCTCCACTCTTGGAATTTCTCCTGTATTGTTGGTGCGTTTACAAACATTTAAAGTTACATACACAAACAGCCAGACCCGGAACAAATACTTGTAGGTCATACAAATATTTGTTCCGTGCGGGATTCAAACCCGCGACACGCAGCGCAGCAGTCAACCGCTTAACCACTGCGCCAACCGTGCCGTCAAAAAATTTTTATTTAAAAATGTAATCAGATAAAGTAGAAAATAAATAAACGATGTAATAATAATAATCTTTATTGCAGATCACATGATCCGTAAGGAAAAAGTAGAGTTAAGAGGATATTAAGAGGAAGTTTTCGCCATTTTTAACCGACTTCCAAAAAGGAGGAGGTTATTATGTTCGTCGCGTGTTTTTTTTTTTTTTTCATTTCCACCGATTTCTCCGTCAATTGTGGACCGATTTTGAAAATTCTTTTTTTGTTTGAAAGAGTGTGCTCTCGAATTGGTCCCATATAAATTTTATCAACTTTGCTTGAATAGTTTTGAGTTACCTACAAAATACGTATTTTTTTCCCACTTAGTATGTAGATGATATGTTAAGTTTCTGTCACTGGTAGCAGGTAGTGGTATTCGAATGTGTGTAGGGTAGGTATCACAACTAAAAAGTGAAAAATAAAAACTTTTTACAAAAAAAAAAAAACAGCCGGCCTCCAAAAAAAAAAACACTACAAAGTGAAAAATAACTTTAATTTCGGAAGTCGGTGGCAAAAAACAAAATACAAAACCCAAGACACCGACTTCCGAAATTAAAGTTATTTTTCACTTTGTAGTGTTTTTTTTTGGAGGTCGGTTGTTTTTTTTTTTGTAAAAAGTTTTTTAGTAGGTACCCATACTTACTGAGGCCCGTATACAGAAGTATAGATAAACCCTGGTACAATTGCACCTATACTAATTAACAGTTATAATTAGGTATAGAGGATATAATTAACATTATGTATTCCAAGATTTATTAATAAAATTAAAAGCATTTAATATGATAATATTTATATATTTAATAAGCAGACATAAAATTTTTAAAATTTGTTTGTGAATATATTTACATAAGTAATGTAGATAAATTTTGTTGGTATGCAAATACTTACATAACGTTGTTTATTATTTAAATAATATTTAGGATGGTCAAACCACCATAGGCAAACAAATAGAAGGTTTTTGGAAACTACGATAAACTGGATAGCCACAGAGGACCAGTTTACAATACGAGTCAGTATAATAAGTACATTCAACGTACCATCGAAGAAACGCATATCTAAGCAGTTTGAAAACAAAATCCCGTGCACACGACCCTTTTTTTTTTCGTAGGTAAGCGATACTGTAGCGGCCGAGCGCTGCAAGCAAGAATAGTCCTTACGGTGTATAGATATGCATTTCTTCGATAGTACGTACGTCTTTAGTACACACAATACGCACCACGAAAAATGAAACTTGACCGCGTCTTCCGCGCTATTTCCTCCGCCCCGATGTACAGTAGGCTAAAAATGGATAAAAATCTCGCACAGACACAAATTTAACTGTTAAAAAAAAATTGTCAATGCCGATTTGTTAACACCCTAAAATCTTCCTTAGGTCAATAACATAGCCATTTTTATTCATCAAATAGCAGTATGGAATTCCATGCTTTTATATCTTTACTTAATTTGTTAAACAGTTATTTAATTCAGACAGAGATTGGTATAATTTATTGAGGTAGGTATTTTAAGTGGTGACAACAGTTAGCCGAAGTTCGCACGGACGTAATAAAATCGCGGCGCGTCCCAACGCGTTGAAAAACAACACTGTTGGAATTTCAACTCTCGGCGCTAAGCAGGGCATTGAAAATCAAGTGCACGAAAAAAAATCGCCGCGATTTTATTTCGTCCGTGCGAACGTGGGCTAAGACTGTTTTCTGCTTTAGTATTAAGCCTCGTGCAGACTGGCGCGACGTAACACCGGTCATTGTTCTAACGTTACGTTTCGTAAAGTTGTTTTATTAGAGTCGCGTCGCGTCTGTTTGCACGAGGCTTTAACTGTTCAGCACTTAAATGCAAATATTTTTTTATAACATACTTAACAGCAATATCATAAATTATAGGTTAATGTGGTAAATGTAGGTGTAGGTTAAATATTTAATTTAATTTATGCAAACACTTTTTTGTATGTCTCCTAAGACTCGGGACAAATCAGCGCGCAGCAACCAGAATTCAGCCCTTAAATGGCCAAGCTTAGGACAATTCTAGGCAAAATTCCGCGCACGCTCCATCCGAGTAAGTTAATTTTGTGAAAGTGCCATCATCACCATTAGCCTGCAGCAGTCCACTGTTGGACATAGGCTTCCAATCTGACCGTAAAAATGCCATACTTGGCCGAAAAATATGCGTTTACGGCGTTGCTATAATCGTTGTGCATTTTCCGGACAGTTCGTCCCTAGGTCAAACTCAAAATCAAAATATTTATTTCAATTCGGTCAGAAAGATGATGCTAGTTGCCCATTCCAAAACCTAGTAGCTTCCTATGGAGAAGAACGGACAAGAAACGCAATGGACACTCTTTTAAATTATTTTTAACTAGCACTACTGAGAAAGAAGTCAAGGACCTCACAGCACAGCCATCATTTTAAAACAATACCTGTCATAACATCAAAGAATCGTGATCCTTTGAACCGCAATTTGTAAGTTTTTCAGAGATGCAGCGGACTCACGATTGACCTCGGGATGCAAGATGTATGAACAAATGTTACGAACATGATTCGTAAATAATTGCATTTACGGTTTGATCAATAATTAAGATAAATGCTTTGTTTGTGCATCTTATTTTAAGGAGCGTTTAGACTGAAAGTCTAAATGAGCGTGGGTTTAGCTAAAACTGAGCTTAGAACACCTAATGTATCAGTTGTCAGGAGGCCTAGGATCATTCCACTGCTAGGCGAAGACCTTCGCAGGCTGTCAGTATTGCCCTTTATCACTAACATTAAGTTACAGCTAAATGAATCCCGAATCAAAAGCGCACTGTTGGATTTCCAAGGGTTCAGCACTGAAAGTGGAAAATCCCACAGTGCATTAATATTTTGGCGTTCAGATAATCTAAAGTGAAAACGGGCTTATGTGGCTTAACCAACGTTCTAGCTTTGGATGTGGTAGTCAGAATATATTTGAATTGCCAATATGTGATACAAGTACCATCGCGGAAAGCCATAACTAACCACCGCAAGGTCTATTCTTGCTTGCAGCACCCGGCTGCTATAGAACCAGGGCGGTAACAGATGTGGTCATCATGTGCACGGGATTTTGTTTTCAAATTGGTTAGTTATGGGCTTCTGCGATGGTACCTACAACTGCTTGCAAAGTATGTTTAAAGTAGTCAATATGCGTTTTTAAGGCAAATGTAACTGCAATACCTCTTGATGCTCTTCTCCTTCACATTTATTATGCACCAAAGTGTGGAACTCTCTGCCAGCGTCTGTGTTCCCTTCCACATATAACTCGTCTGCTTTCAAAGCAAGAGTGAATAAGCATCTTCTGGGCACGCTCGTTCCATCATAGACCTCATCTATCGCTTTCCATCAGCCGAGATCGAGGTCAAGCGCAGGTCCATTATGCAATAAATAAATATTGATGTGAATCACATTAAAAGTGCCTCTTATGAAATACTATCATCGCTACTTGTCCATCAATCTAAACGCACCTTAAGACATTAGCTGCGGGTAAAGCAAAAACCACGTTTAAACATAAGTTTTCGGATTCGTATGGTGTAACACAATACGATGGGTTTCACAATTCAATCACTGAGACTGCCAGTACAGTGGTGGGAATCTCATTGAAGTTAGCAACCTTCAATCAAATCAATTGTAATCACGAGGTGTTCTGGCGCAACTTGGTTGGCGAAACATGACCCATCTCTGCCAATATGGGTCATGTTCAGTGTTGGACTGTGACATACGATGTTAAATGTTTGATAACCTCACCTAAATAATTTCTATCTTTATCTAAAAGGTGACTAGGAAACTACCAGAAAAAATGTGCATTATGTAAATGCTTGATTGTCATATCAATGTAGGGTGATGTATTTGACGTTCCCAAAATTGATTTTCATGAAGTTTTCACACCAGCCTGTAAATTATACTTACTCAAAATATGTACTTACTGCTAAAATTGGTTTTTAAATGTTACGACGATTTCTTTGAATAAGTTGAGATTTTGTAAAAAAAAAAAAACAGGCTAGTAAATTCTGGGAATAAGCTCCCGTGGTCAGTTTACAAAAATTACGTGAAGTATCCAATAGCTGTTACATACCTAAAACATTAAATTTTAGTACATTAATCATCATCTGCCTAGCCTTTTGACAACTATGTTGGGGTCGGCTTCTAGTCTAACCGGATGCAGCTGAATACCAGTATTTTACATGGAGCGACTGCCTATTACTTATTGGGTAATACGATATCCCTTGGTAAGACTGGTTGTCAGACTTTCGGGCTTCTGATGACCCGTAACGACTGTCAAAGATCCACGAGTCACAGCCGGGACCAACGGCTTAACGTGCTTTCCGAGGCACAGAGAGGTCTTTGTATGAAAAGATAGTCACCCATCCACAGACCAACCCCAACAAGCGTAGCTTAACCTGATAGATCGACTCGTGCGGCTGTTATTACGTAGCCACAAGCTCCATTAAATATTAAAAATATTGATTATTATATCACATAAATTATGGTTTTTTTTTAACAGAAAGTAAATAAGCACAGATTAAAATAGGTTCTCAAAATTGCCATATCAGGACAATTTTTTCTCATTTTCATTTTTAACCTTTTCCAAGTCAAACAAAGTAGACTAGTAATGAGTCACAGACCGTCTCTGCAAGAGGTCCTTGACTTTATCTTTAAAAGCTACGAATTACCTTGTACAGTGTAGGTACAACTTACCTTGTAACTTGTAAGGTAACTGTTCTAATGACTCATCAGTGTTTTGTTTGTCTAGGATTTTTTTTCCTTATGTAATGGAGAGACCGCCACCGGGGCAGGCCTAAAAAGCGCTGGTGTGACAATTTGGACTCGTTCCTGACCGACTATTTTGGTGCGCAAAAGTGTATACTGTATGGCTCCAATTATTTACAATAAATTACCAAGTGGTTGGAAAAACTTGACAACAGTGCTGTTTAAGAGTAGACTACGTAATTTTTTAAAGGATAAGGCGTACTACAGTGTGACTGAGTTTTTATCAGAGAAATTCTTTTGCTGAGATGTTGCTGCCTTATGGTAATATTCTAATAATTATTTCATATTAACATTTTTATTCTTTTTATTAAATTTATTATTTTAGACGAGAATGTGACTTAATACCTATCTGTTTATGTGCCGTCTTAATTTATTGACATTTTATTATTATTGGCATGAAATTGGGACATGTACCTTGACTTTTTATTTTTATTAATGTTACATTTGATTACCTATCTATTTACCTAAACAATTTTGTATGCCTTCTGGCGGGACGTAGTATGGACCGATATTTATTTGTAACAGCTGTATAATCTTTTACCCTATGTTCACAAAATTAATAAATGAATTTGAATTTGACTGGCCGGAGAAGGCACAACATATGGAAAACTGGAAAAGTATGGGGGAGACCTTTGCCCAGCAGTGGAACAAAAAAAAAATGGAGAGACACGGACAAAGTGGTTTCCACATTATGTAACGGTTCATAATTAAAAGCTCACTTCCGGTTCCGAGCCTAGTCGTTACGGGTAGTAGAAGCCTAGAAGTCTAAAACCAGGAGTTTTACCAAGGAGTATCGTTTTACCCAGTAACTGGATTGTGGAGGTCAAATAGGCAGGTCTACATGTAAAATACTGGTATTCAGCTGCATCTGCCAGGTAATTGCGTAACACATTTACAATGGCAGTGTTTGACAGTTCAACACCATTCATTGCGTTGTTTAGGTTATTGATCAGACGAAGTTTTTAAACACAAGAAGCAATGTATCAGCAATTTCTTTCAAAATCTTTCGGATTGTAATTGAAAGTATGTTACGCAATTAGAGAGCCGCAGCCGGTAACACTAGAAGCCGACCTCAGTTAGGAAATGCCTAAGCAGATGTGTATCTTTATAATGTGCACATATCGAAATGGGGATCTATGTTTAATTTTATCGACGGAAAAATTATTAAAAAAAAAAATCTTTTTTTCTGTTTGGCTCAATTTTACGATTATTGTAAAAAAAAAAAAATATTGTGCGCGTTTGTTTCATCGCGGGATAGATCATTTAGTTTAAAAGTTACACCGTTCTGTTACAATTCAAAAAAAGAAAACCTAATAATTTTTTCCGTCGATAATATTAAGCATAGATTCCCTCATTTCGATATGTGCACATTATAAAGACTCACACTGTATATGTATACAGCGTTATTGGTTATACGTCGGCAATCCGTTATGGGGATGTAGGAGAAGTCATTTGCAACTACATAACCCCGATGACCCCTAAGCCAATGTCAACTATTTTCGAGTAATTTGACATTTTGTATTTTAAAATGTATGAAATAAAATGTCAAATGATTCGAAAATTGTCGACATTTGCATAGGAGTCAAAAGGGGTAATGTGATTGTAAATGACCTCTCCTACATACCCTTAATGGATTGCCGAATATATAGGTAACCAATAACCCTATATATGAATGTAAATATATGTTTACGCTGTTGATTATAAAGAGAAAAAGGTTTAGATTTTTTGTGTTTGTATGTTTGTTTGTAATGGATAAACTCAAAAACACTAAAGCGATTTAAAAATTCTTTCACCAAAGCTAGCTAGCAACATTATCAGCAAGTAACATGGGCCACTGTATTTTATCGACTTCCACGCGAAAGAAGTCGCGGGCATAAGCTAGTAATAAAAAATAAAAAAAATGAGTGTAGTCGCACACTAATGCGTGAATATCACGATGGAACTAAGTGAAACGTACTTTATATTCCATAATATTATCTAAAAATAGCATTGATTAATAATAAATAATTGATGATCTTTCCATCACTACCCCTCCTACTGATCAATTACACACACATACAAAATCATTCATAGATTTACTGTAAACACGTCGGCAAATGAGACATTACACTGATAGTCACTTTAATATGCTAATGTCATGCACATTAAATGCCCTGAGGTCAGTGTGACTCACCTATGTTTATGCACGCAAGTGTACCATGGTTTGTAGTGTAACATGACAGTTGACATAGTGTGGCTGGTCAGGGGTTGGTTCCATTAGACATTTGTTTGTGTTCAGGTGATTTTCAGTGCATTACTTACACCGTGTGCATCACATTGTGTGCCTAGGGCGTGATATTATAAAACTAGTTGATATTGCAACATCATCATCATCATCATTTCAGCCGAAAGACGTCCACTGCTGGACATAGGCCTCCCCCAAGCACCTCCGCGTCCAGTGGATTCCTGCGGCCTTCATAAGGTCATCGGTCCATCTTGTGGGAGGCCTTCCAACGCTACGTCTTCCGGTACGCGGTAACCACTCAAGAACCTTTTTGCTCCATCGGCCATCTGTTCTGCGAGCAATGTACCCTGCCTATTGCCACTTAAGTTTGACAATTCTTCGGGCTATGTCGGTTTCCTTGGTTCTCTTGCGGATCTTTTCATTCGATCACGTAGGGAAACTCCAAGCATAGCCCTCTCCATTGCCCTTTGGGTGACTTTTAGCCTTCTGATAAGGCCCATTGTGAGCGACCACGTTTCACGTTCACGTTCTTACTAAACAAGTTAAGAGAAAATTCCTTACCGTATCGTAGGTACCATCGAAGAAACCCATACCTAAGCAAATCGAAAACAAAATCCCGTGCACACGACCCTTTTTTTTTCGTAGGTAACCGTTACTACATCGGCCGAGCGCTGCAAGCAGAAATAGTCCTTACGGTGTATAGGTATGGGTTTCTTCGATGGTACCTGTAACCAAGGCTCGGATACCGGTTAAATTTTCAAACCGTTATTACGTATTTGACGCAAAAACCTTTACATTCGGTTTCGTTCGTATAAACCTGTTTTTATAAACCGGTTTTGGTGGAGTCTTTACATATTTTTTTTTTCGATTTAAACGGTTTAGAGCAATATTAACCGGTTTTTTGTTTAGTTTTTATTCAGCGTGGCATCCTCATAAGTAATCACAAGTTGCAACGCGTTTACCAACATGCCGCTCGTCGAATAAACCGGTTAATTTAGGTTAAAATAAAGTTCTTAAAACGTTCACGTTCTTAAGAAAAGTTCGGAGTAAAACCCAAATAAACTGGTTGTAACCGGTATTTATTAAACCGCTTCCGAGCCTTGCCTGTAACAGTCACTTTTAAAACCAGGTCCTTAAAGTTACAAGATGGACTCTAGTATCGCGTAAGTATGAGGGTTGAGCTTATCCCCAAAATCAATGGCTAAAAGCTCAATTTCACTCTATTTTTCAACATTACGGTGGTGTGGTGGTGTATCTACTTCAGGTACGCCTCTGCCCAACCCTTCGGGGAAACAAGGCGTGATGTTATGTTATTATTTTCAACATTACGATTGAACTTTCTCAACCTCAGGAAATAGTATGTTTTCGTAACTACAATATTAGCCAATAGTGTGAGACCTTTAGCTGAGTGAAGAAACCATTCTCATCACAGAATATCAGATCATCTTTTATACAAACCCATGTTAAAGGTATTCTTCAGATTGCTCACAAAGATTCTTACCCAATAAACTGTAGCATTTAAAAATTCAAATATGGAACTCTAGAGCCGCCCATGCATTGCGCAGATGCACACAACATGGCGTCAACATAAACTTGTCAGCTGCATAATATTACACTTCGAGAAAGTGTTACGTCACATGTGACCTTTTGCATTTCGTCGCCCACTTGTCTAATGTAAACTGAATACAGCATCCCACTTTTACTATTTTGAACAATATCACTTTTATTTAAATTTTAACCTTCATGTTTATAAAATATGGTTTATTTTTCTGTGATGGCTGAAGGTAATGTGGAAAAATTTTGAACAACTATCATCACGCAAATCTAAACCGACAACTTTATGACATAAGGTTGGAAATTCAGTCACAGTTGGAGTATACTAAGCAGAGCTTATGTAACTTTTGTTTGATCAGTTTAATGCAATGTGTGAAGTTTTAAATTCACTTATTTGCTATCGGTTTGCATGTCAACAATCAATTAGGTATGTTTTGGGTTCTATGTACCTAATATTATATAAGCTTCTACTTGAGTGCGCTAATAAAGCTTGTTTATTTCAACAAATATCTGATACGATTGATGGCAGACAAACTATGTAATAGTCTGTGTTGTTTTGGTATTAAATAACAACATTGTAGGTTTTGGTTTTATGATTAAGTTGACTAAAAGTCAATGACTAGAGTTAAAAGATATTACATAGATTATTTACAGTAGCTATGTAGCACTGATAGTCTAGTGGTGTGACCGTCAGACTGCCAACTCATGGTCTCGAGTTCGAACCGAAGGTACGCACCTCAGATTTTTTGGATTCCTGTTTTTTTTTTTAAATCACTTATCTACTTCAAAAACGGTGAAGGAAAACATTGTGAGAAAACGGCGTCGGCGTCGGCGGCATCGTGAGATATTTCTCGACGGCATGTGAAACCAAGTCAGAGAAAACTCTGACACCAAGTTGCTTACTAACCACACGAAAAAGATGTAGCTTTAAAAACCACGAGCTCCGTTCTCTAGTAAGGCTTCGTAAATAATAACCTAATTTCAATAAATTAGGTTAGCAGTGTGACTTAAGAAGACTTCCTTTCAATAAAGGAAGTCTTCTTAAGAGGCCTGCGAACATCGCAACTACAAATCGAGATGTTTGCAAAATTCAATTCCAAGCACGTTGCGCTAGTGTGAGTGCCTGTCAGAGCGATATACACCTACAGTGAGCAATACTACCACACACACATTGACAATTACTGCTTGACGCGATAGCACTACTTTCGAAAATTTATGATAAATCTGAATGAGTTCCGTAATACCAAAAATGATGATTGAAAACTTAATATTTTTCCATTTATTTTTCGATAATTTGTAGTTTGATAGTATAAGCTATGCTTCTGCAGAAACAATATTATAAATATTGTTGTTTATAATAAGGTGAATGGGGGCAAGAACGAACGGTTTTTTGATGAGATAAGCAGTGTTGTATTTGAAGTCTTGTAGAACAGTACATATTAGTATATGCAAAAAAATCTATGTAGTGAGTAAAGAGCAAAGAGTGTATTTTTCTATCATATTGACAACATCCTGCTAAATCTGTTCCAAAGCAGAAAAAAAATAAATAAGTAAAATGTTTTTATCACGAAAATGAAAGGGTGATGGGGAAAGATAGAAATAGTTTCTAAAATCGTTCAAATGATTATCAGACGTTGTTGGTGTTCACTAGTCTAAAGTTTGAAGTGCCCTTAAAACTCTCAACTGTCTGTAGTGTCCGAATACCTTTAGTTAACAAAGATAAAACGATTTAAAAAAAAACTATATATCAATCTTACCCCACCGGGGGAACACTGAAAGTATAGGTTCTCAAACTTTCCTCTTTAATTGCATAAGGTTATACTGACAATAAAACATCAGTATCAGTCAAATAAATCCTTTACCCTTTACTTTATCCTACTATGAAGATATTTCAAAACAAAATTTCGCATCTTTCTTTCATCTTTGTCTTTTAAATGTTCATCTTACCCCGTCAAATTTTGATGGGTAAAGACGGAAAATTTAAATAAATCCTAACATACGAAAAATAGCCATATTTAGATGTAATAACACAACTAAGAATTACAAATAATAAGTAGATATTCCAACAAAACACTCGTACCTACCACGTAATTAAAATTACAGGACACGGGGTAAGATAAAAAACTTGATTAACTTGCGTAAAAGTCGATGTGTAGACATTTGAATTTTTCACACAAACCACTCACTGAGGTGTGTGTGTGTGACTGAGGTGTGCGACGTAACAAAATAGCGGTCTTAACAATGTTGCCATCACTGCTAAAACTGCACAGAATCTGGCGCTATGGACGACGTTTTGTGTTACCCCGTGTTTCATCTTGCCCCCACTCACCTTACAGAAAAAACAATATAATAGAAAAAAAAATGAAAAAAAAATGTAGGAGCCTAGATAAACATTGTCTAAATCCGAATAATAACATAATATGGTGGAAATATGCCCAAATTGCAAATTATTTAAGTATTACGTTTGTGTGGACAATTCATGCGTCGTCGTCGCGTTCTTAAATCACACTGCTGTGTTGCACATAGTTGGTTGCACTAAAACAATCATCACACCCTTATAAAATAATTCACCATCTTAAACCATTAACGTCCCGTCACATCAAGCAAGAAATCAAACGTCTTCATGCATAAACATCTACCCTTTTGCCCAGGAGCCCTAACTAAATCAAGTAGGTCGAATCCACTTAAAAATAGTACTTATAAGTACGACCACCCGCTGACTGACTATTCGTCACGTCACTAGCATTGAATGACGTGGGAACGTCACTATTTTATGAACCCTTCAGCGCACGTGTGAACGCACTTACGGATTCATGGAGGATGGATGCATAGCGGACATAATTTTTACAGTACATATTTCTATTTTCTTAATGTCCCTCGGGCATCATCGGATTTCGGAATACAAACGAATGCTAATTTCCATGTCCATCAATTATTAGATTTATCGTGTATAAAAATTTGAATTCAGAACTAAGTACTTTATTGTTGTTTTGTTTTGATTTCCGTGTGAACTATATAGAGCTGTAAAACTATTTTCCTATCTGTCATGCCAGCGACTTTAGCGGCTTTTCTCCCATTTTTTAAATAAATTACATTAAGTCAAAAGATTATTGACAACTCTATATACTTCCAAGTCGATTGAGAGCGTCTGGTCTGCACCAAGTGCAAAGGGCAACTGATAGAAATCCGACAACTGACGAACCACGAGGTTTGCCGAGGGACATTAAGAACATAGTTTGTCTGTACATGACTTGTTATGTGATGACGTTCGTTGTGAAAAATTACTTGGGACCATGGGAGACTAGCATAAGATGATTCTTCGCAATATTATGCGAAGAAGGAAGAGCGGAGAAGTTATTTACTACCCAGTAAATAACTGCTGCGCTCTTCCTTCCTCCGATTTTTGAGGGTACAAACGTTTTAGCTAGGCGATTCTGGTGTAGGCAGGGATGAACATTGGTCATTTTGCGATTGGTTGTTTGTCCATAGGTTGGTTGGTAGTTTGGGTATCTTACACGTCAATGGACGATGTAGGTAAATATCTACCTACCTAATCTAAAAAAAGTGGTGGCATTCCAGGAGTGCCGACAGAAGACAAAACTTGAACAAGATCGCCTTGGTGGAAAAAAAATACTTGTATAGAACATTGATCCGTAACATAATATAAATAAAGTGCATAATCACGTTTACAAAACCTTTAAAGTAAAAATACTTGCATAGAACATTGATCCGTAACTTAATATAAATAAAGAGCACAATCGCGTTTACAAAAATGAGGTGTCGTCATGGTGTCGCGAAATCAATGGTTTAGTCCCATCTCAAAAATGCCCAACGCGGCTATAGAAGATTTCACTTTAAAAAAAACCATTTTTTCGCCTAATGACGCCCAGCTGCTACTTTTTCTGCCAAACATTCCCTTTGCAAAAACTTTGATTCTAAAATCTAAAAATAGAAGTCTCCCCATAACATCGACATTCGTTTTCAATAGGATCTAAAATTCTCTATTCAAAAGATATTAATAAAAACTTCTTAGAGGCAAGTGACAAAGTTCAAATATGCCATTGATGAGACCCGTATTTGAAGATCAATCGTTCGGAAGTAAATTCTTTGACTGACAATTTGGGGGAAAGAATACCGAAAATATACGTTCCATTAGATGTAATGAAGCGTGTTCGCGGGTATTTGAAGATTTTGAACACAAAGGAAAGGTTGCGAAAGCATTTTGAGGTAAAAAAATATATTTGAACACGCACAAGTTACAAAATCTACAGTAACTCTAATACCCACCTCATCAGTGAAGTTTTCAAGGAAAAGGTAAGAATCTGGTACTGCAGTCAAACTTAAGAAAATAAAGGACCTGAGGACCTAACTCACGGATTTCCTTGCCCATTCTTTTCAATACGAAACTGCCTTTTAGAAGGTAATAATAAATAATAATATTAAATAAATAAATAATTGAATAAATTTTTATTTCTCTCTCCACAAAGGTTGGCTTAGAATAAACATTTTAGGAATAGACAATAGATGTAGACAAAAGCTCCTTTGCGAGGGACTGGAGTCCGTATTAGAGAAACCCTGTGTTACGGATCTCCAGGCTCCCAGTGTTTAGGTCATCATTAGGTACATTGCAGAAGATTAAAGTACAAGCACAATTATTTGAGTTTCTTTGAAAGAGAAGCAAATGAAGGAAAATAAAGAACCTAGAATCAATTCTATTTTCTTGAAAATTAATGGCCTTCTTGAAATAAAATAATAATTTTGCCTTTCACGGAAACACACCTGATAGTGCAAAATAGTGAAATTGTAACATGACCTTCTAAGAAATAAAATGCACCTAAAATAATTTCTTCAATATACCCAATTCGTTTTTACACATAATTATTGATTAATAAATTTTCCATTTAAGTAACTTAATTCGCGGAGGAATTTTTCAACGCCATATTTTAGTTTACTAATAGTTTTAGTTAGGTTAGGTTATTATATTTTTAGTTTAGTTATTTTTGTTAAAATTGATTAATCAATTATTATGTATAAAAACGAATTGGGTATATTGAACAAATTGTTTTTATCGCCTTCAAAATGAACAAATAAACTACATAATGAATATTTTGTTTTTTTTTTTTTTTGATAAGTATCAAATTAAATGAACGAGGATATTTAGATCAATACTCAATATATTTATTGCTTCCACATGTAAACTTAGGTGGTAAGTTTTACAAAAAAATTGTGTGGTTTTATGAAACCACGGTAAAAGTGAAACTTTTAAGCGAACTATAGGCGCCGCCATATTGGTCTTGGCTGCTCTGACGAGCGCCTTTCACTTTATCCCTACTCCGCGGCCGACCGTCACGCGACATGCAACACACAGACGAAAAAGTTTGAGACGATGTAATAAAAGTTTCACTTTAAAATATGATCATTGTGGACCGTGTCGGGCAGAGCAAAGAAGGAGAGAGGAAGAGGACTTTTTATTTTGACTACTTAAGTAGTTGTGAACATGAACTTTTTAGTCGTAAAGAAATGTGTTTATCATCAAAATTAATACAAAACAATAGATTCTCAAATGAAACAAAGGACGAACGTCATATTTCGGTAACTTTAGGGGGACAGCTATGGGCTTACCGTAGCACACCTCTGACATAATATGTGCATAGGTGCGGCCATGTCATGCAATGTTTGTCCTAATTTCAGAAACAAACCAACCTACATACGACGGATAACATAACATCACACCTTGTTTACCCGAAGGTTTGGGCAGAGGTGACTTACCTATAGCAACATCCACTTTTCGCAAGTTATGTTTAAGTCTCATGTAATAGGGGGCGAGCCTATTGCCATCAACCGGGCACAAATCCAGACTCCGGGCTGCCACTGAGAAATCCCAAATGGATAAACCCAATAGGTAACACTTTTCCCGACCTGGGAACGTACCCAGGAGCTCATGCTCAGCAGAAGCGCTTGCGACCACTAAACCGACAAGGCAGTCAACATACGATGGATATTCTGAATAATTTTAAGTACCTGAGCGACCGACCTCTGCTCTGGTGAAAATTGAGAATACTCATTTAATATTATAGGAAAGTTCATACTAATCCATGTATAGTACATACTGCCATAATAGTAGGTACTTACTTACTAATTCCATGCTGCCATGATTGTACGTACTTACTAATTCCATGCTGCCAAGATAGTAGGTACTTACTAATTCCATGCTGTCATGATAGTAAGGACTTACTAATTCCATGCTGCCATGTCATTATTCTAAGGTTGCCATCTTGTTCTAAACTTTGGGCGACCGAGCTCTATTCGGGTGAAAACACGGAGAAAACGAATTTCCCCAGATATGAGACCTAGCTAGATCGATTCTTCGCCCCGTAAACCCCTATATTGCAACTTACATCGAAATTGTTGGAGACGATTTCGAGAACGTAAGTACAAAGCTATATACAAACAAATATATATATAGAAATATTACTCATTTAATAATATTGGATTAAAAAACGTGTTAACTGTAATAAGTTCATATCAGTTACTACATATCCGTTTTGAAATCCAATTACTTAACTGGTTGCTATGTTAACACATTTGATGATACTCATGCGTTAACTTGCATCATTTAGGGCTCATTTCACAATTCGATGTGGCTTCTTTAGTTTATCAATAGTGAGATTATGAGCATGTTTCTGTAAATAACTGTGTTGATACATTGAGATCATGGGATACCATGTTGTCATAGTTTTATTTTTATTTTTTAGTTTTTCTCCCTCGGAAACGACCAATTGGAAACGTGCACCTAGTTTAAAAGAGCCTAAAAGCCTAGCCTAAAAGAGTATGGAGTATGGGCCGGTGTTATTACAGGCTCTCGAGGCTTTTACACTTTTTGATTTGGCGAAAAAAATGCAGTGGATAGCCTTTTTTTCTTTATTAACCGACTTCATAAAAAAGGAGGAGGTTCTCAATTCGTCGGTTTTTTTTTTAATGTGTATTCCCCGATTACTCGAAGACGGCTGGACCGATTTGAAAAATTCTGTTTTTGTTTGATAGGGTATACTTTCAAGTTGGTCCCATTGTCATTTGGTCACGATCTGATGATGGGATCTTGGAGAAATCGAGGGAACTCTTCAAATATTAAAGGCACATCTATAGCGATTTGGGTATTTTTGATGAGCAGTTGACATAAGGCTTTTGTTACATAGATAAATTACAAACCAACCCAATAAAAAGTGAAAAAAAAAACTTTTTTACAAAAAACACAACCGACTTCCAAACTACAAAGTGAAAAATAACTTTAATTTCGGAAGTCGGTGTAAAAATCCTAAAATACTGATCTGATCCAAAGACACCGACTTCCGAAATTAAAGTTATTTTTCACTTTGTAGTTTGGAAGTCGGTTTTGTTTTTTGTAAAAAAGTTTTTTTTGTTGTTGGTTGAGCTTCTGACGTTTTTTAAGTGCCCATCTAAGTTTATGTGAAATAAAATATTTTGAATTTGAATTTTGACTTCATTTACATTTTGACATAATCTTATATGTTAGAATTTTTATTTGTAGTTTTCTAAATATTATTTTATATCATGTTTCAGCTGGTCTTTTTGTCCAGGCCAGTTAGGCTGGTATAATCAATGTCAACTAAATGGTAAGTTAGGTACCAGCCAGTCGATCTCTAAAATATCTTTTATGGTCAAAGATATTTTAGATATTGACTGAGTAGCAGTGGTGCAGTCTCGCAATTTGAAGTAGAACATTTGGGCACGTCAAATCATAGCCAGCAGAGGACAGTGGTGGCCCAGTGGTAACGGCTGCGACTTACGAGTTGAGGTCGTGGGTTCCAACCCAAGCAGTCACTTTACTTTGTGTAAATAATTTCATCACCACTGCTCTCAAAACGGTGAAGGAAAACATCGTGAGGAAACCGGTCATGTCCTAGAACCAAAAATTCGAAGACGTGACATGCACCAACCCGCACTGGGCCTGTGTGGTAGATTATGGCCCACTCCCACTCACAGAAACAGGAGGCTTATGCCATAGTATAAGGAGAGGAAGTACGCTATCTTCATACAAACGCATCGCGCGCGGCTTGTATGTGTGCGCCATAGTATCTGTGCGTCGTTTCTCGTGAAAAACTGTACCCTAATTGCGTAACTTATTTTTGTAAAAAATTTCGCGAAATTTGTTTCATTTTGACATTTCAACAATAATCATTGCGTTATTTACGTTGTTGAACAGATTTTTTTTTCCAACTTATGAAGCAATGGATTAGCAATATGTTTCAAATCGAAACAAATTGTGATTGTGTTGTATTACGCAATTAGGGTACCGGTCGAGATTTTGTTTGAGTGTGCGTGCGGTGATGAAGATAGAAAGAAAGAAAGCAAGAAAGTACTTCCTCTCCTTATACTATGCTTATGCCCCTGTGGGAACATTATAGGATGATTATGAATCATAGCCATCTTTAAATCTGCTACTTTTTCAATGCACAAGAATTTCTATCTGTACTTAATTTTTTACATTATGGCCTCGACAACTTAAAATTCAACGTATGTTATTAAGCAATGCCAGTTATAACATTAAGATTATATATAATACTAGCTTCCGCTAGCGGCTTCACCCTATCTTTATAAATTATAGCCTATGTTACTCAGTAATAATATAGCATTCTACTGGTGACAGAATTTTTAAAATCGGTCCAGTAGTTTTTGAGTTTATTCATTACAAACAAACATACAAAAAATCTAATCTTTTCCTACCGCCTCCAATTGTGAATCTTAACCATCCAGGGACCCACTCAAACACATAAAAAAACATCAAAATCGGTCCTTCCGTTTAGGAGGAGTTCAGTGACATTCACACGTACAGAAGAATTATATATATCTAACTAGCGGACCCGACAGACGTTGTCCTGTCAAAACATTGTCCAGAGGACAAAATTGTGAATCTAAACCATTCCCAGATCCCCTTGAAAACACACAAAAAATTTCATCAAAATCGGTCCAGTCGTTTGAGAGAAGTTCAGTGACATACACACTCACAGAAGAATTATATATATAAAGACTAGCGGACCCGACAGACGTTGTCCTGTCAAAACATTGTCCAGCGGACAAAATTGTGAATCTAAACCATTCCCAGATCCCCTTGAACACACACAAAAAATTTCATCAAAATCGGTCCAGTCGTTTGAGAGAAGTTCAGTGACATACACACTCACAGAAGAATTATATATATCTAATAATATATAAAGATATTAAACATATAACTAAAGCTGTTAATGTTTCCCGTAACTTGTTCTTGAACTAAACCCGAGTACCGTTTTAACAAGAATATTAGTATACTACATAAAACTTAACTACATAACTTTACGATTTTAGTGCATACTTAAATTAGAATACTTAATACTCGTTATCTCTCTCTAGATGTCGGCAAAAACACAGAATTTGTTAATAAAACGTGAAATTTTAAGAATTGTCATTGAATTATTTTATTACAGTAGCAAGGAAGGTAATAAAAATATTTCTATAGGTTTATATACATTTTAATGCAGTATAAACCTTGAGAATTCGTGCTTGTGCGTAAAATGAATGACCTATGTCCAATTATTATTTAATTTTTTCAGGAAAATGGTCGAATGGATCGCACAAAGAAGTGTCTTGGCCCCGAAACCTCTCAAAGGAACACAACGATGGAATCTCAAGCGGAAATTAATGAAATAAGTGGTATAGTAAAAATTATTTATTTCTCTTACAAAAATAATCTATTTGCGTCAAATAATCACAAATTTTATCCCTACAATACATAAAATCACATCACAGACCAACCGATACATAAAAGAATTTATGATAACTCTCAATATCCTTTCAGACATCCTGGGTCAAGCACGCCACACAATTCCCAACCACTGCAACTCCTGTAAGCAAAAACCTAGAGCGAGATCCCAGCAGAAAAGTTCCGAGAAGCTGAACAAGTCCCAGTTCCGAGACAAAGAACCGGAGAAATGACTCAACTGTCTTGAAACCGACGACAATATCTTTGCAGACAGTCCCTTTGGGTACAAAACCACATCTAAACCCAGTAATAAATATCTTCCGTCAGCGTCCAAACAAGTCCTCCCGTCCTATGCTGAGCACGAAACCTCTTTATCTATAGCTAATCTTCTAGCGAATGTGCCGATAACATCAGCTCAAGTTGTGCAATACACCGAACCGGAGTGCATTGTACTGCTTCACCCTTGCAAAATGTAGCCATTTTATTTGTTGTACCTATTGTGTTAAGTTTAATGTTTTGAATATTAAATTGTATTTTATCTTCCATCTTTGGGAATTCCGGGAGATTTGTATGATTAGAGAGTTGGTTGCTACCGTATTTGCATTGGCTTTACTAAGTCTGTAGAATATTTTGGAAGTCTGTCTTGCAATTTTTGCCTACCCAAAATTTCTTTTTCATAAATCATTTAGTTAAGTAATAACAGCTGCACGGGTCGAAGTGCCGGGGTTGGTCTGTGGAAAGGTGACCATCTTTACATACCGAGACTCCTCCGTGCCTCGAAAAGCACGTCACCATTGGTCCCGGCTGTTATTCGTATATCGTTGACAGTCGTTACGGGTCGTCAGAAGCCGGAAAGTCTGACAACCAGTCTTGCCAAGGGGTATCGTATTACCCAGCTATTGGGTTGTGGAGGTCAGATAGGCAATCGCTCCATGTGAAATACTGGTATTCAGCTGCATCCGATTAGACCAGAAACCGACCCCAACATATTTGGGAATAGGCTAGGCAGATTGATTGATTTGTCTGTCATCATCATCATCATTTCAGCCGAAAGACGTCCACTGCTGGACATAGGCAAGCACCGCCACTTCGACCGATTCTGTGCTTTCCGCTGTGGGCAGGGCACATTGCTCGCAGAACGGATTTGTCTGTACTTAACAATAATTATAGAGACTTCTTCAAGACTGAACATAACTCAGTAATGTATCCTTAATTTTATGAGTTAACTTCAAATTAGCCATTTAATTTGAAATCGTCTGTGTAACGGTACTATATATCAACTTTACTCGTTAGACTGTGGGACTATATTGAACAGCTTCGATTCTGGACTCCCTACTACCAATATGCGCTTGATTGTATTAATTATCAACCCCATTGAACAATTCAACTGAACCCATTATTTTCGTAACTTTAACAAGAGCTTATTAGTAATGCTTCATGGTTCCTCAAAAGGTACTTAATTTAATATATTTTACACAATTGGATTTTGACTGAAAAGGAACGAACATTTTGACTCAAGATTAATAACGTTAACTAAAATGTAACTTTAATAATTTTTCATAGATTGTTATAGGATTTGTTTGAAATTGAGAATGGAAATAAAAGGGATGAAAGAACGTCTGTACCTATTCATCTCTAGTAAAAAATTAATACTCTCCCGAAGGATATCCTGCTGGGCCCAAAATGATGGATGCATTATATTTATTTGAATGGTAAAATATTAGTTGTAGGGTGAGTCACATATTCGAAAATAATTTTATGTAACTGACGAAAATAAATTGAGTGGTGATATTATTTTACATTTGCTGTAGGTACTTATTTATTGCTGTATTTTATTTTTATTTCTACTAGCTGCAGTCTGCAGCTTCGCCCGCGTGGTCCCTAATTATTTTTCTAAAATAGAAGTCATCTAAATTACTTTATAAAACTTCAGCTATCTACCAGTGAAAGTCCTGACAAAATCAGTCCAGCCGTTTCGAAGATTACCCGGAACAAACAGATGGACAAAAATATTAAAAATTGCTTTTTTGTTAAAAAAACCGTAGGTACTTTCATATGCATTTAGTAAAAACCTGATATTTTGATATTATAAACAGACAGTTAAATTTTATTTATTTGTATAGATACGACGAATAAACTCAAATACTAAAGCAAATTTTGAATTTCACTTGCCTGTTGCTGAAAACTTTCCTAAAATTGGCGAAAGTACCTAACTCAATCATGTCAAATCGACTTAAACTAATTTGCTAAAACTACAAATTACTTTCCAAGTTAATTGAGTTGGACTCAATTAATTTTCATAAATTGAATTGAAACCTTTCAGAACTTTTTTAATACCAAATTCAAAAAGCATAAAATACTTTTAACTCACTTTCATTTGCGCAGAACCCCAATTCATACCGGTATTCAAGAAACAAAACACCAACGGGACGCCGAATCCCACTGCTCTAAATACCCATCCGTCATTCAGCAGCATTTTAGCAGCCCCCATGTCGCAAGACAGAACTAAAACAGTTGCACGATCGTATCGCATTGTTGCGAGGCACATAAGTTACTACATGTTGGACGACTTTCGCAAACGCTACCGTACAACAAAATAATTGTCGATCAAGACTGTACCACGGGAGTAATTGTGGTTATTAGACATTTGTTCGCTCTTTTATTTGTTAATGCTGTTATTTTAAGGTAATTATGAAAGTTTGATTATAATGGAGTTGTGTAAAATGTTATACATGACTCTGCATGTGCAGATAAGTAGATAATCTTGAATGACGTCTGACAATGATTATTGAATGGTGATAAGCCGATAAACAATTGATACGTTTATTATTCAAATTCATTCTCAGAATTCTTTAAAAAAAATTCAAACAACCTATTTTCCTTGTCCAACAAAAACATAGTGGAAATGAATTCACTATCAATTTCCTTTCTAATTAAAAACCTGATAAACCGAGTCAGTCTAATGAATATTTAAACAATCTCCATGCAGACCGCTTCAATAATAACACATTTGTTCGTTCCTCCACAATTAAAATGGTCGATAATACAGGGAAGTTGGAAGGAAGGAATTGTTCTGTAGTATAATTCTGTATAACTATATTTTCCACATTAGTCGCCAGTCAAACGTGAAGACTGTCGTGATCGTGATATCTAATATTAGACACGATACAATATGCATGGTGATTAGAAGATCACACCTTCACTTCGATGTTTTCTTACTTTGTATCTTTGTCATGTGTGTCTAAACATGGAAATGGCTAAGAATGCTATTGTGATTGAAATTATTTCTAATAATGCATGGTTAAAATACATAGTTATATTCTTGGCTGATGGTATCTTTAAGATGCAATTCAACATCATTCCTTAGAGTTAGATTAACTCAAAACTTACTAATAGACGATTTTTTTATATACATTTCTTTTGTTTTTTAACCGACTTCTAAAAGGAGGAAGTTATCAATTCGGATGTTCATAATAATATTTTTTTTAATAAAAATAAAATAAAAATAGGTAAATGGTGTCTTAGTTCAGACAAAATACCTATATACAAAAAAGAATAAATAAGTGTAAAAAAACGGTAAAAACATTAAAAAATATTCAAAAATTATCACTAAAAAATTATCAGTAAAAATTATCATTTAAAATCATCATTCAAAATTATCATTAAAAATTAAAATTATCAGTCTCCAAAAACATTTCGTCATGTATTATGAATGTATTTTTGGGCATAACTCCGTCATATATAGATGGATTTGCAAAATTCTTCTTCTTTCGAGATGGTCCCATTGTCTTCAGGTCAGGATCTGACGATGGGATCCTGGAAAAATCTAGGGAACTCTTCAGATTCAGATTCAGATTCAGATTCGTTTATTTGCAAAAACATGTGTAGATAATATACATGGTATGATGCTTATTATAGGTGTCACAAAGTATTTTTTGGCTCAACATGTTTGACCATGGCTGGTGTACAAATTTGGTCGAAAGACAATAGGATTTTAAAATTAAAATAGGTACAATGAACAATAATATAAATAAATCAACAATTAACAATAATATTAAATTAAATAACGTCAATAGTCATCATTCAAAATAAATAGATTAGATTCAGTCAGTATCTTCAGAGGGATTTATCATTTAAAAATTCATTAATATTATAAATGTACCTAAGTTATTTTTCACTTTGTAGTGTTTTTTGGAACTCGGTTTTTGTTTTTGTAAAAAAGATTTTTCAATTCTTGAACAAATCAAATCAATTCATCATCTTTGATGATAGAATCCTGATTACGTCAAGATCATGTGTTTCATAAAAATAATGTTCCTTTCCTAATTCTAACAACGCAAAATGTCCGCCTTTCTTTTACGATCTAAGATGTTTATCATGAGGTAAAAGTCCCAAGATTAAAGATAAAACTGACGCAATCAATCTACAGCTTCTCACATTGATATGACGTCACAAGAATCAATCATCTCATCAGATAATTATTGACACTATAATCGCTGATTATAGAAAATGTTTTGTTAGGACAAGGGCAGATAATGAAAAGGAGAAGAATTTTGACATTTGTGATAACATTTCTTCGGAAAAAAGATAAGTGTATGGAATGCATTGATTCATAGTTTCAGAAATGACGATAAGGACCAGGGATGTAACGGATATCCGTATCCACATCCGCAACTGCGGAGCATCCGCATAAATTTTGATATCCGCAAAACATCCGCTTCCTCAAGTTTTGATTTTAAAAACTCCACATCCTCATCCGCATCCTCATAATTTCTATGGGGATATGACCCTACCTACGTTGTTCGCTCAAATAGTGTTTTTTTTTTATACTCGCTCCGAGCTAAATGTGCGAGCTGGAGTTTGAGTGATGCGTTTCTATTGCCTGAATTCGCAGTGTCCCTATCCTATGACAGAAGATCGGCCAAACTTAACATTGGTGGCATGATTGTCATGGCAGATGTCAAAAAAGGGCTTTTTTTCATGACATCTGCATCCGCACCCCCATCCGCATCCTCAAGAAGGAATTTTCGAATATCCATATACTCATCCGCATCCTCAAACCCGATTATCTCGATATCCTCATCCGCATCCTTATCCGTTATACGACATCCGTTACAACCCTGATAAGGACAATGCAAGTCTGAACTTGTAGATAATTGTGTGTAGATTTTTTTGATACTAAATACATTGCACGTGCTATTTTTGAAAATTAAGCGTAGCTTGTAGCTAATAAAAATGAGAGTAATCTAATGAAGGGTCAACATAGAGATTAAGCTAGGGTACTACCTACCCTTTTACCCGAGGAAATAATACGAAGCTCGTATAAATAGTCGACGCCGCAAAGGCGTAATATGAACCATCGACATGACGACACAGAAGAATGATCGAAAAAATGAACACTCTGAAAACAATGACATACGTCTATAGAAATGACAGTTGCAGTGAAAAAGACCGGTCAACAGCTAATGACAATTCAATACACAATGTGATTGACGTTTCAATCAAGAATTGTCATCTTATCGTATGATCATTCCTTGAGGTAGAACATGAAGAGATTGCTAATTAATTATACGAACTACTGTTTTGCATGGTCGATCGCATGCGCAACTACGGAAGGTAAATGTAAATCATTATGCATTAATTAATTGTATGGCGATAGTGATCGTCATTCGTCATTGGATAAAAAGTGAAAATGGTAGTTTTTTTTATAAATGTTGTTTCGTGTCAAGAAGTAAAATATTCACAAGAAAAAGTTAGTTAGAATGGTAGATGTTTACGTTATTTGATACACCAAAGTGAATTAACATTATTTTCATATTACGTCGTGTAGAAAGCGGTAGTATCCTAAATTATGAGAAAATATTTGATTTACCGACAATAGTCATGCTCACGCGATTATTAGCTGTGCGATGCGCCTGCGCAGTCGCTCGGGAATTTTTTCACAGATCATTAGAGTTATGATTTAACTGTCTGACACGGTTTTGAAGAAAATCTTGAATTTCCTGTTTTTCAGTTCAAGAATATTTCGGGCGTGAAGTAGGTTTCTTAGCATTTTTCAAGACTGCACCTCTATTGCGTAACATACTTTATTTCACAATCCGAGGGATTTTGATAAAATGTGTTTGGGAAAATCGTCTAGTTGACAACGTAACGCTACGCTCGAAGTTGTGGACGAGTATGTTTACCTAGGACAAATTGTCCAGCTAGGTAGGTCCAACTTCGAGAAAGAGGTCAATCGTCGAATCCGACTCGGCTGGGCAGCGTTCGGGAAGCTACGCAATATCTTTTCGTCCCACATACCACAGTGTCTCAAGACGAAAGTCTTTGACCAGTGCGTGTTGCCAGTGATGACCTATGGTACTGAAACGTGGTCGCTCACAATGGGCCTTATCAGAAGGCTAAAAGTCACCCAAAGGGCAATGGAGAGGGCTATGCTTGGAGTTTCCCTACGTGATCGAATCAGAAATGAAGAGATCCGCAGGAGAACCAAGGTAACCGACATAGCCCGAAGAATTGCCAAACTTAAGTGGCAATGGGCAGGGCACATTGCTCGCAGAACGGATGGCCGATGGGGTCGAAAGGTTCTGGAGTGGCGACCACGTACCGGAAGACGTAGCGTTGGAAGGCCTCCCACAAGATGGACCGATGACCTTGTGAAGGCCGCAGGAATCCGCTGGATGCGGAAAGCACAGAATCGGTCGAAATGGCGGTGCTTGGGGGAGGCCTATGTCCAGCAGTGGACGTCTTTCGGCTGAAATGATGATGATGATGATGATGACAATGTAAATAACTAAATGAATGTTGTCAAATTGGCTTATTGGGGATTCGCAGGAATTTAACGATATCGACGTTATTGCAATTGTTAAACTACCCCGCAACAATACAACAACAACAACACCAACAACAAACCCAACAACAACTCAACAACAACAACAGCCCACAACAACAACACAATAACAACGCGGGCTACAATTACCCCGTTAGTTTGTGAAATTATACTTACTGTACAGTTCCATTCGATAGTCTCAATAAACATCTTAATTTTCATAACAATTAGCACTATAATTCCATGCTTTTGTGGTACCAACAAAAACACCAACAACAACCCAACCACAACAACAGCCCACAACAACAACATAACAACAACGCGGGCTACAATTACCCCGTTGGTTTGTGAAATTATACTTACTGTACAGTTCCATGCAGTAGTCTCATCAAACATCTTAATTTTCATAACAATTAATACTACAATTCCATGCTTTGGTACCTATATGTTACTTCCTAAAAATTTTTTTGTTTTTTTGAATTGGTCCATCTGTTTACAAAACAAACCCTTTTAGCAGATACCCAATCTACTGAAGCCTCAAATACTCCTAAAATGACAAACAATATTGTTTTAACTAATCTACCAAACCCATTAGACATCGCTGTAGGTCTAACAGCGTCAACAGATTTCACGGTGATCGCTCCAACGATTGACAGCCGAGGTGCGTCGGGACCTCGAGACACAATAGAAGACTATTATACGAATGTCCTATTATCTCATAATACGGGTCGGGTTACGCCAGGTTACTTCGTAATAGTGCGTCTTTAAGATGAATTGATTTGGATTAGGCATGCTGGCAGGGCGGGACTTGATATAGGACTTTTGGGGACGTTGACGTCGAATTTGGGAACTGACGCATTCTAAATTGCTGTTTTAGGAATGAGAAATAATGTCTGGAGAATGATAGATATTGCTGTGCTTCAAAGTTCCTAATAATAAAACGATGAAAGTGAATAATTGGGATAGGTTGACTAAATTGTTGAGATAGGACACGAACGATGACATAATGCTAATAATCTCCGAAGGGTTAGGCAGAGAGGTACCTAACCTATGCTACCTTTAATACTACATCCACATTTCACAAGTTATGTTTAAGTTCTATGTAATGGAACTAAGACTAAGGACTAAGACTCTGGGCTGCTACTGAGAAATCCAAACGAACGAACGATGAATAGGCATTGATTATACGAATTGTAATCCAAACATGACTGATAGCCAGTCAGTCTTGTAATAAAAGAAAGAAGTATGTCAGTAAGTTTCTTCATAGCAGTAATAGTTGCAAAGGAAATTGGTAACTCGATCGTTCATAGACAGTTAGCTAACATCCTGCCAGAACTTGCACATGTTGATATTTTATTGTTAGTTACTTACGTAACTGCTGAAGCTCGAGTTAATGTCACAAGTACAAGTCTATTGATAGATTTTGACATTTGGTTTAAAAGGACGAGATGCAACAGTTTTGGTTGGTTGAGTCATCTCAAACGATATTAGCACATCAAATTTTTCCATATACGGCGACTGTTAGATTTCACTGACTTATTATTTATATTTGGTCTGCCCGTACCGTACTCATAATTAGCCTATAATGTTTCCACTGCTGGGACACAGGCCTCTTCTCTGTGAGAGGTAGTGGGCTGTTATCTATCACGCGGGCCCAGTGCGGGTTCGTAGATGTCACATGTCATGGAATTTTTGATTCTAGGACATGCCGGTTTCCTCACTATGTTTTCCTTCACCGTTTTGAGAGCAGTGGTGAAGAAATAATTTACACAAAGTAAAGCGCCTGTCAAGGTTCGAACCTACGACTTAAAATTCCGGCCGATACCACTGGGCCACCACTGCTCTCTATAGATCCTCATTATTTGGTAGTTTTGGTACATGCAGTCGTGTTCAATCCTGTCCGGAATTCAGTCTGTTCCGTGTGACATTCCTTTAACCAAAACTTCCCATTTATCCTAAATTAGTTCCACGCATTGTCAATGGCGTGCATTCCAGAGTTAGACATGCATCAGATAATACTTCAAATAGTTTCTAAAATTGGAGCTTCTTTAGAATGGCGCCCAATGAATAGATAACTATGAAATGTTGGCGACCAAGACTTTTATGTCTCATCAAAGCACAGACCGAGCACATTGGACTTTTTGTCCAAGTAAAAAACTGTAAACCAACATTGGTACGCGCTGGCGCCAATATTTAATGATAGTCTCCTCATTAACCGTTACTGGATCCAATATTTGATCAAATGGAAGCAACTTTCTTTCTTTGTAATAAGTCATAACAAAATGCCAACTCAGGTATTTTTTATTACTATCCAGCATTAATATGTACACATATAGCCTGGAGAAAGTCATGTAATTATAAAACGTTCTGATGAATAAGATGTAAACTTACGTCATTAAATGATATGTTGTAAAGTTGTTAGTAAATTAATTATGTCTAGTAACCTGTCAAGTCAGCTATTTACTGACCATGAAGTTTCTTATTGGTCAGGAATTACATTGAACTCGTTAAGTGCTAATGAATTGTATTGTACATCGACAAAAAATGGCTTTATCACGTTATTAAGATGCCAGTTTTATAAGACGATTAACTTTTAGCGTTCATTATGTGTACCAATTTTTAGGGCCCGAGGGAGAACAGAAATCAGGACACTAGTTTTTTAGTACATACTAAATGTATTCAACAAGGGATCCTAGGAAGTAAGAAACATTATACTTGTGTTAATGATGAAAGGAACCATCTGCTGGACACATGTGGGAATTTCGATGGAAGCCGCCGATAAACAGTAGGTACTTAACATAAACTGAATCAATGACCTGATTCATGCAAGTGAATAAATCTAGTCGAGCTTGCATGCATAGTTGTGAACATTACTGGGAAATGTCAAACAGTATCCGATACTGTTGGCCAGAATTGATTAATTTTTAAATTTATTACAGTCAGATGAATTAAGTCGATCCCTACTTGTTGGAAAAAGCTGGTAAAACGAATAATGCAGTAAAACATCATAATCGTTAAATCACAACGTTTTATAGTTGCATATATACGAAGGTTAATTTTGCATTGTTAACAACAATGAAAAATTCAAATGAAAAGAGATTGTTGAATTTTTTCATGATTAATGAAGGAACAAAATAACAATCACCGGACAATAGTCATCTCCCAAAAAAGTATGTAAAACAAATTATTCAACTATTGTTCCCGACACATCTCAATAAGCATCAAGCGACCGTTAAAGGAGCATCCGAGAACCTGAACTATCAATTTAAAAAATAGAAATAAACGAAAAACTATTATTCATCTCTTGTCCAAAGACACCACCCCAAAAATATACAATGACATAGATAAAAGTGCAAAAGTAAACAAGAAAGTAAACGCGTCATTAAAACTACACGGTGACGATAAAAAATTGAATCATGGTAGGGGACATCTGACGAAGGTCGGTAAAGTAACCGTGGGAATGATCGTATGATCGCAGGCCATAGGGAATTTGCATCGACTAGATCCCGTACTAGGAGTGCGTTTGACGATGAACAAAGTAAGCATTGTTATTTTTTAAAAGATGGTAATGAAACGGAAATATTTGCTATTGTTGTTATTGTTAGTAGTTATTTAGCGGTTAGTGGCGGAACCGGTTTTTAAATAACTCGGTTTATGATTAGATGAAAAGGTTGAATCATTTTCAATTTTTATCGCTTAACCATAATTGAAGATACGGTTGCTTCTGCTTCTATGAATTTGAAAGGTCCCAAGGTTATAAATGTCTTTACATTAGAAGGTCAATAAAATGGTTTCTATTTCCACAAGCACGCAATTGATTAAAATTCTTACATATTAAGTAATCTTTAATGATAATTGACCACACTATCATTGGTAAATATATTTTTTACGCGTGTTATACACTAAAGAATTTATGAATATTCATATTTTTGTTACCTACTAAAATCTTGTTGCGGTCACAGTACCGCAAAATGTATAAAAATAAAATTACCTTGAAAGAATATAATAAAAATTAATTGTTACAGAACAAGCATTGTCATTCGTTTCTGATATTATCACGATGTGATTCTTGTGATACATCGCTGAATAGACTCTCACTAACATTTTCACCTTATTTCTTATAAATCTCTTTTTACTTAGCTCTTGATTAATTTTATTGCTCTAAGTTTTGAAGGGTAAATAGAAGTTCAGCCGTTATAGTAATAGCAAGATGACTTTCAAAATCATAGTTTTGTTTTTGTAAATTTTTCAGACATATTTAATTACATCCATCAAAACTTTACTTATTGTTCTCATTTTAACGCTTCTGCCCGCGATTTGGTCCGCGTGGAATAGTTACTTTGGGCTAACGCTAACTTTAATCCGCGACTTCATTTACGTAGAAGGTGAAAACATTTTTTTTAAATAATACGTACGATAAGGAGCCATTAGAACAAATTTGCTTAGCATAAAAAAGGTTATAGTGAGACAACCTTAAAAGATAAACATATGCTGGCACGGACTTTTTTTTAGAACTTTTAAAGGGAAACAATTCTGTCATACATGATTTTTGTGAAACTTTAACCGTTTAAGCAGCGCACGCAGCGGAAGCTCTCAAAAGGAAAAAACACCCCGATTTTGAAACATGCTTCATTGGTGCTCCGCTCCTATTGGTCGTAGCGTGATGATATATGATATATAGCCGATAGCCTTCCTCGATAAATGGGCTATTTAACACTGAAATAATTTTTCATATCGGACCAATAGTTCCTGAGATTAGCGCGTTCAAGCAAACAAACAAACAAACTCTTCAGCTTTATATATTATAAGTATATATAGATAACTTAAGTAGCTTTCTAGAACTACATCATTATTTCGGCTTATCGTTAAGTTAGCCTAAACCAAATATTTGTCCGTCATTAAAAACGTTGCCGACCAATCAGTAATGATTGCAATCAGCGTTAATGAGTGATTGCAAAACAATACCACTGTTCCACCGTATCTAAATGGTACAGAATGCAGTGTAAGGCTGGGGCCACACTGCGTCTATCGTGGCGAAGCTTCGCGCTACTACACGATACACGCAGATGTGATCAACTGTCTGACCAAGATAATGTATCAGACCAAAAAATATTGACTTTAAACGAGACCTCCGAGTTTGTTTCGGCGTTTCTATTCATAGTCAGGAAACGGTAAAAGTGTTTGAATTACACGTTCCCGGATTGCATGCATAGGTAGTCATTTAATTTAGTGTTAAATTTTATATTCTATATATGTATATGATTTGTCATCTATGGTTATAATAAAATCCACCAATATACGGCTATTGTAGGGAAAGATCGGACTGCATCTCACTTCTCAGTTATCGCATGAGTCATGGCCCAAAGCTGCTAATGTGACTACCGCATAACACGATAACATTTTAGCGAGAAAAACCTGAGGCTTTGGCAGTCATTGCTTCGTGACAATAGACTCAAGTGTGGCCCCAGCATTAGGCAAATAACACCCCGTAGTTTTGTAACTACGAAGCCTAGGTAAATACACGAGGTTTAAAACAAGGCGTTAATCGATATGCACTTCATTAGCTTACATTTACGGAATAATGTGGCAATTACGCTGTATGGTGGTGATAAATATTTGTTCGTTTTGTTAATGTTTAGTTGTGCCTGTTCAGATCGTGGGCGATTTGTAATTTGTCGTAAATATTTGTGACGTGACTTGATCATTATGCTTGTGAATAATTAACAATACAAATATCGATTTTCTTAAGGGTCCCCACTTTTGTAAAATTATAATATTTTGACGATTGTCGCCAGATAAAACCATGCTGTTCGTTCTAGTTTTAATTTCTTAAAACAAGCAAAGTAATTGTGTATCACACTGTCTCATAATGTCAATGTCTTTCATTTAGACAATCATAATATTTATTATTATTCATAAAATAAATAAATTCCATGAATAAATAAAAAAAAACTTCAATATTTTAAGAGGTCGATACTTTTCACGCCGTCGATACACACCATGACTTAGTATCTAATATTCGGGCTCAGTTGTCTCGGGTCGAGCTGTCATTGACCCGACAAGCAGACGAATTTTTCAAATATATGAAGCAATGGATTTCCTTGGTTGTCCTTCAAAATCCTTTAGATTGTAATTTAATGTGTGTTACGCAATTGGGGTGCAGTTCTTCAGTTAAAATTAATAAAAGTAAAATGATTAAAAAAACACAATCTGACAAAGCAAAACTGTGAGTTCCATTTCTGTCTCCAAAATTATCTCAAGCCACATGCTGATCCAATAGCGTTGATAAATGAGGTTATGTGAAAAGCTAGTGTTCAAGCATTCCAAGCAGATGGATTACTTTAAGAACCACATGAACTGTTCGCTCTACAACGAGTGCGTCCCACGCAAATTGTTACAGTCTTGTTAGAGTCAACTGAGACAAATTAATTAATTCGTATTCGTAATCGTTGGTCTCGTGTACTGACCTATGTGTGTTCGTGCAATAATTGTTATAATCTTTGGCGATACACGTCTTTGAGTAAACACACTTTTAGTATCAAGGTCATTGTTTTAGATTGGTTATAGTTTTATTCAAGTCGACAAGTCCATGTTTCCAGATTTCTCAATCAGATGCTACAGAAGTGGAAAATCTTGAACATCCTATTGACGTAGATAGTCTCTTATTACATCGACTTAGGACATCATCTTTACAAGTTCTTAGATAGCTGCATGTGTGGGGAAGAAAGGTCTATTTCAAATTCCACACACTCGTCGAGTGGCATGAGAAGTAGCGAGGAAAGTAGGCAGAGACGTAGTGGGGCAACGTTACTCGTCATGCCGCACGTTATACTCCTCATCATACTCCATCTTTTGTCGGTTTTTGGGCGCGAGTCAAAGGACGTAGTGCGGAGCGTCGCGAGTAATTGCACGAGTCGAGCAGTGTGTAGGCAGAGAGTGCAACATCGCGGCAGCGCGAGGAGCATGGTGAGGCAGGGGCATAACTTTGCATGAAGAAACATATTAGATGCATCACAAGATAAGCCTACCTAAATCCTTGGTGAACCAACGTATAAAGTTAAGGAAGTATTGAAACCTAGCCTCAGAGAACCGTTTGAAAGGTATTTCCAGTTTAGATATCCCAAGTAACACGAGTAGGTAGGTCTCATAACTGGAAAATCGAACAAGGAAAATCTCAGATCTCTGCCAATCATCTAGGAACTATGTTCACTGATAAATCAACTAGGTACCGACAACCGATTACGTAAGCAGCATTTAATATTATGCACATTTTATCAATCATCTAGAAATCAAAAGGTTTATCAATGAATCTATGATTACATAAGCTTCTCCCTACAACTTTGATCACGTGGAGCTCACTAAGTTCAGAAGAAGATATCAATTTTGCATCATTCAACTTACTGTGTGAACGTGGGTGGATATAAGAGAAGAGCCTAAGCAAAGTGAAAATGAATGGAATGTGTGAAACATGATTTGACTAAGAATGATGAAATTGCTGAGAACACTACTTATAAAAGAAGAACGTCAATTTAGTTGGTATGAGTATGAGAACTGGAAGATGAAGACGATGCATTCGCAGGACGAATGGTTAAGCTGACCAGATGACCCAACATCACATGAAAGACAACTAAGATATAGACATTACGTTGTTCTCAGAAAAAGTTCTCACGCAGTCTAGACATCGTAGAAAGACAAAAATTCAAAACAAAAAACTGTGATTTTATGCTTAAGGTTCAGTTGCATTATCTTCATCATTCACAATTATTTTAGATGGATATGGAAGATAGATTACGCAGCACCATTTAATAATTCCCTATTATGTAACAATTCAATTAAAAGTTCTATAATATCTGCGGAAATCTCAGTTTAGGGTTCCGCTAGTTCGAGTAATTAAATGACTCCATATAGGAATACTTTATGAGCATAGATATTTAGCAACGGTGATTAAAACTTCACGGGTAATACAAAAGATCGTTTATCAAGAAGATAATAATGGATTGCGGAAGTTATTTCCTTTTTATTATAGAGTTTTATGCACATTCGACGTTTGTATTGTTTTTTATTTCCGAGTTTTTAATAGAAAGATAATTTGAAATAGTGGTTCTTACGACCGTGAGCTTTAACCCCTGGAAACTTATATTTCTTTGTGGTTTTCTATTATATCTACTTATTTTTAGTTTTCAATCCTTTACAAATTTAAGCCCTCCACTAATCGCTTGGACTTAGTCGGAGTCGGTGTTCATGAGCAAGATTCCATCGAAGAATTCATTTATCGCTTTCCACCAGGCAAGATCAAGGTCAAGAGCAGGCCCATTTCGCAATTTAAAAAAAAGAGCTCTGGGATTTAAATAATTGATGATAGTGTTGATGTCCAATCTGTCGATACCTATTTCAATTATGACGGAACAAACGATAAAGGTTCATACTCTCACGTCAGTCACGTCAAAGTCAAATCGCCGATCAGTCACGTCAAAAAATATAGTTACGTAGAAGATGTAGGACGTTGGATATACACATCAGTCACGTCGTCACTACCAGCGCGTCTAGTTGACGTGACTGATCGGCAACTTAACATTAACGTGACTGATGTATGTGCATGGACCCTTATCCAGCACAATGATAAGAATGCGGAGAGAGTACGTTTGTTCGTTTACCATAAAATACAAAATATTTGTGTCAAACCGTTGCCAAACCCTACGTCTGCGTTTGAGTCATGCCATAAATCATCAGTTGTTACTTTGTTACCCAACAGCATCAGCATTGGTTCACCCTTATGATATTATCAGCTATCAATATGTTATCTTAAATCTCTGATTCTGTAGAACTGTCGGATGTTAGTTGTGGAGTGTAAGGCCGGTTTACATCGCACAGAGTTAGGATAGTGTCCTCTTGTCCAGCTAGGTATACCATATTGGATGAGGCTTTAGATAAATGAGGAGGGTTGAGGGTTTGAGATTTTTAGAACGAAGGTCTTTAACGTGGCTTGTAAACTTTCAGAAATCGTCACGCTAAAAAGTGTTCATACTTGCGACTGTCTTCTTTTAATTCAAAGAGAAGGAAAGAGAGAGAGAGAGAGAACGCCGGCAGAAAGAAACAAAAAAAAAGAGTAAAGTGATTACAGTGTCGTGGGATAAAATTGTACACATCGGCCCAAGTACACTGCAGAGAGAGAGAGAGAAAGTGTGAGTTTGGTCAAAATGAAAATCCAAGATGGCTGCTGCAAACATTTTGTTTTTGTTTTAAATCATACGTGAGAAAAAACTTCGTTCCTGACGGAGGTCCCCTGACCACAACGTTTTTTAGGAGGTTTATTTATTTATTTTTTGTTTCAAAAATACTTATTATCATCATCAATGGCAGACTTGTTCCACCCACTGCTGACTATAAGCCTTTAGTCCCGTGGTTCCCTGGTCTATGCGAGTCTCATTCAGTCTTAGAAATACTTATGATTTTGAGATTGTATTCTAGCGTTAGGAGCTCGTGGCTAAGTAATAACAGCTGTACGGGTCGATCCATCAGGTTAAGCTACGCTTGCCAGGGTCCGTTGGTCCTCGTATTACCCAGTTACTACGTTGTGTAAATCAGATGGGCCGACGCTCCATGTAAAATACTGGTATTCAGATGCATCCGGTTAGACTGGAAGCCGACCCCAATATAGTTGTGGAAAATATAGATAACTTTATTATAAAAACACCTATGTACTCAGATTCAGATTCAGATTCGTTTATTTGCAAAAACATGTGTAGATAATATACATGGTATGATGCTTATTATAAGGTGTAACAAAGTATTTTTTGGCTCAACATGTTTGACCATGGCTGGTGTACAAATTTGGTCGAAAGACAATAGGATTTTAAAATTAAGATAGGTACAATGAACAATAATATAAATAAATCAACAATTAACAATAATATTAAATTAAATAACGTCAATAGTCATGATTCAAAATAAATAGATTAGATTCAGTCAGTATCTTCAGAGGGATTTATCATTTAAAAATTCATTAATATTATAATAAGCTTTTTCTGTCAGTATTTTTTTAAATGTTTTCTTAAACTGGTCTATATTCAATTTCTTAACACATTTAGGGATATTATTGTAAATTATTGGCGCTCTGCATACAACGCTTTTATACAGTAGCGCTGTCTTAGCTGGCTGAACACGAATTTTACTATTATCCCGGCGATTACGTTTTATAATGTCTGATATTCGAGGAAACAAATGGGGGTTATTTCTCACAAATAGGGCTATTTCCAAAATATACAGTGACGGAAGTGTGAGTATTTTATGCTTAGTAAAGAGTGGCTTACAGCTTTCCGTACTTTGGATACCAAACATGGCACGTAGGCATCGCTTTTGCATTATAAATGCCATATCTTTATTTGTTGAGTTGCCCCAAAAAATAATGCCATATCTGAGTACAGATTCAACAAGGCCATAATACGCCGAGAGTAACACATCAGTGTTGACGGTTGGAGCAAGTTGGTACAAAGCATAAGATTGACTACTGATTCTTTTACATAGTTTCTCAATGTGTTCTTTCCAATTTAGTTTGCTGTCTATAATTAAACCGAGAAAACGGGCTTTAGTTACTTCATTTATACATAGTACTATTATCGTGAATCAAATTTACATTTAATGGATTATGCAATCTTTGCCCAAAGTGCATTATATTTGTTTTTGATATATTTATTTTTAAATTATTATTATCAAGCCAAGAAATTATAGATGTCAGTGTCATGATTTCCAAATATTAGGAAGATTTACTGATTTTAAATACTAAATATAAAATTAAAAGTATGTGATTTGCCTCAAATGATTTTGTATCAGTGTAATTATGAAGTTTAAAAGTATCTCATTTGACAGTTCCGTAAAAGTACTGGTTTTTAACGAAACAGAATTGGAAACATGATGTTTGGAGCGTCGCTTAACTTCTAGTTCAGTTGGCTATGAGCCTCGTAACCAGAAGGTGTCTTCAAGAAGTCTCGGGTCTATAACGTTATTATATTAAGTGCCTAGTTATATAGTTTGTTAAATGATGCTAAAAGTGTACTAGGTTTGTGGTGTGCAAGATGATAAATCCAGAGGTACTGGTGCTGAAATGGTGTATCATATCATTTCAGAAGTGGGATAAACCAAAAAGGTAAGGTAAAGAGGCTTATGGGAACAACTACGAGCCTACAAGGATTATTGAGTTTTGTTTTGGTTTGCTATCATTTTATCGGCTGCATGGCGCTGCACATCAGGTCAGGGCAACTCTCTGATGATGTGTTGTATTGTGTAGATTGTGTGTAATGGTGTGTGTGGGTACGTGGCTAGGGCTACTCTCTGGCGGTACTTTAGCACGCATTATTGCACATACTGACCAGACAAATCGTGTGCTTGATCGGGGCGACTCTCCGATAGCACGAGATGTGTATTGGTTGCCTAAATGAAAGCAATGAGCGTGATTTCGGGGTACTAGTATGGGTATCCCACATCAGGTCAGGGCAACTCTCTGATGGTGTGCGGTGAAGTATACATGGGTATAATGTTTCCTTATAATTTTGCTACCACTATAACTAACAGATACGTTCCCACAAGCCTCTATAAGGGAAGCAAATGAGCAACATTTGACAAAAACATTTTTTTATGATTATTTAAAAGCAACACGAGATTAACATAAATAAATTGTTGGTTATGATTATTTCTACCTTAGTGATTGCCATGATAATTGAACTATGGTTGTTCACTGTTAGGGGGCGTACTTTGTGATTTCGCTGGATTTTGAGTGGGTATGATAACTACTGGTTGTTCGGTGAGTCACTAGTCGTCGGATAAATTGTTCTAAATGCATAATAGTTGGACATGAAGGTATTACGATTACCTCCCAGGTAACACAGGAAGCATTTAAAAAAAAAAACGAATAGTAAACTTATGTAGAACTTAAGGGGACGATAGCTGACTTTTAATGATTTTATACTGAAGATGACGTCTGAACGAGTAGTGTTAGCGAAATGAAAAAAAAAAAAAAAATGTTAAATTAGAGCATTTTTTTAAATATTTTAATATACGCATATTTTTGATTATGTTTATATTACATAGTGAAATTAATTTGTAAAGTTATATCTAACGCGGATAAAAAACTGAGAATGACGCAAAATCCATCACGCGTATTTTTCTGAAAACTTCACAATTTTAAAGATAATTTTATTAATGATCTTTTAGTATACGTGTTTTAAAGTTTACGTGTAATAAATTAATAATGCGTCTAATTTGGGACAGCGCTCCTTGATGGGCGAGTCCTATTACTGGCTGGACGTACAACGCGTTGCGTGAGCTCAGTACAGAACACGCAAGCAACGTCACTGTCCATTCAAGGTCACTGTCATATATCTGCGTCTTAAGGACCGTATAAACTCTTATATAAGTTCACCGAGCATCTTAACGCTGTATATTGGCATTTTAAAACCATTATGATGCTTTACACTGTAAAACGGTTGGATAATGGCATATCAAAACTTTTGTAAAGCCTTTAGTTTTAGTGCAGCAAACCATAATGCAGCTGTACAGCTTTCACCTGTTTTTAGTGCATTTAGATCTACAATAGCATTTTTAAGTAGTAAATAAATGCTTAATGCTGTTTAATAGCATAAACATGAACCATTATAATGACCTGTAAATCCGCTATACAGCTTTCAGCTGTGTTTAATGCCTTAGGGTCTACAATTGCATTTTTAAGTAGTAAGATAATACCTAATGCTGCTTAATAGCATAAACTTGTATCATTATAATGCACCGTAAATCCGTTATACAGTTTTGAGCTGTTTCTAGTGCCTTTTGTTGTGTAATAGCACTTTTAAGTGGTTAGTAACAGCCTAGTACTGCTGAACAGCATAAATGTGAATCAATGTAATTCTTGCATTTTTAAAGATTAACTGAGTTCTGTTGTACAGCTTTAATCAAATACACGTGAGTTATTGTAATGCGTAAAACTGTATATACATTCATTTTTACTGTATTCGTAAAACCATTTGTCGGTCATATTGTGGAAAATCACATATTATATGATCAACAAAACATCATTTTTTATGGTGGACGTAGAACTACTTTATAGGCAATGGCACTATAGTGGTTCATCAAAAGTCTTCTCTCTGGCCTCTGGCTTAATAATTGTTCACGCGTGAGTATTTATACTCCTGGCGGCATTAATTAGCCTTTTTAAAGGCTCACCAGGCTACTATAGACCGACACCATTTTGTAAATATTTTATAACAAAAAAAAAAAAATATAATCATTCGGACCTATTTATAAAAGCAATAGACCTATTTAAAAATGATATAACTTAATACTGCCCCACAAATACTATTATGTTAATTATGCAAAATTCGTTCTAAACTAGGAATACACAATTGTTTTGGTTATTTCACACTTTACAGTAAACTAAATTGTGCAGTAATATTTGAAGCCATGAAATAACAAAAGAGTCAAAAACTTAGCCAGTATTATAAATTTTGTTTTGATGCAAACAAATATAATGTCACTCACTCAGTTTTGACAGTCTTCGTCCATATTATATTGCGAGACAAAATGGTTAAATTACAACGTTAATTGTATTATAACATTTGTACCGTGGTAGTAGAGGTGTTTTTGCAATGATCTAGGATTTATTTATGTTCTAGCTATGAACACTTGAATAGCTCTAATAATTCTTTTACTACATTCTAATGCTAGTCCAATGCTTTTGTAATGCAAATAACATCTTCATTATCAATAATATTGCTAGTATAATGCACCTGTAATGCAATTAAACAATTGTTGTGAACATATTTAGGATCTAAAGCCGTATAATTTGTGCCCAAATAAGCATTACAGTAGCCCTATACACGTTTGTAATGCTTCTAAGAACTAACTCAAAATGCGAAAGGGATACAGAAATGCTGTAAGTCTGCCGCTATACTGCTTTGATGTGTTACTTGGGTTATGATTAATTTTATTGATTGAGATAATGAACTTAACCAACACTTTATTTTGGATGGGATTTATTTACATGGCTGTTGGGGCGTAACTCCCAACAGTGAAAATGTTATGTTGATGTTGTGTATTGGGATGTTGTGTTGAACGAGTAAACAACCGATTGTTATAAAGGTTTTATTGCTACTAAAACAATATTTAATAAAGTAATAATGCACAATTAATGTTGGGTTAACAAACTGCAACGTTTCACTGTAAGGACAAATTATTTTCATGTACAGCGTAGCTCGTACAATGGCATTCTTTCATCTTTGTCTGTGCTAAATAAATGTATTTTCTTTCTTTCTTTCATGGTTTTCGTGAGTCATTCTATGTCTTATAACGTGTCCCCTGCATGAGCATGATCACGATGACGTGATGATTGCCCGTCATGAAACCGTTGTGAGACCGTCGTGGGATTAACCAAAAGTGAACAATGATGTTCACACTTGATAAATGATAAGTGAACAATGATGTTCACACTTGATAAATGATAACTGCAGTATGTTTGTTTGCACTTGATAAATGATAAGTGAACTATGATGTTCACACTTGATAAATGATAACTGAAGTATGTTTGTTTGCACTTGATAAATGATAAGTGAACTATGATGTTCACACTTGATTAATGATAACTGCAGTATGTTTATTTGCACTTGATAAATGATAAGTGAACTATGTTCGCACTTGATAAATGATAAGTGAACTATGTTCGCACTTGATAAATGATAAGTGAACTATGTTCGCACTTGATAAATGATAAGTGAACTATGTTTGTTCGCACTTGATAAATGATAAGTGAACTATGTTCGCACTTGATAAATGATAAGTGAACTATGTTTGTTCGCACTTGATAAATGATACGGTGAAGGAAAACATCGTGAGGAAACCGGCATGTCCTAGAACCAATCACTCGAAGACATGTGACATCTAGTGTACTATGTTTATTCGCACTTGATAAATGATACGGTGAAGGAAAACATCGTGAGGAAACCGGCAGGTTCTAGAACCAAATATTCGAAGACATGTGACATCTACCAACCAGCACTGGGCCCGCGTGGTGTATTACGGCCTACTCCCTCTCACAGTGAGAGGATCATAGGCTGATTATGATAAATGGTTTTGTTAATGTGGACAGGGTTCGTTTGAGTATCTGATCTTGTTTCAAATGGAGTATTATGATACTTATTGATTTTTTGATACTATGATTGATTTTATGATACCATTTTATTTTATGATAATTATGATACTTAATGATTATTGTTCTGGATCAATGAAACATTAATTGAATATAACTTGATTTGAATTCTGGTATAGTTTTCTAAGCTATATAGAATCATGTGTAAAGATTGTAAATGGATTACGCCCCAAGTACGTACCACATAAATAATAATGAAATGCTGTTCATTGGTAAACGCATTACCTGAGAACAGCTGAAACGATTTGGCTATCTTTTGTTTTAAAAAAAATGTTCTTTATAGTCCGAATTAGGTTTTTGTGGAAAGCAAAATCAAAAAGTTTCCTTGTATCTGAACGTTCTTTTTCTATGAATTTTTGTATGAACGTCTGTAAGAGTAATGTTTCAATGAGATGTGAAAATGATATCTGATGTCGAGCCTGACGCTAAAATTATTTTATTAAACTAAGTTGTCTGTGTGGTAACAATGGTATTTTTCCTACGTTTCGAGTTTATTTTGTTTTTATAAGTTTTGGTGTTTTAAATGATTATGGTAGGAGTTAAAAAAATTACTGTTTATTTTTGGTGATACTTCTTGTGATTATTTTATGTTATGTGAGTATTTGAATACTTCTGTTATTCAACGGTTCAATTAAGAGGGACATATTAAGTCTAGTCTGTACTGAATATTTATAATTTTATTATTTAAATAGTTCGACGACGTTACCTTTATGTTGATGTTTTATCTTCCTGGGTAGAACTAAGCTGACCAGCCTCGCTAATGGGGGCATAGCCCTTGCAAGGTGTGTCTAGTTGACACAATTAGTTCAACTTACGACTGAGGTCTCAGTTTAGTCGGAGCTAACTGACGTTCAATAAAGATTGAGTCTTGTGAAGATAGAATGAGGTTTTGAGATTTTCCCTCTGGAGTATGGTCATGAGTTATTAATGTTGTTGAGCGCTTATTTCTTGATCTTTCGTTCCCTCTGGCTCAATTATGTCCGATGGAGTTAAGGCTTAGGATGTGGAGCCTAGTTCTTTATTTTCATAAACCCCCTCTGGGTAGATGTGAATTGTCACGTCAGTTTGTTTGTTTTCTGAGGCTTGCCGTATCTTTTTCGATGGTTTTGGTGCGGTAAGGTTTAAGCATGACGACGTAAATTTTCTGGGTGCGTGTTAACACATATTGTCATTTAACTTGGCTGATACCTAGCCTGGTATCAGAACTTTGCGATTCGTGCGTCCTGACTTAAGCCTTCTCTTGCAAGAGAAAGACCTCACTATGTATTTTAATTGCCATCGTTAGGTAATGTTTCTTTTAGGTATAGGCAGGAAGGGTTCGATTGTTCGGATGCTTTGAATAAAAGTCTCTGCCTGATCCATTTATTCAAGTGGGGCGTAGCTCATGTGAGGTTTTATCATGAGATGCAACCTCATGCTATACAGGCTGGCAAGAACACTGTACGTCATCCGAACAATCTGACAAGATATGTTTAAATTAGGATTTTTTATATGGTTTTCACTTGTCGGTAAAAAAAAAATGATAGTCTAGTCTCAGCAACGGCGCGCGCATGTATCTTTATAATATTGTACTAATGGTTTAAATATAATCGTCTCTTAAAAAAATATTTGATTTATACACTGTCCCGAGCAGCCAAGCATGGTGCTCACAGTACAGTGAATTTTAAAAGATTACCTCGTAGTTTTGAAAATCTTTCAATGTATGATTTAAATGTTCACCCATAACTCTTAATTCCGTATGCTATTGCTAAAGAAATTTATTTTCATTTAATTTTTATTTAACATGCAAAATGTCATGATTTATGTAAAAAAAGTATATTATTTTATGATTGTTGTGTGTGTGCCAGGAGGCAACACAGTGTCGGATGGCCGAATGTCATGATTTCCAAATATTAGGAAGATTTACTGATTTTAAATACTAAATATAAAATTAAAAGTATGTGATTTGCCTCAAATGATTTTGTATCAGTGTAATTATGAAGTTTAAAAGTATCTCATTTGACAGTTCCGTAAAAGTACTGGTTTTTAACGAAACAGAATTGGAAACATGATGTTTGGAGCGTCGCTTAACTTCTAGTTCAGTTGGCTATGAGCCTCGTAACCAGAAGGTGTCTTCAAGAAGTCTCGGGTCTATAACGTTATTATATTAAGTGCCTAGTTATATAGTTTGTTAAATGATGCTAAAAGTGTACTAGGTTTGTGGTGTGCAAGATGATAAATCCAGAGGTACTGGTGCTGAAATGGTGTATCATATCATCAGCGAATTATTTATGTCAAGTTTGTAATTATTAATGTCCTTACATGCAATTGAAACTGTACTGTCATCAGCAAATAATGTCATAGGTTGAATCGTTGCCTTTGGCAAGTCGTTTATATAAATAGTAAACAACGGCGGCCCTAGCACACTGCCTTGAGGAACACCGTATGTGACATATTTCCTCACGGAGCTGAAATTTTCTTCTCGTTTTGTTTTGGGATTCACTCTAGTTATTACTGTTATCTGTTGTCGATTCGTTAAATAGGATCGAAATAAATCTAAAACATTGCCTCTTATGCCGTATGCGTCAAGTTTACTGATTAGTATATTATGATCTACATAATCAAATGCCTGTGACATATCGCAATAAATAGCACAAACTGGAACTGTTTTGTCAACATGGCAGATAACACTTTGGATGAATTCATAGATGGCCATATTGATGATTCTATTTTGTCGAAAGCCCTTTTGTTCGTTGCACAAAATTTTGTTTTTTTCGAGATATGAATTAAGTTCACCATAAAGATATTTTTCGTTTTTTTTTGAAAATATTGATAACAGTGCAATAGGCCTATAATTCTCCATTAACCGTTTACTTTCTTTTTTGAATAAAGGTTTTATAACTGACAGTTTAAGATCTTGTGGAAATATTCCCGCTGTTATCGACAAGTTCATAATGTGACTCAAGTGATGGCATATATCCTCATTTACTGCTTTAATTATTTTAGTAGAGAAACCATCGTAACCTACACTGTTAGTATTTTTTAGGTTATTTATAATTTTATTAATCTGGTAAGGTGAACTTGGTGCAAGAAACATTGAATTTAATTGGTCATTAATTAAAGACGTTACATTTTTCACGGCACCCGTAAGGGGCTTGACTTTTTCAATAAAATAATTATTAAATGCGTTCGCTATTTCTGTTGGATTATTAAGGACGTTGTTTTCATCAATTTTGATGTTATCAATGGCTTCTTTTGGGGTGTTCAGTCTCGTTTTGTTTATAATCTGCCACGCTGTTTTAGACGAGACGAATAAGACGTGATTATTTTATTGTTATTTTGCGCACGTTTTGTTAGTTTTATAATTTTTTTTAAATAACTGACAATAATTTAAGTACTTTAATTTGTTGTCTTTTGTTGAGTTTAATCTGAATTTCCACAGCAAATCCTTTTTTTTACGACTGCAAATTTTTACACCACGTGATACCCATTTTGGTTTATGAATGACTTTGATTAAAATTTGGGTTTGCGGAAAACAAAGGTCGTAAAAAAGTTTAAAATCCGCTATAAAGTGTTGATAAGCCGTATTTGGGTCATCAGTGAGGTAAATATCCGAGAAAGATAAGCTCTTAATACACAATTTAAATTTCTCAACATTTTCTATGCTATAATCGCGTTTTAATGTACGCCAATAATGCAATGTCAGATTTTTTTTACAGGAACTCTAATTAATTGTGCGGTATGGTCCGACAGACCTAATTCTAAAATTTCAGTTTTACAACTCTTTTTAAAGTTATGTGCAAAATTATCAATACAAGTTTGACTGGCGAATCTAGTCGGTTCAAGTAAAGCTAATTTTAAATTATAATTTAACAGTAAACATTCAAAATCGAATGTTACATTATTGCGTTTTAGAACATCTATATTAAAATCACCAGTAATTATAACATTTTTACAATTACTATACCCATTTTCTGCAAAGAAATAATGACGATTTGATTTGATTTGATTCGAAGGCTGGCCAGATTATATTCTAGCTGGGCGAATACTAATTTGATCGTAGGTACATATAGGTCGTATATCTTAACATCTAAAATCGAAATAGCTTAAAAACTATTTTTTATTTAAACATTAGCTTCTATTAATCGAATATTTAACTACATAGTTAGTTGGTCATCATAAACTATTACATTATCGAGCTGGGTAATCGAGTAGTTTATTTACTGACCTTTTTCAAATACCAAGCAAGCCATTTAACTTAGTCAGTCTATGACAGCAAATATCTAGACTAATAAGCGATGACATTTTGATAGCTCCAGTAAAAGGAAAATAAACTGTGCCATCTTGAAAAAGTGCAGTTCGTTGGTGGTGCAATCGACATTTTAGTTAATAGTATTTTTAGTCATCCTCATCAATGGTGCTGATTTTCTTGTCACAAATGCTTCTAAACTAGACTCAAAATCACTAAAATTTAGTTTATTCCTGTCAAACGACGATTTCCCATTCTGATAGACTAAAATGACACAACTTATTTATGTTTTAGTTTGATAGGACTAAGATGGTACTGGCAATTTTGCTATTCTGAATTTGACGTTTTTCACCTAAAATATTGATTGTCTAACTAAATCTGACTATTTCTAATGGCGATTAAAAAGGTGTGGAATATAATATGAACTAAAATTCACACCAACACCTCGACTTCAGGTGCAAAAACAGTACAGTATCTTTTTTTTTTCTTTTGCTTATACAAATCTCGAAAATGGTGTGTGCAATCGCAAAAATAATGAAAATTTCGACCCCCTTTAAAAAGCCCTTAAACCCCTAACACTTTGTAGGTACACATGTAGGTAATAATTTTTCTGATTTTCCATACAAAAAGAAAAAAAATCCATATAAAATACGTCGAGGCTCGCCCCCTGCGCACCTCCGGCTCTAAAAAAAATTCAAGGGGTAGGGCAAACAAGTACCACGTGGACTCGTGATTGCCAAATACGATTTTAGTTGTGTCAAAATTAAATTTAAATTTAGAGAATTTTTGTTGCAGAATGGCTTTAACATTCTCATAGCCGTAAGGAATTTTAGTGATACTCGTAGTTTAGTTAGTTTAGTTCGGTTTACAAGAAAATCGGCACCAATATCTCACTGCCAGAAAAGGACTAGACTAACCAAGCTTTCCAGTTATGATCTGTCAGTATACAGAGGAGCCATAAAACATTATTCTCAAATTCAATTTGCTGTAATAAACGCATATTCACCAAGGCTCAAACTTTCTTACAATTGACAACGAAATTAATATTATCCTTCCCAAAAACAGTCACGTCATAACCACGAACAGAAGCAATACATTAGTAACTTGTACTACTAACGAGGCAGTGATATGTAAACCGTCCCATGCAAGTGAAAGTCCCAGCTGGCACATACTCATTCATCACACTGCAACAACCATGTAGGAGTGTGGTAGGACCACATAGAAGTTGGGTGCAGTAGTGCTATTCTATAAAAATCTCACCGTGATAACTTAAGTGAAGTGAGCTGCCAATAGTGTCAATCCTTAGCAACTGACAGCTCACTCCACGCTCACTTCACCTAAGATAACACGGTGAGATGGTTACAGAATAGCACTACAGAAGGCCGGGCAGGTAAGGAGCAAGGTTGCAAGAGCTTAGTGCTCTGGCGTCATCGGGGCAAAAATAGGTAAAAAGAGGCTTATTTTAAATCTATTATACTTGGACTGTTATTCCTTTATGTAAAACTACATATTTTTATCAAGACCAAGGGCTGTAAGCTCTCCGTCTCTGTCATTGACTTCCTACAGAAACGTCTACAGTACCTACTGGTGCAAAAAGACCGTTGAGTTCTTTTCAAGGAAAAGAATATCAAGCGTGGAAACCACACTTTCAAATTCAAAATATTTTATTTCACATAAACCTACAAGAGCACTTATGAAACATCAGAAGCTAGGTGCACGGTTCCAATTGGTCGCTTTCTATGGAGAAGAGCCGGCAAGAAACTCCACGATTACTCTTTTCAATTCAAATTACAGTGTTAATAGGTATGGGAGGACAGTGTAGGCCTATCAACAAGTACCTGGTACTTAGTAAAATAGAAAATGGTCCAAAAGTCTACTATAGCCTATAACGTTCTCACATTCACACAATCTAAAAGAAAAGAATCTACATATATAAAAGATAAACAAAATAATAAAAATAAGGACCTATTTAAACCAAATGACATGATTACCACTACAGCTGTAACAAATCTAATTTGATTAAAAAATGTAGAAAATTGTAGGTATATAATGTCAAATAATTAAAAGATTATGTCAATGAAGTATGTAAAAAAAGTAAAATAAAATAATCATCGTAATTTGGGAGCAGTTAATAGACATTTACATTGTTATGCCGTTAATGAGGTACCAGGGAAGCCACATGTGCAGAAGGAATTATTGCCAAAATTCCTTGTCTTCAACGTAGTCTTTAATCTTATAATATGTTTTAAACTGTTGTGTCCTCGTTGTTTTCTTTGGTGTGGTTTATTACCTATAATTATTTATTATTTGATTTCCGACGCCTCATTAGGCAAATCCGTCTCGAAGGACCAAAATTAAGTCTCACTGATCAGTTTTTAATGATGTGGTAAGCAATGAGATAGTTGGCATAGGGTTAATTGAGGAAAATTATAGAATAATATTATAACTAGTTACCTTAAAACCAGTTCGATTTCTACAAATTAAGATAAGATAGATATTTTTATTTGCATAACACATGGTATACAAAGTTTTATTAAAAATATTGATTGAATATGTTTTGCTTAAAACTAAAACATGCAAACTTAGATACTTATTAAAAATACATTTATGACATTGAAATATACTTATTACATTGAAATTCATTTAAAAAATCATTAATACTATAGAAATTATTATTATTGAGACATTTATTATATAAATGTCTCAATAATAATAATTGATTAAATAAATAATTAATTAAATCATTAAATTGTAAATTATTTAAAATCCAATTATATTGGATTTTAAATAATTTACAATTTAATGATTTAAACATATTTGGTAATTTATTATATAGACGTACACACATAGCCAGAGTTTTAATTATATTTCGTTGAACGAGAACTTATTTCCTCTGTTTTTTAATTGTATTGCTAATGTCCAATAATTTGTCAAAATCACATAATAAAAATCTACAATCGATTTAATCCCTTATTGAATGGAGTTGACCTACTGTATCTCCTAACCATGGTACATCAAATGTCCATTAAGCCGTCCATCTGTCCATCCACAGCATTAGATTCCATTATTCTGCAAACGGGTGTTGCAATACGGAACCGTTTACAATTGAGTTTTGGTTATATTTATGATGTTTGAGTAATTTTAGCGCTGTATTGTATAAACGGAAATCTGAAGTATATTTTAACAAGATTTATGCGTGATATGCGTTGGTTTTAAAATCCAGGCATTTTTATTTTATTCTTACTTTTTGTTCACGGTTACAAATATTCACAAAAAAATTAAAATGTTTGACACTACGTATAGCGACAAGACCCCCTGAAAAACCAATTTTACTTCGTTTTACAGTATTTTATAACACGGTTTTAATAAACATAATGCCGTTGACCGCGATGGTTAACTTTAGCGCAAACGTAATGCCGGTAACCCTCCCGGAGGGTTCACTTCCCATATGTATGGCGGCATGGCGTATGAGTTCTATGAAAAGTGGGTGGAGTCGAAAGTGTTAATGCGTTTGCGCTGCATCAGTCGTTTATGTCTTTAGAGCATTTACTCAATGAAATTTAAATAATTAAGTGCAAAGTTGTTTACGGAAATGAAAAATTTCAACGTTGGCCAATCTCACCTGGGATAATTAATTATAATCCCGTTAATGTAGCAAATAATTGTATTCAATTTCCGTTCCTTTCAGAATTTATCTGGTGGCTAGTTTGTATTGGCTATCTGGTTATTGTAAAACAGGCGGTGTGGTGGAAGGCAGGCTTTTGACGGGTCAACGGCGTTTACCTGACCCTTAAAACAGTGGTTATTTTCAGCCTAAATTGAATATAAACGATTTTTTATGTTGATTTCGAGGCCTCCCCGACTCTTGCCCGTGCCAGCCCACGCCGCTGAGCCTTTAAATTCCCCTAATAATAATTTTAATCCGATCCAGCCTGTCCCTTGTTGTCCTCCACCAGCGATGCTCTAAACCGAGGTCCGTACCCCACAAGGGGTGCCCTTAGCGTGTAGTCGCTTAATTTCTAAGCTTTGTGCCCTGGCTGCGGGCCTTAATTTATTGAGGTAGCCACAGGAAAGTCCTGTATAGCCGACAACCTCCTAGATTGACATACAAGAAGGAACTAAAAAAAAAAGTGATGGCACTCCGGGAGTGCTGACAAGATCGCCTTGGTGGAAGAAAAATACTGGTATAGAACATTGCACCGTAACCTTTTCTAAATTAAAGCACAATCGCGTTTACAAAAAATAATACTTCCGAAACCTTTAAAGTAAAAATACTTTCATAGAACAATGATCCGTAACTTAATACAAATAAAGAACATAATCGCGATTACAAAACCTTTAAAGTTAAAATACTTGCATAGAACATTGATCTGTAACGTAATATTAGATAATAAAGAGCACAATCGCGTTTACAAAAATGAGGTGTCGTCCGTCATGGTGTCGCGAAATCAATGGTTTAATCCCATCTCAAAAATGCCCAAAGAAGTTTTCTCTTAAAAAAAAAAAGATTTCGAGGCCCTTTAAGTATAATTGTAGCTATAACACTACCATTGTTAATATATTAGTTAGATATACGAGTACCTACTAACAAAGCAATGTTTTGAAACCTATGCCTTGTCGGTACATAAATTAAATGACTGCTAACATAAAACATATTACCTAGTTAAAGGTCGCAATAAGACTTAATAAAGAATAATAGAGCGGACATTATTTTTTATACCAAACGCTTCGCTGCTTCAAACGAGTAAATTCATGAAGAATGTTACGAAATTACTTTGTTTAAAATAACAGTGTGGAATGTAATTTGCTTTGTTAATAATCACCAGTTATGTTTACTTAATTGTTGCGTCAAAGAGTGCATTAAAAAACACAATGAACAAATTGCTGCAGTTTTTTTTTTTCGTGTCGTTTCGTCTCGATGTGATTTTATTAGATAGAAAAAAATCATCTGACTTTCAAATGTGGTCATAATACATAACATAACATCACGCCTGTTGTCCCCGAAGGGTTAGGCAGAGGACATAGGTAATAAATCATTAATAATAGTAGTTTTAGTGACCCAGTGATAACGGCCCCCACTTACGATTCCGTCGTGGGTTTGAACTCAAGCAGACGCTTTACTTTGTGTAAATAATTTCATCACCACTGTTCCAAAACGATGAAGGAAAACATCCTGAGGAAACCGGCATGTCCTAGAACCAAAAATTCGAATACATGTGACATCTACCATCCGCACTGGGCCCGCGGGATAGATTGTAGCCCATTCCCTCTCACCGAGAAGCCCAGCCGAGTCCCAGCAGTGGGAACATTACAGGCTGATTATGAGTACTCTTAGTCGTAGTACATAGTAGTATTTCCTATGGGCTGCATGGATATATGGATCCGCCTCTACCAGTGACAGGAACGTCCTACAAACCATGAGTAGTCAGCACTACTACCAATTTGCTAGCTAAAATTACTATTACCATGGCTTGCACTTTTTATAATACGTGCCAAACGACAGCCCACGAAGGAAGTATGTGTCTGGCAGTTGCAGTGAACTGCCAAAACCATTTAGCACTAAAAAACCTGGCGGTTTTGTGGGACACCCGGCTGAAATGAAGTTCCTTTCGCTTTTGCACGACACTTTTGTTACGTAACAAAGGAGTCGTGGCGGTCAAAATGTTACACTTTTTTCGGTTTAGCTCTCATTCGGCAACTGTGCAGAGAAAACATGCGATAAGGAACTTAGTTTTTTTTTATTAGCACACACGTATTTACAACATTTAAAAACTAACAAACTTAAAATAATAATATGTACAAGTATCTAAAAAAGGGGGAAATAATCATAGGGCATCAAAAAATTCGTCCGCATCGCTCTCAATAGGAAAAGTGCCCAAAAAGCTGGCAGCGTTGCCACGTTGCATTGTATGGTAATACTGATTCTTTGGCCAAAGAATAGGTCAGCCCTCTGGTCACGTGAAGAGTCGACCAGCCGCTTGGCGATGTCTTGAAAATCTAGGTGAGCACTCGGACCCCATGGCCCTAGTGGGGTTAGTTAGTTCCAAAAGTCAAGTCCAACAGAGCTATGTCTATGGTACTCGCTTCGCTATTACAAGCAAAGACTTGTCAAGCAAGACCAATCTATATATATTAGTATATTGAATAAACGAGTATTTGAAAGTAAAAGCATACGAGTTGACCCGTCAAGCCGCCATGTTAACCGTTTGTAATTATCGACGCCATTCATGACACAAACGATGCGCCAGCGCATCCCATTACTCTCACTTTCTGCATTGTAGACACGAGAAGGTTTAGAAGGAATTATGAAATTATTTTGGGCAATTCATAGATTACTTTTTACCTGGCACGTGAAATGGTTAACGGCAAACTGCTGGTTTTAGAGGTATATAGACAACTTTACATGAAGTTATGTTTTTTTTTAATCCTAACTTGGTAATGTTCTAAGGATGTTCGAAAAGGCAGGTGTAGATATAACACCACTAGCTACATAAAATTAATAAACGAGAACTGTAAGATACACTAGTAGAAGACATTGCCCAACAATGGGCTAACTTTACTAAAATAACGTTCTTACCTCTCTAGGTACATTTCTAGGCTGTTCATCGCCCGGGTGTCACCATTGTGTGGATCGCCCAGAGACACGGTGGAGCATACGGTGGAGGTCTGCCCGGCTTCGGCGGAGCATCGCCGTGTCCTCGTGGAAGCAATCGGCGGCGGTAATCTCTCGCGTCCGGCCCCTGAGGCCCGGGTCGATGGCGCATTGTGTTCAACGCGCGCCTCAAAGAGATGTCAGCAGAACTGACGGGGTCCGCTAGAGTCGATGCCTGCCGGAGTTGCGGGGAAGTCTGAAAAGGATACCGTGGCCCCCGGCAACATGGCAACTGAAGGAACACGGGTGGGTTTTAGTCAGTAAGAGTCTGACATGCCCTTCCGCTCCGCCCAGAGCGGAAAAAGTTATTTGATAATTTCACACCCAAAAAAAAAAAGGCTGTTCATCGCGTTGGCCATCCGCGAGGAAGATATACCTATTGATACACTTCAGAAACCTCAGGCAAATCATTAAATAATAATGAATAAGACAGAAGACCATTAAATAGAAAGTAAGTAACTGGATATATCATTCACATAACAAAAAACCCATAACAAATGTGATAAATGAGGTGTGCTCCCCTAATGGGCTTATCCATCAAGATCACAGTTAACAGACATTTTTCAATTGAATCCAAGTATGCCATTTGTGGAAATGGCAATTTCTACACAATTTATCAATTGTGTTGTAACGGTGAAGGAAACCCACACGGTAAGTAAGGAGTAGGTCGGTAATGATGCGTAGCTTCGGTCGTAGACAGTCAAATTAAAATTAAAGCCGCAGAGTAGGTTTAGATCTATGAGATTGTAACAGTACGAGTATCTAGGTTTATGTCTTTATTGTGTGATGCATTGTGTCCTGCCCATTATGACATACGGTGCCGAAACGTGGACACTGACAGTCGGCCTGGTCCACAAATTCAAGGTCATTCAGCGCGCTATAGAGCCAGCTATGCTCGGAATTTCTTTGAAGGATAAAATCAGAAATGAAATTATTCGGAAAAGAACCGGAGTAACCAACATAGCTTGCAGAGTAAGAAAACTGAAGTGGCAGTGGGTTGGCTATGTTTGTCGAAGGACCGATGGCCGGTGGAACAGACGAGTTCTAGAGTGGACACTTCGTATCGGCAAGCGTAGGATAGGACGCCCCCCAGCTAGATGGACCGACGACCTTATGAAGGTGGCTGAGAAAGACTGGATGCGGAAGGCGGAGGACAGGGTGTTGTGGCGCAGCCTGGGAGAGGCCTATGTCCAGCCGTGGACTGCGATAGGCTGAGTTAAGATCTTTGACAGCCGTGACGGGTAGTCAGATGCCCAAAAGTCTGACAACCAGTCTTACCAAGGATCGTGTTGCCCAGACACGATCCTTGGTAAGACTGGTTGTCAGACTTTTGGGCATCTGACTACCCGTCACGGCTTTTGGGCATCTGACTACCCGTAACTGGGTTGTTAAAGTCATAAAGACACTCGCTTCATGTAAAACACTGGTATTCACCTGCATCCGGATATAATGGAAGCCGGCCCCAACATAGTTGGAAAAAGGATAGGTAGATTGATTGATTAATCATCATCATCACCATTTCAGCCGAAAGACGTCCACTGCTGGACATAGGCCTCCCCCAAGCACCGCCGCTTCGACCGATTCTGTGCTTTCCGCATCCAGCGGATTCCTGCGGCCTTCACAAGGTCAAGGTCAAGGTTAGGATGATTAATAAAGAACAATAAAATCGCTAAAACCCATTTACTTATCAAAACAAGGTTGACCAAAATCTGTTGACCGGAATAAAGACGCAAAATGAAAAACCTTTTAATGAATTACAGGCCTAAGCGACTTCTTTAACTTCACATTACCGGATAAAATGCTCGCCTTACTTTTCAAAGGACTTAAGATGAAAGCGTGAGGGTAAAAAAAAAACAAAATTCAAAAGTCATTTATTCAAACTAGGCTGAGAATCAGCACTTTTCGAACGTCAAAATTACATATTAAGAAAATCCCCCAAAAACGGCCGCCCTTCACCACTTCCTAGTGCTTTAGCTGGGAAGAAGAAGTGGCGCAACAAACTCCCCAGTGGCCCGGTAGCCCGCGAAATTTAAATTTTCTTACGTTTTTTGCAGTTTGCAGGTCAGTATCATCAATACAACTCTCTAAGTTCATATAATCATATTGAATTACTATTTCATGAAATCATGACATTTTAGGATTATTCTAACATAACGAGTTGTATTACTGATTCCGATGATTATAATTCTGTAAACTCATATTTGTTACGGTCGCGAATCATATTTTGATCAAGATACAACCTGACACTGACTTGCAAATTGCAAAAAACGTAAGAAAATTTGAATTTCGCTGGCTACCTTAGCGCATCGCCCATAAAGCTGTTTTCAAACTACTTAATATCTGTTTCTCGTCTATACTGTCTATGGTCTGTGCAGGCTTACCACGATTGTTTGCGGTACGCTTTGTTTGCCTCCACTCCACATCGTGACGGGCTTGCTCGTGAAAAAGCTGCACTTTCACGAATTGCGGTAGGGCTGTGAATTGTCTAGAGGTGTCGATACACCTCGGCACATTTGTAATCGATTTTAAGTATTGATGGTCCTGGTACGAATTGCTGCAGAGGTAGGTGTTTTGTGTTACTATTGAAATATTATATAAATAATTATGTTTTGAACTTACTAGTTCCTCTGTCGGTAAACGGCCTTCAAAGGCAAACCGGCATTATTTTCCTGATTTATATGATGTTGTATGTGTGATCCTATTACGACGGCGACTTTAATCTTTTAATTCGATTATCATTCCAATAATTGAATTAGTTTATTTCCGAACACGATTACCCACACTGTACAGAATCGATTTCTAAATCGATTAATTAACGATTCGATTTCGGGTGAGTACTAGAGCAGCCCTATTCCATAACTAATTGCTACCTCAGCTGGTATTGTTCTTGTTATTATTTCGTTTTTACGCAACTCTACGATTACAATCGCGACTGTTAAGGCGGTTACACAATGATAGTCGCAAGCAGAGTTGCTACTTTTTTTCGACCATGTGAATGAGTTTTCATTGATTCTCTTGTTACGCCTAACAACGCGTTGTACAATGGGGCTCATTATGTTTTTAACTTGTGTTTTAGTGGCAGTTTCAAAATGAATTTTCTCTTGTGTGAATTTTCTTGAGTAATTACTTAGCTAAACATGATGAATGACTTTCGTTTTTACCGAAGAAAGGTCGCATAATGAACTCGTGGAAAAATCTTTTTCAATTTTAATAGAATTTTATCTCGTTCAAGTCTTGTTCGAATAGACCAAGAGCTGGTGAACTATTTATTCAAAATAATTTTTTTACCATTTTTATTCTTTGTTTTATGCAAAGAAAAATATAGTATATATTGACGCCCTTCACTTTAAAGGTCTGCTAACCTAGCAGTTGTTATTTAAACTTGTCTTATTAAAATATGACTCTCAACAAATATTACTATCTGTTAACCACACTAAATAGACCTCATCCTATAATCAAAAAGTTAACAAAATTCTTGATTTTGTCACCAAATTTGAGTGTTGAGGGACCTTTGTAAACTGGTGGTTCTATAATGTCATTGTGAGGCACCGGAATTATATGCGCAAGCGCAGACGTGCAAGTGCCATTTAATTTCGTTTGCTACAATGTTGCAATTTTTTTGACTTTTGGAAGATGTCTCATCTGTTTGATATCCTTTCAACTGTCATTAACGAGACACAATAGAATTTTAATTGTTATCTACCTCAATGAGGCGTCGTAACAGATGACGAGATAAAGTTGTACATAGTAGGTATAATTCAAAAGACATGGAAATATTTTATTACATAATTTTTTTCTTACACATTCAACTTTCAAATAAACTTGCTAAACAATAGAAGAGACATCCAAATTAAAACAATAAAGATAACAAACTCAACATTTTCTTTTTGAATAAACAAAAAATGAGGAAAATTTTAACAATATTTTCTAATTAAAATTACCTTATTTTTGTTGTTTCTCTCAATAAACATGCTTGTCTACTATTTTATTACAGTGGAAACACCAAGGTCTTTTATAGTAAGGCAACACTGATTCTCAATTATTGTGTTTATATATTAGTCCTTTGTCTCGTGTGTAGTCGTAACGTAAATGTAATCATTTTGTATTACCCCTTGTCGTGGCATTGTTGTACAGACGGAAATTAAAGCAGATCTTAAATGGTGATAGAAGCAGAAATAAATGCATAATCTGCATATGTTTTATTCGTACGATTGCTATAAAATGCAAATTACGACCCCTAAATTCTTATCATAAATCCCAAAGTTTGTCTTAAATCTTCAAACGTAGACCGTATGTCTATCAAATAGTTTTTTGGGTGGGAAATTATCAAAAATAACTTCTCCCGCTCTGGGTGGAGCGGGAGGGCGTGTCAGACTCTTACTGACTAAAACCCACCCGTGTTCCTTCGGTTGCCCTGTTACCGGGGGCTAGGATTTCCCTTTCGGACCATATTTGCAGCCTCGGCAGGCATTGGCCCTAGCGGACCCCGTCAATTCTGCTGATATCTCTTTGAGGCGGCAGTTATCCACCACGCGGGCCCAGTGCGGGTTGGTAGATGTCACATGTCTTCGAATTTTTGGTTCTAGGAAATGCCGATTTCCTCACGATGTTTTCCTTCACCGTTTGGTGAGCAGTGGTGATGAAATAATTTACATCAAGTAAAACGCCTGTCAGGGTTCGGACCTACGACCTCGTTACACTCATTATTTATACTTGTAGGTAAAGATAAACCATTTATCTATACATCGTGCATTCGCTCCATTATGACCTATGCGGGCACTGTTTTTGCCCACGCTAAACTCCATTCCGTCCATAGGATGCAGACCCTACAGAACCGCTTCCTCCGTAAGGCCACGGGATCCCCCTGGTATGTCAGAAACAAGATCCTCCATCTCGACTGTAAGATTCCCATAATCCATCAGTTCTTGAAACGCATGTCCAAGCGTTACTTTGACTCTGCTCCCAAACATCGCAACCCTCTGGTTGTCGAGGCAGCCAATTATGTTCCCTCTAGAATCAGTAAGATTCGCCGTCCGAGGCATGTACTCTCCGACCCAGATGACTCCATAACACTCCTCCAGGAGAAGAATAGGGCAACCAGTACAGTACACAAATACAGATGACACCCGTCATTCCGACCCCGCCACCAAGGTCCTTCGCGAACGCGACCGCGTCCCCAAGTAAATGAGACTCCCCCCGACCCTTGCTCGAAAACAAGGTGCTAGCAGTTGTTGCAGCTGAGCACGTAACTTTAAATACCCCGACTAATAACACAACACACACACACAACATCACGCCTGTAATCCCCGAAGGGTTAGGAAGAGGTGTACCTATAGTACACCCACCTTTCGCCAGTTATGTTTAAGTCCCATGTCATCATCGAGCCTATTGCCATCAACCGGGCACAAATCCAGACTCCAGGCTGCTACTGAGAAATTCTAGATAGAAAAACCCAATAACACTGCCCGACCCGGGAATTGAACCCAGGACCTCAAACTCAGCAGTAGCGTTTGCGACCACTAGACCAACGAGGCCCGCATAATAATCATGATGAAAATCTAACTTTGATCCAGCCTGTCCCTTCTTGCTGTCCTCCCCTCAGCGACACCCTAAGCCGAGGTCCGTACCCCACAGGGAGTGCCCTTAGCGAGCGTTCGCCTAGTTTTAATTTAGAATAGTTTTGCCCCCGGCTGGAGGCTTTGAGTGTAGAAGCTTAAGGCAGGCACAGGAAAACCCGGTTAAGCAGCCATGACCTCATAGGTTTACTGCGAGACACCCTAGTTAAAAAAAAAACCATTATTTCTAGTTTGCACTGACGATGATATTGAGATGAGCTCGTGGCTAAATACTAACAGCCGCTCGGGTCGATCTGTCAGGTTAAGCTACGCTTGCCGGGGTTGGCCCGTGGATGGGTGACCATTTCTACATACCGAGACTCCTCCATGCCTCGGAAAGCACGTTAAGCCGTTGGTCCCGGCTGTCATTCGTGGATCTTTGACAGTCGTTACGGGTCGTCAGAAGCTCGAAAGTCTGACAACCAGTCTTACAAAGGGGTATCGTATTACCCAGTTACTAGGTTATGGAGGTCAGATAGGCAGTCGCTCCATGTATAATACTGGTATTCAGCTGTATCCGGTTAGACTGAAAGCCGACCGCAATATAGTTGGGAAAAGGCTAGGCAGATTGATTTTGACTGACGATGATATTCACTGTGGTGGTGTTCATCAAACGATCCCAAAATTTTTACTCCTATTCCAACTGTTTATTGAAAGTTATTCAGAGGTGTAACTACAGTAACTTCACTCACATAGGTACACCTATGGTACACTTCTGTCTAACTTGTCGGGAACACAAGGGTGATGTGACACATTAAAAAAAAAACACTGCTTATCATAATAAGCAGTGTTTTTTTTTAAATGTGTTATTGAAAGTTAGAGTTAGAATTCAAACGAGTTCGAAACCGAACATTTCTATCGTTATCAATACCAAAACTGGTTCACAACCAACCCTGGTTACCTACAAACAAAAAATTATCACTACTTAGCTCTAGAAATACAAATACAAATTAACTAGACAAATCTTTTTAAATTTCATTTAGTTCATTACTGATGTTTGTATGTTAACTGCCATCATTTCATGGTTGTTAATATTTGTAATTAGTTTCGTTACTGTATCTAATTACTTGGTATGTGTACATTTATCTTGTATATGACCCGATTAGTAACTGTAGCAGACTTTCCCTTGGAGATGATGCTTCATTGGGTTCCGACACGCTTGGTATGATTCCTTGAGTGTGTAATTGATGACTGATTTACATTAAATGTATGGTAATGTGTATTTGTGTTGTAGATGCTATTGATGTAACTCATGTTTAGCTTTCATTTGTTTTTTTTTTGTTATTCTTAATAATTATTTGCTTTGTTGCATCTTTAAGTCAAGTTGCAGACACGTCATTATTTATGAGATACGAAGCACTTTATGCAAAATTGTTCTGCCCATTAAACGAGTAATGCGAAATTGTTACATCAAAATATGACAAAAATACGCCACAGACATCACGAGTGTAATTTTTAAAGGGATTGGCAGAAGTGTATACTGCATTCACGTCACATGCAAATATTTACGCAATTCGTCATTCAAAATTTTAATTCTCCTTTTTTATTATGCTTACCAGACTTCCGTCCGAAGTCCCGCCAAAATGGAAATAAATTACATCACTTCAAACGATTAAAAATTGCATGACGCATACGAACTCCTTATTCAGCTCCTGGGCTATAAATGGGCTTATGTGCTCGTTTTAACAGCTAAGATGCACCTACACAAGGATTGATAAATGATAAAAACATTTCCGCGTAGAAATCGTTGCTAGATTTTTTTTTTTAAACCTACACAAACTTCTGAACTCTAAGAATCTTCATGGACATTATATTTTTGTTGTTGGATTAATCTTTCAGATGTCGGATCTTGCAGACATTATACAGGAAATTAAAAAAAACTGCAACCGTATAACCACCGATCGAAATAATAAACAAGATTTTTTTTTTTTGACGTTCGAAAAGTGCTGATTCTCAGCATAGTTTGAATAAATGACTTTTGAATTTTGAATTTCGAATTAGCATGTTAAACTTTATCATTTATTCACTATTTTTCGTAGACGTAACTGTTTGAACACATTTTTCTTGATAAATTTATAATATTATTATAACATTTTGTAATCTGTCTATTCTATTTTTCTCTATGGCAATGGTGCCGATGTCGACAATTCTGCCAATGCAAGGAGCCCAAACTCTAAACGTCAATGAATTATAACGTTGCTAAATTGAAAAGTACAACTGTGACATAGCATGACAACTGAAGTGACAGGTATTACGTTTAGTCGGTTAGCTGTCTCATCACGTGGTTTTTTTTGTTTACCTTTATATAACTACGCTAACTTTAGCTATGAGATCAACGAAGAACTGAAATCACAGAAATATCTAAGTATTAAAAAATTTCCAAGAATATTAATGAGACTTCTGTTATTATGAACCATTCTCAAATATCACAAAAAAAGTCATCAGTTCCTAAACGCTTCGTATTCCTTACGAACCGTAATGAGTAATCAGGAGGCGCCTGTTCGCCCATCGACTGTCGCAGAGATATATTTACGTCTGCCCGACCCCTTGAGTCACTGCCTTGAACATATTCTTTCTTAAATTGGGCTGGTTCAGCCGTGACTCAAATTATAAGTCATTGTTTGTTCCGTCTCACTGGCTTTCTTGCATGATGCAATTGGATGAACGGGAATGTCTATTTTTAGCGTTTATGGTGCCTGGGTTCAGCTGAAATTCCTTACTTAATTTATAGGACTTTAATGACTTGAACATATAAATAGAAATAATATTTTGTCGTTTGTACCTATCCCAAAATTGAGCAAACGCCTATCTTATCCCAATTCAGCGCAATTTTTAGGGTTCCGTACCTCAAAAGGAAAAAAACAGAAGCCTTATAGGATCACTCGTATGTCTGTTTTTCCGTCTGTCACAGCCAATTTGCTCCGAATCTAATGGACCGATTAAATTGAAAATTGGTACACATATCAATTTCTGTGACCCAAACAAGGACGTGTAACGAAAATAAATAAATTTTGAATATGGGCTCACTATTCAAGGGCAAATTGATAAATAAAAAAAATCTAGTTTTGCAAACTGTACCATGTGACATATCAAATGCAAGGACTTGTTGTGAGGATCTCAATTTTTTTTTATAATTTTAAAAATAAAACTTTTTAAAGATATTTAAGAATATATGAAAATTGACCATTGACAAAAAAAATCGCCTCAGTAGTTTCTGAGTTAATGGGGCTTTAACTGAAAGCCAGTTGAAATTTTTCCTCAGTTATTTATAAAAAAAAACAGCTGTTTAATAGAAAAGTGCAATACCTACGTGGTCAAAATGTATGGAACAGCAGATTTTTTTTGTTAAATAACCGACGAAAAATTTAGCGTTTAAAATTTTCGGGTATTTTTCGTGGTTCAGAATCATGTACTAAATCCATGGTAACAGTTTTCGCGTCGATGTCCCTGACACCCTGTATTAAGTTATTATTAAGTTATCGTGTCACAACAACCTGTCAGTGCAAAAGTATGTAGCTAAACATTCCGAAATGTTTATAATAATATTGTCTTGCCACTTATATTCACGAAAAAACATTAGTATGGAGTAAGAATCGAGATCATCCACCTTATAAATCGTAGATTTTTTGCGATTAATCGCAGCTATTTTAAGACAATTAAAATAGCTGCGTCTGGTTGCATCAGTAGTTAGGCCATCGTTTTACGGTATTTGTGTGCAAGCACTCACTCACTCAACTTCATTCCAATGAAATAGTAACATATTTCATTGGAATGAAGTTTATATGAATGTATTCAGAAATGGATTGCAATGCGTGATTGTGTTGTAACGCATTTGTTTTAATTATACAGGGTGGCAGGGCCATCGACGTGAAAACTGTTACCATGGATTCGGTACATGATTCTGAACCCCCCTGCGTTGAAATTTTTCTTCGGTTATTTAAAAAAATAAACAGCTGTTCCATACATTTTGACCGCGTAGGTAATCCTAATCACTTTTCTATGAAACAACTAACTTTTTTTAATACTTTTTTTAATAACCGACAAAAAATTTAAACGCAGCGGGGTTCAGAATCATGTACTGAATCCATGGTAAAAGTTTTCGCGTCGATGTCCCTGCCACCCCGTATATGTAAACAAGTAAGAAGAGGTAACTGAGGCTTCTAACTTATTTATTACCTACCAGATTCTGCCCGCGACTTCGTTCGTGCGGAAGTCGTAAGAAAGAAAGAAAAGAAAGAAAAGGATTTATTGAGACTGTAGCGGTTACACCGCCACATACGAACTACGCATCAAAGACATGACGTCACACAAATCCTGCATCGCGCAGTTAGAGTTTACCGAGCGATCGACATACATACAAGATTTCAACTTCAAACTGATGGGCAGTTGCCCGCCATACACAACACCCGTCTGGTCGGAGGATCCTCCCTTTTCTATGGTGGATGAGTGAACTTTACACCCTGTTCCTCATACCCCTAAATTGGTGACCCCGAGTATAAACGTCAGCGCAGCCTTCGAGCAATTACTTCGGCGTGACGTCATCATCATCATCACTCCCGCAAGTTTTCGTGAGGCGACTCACACAGCCGGCCAGCACCCACGGCTTCAACGGGTATCTTGACCACCAGCATGCAGCGAACGCGCTTTCCTGGTCATCACCCTCAGCCTCATCACCCCGACTCACTGGGGAATCAACGCAATCAGCCTCATCACCCCGACTCACTGGGGAATCAACGCAATCAACCTCAATCACCCCGACTCACTGGGGAATCACCCTCAATCACCCCTACTCACTGGGGAATCACCGCAATCACCACCATCACCACAGACAGTTCCGACTCACCGCGAACTATGTGGCACCCGGTTCCGACTCACTGGAACCACAGCTGGCACCGTGAAGCATCGCAAGATTCAGCCCACTATCGACCTCCGGTCTCCGGAGGGGAGTGATGTAGCGGTTACACCGCCACATACGAACTACGCATCAAAGACATGACGTCACACAAATCCTGCATCGCGCAGTTAGAGTTTACCGAGCGATCGACATACATACAAGATTTCAACTTCAAACTGATGGGCAATTGCCCACCAGACACAACACCCGTCTGGTCGGAGGATCTTCCCTTTTCTATGGTGGATGAGTGAACTTTACACCCTGTTCCTCATGCCACTAAAAGACTCGCACAGAAAATCACAAATTAAACTAAAACACACTACTTAATTAAAACGTTATTTTTTTTTATTAAAATAAAAACAGAAAGTCCTATAAGTACCAGGCCAAAAGGCTCCTACCTCAGCATTATGCTGCGACATTTGAAAATAAATGTCGCAGCGCTGGTATTCTGATAGGGCTTTAAGATACATAATAATATTTAAACCACATTTTTATAAAACTCCCTTGGCCTCTGACTCACCGCATCGCATCGCATCGCCCGACATCGCAATCAATTCGTTTTCACTCAGCGTTCTTTCTGCCTCTTTTTCTTTTTGCTCGGCTCCTAAAGGTCGTAAATGTGGTGCTAAATATTTATTTATTTAATAGCCTATAACTTGAAAAAAAGGTTGCTTTCATCATTATCTGACTGATAGTTCCTGAGATTAGCACGTTCAAACAAAAAAAAACTCTTCAGCTTTACTGTAGATAGGATATCGAAATCCTCCCGCTCCAATAGATTAGCACCCTCTGAGTACGAAACAGGTATTGAGCTCATATGCCTAAAAGCTTTTGCCAACCAAGAGAACCCTTGAAAGGGTACCTGAATACCGTTTAGTGTTTACCGTGTGTTTCTCCAGAATTAGCTTACCTACTGACAGTTTATATGAGTTTATATAATTGTTTATTTTATTTGAATTTATAAGTAAATTTTTTTTTAACTTATTTGTTACGAGTCAATTTATTTTTAATTTTATTTTATTGTTGACAGAATCTACTCATTACAATGTTTTTGTTATGAGTTGTATTGCAATTTGTGGTTAGCTAGCGACCTCGACAATTGATAATATTATTTTTTGCCTGAGCAACCAGCAACAAGTTCGTCATGCTCCCTTAGATGTCACTGCTTGCGGTAGCGTCGGGGGTTGGGTTGCCTCCTTCCCTCAAATATGGCGAGGGGGGTAATGGCTGATCTTTGAGTTATGCTCGTGAACGGGTGCTGCTTGTGATGACTGGTCGTCTTGCTGATCATGGTTTTGTTATTGTTACTAGTAATTAACTGTTCATTTATTTTACCCCGATGGTCCTAGTTTATCATTTATAACTGCCAATTACAGCTTTACGTAAGCGGGCACGCCGTAAACGCAACGCAACTAAATATCTAAATAAAAGCCTCCAGACATAAATGTCTGGAGGCTTTTATTTAGATATTTAGTTCTTTTTGTGTTTAGTTTTTTTTTAAATATTCCTTTAGTATAGTTCTCGATGTTTTTGGTTAGTATATTGGCGTGTGCTAGCTGGCATATGGCCTATAATTTATCATTTAAATTATGTTTTGTGTTGCATAATGTAAAATAAAAGTTATTTACCATACTTACTATTGTATAGAATCTTTTTTTCTAACTTGAACAGACAGCTGTGCTGCTGGGGAGTTTGTTGCGCCACTTCTTCTTCCCAGCTAAAGGCACTAGGAAGTGGTGAAGGGTGGGCGTTTTCGGGGGACTGTCTTATGTAATTTTGACGTTCAAAAGTGCTGATTCTCAGCCTAGTTTGAATAAATGACTTTTGAATTTGAATTTGGTACCTGAATACCGTTTATAGAAAAATTCACTGAAATCCGGTAGCCATCTTTAGTACTTGCTGAAAGACCCTACGCCGCGTATTAAGACTGCCTTTATCGATATAAGCAGTAGCACGTAAAAAAACCGGCCAGGTGCGTGTCGTGTCGGACCACGCACAATGAAGGGTGGTAAGTTGGGATGAATTCATCCCAAGTAAAAACTTAATATTGTAGTTGAAAAACATGTTCTCCCATACATTCCAACTGCAAATGTAAGTTTGTAATATTGAGAATAGTTTCGGAGATAAGGGGTGTGGATAACGGTAAATTTTCATAAATTTTCTTAAATATCTTGCTTAGTTTACAATTATAAATAAAACAAATTTGAGATCCTCGCAACAAGCCCTTTCATTTGATATGTCACACGGTACTGTTTGCATATTTTTTTTTTTCTTATCTACCCCGAAGAGTGACCCCATATTAAAAATTAATTTGTGTACCAAATTTCAACTTAATCGGTCTTTTAGATTCGGAGCAAATTGTCTGTGACAGACGAACAGATCGACAGACACACGAGTGATCTTATAAGGGTTCCGTTTTTCCTTTTGAGGTACGAAACCCTAAAAATGGAAGCCTACCTCAACATTGTTTACCGGCCCGGTTCATTGAACACCCATGTAGAAACTCACTAACCTTGACTTATATTTTAAAGGCACGATTATTTTGTAACAAACCAAGCATTAAATAAACCCTACTTAAACTGCCGTTATACGTATTAAACCATTAAAGAATCTTCAGACATTAATCTATAATGAGTTTGATGCGGCGTGAAAGCTTCTCTACCATAACCTTACTTAACAACTTATCTGTTAAGTAGAGGTAACTTTATAATTCCTTATTGCTTTACAGTTTTACTCATTAGTTTCAAATTTTAAACGTGGATCTACAATTAAAGTTCAGGGACATTGATACATAACGATTCTGATTTGTGATTTTAGTGTGACTGTTTTTATTACTTAGCAAACAGAAGGACGTTTCTATTCAATCTCCTCAACTTATGGTTCCTTTAGATTCTCATGGAAATACGGTTGTCGTTCTCAGCACACATGGTAAAGTGCTTCAAGGTCTCTTGTGGTGGATCTAACTCTTTCTTGTGATAAACTTTTGGGCATTGCCCGCGAAATCAGGAGCACCTTTGTGGCGCAGCACGGCACACATTCTCTTGATCTATCAAAACTCTTTGATTGCCATCGACACTTCTTGAGCATTGCTTCCCTTCTCTATTTCTTATCTTTTCATACATACATACATACATAAACTCACGCCTTCTTCCCATGGGGGTAGGCAGAAACTACAGAACGCCACCTGCTACGATCCTTACATAGTCCTTTTGCCTCGTTTACGTTCATACATCTGGTCATACACGCACGCCGGTTGCGAGTACTACGCACCTGGCCTTTCTGAAGAACATCACCAATAAGGTCAGTATATGTCCTCCTAGGGCGTCCCCGCCCGGCCTTTCCCTTTACATCAGCCTTGTAAATACATTTTGTTAGTCGCCTTTCATTCATTCTCTCAACATGCCCAAACCATCTCAGCATACCCTTTTCAATTTTTGTCACTACATCTTCTTTTAAATCACACCGCTGTCTTATCACATCATTCCTCAGCCTATCATTCATAGTCAGGCCACACATGCTTCGCAAGGAACGCATTTCCACAGCATTTATTCTACTTTCATGTTGTTTTTGCCACACCCAACATTCACTACCATACATAAGCGTGGGCACCAGCACACCATTGTGAACAGCCAGTCGAGCCTTTTTAGACATCGACTGGTTGGTCACAATCGCATGTATAGCACCATTCACTTTGTTTCCCGCGTTTACTCTCTTTTCCACATCTCCATCAATCTTCCCATCCCTTGTAAACAGACTCCCCAAATATATAAACTCACTTACTTGCTCCACACTCTTATCATTTATTTTCACATCACACACCGATACATCCTCTCCTCTTTCAAACACCATGACCTTCGTCTTATTCACATTTATAATCATCCCTTTCCTCTTATATGCTTCACCCATCACAGTCACCATGTCTTGCAACTGTTCTGCTGATGATGCAAGTAGAACTTGATCATCTGCGTAGATAAGGCATTTGACAGGCAACTCATTCATCCTCAATCCGCACTCACCCTCTTTCAAATCTATCAGACAACTATCCATGTACAAGTTGAACAGCCACGGTGACGCTACACAACCCTGTCTAACACCCCTCGAGATGCAGAACCAGTTCGTGTATGCCCCGTTTATCCTAACACAAGCACTGGAATCCTTGTATAAAGATTTCAGTGCCCGTACCAAGCGCCAGTCCACACCGTACTTGGCTAGTGTCGACCACAGTTCTTCCCTCCACACACTATCATAGGCCTTCTCCAAATCAATGAAAGCACAATAGACGTTCTTGTGCTTTGCTAGATGTTTTTCGGTTATACACCTTAGGGAGAAGATCTGATCCATACAGCCCATTCCCTCTCTAAATCCTGCCTGTACATCCCATATTTTCTCATCTGTCACTTTTATCACTCTATTTATCAAAACCTTCGCATACAGTTTGCCGACAACGCTCAAAAGACTAATGCCGCGGTAGTTTTTACACTCCTGCTGAGAGCCTTTTCCCTTATATAGTGGTACGATTACAGCCTTGCACCAATCATCCGGCACACGGCCATATCTCCAACACATATTAAAGATTCGGCACAACAGGCTTGCTACCACCCCATCACCGCCCTTCAGCATTTCAGCAGACACTCTGTCGTACCCTGCAGCTTTCCCAACTTTCATCCCTTTCAGCGCTCTTATAATCTCATCTATTTCTATCGCATTTTCGTCATCTACATCTGAGTTTGGGTCTTCAAAACTGGCGTCTGCCCAGTTACCCACTCCTTGCACACTATTCTGACAACTAAATAAACTTTCAAAGTATCCCTTCCAACGTTCCAAGACCTTACATTCTTCGCTTAGTAAACATCCATCTTCTGCTCTTATAATATTCATACTCGATGTTTCTGTTACTCCGCGAGCCAATCTTACCTGTTTCCAGAACAGCTTAACATTGACCCTGAAGTTATCAGAGAACTTCCTGTTATACTTTTCTTCCTTTTCATCCTTCTTCATTTTTACCATCTCTTTCACTTTAATTTTCATTTCGGAGTATTTCTTCTTCACTCTTTCCAAATCATCTGAATCATCTGTTACATTCGTTGTCCCATTCATCCTATTTTGGGCCTTACAGGCTAAAACATTAAGCCAGGCCTCTTTTTTCTTCCTCACAACCTCTTTTACTTCACCATCTACCCAAGAATCATTCGTTCTACTACCACATTTTCTCTTCGCCAGACCACATACTTTTGTGGCTACATGCACCATACTACTTTTCACTATATCCCATACTTCTTCTTATCTTTTCAACCACTTTATAACTCCGAATTCTATCTTCAAAGTGATACAGAACCTATTAATATGTCGTCGACCTATCACTCAAGATAAGGGTAAAGATAAATAAAAAAAATCAAACATCCGTTTCCGAGTACCATTCCACTCAATATTAAATAATATTATGACGTGTAGGTAATATAAAATTTAATATATTTTCTTAGAAGAGATTGATGGGAGAAAGCTTTCAATGTCTTCCTTTATAGTCATTGAGAAATTAAAAGCGGGTATTTTTATCTGTCATTTTAAAAGAACATGCGTTTTAATGGAAGACAGACATTAAACTTGACGTGTGGTCCTCGAATAAGGACGAGAATAGACAGCTCCTTGTGTGGGGATATGTTGTGGGAACTTATGATGTTAAATAAGGGATTAATCAAGGATTTATAGTTAAAATAATAATGTTCATTTTCCTTTTGCTGACAGCATAGCAACCCAGCCACATTGTCCAGTGTCACATTCACTCATGACTGGATATGTCAAGTGGTAATTACTAAGTTACCTTAACTTATTTTACTCCAATACCTATCGAATAGCAAAACCTCGTTGGTCTGAAAAACCAACACTCAGTCTCAGACCAAATATAAACCCAAAACATAGTGCTGCGAACAATACAGTGAAGTGCATACACGCTCACACGCAAACATTTACAATCAAACTACACCTCACTAAGTGCACACATGACTACGAAATCGGCCTCACGTTACTGTTGGCAGCGCTATGTCTTGGTTTTTATTTGGTCTGAGCACTTAGTGAGCTAATGTGGTGACCACAGAGCAAGGAGAAGCCTCGGCGGTAGCTACCGGCGTGCGCCAATTCCAGGTTTTGTGGTGGTGACTAATACCCGTTCCATCTCTGTAAGAGGAGAGGCATTTGAGCGGGAAAATAACGGGCAGAAACAAGAGGAAGCCAAGTAACCGGCATCAGCAACAAGCCAGGTCATTATTGCCTAAGCCACGTATAATTAAAAATATATTTAAGCAATGCAATTTTTGTTACGGACGATAAATGTGAGAATTTGATACTTTTGTCTTTTTAAAACAATAGGCCAGTGCAATCAATTATGTAACTAATGTAAATTGGGAATAATTGCCTTAGTTTACGTAGTTATTTTATACGGAGAATATTTTTATTTTGAAATTGAATGGAACTTTAATGATAGCCTAGGTGTTGAATTTTGTAACAGTAAAGTTTGCATATACTTAATTTATGTAAAAATTATGATAAGTTCATGATCTATAACGGTATTTAGATCAATTTGATGAGGCCTTTGAATGTAAACAATATTAATTTGTAGTTGCCAAAGCAAGAATTTTCCTTGAAACTACATACCTAGTTAAAAATATTCTGTAATGATAGAGTACACCATAACAAAGACTATTCTTTTCAAATAGTAAAATTGTTGACGTTTCTTAAAATTGGGATTGCATCATTCATGTCCAGGGGTGGGTACATGTTGCCGTATCCTCGGGGAGGCGATCAGCGGCGGTGATCTTTTGCGACCGGCCCTGGCCCAGGCCATGGTACGGGGCGAGAGGGCATGGGCCGAGCCGCCAACTCCTTCTGTGAAGCAGTAATGCTCGCGAAGGAGGCGGCGAAATGCATAAGGGAGAGGCAAATATCGCGCACTCACGCCCCTAGGCGCCGCAGGAGATGGCCTGGGCGTCGTGAGTTTATGTTTGTGTGTACGTATGCCGTTTTATTGTATTTTTTTACTTACTTTTTTTAATTTTGTTTTTTTATAGATCCTGTGGTCTGCAATGAAGATTTTTTTTAAAACTTGTAGCCCTCCTCCAGGAGAGCAGTAGGGAAACCAGCACAGTGTAGAAAAACAGACGCCTCCCGTCCGACCTCGCCGCCGAGGTCCTTTGCGATCGCAACCGCGTCCCCGAGTAAATAATACTCCCCCCCGACCCTTGCTCGAAAACGAGGTGCCGGCATTTGTTGCAGCTGAGCACGTAGCTTTAAATTTCCCGAGTAATAATCATGATCAAAACTTTGATGCAGCCCATCCCATCCTTGATGTCCTTCCTCCGGTTGACGCCCTAAGCCGAGATTCGTTCCCCACAGGGGGTGCCCTTAGCGAGCGTTCACCTAGTTTTAATTAGCATAGTTGAATAACCCCTGGCTGGAGGTGTAGTAGTTTAAGGCACCCACAGGAAAGCCCGGTTAGGTAGTCATGATCTCAGAGGTCAACTACGAGATGCCCTACCTAAAAAAAAAAACGTTGACGTGGACGTTCACGTTAATATCAAAATGCAACATAATATCTACATATTATGTTGCATTTTTTATACCTAAGTAGGTATGACACGAGAAGGAACCGTGTTGTTGATAACGTAGATCCGTAGATCTTAAATGGTCTAATGTAGATCTATTCAAAAAGTAATTTACTGACAGAACCTCCTTGGGTCATTCTCTATTGTGTTATATACATAGCCTGGGAAAAATAACTGTTTCATCTTGACATGTTACAAAGTTGTTGAAAGACACAACGGTTAACCGACTTTTAAGGCATAAAAAAACTAGACATAGCCAAAATTGGTGTCGTTTGCAATATGCTTTTTTGCTATTATGAACTTGTGATCTTTTTATGGGGTCCACCGATTTATTATTATGTGGTACAAGTTGGTAACGTCTATCACAAAAATATCTTATTATTTCGGTTAAAGTATTGTGAATGATTGAAGATACAATACTGCCGATAGATTTATGGCCGGTCTGAACATAGGCACTACGAACTCTCGCGCATGTTCTCTCACTCACACTCGCCTTAAGTCACGATTTGGTTCCTAAAAAAATTATTGCGAAGCGTTCTACGCAAAGTTCGGACCAGCCATAATTCATCGGCCGTATTGTACTGACATTAATGACTGTCTAATGACTTTATATGAATTTGGGCAAAAGTTTAGTTCTTCAAAAAATGCGAATGATTTAGCAACATGATAGAAAACATTGATCTTTACTAATTTGCCTCTACCATATTAACTTGTCGTAATGTTATTTACATTACGACAAGTTATTATCATGTGGTACAAGTAGGTAACGTGTATCGCAAAAATATCTTATTATGACGGTTAAAGTATTGTGAATGATTGAAGATACTGCCGATAGATTTATGGCTGGTCTGAACATAGGCACTACGAACTCTCGCGCATGTTCTCTCACTCACACTCGCCTTAAGTCACGATTTGGTTCCTAAAAAAATTATTGCGAAGCGTTCTACGCAAAGTTCGGACCGGCCATAATTCATCGCCCGTATTGTACTGACATTAATGACTGTCCAATGACTTTATATGAATTTGGGAAAAAGTTTGGTTCTTCAAAAAATGCGAATGATTTAGCAACATGATAGAAAACATTGATCTTTACTAATTTGCCTCTACCATATTAACTTGTCGTAATGTAATAAGTACATTATGAAATTATTTACTAAATCATTTCTAAAAATAAAAGACAATAATAAGCAACTTTATCAGTAAGATAAATTGTTATCCTTGTCACAGATTAAATATACAATACAATTATCAATATCAATTCCATGTAAAGAATTATACTTATTATGTTAGGTATCCTACAGATTACCAAAGTGGTTAATATAAGGTAAGTCAATATTATTGATAATAAAAAAAATTGTGCGCTTTTAGAATTTCTAACGTGACGATAAATATTATTGTGGACTTCCACGTCCACCTCCATAAAGTGTATGGAAATACGTGCACGGTATAACGTTATCGTGGGCGGAAAAAAAGCGTCTATGTTTCCATACGTTTTACTTCCCATGTTATCGTGATGCCGTGACGTGGACGTAGATGTCCACGCTAATATCGTCACGTTAGTTTAAAAAGGGCACAATGTCTGTGTTGACACAATCATCATCATCATCATCATCAGCCTATAAATGTACTGCTGGGACACAGGCCTCCTCTCTGTGAGAGGGAGTGGGCCGTAATCTACCACGCGGGCCCAGTGCGGGTTGGTAGATGTCACATGTCTTCGAATTTTCGGTTCTAGGACATGCCGGTTTCCTCACGATGTTTTCCTTGACTGTTTTGAGAGCAGTGGTGATGAAATAATTTACACAAAGTAAAGCGTCTGTCTGGGTTCGAACCTACGACCTACAACTCGTAAGTCGCGGTTGACACAATATAAATTTAGAATTTGAAGAAAAGTCACCGTTTTGAATCCAAATCCTCGGGATTCTATCCTCCTCCGGCGTGATTATTGGAAACAAAACTATATATTTTGTATGATAAGAATGTACATAATCACAAAATACCACAGTACATAGCTGTGTATTACAATTGCTAAAGTAATGCAAGCAATGACTCAGTCCAAGTAGATTACATAGATGGTTACAGATAGCTAATTATATAGAAATTAGTCAACCACAGTGCACGTGTCGGTTCGGATTATATTATGCAAACAAATCACTAAGCTGTAGGTAGAATATGGATCATAGTAAGCGTGATCAACTCAGACTTTAGTGCACTTGAAGTTAAACCCTTTTCTGAGGACACGGTGGAGCATACAGTGGAGGTCTGCCCAGCTTGGGCAGAGCAACGCCGTGTCCTCGTAGAGGCGATCGGCGGCGGTGATCTCTCGCTTCCGGCCCTGGTTCAGGCCATGGTACGGAGCGAGAGGAAATGGCAGGCCGTCACCTCCTTCTGCGAAGCGGTAATGCTCGCAAAGGAGGAGGCGGAACGCGTGAGGGAGAGGCAAACTTCGCGCCCTCACGCCCCAAACCGCCGCAATAGGAGGAGACGCCCGGGGCGGGAATCGCGAGCCGATTTCCGTCCACCGTAGGCGCGGGCTTACGGACGGTGAGCAATGAGTAGCTCGCCGTCCGATAAGGACCAAGCTCGGGTCGACGGCGAGTTGTGTTCCACGCGCGCCTCAAAGAGATGTCAGCAGAATTGACGGGGTCCGCTAGGGCCAATGCCTGAAGAAAACCGATAGGGAAATCGTGGCCCCCGGCAACAGGGCAACCGAAGGAACACGGGTGTGTTTTGGTCAGTAAGAGTCTAACACGCCCTCCCGCTCCGCCCAGAGCAGGAGAAGTTATTTGATAATATCCCACCCAAAAAAAAAAAAAGTTAAACCCTTTTCAGGAGAAGATTGTTGAAATGTGGTCATTCCGAAACTTGATGATCTAAAGAAGCAAATCATTAATTTAGTATTTCTACTGAGTGTGACAAAATGACTAGTTAATTAAACATTTGAAAAGGAATGTTTTTTTTTTTTTTAATATTCCTAATGGCAACACTAATGATGACACACTCCGGAGTTTGTATATTATGCCCAGTTGATGGCAGTAGGCTTGCCCCTTATTATATGGGGCATAAACATAACTGGCGAAATGCGGGTGTACTATAGTATACCTCTGATAGTTAATTGATTCAGGCGTGACCTTGCGGAAATCCATTATAAAATACAATAAATACAATAGACGTGGATATATTTAGTAACCTGTTCCGCTTAGTTATTTCTGAAGAGCCATAAAAAACCCTGAAAGAAATCGAGTCATGTTTCACCTCTCAACGAGGCATCCTCAGGATGACGAGTGACTTGTCGCGAACCCGAACACGGCGTGTTGCCACACCGAGCGCTGAAAGCAGAGAAACATATCCACGTCTATTGTTTTTGTAGTATACCTCTGCCTAACTCTTTGGATTACAGACGTGATGTTTTGTTACCACTAATGAAATGCTAGCACATTATGGTCGTAATTTCTAGTAGAATGCCACTAAAGACTTTTGATAACATCAGGAATCTTGCGATGAACATAAACTTAGAGTATTTTGCTAGTAAACGAAGGGCAAGCTCGGCTTGTCATATCACTTATTGCTAATCAAAGTCGTGATTACGTATAGGTAAGTACTCACAGTAATCAGTTATGGATCCGTTGTTGTTCGATAAGTACCTATAATACCGATAGATTATAATATCTACTCAGGTATACATGAATTACCAATTAATAAGATCACAAATAGTCCATAATGCGTATATTATCAAGCCATAGACTAATAAACCAGCTGGGTTTAGTCAGTTTAGTCCATTAATTGTACCGTAATATGTCCCCTGACGTAATAGTCACGACTCCAAATATTTGATTGTTAAAGCCATTGAACGACTTACAATTAATTTGATTAATGTTATGGAGCTATGTGTTGAAATTGTGGAATATTTCCTGCCCAATGACTGGAAATATACTGCTAATACTTCCAATGGTCTCCCCTTGGTCTACGCTAATGTCTGTCACGCCCAGTTGAGGGTGGTAATTACGGACAATGTCATACATTTATTCAATGTCATCCTGGATTCATGTGAAAATTTGTGAAGATTTTTGTTACCCAGTCACGCTGCACTCAGAAATAGCCGAACCTATTTGGATGGATGTAATTGCGCACTTAATATACCTATCTACCTTGGATAGACCATACCTTGGATTTACACTTAGAAAATAAAATATCTGGTTCGCGGATGGTGTCAGGGACATCGACGCGAAAACTTTTACCGTGGATTAAGTACATGATTCTGAATCGTTCGTTATTAAAGGAAAAACTGCTATTTCATAGAAAAGTGTAATACCTACGCGGTCAAAATGTATGGAACAACTGAATTATTTAAATAAACGACGAAAATTTTCAACGCAGGGGATTTCAGAACCATGTACTGAATCCATGGTAACAGTTTTTGCGTCGATGTCCCTGACACCCTGTATACTACAGGTAAAACAGTGGGCATCTTCTAGTAAGTAGGTAATGTAAGAGTACCTAAGTAATGGTTTGTTCAATAACTTAATGACCCTATGTGACATCCCTGTCATATCTCTAGAATAACCCCAATATTCAATCAAAAGCTCATAAGCATAGTATAAAGAGAGGTAGTAAGCTATCTTCATACAAACGCACCGCGCGCGGCTTGTATGTGTGGGGCCATAGTATCTATGCGTCGCCGCACGCACACTTAACAAAATCTCGGCCGGTTCTCTCACGAGAATAGCTTACTACCTCTCTTTATACTATGTCATAAGTTTATTGACGTGATGACATTGTAGCTTATGCTTTTATTCAGTCCTTTTCTTTTCATGTTGATAGTGACTAACCAGGTGTCAGAGTTTTAAAGCTGCCCATGGGCCTCTGACTTGGTTTCAGCCCCGGATCTAGGGGCGCCAACTTCAGGGGGCAACAAATTCAAGCGTAGCAGACAAGTGCACCACCCAGCACACAGCAACTTTGCAATAAATGAGACTCGCAGCACATTTATGATCTTACCATTTTTTTTTTTACAATATTTTTGGCGCCCTTTTGAATTGGCGCATTATTATCGATCGATACATATGTTGCTGCCAAAATTTTCATTTTGAAAAATTTTTAATTTCGCGGGGGCTAACATACCCATAAAAGATTGACGGGGGGCAGTAAACAGTAGTTTTTGCCCCGCCTCAAAAAAAATCTAGATCCGGGGCTGCTTGGTTTCACATACCGTGCTAGAAATATCTCTCAGACATACCGGTTTCCTCACGATGTTTTCCTTCACCGTTTTATTCAGTATCAAATATATACTGAATCAAAGCATAACATCACTTTAATTGATGCTGAAATAATTGTTATTTTCATCAACAGACCGTTAATGCACACAGCACATACACGTCCCCCATTTGTCACACAAAGGCTCATAGGGGCATGTAGCCGTGGTCATCACGGTTGGTAGAGGAATTGCTCATCGCAGTATACCAACGACGCGTTCGCCTGATGTAACCCTTTGTGGTGTGAATTCTACAGTTTTATTAATAAATTATAGACTTTTTATATGGTTTTGTTGCCAAAGCTTATGGCTATGTAAAATATTTGGTTACTTACGTGTGATCAATCTTGGCATTGGCTAAAAGCCGCACGGATCGATCAATCAGGTTAGTTAAGCTACGCTTGCTACGCTCGGTCCGTAGATGGGTGACCATCTTTACATACTAAGACCCGTGCCTCGGAAAGCTCGTTAAAAGACGTTGGTCCCGACTATCATTCGTGTATCTTTGACAGTCGTTACGGATTGTCAGAAGCCGGAAAGTCTGACAACCAGTCTTTCCAAGGGGTACCGTATTATCCAGTAACAGGGTTGTGGAGGTCTGATAGGCAGTCGCTCCATGTAAAATACTAGTATTCAGCTGCATCCGGTTAGACTGGAAGCCTACCCCAAGATAGTTGGGAAAAGGTTAGTAGCTGACGACATGTGATCAAAGTTATTGGTCTGGTCAATACCTCATGGGACTACGCCATAAGTATTTTTAACTTGGTGATCTTTCCGAAGAATACTAAACTTCGAGTTTTCAGGTACATGAAACATTTTAGCATTGTCTCTAGGATGGCGATGCGCCTGCGATTCCTCTAGTACAGACTCAGTGGGTTCCCCCATAGCACAGCATCATGCTGTGTGGAAGCCTTCTTGTCACAGTCATGACGTGCAGCTGCCGACTATTTCTGTTTTATGCTCGTGATTTATTATGTACTTTATTGTTGTTTTCTGATTACTCTTGTCTTTATGAAGTGAAAACTTCTTTGGGTGCGTTGAGCATTTTTGAGAGGGAACTAAACCATTGATTTCGCGACACTGTTCCGACACCAGCTTTTGACCATTAAAAAGACATCAACGCGTTGATTACCACGGTGTGTGGAGTAAAAGACATCAACACGTTGATTACCACGGTGTGTGGAGTAAAAGACATCAACACGTTGATTACCGCGGTGCCGATTTTTTTTAATATTTTCACTTCTGTCGGTACTCCCGGAGTGCTACTGTTTTTTTTTTGTATACTCGTGTTTCTGTGACAAATAAACCTATTTTTCTTTCTTTTCTTTCTTTAGATTTATATCACTCATGTGTTGGACGAAGGGTTAGGCAGAACTGTACCTATACACCAACATTTCGCCAGTTTTGCTTAAATTCCATGCAGTAGAGGGCGAGCCTATTGCCATCAACTGGACACAAATCCAGACTCCGAGCTGCTACTGAAAAATTCCAGACGGTAACCCCCAATAACACTGCTTGACCCAGGAATCGAAGCGATTGCGAACACTAGACCAACGATTTACCCAATTCAATACTACCTACATGAAGACCTATAGTAAGTATTTGACTATAAATCTATCATACCTATCACCATAATTCTATTTCAGTTAGATATTATGTCTTCCATAAATAAATAAAAACTGACATATATGACTGAAGCAAATATAACATGATTGATATATGAACATCCGACATTACTCGTGAGTTGGACAGAGAAACTGCTTGAATTATATATTTTTTGTTGGTAAACAATTACTCAGTTTGATACATGAAGTATTTATTACTTTACTTTTTAATTGCAGTGGCTGGTAAATAAAACATTGGATGTCCGGATAACATGCAGCCTATAACATTTTTACATTTAACGGGCATGAAGAGGAAGGCCAAAGAAAACATGGATGGATTGTGTGAAGAATGATTTGAAAGTGGGAGTGAATGATATCGTGACGGTTGCTGGGAGAGTGGAAAAAGAAAACGTGTTGCGCCGACCCCAAGTAACATGGGACAAGGACAGAAAGATATAAATAATGATTAGAACCTTAGAACCAAAAATTCGAAGACTTGTGAGATCCATCAAACCGCACTGGGGCCGCGTGGTGGATTATGGCCCAGTCCCTCTCACAGAGAGAAGACTTGTTTCCCAGCCGTGGGAACTTTGTAAGCTGATTATGATGAACCTATTAATGTTTTCTGTGGGTGCTTTACTTCGTCAGCTACGTGCTGCAACCCCTATCTCCAGACTAGGACGCTGAAAAAGAATGGTAATGAGATATATTTCCTTTTGCTCCTTCAATCATCTTTCCTTGATTTTTTTTTAAATGACTGTTTTACTTGGATATATTATTATAACTTCTTATGACAAATCACCAATATATTCATTAGTTAAGTATCTTCAATGTTCTTCTACGACGTCATCTCCTGGGATTTCTTCTCTTTTTAATTTTTGCCCGCGACTTCGTCCGCGTGAAATTTCTTTTCTAACATAAAAACTTTATACAAAAAAAAACCAACCGACCTCCAAAAAAAACACTACAAAGTGAAAAATAACTTTAATTTCGGAAGTCGGTGTCTTGGGTTTTGTATTTTCGTTTTTTGCCACCGACTTCCGAAATTAAAGTTATTTTTCACTTTGTAGTGTTTTTTTTGGAGGTCGATTGTTTTTTTTTTTTTTTTGTAAAAAGTTTTTATTTTTCACTTTTTAGTTGTGGTACCTACCCCACACACATTCGAATACCACTACCTGCTACCAGTGACAGAAACTTATCATATCATCTACATACTAAGTGGAAAAAAAAAACGTATTCTGTAGCTAACTCAAAAACTATCCAAGCAAAGTTAATAAAATTTATATGGGACCAATTCCAGAGCACACCCTTTCAAACAAAAAAAGAATTTTCAAAATCGGTCCACAATTGACGGAGAAATCGGTGGACATACATAAAAAAAAAAAACATATGCGACGAACATATAACCTCCTCCTTTTTGGAAGTCGGTTAAAAATATGACAAAATATATCTTATGACACTCGGCAATACTGTAGCTTCCCATTAATGGAATAATTTTCGGAACGGATCAGGAGGTGTACTCCTAAAGCAGGAACAAAACCCGTAGTCTCGGCCGAAGTTACGGACGATTAAAACTCCGTAATACCTACGGACATAAGATTAGTTTGTGGTCCGACATAAAAATGAATGACACCACTGATTTGACAGTAATTGTCCTTACTCCCGATGTGTTTTTCAGGTAAATGAACTATAATTTTGGACAGGCCCGTTTCTTCGTTGACGGACTTAGAGAGTAGGCCCCCGTAGGTAGTACCGTGTATAAGTTTCGAAGATAACACCCTACATACAAACTCAGTATCTGTTTACAAGATTATTATTGATGTGAGAGGTAAGTGGATACTTGTACCAGAATCAAACTGCACTTATTGCCGACTTATTAGTAATATTCAATGCACAACAATAATAATTTCACATTATACACCCACATTTGAACCGCAAGTAGCATCCTGTAGTAGGCGAAAACAATAAAGAAACAAGTATCAAAACGGCTGTCTCATTCGGATACCGCAAGTATCAAAAATGTGCTCTACATTGTCGTTACAGATTTCATTTAACTGTACCAAGATGTTTACCGCGTTTGATATGAGAACACACGTCATGTCTATTAACATTTTTTTTTAACCGACTTCCAAAAGGAGGAGGTTCTCAATTCGACTGTATGTTTTTTTTTTTTTGTATGTTTGTTACGCGATTACTCCGTCAATTATGAATTGATTTTGATGATTCTTTTTTTGTTTGGTAGATCATACTTCAGAGGTGGTTCCATATAAATTTTATTAACTTTACTTGGGTAGTTTTTGAGTTAGCTTCAATAATACGTATTTTTAACTCACTTAGTATGTGGATGATCTTATGATAACTTCCTGTCACTGTTATTTACATAGCAGGTAGTGGTATTCGAATTTGTTGGGTAGGTATCACAACAAAAAAGTGAAAAATAAAAACTTTTTCTTAATAAACTAGACACTCTTTTATGAACGCTCTGTCGTAATACATGAAAGAAAATTATTGTGTGTGGGGATACAAATATAGATATTTTAAAACAATCTAAGGAAAGTAGGGAATATAATTCCCTGTTAGATACGTACAACATCAAACATGTTATCTTAACGCCTACTCGAGTAACAGAAATGACACAAACTTGTATTGATCACATCGCAACCAGTGTTGGAAAAGATTGGGCAAAAGTACACGATTTGGGTTTATCAGACCACTCAGCTCAATACTATTCCTGGCCTGTTGCAAAGAGGAAGCAGCCGGTTCTGAAATGGTGGTATGAACTTAAACGAGATTATAGTGATGAAAATAAGGATAAGTTTTTAAAATCAATTTCATGTTTGTCTTTTAATGACGTATTTGAAGAAACATCAACAAACGAAGCATTCCGTAAATTTTTCGACACATTTTCACTATTTTATAACTTATGTTTTCCTATCATTTGCGTAAACTTCCTTACGTTACTTCCTTTCGTTACTTCCTTACACACTGACTTATTAACTGTAAAATTTTAGGAAAATCGTCTACTTTTACAATGTTTGTAAATATGTGAGAACCATGTATCTATCACAAATTAAATTATCTATCGTTGCTTCATTTTTAATTGTTTTTACCTATTGTGGTATAGTAATTTTATTCTAGGTGCATCGTCTTCACATATAATAATTATTTAACAAATGTACGTACATATACAAACAATATTGTAAAATATTTTAAAAGAGTAACGGTGGAGTTTCTTGCCCATTCTTCTCCATACGAAAACTACCTTTTGGAATGGGCGACTAGAATCAATTTTATTATTTTGTAATTTTTGATGTTCAATTGTGCCATACATGGGCCTATTTGAAATAAATGATTTGACTTTGACTTTGACTTTGAAAGGTTACTAATAAAGCATTAAATTAAATTGGCTTACTAAAGGAATAAAAGTAAGTTGTAAAAGTAAAAGTCAATTCCACTATAAACTAAAACACAAAAATAATGAACCTCATAGAAAGAGGTACAAGAACTATTGTAATTTATTGAAAAAATGCATTTTGACGTCACGGAAAATTAATAATACAAATTACATAAATAAAGCTCAAAATAAGTGTAAGGCCGCGTGGAATGTGATAAAAAAACATACTGACACAGATGTAAAGAATTAATGTACTTTAAAAATTACTATTAACAACATTGATTATGTAAATCCTGACTCTATTGCAAATCATTTTAACAATTTCTTCATTAACACTGTTACCAGGAATAGCCCGAACAGTACAGAACATTCTAATTTAAATTATGAGGAAAAGCCACTCTATAGACGTTTGGAGGGCCGTGTTTATTTCCTGCTCGTAGGTATTTTTATTGTTGCCTTTTAATATAATAGTAGTATCGTCCGCAAATAGTACACATTTATGGTTCAAAATATTTGGGAAGTCGTTTATGTAGAGCAAGAATAAGGGTGGACCTAAAATACTGCCTTGTGGCACGCCATAACTATTTAACAAAAATGCAGACTGAGATAACTCTCTCGTTTTAGAATGATCATTATAACTTGATATTTCGACCGCCTGTACTCGATCAGTCAGATATGACTCCAGCCAGTCGTACGCTTTTCCTCTGACTCCGTATCTGAAAACTTTTTCTAATAGGCGGTTATGACTGACATGATCAGACGCCTTGCTTATGTCCATAAAGAGCACTGAGACAGGAATTTTGGTATCAATAGAGTCCGTTACTGACTTTATTAATTGAAAGGCTGCTAAAGAGGTGCTTCTATTTTACGAAAATCGTTTTGTTCGTCATTTATAATTTTGTGTTTTTCAATGAAATTTGATAATTTGTTATGAAATAACAAAACATACATAAAACATAACATCACGCCTTGTTTCCCCGAAGGGTTGGGCAGAGGTGTCCCTGTAGCAGGTACACCCACATTTCGCCAGTTATGTTCAAGTCCCATGTAATAGGGGGCGAGCCTATTGCCATCAACCAGGCACAAATCCAGACTCCGAGCTGCTACTGAGAAATTTCAGATAGAAAAACCCAATAACACTTTGCCCGACCCGGGAATCGAACCCAGGACCTCATGCTCAGCAGTAGCGCTTGCGACCACTAGACCAACCAATTTTTGAAATACTTTTTCAAAAATTTTGGAAAATATAGGTATTAGTGTAACGGGCCTGTAATTGTCCATTTGAGTTTTATCCCCTTTTTTAAATAATGTTTTCACTATTGCTCTCTTTAATGTGTCGGGAAATATTCCTTGTTCTAGTGAGAGGTTGATAACATATAAAAGTGGTTCCAGAATCAAATTTACAGATAATTTTATAATGTCAGTACGAATTTCATCAAAACCACTCGCTTTGGAATCATTTAGAGACATCACAACTTTTTTTAAATCACTACCGTCTAATGGACACAGAAATATAGAATTGCCGATTAATTATATCCGATTGATATCTAACAATTTAAAGGTCAATATTAGTAAAACAAAATTTATGCGGTTTCATACATTACGAACAAAGCCACTGAACTTAAATGTGGCATATAAAGGGGTCGCCCTGACAGAAACTGACTCAGTAAAATTTCTTGGGATATCTTTAGATAAATTTTGTTCTCGAAAAAACCATGTAAATGACGTTTGCAGTAGAATAAATAGTTTTGTCTACCCTCTGAAGCGTATCAGCTGCGAGATATCTCGAAACGCCGCAATTACTGCATACCACGGCTATATTTCCTCAATTTTGAGATATGGTATCGTTCTTTGGGGTCGCTGTGTGGAAATTGATCAAGCATTCGTGATGCAAAAAAAGTGTTTAAGGTCTATATTTGGGCTGGTTAGAGCGGAGATGTGAGCTGGCTAGAGCGGAGATGTGTGCTGGCTCGAGCGGAGATGTGTGCTGGCTAGAGCGGAGATGTGTGCTGGCTCGAGCGGAGATGTGTGTTGGCTAGAGCGGAGATGTGTGCTGGCTAGAGCGGAGATGTGCTGGATCGCGCGGAGATGTGTGCAGGCCAGAGCGGAGATGTGTGCTGGCTAGAGCGGAGATGTGTGCTGGCCAGAGCAGAGATGTGTGCTGGCTAGAGCGAAGATGTGTGCTGGCTCGAGCGGAGATGTGTGCTGGCTCGAGCGGAGATGTGTGCTGGCTCGAGCGGAGATGTGTGCTGGCTGGAGCGGAGATGTGTGCTGGCTAGAGCGGAGATGTGTACTGGCTAGAGCGGAGATGTGCTGGGTCGAGCGGAGATGTGTGCTGGCTAGAGCGGAAATGTGTGTTGGCTCGAGCGGAGATGTGTGCTGGCTAGAGCGGAGATGTGTGCTGGCTAGAGCGGAGATGTGTGCTGGCTAAAGCGGAGATGTGTGCTGGCTGGAGCAGGGATATGTGCTGGCTAGAGCAGAGATGTGTGCTGGCTCGAGCGGTGATGTGTGCTGGCTCGAGCGGAGATGTGTGCTGGCTAGAGCGGAGATGTGTGCTGGCTCGAGCGGAGATGTGTGCTGGCTCGAGCGAAGATGTGTGCTGGCTAGAGGGGAGATGTGTGCTGGCTAGAGCGGAGATGTGCTGGATCGAGCGGAGATGTGTGCTGGCTAGAGCGGAGATGTGTTGCTGGCTCGAGCGGAGATGTGTTGCTGGCTCGAGCGGAGATGTGTGCTGGCTAGAGCGGAGATGTGTGCTGGCTAGAGCGGAGATGTGCTGGATCGAGCGGAGATGTGTGCTTGCTAGAGCGGAGATGTGTGCTGGCTAGAGCGGAGATGTGTGCTGGCTCAAGCGGAGTTGTGTGCTGTGAACATAGCAGGATACTATATTATATATTACACAGCAGGATACTATATTACATAGCAGGATACTATATAACATAGCAGGATACTATATTACATAGCAGGATACTAAATTACATAGCTGCATACTATATTATATAGCAGGATACTATATTACATAGCAGTATACTATATTACATAGCAGGATACTATATTACATAGCAGGATACTATATTATATATTACATAGCAGGATACTATATTACATAGCTGGATACTATATTATATATTACATAGCAGGATACTATATTACATAGAAGGATACTATATTTAATAGCTGGATACTATATAACATAGCAGGATACTATATTACATAGCAGGATACTATATTACATAGCAGGATACTATATTACATAGTAGGATACTATATTACATAGCAGGATACTATATTACATAGCAGGATACTATATTACATAGCAGGATACTGTATTATATAGCAGGATATAACATAGCTGGATACTATATTATATAGCAGGATACTATATTACATAGCAGGATACTATATTACATAGCAGGATACTATATTACATAGCAGGATACAATATAACATAGCTGGATACTATATTATATAGCAGCATTCTATATTACATAGCAGGATACTATATTACATAGCAGGATACTATATTACATAGCTGCATACTATATTATATAGCAGGATACTATATTACATAGCAGTATGCTATATTACATAGCAGGATACTATATTACATAGCTATATAATATAGTATACTGCTATATTATAATATAGGGTCCTGCCATATAATATAATATCCAGCTATGTAATATAGTATCCTGCTATATAATAAAGTATCCTGCTATGTAATATAGTATCCTCCTATGTAAAATATAATATAGTATCCTGCTATGTAATATAGTATCCTCCTATGTAACATATAATATAGTATCCTGCTATGTTATATAGTGTCCTACTACATAATATAGTATCCTCCTATGTTATATAGTATCCAGCTATGTAAAATAGTATCCTGCTATGTAATATAGTATCCTGCTATGTAATTTAGTTAACTGCTATATAATATAGTATTCTAGTATATAACATAGTATCCTTCTATGTAATATAGTATCCAGCAATGTAATATAGTATCCAGCTATGTAATATAGTATCCTGCTATGGAATGTAGTATCCTGCTGTGTAATATAGTATCCTACTATATAATATAGTATCCTCCTATGTTATATAGTATCCTGCTATGTAATATAGTATGCTGCTATGTAATATAGTATCCAGCTATGTAATATAGTATCCAGCTATGTAATATAGTATCCAGCTATGTAATATAGTATCCAGCTATGTAATATAGTATCCAGCTATGTAATATAGTATCCAGCTATGTAATATAGTATCCTGCTATGTAATATAGCTTCCTGCTATATAATATAGTATACTGCTATATAATATAGTAAACTGCTGTATAATATAGTATACTGCTATATAATATATTATCCTGCTATGTAATATATAATATGGTATCCTGCTATGTTACATAATATCCTGTTATGTAATATAGTATCCTCCGATGTTATATAGTATCCTGCTATGTAATATATAATATAGTATCCTGCTATGTTATATAGTATCCTGCTATGTAATATAGTATCCTGCTATGTAATTTAGTATCCTGCTATGAAATATAGTATCCAGCTATGTAATATAGTATGCTCCTATGGAATATAGTATCCAGCTATGTAATATAGTTCCAGCTATGTAATATAGTATCCTGCTATGTAATATAGTATCCTGCTATGTAATATAGTATCCTGCTATGTAATATAGTATCCAGCTATGTAATATAGTATCCAGCTATGTCATATAGTATCCGGCTATGTAATGTAGTATCCTGCTGTGTAATATAGTGTCCTACTATATAATATAGTATCCTCCTATGTTATATAGTATCCTGCTATGTAATATAGTATGCTCCTATGGAATATAGTATCCAGCTATGTAATATAGTATCCTGCTATGTAATATATAATATAGTATCCAGCTATGTAATATAGTATCCAGCTATGTAATTAGTATCCAGCTATGTAATATAGTATCCAGCTATGTAATATAGTATCCAGCTATGTAATATAGTATCCTGCTATGTAATATAGTTTCCTGCTATATAATTTAGTATACTGCTATATAATATAGTATACTGCTATATAATATAGTATACTGCTATATAATATAGTATACTGCTATATAATATATTATCCTGCTATGTAATATATAATATGGTATCCTGCTATGTTACATAATATCCTGCTATGTAATATAGTATCCTGCTATGTAATGTAGTATCCTGCTGTGTAATATAGTATCCTCTTATGTAATATAGTATCCTGCTATGTAATATAGTATCCTGCTATGTTGTGTGCTGGCTCGAGCGGAGATGTGTGCTGGCTCGAGCGGTGATGTGTGCTGGCTCGAGGGGTGATGTGTGCTGGCTAGAGCGGAGATGTGTGCTGGCTAGAGCGGAGATGTGCTGTATCGAGTGGAGATGTGTGCTGGCTAGAGCGGAGATGTGTGCTGGCTAGAGTGGAGATGTGCTGGATCGAGCGGAGATTTGTGCTGGCTAGAGCGGAGATATGTACTGGCTAGAGCGGAGATGTGCTGGATCGAGCGGAGATGTGTGCTGGCTAGAGCGGAGATGTGCTGGATCGAGCAGAGAAGTGTGCTGGCTAGAGCGCAGATGTGCTGGATCGAGCAGAGATGTGTGCTGGCTAGAGCGGAGATGTGTGCTGGCTCAAGCGGAGATGTGTGCTGGCTCCAGTGGAGATGTGTGCTGGGTCAAGCGGAGATGTGTGCTGGCTCGAGCGGTGTTGTGTGCTGGCTCAAGCGGAGATGTGTGCTGGCTAGAGCGGTGATGTGTGCTGGCTCAAGCGGAGGTGTGTGCTGGCTCGAGCGGTGATGTGTGCTGGCTCAAGAGGAGGTGTGTGCTGACTCGAGCAGTGATGTGTGCTGGTTAGAGCGGAGATGTGTGCTGGCTAGAGTGGTGATGTGTGCTGGCTCGAGCGGAGATGTGTGCTGGCTCGAGCGGTGATGTGTGCTGGCTCAAGCGGAGATGTGTGCTGGCTCGAGCGGTGATGTGTGCTGGCTCAAGCGGAGATGTGTGCTGGCTCAAGCGGAGATGTGTGCTGGCTCGAGCGGTGATGTGTGCTGGCTTAAGCGGAGATGTGTGCTGGCTCGAGCGGTGTTATGTGCTGGCTAGAGCGGAGATGTGTGCTGGCTTGAGTGGAGATGTGTGCTGGCTAGAGCGGAGATGTGCTGGATAGAGCGGAGATGTGTGCTGGCTAGAGCGGAGATATGTACTGGCTAGAGCGGAGATGTGCTTGATCGAGCGGAGATGTGTGCTAGCTCAAGTGGAGATGTGTGCTGGCTCGAGCGGTGATGTGTGCTGGCTTAAGCGGAGATATGTGCTGGCTCGAGCGGTGTTGTGTACTGGCTAGAGCGGAGATGTGCTGGATCGAGTGGAGATGTGTGCTGGCTAGAGCGGAGATATGTACTGGCTAGAGCGGAGATGTGCTTGATCGAGCGGTGATGTGTGCTGGCTCAAGCGGTGATGTGTGCTGGCTCAAGCGGAGATGTGTGCTGGCTCGAGCGGTGTTGTGTGCTGGCTAGAGCGGAGATGTGTGCTGGCTAGAGCGGTGACGTGTGCTGGCTCAAGCGGTGCTGTGTGCTGGCTCAAGCGGTGATGTGTGCTGGCTCAAGCGGTGATGTGTGCTGGCTCAAGCGGAGATGTGTGCTGGCTCGAGCGGTGTTGTGTGCTGGCTAGAGCGGAGATGTGTGCTGGCTCGAGCGGTGATGTGTGCTGTCTCAAGCGGAGGTGTGTGCTGGCTCGAGCGGTGATGTGTGCTGGCTCAAGCGGTGATGTGTGCTGGCTCAAGCGGTGATGTGTGCTGGCTCAAGCGGAGATGTGTGCTGGCTCGAGCGGTGTTGTTTGCTGGCTAGAGCGGAGATGTGTGCTGGCTCGAGCGGTGATGTGTGCTGTCTCAAGTGGAGGTGTGGGCTGGCTCGAGCGGTGATGTGTGCTGGCTCAAGCGGAGATGAGTGCTGGCTTGAGCGGTGATGTATGCTGGCTTAAGCGGAGATGTGTGCCGGCTCGAGCGGTGTTGTGTGCTGGCTAGAGCGGAGATGTGTGCTGGCTCGAGTGGTGATGTGTGCTGGCTCGAGTGGTGATGTGTGCTGGCTCAAGCGGAGGTGTGTGCTGGCTCGAGCGGTGATGTGTGCCGGCTCGAGCGGTGTTGTGTGCTGGCTAGAGCGGAGATGTGTGCTGGCTCGAGTGGTGATGTGTGCTGGCTCGAGTGGTGATGTGTGCTGGCTCAAGCGGAGGTGTGTGCTGGCTCGAGCGGTGATGTGTGCTGGCTCATGTGGAGATGTGTGCTGGCTCGAGTGGAGATGTGTGCTGGCTAGAGCGGAGATGTGCTGGATCGAGCGGAGATGTGTGCTGGCTAGAGCGGAGATATGTACTGGCTAGAGCGGAGATGTGCTTGATATATAGTATAGTATATATATAGTATAGTATATATAGTATCCTGCTGTGTAATATAGTATCCTACTATATAATATAGTATCCTCCTATGTTATATAGTATCCAGCTATGTAATATAGTATCCAGCTATGGAATATAGTATCCATCTATGTAATATAGTATCCTGCTATGTAATATATAATATAGTATCCAGCTATGTAATATAGTATCCAGCTATGTAATTAGTATCCAGCTATGTAATATAGTATCCAGCTATGTAATATAGTATCCTGCTATGTAATATAGTTTCCTGCTATATAATTTAGTATACTGCTATATAATATAGTATACTGCTATATAATATAGTATACTGCTATATAATATATTATCCTGCTATGTAATATATAATATGGTATCCTGCTACGTTACATAATATCCTGCTATGTAATATAGTATCTTACTATATAATATAGTATCCTCCTATGTTATATAGTATCCTGCTATGTAATATAGTATCCTCTTATGTAATATAGTATCCTGCTATGTAATATAGTATCCTGCTATATAATATAGTATCCTGCTATGTTGTGTGCTGGCTCGAGCGGAGATGTGTGCTGGCTCGAGCGGAGATGTGTGCTGGCTCGAGCGGTGATGTGTGCTGGCTCGGGGGGTGATGTGTGCTGGCTAGAGCGGAGATATGTACTGGCTAGAGCGGAGATGTGCTGGATCGAGCGGAGATGTGTGCTGGCTAGAGCGGAGATGTGCTGGATCGAGCAGAGATGTGTGCTGGCTAGAGCGCAGATGTGCTGGATCGAGCAGAGATGTGTGCTGGCTAGAGCGGAGATGTGTGCTGGCTCAAGCGGAGATGTGTGCTGGCTCCAGTGGAGATGTGTGCAGGCTCGAGCGGTGATGTGTGCTGGGTCAAGCGGAGATGTGTGCTGGGTCAAGCGGAGATGTGTGCTGGCTAGAGCGGTGATGTGTGCTGGCTAGAGCGGAGATGTGTGCTGGCTAGAGCGGTGATGTATGCTGGCTCAAGCGGAGGTGTGTGCTGGCTCGAGCGGTGATGTGTGCTGGCTCAAGCAGAGATGTGTGCTGGCTCGAGCGGTGATGTGTGCTGGCTCAAGCGGTGATGTGTGCTGGCTCAAGCGGAGATGTGTGCTGGCTCGAGCGGTGTTGTGTGCTGGCTAGAGCGGAGATGTGCTGGATCGAGCAGAGATGTGTGCTGGCTAGAGCGGAGATGTGTGCTGGCTCAAGCGGAGATGTGTGCTGGGTCAAGCGGAGGTGTGTGCTGGCTCGAGCGGTGATGTGTGCTGGCTCATGTGGAGATGTGTGCTGGCTCGAGCGGTGATGTGTGCTGGCTTAAGCGGAGATGTGTGCTGGCTCGAGCGGTGTTGTGTGCTGGCTAGAGCGGAGATGTGTGCTGGCTCGAGTGGAGATGTGTGCTGGCTAGAGCGGAGATGTGCTGGATCGAGCGGAGATGTGTGCTGGCTAGAGCGGAGATATGTACTGGCTAGAGCGGAGATGTGCTTGATCGAGCGGAGATGTGTGTTGGCTCGAGCGGTGATGTGTGCTGGCTCAAGCGGAGGTGTGTGCTGGCTAGAGCGGAGATGTGTGCTGGCTCAAGCGGAGATGTGTGCTGGCTAGAGCGGAGATGTGTGCTGCCTCAAACGGAGATGTGTGCTGGCTCGAGCAGTGTTGTGTGCTGGCGGAGATGTGTGCTGCCTCGAGCGGTGATGTGTGCTGGCTCAAGCGGAGGTGTGTTCTGGCTCAAGCGGAGGTGTGTGCTGGCTCAAGCGGAGATGTGTGCTGCGTCAACCGGAGATGTATGCTGGGTCAAGCGGAGATGTGTGCTGGCTAGAGCAGTGATGTGTGCTGGCTAGAGCGGTGATGTGTGCTGGCTCAAGAGGAGATGTGTGCTGGCTCGAGCGGTGATGTGTGCTGGCTCGAGCAGTGATGTGTGCTGGCTAGAGCGGAGATATGTGCTGGCTCGAGCGGAGATGTGTGCTGGCTAGAGCGGAGATGTGTGCTGGCTCAAGCGGAGATGTGTGCTGGCTAGAGCGGAGATGTGTGCTGGCTCAAACGGAGATGTGTGCTGGCTCGAGCAGTGTTGTGTGCTGGCGGAGATGTGTGCTGGCTCGAGCGGTGATGTGTGCTGGCTCAAGCGGAGGTGTGTGCTGTCTTAAGCGGAGGTGTGTGCTGGCTCAAGCGGAGGTGTTTGCTGGCTCGAGCGGTGATGTGTGCTTGCTCAAGTGGAGATGTGTGCTGGCTCGAGCGGTGATGTGTGCTGGCTCAAGCGGAGATGTGTGCTGGCTCGAGCGGTGTTGTGTGCTGGCGGAGATGTGTGCTGGCTCGAGCGGTGATGTGTGCTGGCTCAAGCGGAGGTGTGTGCTGGCTCAAGCGGAGGTGTGTGCTGGCTCAAGCGGTGATGTGTGCTGGCTCAAGCGGAGGTGTGTGCTGGCTCGAGCGGTGATGTGTGCTGGCTCAAGCGGAGATGTGTGCTGGCTCGAGCGGTGATGTGTGCTGGCTCAAGCGGAGATGTGTGCTGGCTCGAGCGGTGTTGTGTGCTGGCTAGAGCGGAGATGTGTGCTGGCTCGAGCGGAGATGTGTGCTGGCTAGAGCGGAGATGTGTGCTGGCTAGAGCGGAAATGTGTGGATGTGTTTCATTAACTATGATGTTATATATTTAACAGAGACGTGGCTAAAAGAGGGCTTTAACAATAGCGAATTGTTTGTGATCGCTATATTGTGTGGAGACGTGACAGAGATTACTTAGATAGAAATCAGACACTTGGTGGTGGTGTTCTCATTGCTGTTCGACGTGAGCTCATTGCGGAGGAGCGCACTGACTGCGGCTCGTCCACGGAGGACCTATGGGTAACTCTAACTCTGAAGCGTTCTAGACCCAGAATATCATATAAATTTCATACCTGCACAATTTATCTTTGCATGCAAAACAGAGGGTACTCATTGACTACACATCTTACACATTTTTATACTAAGTTGAATGACATTATACTGAATAACTTGACACACCACTTTACCACCACTTTTATTATCTTAGTAGATTTTAATTTGCCAAACATAACGTGGCAACTGACTGATGATGGGTGTTCTTTTCGGCCGGAAAATATTCATGGTTCTATTCAGACGGATTTTTTGATATTTTAAATACATTTGATCTGGTCCAGTATAACGTTCATAGGAACCTTAATGAACGGGTGCTGGACCTAATTTTATGTAACAATCACCTAACCGTTGATAAATGCTCTGACCCTCTTGTTCCAGAAGACCCTCACCATATAGCTCTTAGTATTTTTGTAGATTTTGTTGAGTATCATGCGCTCCCATCACAACAAAGAAATAAGTTTGTTTATAAATCAGCCGATTTTCCATCTATCACGAAAGAACTTGATCAGTTCGATTGGCGCTGTGATCTTGGCAAAGGGACAGTGGTGTGGACTCTAATGATGCACACCTTTTTTAATAATTGACCCTCTTTTTAAATTTTTGAGAGGACTTTCCTATATTTTATTTCGAAAATACCGATTCTCTAAAACTTATTGACCCTCTAATGATGCACACCTTTTTTTAATAATTGAGCCTCTTTTTTATCTTTCTGGCCTGTTCTCACTCTCGCAGTAACTAAGATAGGGCACCCGATTAAGTGAGTTAAGTTAGAACTGTGAAGGTTCACAAAAAGAGGTGCAATCATATTAGTGTCAATAATATTTTTAAGAGCTCAAAATAATAATGATTTGTAGATCACAAAAAGAAGCGCAAAAAATATAGTAGAGTGTATGGAACACCCTGCCAGCGTGCACTGTATTGTTCCCGTGTCAGTATGTTTGTGTTACCTTATGGCTGGCAGCGTGCGTGGTGTCGGGCGGCAGTTAAAGTGAAAAATAACTTGAATTTCGGAAATCGGTGTCTTGGGTTTTGTATTTTCGTATTTTGCCACCGACTAGGCGACTTCCGAAATTAAAGTTATTTTTCACTTTGTAGCGTTTTATTTTTGAAAGTCGGTTGTTTTTTTTTTTTTGTAAAAAGTTTTTAAAAAAATTAAATAGATACTTCGGGAGAATCCGTGTACCTACCTATACTTATCAGATGATACCTTATCAATGTCGGTATCGCAACTAATTAGTGAGAAATAGAATCTGATTGTATAAAACAATCGCAGACAATGTAATTGTACTTTCTAAGAAAAAAAATTGGCACTCCGATTCCGAAACTTTTTACACTGGCTTTAAAAGTGCACAAGCATTAATTCAACCTATAATGTTCCCACTGCTGGCACACAGGCCTCCTCTCTGTGAGAGGGAGTGGGCCATAATCCACCAAGCGGGCCCAGTGCGGGTTGGGAGATGTCACAATGTTTTCGAATTTTTGGTTCTAGGACATGCCGGTTTTCTCATGATGTTTTCCTTCACCATACCTTCTTCAAAACCATGATACTGTTGGTATTTGCTACACTAAAGTAAGTTCCTCTCCTGTTATTAAATCCCCGTGTTCTTCCACTTGCACTGAAGTATGCACACAACGGTTATTGTTTAGACATTTTTGAAGGCATGAGGAACAGGGTGTAGAGTTCACTCATCCTCCATAGAAAAGGGAGTTATGTCTCGTGGGCTATTGCCCGACAATTGATGTCTTCGCGCGGTAAACCCTGCTTGCGGGATGCAGAATTTTTGAGTGACGTCAGTGACGCGTAGTTCCTTCGTGGCGGTGTAGATGCTGCCACACCCCCTCGGAAATCCTCAGGTAACCGGATACTTTTTGAAAATTTTGCTTTATTGAAAAAAGCCACTAACAACAGCAGATCTTACTTTTAACGATCATGCAATGGCGGTGATTCATTCTAAATCGTCAACTATCATAAAAGCAACGTCTAACCATTTGACAGCTGCCGACTGACACAGAATGATTACGAGCAAGCATTCCTAAATGGATGACATAACAAATTGATGGAGGATTACGTCTCCTGACCTAAATATGTATTGATTGCCAGAAAGCTCCACAGGCGGCTTCTACAAAGGTTGATTAGGATAAATGGGCCACTGTTTTTAACCGACTTCCAAAAGGAGGAGGTTATCAATTCGATTATGCTTTTTTTATGTATGTTTTTTACGCGATTACTCCGCCAATTATGAATTGATTTAGATGATTCTTTGTTTGTTTGGTAGGTCATACTTCAGAGGTGGTCCCATATTAATATTAAGTTTGCTTGGGTAGTTTTTGAGTTAGTTTCAATAATACGTATTTTTTACTGTTATTTACATAGCAGGTAGTGGTATTCGAATTTGTGTGGGGTAGGTACCACAACTAAAAAATGAAAAATCAAATTTACAAAAAAAAATACAACCGACTTTCAAAAAAAACAATACAAATTGAAAAATAATTGCATTTTTTTGTAAAAAGTTTTTTGTTTGTCGTACCGTTCCGATTGACGTGTTATGGCAATCTAAGAATACTTAGAAAGCAATCGATGACAGACAAGGTCGTTTATTTCCATTAATGTTGTTTGCACTGTCGCAGTTGGGGGTTGTTATTGACGTAGTCGTTGAATACTTCCTACACAGAACTGTACAGGGTGACAACAAGACCTTTCGCGAAGCCGTCATCTATGCATTCTGTAACACATAAAACAAAGTAACTTTATGCAAAAATACTTTCTGGGAAACGACGTTTATAAAAAATTTGGTGTTTACGATAGAACGCAAGGTTATTTTTACACCCGTTATATGGGTATTTAGGATAGATAGGTAATACTTAGGTACGTAGGTATAAGTAGGTAGTTCTTTAAAGAATCAACTTGATAAAGGCAATTGGAATTCACCACAGGAACCAACTCTTAATATTGTAAGCGTAGTTGACACTGGAGTAATGTTGCATGGATTTTTATGTACAAACTAGCTTTTGCCGGATGTCGGAAAATATACCACGGGAACGTACTACCGGGCAGTACCGGGATTACATACCCAATAGTCCAGGAAAAGGTCCTACCGCTGCGCTCCAACCATAATTATTTTGTTACGCTTAATTTTGAATCTGTAATAACTTTTAAACCATTTATTTAAATTATATGATGTAAGGCATATTTTAATCTCAATTAAATGCCCAATTTAAATAACATATTTTATTGGGTAAGGATTATTATGATACCGGTCAGTATAGCTTCGGAAATAACAATGGAATTTTTATCAAATTCTGAAAGATAAAAATGGTTACTGTGGGTCATCCTTAGAAGATAGACATAATGACACTGCGGACTTTTAGTTGAAATTTTTAAGATCTTTGAAGATCTTAAAAATTTCAACAAAAAGGTCAAACAAAATTAGTTTAGACAAAATTTGATGTATCTATAACGGTTTATGCGGCGCACGCCAGTAAAGCTCCCAGTCGGCATGATTTTTTCCGATATCTTCGACAATAATTGTCATATTTCAGACAAACCTTAATGAATTATACACTAAAACCTTCCGCAAGAATCACTCCGTCCATTGGTGAAAACCGTTTGAAAATCCGTTCGGTAGTTTTTGAGTTTATTGTATTCAGACAGACAGACAGACAGACGCGGCGGGGGACTTTGTTTTATAATATGTAAGGAAGTAAAGTAATGAGAAAGCATACCTAAAATCATAAAAAATTAAAAAATATTTAAACCGAAATAGCCGGGTTGTTTTATCCCAGACCCGCGGTCAACAGTTAGGGGACCACTCACAACGCGCAAATCGTCACTCCACCTGGCTTGGGGGCGTTCCATAACGTTGATTACGGTCCCCATTCAAGGCCTTCAATTATCTGCCCTTCGGCAGATGTGACTGCCCATTGGCCTCAGTTGGCTGAATTAAAATCTTATACAAAATGTGTAATATTAACCGGTTGACATTCCACGCTTGTAGAACCTAACGACAATGAAATTACCTACTTTCTTGAGAGTTTCAAGCCCTATTCCAAAATCTATGGTCATTCAAGCACGAATCTGGATTCAAAACATTTTTTTTTTCGAATAGAGACTCATATTTGAGCATCGTTCTAAAAAAAAAACAAATCTCAAAGTTACAACAATAAAAACTTTTTACAAAAAAAACAACCGACTTCCAAAAAACACTACAAAGTGAAAAATAACTTTAATTTCGGAAGTCGGTGTCTTTGGTTTTGAATTTTCGTTTTTTGCCACCGACTTCCGAAATTAAAGTTATTTTTCACTTTGTAGTGTTTTTTGGAAGTCGGTTGTTTTTTTTTGTAAAAAGTTTTTATTTTTCACTTTTTAGTTGTGGTACCTACCCCACACAAATTCGAAAACCACTACCTGCTATGTAAATAACAGCTGTGACAGGAACTTATCATATCATCCACATACCAAGCGGGAAAAAGTACGTATTATTGAAGCTAACTCAAAAACTATCGAAGCAAAGGTAATAAAATTTATATGGGACCACCTCGAGAGCATACCCTTTCAAACAAAAAAAGAATTTTCGAAATCGGTCCACAATTGACGGAGAAATCGGTGGACATACATAAAAAAAAAAAAAAAACAAACATACTCGACGAACATATAACCTCCTCCTTTTTGGAAGTCGGTTAAAAATGGTCATATGCTACTGGCCTGCAATAAAATCGGTAACTAGAAAAACATTCCATTCTCAAACGGGTCACCTAATTAAGAACAATAAGAATTGGAACAAGATTAATAGTGTCGTCCCCTAAACCACTGACCTCTTCGATTAAGAACGGCCCAAAAAAGTTCTTCACAAAGTGACGAAGGAATAATTCGATTATGCGTTTCTTTTCAACCCTTTTTACTTATCCCTTTACGGTTGTTGGTGTCTTGTACTTGGTTTACAACAACTAGACACTGTTCTCATAGACACAATAGCCCTTTCTCTAGTTTTCTGGTTTGTAAAGACGTATTTTAATTCCCACAGATATAACTGGTTTTACAAGAAGGATTTAATTGGATTCATAGATCTTCATGCTGAGAATCAACGGCTACTGGTCACTATAAACTGTAACCATTCGACTATTATGAGTACAAAATGGATCCGTCACTTCTGACAAAATGTTTCTTAAGATACTGGTTCACTTTTCATTCTTTATGTTATTCCCAGGATGCTCTTTCAATGGACCTTTCAGTTCTCGTAAAGCCCCATAGGCCAGCATTCTTAGCTTCACAATTTAAATGGAATGTCCTGTCTTAGAAGAGAATTTGCCACGGTAGGCATTATAATGTCACAGGATGCAAACCTAAGACATTCTAATTTAATAAACATTGTTAATCGTGACTTAATCGATGCTAGCGAAACTGCAGCTCGATTAACTCGCCATAAATCGATACTTACTTTATTGAAAAATCTTAATCGTGAGCATGTAAACGCGAATAAGCACACTAGTCCCTTCTAAACAGTGAGTTCATGGTCTTGTCTTTCTACATTATTCACAACAGCTTTATAACTGACATTAAGGTTTGCCAAGGGATTTTAGGCCTTAGCTTCTATGGTTTGGTGAGCGTGCATCGAGGGAATTGATTGTATCGATCACGACGTAACTAACCTTATTTGATTCTACGCTAACCTTGCACCTGCTGCTGTCAGTCGAAACATTCTAATCTATATAAGTTTTTGTCAATATAACTTCTTTTGGACTGTAGTATAATGTAACCACTAAAGTAGAGCAGTCGAAAGCAGTTTTAAAGAATATAAGTGTATTAAACCAATTTCACATATTTTCCTTATATCCTAAACTAGCTGTTTTCATTCATCATTGGGTGGTAGTCAGTCTTCTTCTTCTTGTCGTGTGGTTAGTGACCAACCAGGGGGCCTACCACCAGCTCAAAAGCAGTATTATTTTAATATTACTTCAGTGGGAGAAAGAGATGGAGCTATACGTCCTGTAGAGCTTCATCTCTTTCCCACAGTGAAGTAATATTAAAATAATACTGCTTTATGAGCTTGTGGTAGGCCCCCTGTATCCTAATTGCGTAACTTATTTTCGTAAACAATTATGAAAAATTTCTTTCATTTTGACAGTTCAACAACATTCATCGCGTTATTTACGTTGTTGAGCATCTTTTTTCCAACTTACGAAGCAATGGATTAGCAATCTGTTTCAAATCGAAACAGATTGTGATTGATCGTGTATTATGCAATTTAGGTTCTGATGTCAGAGTTTTAAAGCCACCCATGAGCCTCTGACTTGGCTTCACATTGCCGTCCAGAAATATCTTTTAGGCATGGTTTCCTTCACTGTTACCTACTTATCTAAATGCATTGTTTGCATTATTTGTTTTTAATTTAATTTAATGTTATTTTAATTCTGATTTGATGTTGTTTTAATTTTGTTTTGATTGTAATTAAATTTAATTTTGATTTTAATTGTAATTTTGATTTTAATAATTTTTTTTGGTTTTATTGTAATATTGTTTTCGATTTTAGTTCTACTAACATATTTTTGTAAGTTCTTATACTAACACAATATGGATATTTTTTCCGAAATAAATTATTTGAATTTGAATTGAATTGTAAAACATAGAACTTCTACTTACATAAAAATTATACATAAACTACGACTAAACTATTCTCTTATTAAAATTTTAGGTCATTACCTTTTACTTCTTTAGGTAAAGTAAGACATTGTGTATAGTACGACACAACTTAGATGTAACATCGGCAAAATTCGTAAAACCGAGCACCATCCGAACTGAGTGCGCCTTCAAAATCATCAATCTTTATTACTACTTTAGGTGAAACTGATCTTTACGCCAACGCAATAACTTATAAATTCATATAACCAAATACGTTGGAAAATTGAAATTCATGCTACATCTAAGTTGTGTCGTACTATACCTATGTCTATTTTGAGTTATCCAATGTCAACTAGCTAGGTATCTAATTTGTCGATACCAATGCCATAGGCTTATTAGTCTTGAAAGTAATTAAAATGTTAATTTATTCATCATCTTAGCCTTCAGTTTAACCATGTCACATGTCATTCGATATAATTAAATGTAGGTGAATTTTACTATTTACTCTTGGTCTAACACCAAGACAAAAACTCTTTTACTTTTCTTTATCACCATCAACCACCTCTCCGTCCCCATTTTTGCTATCGACATGCTTAGAAGAAGACCAATATATATTATAATACCTACTTATTCCAATATCACTCGGATGATTTTGATCGTGGATCAAAATCATCCGAGCATTTATCAAAATGTATCTGATAAGGTGCTTCCAATCTCAACAGAAACAGCTTAAGACGCAGATATATGACAGTGACCTTGAGTGGTTAGCTTGCGTGTTCTGTACTGAGCTCACTCAACGCGTCGTACGTCCAGCCAGTAATACGACTCGCCCGTCAAGGAGCGCTGTCCCAAATTAGACGCATTATTAATTTACTATACGTAAAACAAAAGGTATTTTCATAAAACACGTATACTAAAAGATCAATAATTAAATTACCTTTAAAATGGTGAAGGATATAGAAAAATACGCTGGATAGATTTTGCGTCATTCTCAGTTTTTTATCCGCATTAGATATAACTTTACAAATTAATTTCACTATGTAATATAAACATAATCCAAAATATGCTTATATTAAAATATTTAGAAAATGCTCTCATTTAACATATATTTTTTCCAAAACATTAACACTACTCGTTTAGACGTAATCTTTAGTATAAAATCATTAAAAGTCGATTATGGTCGCCTTAATATTTGAATTTCACGGAACGACTGTCATCCGACCTTCACGTCCCATCTTCAATAGGTAACTAGGTTTCCTTACCACATTCGTCATCTTCAATGCTTTAACCGTAACAGTTGATTTCGTACCAAAAAACGGTATCGCCAGTCACGTTCAAGGTCAGAGCATTCACTGACCGAGTTATCGTATTGATAATATAATGGCTGTTGGACAAATACACAATGGTCTGTTATATAAAATTGTAAATTGAAAATGGAAACTTATGGACGTGTCAGCCATGAGCGAATTTGGAAAAAAGTTCCTAGATATTGATAAAAAAGGTGGTTGAGTTTTGTCTTTTTTTTACTACTTACTTAAGTACTTACTAACATATTTTATGAAGATCTAGCTGTGCCCGCGACTTCTTCAGCGTGTAATTTCTTGTTTTGACATACGTATAATCTTAGGATGCTCGGCAATACTGTAGCTTCCCATTTGTGATAGATTTTTCAGAATCGGATCAGGAGTTCCGAAGATTAACCCCTACATACAAACTCACGCATTCAGTAGTGCTATTCTGTAACCATCTCACCGTGTTATCTTAGGTGAAGTGAGCGTGGAGTGAGCTGTCAGTTGCTAAGGATTGACACTATTGGCAGCTCACTTCATCTAAGATATCACGGTGAGATTTTTACAGAATAGCATAACAGGTTACATTACAGGATAAGCATGGTCATAATAAAAAAGTGTGTGTGTGTGTCAGCTCCGACGCACGACTGGAATAAGTCTATGAATATGCAATAGGCAAAGAGGGTAAATAAACGGATCACCTAAAAAAAACGGCCGAAATATCTAGATCGAAATGTGAAATATGTATTTTTTTTTAAATATTTTAATCCGTGTTATTTACGAATAAAACAAGTGTTTACGCTTGTATAAATTTGCATACCCTCCGGCCTTACTTGTATTAAAAGAGTAAACACAAAAAACATTTTAGCAAAAACTTCCATCATCATGTTGGACGAAAATAATTACCTACTATTTTCATACCGAGATGCAGGAAACTCAGTGCCATTATCTTTACCCAACAGTCCCACTAACAGTAAGTTGGTCCCGGCTGTTATGATCTTTGACAGTCGTTACGGGTAGTCAGAAGCTTAAAAGTCTGACAACAAGTCTTGCCAATGGATATCGTGTTACCCAGTAACTGGGTTGTGGAGGTCAGATAGGCAGTCGCTCCATGTAAAATACTGGTATTCAGCTGCATCCGGTTAGACTGGAAGTCGACCCCAATATAGTTACGAAAAGGCTAGGTACAAACAGTAAGTTCAAAACCCCGTAATTTTTCGACATGTCCTTTAATAAAATCTTTATACCTTTACATGATTATGTTCCTTATAATCCGCTACCTGTCTCATCCCTCGGCTCTCTTTGATCTTTTTCTATTCCTCTACTATCTCTATTGTTAGTTTTTTTATAGATCAAATTACGGGTTTGTGAGGTTGCAGCGAACATTCGACACGGCCGCATTCCGGTTGCTAATTTGGTAGTATTAAATGAAACACCCATGTTATTTCTCTATCTCTTTCTTACGCACAGGATAATAGGGATTTTTTTGTAGTGAAAAGAGATGGAGGATCCTATCCTGTGTATCATAATTTAAAATGGATCGTAGCGTGCGTTTGATTGTTATTTTTGTGGGTGATGCAGTCTTGAATGAATAATAGTGATAAAATTACTAAGTATACTGTGTTTAGGAAACTTTTGAGCTTTTTAGTATCGTACTAAAATGTAACATTTATGCTATTTTCAACAGATAACACAAAATGTTATGCTGAATGAGAATTATATACAGAAAAACGCAAAAAAGATTTTAATCTCAAGAGGAGCATTCTTGTGAAGTTATATAGTTTATAGCCGTGTTAAAACACGAAAACATGGCGCAGCAGACCCGGCTTTAGATGTTCGTTTTAGGAGATTCTCGGTACCTTTTGAAAGGTTTTCATTTCCTCTAACTAAAATTATGTTCTCTTAAGAATTTCCTCTTAAGGTAGATGGGTAGGTCAGGTAGGCACCTACCTATAATAGGTACCTATACTCCATTTATAATAGCATCGGAAAAATAACGATAGATTGTGTAATATTGTTGAAATTATTTAAAGTGCAATAATTTGAGTTATTTCTTATTGTAAAATATAATAGATTTACATTGCTTTATATTTATCGTGAAATAACGGAGTTTATAATATCTAATAAGTTTAAATATCGAATAATGAAAGGGTGATACTTAAACGATGTTTTTCTAATGTACTTAATGGAGTATTAGTAAACTAGTACCTAGATTACTATCAGCTCAATTGCTCTAAACAGCAACCTTTAAAGGGTCCCGCAGACAGACGCGACACTACTCTGGTGGAACAATTTCTATGAAAACTTCACGGAATTAGTTCTACCGGTGTCGTGTCGTGCCTGTCTGCGAGATCCTTAATTCTGTTCGGTACCTACCTATTTGTTTGCTGATTTATTAATATTCCTAACTGTGGCTTGGTTTTATTACGTCGCTAACAATGTTGCCATTTGTTATTCTAACAAAGTCTATCGGCAAAATGCATCTGGCACAATTTAGTGCGGAATTCGCTCGAAGTTTTGATTTTGTCCCTTGCCTGTTGACTTAGACTTCCTACATGTATTGTTAAGCTGATCTGTGCCTTATGGTAGCACTTCACTTCGCGTATTTGTCAGAATATTCGCGTTACATCGTAAATACAAAATTAACTTTATAATAGTAACAATAAGGTAGATTTTGTATTACCTAAGTGACGCGAATAAAATTCAAAATTCATTTATTCTAACTAGACTGAGAATCAGCACTTTTCGAACGTCAAAAATTACATAAGACAGTCCCCCAAAAACGCCCACCCTTCACCACTTCCTAGTGCCTTTAGCTGGGAAGAAGTGGCACAACAAACTCCCCAGCAGCACAGCTGGCTGTTCAGTTAGAAAAACTTGTCGAAGTGAAGTGCCAGCATCAAATAAATTCAACTTTAAATAATATTATTGTATCTGCTTCTCTTGGCACTCGATTCATTGTTTTGTGGTTTCAAATTCAATAGTCTAACCCTCTACTACTATTTTGTGTATGATTGACGTTAATAACACTTATTATACCTACTTATACTCCGTTTGAAATAAGATTAGACATTTAACTAAACCTTTTTTACAGTCCGTTCAACCGATTTTGACTTCTATTGCGATGGCGGCATGACAAATGACAGCTGCAGTAAACAGTTGGTTTGGAACCCCTTTTTTTGCTTTTAATGCCATTCTTATGCTTACGGAATAGAAGTCAAAATCGGTTGAACGGACTGTAAAAAGGTTTGTTTAAATGTCTAATCTTATTTCAAACGGAGTATAGTATCCATCAGGAAAATGATACATTGACACTCGTTGATGCAAGTTGTAGACGTTCCACGCAGACTACCTATAATAACCCACAGAGCAGTCGACTTCGAGGATGCCTGAACGATGCTGCACCCATTTATAGTGTTGTGATTGTCACACGCACATCAGCATTGAACTTGTCACACACTATTGGAGACACTACCATCCATCTCATTAACTTTGTACTTTAAAAGTAAGCACCGTGCGACATTGTTTTCCTCAAAGTTGTTGTTAGGTCATCTCTAAAATCGTAATTATTATTATACTCACCAATAGTCATAATTTAATGATTCATAAGTAAAATAGGTAGTTTATCTCAGTTCATTACAGGCGCGGTCGCAACCGAAGATTTTGGGGGGGGGTCACCATGGGTGCCGAAGAATATTTTTGTGCATATAATAATATCTCCAGCTCCACATTACTTATGTTATTCAGGGACGCAGATTTTACATGCGGGGGGTGGGGGGCTGTAGTTGCAGGCAAATTAGTCGCAGTAGCAGCACTTTTTGATACAGGACCCCAGGACCCCCCCCCCTCGGACCGCGCCTGGTTCATTAGTTATCATCGCTTGCGTCACTTTCTTACTTTCGTTATAGTTTTGGGATCTTATCATGTCAAGCCTTCGTGCATTCCACTTTCGTTTATGGCAAGTAACAATAGGAAGGAGAAACAAAGCTTGTCACGATGTCGAACAAAACGTTAAGATAGCAATTGTAGGTACTGATTGTGCAAAAGTACATCAGGCATGTGCCCGGAGACGTCCTACTTGAACAATAGTTTAGCGATTTGCATAACATACAAGACACGCAATTCTGCTCTATATTATACTCGAAACTGCTGCCGTTTTGTGACACGCAATTCGCAAAATGTGAACACACGACAACAATGGCTAAATGTGCTGTTTAACATTTCGTAACGTAATGTTCCTTACAACACAAAGTAAGATAACTTGGAGGACGCGAGCCGAGCTCCGTGACTCGCGACCTTTGCGCACCCACTGACATTTCACCGCCTATTGCCTTCCAAATGTTATTTAATGACTTATCGCACCAATTGTCTCGTGACAAATTGAATTTTCAATAAAAACAATGCCTCAAAACATAACAAGGCTACAGAAATCATTACACTCGATTGAGTTTTCGCAAGACGCTCGCATGCTCCAAACAGTTAAAGCTCTTCAAGAAACAAGGTCACAGTCTGAATAAAACGGCTGAATATAATAGACAATACATCTCATTTTATTTATATTAGGTACTTCTATAACAATACTTTTAACAGTCTTAAAACGAACGACTTAGTGAGATAGCGGTCCACGCCGGTTCTATCTACAATATGTACAACAGAGTATGCGTCAAGCACACGTGAGCGAGGTGAAGGCGCGCGGCGCGCAGTGCAGCACGCTGTGTCGCTGAGCGCACGCGCCGGCCGCGCCCGCGCCGCGCGCCACCGCCTCGAAGAACTGCCGCAAGTCCGACACCGAGCGCGTGGGCGGCGCCTGCAGGTCGTGCAGAGACGCGGCGCGGCGCGGCGTCGTCTCCGGCGAACGCTCGATGCGAGTCAGCTGCTCGCTGCTCCTGGCCAGTCCTCCGCTGGTCCGCGACAATGACTCAAACAAAGCGCGACGTTCCCGCACTGGGACGTATTGTGCAATAGCTTCATGGACATTCGGCGAGCAGGACCTCGCCCGATGCTCTAAAGAGGAAGTCTTCCGCCTGGCCGCCTCCATGGCGTACCGGCCCCGCTCTGCGCCTCCCGCCGTACCCTCCCATCTCTTCAAGTAGCGGCGCCCTTGCTCAGATTCGGATCGCGCGGCGCGGGGCAGTGTATGATGCTGTATCGCGCCCGCGTTCAGTTTGCTACAGCTGTCACATTTGATCACCTCTGCTTTCCGTACTGGCGCATCGACCACGTCTGTGGTCTTCAAGGCGTCGAGGGAGAGGGTTAGGTCTAAGCTGCGATCGGATGATGAGTCGTAGTCGTCGTCTTCGACGACGATGCCCTCATCCGTGGCGGCGGGGGAGTGATCCCTACGCGTAAGCTGCGTCTCCGTGGAGGTCAATAACCTCCGACGAGCTCGCGGGGGCGGTTTAGGGGGACAAGAGGGTGTCTCGTGATGAAGAGTCTCTTTTCTTAATTCCCGACCGGCGGTATCCGCGGCGGGCAGCACATCCAGGAACCGGACTTGTGGCAACGGCGTCTGCCCGAGGATCTCGACGCAGAGCGCACGCACCCATCTCGCGTATTCCGCGGCGTTGCAAGTCTGTAACAATAAACTTAATTGAAACATTCGGCTGCGACGGGTCTGTATTATAAAAGTAAGATTTATGACTTAATCTGTTGAAGAAACGTTACGATTTGCATAATATATTTCATAAGTAGATATCTCCACGTGAATCATAAAAAGTGAGCATGCAGGGTTGGTAGGGTGACAATAATGGAACATCTGATCCCAAGGACTGAACTAGTCACGGTCACATTGCATTCATAGATGTTTTTTTAACCGGGAGATTATACGAGCGGAGTTTTCTTAAAACGTGTTTCCCTAACTTGTCAACACCTTCGCGGTCTAGCCCTTCTTATGGTAAACAGCTACATCAAAAGGTCGCAATGCACAAAGGCCTTTGATTTACGGTTGTTTCGCTTTATTGAGGTCTAAAGTATACGAATCGTGAGAAAGGCGTTATTCGCAAGGGGATAGAACGTCTTGGAAGACGTTGAAACCTCATATGAGGCCTATGAAAAAAATAAATTTACAAAATGAAGTTCGCAAAACAAAGTTTTTGCCAAACAGGGCAGATCGGCTTGGTCTAAGTTTGTCACTGAATTGAACTTCAGAACTGAATTTACATAACAGATCACCGTGTATAAAGAAACATTCAAAAATCTTCCCACTAATCAAATCCAAACAGGCGGATCAAGTCAAAATATAGTATCACTCATCAGTCATGTAACATCGGCCTGTTGATAATTATTTATGTAGCATTGTGTCTTGGACAATGACCGGGCTCCAGTAGCTGACGGCGTACGTGACATGATATAATGTCCATACAGATACAAGTTAATCTTGTGAACACGAATCATTGATTTATTACTTTTTGTTATCGGGAAAGACAGGATTGGATAATTTGTGGCTGGCACTGCAGGGACAATCTATGGATAAAACGTCATGACGTGAGTATTTATATAATTACAATGAACAATTAAATCCCCGTAGTCTTAGAATGAGGAAAAATTACAATAATTGACGCCTTATAACCAGAGCAGAGAGCGGGAAAATACTACGTGCGCTAATTCTGAAGTTGTTAAATGCAATTTATATCTGACGTAACATTAACAACAATTTAAAACTACAAGGTGGACACCACTATCGCTACTAGTTAGGGCTATTTTAATACACTACAATGTCGACCTGCTCATGCTTAAACTAGAACATGCTACAGAACTCTCACCAACATCCCATTTGCAAATGACAACTTTTACACGAGCGTTTCACAAACAACTTCCAAGCCAAAAAAATAATGCCGCCTGTGTTATCTACCACATCTTCAGACTTCACAATTGTCATGGCTATATTATGTGCTCTGGTTAAAGAACATTACCGCTAGCCACGCACGCTAGCATTATACTACAAATACCAGCTAAGTATTCTTTTTCAATCGATCCACTTCCCGGATACAAAATCACTTGCCACGAGGAAATGAAAGCGGTTCTCAGATCATAAGTACTGCTAAAGTCCGCAAATGTAGCAAAAACTGAATATTATAATACAGTATTGTATTGTATTAGCGCTATTCTGATACAGTATTTGCGTGTAAACTGCCATTTTAGAACGGTGAAATACTACACTCGGCTCACGTGTCTTCAAGGATCCCGCCAGTTCTTAGATTTTGCGTTATTACACTTATTATGTTAGATTGACAAATGACACTCGACTATTGCATGAAAATTATGACTCTCAACTATTGCATGAAAATTATGACTCTAACTTAATGGTAAATGATGAATTGGCATTTTCAATAACAGCGCAAATAGGGACGTTTCTGTGAAGGATTTATCGAAAATCATTAATCAAGTTGAAGATTCAATGAATAGGAGCCTAATTGGTAAATAAATTTGCAAGTCTAAGGTTCAACATTTATAAAATCAAACTGGCAGATTTAAAGATATCCTTTGATAGTGAACAAGCCAAAGTAAAACGTGTCATCTTGTAGCAATATAATAGATTTAAAGTGTAGACGTGTAAAATGAAAACTCGTGACTTTTTGCATCAGCGCAGTTTTTCACGTGGCCACTTCACACTTTTTTGTTGTTCTATCGACCTTCTAAAGGAAGTCTATTTTTATCAGTTAACCATATTCGATGTATCCTCTTTTAGCTAGTTCCGGTTGAATTATGAATACTTTGGCAAAAGAAATTGCTACAGTGTTTAGTTGCCTACAATACACTCTATATAGTCTCCGTTAATAGACACGTATTTCCAAAATGATAACTTTGGTTTTTGAAGTGAAAACTTCTTTAGCATCGTTGTGATTTGAAAGTCGATGAAACGAAAAAGCGACAGTAAAAAGAGACAGACACATAAATTCATAAGATTTAACGTGGGAGAAAATGAGATAGAAAGCATTATACAGTGTTTCTTATGTTCGTGCTTCTCTTTGTGCTCTGCTTCTTACCCCCTCCACTCATGTTTACCAAGGCATAGTGAGAGTTTGCTTGGGCCTCAGCGTTGTACGTGTGTTAATACGTGTTTGTGAGCGTAAACAAAAAAAAAAAAAATTTTTGAAGGTTTCACTTCTACCATGTGTGAAATGCACATTTTTTTTTTTTTAATTTAGACTTTTTCGGGAGCTACAGATAGTTCCGTGTATCTATCTATACATGCACACTTGAAATCCACGTGGAGAACACAGGATAAAACTTCATGCACTTAACAATAACACCATTCATAAGAAGCATGGAATTTAAAATAACTCAGAATTGCTTAGAAAACTATCGCTTCAAATAATTACCTGAAACGTGGCGACGGCAGAGTCATCTCTAAGCCGGGACAGCTGGAAGGCATTGGGCAAGGTGGGGGCAGTCCGCAGGTGCAGGTCTCGGAGGGGAAGCCGGGCAGCAGCCCTTCTGGGCAAGGTGCCGTCCCTCCACGCGAGGAGGCAACCGCTACGGACGGCTGCCCGCACCCAAGCCCAGGATTCTGTATCGTCATTGTAATACTGGCGGAGGACGCCTGTTGAAGAAGAGAAAATTGGTTAGATTTTGTTGATAAAGTAAGTCGATTAATGATTAAGTAGATTAACAATTTTTTGAACACACGATAAGACCTAATAGAATTTTATTGTTATTAGGCGTCTATACAATACGCGTGTGTCCTGAAATGGAACGTGTTCAAGGTTTTCAGGTTAACAATCTGTTTGCGAGCAATGAGGAAAATACCGTGAGGAAAGTTTTGGGTATAAATGTAGATGGCTCTAAGACTAGGGAAAGACCATGAAACGACGATAAGGCTGGAAAGGGGTGACTCTGGCTACAGTACTGAGATGACGACATACAGAAGTATGAAAGAATAAGACATTTTGAGCCGACCCCAGACAAATTGGGATAAGGAACGTAACAAGAGAATGATTATGAATCTATTCGCGAGCAAATAATGTGCAGTTTATTGTCCTGAAACGCAGAATATTCATTTAATATGCAGCATAAATTAATAAACCTTTATATGACGGTGTCAACTGAAGTGCAATATGTCATGATTCTACCTATCTAGAAGCATAATATTGAATGAATCATCGATAAGGCTCCCGATCGATTTATTGATGCAACTGCCATTGCAAGGTTAACAAGGATTAAGAATCTAATCGGGCATCAAACAATATAGACAAGTTGTTGAGCCGGGAAATGCAAAGTGGTGGAATTAATACTAGCTGATATAGTAATCCACATTACGTTCATCGATAATTTTCATAGGATACGTTTAATTAATAGCATTTCCTGTTTATATTACAAGGCATTCTACTGACTCATAATAAAAAGCTAAGCTTGCACAATTTTCTAGTTTTCAGCCCAGTATATCTTTGAGACTCACTAACTTCCTAATTTGGCGAGAACAAATTCAATTTCTTTTAGGAATTTTAATGCCGTCTTCATTCAAAAAGGTTCGATCAACACGCAGTTGACTTTGGACAATGTCACTACCTTAAACTTAGCTGCAGTTTGAATCATTATGTACACAAAATCTTCGCGTGATTAGAATGACAAATCAATGCGCACGAAGACGTATAGCGTCATAATTATTCGCCATTATGGAATGGCATGGGCATAATATCTAACTGCCTGCATTTCGCAACGTTGTGATTGTAAATGAATGCGGTATCAATGCTGGGGCGAAAGTGTCATGTTACAAAGTCAAGTTCGAAATGGATATCAGACTATGTTATGGATGGCGTGGTCGCTGCGTTCTTTCTTAATCATGTCTTGAAGAATGGCTTAGACCCGAGTTTGTCTTGGCTACATTAGTGAAGATAATAATTCAATTGCTGACTGTTTGTTTCCTGTTTTGTTTCTCAGTCACACCGCAAGCAATTAATTCATGAGTGTAACGAACCGCCCATATGTTTATGTATATAAAGTTTGTACCTTTTCGAAGAAAAACAGAGCAAACACTTCATTTTGTTTGAGTACCGCGGTTTACTCCTATCAAAATGGGATTCACAAGCCTATTTCCAACATAATTTTCTGAGAAAACAGAATTAATGAATATTTTCATAAATCTGGTTACGTTAACGAGGTCAGACATTATTGTATTGGACACAATGCTATCACAAATTCAGAGCGGCTCTGCAAAAGGGTGCTACTAACCGCAAATTGTGGTAAGGCGTGTAAACGTACCGGAGCGATTATTCATAATTTTAACATTGTTACATACATTACGTTGATGTTGAATGTTATTACTTTAATAATTATCTGTTCTGTTTTTAGTACCTAAGCTATCTATTGAGTGCTTACGTGACAGGTTGTGTGTAGTCAAAAGAGGAAAAGCCTGCAAGTCTGAAGGTGATTGCATTTATTCCGGCCGAAGTCTCTTAGTGAAAACTTCCGATACCTATTTGAGTCTCAGTGCCTATTCAATAAAAACTTTTTTCCAAAAAATACAACCGACTTTCAAACTACAAAGTGAAAAATAACTTTAATTTCGGAAGTCGGTGTATTTGGATCAGTATTTTAGTTTTTTGACATCGACTTCCGAAATTCACACCACACATTTTGGCAGCCGATCAAAATCCCATTTCACAGAGAGCTTATCACTAACGGCGACATACAAGCTCCTAATAGGAAAATTCAATTTATTCCATATGACCCGGAGTGACGTCGGTCAGGCGTACGGGAGGCATGATTGGATTCCTTTATCCCTTTGAACTCAAAATCTCATGACCCGCAGAATGTTCATCACTAAATTGAAGACAGCCACCGATACATGATTCTCTATTAATTTGAAATAATGGGTTTTTGTAGTTCTGAGCTGTCAAACAATACGTTATTTGGAAATCTTTTTGGGCTATAAATATTGTATCTTCATGGCAGATTAGTAGAGTAATTATAAAATAATCGATTAAGTACCAATGTATCGTGTTTAATTGACCGAAAGTTTGGGAACCGACTGACTTTCTTTCGGTTCTTCACATTTAATCATTCTACTGATGGGTCTTCTATTGTATTCATAAATTGTGTTAATGGGCATTGAGAGAGATCAATTCTTTGAAGTTAAATGGTCAAGCAGAAGCGGGTGGTCCTTTAATCTGAGGTAAGTCAAGCATCTTTTCCCGAGGGAATCGTGTCGATGACCCATAATGGTTGAGAAGTATCATCCAATTTAGATACTTGGAGGAATTTAATATGCCCTTGACATGTGAGTAGGTACTGACCGGCTTCTGGCTTAAGCCTCATCAATAACCACTGGTAACTGGCTACGCTACAATGGGATTAGGTTCTTGACAAATATTTGCATGGTCGCGAAAATGTGGCCAGTACATTAATTTAGTACAAAATCTCCTTAATTTCCTGTATTCGAGCTACCAAGATAAGACGAATATTTGCTAAAGATCTATAAGTAATCAATACAAAACCCTTTTTCATTCAAATTCCAAATTCAAATCATTTTTTTTATAGTCTTGGACATAGCAGTAGACGTGTTGGCAAAAAAAAATCTTGCATTTTGCCGGCCGGTTGGCGCCGAGCAGACGATGGACAATTTGGAATCGTATGGAAATCCTTCCAAATATTTTGTCCTACGTGCGCCACACGTACGATTGTGTGCGGTTGTACGTGAGTGCGATTTCCATACGATTCCAAATTTGTCCGCAGACAAATTGTCTATCGTCTGCTCACCGCTTTTAGATTGTCACAAAACAGCAATTTTTCCATTGACGTATTTACCCACTTATATTATGTGCGAGATAAAGATCGATTGCATTTATCGTTGTGCTAATAAACTCAAAAATACTGTAGGTATAGGTAAACTGATTATAAGTAATCCGTAGCAGTAGGTACCTATTTAGATTATTTTATAGACCTGTCCCAACTTTAAATATTTGTTTGGATATCAATTTAGTTCGATACTTTCAGCTTTCGGACGAAGAATTTGTTTTAAAACTTTAAGATTGCATCTGAGAAAAATATGCTTCTGAAGGAAAAGTTTTCTTATTCGATAGCAAATCTGTTTTTACCCGACTACGGCGAAGCAAAAAGAGGATTATGATTTTACCTATATGGAAACCAAATCCTTTTTAACCGACTTCAAAAAAAAGGAGGAGGTTCTCAATTCGTCGGGATATTTTTTTTTTTATGTTTGTTCCCGGATTACTCGAAGACGGCTGGACCGATTTGAAAAATTCTTTTTTTGTTTGAAAGGGTATACTTTCAAGTTGGTCCCATTGTCATTTGGTCACGATCTGATGATGGAATCTTGGAGAAATCGAAGGAACTCTTCAAATATTAAAGGCACATCTATAGCGATTTGGGTATTTTTGATGAGCAGATGAGATAAGGCTATTGTAACTTAGATAAATTACAAACCAACCCACTAAAAAGTGAAAAAAAAAACTTTTTTACAAAAAACACAACCGACTTCCAAACTACAAAGTGAAAAATAACTTTAATTTCGGAAGTCGGTGTCAAAAAACTAAAATACTGATCTGATCCAAAGACACCGACTTCCGAAATTAAAGTTATTTTTCACTTTGTAGTTTGGAAGTCGGTTGTGTTTTTTGTAAAAAAGTTTTTTTAAATTAAGAAATGCTGACTGTATAAGGGTAACCACGGTTTTTTATACGAGTCTACGAAAAGTCATCAAGCAACAATGTTTTTACTTCTACCTTAGTACTACCGATTGTGATTCGCCGCCGTCGTTAAAAACAGCTGATTTTATCTCCTTTACGAACAGCTGATGTGCCTTCCTATTGTTGTTTTTTACGCTAAAACTTCACGGTTCTGCCGAAGACTTTGATTTTAAAATATGGCCACATTTCCAGGTAGATTTGGGGTCATGGGAACCTTATCAGACAATACACATGGCTAGGAAGGCTATAAAATTTTAGATTTTTTTGACATATTTTCAATACTACACCTTGACGAAAAATTTTATGTAATGCTATTTGTTTTTTTATTTTTTATTTGAGTGCTAATTTTAATTTTAATCTTATTATTATTGAATTTTTTTATATTATTTTATTTCAATTCTGTTTTAATTTTATTTGTAAATGTATTTATTTGTATGCCTATTCTAATATGAGTTTATGTTACTCAAATTAAATGATTTAAATTTGAATTTAACCCAAAGTAGATTCTTTTATTGTATTGTATATTGCAGTTTTATGATAAATAAAGTATGTACCTATTTATAAGAGAGTTCATTCAACAAGGCAAGAATTCTATTATCCTAGGTAGGTACCTACCTATACCAATTATGTAACAACATTTTGTTTACAAACATGTTCTACTAGTTTTCTTACATTTAAATAAATTCTTGTGAAGGTAGACCTTCATAGTTAGTGGGTAGGTTTAAACCAGTAATAACCTATACCGTGAGTCAGAACTATCGATCTGCTAGTCTGTCGTCTAGGCCAGACTGCAGACTATGGCTGTTGACTTTACCATGTTTGCATAGACAGACGACAATTCTATTTTTTTGAAAAGTATTTTAAACTTAGGTAATACCTAACATGGGTGTCGGTAGGTACCTGTAGAGATACGAAAGGCAGGGATAGCTACTGATATTGGTTTGCACTCGATGAAGTAGGTCATAATATGAATCCTACAATGAAAACTAGTTTGATAAAAAATTATGTGGGTATTTTATTAATTAGGTATGTAAATAGGTAGGTACAGCTAAGGTAAGTTTGCCAACTGATATTACCACAGAATCGATAATAGTACCTACTGATGGCTATACCCACAAACGTTTCTGCCAAGTGCACACCTGCGAATTGCGTTTTATGTTAGACCTTGTTAGGACATCGCTAGCAATGACATTAGCGTCTTTAGTAATAAACGTTATTGTAAGTAAATATCAAGTTATATTACAACTTATTATTTACCCTGTGATTTATAAGACATTGTTATGTGCACACACTTTGTAGTTTATTTGCTCACCAACCTACCTACATATTTAAGTCTCATATTTACAGAATGTAATTTGCTACCTCTTTGCGACACGCAGTACGACGTACCTACATTGGCATTTTATCTAAGTTATTCTAAGGATGTACAAGTGGCAGGTATTATTGTTACTCTGCAAGCTATGTGCAAGTGTGTAACATGTGCCCTACAGCTGACAGCGTTTGAAGGAATTGTACTTAATTTACACTGTTGCTTAGCTGCCATTAGTTTCTAGTTGCCAGATGTCTGCGACAAAAAACTGAATTCAAACTAGGCGGGAGCCTGTTGTTTATCCGATATTATTACTTTATACCTATTTTATCAAATAACAGTTTAGATAGGCGTGCAAGCGTTTATGAATAATAAATAATGAATGGATTTCACAATCGAGTTGGTTGTGAATGAGAATATTGCAAAAAAAATATTCCGTAGATCAAAAACTAGTTACACTAGTCCACGTTTACTAACCTGATATCCTAAAATCAGGATCTAGAGGCGTAGGAATAGGTCCAGGAGTTAATTCTGGTCGAAGTTTTCTTAGACCGGCCACCACCCGTGGTGCCGGCGATTGTTCTCCTACAAGCATCGCCTTATCACAACATTGCACATGAAAACACTTTCCACTACACTTAAACAATTCATCACAAAAAATCACTGTGTACAATCCAGTATTTCGAGTTTTTTCACAAATTATTTATTTACAATTTCTTTACGTCACATCAAAACAATAACTGTCAAATCGTATTTTAAAATTCGAAGTTCGTTACAAAATGCACGTAGCACATTTTGTTATTCGATCCGTGCGACTTCTCGTGTTGTCACTTTGCTACCGACTGACCGGCCGGCCGGCGTATCAATGAATGAATGGAGTTGATTTGCTTGCTTGCCGCGCGCCCCACTTTACGGCACTATCTACTACTACGCTACGAGGCGGAGACGATGACGAAGGCGCGGCGAAAACAGCTTCTGCCATCTAGCGGTGAGTAGAATGTTCAACAGTTTTCTCCTATTCATTTCATTTTCAAAGAATTTGTTTGATTTTAAGATAGTAAAGTTATTCCGATTTAGAAATAATGAATATTACATTTAATTACTATATGTAGTTGTCAACGCAAAAACTAAAAATAAATTGTTGCCAGAAAGAAAAGTTAGAAGGAAAAGTTAGAAGTAAATGTCTAATTACCAAATGCAATTTTATTTTACTAAACCTAAAATTTTAACTTATTGAACATAAAATAAATGTTCAATAAGTTAAAATTTGTGAAAACAATTTGGAGTACGATTAAACATAGCGCCATCTATTAGGCAATAGAAATTTAGCAAAAAGTATTGCAAACAACTGCTGCCATCTATGACTTAAATGTTAGTTTAAAAATTAGATTGATAGATGGCGGTAAATTAATTGTGGATTTGCTGCCATCTAGTGAAACTCAAAAGAACTACAGTTAACGCAATAACGTAGTTATTATTCAAACTAAAAGATGGCGTTATAAATAAGACTTACGAATCTTTCGGAAAATGCTTACAGAAGGAATAATTTTTTCATAAATATTTTCATAGAGGGCTCTGGGTGTATCATTGAATGAAATCAGTATGTAGTACATAATTTGAATTAGTGTGTTTTGATCCTGACCTCCAAATTAACTAGCGCCCTTTCGATAATTATCCTCATCTACTTACTACTTAGTAAGTAGATGAGGATAATTAACCATTTCACTTATATTTCAGTTGATTGTTGTCCGGTTCGTGTAGTTATCGGAATCAGCTTGTTTCAAAGTGAAATGGTTTTTGTATTTTTATCATAGATTGATCATTAGGCCCTTTGGACACACATGTTTTGCTTGCCGTGAAAAACTACGGTTTATTCGCCGTGTGTAGGCACGGTCTTCAGTGTTGTATGGAACACTATGGGAGCCTGTTGACAGACACGTTTTTTCTACGGTGCGGTTTTTACGTCGTATCGTAAAGAAACCGTGCCGTGTACAAAGGGCCTTATGCTTTTTAAAAGATTTCGTTCTCGGGATATTCTCATTTATCACCCCAAGTGCATTGGTTTTTTTTTATAGGAAATGGGGATTTCAAACACGAAATTTGATACATACATTGTTTATTATTGTAAAGTTCATCAATTGTTAATGTACCTGGAAGACTGCGCATTTCCACATAAGTACTTACAATTTTATAGGAAGACATCGAGATCAAATAAATGGCACATAAATAACGTTCAGTACAAATAAACAATTTTAAAGCAAACATAAGGCACTTAGGGACTAAACACTACTGACTAAACATACATAAATTAAAACAAATTAAAGCTTTTTAATGGAAGAAGAGACTATTCATATCACAATAGGCGAGTGATTGGGGACACATCACCAAGGACGCCATTTGCTGTCCTCATCCGCCGGTGGTCCCACGCCTTGACGTTCTTTTTTTTCATCGTAAGAAGCCTCGAGTTGGCGACGGGCCGCCTCCTGCTTTTTGTACTCCTGGTACTCAATCAATTTCCTTTTCTTTTTTGGCGGTAAGTTGTTGTAATCCATTGGCAATTCGCAGTGTTCCGGAAGACTGGGTGTCACCTCAACTTTGCTCTGGGGAGTCGCGTCTAATTGATTAGCTCCGGAGCATGTGACTGATTTTTTCGGCGACTGCGCAGCCTCGCTCGCCTTCGCTGGTGATCTAACCTTCCGGAGATCAAGAGTGTCGCTGTTCGTGTTCGGTGGTGAGTATTGGTACGTGTATTCGCCTCTGTACGGTTCGTCTCTCTGTAAATATTTTGGTTCGGGTGCCGGCTCCGCGCTCATGTTCACGTCAACATTGTCGTTGCTACGCTTATCCATTATGTGTTGCCTTATTTTTTGTAGAATAACATCTTTTGCCTCGGCCGGAACTCTTTTGAAATAAGCTCCATTTCTCTGAACGTTCATTTGTTCTGGCGGACTGTGATGGTTGATATTGTCGACCGTCGTGAGCAGCCCGGTGGGAGGTACTTTATGGGTGACCCTCGCAGCGGGTCGGTTGTACGCCCATTGTTTCGGGCCGTCGCCTGAGTACACTGAATCTTCCGCATCTGAAGAAGATCTGTCTTGATCGCTGTAGTAATGTTGCCTATCGGAGATGACGGAAGCTGGCGAGGTCGGTGGTGAGAAGCTAGGTCGTTCCGGTACTTGAATTGTAAGAGGTTGAGCGGTGACCAGTCTTGATAGGTGGCTGATTAGATTTTGGCTGACGTTCGCGTCTAAATCTGGTACAGACATGATAAATCTGCATGCCTCAGCCGCACATTGTCCAAAACCCGCTTGAAACTTCTTGGCTTCCAAAACCGGGTCTCTAGGGCTGTGTAACTTCGTGAGATGGTTAACGGTTAACTCAAGGATGTCTGCCTTCTCCAACTTGCTCAGGTTGTCGTCATCGATCTGTGACAAAAAGGAACAAGTGAGTAGACGTATATAACGCAGGCGCACGCGCAGGTGCGCGCCGCCCGTTCTCACGGTACGAAACGTCACATTAATATAACTGTACATATATGTGAATAAGCAACTCCTGTTTCTTAATGGAACTTGTACTTTTATATTCCTGTTTGGTGTTGGTATGGCTCTTGATAAGTACCCAGTAATAAACAGAAGGACGACCGGTTTGTGATAAAAATAAATGGTGGGTGAATGGATGATGGATCGCATTTTGATGAACAGTAAAAAGAAGGATAGGTTATTTTTATGCAAATATAATATGGATAATGGAATAAGCTAAAAATAGAGTTTTATATCTATTATGTACGTGCTGTTATCTTTTATCTTTGATAGCACTCTACCTTATTTAGAACACTTGAGCTAAATATAGAGACACTCAAAATAATCGGATGACTTGTCATTATTGAAAAACGTGTCTATTACTCATTTCCTTCCACTTTTAACATACATTTTATAAGTCACTGAACTAATCCATGCCTAGTCAAAGAAATATTTTCAAATCTTTCAGTATTCAGTCATTTGTCATCCGGAAAGGAGAAGATAAGAAAAACAAAAAATATAAAATAAAAACATACCTCCAAAGCTCCGACCATAAGATCTTTAAGTTCATCCAAACAGCGGTTGATGCGCGCGCGCCGTTTTCGTTCCAAAAGTGGTTTTGTGATCTTCTTGTATTTTGCCGTCTTCGACAGCGGGGCCGGGTCCGAAGACATTTTCGTATCTGATAAATAATGCATTAAATTAATCACTTTGAATTTATTAATCACAAATATTTGGGAATAATTAATTTTAATTCGCCTTAGCACAGTTAATAGTTGAATTAATATTCAAGTTCCTATGCTTCATTTCATAAAACTAATTAAAAATATATATATGTTAGTTGATTTAAGGATAAATTACACAAAAAATATACAAACACGGAAAAAATATTAAAATCACATGGTGTAACTACCATGAGGCAAAAGACACAAGTCAGTGATATATTCGACCAATCCTTAGCTACATTGATACATTACACAACGAACTAAAACATAAAAATATAAACTTCAATACTTACATGAAAAAAAAAGGATCTCCAAGTCAACACTTAACACACTAACTTAATCGTCGGCTCACAGTCGGGCCCGCTTGCAAGCACAGGACGCGCGTCTCCACCCGCGCCTCGGCTTCAACTGCCTGAAAAAAGCCTTCTTCCCGCCCCCGCGCCCCGCGGCCCTTCCCCGCCCTCCGCCCTGTCCCATTCATACTGCGCAGGAGCACGTGTGGCCCAACGATCGAGTTTCAAGCATGCGTAACATACTTTCCCAGAGAATTCCTGAGAACACTTTAGTTTTTTGTACGAAATATTTTAATAACTGGCAGTCGAGTTAAACAGCGTTTTAAGTTCATAATGGTATTTCATATGGGCTCTGTAAATCAAAGGGCACGTGGCATCCATTTTTTTTTTCACGGTAACGTTACTAAGAATGCCGTGTTGGACAAGATTTTGTGTGCTCAGGTAAACTGTACAGGAATGTTAATCTTGATTCGTGCCATGTTCATTGCAGGACATGAATTTGAATGTACAAATACATTAATCACTACAGATCTTGTTTAACAAATTATAGTTGATATTACGCCTGTTAATTGAATTAATATTAAGTAATCCTTGATACCACCATAAATAAGTGGTTCTAAGTTATGTCGTGCCACCCAAGACCACTTTTCCTGTTAGCGGTACATATTCACAGTTTCAAACTACGCTCTATTGTCTATAGAAAACATAATGTAAACATCACAATAACTTTTATTACCTCTAATGTACCTTTAAAATCATACTGTAATTAGTACTACACTGTTAACAGTTTTTATCTTTAATTTTAGATATTCAATCTTCCCGACATTCGAATTTTGTCGGCGTTTTCTTCAAAAGAATATGACGTAGACAAAAGGCGGTGTTTAAAAAGCTTCTGGGTAATAAATGGCACGGCCCAATCCTGGTACAAGTTAAATGGAACTTTGCGGCACGGATTCGTGCGGTATTTCTTTTTTCGGCCTTCGTCGCCGACTCGCGGTCCAGGTAGAGGCGCGAGCCAAAGCATTCCGTGATTGGTTTTATCTTTTGTCATTCTTAACGTCGTTAAGATTGCCGTTTAAAAACTATATAATTATAGGTTATTCGGGGTTTTAAGTCCCTTTTGAATTTTTAATGTTTGCGTTAAAAAGTGGGGTTGCCTTCGACTGTTTTTTTGTTTTGTTAGGTTCGTTTTATGGAGGTAAAGCGGCTCAATGGATGATAATTGCCGTCAATTACTATAACGAAGAAAATATGTTTTTGTTTTTGTGCTAAAAATGCGCAACCATCTGTTTGGTTTTGGTAATATTCAATGGTAAGGTAAACAAGGCTCTATTTACAAATACCTACTTATCTGCAGGTACTGCAATTAATTTAATTGACGGGTATGTCCCCACGTCCCTAATAAGATTACCAGATCATGATTTTTAATACTTAGATAAAATCCGTTTATTTTCCCCTTCTTAAAAAAAAAAACAATATTGTTCAAATTCAAAGTTCACATCGCTAGAACCTTTAAAATCAAAAACTTTATTTTATGAACATTAATTTGATTAACATTAAGAAATTAAGTAATACGATACCCTTTGGTAATGGTAAGACTGGTTGTCAGACTTTTGGGTTTCTGACGAGTGTAAAGACTGTCAAAGATCCACAAATGACAGCCAGGACCAACGACTTAACGTGCTTTCCGAGGTACGGAGGAGTCTCGGTATGTAGAGATCGTCACCCATACACGGACTAACTCCGGCAAGCGTAGTTTAACCTGATGGATCGACCCGTGCGGCAGTTATTACTTAGCCACGAGCTCCTCCGATTCTACCTATCTAAGACCACAGATAATATAATACTAACAACTAAGACCAAAGAGTGCCAAAGACATGCTAGGTCAACCCCAAATGTGTTGTGTTGTGTGCCTTTTAGTCTGTGCTAAATAAATGTATTTTCTTTCTTTCTTTTTTTTTCTTTCTCTTTCTTACTTCCTTTCTTCTTTCAAATAAATTGAGATAAGGGCAGCTACACTTACCCGAGTAATTCTTGAGGCGACTCCTCATTTCCTTCCTTTTTCGTGTGGTTAGTGACTGACCTGGTGTTAGAGTTTTAAAGCCGCCCATGGGCCTTTGACTTGACTTCGTATACGTAATGTTTTCATTCACCGTTTTTGAAGCAAGTGGTATTTATACAATACGCACATGAATCTGAAAAGTCAGAGGTGCGTGCCTTGGGTTCGAACTAAAGATCGACTTGGCAGTCCGACGGTCACAACACTAGGCCACTGCTCATAAAATCACTCCCATTCCTCCACGTTCTGCGACTCCTCATTAAACACAATAAGAGGTAAAATATTTATAAACATAACATCGTACTAGGATGTTTTATTTAATAATGCTTTTCATTATAATTTGTATTGAGTACCTAACTAAGCTGTCGTGCAAGCATGCATTTACAAAACTTTCTAGAAATAACGATTCCTTTTAAGAATTAACTTTTTAATTATGTAGGTACAGGTACATAAGGTACAGAAACAGACCTACATTTGAATGGTACCTACTATTATTCATTCATTTAATAAAATTTATAGTCTCGATTTTTTTATTTAGGTATATACTTAACTAGATGGCGCTGTGTGTGTTCTATCTCACTAGCTCTGAGAAGAAACTCGGAGGTTAGTTACTGACATCGCGAGACATCTATCTATACTTGCATACAAATATATAAAATTAAAATGTCTGTTTGTTATTTTACAATAACAGCTTTTTACTAAATGAATAATGAAACTACCTATATAGGTACTGTACCTACTTGTAACAAAAAAACCGTATTTATTTAAAAAAAAATATCTGTCTGTCTGTTTGTTCCGGCTAATCTCCGAAACGGCTGGACCGTTTTAGCTGATGTTATAAGTAGTAACTTTGGCTACGTTTATTTTAGAAAAATAATTAAAGAGAGAGAAGAGCTGTGGTAGCAGCTAGTCGTGAATATGATGAAATTATACAATTCAGGGTACGATCTATAATGACAACTTATCATCACGCCTGTATTGCACGAAGAGTTAGGCAGAGGAGTACCTAGTGAACTGAACACCCACATTTCGTCAGTTATGTTTAAGTCCCATGTAATAGAGGGCGAGCCTATTGCCATCAACCGGGCACAAATCCAGACTCCGAGCTGCTATTCAGAAATGAAAAAAATAACCTTTTGAAGAGCCATAGATTGGTTGAGTCAACCTATCCCAACACCTTCACCGGCACATACGTTTCAATTGTTTATAAAACCGATCTAATAACCGTCACTCACTTTCCAAAACAATGGTAGCATATAAAGCCGAAAAATTAAACTTTCCCATCGCTTTGTGACGGAGTTTACACTTGTAAACTGCATACCACACCTATTAAAGATATGATGTCATTCTTATCGATACTTCCCGGGAGTGTTGCTGTTAGTCTAAGGCGGGGATGGTGCACCTATGAGTTTTCACAGGGATTTAAGGGGACGATAGCTGACTTTTAAAGATTTTATACTGAAGATGACGTCTGAACGAGTAGTGTTATTGATTTGGAAAAAATATATGTTAAATTAGAGCATTTTTTTAATACGTTAATATAGGCATGTTTTTGATTATGTTTATATTACATAGTGAAATTAATTTGTAAAGTTATGTCCAACGCGGATTAAAAACTGAGAATGACGCAAAATCCATCAAGCGTATTTTTCTGAAAACTTCACCATATTAAAGATAATTAAATTACTAATCTTTTAGTATACGTGTTTTATTAAAATACTTTTTGTTTTACGTGTAATAAATTAATAATGCGTCTAATTTGGGACAGCGCTCCTTGATGGGCGAGTCCTATTACTGGCTGGACGTACGACGCCTTGCGTGAGCTCAGTACAGAACACGCAAGCTAACCATTCAAAGTCACTGTCATATATCTGCGTCTTAATTTTGGGCATGGTAAAAGTAAAAGTTACATAATAATTGTTTTCGTCACTTTTCTTCTTCAAATTTATCGTGGATTTGATCTTATTTGTGTTATCAGTGTTCTGATTAAGAATCATCCGATTTTATTATGCCTTATTTTTGCGATATCAGTAACTTATCAACCATCATGGCCAAAGTGATTTTCTTTTTACTTTGAGATGACACGCAAATGTAAAAACATTTTTACATAAAAAATCGTAAAAATGTTTTTAATTTTTCACTTTTTAGTTGTGTACCTGCCCCACACCAATTTTATAACAGCATCAACATACATCAAATAGATTAAATACGTATTATAGTTAACTCAAAAACTACCCAAACAAAGTTAATTAAATTTACAATATATCACCGTGCGAAATCTGAAAATGAATAAAGAAATTTCAAAATTGATCCACAGCTGATGAAAATATCGATGAACATACATTTAAAAAAAATATAGACGAAATTAGAACCTCCTCCTTTTTTTAATCGGTTAAAATAGTTCAGCATCCCGCTCGTCTAGATGACTCCTGAGAAATGCTTTCTCAGATGTGCTGAAGACTAAACAAATGACACATGCTTGTGCCTATACTTAGTATTCCTGTGCTCTTGTGTGGTCTTTTATTGAGGTAGGTCCTACAGTAACTCTACATTAGGTACCTATCCAAATCAGCAATATTTGTATGTATATACAACGTGTAATGTTAAATGCGCAAAACCTCAGACACCCCAACTGATTTTTAATTCAATTCACCTATTTCAAAGAGAAAAAAAATCATTGATGAAATTGTAAAGGTTTTATGTGCTGTTTTAGTTCGTAAAATTCGTATTTGCATTGAAATAAAAGCTATTATTATTCCGCGTATGAGAAAATTTAAATTGGTCGACAACTATTTGTGTTTGTTTACCTACTTTGGCAGGTTTGCGCATGTGATGGTTTGACCTATTAATAAATAGACACGGCAACGTTTTTAATGAAGATTTTATTGGTTTTGCGCATTTAACGTTACACGTTGTATATATATTTGTAATCACGTTCTCGAAAACGGCTGAAACGGTGAACGGTGAAAGTTGCAATATATATAGACGTTTACGGGGACCAAAAATCGATCTAGCTAGGTTTCATATCTGGGAAAATTCGTTTTTTCCATATTATCATCCGAACAGAGCTCGGTTGCTTAAAGTTTAGAGCAAGATAATGAATAATGACATGAGAATAATGACATGGAAGCATGGAATTAGTAAGTACCTGCTATTATGGCAGCATGGAATTAGTATGTAGGTTACATGGGATTAGTATGAACTTATACTATTAAATGGGCATTCTCTATTTTCACCAGAGCAGAGCTCGGTCGCCCAGGTACTATTATATTATGTGACGTAACTATTTTGCCATAGACTGCAATGTTGGTCTAGTCGTCTTAAGCGTGAATGCTGACCAACATCAAGTTAAATCATTAAAGCATTCATGGGTGTTTCCATTAGGATTTTTTAAGTAGCAGCCTAGAGTCAGAATTTTTGGTTTATGATAATAGGATCGTCCCATATATTACATGTTATTACATTTACAGGACTATGGCCGGCTACATACATACGGAAGTCCTTATCGAAATATCGATTTGGAATTTCGAAGGCAAAATCTATACAAAATCAAGGATCTATCAAACACGGAGAACTAGTGTAGTTCTCCGTTTGAAATTTTCTCCGATTCGAAATTCCGAAACAGAATTCCGTCTGTATGTGGCCGGCCTTTTGTATGGATTTGCTGCCTTCAAAATTCCGAATCGACATTTGGAAACAGAATTCCGTATGTATGTGCCTGGCATTAACTGGCGAAATGTGAGTACGCTCTGTACTTTATTTTTACAATAGATTCATGATTTTAAATAAAAATCAAATGAAAATGAATGATAACTTAGATTAAACGATTACGTGAACGGTAATAAGTTGTTTGGCACTCTATCTTCGATGATAACGTGTTCGTTAGCTTGAGTTTTTATAATCCAGTCTGCATAAGTCAGAATCGTTGTTAGTATGCATTATAGGTACAAGCTTTTGCTCGCGACTTCTCCTACGTGAAGATTGGAAATTATCCTACGAGAATGTACTGCCGGGATAAAAAGTATCCTAAGTATTAATCCAAGTTATAAACTATCGGTGTGCCAAATTTTGTCCAATTTTGTTCAGCAGTTTTTGCGTGAAAGAGTAACAAACATCCATCCATCCATCCGTCATAACAAATTTTCACCTTTATAATATTTCTAGCAGCGTCCGGTTTCACCCGCATAAGTCTCGATCCCGTGGGCATATCGGGATAAAAAGTATTCTAAGTGTTAACCCAGGTTATAAACTATATGTGTGCCAAATTTTGTCCAAATCCGTTCAGTAGTTTTTGCGTGAAAGAAGTTAACAACTTTCAGCGTTTTTTTAAGAGAAAAAATGCAGTCATTTTTTCTTTCCAAAACCTGACTGCTAAGTCTTCACGACCGTGTACCGTGATTTCGTCGCAAACATTTTCATATACAATCTCTATAGCTAGCTACAAGGCGGCACGTACTGTGGTCGCAATAACACAGTCTATTAACAATTTTAACGGCTTCAAACCACGGTTTTCTGCGGTTGACGGGATATATCCATTAATTGTTGTATTTATACCTTCACATAGGACGTCCATCAAAGAAACATGTTTTATGTAATCGAATTGCATCGAGTTGACATTATTTTTCGATGCAAATTAATGTTTATTGTAAGACTTTCAATCAAAGAGGATCATTAGTTTATTATCATCTAAAGAAGACCCGTGATATAGTGCTCCTAAAATCTATTTTCTATGACTCTATGACCCCTAAAGTAACTAAGTTATTTTTAAAAAAATACAACGCTCAGACCGTATCAAACATTGGCTTACCTTGGGCCAGCATGTAGACAGTATCAACCATTATGTTCTTTTAGAATTGATTATAGAATTATGCACCGTTGTGGCCTTTGACCCATCAATGCCAGTTTTATGTTCCGTCTAGAGATTAGTAGGTACTGACCTGGTGGGGTATAAAATTATATTTATGTCAGGTATAAAATGTGTGAGAACTGTTTGGATTGTGAATTCTCGATGTGTAAAGTCATCAAGACTATTTACAGCCAAGTTTTATCATCTATTATTTTTAGATATCCATTAAAAAAATCCGCACATGTGTTATGGTAGTTCTCCGACTCCCATTACCAGAAGGCTAAAAGACAGCCGCACTTTTAAAGTATCTAACCCTGCTACTACTACTTAGAGATAAGGCGGGAGGAGACAGGCGCGACGCGACAGTGCGACGCGACTTTAAAAAACTTCATGGAAATTGTTCTACCAGAATCGCGTTGCACTTTCGTGTCGCGTTGCGCCTGTCTCCGGGAGCCTATATACATACACAGAACACGATATCTAATCAAATTCAATTCAAATTCAAATTCTTTTATTTAGCTTACACAAAGTTCTTAAATAACAACCTAAATAGCATGGTATGAAATTCTCATAGTGACCATTTGTTGCTGGTCTTGGCATTTTCAGGCCATATCTGTATATGGCCTGTAAATGCCTGAATTAGAAGCCTATCTGTTTGATCCGGCGCAGACATTGACATCATAATATACACCTACTGCAGCAGGGTTAATATAAGGGTTACCTGGTACGCTAGGTAGTTTATGACTTTGATCTTCTCCTTCTACGTGTCTATGGTTCAACTACTTCTAAACTTTAAAGGCGAAAACCTTTGCCACTTCTTCGGCGTTGTCTATTGTAACGCAGAGGTCGTTGTGATAATTTAGCTTTAAATCAAATGGTATCGAATAGAATAAGTAATAATCAATAGTGCAATCTCTCTTTTTTCTGGTTTTATATATAACTTACCGCATTTGTGTAAGAGTGCATAATCCTTCCCTAATAAATGTAACTGCTTCCAAAGGGGTGGAGACCTGTACCCTAATTGCGTAATACATGATCAATCACAATCTGTTTCGATTTGAAACAGATTGCTAATCCATTGCTTCATAAGTTGGAAAAAACTGCTCAACAACGTAAATAACGCAATGAATGTTGTTGAACTGTCAAAATGAAACAAATTTTTCATAATCGTTTCCGAAAATAAGTTATGCAATTAGGGTACTGGTGTCCAGAAATACAGGCCTTGCGTCTACCTTAGGCACCAGTCTCCGGTATACTAAATTAAAACTATTATTTATTTATTTATTAAATGTTTTTTTGACTTAACAGGTCAACCCAATGCATCTACAAACAAGTTATATTTTCGTAATAGGTATACGCGTACAGTTACAATTTATGCTTAACATATTATATATTATTATATAATATGTTAAGCAGTTATGAGGGGCTTGTGGCTAAGTAACAACAGCTGCACGGGTCGATCGATCAGGTTAAGTTACGCTTGCCGCGGTTGGTCTGTGGATGGGTGACCATCTTTACATACCAAGACCCCTCCGTGCCTCGGAAAGCATGTTAAGCCGTTGGTCCCGGCTGTCATTTGTAGATCTTTGACAGTCGTTACGGGTAGTTAGAAGCCCAAAAAAGTCTGACAACCAGTCTTACCAAGGGGTATCGTGTTACCTAGTTACTAGGTTGTGGAGGTCAGATAGGCAGTCGCTCCATGTAAAATACTGATATTCAGCTGCATCCAGTTAGACTGGAAGCCGACCCCAACATGGTTGGGAAAAGGCTAGGCAGATGATGATATTATATATTATTATTTTTTATTATATATTATGTATTTTCCTATGATTATTTGAAAATGTACTTTATTTGTGGTGAAAAATAAATCTTATCTTATCTATACTTATAGCACTTTTCTAAACCAGACCAAACCGACTCAATCCAGAAAGAATAAATTGATAGAGTATAAGATACACGTGTAAGAACATGTTATATCAGACAAAAACCAGAAAGATACCAGATATTAATCCTAGGTATCATTTCGGATAGGTACCTAAAATCTCGTATCTAAATCCTGTAGATACCTAATTGCTTCGTTATCAATTCGGACAGCCGAAACTCGTGCGTGGGTGTCTTTGTTTATCGTTGGCACGCGTGGGAAATGAGCGCCGATGTGTTCCCACATGAGGACAAATACCTACCGCGTGAGCTGTAGTGATGCGAGCGAGGAGCGTGACACGAGAAGCGGTATCGACTTTTTTTATGGTATCGCTTTTTTTATTGTGTCTTTGTAGTTGATGTGTATTTCATTATATTTAGCTGTCTGTTTGTAGATTTAAATTATTAATTTAATATTTAGTAATACTTTTTTTTTTTAAGTGATAACTTCTTTAGGCGCGTTGGGCATTTTTGAGACTCAACTATTGATTTCGCGACACTGTAACGACACCTCATTTTTGTAAACGCGATTGTGCTCTTTATTTATATTGCGTTACAGATCAATGTTCTGTGCAAGTATTTTTACTTTAAAGGTTTTGTAAACGCGATTGTGCTCTTTATTTAGATAAAGTTACGGACCAATATTCTATACCAGTATTTTTCTTCCACCAAAGCGATCTTGTTCAAGTTTTCACTTCTGTCGGCACTCCCGGAGTGCCACTGTTTTTTTTTAAATTGAGGACCTTGCAGCAAAAGGGAGGCAGATCCAAATTTTTGCCGTTCCTGTTTTTTTCACCTACAATTTGAACAAAAATTAGGGCTATCGTTTGGTGCATGAACGACGTAGATCCGACGAAAAACCAACGCGCTATAACAAAATTTGGATCTGCCACCCTATTCTGTTTGGTGCAAGAAAGCAGCAGGTCCGGACCTGCCTCCTTTTTGCAACAAATGAAATGTCATTGTCATTTGTAACAAGTCAGTGCACGTTTTGAGCTCGGCCCAAAAGGACGAACGTTTCATTTTGTTAGTAAATTAAATAATTGTTTTACGTTGAATACCTAGGTCAAATGTGCATAACATGAGTGACTCTGAACCGTTTAGTAGCGGATCGTCTGATATTTACCAGCCACCTGACTACGATTCAAGTTCAAGCGATGATGGAAGCGATCTTGATTTGTCAACATCTCAAAACCAAACTAATGAGGACAACGATCAAGGTACGAATATTTCGAATGAATCTAATATAAATGATCCTTGCCCATCGACGAGTGGCATAACCTCAAAAAAAAGAAAATCCGCGAATCCTTCTGAATGGAAACGGAATGTTATGAAGAAGTCTATTGCTACTGGAAAAAGCTATTTAAACTATAAAGGCCGCGAAATAGGAGAAAGAAAAACTGGACCGGATTGTTATTGCAAAAAATATAAATGTTTTGTTCAAGTTAATGAAGAAGCGAGGAAATTAATATTGGAAAATTTTAATAAATTGGAAGAAAGCTATGTGCAAAACGTATATTTAGGAGGTCTAATTAAAACTGAGAATGTTGAAAGAGAAAGATCAAAAACTGGTACGGGGAAGAAACGGAGTTGTTCACATAAGTATTACATTAAATTAGGAAATAGAAATATACAAGTTTGTAGAAATGGCTTTGCATCTATCCATGGAATATCTAAAAAGCGTGTAGACAATGTTGCTAAAGAGTATCGTGATCCCACTGTAACTATACCACCTAAGTCTGAGCGTGGAAAACATGAAAATAGACCAAATCGTATTTCGAGTGATTGGGTTTCCAAAGTTGACTCTCATATTAGAAGCTTTCCACGTCGCGAGTCACACTACAGCAGAAATAAAAGCTCTCGTTATTATCTGTCTCCAGAGTTGAATATTAAAAGAATGTACGATTTATATTTGAAACAGAATGAGCCTGGTCTCGAAGCATCTGCTAAGCCAATAGTATCATTTGATTTTTACTATAGATACTTTAAACAGAATTTTAAATACAGCTTTGGATCACCTCGCTCAGATACATGCAAGAAGTGCGACATGCTGGATAATAAATTAAAAGATAGGACATTGGATAGAGATGAAATCCAACAAATACAGATAGAAAAGAGTCTTCACCAAGCCAAAGCCGACACTTTTTTTGTTGATTTAAAAGAGAAGAGTAAACTTGCTATTTCTAATGACGAGAGCGAGGTATTAACTTTTGATTATCAACAGAATATGCCATTGCCTAAAATTCCAGCAGGTGAAGCATTTTATAAACGACAACTTTGGGCATATAATTTTTGTATCCACTCAGCGAAAACAGGAATAGCTCACTTTTATTTATATGACGAAACCATAGCTCGAAAATCACCAAACGAAGTTATATCTTTTATAAATCACTACATAGATAACATCTTACCAAGCACAGTTAAAACACTGTATTTATTCTCTGATAATGCAGCAGCACAAAATAAGAACTCGACTTTAGTTCAGTATCTGTATACTCTTATGAGGTGTTCATCTATTGAGAAGATTGTTCATCGATTTCCTGAACCAGGACACAGCTTCTTACCCTGTGATCGGTGTTTCGGCGTAATAGAAAAGTTTAATAGAAAGAAAGATTACGTTTTTACTACTTCTGAATATTCCGAATGTATTAAGCAAGCGTCAAAAAAATTTAAAGTTGTGAATGCTGATCAAAATATGATTCTTAACTTTAGTCAACATTATGAAAGTCATTTCAAAAAAGTTATAACAAATGCAGAGAAGATAAGATTCAAAATATCTCAATATCGCATTTTTGAATACAATAAAGACCACATCGATACTATTGCAGTCAGTGTTACAACGGGAACGCCTGTTTTTGATTATTTTATCATAATGAGAAATGCTCAAGCCAACCTATCCGTTCTGCCTCAGAAACCGATGTATGATCATGTATTGCCATTGAAAAAGGCTAAATACAAAGATGTTATGCAGCTAGTAAAGAACTATGTTCCACCAAATAAACTGTATTTCTACAGGGCCCTTAAAAGTGAAGCTGTTGGAGCCGCAGATGACATTTCTAGCGAAGACGACGATGATCAAGCTGAAGTTGACCTTTAAATTAGTAATTTTTGTTAAACACTCGTTCGTTTTTGTTTATCATTTGTTTGTTTAATCTTTCACGAGATGATTAATAGTTATTGAATTAAAAAAATACTTATATTGATGTGTTTTATTATATAAAGTACAAAATAGGGTAGCATTTTTCTTTAATTTTGGTGCAAAACGGAGGCAGATCCAAACTTTAAAAAATCGTAGTAATTCAAAAACTTTCTTATTTACCTCAAAAACTTTAGTAAAATATATAAATATGTTTATATTATATTATACCATCTACCTCTTAGACATTAGTGTAACCAATAATTTTTAAAAACCTTTTTTTTTAATACCTGAAATTTTTGAAACTTGGACTTGCCTCCCTTTTGCTGCAAGGTCCTCAATTGTAATACCTTATGTGTACGAAACCTTAATTTATTTTGATGGGAACTGTCAAATAATAATGTAAGCAGCACATTAATCGATACTTCACATTCAACGAATTCCTACAATCGATAACCTTTCACACGCGCGTCACTAAGTCGAAGTAAGTGAGTGCGTCATCGAGCTGATGGCCCGAAGATGTGTGAAGAGCCCGTAATTGTTTTATTATGGTAAAAAAAAAACGTTGAGTCATTCCCGAGAGAAGCAATCTGTGGTTCGTTTGATGTTAGGTTAGGACAGTGTCATTGTCAAGGCCGGGTCCAGCTAAACTTGGAACTTTATGACAGTTCTGCTGGCAATGGAAAACGTCAACTATATAACTATACTCTGTCCATTTTTTAGGGTTCTGTGGTCTATGATCTCTTGGAGCTCAAAAAAATCAAGCTTTTAAATCAACGCAATAAAAAATACGCCCATTTGTGTGACATATTTTGAAACTCGCAAATAAATCAAAACCTACAGAGTACTTCCCGTTTACCTAGAATCATGAAATTTGACAGAAAGCAAGGTCCCACAGCACAAGTAAGTAAAAGAAAAAGTCCGGTATTATCACAAAAAAAAAAAATTGTTTTGCGATTACAAACTTACATAAGTATTGCAGTTGGAGAATTGACCGTGACGTATATCGATGTATGGGAGAACATGTTTTACAACAACAAAGTTAAGTTTGTTTTTGTGATAAATTCATCCCAACTACGGAACCCTTCTTTGTGCATGGTCCGACATGCACTTGGACGGTAATTTGATGTTCGATGTGACACAACACAATACGTGTTAAATGTTTATTGGATTTATATCTATGGCTTTACATTTAATCGAAACGTGGTTATTCGATTGATAGCTTAAGTCTTTTATAGAACTTATCCTTATTGTTCCTAAAAATTATACGCCATGTAAAAAAAAGGCCGGTCGGGGACGACGTAGGAGGACATATACTGACCTTATTGGTGATGTTCTTCAGAAAGGCCAGGTGCGTAGTACTCGCAACCGGCGTGCGTGTATGACAAGCACGCGTAGCATGACAACAATAGAAACGGGTTTTCTACGGGTTTTGTCGACGGAAGAATAGACAAAATGACAGATTGTGATTATTTATCTGTTATTTTTTCTATTCTTCCGTCGACAAAACCCGTTTCTATTGTGGTCATGCTAAGCATGCTGATGTATGAACGTTAACGAGGCAAAAGGACTATGTAAGGATCGTAGCAGGTGGCGTTCTGTAGTTTCTGCCTACCCCCATGGGAAGAAGGCGTGAGTTTATGTATGTATGAAAAAAAGCTTATTTTTGCATACGTCAAATCAATCACCCAGTGTAGTTCCCCAATTCGCCACATGCCAAATTACACTCCACACTATTTACTTTAGTATGACGTCATTAGTTATGTATAGCTGCAGTGCTTATTGTGATGATGAATCACGATTATCCTGAGAAATGAATTTTGTTTAAGGTTAAAGCCCGGTAATATAAACAAACTAGACTGTTTCACATAGTCTTTGTTATTTGTTTTAATATGATAGGTTAAACTTTATAGCCGTTTAGGTTCCCAGGAATGATCACCATCTTATCCTCCTGTAGGGATGTATAAGGTGAGGAGTGATTGGGACAGAAGTATGGCCATCAGCTTTCGTTTTTTCTGCGCAAGTTCCTATGGCATGTATCTATACTCCGTTTGAAATAAGATTAGACATTTAAACAAACCTTTTTTACAGTCCGTTCAACCGATTTTGACTTCTATACCGTAGGCATAAGGATGGCATTAAAAGCAAAAAAAGTGGTTACAAACCAACTGTTTACTGCAGTTGTCATTTGTCGTGCCACCAACGCAATAGAAGTCAAAATCGGTTGAACGGACTGTAAAAAAGGTTTAGTTAAATGTCTAATCTTATTTCAAACGGAGTATAGATTCTAAAAGAATCTTGAGTTCTTCGGGGTTATTTATTAGGAATGAAGAACATGATTTATAAGAGGGTAACCCCCCTGTTCTAATGGGAAATATCAATGGATGATTTGGTAATTGGATCAGGGAGAAAGTCACGTACAGACTTTAAGTTTGAGTTTAGATGCACCTATAACTTCATTTGAAATAAGCTTCATAGATGAGACATTTAAATAAACCTTTTTACAGTCCATTCAACCGATTTTGACTTCTATTGCGTTAACAGCATGACAAATGGCAGCTGCAGTAAACAATTGGTATTGTAACCACTTTTTTGCTTTTAATGCCGTCTATATGCCTACGATATAGAAGTCAAAATCGATTGAACGGACTGTTAAAAGGTTTGTTTAAATGTCTAATATTATTTCAAATGGAGTATAGGTACCTTATAGCAAGTAACCAAAAATACCGTATTGCAAGTAAAAGAAAAACTAAGACATCGCACCTTCGGTGCAACAAAGTCACAACAGCTCATTTTTAATTTTACATTTCCTTATTTCTGGATTACTATTTATAGTAAGTTTTGAAATCTTTATAAAATTAATTGTTTACTTTGTTTGCTATAGTTTTACGTTAAAAATCTTATATTGAATTATCAAAAAAATCCTAATAAAAGACAACAAAAAAAGTGTCCTGAATTTATTGTGACTTTGTTGCACCGAAGGTGCGACATTCTTAGGAGAGAAGACTTCAAATTTAGTACTCCATTTACAATTAGATTAAAATACCACAACAAAACAAAACAAATTAGTAACGATTGTTTTAATTCGCACCGATCATCAATTAATCGATTCAATTTACGTACCGAGTTTTATCGATATTTTTTTTGTACAAAAACCGTTATTTTGAAACAAAAAAATCACGAGCAATCCGACGATATTGGACATAACAAAAACTAAAGCCTAGCAATAAAATTTTGCACAGTTTAAGTTATAACAATTCAGTACAGTTAGGTTAAGTTAAATAGTTTTTCATGCCAATGGCTTGTTATAGGACAGTAAAGGCTTTTGCCGACTGAGCATTTTTTTTTTCTGTTTTGAATGTAACCTTCAAAACATGTGGTTATTGACATAAATTAGGGCAATAGTCGTTAAGTTTTTAAGTTTTACTGGCGCGTTATTGGTGAAACCTTACGCGTCATTGGAACATTCAATTAAAAAAAAATAGTGAAGCGGGCTAACGGTTAGGTATTATGTAACCCTATTTTTCTGATTGGTAATTAACTTCATTTGGGGGACAGTCTTATGGTCCTACATTACGTTAGGTAATTTGGAATTAAGGTCTATGTTGCTTATGAATTTTAAAACTTCCTGGAGTATGTTCTTCCATATTTCAAAATTTAATGCTTTTTGCCGTAACAGAAGAGATCTACTCAAAAAGTCTGTTATTTTAGCATCACCAAAGAAAATATAATTAAATCTGCTACCGTTACCCAATTTAAAAGCTTAACGTAAATAAATTACCACTTTCCACTACCCGATTACAAGCGGAAGCTGAACTCAATGTCAGCGTTTATCAGTGAGCTTATCAACCGCCGTGTGCACGCGCCCTAAACAGATAGTTTACCGAACTAGTGCGCAGCACCCGCGCTGCTAATTGAACGACAGTCTTCCATGGCGGAAGCGATAGCAAAATAATCAATGGTGATAATTAATTTTAGTTTTTTTTAAATTCAACAGTCAACTTGTATAAACAACTTCCTGGGCAAGATTATATAATCATGCCCAGAAGTAGGATATACCATGGTTCTCTACCGTTTTCTTTGGTACTTCCACGAAAGCTCCATCTGCTGAGCCTTGTCCAAACTATGTTGGGGTCGGCTTCCAGTCTACCCGGATGCAGTATTTTACATGGAGCGACTGCCTATCTGCCCTACACAACTCAGTAACTGGGTAATACGATACCCCTTGGTATGACTGGTTGTCAGACTTTCGGGCTTCTGACGATATGTAACAACTGTCAAAAATCCCCGAATGACAGCCAAAACCAACGGTTTAACATGCTTTCCGAGGCACGGAGGAGTCTCGGTATGTCAAGATGATCACCCATCCACGGACCAACCCTAGCAAGCGTAGTTTAACCTGATGGATTGATCCGTGCGGCTGTTATTACTGGGCCACGAGCTCTTCACCTCCACGAAAGCTGTTTAATTCTGAATACTTTCACACAAACTCTAAAATTTAATAATCTATTTTGGAATCTCTAATTTTGATTATCTTCAACATCATCATCCACAATTTTGACTCCATTCACAGCTCGGCAAAGGTTTCTCTTTGCTTGTTTCAATAAACACACTTCTGTGCCAGCAATAATTCAAATTTTACCCCCAAATATATCAGAGCTATGTTTTAATTTAGATATTGTGTCAAATCACAGCAGTATTACGTTATGATCTGACAGTACAATACGCCCGATATAACTTGGCAGGTCTGAACATAGGCCTTGGGCGGAGCACCGTCGTGTTCTCGTAGAGGCGATCAGCGGCGGTGATCTCTCGCGTCCGGCCCTGGTCCAGGCCATGGTACGGAGCTAGAGGGCATGGGAAGCCATCACCTCCTTCTGCGAAACAGTGATGCACGCGAAGGAGGAGGCGGAACGCGTGAAGGAGAGGTAGATTCCGCGCCCTCACGCCCCTAGTCGCCGCAGAAGACGCCCTGGGCGTCGGGAATCACAGGTCGATTCCCGGCAGCCGTCGGCGCGGGCTTGCGGACGGTGAGCAATGGGTAGCTCGCCGTCCGATAAGGCCCGGGTCGACGGCGCATTGTGTTCCACGCGCGCCACAGGTAACTCAAGAAACACGGGTGGGTTTTAGTCAGTAATAGTCTGACACTATCTCCCGCTCCGCTCAGAACGGGAGCAATTATTTGATAAAGTGCCACCGCAAAAAAAAAGTCTGAACATAGGCACTACGAACTTTCGCGCATTTCTCTCACTCACACTTGCCTCATGTCTTGCCTCACCATTTGGTTCCAAAAAAATTTTATTGCGCAGCCTTCTGCGCGAAGTTTGGAACTGCCAAGTTATATCGGCCGTATTGTAGTCAGCAAGTTCGGTAGCGTGTTCCCAAGCGGTTATTAACGTGGATGGATCGTAACACAGTACGAACCAAAGTTGCATAAAATATAAAAAATACCGGCGTTAATTATAGCATCTGCGATATTACCAAGTTTATATTACGGTATTACCTGACAATTTGTTCTTTAACGTTTCAGTAATAAACACGTAGAACAAATTAAATAAACTAATTAACCATAAAATAGTCTTGCACCTGTCCTGTTCTGCCTGTAATACTGCTGCCTGTAGTGCTGTGCTGTGCTGCGTTTCAACATGGTATTTATTTGCCATAAATGTATTCCATGGATGCGTAAAATAATAACCTATATTTCTTTAATTCTAAAATCACTTGCAAGGTGCGTGGCAGCTCTATATTTTTGAAACACAATTTTGACATGGCGCACACTATGCAACATGCGGCTGCAACAGCTCAGCGACTAGACACAACGACAGGCTGTGGCCGACAATTCTCATATATTTTGATCAAAGCTCCCGCACACTTGGCGTCGAGTTGCAGAGTCACTACGACAAGTTACGGAAGTTGCACGCTCTCACTACTTGTTGCAGCGATTAGACGCACGATGCACGCGTCGAATACTCAAAGAAAATGATCACGTCCTGCACGACGTCTGTCGTAACATCTAGTCGCAGAAACAAACGACAGCTCTGCATCTAGTCACAGCGACAAGACGCAGATGCATACGACGACTTTGCGACTTTTTGCAGCGACTAGACTCAGCGACAAGACGCACAGTTTGCGCTGGCACGTTGTGTCAACCTGCAATGTTTACACATAGAGTTGTCGCTAAATGACAGTAATTATTTAAAATACTTTCGAGCAAGTGATTTAAATGATTAAAAATGGAACTCGGTGTTTTTAACAGCGTATGCATAAAAACTTTTAAATCACTAGCGAACGCAAATAACGCTACAATTATTCGTGCAGTTTGATCTTAATTGTATAGGACTAACCTATCACTTGCCTTGTGTGTCGTAAACGGAGATTACAATACATAATAGCAGGAGACAGGCAGCTATGGTCGCTAGAAATAATAACATTATGCCACAAGTGCATTAACTAAACATTCAGAAATTCCGCCACCGGTCTCAAAATCTAAATTAACGTAACCAACAAAATAACTGTAACAAACTTCGCAGCGGAGAAAGGAGATAATTGAAGTTCGTACGTAATACATTTATGGTACCTATCGGAAGGACACCAACGTAATAAGATATTAATCATTTACTCCAACTGAAACTATCAAGATCGCAACAAAATTAATCACACCAAAAATAATTCGCAATTTTTTAAGCAAACATCATTATCTCATTCAAAACATCAACAATAAGTTGTCAAACAAGTTTAACGACAGTAAAGAACTAAATCAATCAACTGAGAACGATTTATCATCGAGTATGCCGACCGTACCGATGTAGTTGGTAGGTATCGATTCTGAAGATATCTGTCAAAATTCGCTCCGGCCGGAAGGCGAGCCGTGGGAACCGGGGACGATCGGTTTTCTCAAAAACAACTATATCTATCACAAATAAAGATAACTCTTTCGTTTTGATACATTTTTTATTCGTTTCGCGAATCGTGAATCGGACGAATGGAAATTAGTTTCTTTATTCCGCTTTTTTTTATTGGATTTTAGACGCCCGCGACGTTTGTCTGTGCTACTCGATTTAACTTTTTATGATCGACAAAGGAGTTCGGGTCACGTACTCCTTTATAATATTCTTCATGTGCCTGTGTCATGCAGATTTTACGACTACTTCTGTATAAACTGGCAGCAAATTGACAGCGTCGATATTGTTGATAATAAATTAAGGTGACCTCCTTTAAATATTGTCTAAAGCGCTACAAATTGAATTGAAATGTTCACAATAACTTTGGTTATTTTCTTGCTTATGGAAAGTAAAGATAGTTAGGATATTAACCTGGATAACACAATGGAAAATATTATTACCTACCAAAGTACTGCTTCGCGGATGTTTAAATACCTGACATGTCTAAGTAAGAACGCGGCAACGCATGAATTGTCCATACAAACGTAATACCTAAATCATTTGTAATTTGGGCATATTTCCACCATGTTATGTTGTTATTCGGATTTAGACAGTGTTTAAGTGTTTATCTAGGCTCCAAATTCTTTTTTTTTTCTAAAATGAAGTTTAAAAGAATTTAATTTCGCACATTTTTACAGCGTAAATAACATGTCTTCATATTGTTTGTTCTGTATTATAAACAACAATATTTATAATATTGTTTCTGCAGAAGCATAGCTTATATTGTCAAGTTACAAATTATCGAAAAAAGAAATGGAAAAATATTAAGTTTTCATTCATCATTTTTGGTATTACGGAACACATCCAAATTTATCATAAATTTTCGAAAGCTACTAGTGTTATCGCGTCAAGCAATAATTGTCAATGTATGCGTGGTAGTATTGCTCACTGTAGGTGTATATCGCTCCAACAGGCGCTTGGAATTGAATTTTGCAAGCAACTGTAGTTGCGAGCCGTGTTCACAGGCATCTTAACAGGGTTCATCCTAAAAGTTGGCAACGTCGTAAATAGCTGTAAAATATTCACCTGTTTTGATTAATTTAGCAAAAAAAAAAAAAAATATAATTCTTCTGTGAGTGTGTATGTCACTGAACTTCTCTCAAACGACTGGACCGATTTTGATGAAATTTTTTGTGTGTGTTCAAGGGGATCTGGGAATGGTTTAGATTCACAATTTTGTCCGCTGGACAATGTTTTGACAGGACAACGTCTGTCGGGTCCACTAGTATTACTGTATGGAATTAAGAAATGTGGCTAACTAGGGAAATAAAATATTGATTATGAAATGCAATAATTAATATCGTAATACCGAATATTTAGTTTTACATGCAAAAAAATTATTTGGAAACTTTCCAAATGCTTTTTTACACCTAAAATTGTTATAACATCAAATTCAGTGTTATAATTGCAATTCATTATTAATATTCTAGGGAACTAGTTAGCCACATTTCTTATTTTCATACAGTAATATTGCCAAATTAATCAAAACAGCGAAATATTTGATACATATTTGCGACGTTGCCCACTTTCAGAATAAACGCTCATAACGTGGTTCTTCTGGAAGTGGCAGCTGTGCTGTGAGTTTTGCCGCATGCAGTCTGACCCAGAACACAGCTTCCTCCGTTTTTTTCTAATCTGGAAATATTGTGCTATTTTTCCGACGAAGATCATTGGTGCCGATTCCTTTGTTCACAAACTAAACTAAATTTAAGTTCAGTGCATCTTTTTCTTTCTATTTCATTAAGAAAAGGACAGAAGATAAATTTTAGTTTAGTCCTGTCAAATTAATCAGCGCTTGACGTAAATTGACGTAATTTTAGTCGGCAAGTTTTTAATCACGTCTAAACTTGTATGGAGAGTGACAGGCGCTGATTAATTTGACAGGACTAAACTAAAATTTATATTCTGTCCTTTTCTTAATGAAATAGAAAGAAAAAGATGCACTGAACTTAAATTTAGTTTAGTTTGTGAGCAAGGGAATCGGCACCATTGAGTTCCTCTGCGTGTGAAATTGTATATGCATGACAATAAATTAAGACTATAATTTTACAACATCTTAAATCGATCTACCTAATTAATGCATGCTTGTTTTAGTACCGAGAAATTCCTCTAAAGTGACATCAAAGGTCACACATAATTACGCTCAAAACCACCGAACTATACCGAAACTCCATAAAAACAACATTAACAAAATCGTATTATTTTTAAAAGCTCTATAATGAGATAATTTTGAGAGTCGTTAAATATTGATGAACTTTTAAACTGACCTCTAATTTAATTTTATGTCGGTATTATTACGGGTGAAGGAGGATTGAAATGGGCGGCACGGGGCATTGATTACAGTGGATAGCAGTGTGAGGATTATCCGCTTCTTTAGTAGACAGATTATATACCCTTTGAACGAAATCCGACGTCTTTTACTCGGGCTAATCAAGTTCGGCATAAATCAGTGTTCAGTAAAAATGGGTTTTAAGATTACTTTTAATGGTGACTTTGGTTTTGTAACGTGAATGAATCTTATGGGTCGTGCGGTGTTTTTCTCTGTTTTGTTTCTTGGAGTGAATCAGCTTGTTTCTTGTCTTGAGCATTGAATGAAAGGGAAAGACAGTAACTATTTGTGTTTACTAATATTTCTCTTAATTTATTTATTTTTATTCGAGCCCATGTTGTCATACTGCGGGGTTTTCTTTTTTGAAGTGAAAACTTCTTTAGGCGCGTTGGGCATTTTTGAGATGGGAAAAAACAATTGTACTCGCGACACAGTTACCGACACCCCATTTTTGGAAACGTGATTGTGCTCTTTATTTATATTAGGTTACGGATCAATGTTCTATGCAAGTCTTTTTCTTTCACCAAGGCGATCTTGTTCAAGTTTTCACTTCTGTCGGCACTTCCGGAGTGGCACTGTTTTATTTTTGTGTTTATGTGTGTCTTTTGTGTGCACTGAATAAATGTTTTATCTATCTTTCCAATCTTCTCTATCTTGCACTTTCTCTTGATAAAACTTATCAGTGTATCAATCTGCCTAGCCTTTTTCCAATTATGTTGGGGTCGGCTTCCAGCTCAACCGGATGCAGCTGAATACCAGTATTTTACATGGAGCGACTGCCTATCTGACCTCCACAACCCAGTTACTGAGTAACACGATACTCTTTGGTAAGACTGGTTGTTAGACTTCCAGGCTTCTGACGACCTGTAACAACTGTTAAAGATCTACAAGTGACAGCCGGGACCAACGGCTTAACGTGCTTTCCGAGGCACAGAGGAGTTTCGGTATGTAAAGATAGTCCATTCACGGACCAACCCCGACAAGCGTAGCTTAATCTGATGGATCGACTCGTGCGGCTGTTATTACTTTGCCACATACAGCTGTGGACGCAATCTCTCTCTACTAGCTATTATTATATAAGACGGCCCTTGAAATAGTAACTTCGTTCTGGGAATTACTTTAAGGGTCTCCACAATTGACACAGATGTAATATGTACACAGAAGTTTATCACTCTACACCTTTTTTAAGTTCTCTAGGGTATTGGGACAACAGTGAAAGTTAAAATCCATTTCGTGACAAGACCTAAATTGTTGCAACTTACAACCAAGACCCCTCCGTGCCTCGGAAAGCACGTGAAACCGTTAGTCCCGGCTGTCATTGGTAAATCTTTGGACAGTTGTTACGGGTCGTCAGAAGGCCGGAAGTCTAACAACCAGTATTACCAAGGGGTATCGTGTTACCGAGTAAATGGGTTGTGGAGGTCAGATAGGCAGTCACTCCATGTAAAATACTGGCATTCAGCTGCATCTGGTTAGATTGGAAGCCGACTCCAACATAGTTGGGAAAAGACTAGGCAGAAGATGATGGAAATAGTTGCAACTGTTGATAGGAAGTCAAAGCAAGCAAGTCCACAATACAAGTGACACAACTCGAATATAATAATTCCTTACTGCAATATTTGTCAAAACCAAATCTTCATAGACGGGTTATGAAATCGTCTTAGTTACTTGAGAACCAACTTCGCGGTCACCAAACCCGCATTCTTAAAATATTTTCAACAGGTTTTAGTCCTCAAACTAGTTACCTAAGTCCAGCAATAGACAATACATAGCTAACACACGTGACTCCTCTAAATAAACAAGTGTGTGACCAGAATATTCATGTAAATTAAGTAATCAACGTCAAACCACGATACATCTTCCCACTGAGCTGATAAATTGTAATATTATGCACAGGAGGTCTACGTCCTGCAATGACAATGTTGTCAAAATAACGATCGACAAGAACATCACGTATTCAAATCTAGTTAAACTAGTATACATTAGCCAGTCTTGGTCTGTAAGAAATGAATTGGACGTCGTTACCGCAAATGTTACGCTGTCAGTTTAAAAAGTCGAGCGTTAGTTAGATGAATAGTGTTATAAGTGGGCTTAGTACGTTAGTCGTGTAATACGGTAGGTGGTGAGGGGCGGGTATGCAAATGGCAGAGCTATACTTGGCCACGAAGCAGGCCGCCCGCGACCGTGGGAAAACTATCGCCTGTGGCGAGTTGTGCGCAGACGCGGATTTGGATTAACGGCTTTTTGATTGACCATTGTAGGTGATTGATGATTGAACGGAAGTTATGGCGGGAAACTAATGATAAGTGCTAGATGGTCTTTGATACTGACCGTAAAATTGTGTTTTAATTATCGTAAGTTGTATTTCAGTAAGACAAGCTTTTAAGACTCAGACGCTGCATTTATAAGATGACTCTGACAGATGTAAACCCTTTGACAGTTCATAATTAGTCTCTATGCAAACCTCAGTTAATTTCAGCATAGTAGAAAAGGATGTTCCCTTTCGATATTGTAACACACTTGGCAAGCACGGTTATCGACTCGATGACTCTAGAGGCCCTTTAGGTTCAAAGCGAACTTACAAGTACTAATATAGGTCTCTTTTTGCTAGTCTATCTGTCTACATCAGTACTAATTTCTCCCGAGTAATTTCAAGTGTAGTCCGTCTCTGCTCGCTCGTGCACGACCCACAGGCGCGTGACGGCGGTCGGCGCGCGCCGCAATCACGACCGTTCTGACGTGCGACTTTTTGACGCAACAGCGCCGAATGCCTAGCGTAACACTTACTTTACTTTTGTTCTTTTAATACAAAATAAATAAATAACAAACGTGCCTATAGTTTTAGGTTCAATTAATGGTATGTGAGTTTTGAAATTGCAGGTATGGTGAATTGCAAAATGGTTTATCTTTTGTTTTTTGCGATATTAATTTGCATAAATTTCGTTTTTTTACAGATAGGTACTTTTTATGTTTTGAAATCCTAGAATCCTCCTATAATACTTTTAGTATTTAATAAACCCTTTGGTAAAAAAACCTGACAATAATTTCTAACGTTGTCTTTTTGTCTAGAGAATAGTTCGATAAATTTATACTTTCTTTGCAATTTAGACATTTTCATACTCTACCTATAGTTTGTCTGGGCCACTTTTTGTGACCACTGCATTTCTGACATGTTCTAGTTGAGTGCACTGTCGTTTATGTAAATGTTTGGTTCATCTGTCAAACTCCAGTGCACTTGTGTTGCTCAACTGAGTTGCGCTACTGTTGCGTGGAGCCGTCAGGGCTGACCATTTTTATGTGACGAGAAAATTCTCCTGATTTTGGTATAAAATTCAGATTTGCTTTCGGTAAACACATCTCCTTAAAATCTCACGCGATGCGTAAAGTAAAACAAATTAATAGTCTGTTGTACACATGCTTTATTGACAAGTAACATTTATCATTACAATATGTTACGATCCTCAGTCTTTGAGTCTGTAACTCTATATAATATGAAACTGTATACAGTTAGAGTATGTCCTGTAGTCAGTAAGTTGCTGGCATAACTGCCCTGCGTTTGCAAATGAAAACGAAAGTGCAAGTTGCTGTGCATGTGGGTTGATGAGAAGATATAAAAAAATGTAAATAAAGTAAGAATAATCTACACTAATATTATTAAGAGAAAACATTAGTATTTTTGCTTGTAAGGAAAAAAACTCAAAATCGACTGGACCGATGTTAAAAAATTCTTTCACCAGTTGTATGCTGTATTATAACTGAATAACGTAGGCTATAATTTATAAAGAAATCACTCGAGTGAAGCCGCTGGCAGAAGGTAGTGCCAGAATAAAAGCTGTTGCAATTGTAAAAGAAATACGCCTTGTCCACTATAGAGTAAAAGATCTGAAAAGAACAGTACCCTAATTGCGTAATACAACACAATCTGTTTCGATTTGAAGCAGATTGCTAATCCATTGCTTTATAAGTTGGAAAAAAAAATCTGTTTAATAACATAACATGAACATGACAACACACACAACATGATAGCTCGCAGGTTTGCACGATGCTCGAAGGAAGTAAAAAAGACTCTTTTCAGAGCATATTGCACCTGTTTTTATTCGAGCGCCCTGTGGGCTAACTATACTCAAAGACAGTACAGCGCCCTACGAGTCCAATTCAACAATGCCTACAGGATGTTGATGGGGTTGCCCCGATACTGCAGCGCATCAGGGATGTTCGCTGAAGCTCATGTAGACTGTTTCTACACGGTGATGCGGAAGCGGTGCGCATCCTTGGTCCGTGGGGTGCGGGGCAGCGCCAACAGCATCCTCTCTATGATAGCGAGCAGGCTTGATTGTGCGTTTGTAAACCACTGCTGCAAGGTTTCGGCTGGGCCTGTCACCTTGCAGCAGTGACGTCACAATCTCTTTTCTGTTTTTGGTTTTATTTTTGTCTTCATACGTGTATTATTAACATAGTTTGTAAGTATATTGTTACTAACACTATGAGTCTTGTTGCTCGAAATAAAATTATTATTATTATTTTTACGTCTTTGACATTTCTCGGGACCCTAGGGTCCCGGACCTTTGGAAGGCGTACGAGGGGCCGAAGCCAACTCGCAGAGGCCCCTTAGACGTTTTTAATGAAATGAGGTACCAACCGACGATTATCCCTGTTCGTACTATGCAAGTGCAGCCAAGGACAACCCCCGGTTGGTGTAGGACTATTGTAATTAAGGAAACAAAGATATTGGACTATGGGTTTGGCTGGCTAAAGTAGACTGATCACCTGAAACTATGGAAGGACTATGGCCCCTGCCTGATCAATGTTTTATATGCACACGGATAAAATGGCAGGGGGTGACTTGCACACTCATTAATGGGCCCCCAAAAACGGTCGCTAGCACAAAGTGTCGTAGCAACAAGGGGGCAACATGTCTTGAGGTGCTTGAGGAGTGGAGAGGTATTCCACGGCTTTCAGAACAATCCCAGAGCCCGGAAGATGGTCAAGATCCCTACGAGCACTTACTGAAATACTTCCTTCCTCCGAGCACGTTTGCTCTTGCGAATCTCCACTCAAGCCGGCCAATAAAGGCGAGAATGAGGTGGGAGCTCTGTTCCTCGTCAGTGCTCACTCCAACCGGCCAATTAAGGCAAGCCAGAGGTGAGGAACAAGATTTCTCCAGGGAGATAGGGTCCGTGGGGTCGCTACTGCCCAACAGCTCGCCACATGCTACCTTGCGGGTTTTTGTATCTCTCTTGGTCTGGCTCCTCATCCTAGACCTGTTCCGGCAAAATAAGCTACCGGCACAGACCCAGAATTCGGAGCGCGCAAGCCCCACCACGACGTCAACGTAGAGATACGGCGGTGGGGTTATTATTATTATTATTATAACTAACGCTTCATTCATGTTGTTGAACTGTCAAAATGAAACAAATTAGGCAAAATTGTTCAGAAAATCAGTTACGCAATTAGATTGTGATATTAGATTACTTTCTTCTTCATAAATTATTAGTTTTATTTCCTTGAGCAACCCTAACCGGACGGAACTCTAAAAACCAACCATCTCATCGTCCATCGGAGCACAATTTTGCGCGTTTTTTACAACAATCAATTAACTCCATTGCTTCGAAGCGAGAGGTCGTCACGATTCTAATTACTTTTTATTTTTTATATTTTTAAGTGTGAGTGCAATGTTGCGTTTTCATGACTGCAAACAATAATGTCAATAATTGAAATTGAGATGTCTTATCTATCGACAAATAGGAATGTAATGGACGGGTGTTGAGTATAAAGTGAGGAGTAAAAGCTTCCGACATGATGTTTGATGTGTTTGTAGAAAGTTGTGAATGTGTGTGTTGAAAGTTGTGAATGTGTGTAATGTAATGTTTAGGATGGTAAGCCTACACCTATGTGGATAGTAATGTGATCCTCTATTACGTAAAGGAAATGCGAAAAAGATATAGAATTTTGTAACTTTTCCAACTTATGACATAATGAATGGTTGTGTTAAAACAGGGTCAAATTAAAATAACTTGCGAAACTTCACCCACGTGATGGGTACGAATATAAAAACAAAAAAAAATACAACTTTCGATGATTTTTCAAATTCTGTAACTAACACTTATCAATAAAACAAATATTTATTTTCAGATCATACAATCCAATTTGTTAGGTATAAAGTATGTATTGCTTAAATAAAATTAATTATAATTTTAACTATTAGCAAACTAAAATATCGCGTCGAAAAAATGTCAACCAGTCGTTTGGAGATTTCATTGAACAGACTGTGAGTACTCGGACCCCACGGCCCTAGGGTTTCAACCCCAAACGGCTCGAAAATATATTATATTTTATTTATTAAAACTTTATGCACAAGTAAAAAAAATACTGTACAAAGGCGGACTTAATACCTGAGACATTTTCTACCAGTCAACCTTAGGGTGATGCAGAGACAAAACATGGCAGGTGCAACATAATTGATAGATAACTCGAATAAGAATAAATACTAATACATACATACATATGAACAAAATAAACTTAGTCAGGAGAAATAACGATAGGCAGAGGAAAAAACGAATCCAGCAAATCAGCGCTAAAATATAGTGACCTATAAGGTTATTATACTTTCGCCGCTTGAGGTTTTCCGCAGCCGCAGCGGCAGCGCCAGCGCAGCACGCTGAGCCAGGAACACCTAAAAAAAACATCAGAATAAATAAACTATTAAAGACATAAAAAAGACATTTGTTAGTAATTACATACACATCTTAAACACTGGTGTTAGTACATAATATTTGGCAAATTTCTGTCATAATGAAAGAACACTATCTTTCCTCTTCGTTAAACCTCCAGCCAGGGGGCTAGCCCGGTTAAGTAGTCATGATCTCAGAGGTCAACTACGAGATGCCCTACCTAAAAAAAAACTTTCCTCTTCGTCATACATATTATGTATTTATTATTTTATACTATATTAAAATTTAGTATTTCTATTTTTTTTAGAAGTATATATTTTAAGTATATTCTCATATTGTATGTTTATATTTAAATTAGTGAATAGTTAAGTGTTTTATTTTATATATTCTATTTTCTCTTCTACTTCTTTACATGCGTGGTCTTTTTAACTACTTTCCTGTCGCAGGTATGCTGAAAGAGATTTCTTTAGAATTAAGCATCACCTTTGTACCTATTTTTCTGTTCCTTTCTTCTTGTCTGTTTATATCTGTGTACATAAACTGTTAAATAATAAATAAATAATTGCTAGTAATGTCAAAACAATCCCATATCCTATCCTAAGTGCTATATCTACTCCTATTCATGTTATAATTGCGTTTGAATAAATTTGTCGGCCCGACAAATTATGAAATCTTTCTATTAGAAACGTAACATTATCTAATAGAGCTAATAATCGGTCGGCTGGCACAACAGAACTAATTTTAGACTGCTGCGAACTTTAGCCTCGCTAAAATGCGCATAATTAGTGTGTAGTACTAAAATGGGTTGATTGAAACTTTACTCACAACCGCCAGAGATAATTGACAAGGAAATAATTAGACATTTCGTTCGATAGATCTGACACTTGTCAGACTTGGAGAAGTACTATATGGTAACGTAAGAAGATGACGGTCATTGCTGTGATAAATAAATGAAGAACCTATTCACTATAATATTACTAACACTTGAAATCACCATTACTAGAGAATAATGGTGAAGTAGCAGTATCTATGAGTTTTAGTGAAGGTGAATTCTATATTTCTTCAAGAGATTTGCGAAGATACTAACACCCGTATTTATAAACAAGTAATTACTTGCTGCTAAGTAATTACTCAATGAAGTCATTACTTGAGGATCGAATGCTTCATTAGAAAATCTTATTCTATAGTCGAGTAATGTACATTACTTACTTGAGTAAATACTTGAGTAAGAATCTACCCTCGATAGTTGTTTCCCTCTCACTCAGTTACTGCGTTTTGTTTCATTATAAGGCATACGTGAGATGTAGATTATTTTACTGTAACTTAAATAATACCTACTACTTACCTACTACTTGAATTTTATTTTACTTTTTAATTTTAATACAATTATCATTAAAATGTTAATTTTAATACAATTATCATTAAAATATTAATTTTAATACAATTATCATTAAAATGTTAATTTTAATACAATTATCATTAAAATATTAATTTTAATACAATTATCATTAAAATATTAATTTTAAATAATAAAATATATTTTTTCATGAAATCATGTCTACATTAAAGAAGTGATCGTTGGAAGAAAAAAAAAACGTTTGACACGACAAAATAAAAATTCATATTTTTTTTTATTTAATTAAAGAAAAATAAAATAAAAAGGACTTTAATTTACTGGAAACTTAATTAAATCAAAAGAGTCCGTAATTCTCGATAAAACCGCAAAATCAAACGCAAAATGGTCGAATTCTCAATGCTTAAGTAAAGGAAATGGTGACTATTACTTGGCTAAGAATTCTAACTTTTGACAGTTCTAACTTCAAGCAATTACTAAACTATAGAATAAAAATCATTACTTGAGTAATTACTTTTACTCAAGTAATTACTTTTACTTGTTTATAAATACGGGTGTAAGTCCCACGTAAAAGGTAGTTCTAAGTTTCTAACGAAGGAATCCAGGAAGATCAAAAGTTATCAAACTGGAATCACTACCCCTCAAAGCAGAATAATACTTACTATGTATAAATTATAAAGTAACTTATAAGCAGATGCAAGTATCAACGCTTGAAACGTATAATCACGTAAATGAAAGCTAACACACGTCCATCGTATGTCATATGGGCACGACAAATCGATGGGTTTTGAAGAAAATCATCAATTCTCACGATTAGTTTGATAAATACTTAATAATCTATGCATTATTCAGTCCTCCTACACACGCCCACTAGTTAAATACCGTGAAGGCACTCTGGAAGATAAGTTTGTGTTTGTGGGCATAGCATTATGAATGGTGGAATATGTTAAAAGAAATGTTGATATGGATGCTGATAGATGGAATTTAGATGATGATTGTGTATGTAAATGAACTGGACTAGCAGAACATGATCCAGAATGGAATAAAAGTTATTGCAATCACATATAATGCGTGCAAAGTTTTTATGATGAAGACGAATATGAATAAAAACATAAAATTCCTGCATTCAAAAAAAAATGAAGAAAATAATACTTTGGATAGGTAAGCATAAACGAGTCATTAAAAACCCAACGATGTTAATAAAATAACAACAATAGACAATACTTCAACAATTTCCCAGCAACTGTACTGATTTACCTTCTGTCGGATGCCGTCGATAGAATAATTTAACAATTATTGTTGTTTTTTATCACCACAACGTGCTAGTGATGTTTCCGTGTTCAATTTTCATATCTATTACAAATATCACAATAGAATCGAAGGAAAGTAACAAAATGGACGATCGAGAAGTATCGGAATCGAAAGGGACTTACGTAAAACTGGAGGCAGATTTGTAGCAAAGCAACGCAATGGAAAAAATAACACTTTTACTTTTTGTTGAGTTACGCTTTCGTTACTTAAAGGTAATGGTTTTAGAGTTCTATGGGAATTTGGTTTAACAAAAGATTATAAAGGAGTACACAAGGGTAGAATTGAAACTAACAGCCCTACTGAAGAAATAATGGCAATTGTGAAAGCGATTTTTTTGGCAAATGATAATGATCCTCAGAAGAAACAGTGCACACTGGATACGGATGGCAGACTGGCCGGAAGTATTGTGATTATTTGGCTATTTTAAAATATCGCTTTGTATAAAACTAACACAAAATTCGAAGTAACATGAGTATAATGATGGTCATGAAGATACGGAACTCAACAGTTAAAGCTATATCTTACTTGTCATAAACATTGATATAGGAAGTCATCCATTCAATTACTTATTTTGTTTTATGCAATTAAATGGTTGCGACGTAAAGAGACGGGCACGCGATCAAAAGCACTTGGTTTTGCTTCATTCAACGCCTTTACAAATAACTCTTGTCTAACCTAAGGAAGATGTGGTAAGATTAGGTGTTATGTAATTCTTTTGAAATTAATGTGTATCTTGTATTGATCTGGTGTGCAATGAAACGTTGTTTTCATTATCGTACTTTGTGATCTGCTACTGAACCAAATAATTATTTTGGTTAAAATAATTTGTTCTCTTCGTGTGTATTTTTTTTGTTTTCTTATTTCTTCCTTTATTACTACTTCTTCTTGTCATTTCCAACTTGCTTTAAAACAGTCACAGTCTTCTGTGAGTGTTAATCAAATCTTTTTGTAAACCTTTTGAGCATCTTTGGCCTTGGGGTCTACCACAAAATATTGAATCTTATGATTACCTGAATTAAGTCACACAGTCATTTGACAATTAAGACTATTCTTACCCCTTTTTGTAACATACTTCTATCATAATACTACGAAATTTACTGAGATAAACTCTTCGGCTAACATACAAGCAACGGATACACATAGCCAAGATTAATCTCAGTCTGTATTATTTCCGTTTACTCATATAAACTTATGTTTCTCGGTGGTGTAATAGCTAAGATGGCGTCTACATTGCACGTCTTCCTGCATTTGGCGTTAATTATTATCTAAATAGTTTCCTGTTTAGATTAATACTTAGTATTTTAATTAATCTTGGAGATATAAATTTTATTATTAAACTTAATAGAGGCCAGGTTTAAATGCTTATGGATGGAAGCTCTTGAGTAGGAGTCCTAATCAAAACTTTTCGATAGATTTCATGTTATTCTGCAGTTCTGTCATCCGAAAATCGTACTGTAGCTATGAGTTGTCCTCTTATCCTTTACTGAGCCTAATCTAATCCCTCCGCTGTAGTATCGTTTGGATCCACTTACTAGGATCTAGGATGTCTGGTTTGATAATTCTCTTCTCCCAGGTCGTGGTCATTTCAGCGTAAACTTAAAAACATTCTGCATTTAACAGCTGCTTTAAGGATATCGTTTGCACAGTAGCGACGAATAATAAGCACACAACATGTTCCATAAAATTACAACGAAAATAAATTGGAGTCCGTTCAGTAATATCCAATTTGGTAGAATTAAAAAGGGCTTATTTTTAAGTTTTACTGGCGTAGGCTTTATAATTATCTCCTTATTTGTACTTATGTCCACGTGACCTTTATTAAACATTAATCCGTTGCAAACCAGTTGTTCTTGCTAGCACTTTCGATATCCATATATCAGTGTTTTTTTAATAAAAACAAAACACTGTCGTCTCGGATGGTACCGTTATGGCTGGACAATGGCCAGTGTTAAAATGTTAATGGTTATATCTCCATTTTAGTGAAGAGGTTGATTAAAGTACTTTTTAATTAGTGATCCGGTTATACTTCACATCAATTAGTGGGGTGTTGTGTGTAATTTTTCACATTGTTGATGGTAGTTAACTATAGCAAACAAAGCCTTGGGTATTATTTCTACAAATCTGTCACAATTCCATTTTTTTCGGATGAATTTAATTATTTTGTTACAGTTGACAATGCATAGGAAAATCCCGAAACTTATAAAAAATAAACTATAACAGCCCTGTTTCGTTTGGTTTTTAAATAGCAATTTTACGAGTATGAAGCAGGGGATCACTATAATAGGACCTGTTGCGTTGAAATTCCCCCTGCAGGATCAAAACGGGATGGTCAACAGTATTAAACACGTCACTGGTGATCCTGTACTGGTTTGATAAGAGGGATTGTATGTGAACTGACTTGTTAGTCTAGTACTGTAGGCAAGGTAGCTTGTTGAACGCGAGATAGAAAGTTTAAGGAAAGAAAAAAAAATGCGTTTGTTTGCGAAAATAATAATTTGGGGAAAAATATACGTCATATCCACGCAAAACGGCCATAGCTCAGTATAATGCTACGGCCCTATGCGAGACAGAGCCGCAGTGCTAGTTTTCAGTGACAGCCGGCGCGAAGGCAGAGGTTATTTCCACTAAAATGTTCTCTCAACTTATACTTTAAGTATCAACTATAACAGCGGTCGTTGACCTCCCAAAAAAATACATCAAATCTCTTTATTAACCGACTTCCAAAAAGGAGGAGGTTATATGTTCGTCGCGTACGTTTGTTTTTTTTTTTAATGTATTTCCACCGATTTCTCCGTCAATTGTGGACCAATTTTGAAAATTATTTTTTGTTTGAAAGGGTATGCTCTCGAATTGGTCCACCATATCACCATCAATTTATATGGGACCACCATATAAATTTGATTAACTTGACTTTGCTAGTTTTTGAGTTAGCTTCAATAATACGTACTTTTTGCCCACTTAGTATGTGGATGATATGATAAGTTCCTGTCACTGTTATTTACATAGCAGGTAGTGGTTTTCTAATTTGTGTGGGGTAGGTACCACAACTAAAAAGTGAAAAATAAAAACTTTTTACAAAAAAAAGAAAAAACAACCGACTTCCAAAAAACACTACAAAGTGAAAAATAACTTTAATTTCTGAAGTCGGTGACAAAAAACGAAAATTCAACACCAAAGACACCGACTTCCGAAATTAAAGTTATTTTTCACTTTGTAGTTTTTTGGAAGTCGGTTGTTTTTTTTTTTGTAAAAAGTTTTTTATTTTATCTTGTTTAGATATCGGTATGTACACCCATCACATCTGCAAAATTTACCTAGCCAATTTAAAATAACCCTGTTTAAATGATCCTTCATCACATAATAAAATATAGTCTAGTACCCAATTGGATTACAAGGCATGAAGTTATGTTAATTTAAATCTAATAAAAAGGTTAAACAGTAGGCGTCTATTATGAGTCTCTCTTGATTGATAATGACTGCTAACAATGCAATTGTAGACTACAATCAAGATTGTGTTCCTTTTTGTAACAATTATTGTCAATGATATACGAACATTGATTAGAAACACTTTCTAATTTGTAACTTTGGTTTGTATTAATTATGTTATGCAAATTATATGTTTCTGGCCTTTGCTTTTATGTCTTGTTTAACCACTTGTATATTAAAATTAATTTTGCCAGCATTTCTTGTGTCTATATAATATTTTTTATAAGAATATCGTCGTTGAAACTACAAGAAGAATCGAGTTGAATAAAATATATGCCAAATAAAGCTAAAACTATTTTTATTTTTGGTACTGCTTTTGTAGCCTATGTTAAGTCGGATTTAATCATATAATGCCCACAAAAGTACTATATAATTAAAAAAAAAAATTTTATATTTTTGAAAAAGCTTACATTAAAATATAGTTATAAGTGAATACCTACCTGTACCTATGTATATAACATGTAAAAAAACCCTGTCCGATCCGTGAGGGTATTATAAAGTATCGTACTGAGAGTTTATTTATGTGGTCATTTTCAAGAAAAACGAAAAAAAAATCTGGCACTCCGGGGATGCCGACAGTAGTGAAAACTTGAAAAAAAATCGGCACCGCGGTAATCAACGCGTTGATGTCTTTTACTCCACGGTGTCAGTAACAGGTCGCGAGTTCAATAGTTTTTTCCTATCTCAAAAATGCCCAACGCACCTAAAGAAGTTTTCACTTCAAAAACCCCTAGTTTTTTTCAATAGGAATTTATACCACGTAATTACATGGAGCGCGGGCGGTTGTCGTTTAGCGGGTGTCTACAAGTCATAATTTATGACCCCTGTTGAAAATTTACTTGTTTTTAATGGATTTCAGATAATTTTGGTACTAAAAGTGTGAATTTTGAAAAGCAATAACTTTATTTTTGGTAATAATACTTTTTTTTACTTTATGGTAATGTTATTACAGTAGGCTATGTGCTCCTTTCGGATCATACAGGTTTTTTTTTACATAATAAGATTGTTTAAAAACCATTTAGCAAATATGCAGAAACCAGAAATTCCAGATTCCCAAACATCCCAAGCCTAACCAATAATTCATCCCACATCAAAATTACGTTCTTCAACTTTGGTATCAAAAAAATCTTACCGCCGTAACTAAATCTCAAATTGCGGCGATCCATAGTATTTTCACCGGGCGTTTCCCACGGCTGCGCGCACGCAACAGCGTTCCAATTAGACTGTACCGAACTAATTCCTGGGCATGCGCCGCGAATGGATAGGTGCAGAAGGCTTACTATGGGCGAAATAACAATAAAGCTAAATTGCGTGTAATTTTGAAGTACAGTGGTTTATTATCTTGGTTAGTTGAAATTTTAGGCTAATAGCACAAAGGTGCTTTGATTCAGGATCTTAAAAGATAATATTTTATCTTTCGATTTGATATCAAAACGTTCTGAACCAGGGGGGGCAGATGAGACTGGAAAGACGTATTCTAATTTATCTTTGAACGTTCTCAATTTTTTTAATGCAAAAATAGGGGGAAATTATCTAATACCGGTACTCAAAGTTTTAATGAATTAGTCTGGGAAAACAAGAACACAGTTCAATACCACAATTGTGTAATACACGATCAATCACAATCTGAATCATTTTGAAACAGATTTCTAATCCATTGCTTCATAAGTTCGAAAAAAAATCTGCTCAACAACGTAACTAGCGCAATGAATGTTGTTGAACTGTCAAAATGAAACTGATACGCAATTAGATAGCTGGAGTACAAAAGCAGGCATATAGCTGGTGACAAACCTTCCAAGATTAGATTTTGATAACAACGGTTCATCAGGATCCCTTCACACATTAGCCGTCTAACCACATGGTATTTTACTGCCCCCAACCCTTGCTCGAAAACGAGGTGCCAACAGTTGTTGCAGCTGTGCACGTAGCTTTAAATTCCCCGATTAATAATCATGATCAAAACTTTGATCCAGCCGTCCCATCTTTGATGTCCTCCTTCCGGTAAACGCCATAAGCCGAGATTCGTACTCCACAGGGGGTGCCCTTAGCGAGCGTTCACCTAGTTTTAATTACCTTAGTTGTATAACCCCTGGCTGGAAGTTTTAAGTGTAGCAGCTTAAGGCATCCACAGGATTGACCGGTTAAATAGTCATGGCCTCAGAGGACAGCTATGAGATGTCCAACAGGAAAGAAATGGTATTTTACTACTTCACGACTCATTTCAGGCTACGTTTGAAATCCTTATCATTTTTTAAAATACTTGTTTTACGCTGTCGGGCTTCTGTATCTTTTTGTATGCGCGCGCGCCGTCTCTCCGCCCGTAATCGCTCCTTCTAAAGGTCTTGTAACACGAACGGCTTTTTTGGATGCGCTCGATTTGGTCACAACGATAATTAAATAATACTGTTTGTTTGATTGTGAAGGGGCTTTATTTATTAGTGCTAATTTTATTAATTATTTCCTGTCTATGTTTTGTTCTGGTAAGTTTGAGTGGTTAGCGAAATTAGAGATCGCATAGTAAACGGACAAAGTTGCTGAAGACAAAATGGAACAAGATTTCTCACAAATGCTTGTGGATTATAATTTGACATCTTAAAATATGAGGCAATCTCTTTGCTCTCACTCTCCTTTGATCTTGTAGAAAATGTAATACGGAATTAAGGTCAGAAGAATTGGCTGAAGCATTCTCGTGTCCACTAATGTCTATAAACTGCAGCCCCAGTCCACCTGGTCACCAAGCAAGCTTACGTGCAGGTATATGTACACTTACATTACCTCCCAGTATCTGGGACTGAGGAGGTCACTATGTCCAGCAGTGGACAGATATAGAATGTTCTCGATGAAGGAAATATAGGTAGTCGAAAATACCACACTTGACCAACTTACAGATTCGATTATTATCATTTTCAGTCAGGAAGAAGTTTAGATGACCTCTTGCAATAAGAATTTAAAGTTACTTTGACCTACAGCTTTACAGTTAATCTGATGTTCCTTGTCTAAAGCAAATAATAATCGAATTAGTTGCATAGTGATGTTAGTGGCACAAGTCCGAGTATTAAGTAGCACAATAATTATTATTGCTTACCGTTAATTTCAATCACGATATTTAATATTATTCTTAGTAAGACATTTGACGATTGTTTACATTCTAAAATAAAATGTTGTGATTCATTAATTCGTGGTTGTGTTCCACGTTTTATTTTTATACCAAGTAACATTATATGGATTTGATGATTGACTGATGATGATTGGAATGAAGATGATGATATGAACAGGGAGATTAATTCTATAAGATTTTTACTATTTACTTACCTGTGATAAGGGAAGGAGAATGGTGACTTACCTAACAAGTGTGGTAATTTTAGAAATAGGCTCTATTGCAATATAAAATCCTGTCGTACTGAAGCTTACATTTCACCCAAAGAGTACTTCATCAAAATCTGGCGTTTTAGACAACTTACTCTCATGTCGTCAATAATCATGACAAAATGTTATTGACGATTTTTTTTCGTTTATCTACGTCATACACTCTAGTTCAAATCTAGAATAGATACTGTTTTATAAAGCAGGTCGTTGGTCTAAAGCGGAATGATTTTATAGATGCTCTTGGGCAATAAAATCTGGCACGGTCGTTGAATATCGTGTGAACTACACCCGCATACAATACAAAGAAATTTACAAGAATTTAATAAAACAGCACTCCATTACATTAATACTGAAGATGTGCAATGATAGTTTTACTAATGCAATTTAAACTCAAATTAAAAAGGAATAAGATATCTTTTAGCTTGAGCTGAAATATTTTTTCTGAAGCAACTGGAGATTGTAAGGAAATAAGACCTTTAGTTATGAGTTTAACCAGTGCAATATCTAATTAAGATGTGAATTAAATCTTATGATAAGGAAAGGAAAAGTCTGAGTCGTATGTAAAAACTAATTAGTTGGAAGATGAGATCTTGCGGGACTATGAGAAATATTAGTCAAGTTGTGATGTAAATAATGGCATTAACACAGGACAGCACAAGGACAAGCTAGTGAAGTGAAGTGCTACTAACATAGTTTTAAGCTATTTATTTACACAAGTTTTTCAAGTTCCATGTATGTTTATGTTAAGGTATTTTTCTATGGGCCTGTGTCGCCTGAAATAAATGGTATTATTATTATTAAAGTAGAAAAAGATTAAAAGGTAGAGTTAGTTGATAAACAAATAAATAAATGGTTAGCTAAAGATAGAACATGAAATACTTATAATAATGCAGGTGCATTACTATCAATGTTAGTACAAGGTGGCTACCGAAACAAAACAAATATTGTTGGAAACATTGTTTATTTTCTTGTTATCATTCAATTAGCCTACAGTAAACATCCTCTACGAATTCGCTAACCTAACAACTCCCATCAAAGATAACTATTTATCACAGTAAAACTTAGGTGCTAACTACACTACATGGTACTTAAACGTACAAGTAAATGCTTTAACCGATGCGGAAGACGTTGAAGTTATAGGAATATAAAAACAGATTACTACTGAACAAAAAAACCTTAATTTATTAAATTAATAAAAAAGTAAAACTTCAACAAGCAAAGCGAGAACAACCCATACTTCGTAAACACACATCAGTTCTAGGAACGTTAATAGAAACAAACAACAACATAAATGATTATCACACGTTGTCACACGGTCCTGCATGCGAGGTGGAGGAGCAGGCTCCTCGGTCACCACGGCCGCCACATCGACTGGGCGGAGTCGGGCTCGGAGGCGGGGCTGTGCGGCGGCGAGGGCGGCGCGTACGCACGCTTCGCGAGCGCCGCTTCCGAGTCCATCGGCTCCGCCAGCCTCTTCAACCCTCGGTCTGGTAACGATGTCCTCTGCACCATAACCTGCTGCTGCTGGGGAGGCGCCGGCGCGATGGCCTGCAGAGGCGTAGGCCTCGCAACACCATTCGGCGCTATCGGCTGAGGCTGCACTACTTGAGGATTCTCCAATCTCCTTATACAGTTACTGAGGTGCTGCAACAACCTCGCTCCAGCCTGAGGATCCACTGGGCCTTGACGCTGCATGGCAGTGGCAGCTAACGTAGCGTTCGCAATAAACTGAGACACTTCTGTAGCACACTGAGTAAATCCAGCACGAAAACGTTCTTGGTAGGACATTTCGGATTTCAGCACTAACTGGCCTCTCCTTTTGAGGCTGTGAAGGTGTCGGACGGTGAGTTCCAGTATGTCGGCTTTTTCCAGTTTGGATACATTTTCTCCTTCAGCTTGCAGGGCGGTAACCATGAGGTCTTTGAGTTCGTCGAGGCAGCGGTTGATGCGTGCCCTCCTTTTTCTTTCTAGCATGGGTTTCATGACTTTTCTGTATTGGTATGTTCGGGAGACGGGTTCCTCGTCGGGTTGCGCGTGCGCGGGCGGATGGAAGGCGCCGTGCGGCGGCGACATAGTACGGGCGGGTAGGATCATTGGAGCGCGCGCGACGGTCTGTGAGCGAATGGCGCGCGCGCCGCCCGTCGCTCCTCTTTTATGCGCCCTACACCGATTGTGGCAAAACGCCCGTGATAAAAGTAGGGGTGGCACTAGCTGGATTCTGGAATTAATATTAATCATATATTTATTTAATAATTTATAAAACTAAGTTAGATAGTAATTAAGTTGAAATGTTCATCATTAACTTGCCTTATTTTTCAGATTTAATTGAATATTAATTATTGTTTATGGATCAAGGATAACTATTGCAAACTAAAAACGTTACTTTCCATAATCAATAACTATTGTGGTTAATAGCTTTTGTCAATTTACTGCACATTATTATCTTAAAAAATAAATTAACAAATTAATTGAATTGAATATAATTGGCCTCATTTGAACGACATATTCATGAATTATTTTTAATAAAATTTCCTTTCTTTACATAAAAATATTTTAGAAATACTTTTAAAAAATAGGTATTACAAATAAGTTACAATTAAATTACGTGTGGCAAATAAATGGGAGATAATTATTATTTTTACCCTGAAAAAAAAACCGTTACCTAGACAATTTGGTCAAAGTTCGCGCCAGTTATTTCATTACTATTATTTCATTTTAAATTGAAACCGGTGAGATCAAACAGCTGTGTATCCAAGTGAGGGTCTCAGCTGATAGCAGCTGGCTAGCACGAGTTCCCACGCGCAGTCGCGCACCCTCCTTACGTCACCCTGCGCGTACGCATGCCAAGACGCTCCCCCATTCGCGCGCCAAAGAATACACAGTGACGTCACAACGACAAGGCGACTCGTGGCGATGAATTAAATAACTGCTTAGGGACGAAATTCCCTCTTTTTGTAATAAAAAAAAAACTGTGCGTTAAAGACTTATTACGAGTTTTGTAGTTAGATTTTTTAATTGTTATGCTCAGGTCATTTTTTTTTTACAATGCTAAAGGACATTTTTTGTTGTACAGACTTGGTATTGATGTGCAAATCATGACAGAAAAAAGTAAGAAGAAAATAATGTTGAATATTTTTTTTGTCGTTTGTGGCAGCCCTGTGTGTTCGGCGCGGGCGCAGTTCTACGGCGACATGAGGCGCGTTATCGCCTCCGTCGGTCATACAGACAGAGTGACGAATAGAAATTATTACTGTCGCACCGACTTTTTACTGCTTACGTGTGTTATTAATTATTATTTGTGTCTTGTGGCCTACTTCGGGCAATGTTGCCGTGACTGCACGGCTCACGACAAAGTTTATTTGAAAACCAGCAATGTGAGTTAAATTTTACAAATACTTCCCCTACAACTATCTAGTTTGTCTTTCCAGTCATTTATTGAGAAAATCATATTTCATACAAGTTTTATTTATTACTGTTGACATGACATGATTAATTCTTTCTAACAGACATTTAACTTTTAACAGATGTTTAGTTCTTTAAATATAATTTAATAACGCAATTAATAACTCTTATCCTAGAACACGACATAAATCTGCCATTTATCTTAAACAACATCCTTGAGTTACAAAAACATCATCCTAATTAGTCAGTCAAAACAATAACACGGACTATCACCTTGCAGAGGTGTGAGTTTGTTCCCAGCACCGCTAGTCGACTCGACACCGACCCATTGTGCGGTCGAAGCCGCCGTGACGCTACTTACTCCAATTCTGTCTTACGCCGCTAGAAGGCAAAACGTCCTATGTGTCAACACCGCCTTCGGAATAGGCGAATCGTGCCCCAAGCGCGGGCCACTTGGTAGTTACGACCTGTCGGCGCTGAGGGCACAGTGACACGCGAGCGGATAACGGCGTAAGCGACGCTTCTGATCGTAACCAATGAGACGTTCTTCTTCGCAGCGCGGCGTCGTGGGAAAGCCCGTGCCGCGCGCGTTCCCACACACTCGGCCGGCACAAGCCAACCGATAAATTATCATAATTCCATTGTGAGTGAGACGGTACTAAGAAATTTTATACTTCATCAATCGCCGCGTTGAATACATTAGCGCGTGGGCACCGCTTTGTCGATACAGTGACGCAAGGAGCAAGGACACGCCCGACCGCCCGACTACCCGCGGGTGTCCTTTAATTTTTTTCTATCACGTATCTATTTTTATGACAAGAGCTATAAATTCCGTGGAGACGACGTAATATGGTGATGATATACACCATAATGTTGGGTTTTTTGTGTGAAAAGTAAACTGAGAATTCCACCCACGTTGTTGAGCTAGATACATAAAACAGTATGTACAAGGTGCAAGTAACGCTAAGTGAGTAAATATGTGCTGATCATGTAGTATCGATAATAAACATTCCAAATACTTACTCGACTAGGTAAACCGCCTTACCAAATATTCCAAGTCACTAGAAATATAAATTAAAGATGAAGAATATTTTTATTTTGGTGGGCTCTTAAATCTGATTAAGGTAGAGAATAAAATCAAGGAGGTCTTTCTAAATCGTCACTTTAGTTATTTACTTCATGGAAAATAATTTACAAAAGTGTAAATTACATTTTGTTTGTAAATTACATTTTGTTGGTTGGAGGTTCTGGGGCTTAGACAAGTGGAAATCGCTTTAAAAGCGTTTCGTATTTCTACAACTTTCAACTGGATTGATAATATATTAATTTAAAGCTTTAAATCATGGCTGGAGGCTCTAAGTGTAGAAGCTTATGGCACCCACAGGAAAATCCGGTTAAGCAGCCACAACCTTAGTGGTCAAAACTGCGAGAAGCCACGTTAAAAAAAAAAAAAGTCAATTCAATACATTTTCGACTTTTCCATCATCGTCATCGCTGATAGAACGTCGACCCTCTGCTTGTGTCTATTACCTATACTTTTTTATTTTCTTACAAAATTACGTTTTGCCCAGAAGATTTGCTCGCATTTTAGTGACATTATAAAAGTCATTTCACTAGTCCATAAGTCGTAACTCCTGTTTCAGTAAACTTCCCTCCATCGCCTACATCGTAGGAAAGGTTAAGTCGTGCCACGCCTCACGATTAGATTTGCTCAGTTTTATTATTATATTGGAGCTTCTGTTTTAAGATAGTATCATGGACTTAATTCTAAACCATGGTTTAGCATGGTTGGATGTCGAATAGAGAATTTTGTAAACAAGATACCTAAGAATAAGATGTATTTCAAAACAGTTATGGTATTATCTTTCGGAGTGAAGTTTGGAGTAAATAAAGTTGTGAATTTCGGATATATTAATGTGGCATATTAAGTTTTGATTATGAATTTAGATAGATAGATAGATAGAACATTCTTTATTATGTACACCATAAAAATTACAGACATTAATATAGAAATTTTACATTGGGTGACACAATGGGCGGTTAGGATGGTTGTAATAGCAGAGGAAAATTTACGTAACTTTGGATGGATTGCAGAAAGGAGGAGAAAAGAGATGTTTGGATGAGAAACACATAATGGGGACCTTTTTTGTTGTTCCTGTATGGGAAATCCTCATGGATGTCCTCCGCCCTGGGGCGGGCGAAGGGGTTTGTCAGACTCCTACTGACTAAAAACCATCCCGGTGTTCCCTTCCCACACTTGGACCGGGGATCATGAGATCTTGTGCGCCTTCCATGGTCCCCGACTTTCCCGCTTTCGCGAGCCATCTCAAGCCCGCGGGAGCAGTGAGGTGTGAGACTCCCCCCGTGACGTCAAATAGGGGCGCGCGTGGAACACGATGCGCCGCCACCTCGGGGACACAATGATGGGTATATAACTGTATGAAATTAGGATAAGAGCAGAAAGAAGATGATGATTTTTCGGAGTGAAGATTCGTTAATGTCTATAAGTTTTTAAATAGAGCCAGTCTATATTACAATAATATAGAAGCGATTCTCGGTATTGACTAGACTCAATGGTTGTTAGTTTCTTACCTTTTATGGTCGTGAAAATAATGAACTACAGGAATACATCAATTTGAATTAATCAAATTCGAGATCACAGAATGACTTGTCAAAATATTAGTCCATTCAATTACGCAATTCACAGAAAAAAAAAACAAAATTAAATAGAAAAAACTATAATTCTCAGCAATCGTTTTTAAATATTTATTTTCAGTTTCGGGAGTATCGAACTTTAAACACGGCTTATTGGAGTAATATCGTCGCCTAATCTTTATAAAATCAACATAGAACTTATTTAATATTTGCTTTAAGCACTTGATATGAAAATATGTTATCGTCGAGTTAGTAGTAAAGTTCTGAGGTAAACAGGTGTGTACTTAGGGCACTTAGAAGTCACTTCATATGTTACTTTAATGTCACGTCTGGGTGGCACAGGAATTTTGTTGAGCCAGAATTACGTCATAATATTTTTTAAACTATTTTTTTTTTTCAATTTTTTTTTTGTGGATATTTTGTTTGTAATGCTAAAAGCTCTCTTATGTTAGGTGAAAATAAATATTAGGTATGCAATTCTAGGCATAGTATATAATATAATGAGGTTGGTGTCTGACTCTGTGAAATATATTATAGCTTTCAGACTCTCTAACAAATTCAAGAAAAAAAACGAAATATTTTCTAGTCGTCTTTTTAACTTTCTTCTACTGTTGCATCCAGTTTTTAAGAATCATTGTAGTTTAAGCCTATCAGTTTTGCCCTGTTAAGTATTATGCTTTTTATAATGAACTAGCTCTAAGAATTTACTAACCAAACAAAATAAGGTCATAAAAGATAGATAGGGAGGTACTTTGACCTAGAAAGTATAAGTAAATGTCAACGGTGTTTCGCGAAACCGGGTCTTCACCGCAGTCTAGCGAGTATATAGGTTAGGACTATCACGACTGCAAACTGTTTTTTTTTTTAGGTCATTATCTCGTAGTTGACCTCTGAGATCATGACTACTTAACCGGGCTTTCCTGTGGGTGCCTTAAGCTACTACACTTTAAACCTTCAGCCAGGGATTATTCAACTTTGCTAATTAAAACTAGGTGAACGCTCGCTAAGGGAACCCCCTGTGGGGTACGAAGCTCGGCTTAGGGCGTCAACCGGAGGGAGGACATAAAGGATGGGACGGCCTGGACTGCAAACTGTCTTAGCCCACGTTCGCACGGAAGTAAAATATCGCGGCGGGATTTTTTTGCACACTGGATTACCGTCGAACGTTGAAAATCCAACACTGTGTGGTTCCAACGCGCTGGGATTAGGGTTGCAAAATTACGTAATTTTACGTAAAACGCTGGTAAAATACGGGTATTTTACGGTCATTTATATTAATTACGGTAAAATTACTGGCGACTTATAAAGTTTTAAATTTTAATTTGTGCTCTCCACTGCTCTGCCTCTGCACATAGATGATATTATTATAATCCATGATCCATCTTGAAATCTTGACTTGAGAATTAAGTTTTAGGGATTTTTAGTACACATGAGTCGCACGAGCCCAGTTTGTTTTTTTTTAAGTTCCTATACTGCTTATATCTCTGGCAAATTTCATTCAAATCCATTTATTTATCCGTTAATAGTGAAGTAGTGATATACACATGATACACACAAACATACTCACTTCCGTATTTGTAGTGTTTTAGTGGGTATGAGTACGTTTAATACGTTTTTTACCAAAAATTACCATATTTTACAGTAAAATACCGTAAATTACGTAAAATATTTTTCTTTTTACCGTATTATACCAGGGTAATTTTACCGTTTTACATCACTAGCTGGGATGCAGTCTGTGGTACGAGTATCCTCAACGCTCGGCTTAACACCGAGAGTTGAAAATCCAATACGCGATAAAATCCCGCCGCGATATTTTTACGTCCGTGCGAACGTGGGCTTATAGTCTGACACACGCTGAGACAAGCTTAAATAGCTGTCTGATATCAGACAGATCTAGGCTTGTTCTATTTTGTTGAACATTTTCTAAGATAATGTTTGCCTAATTACATCTGAGAAGTCAAAAGTCCTAATTTTATATTGATTATTGTGTGAGAAATGTTTTCAATTCATATATCGGTTCTTTTCTTGAGAAACCTAAAAAATATACTTTTCTTTTCGTGTGGTTAGTGACTAACCAGTAGTGCTATTCTGTAAAAATCTCACCGTGATACTGATAACTTAGGTGAAGTGAGTCAATCCTTAGCAACTGACAGCTCACTCCACGCTCACTTCAACTAAGATACACGGTGAGATGGTTACAGAATAGCATTACTGGTGTCAGAGTTTTAAAGCCGGCCATGGGCCTCTGACTTGGCTTCACATGCAGTCGAGAAATATCTCTCAAGCATGCCGGTTTCTTCACAATGTTTTCCTTCACCGTTTTTGAAGCAAGTGATAACTATACAATATGCACATAAATCTGAAAAGTCAGAGGTGCGTGCCTTGGGTTCGAACTCGAGACCTATGATTTGGCAGTCGGACGGTCACACCACTAGGCTATCACTGCTTAAAAAATAAAAAAGTACTTAAGTTGAAAAGTTAATCTAGCCTTCAGTGATTAATAAAAAAATTGATACTTCAATTACTGTGAGACGGTATTATAACGGCGTATGGCATGAAGTGTGCCCTGCATTTGCGCTGCGCACAGCACAAAAATTATATTACCACAGATTACGTATTTTTACACTGTTTATAACTAACTGGTGGTGCCTACTGATATAATTATATAATAAAATTATCCACAACAACGCAATACCGAGACTAACAATCGTAAACATTGCGTAAGTTCGTTACAATTTCTATGAATTTGCTAAAGTTATTGTAAGTACTTAAATGTTACTCAAGAGGCTAGCTTTACATCTTGATTTCATCAAGAGTATGTAGTAATCATAATAATATAACTCCACCGCCGCATCTCTACGTTGACGTCGTCGTGGAGCTTGCGTGCTCCGAACTCTAGGCCTGTGCCAGTAGAGTTTACTTTGCCGGAACAGGTCTGGAATGAGGAGCCAGACCAAGAGAGATACAAAAACCCGCAGGGCAGCATGTGGCGAGCTGTTGGGCAGTAGCGACCCCACGGACCCTATCTCCCGGGAGAAGTCTTGTTCCTCATGTCTGACTTGCCTTTATTGGCCGGCTGGAGTGAACAGTGACGAGGAACAGAGCTCCCACTTCATTCTTGCCTTTATTGGCCGGCTTGAGTGGAAATTCGCAAGAGCAAACGTGCTCGGAGGAAGGAAGTATTCCAGTAAGATGCTGGTAGGGATCTTGACCGTACTTCTGGGATTATCCTGATAGCCATGGAATACCAGTTCAACACGAATGATGTAACCAATATTTTGTAACAATATTTTGATTTAAAAGAGTGTCCGTGGAGTTTCTTGCCCGTTCTTCTCCATAGGTACCTACTACGTTTTGGAATGGGTAACTAGCTTCATTTTTCTGACTGACCGACCCCTTGACAATTCAAAAGTACCTGTAATTGGTTTATTTGAAATAAATGCTTTGAGTTTGACCTCTCCACTCCTCATAAGCACCTCAGGACGTGTTGCTCCCTTGTCGCTACGACACTATGTGCTAGCGACCGTTTTCGGGGGCCCATTATTGAGTGTGCAAGTCACCCCCTGCCATTTTATCCGTGTGCATATAAAACATAGATCAGGCAGGGGCCATAGTCCTTCCATAGTTCCAGGTGACCAGTCCAGTTTAGCAACCCAAACCCATAGTCCGATATCTTTGTTTCTATATCTTACAATAGTCTTGCACCAACCGGGGGTTATCCTTGGCTGCACTTGCATAGTACGAACAGGGATAATCGTCGGTTGGTACCTCATTTAATTAAAAACGTCTAAGGGGCCTCTGTGAGTTGGCTTCGGCCCCTCGTACGCCTATCAAAGGTCCGGGACCCCTGGGTCCCGAGAAATGTCAAAGACATAAAAATAATATAATAATTTCTTTATTGTCAGGCAACTAAGGCCCATAGATAAAATAGATAAAATATTCTTAAAAAACAATAAACTAATAAATACATAATTAAAATACAATAGATGTTGATATATTTAGTAACCAAAGCGGAACTTCGCTAAACTATTCCTAAAGAGCCATAAAAAACCCTGAAAGAAATCGACACGTGTTTCACCTCTCGACGAGTCAGCCTCAGGATGACGATTCACTTGTCGCGAACCCGAACACGGCCGTGTTCTGGTTCGCGTGTCAATTTCTTAATTAACTTATACATAATTATAGTACAAATTACTAAGTGGTACGTTGGATCGGCGACGTATTGCGCTGAGTCGAAGTGTCTTGTAGTCTTCCGCGAAAACGCCGATACACGACACCCTTCAGCCAAAATTCTTCCTTCACGAAGATCTTCGTGATGAGTCGGAACGCGCACCACAAATGATTTAAAGTTAACTTTGTGGCGCGATTCCAACTTCTCGACTCTTAAAGTGAACTTGGTATTTTTCTGATATGTACTCCACGATCTCCTCTGCCTTCGTGGAGTGATGTAACCGCAACAAACAGCTGCGTCGACGGAAAGCGGAACGCAGCAACATATTCGGACCAGTCAATGCGGTACCGCGTTTATTGCAACAAGCTAGTTTCTTCTTCTTCTTGTATTTAATTTATTTTATTTTACTGCATGTTTACATTGTCTACACTGCTCAATTACATAAGATGATGATAAGTGGAAGCGCGGAGTCTCCTAACACAAGCAATTCCTTGCTTAAAAGGTGATCTCCGATCATATGTATGTAAATGCCTTTTTGTAATTGAAATAAATATTTTTTTTTTTTTTTTTTGTAGTGCTAGCCTCCTACTACATAGGACTTAAACTTAACTGGTGAAAAGGATGTACAGACGTCAGCATATCAAGCTACTACAATCTGTCAAATTTATTTAATAGATTTTCAACTTTATCGCTGAAGTCTATGGTTCAAAGTTGATTGGGAAAATATGACAGTTTCGGGTAGCTTGATGTGCTGGCATCTGTACCATCGAAGAAACGCATATCTATGCACCGTAAGCAAATGACCACCGATGCACCGACCGATGATGCACCGTATGCCTATGATCTGAATGATATAATTACCACCTAAGTACACATTATGGTAAAGCAATAAAGATATTGAGTGAGTGAGTGAGTGTAAGGATTATTTCTGCTTGCAGGGCTCGACCGCCGCTATAGTAACGCTTACTTGCGAAAAAAAACCGGCCAAGTGCATGTCGGACCACGCACAATGAAGGGTTCCGTAGTTGGGATGAATTTATCCCAAAAACAAACTTAACTTTGTAGTTGAAAAATATGTTCTCCCATATGGAATGTATCGGAAAACATGTTTTCGTAACTGCAAAATTGAGTTGGTCGATTATTACTCGTTAACTTGTAGAGCCTACTTAGCTGTGATAGTTTTCCTTTTAATTTCGTTATATAAACTGCTGCTGTGATTTTTTTCACACATCCAACACCAACCATTTAGCTGGCAGAGGGGGGACACTTGATTCTAACAAAAATTAGCACTTTAAAGCTTAACATTTCGCAAACGGATCCTTAAATCCAAAAATAGTTTTACAAACTCACAATGTTTTTGAAGGACCTTTCCAATGATACCCCACACCATAGGTTAAAAAAAAAACATCACCACTTTACGTGTAAGAGAGGTACCCTAAAAAAAATGTTTTTCATAATTTTGTTTTACCACTTTGTCGGCGTAATTAATATGTATACCTATGCCAAATTACAGCTTTCTAGTACTAAGGGTCTCGGAGCTAAACCGCGGACAGACAGACAGACGGACATGACGAAACTATAAGGGTTCCTGTTTACAACGGAACCCTAAAAAGGGTCAAGGGCAAGGGATTTTGTTTTCAAACTGCTTAGATATGCATTTCTTCGGTACTACCTACTACACACCTTTGCCCCAACTCTTTGGAGAAAACCTTCGATCAACAAGGAGAAAACAGTCGTGATACTATGTAAAGTATGAAAGGCAACATCGGTCTATCATATTATCAATTATCATACTAAAAAGTCTATGATTACAAATTAATTTGAAAAGTATCCGAAACTTGAAGTTAAGACGCAATTATATGACAGTGACCTTGAATGGTTAGCTTGTTAGCTTGCGTGTTCTGTACTGAGCTCACGCAACGCGTCGTACGTCCAGCCAGTAATAGGACTCGCCCATCAAGGAGCGCTGTCCCAAATTAGACGCATTATTAATTTATTAAACGTAAAACAAAAAGTATTTCAATAAAACACGCATACTAAAAGATCAGTAATTAAATTATCTTTAATATGGTGAAGTTTTCAGAAAAATACGCTTGATGAATTTTGCGTTATTCTCAGTTTTTATCCGCGTTAGACGTAACTTTACAAATTAATTTCACTATGTAATAAACATAATCAAAAATATGCTTATATTAAAATATTAATAAAATGCTCTAATTTAACATATATTTTTTCCAAATTACTAACACTACTCGTTCAGACGTCATCTTCAGTATAAAATCATTAAAAGTCAGCTATTGTCCCCTTAAGCACGGGCCGAGATGTACCAAAACTGATATAGGAACACAAAACATATTTTGTCTACCAAATGACAACAATAATAAAGACACCTGTTTATCAAATTCCGTTAATCCAAGATTAAAAAAAATATTATATAGGGATAGATAGACAGAATACCTACTCTTTATTGTATACGCCTTTTTGAAGAGAGATTGAATCGATAGCACTAATTATTATTATGTATGTCTGTGTATGTATCAACTGTGTGTGAATAGTACGTATGCTATAAGCGATTTCTAAATAAACTATCTTGATAAGATTCATATCTTACTAACAGATTGAGTTGATTTATTTAAAAATGTTTACTAATGATAAGCATAAAGTATATTGTCATAATTTATATTGGCATAACGAAATTCGGCATAGTGATCATTACGCATAATATTATTAGGCATAAATGTTACATAGCCATAATGCCATGTTTATTGATATAAATACTGTTGGCATAATAATAATGAAGCATAATTCTATGAAGTATAATGTTATAAAAGCATAATGATATTTACACATAATGCTCTTTGAAATAAAAATAATAAACCCTAATATAACTCATATAAAAACAAACATATTAGCGGATCACCCCCGCCGCACCTTAACCTAATCCAATAGAGTAATTCCCAAATTATAATAATTAATGTTTATTTTTATGGCTCATGATTAATAGACGAATAAATATTATTCCTTAAAAATTTATGCAGCTCCAAAGTATGCCAAAACAAATTAGACCAAATGACAGTTATGCTAATAAAAGTTATACGAAAATTTTATGCCAAACAATATTATGCCTCAAAATTTTATGCCAACAGGGGAATTCCCGTTTATAAATACCAGTTAACGTTAATTTACGCAGTGCGTAGGCACAGGCAGGTTTTCAGTTTTGCGAAGTCAACCACTTAGATAAATAAATCATTTATTTAATGCACACAAAAGCACAATTAAACGATAACTAAAGTGTTAAAAAGAAAATACAAGGTGCTAACATAAAAATAAAACACATGTAAAAGAAAGAAAGTGACGTCATGACATACTTTGATTTAAATAAAGAACAAACGAACCGCGGTGTGCGTTCTAAGGTTGCACCAAATGGTAGTCCAGCTCAACGTATGTCCGATGCGTTGTGTTCCACGCGCGCCTCGAAGAGATTTCAGCAGAACTGACGGGGTCCGCTAGGGCCGATACCTACCGGAGTTCATCGGACATCGTGACTCCCGGGAACATGACAACTGAAGGAACACGGGTGGGTTTTAGTCAGTAAGAGTCTGACACGCCCTCCCGCTCCACCCAAAGCGGGAGAAATTATTTGATAATTTACCATCCAAAAAAAAACTCAACGTATGTCAGGTAAATACCTGACGCTGATATTCTGCTGGATCCTTGCAGTGACATACGGACGTCGACAAGACGTCATAAATACGAGAGTGAAATTATGCAGGCAAAGTACCCGTGATTTAATTTATGTATTCTATAGTAAAGTTTTGCATTGGAAAACGTTCTTGTTCGGCTGAGCATAAGGTCTTGGATTCCATTTCCAAATCGGGCACAGTTTTATTGGGCTTCTTCCATCAGGAATTTCGCAGTAGCAGATCGGAGTCTGGATTTGTGGCCAGTTGATGGCAGTAGGCTCGCCTCCTATTACATGGGACTTAAACAAAACTGGCGAAATGTAGGTGTAACTGCTACAGGGACACCTCTGCCTAACGACCGATGTAATTTCCTTACTGCCACATAATAGGTACCTTTAAATGCAGATATACTGGGTGGCAGGGACATCGACGTGAAAACTGTTACCATGGATTCAGTACATGATTCTGAAAACCCCTGCGTTGAAATTTTTCGCCGGTTATTAAAAAAAAATCTGCTGTTCCATACATTTTGACCGCGTAGGTTGTACTTTTCCATGGATCAGCAATTTTTTTTTTTTTTTAATAACCGACGAAAATTTTCAACGCAGGTCATTTCAAAATCATGTACTGAATCCATGGTAACAGTTTTCGCGTCGATGTCCCTGCCACCCTGTTTGCCAGTGACCTTGAGTGGTTAGCTTGCGTATTCTGTTCTGAGCTCACGCAACGCGTCCAGCCAGTAATAGGACTCGCCCATCAAGGAGCGATGTCCCAAATTAGACGCATTATTAATTTATTATACATAAAACAAAACGTATTTTAATAAAACACGTATACTAAAAGATTAATAGTAAAATTATTATTGGGTTTTTCTATCTGAAATTTCTCAGTAGCAGCTCGGAGTCTGGATTTGTGCCCGGTTGATGGCAATAGGCTCGCCCCCTATTACATGGGACTTAAACATAACTGGCGAAATGTGGGTGTACCTGTTACAAGGACACCTCTGCCCAACCCTTCGGGGAAACAAGGCGTGATGTTATGTGATGTTATGTGATGTAATAGTAAAATTATCTTTAAAATGGTGAAGGTTTTAGAAAAATACGCTTGATAAATTTTGCATGATTCTCAGTTTCTTATCCGCGTTAGACATAACTTTACAAATTAATTTCACTATGTAATATAAATATAATCTAAAATATTTATATACTAAGTTATTAAAAAAATGCTTTAATTTAACATATATTTTTTCCAAATCATTAACACGTTTAGACGTGATCTTCAGTATAAAATCATTAAAGTCGGTTATCGTCGCCTTAAGTGCCAATACCGTAGTGTTGTCGGTGGTACAATCAAATAGAAAACTTAATCGCTGTCCCAACGGACATGGCTTGTTCTACTTGTTCATAATCCGCTATACTAAATATTGATCATAAATATTGCACGTCCGCACTTTACTTCTATCAGTAGTAAGTAACAGTGATGTCCTGTTTGTTTATCGATATTGCATTAGGTTGATTCGTTTTTGTTTGCTTTCCTGTTTTTCTATCAGGCTGGAGAAATACCGCTTTTAATAAAAATAACACGTGGTTCTGCAGCGCAAATTTAAGCAACTTCATAACTACCACACGATTGGTGATTTAAGTGATTGTTTACACCAAACGTATTGTCCGCCGCTGACTGTGAGCATGCGTTACGCAGTTTATCGCTTTTCAATATAATATTTAACTTCTTGTTCACACCGAACCGACTATACGCTATTACGTAGTGCGTTGTCGCTGACTCTCGGTGGCCAATTATCGTCTATGCACGGCGGACGCGGATTGGCTACGTTGCCGAAAGTAACAGCGTATTAGATTGAAGCGCCTGTAGCGTATTGTCGGCTTGGTGAGAACGCGTACTGCAGACTGAGTCCACGTTGGACTCCACACTGGGGCAGATAGTGAGCATACTCACAGTCGTCGGCGGACAATACGTTTGGTGTGAACGATGCCTAATTGTGTCAATTGTCTCTTAAACATTTACATGGTAGACTGATTCTGGAGGTATGCAGAAGTTTTGATTTATCAGCTACTAAGTGTGGATTTCACCAACGAAACTGAACGCGATCAGCACTAAACTTCTGAACCGCGTTCAAGAACTGTTAATGTCATTATTCCACAGCAATTTTGACACTGACAGCGCTTGAACGCCGTTTAAATGTGCTGAACGCGTTCAATTTAATTGGTGAAATTCGCCCTAAGAATGATTGACAGCCAATCCGTAATAACTTACAATGACATATTATTACAGACAGCTACAAAACTTATCCAAACATACCCAAGAAATCACACCTAAAACAAATTTTATACAAGTATCACATACTCAAACAGTCGCTACATATAACAACCCGCCTACCGCCCCGCCTGCGTGTGCGCAGCGACGGAGTTGTACAAACAATACGTATGTTTACAGATACCTGTGATTGTTCGTCACCCACACTGACACTTGAGGGGCAAATGACTCCGTTTTTCAATAATATTTTGTAGCACATTTACGAGCGATGTGTTATATGATTTTATGAATGGTTGAAATGAGGAAAAACATGAGAAAAATCATTGTAATCAGCGCCATTTTCTTATATCCACTATCAATTGCACTGATGCTTTGGACCTAACTATTTTTATGTTTAGGCATGTGCCGTTTTGTAGAACAGCGTGATTTAAGATGATATTATTCTATTGAATATCAGCATCTGCATCCATCTTTAATCTTAGAAGTTATTTTTCGATTGCAAAAGCAGAAAGAAAAATGCATCTATAATAATAATAGTGTAACCTGAGGAGGCTCTCGTTAGGCAGCTGGATCAAGGGCTTGATCCAGAAAGCAGTACTCCTGGACACGGCGCGTATTGTTATAGGAGGTTCTATGTATAATATTTAAAAATGTAAAAAGTATGTTTAAAAATGAAATAAAGGAAATATTAATAGTGTAAAGCAAAGTCGTTTTTCGTGTAGATCTGCATGACCGCGTTGTTTGCAACGGATTTTGATGAGGGTGTCACTATCATTTAGATAATTTATTCCGGAAGGTTTATATGAATAATTACTAAATTAACATTATGATAAAGAAATCTCGATTTTGTCTAGTCGTAAAAGCAGTGCGAAGCGAGGACGGGTAACTAGTAATATTATAACTCGAAGTTACGCGATGTCAAAGGTAAAAGCGCAAAACTATTGAAAGAATAATGATGAAAATGCTGATGAAATCAAAATAGAAAATAAGGATTCATTATCGGTTAATTGGTAAGGCCTGGCAAAGCAATAGTTATAAATTGATACTAATCTTAATTTCGATGTTTCGGCTTATCGAAAACACACTATTATCGATACTTTTATTGGAAAATTAACATATTTGTAAGAATAGATAACCAGTTATAAAGTTCCTAAACGAGTTCACAACAAAAGTCCAAAAATATACTTAAAATAGAGTTGAGCGTAATTTATAGGTGATCTTTTGAGTAATCTTATCAACCAATTAAATTTTTATCTAATAAAATCATCATATAGTTATCCATTTTAAATTAAATTATTTTCTAATAGTAATATTATAGGTAATTCCGATTCCCTTTACAAGAAATTTCTATTAAAATAATAGATTTCTACGATAATCCCAAGAAAGATCTCCAGCCACCGTTTTGTACTGATTAAACAAAACTGGTTGAAAGACTTGCCTCGAGAACGTTGTCAACAAATTAGAATAAAAACATAACATGGGGTCATTCGATCATATTTAATGTTTTTACGAGAAAACTTTTTTTTGACTTGCCAACTTGCAGTTTATCTGCTGCGCTGCCCCTTGGTTTTGAAATAATAATATGGATACAATAAAAGTTATTTTTTGCAACATTTAAAAACAAAAGTTTTCATTTTGGTTATATTAATTTATTCATCAAATCAGAAACGGCTTTATTACATCTAAGCGTTCAATCTATTGATCTATTGGGCTGCGCTGAAAAACGACTTTTAACTAAAATGGGCCCATTTACTTCAAGCACCTTAGCGAATTATCACACGTTTTCTGTGAGTTACTACTAACCAGGTGTCAGTTTTGCTGACGTAGTCTTAAACGACACTTGCGCAAAGTTCCCAGTTCCCAGCCTGTAACATAAAACTTTTCGTACACCACTGAACAATATTAATCTCGGAGCGCGTAAATTGTGTCTAAAATTACCACGTTTAGTCGATTTTATCTCACTTCAAAATTGAACAGTCGAGTTTTGATTGCAATTTTGTGTTGCTGGCCAGTACCTACCTTTTTTTTTTTTTTTTTTGGGTGGGAAATTATCAAATAACTTCTCCGAGGGCGTGTCAGACTCTTACTGACTAAAACCCACCCGTGTTCCTTCGGTTGCCCTGTTGCCGGGGGCCACGATTTCCCGATCGGTTTTCTTCGAACCCCCGGCCTATCGAACCTATCGATGAAAAAAGGTTTCAAACTTTTGTAAACGTCAAAAGTTTGAACCTTCGAAAATGACATGTTCTAAAATTAAAAGTATAGATTTTTAATTTTGGCCTTAGCTCTGGTCAGCGATGGGCAAAGTTAACAAAAATCATTGTCGATGTAATTGCATGCAATCAAATGCAATATAATGTCATAGTTTTTTTTTTTGTGGTTAGCGGGGTCCCTGTGTTTTGCAATTGATATTTGCTGGCTAATATCTTGATGATGATTACGACTGTTAAAATTCCAATTCTCTAGCTTATTTAAAATAGAAATTAAAAGGGCCCTGATTAATCAGTTACACAATCTGTCCGAACATTTCCTTTACAAAACATGTTACGTATTCCAAGAATATTTAAGATATCTCTTTTACTGTGAATATTCATATCTTCTTGAAGGTATTTTATGTAAACGTTTAAAGATGCGCCTAATTGGTGGATAGCGCATTATATCCAGTAGTTGATCTGCATGGAGAGAACCTGTTTGTTACGTAATAGGGTCAAGAAGAAGATAATATCATGGAAAGTGACGGAAATGTCACTTTCTACGTTGTTTAGGTTTAGTCGTTAATTATTTACTGATAAGCTAAAGATTTTAATTGATTTGATTAGAATTAAGTAAAACTGAGTGATTCTTTCAAAGACTAATTAATTCGTTGTGTAATACCTTCGTTTTGAAAGTAAAGGTATGTGGTGTTTAGAGTAAATTAATGAATGAAATGCACTGATCCCAGCGTGGTTTAACCAGACTCGATAAATCGAATAAACCCGAAGATTTGAACTAGCTCTTGAAGCCTCATGTTGCATGGCGCTACAGAGGCCATTGCATATCAAGGAGCAGACCGGGTGGCGCGGTAATGGTAAGGAAGACGTGCCCTTAGGATATTATTATTATTCATTTATTTATCAGACAACTAGATCCAATTACAAAACAAAAACATTATATACAATTCTAGATGTTAGTAAACAATTTAACTTACTTGCTATGTTAGTACTTATATTCTACTACTGACAGGGTGGTTTTAATAAGATGCCTCATTATGGGGCTTTCGTCAGGCCCATCAGCAATAGCTTTCAGGAGGCTGTTGCCACTGTCCCGCAACCTTGTGAGAAGAGAAGCATTTTTTTCCGCACTACAGCTGAGAAGCTATCCACTCGCGCAAACATTGCAGAAGCACTGCAATAACGGGGTAGTCGCAACAGCGCCCTAAAAGCGTTGTTATATTGAATACGCACCGCATTGGCGGTACGTTTGGTACAGCTAATCCATAGAGAGCTCGAGTACAGAGATGTGCAGTATGCTTTAAAAAGTGTGATTTTGACCGCATCTGTACATCGCGCGAACCTACGGGCCAGCATATTCGCCCGCACCGCCAATGCCCTGCTTCCCGCTCAACATCGGCATCGTCTTTAAGGTCGTCAGAAACGAAATGTCCAAGGTATTTGACCTGGTGCACCAGACGAATCGAGACGTCGTTAATTTTGACAGGTGGTACCCTTTCTGGACACTTCTTGCCAACAGCCTTAAAGACCATGAATTCTGACTTGTTAACATTATATAGTAACCCATGGGTGGAAGCGTAGTCCTCACATATTCTAACCAGTTTTCTAAGTGCACTGACCGAGGGAGCCAGCAGGACCAAATCATCGGCGTAGCTTATGCCCACATGCGCATGCGCATATGGAAGGACTTGCGAGTCATACTGAATATGTATCCTTGAGTAGGCAATGGACTAGTGGAGAGACGAGTGATGCATCTATGAATGCATCTTTTAACGACGTCACCACCAGATTGGTTTATGCCCAGCTTCACCGGTGTATCTTTTGGCGGGATTAGTATAAAAAATACATGCATAGTATTTTTTTATCATTTGAAGTGTCCCTAAACGCCGCAAGACGTAATAACAATAAAACTACTATTGTGTGTGTCTCGTTTAATGTCCTTCACCAAATTAAGGATTTCCAGATTCACCGGATTAAGGAAAAGCTTCTTCTTTCTTTTTCGTGTGGTTATTGACTAACCTGGTGTCAGAGTTTTTATGCCACCCATGGGCAAAAAGCTAATTAAATTACTCAATTCTGAAAATTTATATTCGTCTAGTCGCGCAAATATTAAAAAAACATCTGTTTATTGCGCTCGCGCACGTGATGTTTTTCCGAATTTTCCGATCCAATCATGAAGCACTCTGACGTCACAGCTAATGCTAATGAAATACTCAACCGTAATTTTATTCATCATCATCATCATCATCAGCCTATAATTGTTCCCACTGCTGGGACACAGGCCTCTTCTCTGTGAGAGGGAGTGGGCCGTAATCCACCACGCGGGCCCAGTGCGGGTTGGTAGATGTCACATGTATTCAAATTTTCGGTTCTAGGACATGCCGGTTTCCTCACGATGTTTACCTTCACCGTTTTGAGAGCAGTGGTGATGAAATAATTTACACAAAGTAAAGCGCCTGTCTGGGTTCGAACCAACGACCTACAACTCGTAAGTCGCGGCCGTTACCACTGGGCCACCACAGCTCGTAATTTTAATACTCAGACGATATTTTTTTTTTCTATTCCGAATAATTTTGATTCTGTGCCAATTAGAAATAAATTGTTTAATTAGAGATGTCATCTTCGTAATTAATTTACATACAAAATTCGAGTTACCATAGTAATTATTTTATAAAATACAGGAATCTGGTCTCACGCTATTGGGCGTTCGTTCACTTATCACGTCCGTGTGAAATTGGACACGTTAGAAAAAACATCACGCCAACCGGTCGCGGGTCCGGCTGTCGGATTTGCTAAAACACGGTAGCCACACAAATTGCCATGGACCACAGATGAGTGTGATATTGGAGTGCTATGAACTCATATTCTCCGTAGTCACGAATTGTATGAGGGTGACTACCCTCATACAATTCGTGAGTTGTGTCGAAATGAAACGTCTGTTTCTTGTAAAATTGTTTTCAACCTCTCCATAAAATGTTGGTCTTCCTAGCTAATAAATAGAAGATTTTGTTCTTATCACCATACTTGGCTTATAGGTTATTGATATTTGTGTCTTAATATCACATAGTCTCATAGCTCAGTGGAGAATGCTGCTTGCCTTAAAGCTACTACACACATGCCGGGCGGCACGAACCGCCGGCTTTTGCCGAGTGGCACGCCTTTGTTTGGCGGCTAATTTGTGCGGCAAGCCGGACGCACCGCGGCTTGCCCGGCGGCAAGGCTGGCGGCATTGCCACCGGCATTGCCGCCGGCACTGTGTGTCTTTAGTCATGGCTGTCTAGTGTATGAAAGGTCAGTAACTGCTGATCAGCCCAGCTCTCTCATACTAGACCCACGAAAATAAAGCGGCCGTCTGTATTCCCAAGTACTGCTGTCACAGAGCTGTGTCTTTACCTTATCACTCCATTGTTTACTTCTCCATGATACAAAATGTCAATATATTGATGACAACAGAATTTATGTCCTCGTTTATTAATGATCGGTACCGTTTGTAGCGATTTTACGGCGATTTATCGATACTTATGCTAATTCTGATTTGATATGTGCTAAATCTTAGTCTTGATGTTAAGTTTATTCCCTTCTAAATATATAAATATCATGGACATCATAATATGCAATCGGTCGCTGAAAACTTTATCGTCAAAAATCTAATCTTCGAAAAAACATAAATTATTTAAAGCATTATGATTATAATGCTAAGGGATACAGTCGTTTTTTTTTTTTGCTGATTGCTGAATAAGGCATGCATATAAAATAAATACAAGCACTGCAGAGCTGTGATTGGTTAAAACGGAATTGTGTTTATCGATTGCAGACTCCAGCGGAGATTGGCAAAAAATTGTGTTTCGTTCGCACTTTTCTATGGTGTTGAGATTGCTCACCAAAATTGATGACAGAAGGTAAAAATCTTGTCTCGCCTAAACCTGAATTACCAGAATATTTTTTCAGAATACGCAGAAGTCATGAGGAGAGGCCTTTGCCCAGCACTGGGATGATACACACTAACAGTAACAGTTACAGTAACGGAGCCTATCCATCATCAAGATAATACTGAGGTAGCTCTAATTTTATTCTCACAAATTCTGCGGCCTTTTAATAACGGGAAAAGCACTGAATTCTGCGCATCATTAAGGTGAATTATATCACGTAGAACGTCCCAAATTGAAATTTAAAAAAATAGTTTGGCACTCGTCTACCATAGAGCAAAATTTAGATCGACAGAATTTTGAGATTTACCTTTTTGCTCCAGCAAAAAGAAAGAGAGAAAAAAATGAAGAAAGTTACTTAATCACTCTAACTGCTAGAGAACTATTAACTACTGGAACAGACAGCTGGAATTATCATCATCATCATCATCATTTTAGCCGAAAGACGTCCACTGCTGAACATAGGCCTCCCCCAAGCACCTCCACTTCGACCGATTCTGTGCTTTCCGCATCCAGCGGATTCCTGCGGCCTTCAAAAGGTCATCGAAGACCAAGAGGTCAATCGTCGAATCCGACTCGGCTGGGCAGCGTTCGGGAAGCTACGCAATATCTTTTCGTCCCACATACCACAGTGTCTCAAGACGAAAGTCTTTGACCAGTGCGTGTTACCAGTGACGACCTATGGTACTGAAACGTGGTCGCTCACAATGGGCCTTATCAGAAGGCTAAAAGTCACCCAAAGGGCAATGGAGAGGGCTATGCATGGAGTTTCCCTACGTGATCGAATCAGAAATGAAGAGATCCGCAGGAGAACCAAGGTAACCCACATAGCCCGAAGAATTGCCAAACTTAAGTGGCAATGGGCTGGAATTATACCTTATCATAATTCTCCTGCTATTTTTCTTAGTTTTGGCTAAAACAAAGACAAATTGTTTGAATAGAAATATAATATGTATTCCGTTATCACAATTTATTGTCATCGTGTCACGTTACACGAATTTCTCCGTACCTCTTTGGCAACACCGCGACACGTATACCAAGTAGATACTTTTGTTTCATTTAATTCACATACACATGCCAAATAACAAATTGAAGGTTGTGACACGCGCCCATTTGGCTTCGTTGGAAAACACTGCACTTTACAATTTTATCTGGGTGAATCATTATTTTGCTGATACTTTCTAGGTTTTGCTGAATATAGAAAATATTACATTTTATTTCTTATTTATTTATTTTAACCATTTATGCACACACATTATAAACAGACAAGAAGAAAGGACCAGAAAAATACGTACAAAGGCAATGCTTATTTCTAAAGAAATCTCTTCCAGCATACCTGCGACAGGAAAGTATATGTATAAAAAGAGATGTAGTTTCTAAGTTTATCTTGGACATTACTGACATCGGTGAAGGAAAACTTCGTGAGGAAACCTGGATTTATAGTTAATTATCATCATCATCATCATCAGCCTATAGCAGTCCACTGCTGGACATAGGCCTCTCCAATTGCACGCCATTCAGCTCGATTCTCAGCAACTCTCATCCAGCTGCTACCAGCCACCCTTCGAAGATCGTCACTCCACCTAGCCTGAGGGCGTCCTACCTTACGTTTGCCAATTCGCGATCTCCACTCAAGAACACGTGTACCCCAACGATCATCGATTCTACGGCTGATATGGCCGGCCCACTGCCACTTCAGCTTGCTAATTCTGTGAGCTATGTCGATAACTTTAGTTCTCTGCCGGATCACTTCGTTCCGGATTCGATCCCTCAGAGAGACTCCAAGCATAGCCCGCTCCATGGCTCGCTGATCAACCTTAAATTTATGGACCAGCCGTACCGTGAGTGTCCACGTTTCGGCTCCGTAGGTCATAACAGGCAGGACGCACTGATTGACGACCTTCGTCTTTAGGCTCTGTGGAATAATAGTTAATTATAGTTTCCGCCAACTAAACGGCTTCGCCCGCGTGATATCTTTATAAATTATAGCCTATGTTATTTTGTGATAATATAGCATGCTACAGGTGAAAGAATTAAAAAATCGGTCCTGTCGTTTTTGAGTTTTTTAAACATTTAAAAATATAAAAAATAGTGGCCCATCGGCTTTAGGAACAGTGTGGCTGGTATTATTATTATAACACTTTTAGGCTTCTTTCCGAAGAGTTAGGTAGGAAGGTTAGTCGGACAAGCTGTTCACACATTGACCAAAATTTTTAATTATACCTAAAGTTCTTATTAACGAGGGGGAGCCATTTCCTGGGTATCATTCAAAACCCTGAATGTTGACAAAAAACATTAGAACTTGCTAAATTATTAACCATTTTAAAACTGTTATTATCTTACGAATCAACTAGAGAAGAATACTAACTTCTGGAATGTGTCAAGATTTAAGCGAATATGTAAAGAAATTAAAATTATATTTTATGGTTTTAATCTTTCACAAACCAGTTTTCGCTGACCTTTTCACCAGTTCAAAACTTCACACTAATAAATGTTTTATGTTGAATTCGTTTTACGAAAAACTAATCTTGGCTGACGGGATTCCATTCCATTAGAATTTGCGTTCAGTCTAAAAATGCTGTGGCGTGAAACTAAAAAGATTATGACTGGAATATAAATATACTTAATATAAACAGAAGTATTTTAATGTCATCCCTACATCGCTTTTGTGATGAGATCTTCGAACAGCAGTTGAAGGGGTTAATACTTTGGCAGTTTTAAACTTGGGTTTCCTAAGAAAGTGCAGCTGTCATACAAATGACGGCCGTCTATATAAAGAGAGCGTTTTTTGACATCTTATTTATTAATGCCGCCGCAAAATGATAGCTCTCATGAAAATCCTTCATGGTTTGATATTTCAAACCATCATCATCTGCCTAGCCTTTTCCCAACTATGTTGGGGTCGGCTTCCAGTCTAACCAGATGCAGCTGAATACCAGTATTTTACATGGAGCGTCTGCCTATCTGACCTCCACAACGTAGTTACTAGGTAACACGAAGATATTTTATTTCAAACCATGAAGGATTTTCATGACAGCTATCATTTTGCGGCCGCTGTCTTAGGAAACCTAAAGTTTAATCACATAATCGAACGGAACAACATAAAATAATTAAAATACGTACTTATGTTGTTTTTTAACAACCAAATTCCTTCTAACAAAACAATCATGGGTCATGCTCAATACGGTATCCACTTATTAATAACGTGCGTGATTTGGCCGTTTTTTTTCTAAATACATAAACAAACCGTAAAACACACAAGTACCGTAATAAGAGATTTAATTGTAAGCCTCGGTCCGTCCGTCTGTCTGTAACAATCACCTCATGTCAAACGCGACGTACCGAAAGCTGCGCGTGCGCTATCTGTTCTTAGACGGAGAGAGAGAACCTTCAAAAGTATTGTGGACGTGTCCATACTTTGTGTTCTTTGGCAGGTATAAAAAATAAGGTTGAGTAAAAATGTTTAATTAGCTACATTGTTTCAAAAGTTTGAGACACTGTTTACTTTGAAAATAGTTACAGAATGCACTTGAGAGGCAAAATTACCAAGAGTAACTTTATGCACGAGTGGGATTTTCATCAGGCATCAAGATAGTTTCTGCTTGAAAAATATCTATGTCATAAATTAATCTTTATGCTCAATACAGAAATGTCTAGAAAAAGCCTTTTCTTTATAGAGACAAGATAGAACAAAAATAAATAAAAACAAAACTAAAGGTGTAATGGGCGCCCTGAGCGAGTCGACATATCGCTCGTAAGATATAAAGCAACAATAAAATAATAAATTAAAACAGAATCGCTAACGATCCTTATCGATACAACACTGTTTACGTGGTTAAGGTAAGTGCACACATTGTGCATACAAAGGGCATTGTAACGAGCTGTTTATTTTCATAAAAATAAATAATAAAGACTGTTTCCCTAATATAACGGTGATAATTTAAAGCTGTACATTTTCGAAATGATAGGTATAAAGTACCCAGTTTAGTCACTTTTATGCATCTTCAATATTTTTTTTCACGATTGTATTTTTTGCACAAATACATCTAACTTCATCTTTCTGAATGATCGACTAATTTGACTATTTAAAAGTGCCTGTAAATGAATTCATTGAAATAAATACTTTGAGTTTGAGTTTTGTTTGAGTACACTTTCTTTCTATTACCAAAGATTACAGTTTCTACAAAAGTTTGGTGGATCTCATTTCCTCACAAAACTATACGTAATTTAAACGAAACACTACCTCTAGCGAAAATACCACGCTTAAATGTTGACATTGACTTTTACTGTCCGTATCGTTTTCTCTAAAATACAAAAAGAGAAAAAGAAAAAAAGAAAATTATTGACTTAAAACAATTTTTATAGCCAAATTCTCTGACTCCTGCGCTAGTTATAACTATGTTGCAGGAGCCAGTGTCCTCCCGTAATAAAAGGACACATTTTTGTTGTTTTATTTTATGATAACACAAAGAAATAAAAAAAAAAAAAAAGAGGATACAAAATTGGTATTGCTTGCCACCAGGATAACAGCGTCGCTACTTTCAGCGACGCTCTAGACACCCCTCCGACCGTAGAGTCGCCCAGACCCCCCTCCCCCCCCCCCCCGTCGGAGTCAATGGACACCGACGCTCCCGCTGCCGCTTCTTCAAAGCAACCCTCGTACCCCTCTGGCTCGGAGGAAGACGAGGTAAAGTCCGCTGCTTCCTCTACCTCTTCCTCCCCCTCCGACGACGGCTTCATAGCCGTCCAAGGTAAGGGGAGAAAGAGGAAGAACAGGAAGCAGAGCTCTGCGCAGGCCAGTAAGGTCGCCGCAATCGAGGACTCTGACTCCTCTTCGTCCACAGTCACCCTCAAACCCGCTGTGGTTAAACAACGCGCTACCGTCGCGACTTGCGCTACCGTAGCTTCCCCCTCCCCCTCCACCGCCCCACCGATCACGTTTACGTCCTCCGCGAAGGCCCCCCCCGCGCCCCTCGCCCCCCGAACCGCGTCATCCTCCGCAAAGGATCCCCCCGCGCCCCCTGCCTCCCCGACCGCATCATCCACCGCGATGGATTGCTCCGCGCCCATTAGTTCCTGCCCTAAAAAGGTCGCGCCTCCACCTCCTGTCTTCATACAAGACAAGGAGAAGTGGACGGCTGTTTCCAAGTGGTGTATGGAGATGAAAATCTCCTACACTAATGCCCGATCAACCCAACAGGGTATCAAGGTTCTAGTCCCTACGTCGAAAGACTACAGGGACCTAACCAGAGTTCTGCGAGAGAGAGGAGTTTCATTCCACACCTACTCCCTCCCAGAAGATAGACAAATCCGTGTGGTGATAAAAAAGATCCCCAAAGAAATCTCCCCCTCCGAAATTTTAGCCGACCTTCAGTCGCAAAAAATCCCAGTCGATGAGGTGCACCGCATGCATCGTTCGCGCGGCAGGGAAGCATACGACATGGTTTTAGTCGTGTGCTCCCCCACCGAGGGGCATCACCCCATCTTTAATATCAAGACCTTGTGCAATCTCATGGGTTTTTCGATCGAGAAGCCCTGGAAGAACAGCGCGATCGGACAGTGTCACCGCTGTCAATTGTATGGCCATTCGCAAAAGAATTGCCTTGCAAAACCCAGGTGCGTAAAGTGCCTGGGTGACCACGGCACCACTGACTGCTCGCGTCCAAAAGACCGTAGTCAATGCCACAGCCCGCCTAGTTGCGTGCTGTGCGGCCTCGAGGGCCACACAGCCAACTACCGCGGCTGCTCTAAAGCCCCTAAGGCTACCTCAAACAAGCTGACCAAACGTCTAGATGTGAGGCAGCAAAAACAGAGGGACTTCCATCCCCTCCCCTCCTCCCAGATTCCTGAGCGGCTTAGCCCTCAGAGACCTAGTCCTTGGACTATGCTTAACCACCAGCAGGCTTTCCTAGCCCTGGGTATTCCGCGCCCCCCCCCCCCCCCTCATACCCCTCTCTATACTATGATGGACCCGCGAGTCCATCACCTCCCCCCTCCCCCCGGCTTCCGCGGCCCCTCTTTCGCGCCTTCTGCGCCCCCCGCGAAACCCGCCACCGCTCCAAAACCCCCGCGCCCCGCTCCCACTCCCGTGGCCCAAATTAAACCCGTTGACGAACGTTTTGACGTAATTAGTACCGCGTTCGAACTTTTCTGTTCCCCCAGGGCTACGCAGATGGCCCTGGACATCTCTACAGCCAAGAAATCGGGTAGCCTAGCGGCAATCCGAAACGTTTTCAATGCGTATCCCGAGATCACGCAAGCCCTCACCTCTTTCTCTACCCTCCAACATGTCTAACGCCACTCAGGTTAGGTTTAAACCCCGATCCCTCAAGCTTGGCACCTTCAATGCCAATGGCTTAAATCAACAAAGAGATGAAATCGCGGACTTCCTCCGCGTTCATCAGCTAGATATCCTCCTCATCCAGGAAACTTTTCTAAAGCCCCACAGAGGCAATCCCTCCATAGCTAACTATCGTATCGTTCGGAACGATAGAACGCGTTGTCATGGGGGCGGCATCCTCATTTATTACAAAAAGGATCTGTACTGCATCCAAATGGACCCTCCCCCCCTCTCACGATTAGAAGTATCAGCATGCCATCTGGGCATGACCGGTCACGCACCGATCACTCTAGTGTCGGTCTATATCCCTCCCATTCCTCCCAACGCTTCGGAAAATTTCCAAAATCTCTCGGACGATCTCCAACTCTTGTTCAACATGAGTGACTCCGTCATCTTGGCGGGGGATCTCAATGCGAAACATCCCTCTTGGAATAGCTCCACCACCAACACCAGAGGTCGGCACTTGTTCGACCTCTCCTCGTCCCTAAACTTCGACATCATCGCTCCGATGAGTCCCACTCATTATCCCCATGCCATCAGTCATACCCCTGACGTACTCGACGTAACGCTCCTTAAGAACGTTAATCTAAGACAAGACTCAATAGAAACGGTGTACGAGCTTACCTCTGACCACCGACCGGTAATCGTTAAACTCACCTCCCGTATAGGTCCCTCCGACCCTGACCAACCTCTCCCCATTAAAAAGGTGACGGACTGGAGGAAAGTAAGCACTCAGCTGAAATCCAACACATCCCCCTTACTAGACTCTATCCCCGACAATTTCGACTCAGTCGCCGACACGACTGCCGCGATCGACTCACTCACGGAGCACGTACAGACCGTCCTGAGCGACTGCTCCAGGGAGGTTCCAGCAACAGAACCCTGTTACTTGAATCTCCCCGACGATGTGCGTGCCTTGATGACTGAGAAGAACGCGGCTACTCGAGCCTACAGCGTCTTCCCCTGTGCCGCCAACAAAGCCCATATGCGCTACTATCAGAGATCTGTTAGGACACGCATTGCGGAGCTGCGTGAAGCGGGATGGGATAAGATGCTGAGCGATCTAGAGCCCTCTCATCTAGCCTTCTGGGAACTCCAGAGGAAACTCAGGTTCCCCCAGTCGGCCCCCGTACCCCCGTTAGTCCGCCCCGATAAAACCATTGCCTTCGACGACATCGACAAAGCCGAGTGCCTAGCCGACAGTCTAGAAGCTCAATGCTCTCCCAGCACCCTACCAGTAGACAAAGCTCACCTCGATGAGGTCGACGCCGAAGTCGAACGTAGAGCCTCCCTTCCTCCCGTTGAAGACCCTGATTTTCCCCTGCCCCCCATCGAACCAGATGAGGTGCACGAGATAATCAAAGGTCTGCATACGCGTAAAGCCCCCGGTTCAGACGGACTCACCAATAGGGTGGTCCAGCTCTTCCCAGCCCACTTGATCATGCTACTGACCACCATCTTCAATGGTGCTCTAAGCAATAACATCTTTCCCCAGACGTGGAAAGAGGCCACGGTCATAGGTATTCCAAAGCCCGGCAAGCCTAAAAACGAGCCCTCCAGTTACCGCCCAATCAGTCTGCTCAAAGTTCTCGGCAAAATCTACGAGAGGCTTATTTATAAGCGTCTCAGAGACTACGCCGAGACTAAGGGCCTCATACCCGACGAGCAGTTCGGCTTCAGAACTCAGCACTCTAGCGTGCATCAGGTCCACCGCATCATCGAGCTGGTCAAAGGTGGTCTCACCCGCGGCTATCCGACATGCGCGGTCTTCTTCGATATAGCGAAAGCTTTCGACAAAGTCTGGCACAACGGCTTAGTATATAAGCTATACAAACTCGGAGTGCCAGATCGTCTCGTACTCATCTTACGAGACTACTTGTCGAATCGCACCTTCCGCTACCGTATCGAAGGAACCCTATCCTCCCCTCGCCCCATAAGGGCAGGAGTCCCTCAGGGCTCGGTGATAGCCCCCCTCGCGTTCACGCTGTTCACTAGCGATATCCCCAGACACAGAGGGACGCAGCTCGCTCTGTTCGCAGACGACACTGCGATCATCTGTAAAGGTAGCGCCCCTTCGTCTCTCCTAAATCTACAACGGGCCGTCAATAACCTTGGCGCCTGGTTTAGACGGTGGAGGATCGAAGTTAATCCCGACAAAAGTCAAGCGGTTTCATTCTCGAAAACGAGATCCAGACCCCCCTCTCCCCCCCGAACGATCACCCTGTTCGGCAAGCCGATCCCTTGGGAGAAGCGAGCCAAGTACCTAGGTGTGATCTTAGTCCACCATCTCTCCTTTTCAGAGCACATAAAGACGGTTCGTTCGCGAGCCGCTTTCGCTCTAGGTAGGCTTCACTGTATCCTAAATTCACGCAGCAAATTGTCACTAAAGTGCAAATTGCGGATCTACACAGCGTGTGTCCGTCCCATAATGACCTATGCGGGAGCAGTCTTCGCCCACGCTAAACCCCGTTCCATCCATAGGATGCAGACCCTTCAAAACAGATTCCTTCGCAAGGCCACGGGAGCCCCGTTGTAAGTCAGAAACGAGATCCTCCATCTCGACTGTAAGATCCCTACGATCCACCAGTTCCTCAAACGCATGGCCAAGCGCCACTTTGAGTCCGCTCCTCGACATCGGAACCCTCTGATAGTCGAGGCAGCCAGTTATGTCCCGTCCCAAGTCAGTCAGATCCGCCGTCCTAGGCATGTACTATCCGACCCAGATGACCCCATTACACTCCTCCAGGAGCAGAATAGGGCCACCAGTACAGTGCACACAAACAGACGCCTCCTGTCATTCCGACCTCGCCGCCGAGGTTCTTTACGTACGCGATCTACTCCCCTAGTAAACGAATCCCCCCCCGACCCTTGCTCGATAACGAGGTGCCAGCAATTGTTGCAGCTGAGCACGTAGCTTTAAATACCCCGAATAATAATCATGATATTAATATAAATTTGATCCCCTCTTGCTGTCCTCCCGTCAGCGATGCCCTAAGCCGAGGTCCGTACCCCACAGGGGGTGCCCTTAGTGAGCATTCGCTTAATTTTAATTTAGAATAGTTTTAAAAAGCTCCTGGCTGGAGGCTCTAAGTGTAGAAGCTTATGGCACCCACAGGAAAATCCGGTTAAGCAGCCAAGACCTTAGTGGTCAATCACTGCGAGTAGCCATTGTTAAAAAAAAAAAAAAAAAATGGTATTGCTTGCATTTTTAAGTACCTTTATCTTCAAAACATTACTTTTCTGTATCATCACTCATTTCAGCCCCATTCAAATCAGTAACACGACCAATCAACATTTTTCTCTAATAACAAAATGGCTTCGCAAACTATCAAAGGAAATCTCTCCGTACATCAGCGCCCTAGAATATATTATATTATTTGTTGCAATACTAATGGCACCCCTTTATTGGACAAATTGCCCAGGGCAGGCACCAGCACTAACATTTAAATCAGACTTAATGGAACCCATTTCCATAAGTAATGTCAATGTTCTATGTTGAGAGGTGCGAACATGTGGATATGGCATACGTGATTACGAATAATATTTTGAGTATCACCCACTGCACATTCTCCAGTGATTAAAATTCTAGACTCTACGTAGGTATGTAGTGAGGTAAAAATCCCATACTCCCCGGTCTTATCCCCAAACCCCGGGCACCTTTTGAAGGTTTCCCATCGAAAAAAAAAAAAAAAAAAGTAAAAGGTATGTAAATGTAAAGGTTTGATTTAATAATACATTTTCATTGTGGGTTTCTATAAAAGTTTCATTCATTTTACAAAACCACAGTTCGTTTCACAAACAATAGTCTCAAATCGTAGAAATTCAGAAAAAATATGAAAAAGAATTTCTGAGTTATGTACATATTTTCAAATATTTTGGATATATTTAATAATTTCAGCGAACTTTGCCTTGCTCAAAAATCTATCCAAATTACAGCATAAAACACTTTCTTATTATTATTACCGAAACGCAAACAAATTCAGACACAGAAATACATAATTTAGTTGTCATTAAAAACAGATAAATAATGCCCAATCACTTTCATCATAAATCCTTGTAGTAAAATTACAGATTCATAGGTCTGTAGGCATATTCCGCGGACAATTGAGTTATCACGTTAATGCGATTTAAATTGGCCCCCGAGCTGTTTGACACCTGTGCCGACCTATGGGAACGATTGGGCGACAAGAAACGTCATCTACATGTAGGGATACCATGAATATTGAAAGTCCTGACATTCAACGTAGAGGATTATTAGGGCCTTAAAAAACAATACAACACACACATGCGAGATCTATAATTATGACAAAGATTGTGGGTTATTGCTCTTTATGTATTAGTTGGTAAGCCTTTTTATAAATAAATTAAAAGAAAATTTACTGCAGGCAGTTTTCTTGAAATACAGCGGAAAACTGTTTTTCTAGTACTGTGTATTAACACACCATAATGTATGAACATTATGGTGTGTTAATGTGTGTTTAAAAAATGAATCGAGAGTTGGGTAGTATTGCTTCCAATCTGTATTGATACCTTAACTATATATCTATTATGTAAATAGCAAATGAAAATTACGTAGTTCAGCTTTAACAATTATTTAACTAATCCTGAAGCCACTCCAACAAAAGATTGTATAGGTAATTGTATAAATATTTCTTAAGAAACAAATTCTATATTTGGGAAAAGCAGTTTTTCTACGCTCCTTTCCTATGTCCTTTTTTTAGGGTTCCGTATTAAACAAGGAACCCTTATAGTTTCGTCATGTCTGTCTGTCTGTCTGTCTGTCCGCGGTCTAGCTCCGAGACCCTTCGTACTAGAAAGCTGTAATTTGGCATAGGTATACATTTTAATTACGCCGACAAAGTGGTAAAACAAAATTATGAAAAAACATTTTTTTTAGGGTACCTCTCATACACGTAAAGTGGTGATGTTTTTTTTTTTTTGTTTTTTATTACCCTTCGTGATATCATTGGAAAGGTCCTTCAAAAAAATTGTGAGTTTGTGAAAACCATTTTTGGATTCAGGAATCCGTTTGCGAAATATTAAGCTTTAAAGTGCTAATTTTTGTTAGAGTCAAGTGTCCCCCCCCCCCTACTGGCTTAATGGTTGGTTTTGGGTGTGTGAAAAAAATCACAACAGTAGTTTATATAACGAAATTAAAAGGAAAACTATCACAGCTAAGTAGGCTCTACAAGTTAACGAGTAATAATCGACCAACTTAACTTTGCAGTTGCAAAAACATGTTTTAGCATACATTCCGTATGGGGGAACATATTTTTCAACTACAAAGTTAAGTTTGTTTTTGGGATAAATTCATCCCAATTACGGATCGTGGTCCGACACGCACTTGGCCGGTTTTTAAACGCTTTATTTTGTAAGCAGAAACAGTATAAAATGCAATCAAATTTAGTAGAATTTTGTCAGTGGGTCATGTCCCGAATACATCTCCTTTATGGTAAGCCTACAGACGTGTGACTTATTGTGGTCAATCCAACTGACCACGCGTAACCGTGCATAATTCGTCCCAAGCTTATTGCGTTTTTGCATACATCTACTTACATACATACAAACACACAGGTACTTCGAATTAGTGACTTTTTGTGACGTTAATGTGGTCATTACAGATACTCGATTTTGTCATGGATATCTTCGGATTTACGATTTGCGGTAACGAATTGGGTATTGAGATTGTTACGTTGAAGCTTGTTTTAAACAAGACAGTAACTAAAGACATTTGCATAAAATGTACCACACCATTTAAAGACATTTGCATAAAATGTACCACACCATTTAAAACGAATTATTTGTTATTATTTATACGTCTTTGACATTTCTCGGGACCCAGGGGTCCCGGACCTTTGGAAGGCGTACGAGGGGCCGAAGCCAACTCGCAGAGGCCCCTTAGACGTTTTTAATTAAATGAGGTACCAACCGACGATTATCCCTGTTCGCACTATGCAAGTGCAACCAAGGACAACCCCCGGTTAGTGTAGGACTATTGTAAGATATGGAAACAAAGATATCGGACTATGGGTTTGGGTTGCTAAAGTGGACTGGTCACCTGGAACTATGGAAGAACTATGGCCCCTGCCTGATCTATGTTTTATATGCACACGGATAAAATGGCAGGGGGTGAATTGCACACTCAATAATGGGCCCCCGAAAACGGTCGCTAGCACATAGTGTCGTAGCGAATAGGGGGTAACACGTCCTGAGGTGCTTATGAGGAGTGGAGAGGTATTCCACGGCTATCAGGACAATCCCGGAAGTACGGTCAAGATCCCTACCAGCATCTTACTGGAATACTTCCTTCCTCCGAGCACGTTTGCTCTAGCGAATCTCCACTCAAGCCGGCCAATAAAGGCAAGAATGAGGTGGGAGCTCTGTTCCTCGTCAGTGTTCACTCCAGCCGGCCAATAAAGGCAAGCCAGAGGTGAGGAACAAGACTTCTCCCGGGAGATAGGGTCCGTGGGGTCGCTACTGCCCAACAGCTCGCCACATGCTGCCCTGCGGGTTTTTGTATCTCTCTTGGTCTGGCTCCTCATCCCAGACCTGTTCCGGCAAAGTAAACTCTACCGGCACAGACCTAGAGTTCGGAGCGCGCAAGCCCCACCACGACGTCAACGTAGAGATACGGCGGTGGGGTTTGTTATTATTATTATTAACTTACAGATTTTTTTATTAAGTATACACACATATATTGCAGTAGGTATAAAACTGATTTACATCCGTCACCTCACATTTCAAGTTCAGTTGAAAACCAGCGTCAGGCACTAGTTGTCTGGCATTTTTGCTGAATTGGGCCTATTTGGCGCAATCGCGAGAGGCACACTTTCCTGTTAAAATATTATTTTACACTTTGTTTTTATTTTTTACTTGTGTTATAATTATCTGATGAGGAGTTCGTGGCTAAGTAATAACAGCCACACTGGTCGATCCATCAGGTTAAGCTACGCTTGCCGGGGTTGGTTAGTGGATGGGTGACCATCTTTACATACCGAGACTCCTCCGTGCCTCGGAAAGCACGTTAAGCCGTTGGTCCCGGCTGTCATTCGTGGATCTTTGACAGTCGTTACGGGTCGTCAGAAGACCGAAAGTCTGACAACCAGTCTTACCAAGGGGTATCGTATTACCCAGTTACTGGGTTGTGGAGGTCAGATAGGCAGTCGCTCCATGTAAAATACTGGTATTCAGCTGCATCCGGTAAGACTGGAAGCCGACCCCAACATAGTTGGGAAAAGGCTAGGCAGATGATGACTTGTGTTATAATTATGTTGTGTTGTGTGCCTTTTTGTCTGTGTTAAATAAATGTATTTTGTTTCTTTCTTCTTTCTATAGCTTTGTTACATTCCATACTAGTTTTTCCCGCGGCTTCACCGTCGTGGGGGGCGGAAATTGTCCCAAAAGTTATGTTATGACCGTGTGCCCGAATCTGTTCAGCTGTTAAGCCATGAAAAGGTAACAGACAAAGGGTTTATAATATTAGTAAGGATTAGTATATTAGTATTGATTGAGTACCACTTCGATTTCAAATTCTTTAAGCACAACCATACCTTCCATGTTCATCTGAACACCACTCATGAAGTGAATTCGAAACAAACGACCTTGACCACGACCCTCGGATAAGTTTCTATCTGATAAACTTTCGCCTCGCCTTTAAACGGTTCAGATTTCAGAAAAAAACAATTAGGTAGTCATTTTTAACCGACTTCCAAAAAGGAGGTTATATTATGTTCGTAGCGTATGTCTGTTTTTTTTTTAATGTATGTCCACCGATTTCTCCGTCAGTAGTGGACCAATTTTTAATTTTTTTGTTTGAAATGGTATGCTCTCGAGGTGGTCCCATATAAATTTTATTACATTTGCTTGGATAGTTTTTGAGTTAGCTTCAATAATACGTGTTTTCCCACTTAGTATGTGGATGATAAGTTCCTGTCACTGGTAGCAAGTAGTGGTATTCGAATTTGTGTGGGGTAAGTACCACAACCAAAACGTGAAAAATAAAAAACTTTTTACAAAAAAGAAAAACCGACTTCCAAAAAAAACACTAAAAGGTGAAAAATAACTTTAATTTCGGAAGTCGGTGGCAAACAACGAAAATTCAAAGCCAAAGACACCGACTTCCGAAATTAAAGTTATTTTTCACTTTGTAGTGTTTTTTTTGGAAGTCGGTTATTTTTTCTTTTTTTTTTGTATTTTTTTTTTTAATTTGTCATTTGCATCACTTTCAATTTCGGATGTAGAATGCTCATGACATTCCTCTGCTGAAAGCTTAATTCAGCTAAGAAACACTGTAGTTATGTCTTGTAACTTTTCCTACTGACCAGCCAAAGGGGCTCCCTAGCTTATCGCAAGTGATCGCATTTAATATTATCGTCGGTTTAACTGCAGTTTAACGATCGTTCAACAGCTTGTTTTACGACGTTTCATTTGTTTCAATGCACCGACCATCCATCGTTTGACAATTGTCGTGATTGCAGGATGGTGATGACTAACAATGTAGGGTTGCTCCTCTTCTAAAACTTAAAAAAAAAACAGGGGCACTCCGGGAGTGCCGACAGAAGTGAAAACTTGAACAATTTTACTGTGCAGGAAATAATGTATCGCGCGTTGATGTCTTTTTAATGGTCAAAAGCAAAAGGTCGGTAACAGTGTCGCGAAATCAATTGTTTAGTCCCATCTCAAAAATGCTCAATGCGTCTAAAGAAGATTTCACTTCGAAAACTAATTACGTAATTCACCTAAGTTTTAATTATGCACGTACATTTCAAAACTCAAAATATTTTATCTCACATAAGGGCACTTGTGAAACGTCAGAAGCTAGGTGCAGAGTTCCAATTTATTGGTCGTTTCCTATGGAAAAGAGCCGGCAAGAAACTCCACGGTTAACTCTTTTAAAAATAAATGGTTTTTACAATGTTTTCAAATTACAATGTTAATAGGTATGAGAGGACAGTGTAGGCCTATCAACAAGTACCAGGTACTTAATAAAATAGAGAATAGTCCATAAATCTACAGCCTACAACATTCTCCCATTCTCAAATCTAAAAGAAAATAATCTATATAAAAATATACAAATTTCGCTTAATTTATTTCGCCAGTTATGTCTAAGTCCCATATAATAGGGGGCGAGCCTATGTCATCAACCGGCCACAAATCCAGCCTCCGGGCTGCTACTGAGAAATCCCGGATGGAAAAACCTAATAACACTTTACCACCAGGACCTCATGCTCAGCTGTAGGTGTAGTATAGGTACACCTCTGCCTCACCCTTCGGGGATTACAAGCTTGATGTTTAAATTTAATTTGAATAGGGATGATAACTAAACATTTTGTTTTGTCCGTCTGGTAGGTTATTAAAAAATATTGGACACGTATTTTTCTTTTTTAACCGACTTGAAAAAGGAGGAGGTTCTCAATTCGATTGTATTTTTTTTTTTAATGTTTGTTACCTCAGAACTTTCGACTGGGTGAACCGATTTTGATGATTCTTTTTTATTTAAAAGCTGGTGCTTCCCGTGTAGTCCCATTTCAATTTGGTCTGACAATGGCATCCATGAGAAAACCATATAAGTCTTAAATTTGCATAAAGTATGTGCGCGACAAATGGACGAATAACTCAATATCACGCCAACCGATTTCGATGATTCTTTTTTATTGGAAAGGATGTACTTCAAGGGTACTGGCCTACTAAAAAGTGAGAAATAAAAACTTTTTGACAAAAAATACAACCGACTTCTTAAAAAACACTACAAAGTGAAAAATAACTTATATTTCGGAAGTCGGTGGCAAATAACAAGTATACAAAACCAAAGACACCGACTTCTGAAATTTAAGTTCACTTTGTAGTGTTATTTTTAGAAGTCGGTTGTTTTTTACGTAATCAAAAAATTACGGCGATAATGAGTTAAAATGTGCCATGACGTCACGAGTATGTAGATTTTATGCTTACTTGTGACGTAGTGACCCCCACTCCCCAACTTTAATGCGTTTTATCTAAGTTATTTCTTATTAATATGATAAAGCAATAAATACCTGACTAATATTTTTTATTATCTGATTGACGGACTAAATAGTACTTCTTTTTTTTACACAGGCAGGGTAAAAAAACTAGGGTTTTTTTTAAGTACTATGGCAACAATATACCTTAATTGCAATAACAATAACCTTTATAGGATTCAAACATTATTCTGTTGAATACTTGCGTACACTTAAAACTACCTACTTACGGCTAGTTACAAGGTAAGCTCTTAGTAAGATCTCAGAAATAACTTAAAAGTTGGTCCATTCATGTTTGAAACTCATTTCAAAGATCCCGAAACAACAAATAATGAAGACACGCATGACAAGAGGCACGTGACTTTTTAGAATTTCTTTTCTCTTTATAGTTTCTACCGCTTCGTAATGTTGTCCCTAAAGTAACAGCCGCAAGGGTCCATCGATCATGGGATCCATCCATGGATCACGTCCACCATCTTTACATACCGAGACCCCTCCGTACCTCGGAAAGCACGATAAGCCCGGCCATTCGTAAATCTTCGACAGTCGTTACGGGTAGTCAGAACCCCAAAAAAGTTTGACAACCTGTCTTACCATCGTGCATCGTGTTACCTAATAACTTGGTTGTGGAGGTCAGATAGGCAGTCACTCCAAGTAAAATACTGGTATTCAGCTGCATCCGGTTAGACTGAGAGCCGACCCCAACATAGTTGGGAAAAGGCTACACTAGACTTCACTAGGATAGCGACTTATTTGAACTTGAGATGTCGCAGCCCTAAGAACGAGGTATAATTCAATGATTTGCTGCCACAATTGAGGCACAATTGTAATTGCAATTAAATTGTTCGCGACATTCAATGTAGATATTGACGGTTGCACGCTAATTTAGCGACTAACAGCCTATCCCACCAATATATAATATACAGGGCGTCCCAAAATTATGGGACATGAAGGGAAAGTACCTTAAATATCGTAGATAGGGTATTTTGCTGAAAGAAGACTTTATATTATTTTTAAAAGTTAGTAATTCTGCATTCAAAGATTTTCTAAAAATTACTTGCCTCGTCTGGGAATCGAACCGACTTAAATGTAAAAAAAAAACACCCCTACTTTTATGATACCAATCGAAAGAATGGCCAAAAAATAATAACTCTTCTTAAGTAACATAGTATTTTAAAAGAAAGGAACAGCGTGAAATTAATCATTTTAATCAAATTAAAAACATACATGAAACTGCCGTAGTCAATTAAGTGGGTATTTTTTTGTAAATTAATTAATTAAATGCTCAAAATGTGATCCCTCTTGTCTGGTACGAGTAGTACGGTACGAATGGACCGATTAGATGGCCGGCCAGATCCCCGGACCTTATACCATTAGATTTCTTCTTTTGGGGATACATGAAAGATATGTTATACAAAAAGCGATACGAGAACGTGGGCGAGTTACAAACAGAATTGTGCCATATCATATCGAGTATTCACCATAAAATGGTAAGAAAATCAACAGGCAGCGGACTCATTAAAAGATTGGCGATTTGCGTAAGACAAGAGGGATCACATTTTGAGCATTTAATTATTTAATTTACAAAAAAATACCCACTTAATTGACTACGGCAGTTTCATGTATGTTTTTAATTTGATTAAAATGATTAATTTCACGCTGTTCCTTTCTTTTAAAATACTATGTTACTTAAGAAGAGTTATTATTTTTTGGCCATTCTTTCGATTGGTATCATAAAAGTAGGGGTGTTTTTTTTTTACATTTAAGTCGGTTCGATTCCCAGACGAGGCAAGTAATTTTTAGAAAATCTTTGAATGCAGAATTACTAACTTTTAAAAATAACATAAAGTCTTCTTTCAGCAAAATACCCTATCTACGATATTTAAGGTACTTTCCCTTCATGTCCCATCATTTTGGGACGCCCTGTATATACAGGCTGGTAGGGACATCGACGCGAAAACTGAAACCATGGATTCAGTACATGATTCTGAACATAACTGCGTTGAAATTATTCATCGGTTATTTAAAAAAATCTGTTGTTCCATACATTTTGACCGCGTAGGTATTGCACTTTTCTATGAAACAGCAGTTTTTTTAAAATAACCGACGAAAAATTCTACAGTGAAAGCGTTATGTAACTCTTATTTTACATTAAATGTTTTTGGTGGGATTTAATTTTTTTTTTTTTGTAGGGTGCTCTATTTCTTTTTATTTTAGCGGTGATATTGTACTGATATTACACCTACAAATTCAAATCAAAACCCTTAACTTCTAGCATAATCGGTTAAAAAAGGTATTTCTTGCACGACAGCAGTTACTTTCTTCATAGCCACCAAAAAAGAGTTTCTTCTGCGTTGTTCAGTATATATGCTAATCAAGATTTCATAACAAATGGAAGTAGGTATAGCTATTATCCGTAAAAAATACAGATTTGTACCTCCCACTAAGGGAGTTGGAGGGTGAAAGTTACAGATTTCTTATTTTTATTGTTGTTTTTGTGCAAATCCTAGCCTGCATACCAAATTTCAGCTTTCTGGGACTTCGGGACGTGCCCTAGAGGCTTTGATGTGAGTGAGTGAGTGAGTGAGTCAGTCAGTCAGTGACTAAATCAACCTATTTTAGATATTCATAAAATCCAAAGTATAAAAGTTAGTCAAATGAAACCTAGTGCATTTTATAAGTCTGCTAACTACATCTTATCTTGAGAATTTGAGCTCTCTAGCATTATTCAGACCGAAGCTATATAGGTTTGAAAATACGACGAAACTTTTCGAGAAAAGTTAGGTAGTGCCTCTGCTTTTTGTTTTTGGCTCGTTTTGGCGGGGGCACGGCAGTGCCCCCAGATTTCATTCAAGTGAAATATCAATTTTCAAAATAAGTGACTGTCTATCTTAACTTCATTTGACAATAGGTTGTTTCCCTTCTAAGCAGGTATGAAACATCTTCTCAATTTAATATTTGTACTTAATTTGTACACATAATTTTATCTATTTAATATAAGGAAGGGCTTCCTGTATCAATTTACACGATTTATGAACGTAATCTCCATAGTAAAGACAAATTGGATTGAGTTGGGAGGAAGTCCGATATATTTCAACTGTTAAACCTCATTTACATTGCTTAATATCAATCAAATGCTAATGGAAATTAGCCTTTATATTTGAACTATAAGAGATTAGGATAGTTTGATGAAGTGTAGAGTTAATATTGTAATAATATTCATTTGAAAACCAATATTACGCCATAAAATCAAAGAGCCCACCAGACACGGATCCATGGGGTTTTACAACGTGCAAGTGAATAGTTTGTGATTAAAAATCCAGTTTCAACGGATATGAGATTACCGAAACAGCTGCATCTTTTATATTCATAGGAAACAGTTTATATGACACATTAATTTTGAGTAACATTTAGAAAATGTTAGAAAAATACCTCATGTTAAACTCAAGATTGCGTAATGGCCACAATCATGAATATCAATGAAATTACTGCAACCGGAAAATCTGAAAGAATATTATCGAGTAATCAAAAAAAATTTAACTGTTTTCTTTGAATATTTCAAGATTTTTGCTGAACAATCGACTCGCCTCTTGCTAATATTGCGCCAACGATCTGCGCTATCATAAATAGAGAGCCAATATATATAGTATATTATGTTGAGGTTTCTTTTAAGAACGAAACGTTAATTGTCAATTAGCTGTCAAGATTTGATTGATTAAACGTGAGTGACGTTTCTCTTGCGAAAACGACTCGAAACAAAAAGGACGTATTTTATTTAACCATTATTACTGAGTATTACCAAATCCACAATAGAACTGAAAATATATATAAAAAGATATCCGGAGATTTGGCGACGGACGCTGGGCGTTCGTGAGCTTGCTGGACAATATATATCTATATATACTAGCTGACCCGGCGAACCTTGTTTTGCCATATACCTAAATGTTTGGGATGGACCACCCTTATCACTTAGGGGTATGAAAAATAGATTACAACCGATTCTCAGACCTACCAAATATACATATAAAATTTCATAAAAATCGATCAAGTCGTTTCGGAGAAGTATGGCAACTAACACTGTGACACGAGAATTTTATATATATGGATGACTTCAACTAAATAAATAAAACCGGCCAAGTGCGTGTCGGACTACGCACAATGAAGAGTTCCGTATAGTTGGCATGAATTTATTTCAAGAACAAACTTAACATTGTAGTTGAAAAACATGTTCTTCCATACATTCCAACTGCAAATGTAAGTTTTTTCGCACAATATTGAGAGATTTACCATGTTATTTTAAGACCATAGACTTCTTATAGGTTTTCCTGTAATCTACGAGTAAAGAACCATTCTCTGTAAAATTTTCATAATTTTAGGCTCAGTAGTTTCGGAGATTAAGAGGGAGAATGGTAAATTTTCAACTATTTTCTTAAATACCTTTAAAAGTATTCATTCTAAAAAAAATGAGATCCTCACAACAACCCCTATCATTTGATATGTTATACGGTACAGTCTGTAAAACTTATTTTTTACGTTTCCAATTTGCCCCAAAAAAGTGACCCCCATTTTCGAAATTCATTTATTTACTTTATACGTCCGTGTTTGGATCACAGAAATTCATATCTGTACCATATTTCAACTAAATTGGTCCAGTAGATTCGGAGCAAATGGGCTGTGACAGACGGGCAGACAGACACACGAGTGATCCTATAAGTGTTCTGTTTTTTCCTTTTGAGTTACGGAACCCTAAAAACGCTGCACCGCTACCAACCCACGCACAATCAAAGCATTTAATCATAAAAAGTCAACACAAAATGGCTCTCGTTTTAATTAATAGTCACATATTTACAGCCGATCTCAGCTACCGATGATTTATACTAGTGTCGATAGCTGGGTGGTCTCGTAAGAACCTTTATTATAATTATAATAATTAATAATATACAAACACCTGTTTGGAGCACTGTTAATGATGCTGACACTGATTGTTTTGAGTGTAGTCAGAAGTTGAGGTAACTGTTCATTAATAATTTGTTTTTAATTATTGGTTTGATTGAGGTTAGATTGGGAAATTAGTACAGTTTATTTCGGATCGTATTTCCATATTTATTAAAAACATCGACCACAACAGCAGTCTAAAGAACTACCATTCTTACATAAATCCTATACTATATTGTATACTAGCTGACCCTGCAAACGTTGTTTTGCCATATAAATGTTTGGGGTGGACCATCACTTACTACCCTACCTACCCTACCCACCCTACCTACCCTACCTACCCTACCTATCCTATCTTTCAAGTTGGATCAAACTGCACACGGTGTGCAAATTTGATTAAAATCGGTTAAGTAGTTTAGGAGTCCATCGCGGACAAACAACGTGACACGTAATTTATATATATTAAGATATATTTATTTACATATTTGTATATAGATTTCTACTCACGTTTTCGAAATTGGCTCTAACGATTCCGATGAAAGTTGCAATAGAGGGGTTTACGGGGGCGAAAAATCGATCTAGCTAAAATTTGTTTTCTCCGTATTTCACCCGAGCAGATCTCGGTCGCCCAAAGTTTACAACAAGACAATGAATAATGACATCACATTATTGACATTAGAAGCATGGAATTAGTAGGTACTATCCTATACTATTAAATGAGCATTTTCTATTTTCACCAGAGCAGAGCTCGGTCGCCCAGGTACTAAAACTAAAATATAAACTATTTGAAACAAAATGTATTTTGTAAGGAATAACAAAAACAGTAGCAGAAGGTAGCATTTTCAATCAGGCTGCTCGGTTTTGCCCCGCGGCGAATTTGGGCCCACCTTCTTCAATTCAAAGCAAGGAGATTAACATTTGAAAATAAAATAAACTAAAAAGAGAATATTCGCTTGAAAAATAAACGATCTAAGAATAAATGTTTCCATTTTAATTGCGATTTTAGCATTTTCTTTAAATTTCCGTCTCAGAAAAGCAGTAGGTACTTATAAGATGGAAAAACTCATAATTTAGTAAGTAGGTACTGTCACTTATAGGATGAAAAACTCATAATTTAATTTAATTAGTAGATCTTCAAACAAAACTACTCTGTAATTCTGTATCTCTTCTGTGTATCCTACTTTCCTATTATGTGAAAGTTTGTATGTTTGTATGTTTGTTAATTAATCACGCAAAACCGGCTGAACGGATTTGGATGTTAGGCATAAAGATAGTTCATAGCGTGGATTAATCTTGGATACTTTTATCATGGTAAAGACCACGCAGACGAAATCCCGGGCAGAAGCCAGTGTGTTCAATAATATCTAAAATACCGCCTTTGTGGTTAGACCACCTGTCTCAGACCCAGAGGTCCCGGGTTCGATTCCCAGCAGGGGCAAAATTTTCTGCCTGGTTTGGTTGGTTGTAGGGCTTGTTCTAAGTCCGCCTGGCTAGCGACCACCATCTTATCTAAGTCTGTCGCCATAACAACAATCTTAACAGCATTGTTATGTTTCGGCAGTTAGAGGTAAGATAGGCAGTTCCTCTGTGGTTGAGGATTCCGGGTGAAGCTCGCTTTCATCTTCGGCCTGATCATCACTTACCATCAGGTGAGATGCAGGTCACCATGCAGCTTCACCGTTAAGAATAAAAAAATAACATTGGACAAAACAATCGAATCAAAAGTTTGTTCCATAATTAATTCAAACAAGATAATTAATGGTCTTTGTTTAATTGACCAAAGACACGAGCGTCGACATTTTAAAACAAGCTTGATCTCATTATGAGGAATCATTTTTTATTGATTATTATATTAGGTACCGGATCATTGTGATGATAATTCAACATAATATTTACTGTGTTTTAAATAATCTACCTACATTATAAGGAAAATCTTTTATCAAGGAAAATATGCATATTGTTTTTATAAACATCAATAATAATAAAAAAACTGCAACAATCAAACAATGTTGTTGCGAAATCTTTTAATTAATTTTGTTATTTTTCTCTACTTCTTAGTTACCACATCACCAACGCAAAAGATCAATAATTGACCTTCTAGTGCCAATCGAAGCGTGATATTTATCTAAGTATCCATAGTACATAATATCGCAAAAGATCGTTAATTACCTACCAACATTTAATTATATTTACAGCACACAAATTTCACAACTACTGTTTTTTTTTTCCAAAGTTAAGTCGTTCTTAAAGTATTCTTTAGTTATTTACGTAGAAATAATAATAATAATACTCGTACTTTATTTAATTTTCCTCTTTTTTTCCACCGGCATCTTGGACCCTGTTCCTGATGCCGATGAGCCACTATTTTTTGTTTTGTTTTTTAAATGTTTTTTTTTATGATTTTTATAAAAATCTATAAAAATGTAAGCGATATGTACATAAAAGAAATAAAGGAAAATAATATTTTCCTTCCTTATTTTCTTTACTTTCTTGCTTACTTGTCTTTTAAAAAAAAAAAACAGATAATAAACTACATTTATGCAAAAGTAACTTGACCATTATCATGATGATGTTCTCAATAATATGTCATAGGTAGTTTGTCCTTGAAACCAAACAATTTTAAGGCACGTGACATCTATCAATCCGTACTGGACCAGTGTGGTAAATCATAGCCCAGTCCCTCTCACAAACGTCTATCAACCCGTACTGGACCAGTGTGGTGAATCATAGCCCAGTCCCTCTCACAGAGTGGTGGCCTAGGGCCAAGCAGCGAGAACGATGTAGACTGATTATGCTAATACGTTAGTAAATTAAACAAAAGAACATCTATATTATCGACATGCGTCACATGCAAAAATGCATAAGCACCACTCCTACTCCCTTTAGCATAAACCCATCGCGTGCCATGACGTCATCAATCCTACACTCCTACCTAAACTATGTCCAAACAAATCACATAATTATCAACAGTAAATGCATTTCATTTAACACACGTAGGACCGTAGGTGTTCCAAGACGTACGTACGTATATGTTTTCAGATAACTTGACAACCGACATCCGTTGCGCTGTGGGAAAAGTAGACAGGTGTTGTCACGTATCGCCTCTTAACTATCATAAAACACTTAATTACATACACCTCACAATTGGAAACACACCTTAGCATTTCAAACTCAAGGTTGAGTATCATATGAGGGGTGTTGGGAGATAAGACCTTATGACTTGTGGAGAAGTCAAGTCAAATGAAAGACTAAGTGCAATGAGGTATCAATACAGTCGTAAAACAGTATTGAAATGAAGATATGTTCCATGTTTTTTATACACGCTGTGAGTTTAGAGTTACAATATTAATTAAGCGTGGTTAGTCTTCAGCTCGAAGTATATCCATATCAAATTAAGGGAAAACAAAATAATTGCATTGTATCGCTTTTTTTTGTTTTCTCCAAAAATGTTAATAACCTAATGCGATTGGCGAAATTCGATACTAATTTCGTCGTGTATAGGTATTATATTAATCATTTTGAAGGACTGTTTTTCATTGAAAGGCAGTAGGTAATTACGTCGTAAGTCTTAACGTGACATTTCATATAACAGTTTCGAGAAATTGGGTCTAAAATAGACTTCTCAAAGTTCCAAAAACTACGAGTCAAAAATAATGATTTTTAAGTAAAAAACAAGATACAATTTTCCAGACTTTATCATTTCTTTTTTACAATGTGTTTGACACTGTAGTGCCTCGGGCATGTTTGCCGAAGCTAGCGTTGACTGCTTCTATGCTACGATGCGTAAGCGGAGCGCGTCTCTGGTGCGCAGGGTGCGCGGCAGCCCCAACAGCGTTCTGATGATGATAGCTGACAGGCTCGACTGTCCCTACATGCGACGCTGCAGTGACTTGCACGTCGCCTACAGTCGTCGGTCTTTAATGTTATGTTAGTGTAAGTGTAAGGTGGTTTTTATTTTGTATTTTATTGTAATGTTAATGTTTGATGAAGTTATGTGTGTTATATTGTATTTTGTGTATGAGTCATTGTTACTCGAAGAAATAAATGAATAATAATAATTTCAAACTTTCAAGATATCAGAAACCGTTAAATGGGCATTATCTGATTTCTTCAGTACGGAGCCCCTTCAAATATTGATATCCTTTCGCCGAACTTTTGGCGTGTAAAAGAAACCATATAAGATTCACAATATCATGTCCTTACCACTTCCTTAACGGCCTTGAAATCTGTCCCAACTGTAAAAAGTGCACAATATGTATTAAGTTACGTAAAGCCTAATAAATGCTGCAAAAAACCTTTTTGGAGATTTTCTATCGCTCATACTTAGCTCATACGAGGCTTTTGGCTACTTTGTATGTGTATTTTATATATATTTTTTATAATGTGCGTTTTGTTTTTGCAGAATAGACAATTTTTATCTATTTTATTTATTTACTTACTTACTGGCCACTAAGTCTTAAAACGTAGTATTTCACGAGTGATAAATTGGTGATATAAAACAACCGACTTCCAAAAAAAAACACTATAAAGTGAAAAATAACTTTAATTTCAAAAGTCAGTGTCTTTGGTTTTGCATTTTAATTTTTTGCCTCCGACTTCCGAAATTAAATTTATTTTTCACTTTGTAGTAATTTTTTTTTGGAAGTCGGTTGTTTTTTTTTTGTAAAATGTTTTTATTTTTCACTTTTTAGATAATACTTCACAATGTTTTGCGATACGACGAACTTCGAGAGTTTTTTGTTGGCGGATAAAAGTTTCAAACTCCTAATACCCCTCCTGGAGAAGTTTTATGGTACCTACGCCACACAAATTCGAATACCACTACCTGCTATGTAATTATCAGTGACAGGAAACATATCAGCCACATACGAAGTGGGAAAAAATACGTATTATTGAAGCTTACTCAAAAACTATCAAAGCAAAGTTAATATAATTTGTATGGGACCACCTCGAGAGCATACCATTAAAACAAAAAAAAAATCAAAATCGGGCCTCAATTGACGAAGATATCGGTAGACATACATAAAAAAAAAACATATGCTACGAACATTTATAACCTGCTCCTTTTTGGAAGTCGCTTAAAAATAAAATAAAAGCGAAATGGTTTATACCTAATGTTACAACCTCACATTCATCACACTGCTGACGACTGTGTTATAGGATAGGTAAGTGGTGAAACAGGATGATGCTGCCCAATTGCCCATCCCTTGTTAATGATAAGGGCATATGATAGTAGATTGACTGATCAAAGACTTAATTAGGCTTCCAGGAATCGAGGATTTTTACTCGGAGCAAAGATCTTCGGCCACTGATTCCAATATAAAACTCTACTTTTAAGCCAAGCCAAAAAATCAAACTTACCATCTTAAAACCTACACAGAACTATTATCACTTCTAAAATACGTAGCTACTTCTAACAGATAAAAATCACTGCCACCGAAGAGCCGTTATCTGGTCTTCCTGACGTCATAAAAATAAAGAAACACACTTGAAACGCGGCGATAGCATCACACTTCCTACAGCCGCTAATTAGACTGCACTTGTTAGAAAAACGTTTTAATTAAGTTCACTTTATTTCTTTAATGAGTAGGAATAGATAGAAATTTAAAAGTTGCATTGATTTAGCATCTAAAAAATATTCTTCAATTTTAAACGGTTCGAATAAAAAAAATCAGATAGGTTTAATAAAAACTCGTTCAAATTCATTGTAGCTGTGATATTATAATCTCCGATTTTGCAGAATGGTAATTTGAGAAGCGAAAGTAAAGGCAGCTAACTTCAATCATTATAACTACAGGAAAATTTTCTGAAAAAATACACTCGCGTGCAAAAAAATTGGCCCACCTTATGCTCTCTATTTGAGAGACGATATAATCAAAAATATTAATGAATATATATTTTTTTTAATTGTGTGAAGGTAGGTAACAGAATAATTATTTACACATGAGCCATTACTTTGATAAAAACAATATTCTTGAAAAGATCGACTCGATTCTTCATCTTGTCTTCTATTACTCACTGTTGTTCGGAAAAACTGTGTGACTTTTACTGTCAGTGAAGTTAACAAAAGCTTAATTTTGTTGATTCATTTCAGTTTATTGATCGTTTTTTAACCGAATTCAACAAAAGGGAGGTTCTTTTGTCGACCCTTTTTTTTTTTTTTTTTTTTTTGGGTGGGAAATTATCAAATAACTTCTCCCGCTCTGGGCGGAGCGGGAGGGCGTGTCAGACTCTTACTGACTAAAACCCACCCGTGTTCCTTCGGTTGCCCTGTTGCCGGGGGCCACGATTTCCCGATCGGTTTTCTTCGAACCCCCGGCAGGCATTGGCCCTAGTGGACCCCTTCAATTCTGCTGACATCTCTTTGAGGCGCGCGTGGAACACAACGCGCCGTCGACCCGGGCTTGGTCCTTATCGGACAGCGAGCTACCCATTGCTCACCGTCCGCAAGCCCGCGCCTACGGTGGCCGGAAATCGGCTCGCGATTCCCGCCCCGGGCGTCTCCTCCTGCGGCGGTTAGGGGCGTGAGGGCGCGAAATTTGCCTCTCCCTCACGCGTTCCGCCTCCTCCTTCGCGAGCATTACCGCTTCGCAGAAGGAGGTGACGGCCTGCCATTTCCTCTCGCTCCGTACCATGGCCTGAACCAGGGCCGGACGCGAGAGATCACCGCCGCCGATCGCCTCTACGAGAACACGGCGTTGCTCCGCCCAAGCCGGGCAGACCTCCACCGTATGCTCCACCGTGTCCTCAGGCCGATCCACACAATGGTGACACCCGGGTGTTTCCTCCCGCCTTATCCTGAACAGGAACCTCCCGAAGCAGCCGTGTCCGGTGAGGACCTGCGTCAGGCGGAAGGTGAGAACGCCGTGGCGTCTCTCCAGCCACTCCTCAAAGACGGGTCTTATCGCCGCGATTGTGGCGTGCCCAGCGCGGGGTTGCGACAATCGCACCCTCCATGACGCCATGAGATCCCGCCGGAGCTCTGTCCGCTGTGCCGCAATTTCTTGCGGCATCGGGGTTAAGCCCCGGCGTTTCGCCTCCTCGCGCCACTCCCAGACGTGCGCGAGGACCTTTGCCTCCAGATCCCATGGTGGTAATCCGGCAAGGAGGCTCGCCGCCTCGCAGGAGACCGTGCGGTATCCTCGGGCCAGCCGGATGGCCATGACCCTCTGGGACGCGTTCAACCGGCGGGCTGGCCGCAGCCTCAATGAACGCGCCCACACCGGTGCCCCGTAAAGGGCCATGGACCGCACGATCCCCGCATAGAGCCTCCGGCAGGAGGCGTTTGGATCCCCTAGATTGGGCAGGAGCCGCTTCAATGCAGCCCCGCCCCACTCGAGTCTGGGAGCCAAACGTCGGAAATGTTCTACGAAGTTCCACCGGCTGTCGAGGACGAGTCCCAGATACTTCATCGTCGACTCGACACCGATGTGAACCCCTCCCGCCATTACCTGGGAACCCGACGGTGGCGCATTCCGAGGACCATGAAAACCCATGGCCTCAGACTTGTGCAGGGCCACCTCGAGTCCCAGCTGCCGGATCCTATCGACGATTGTCGCAACCCCGCGTGTCGCTAAATCGGCCGCCGCCTGGTACGACCCCCCCTGCGCCAGGACAAGCGTGTCGTCAGCGTAACAAACGACGCTGACGCCGCTAGGGAGGTCGGCGCGCAGCACCCAGTCGTATCCGATGTCCCACAGATGCGGCCCCAGGACCGAACCCTGTGGGACACCGCACGACATCTCTTGCCGGTTCCACTCTCCTTGGTGACCGGGGTAGATGACGGCCCTGTCCGTCAGATAGGCCTCGACCACACGACAGAGGTAGGTCGGCATCCGGTGATACCGGAGTGCCTCCCTTATGCAACTCCAGGGCAGGGTGTTGAAGGCATTGGCGATGTCTAGAGACACCGCCAAGACGACCCCACCCCGGGCCACAGCATCCCCCGTCGTGAGGGCCCGCACACGCATGATGGCGTCCACCGTAGAGCGCCCCCTGCGGAAACCGAACTGGCTCTCCGCCAGATCCGGCCCCACTCGCACCAGCTGCCCGACGAGGCGGTCTGCAATGACTCTTTCAAAGAGCTTGCCCACCTCGTCGAGCAGCACAATGGGCCGATAAGCGGACGGAGAGTCCGCTGGGCGCCCCGGCTTCTTGATGAGGACCAGTTTCCCCGTCTTCCAACGAAGTGGGAACTGGCCCCTCTCCATGCATGCGCTTAGGAGCCCCCTCAGTCGAGGCCCGAGAGCCCCCATGGCCAGGACCCAGGCTTTTCCGGGTATGCCGTCGGGTCCTGGGGCGGTATTCTTCGCACTCATCTTGCGTACCGCCACTCTCATTTCTACCTCAGTCACCTCAGGAGAATCGTCGTCGTCGGTGTGGTCCGCATCGGGCATCGCAGTAGGCGGAGCCATGGGCGGAGCAGTATGATCCCCTCTAGAGGGGAACAGAGCGCTCACCACGTCCCCCACAAGCTGGCGCCGGAGACTCTGCGTCAGCGGGGGAGCCCATGGGCGGAGTTTCTCCCGCACCATCTTGTATGGGCGCCCCCACGGGTCCCGGTTGAGAGTCTCCAGCATCTCCTCGCGGGCCAGCGCCCTGGCCCGCAGGATCTCCGCTTGGAGGGCGGTCTTCGCCGCTCTGTACCCCTCGTACAGCTCCACCTCAATGGCTTGCGTATCCGGAGGGCGGATACGGAGCCTGCGATGCCTGGCGTACCGGCGTCGCGCAGCAACACACGCCTTGCGCAGAGCCTCCAGCTCTTGCGACCACCAGTACAGCCGGCGCGAAGCATGTCTAGGATGGACCCGGGGCATTGCCATGTCACACACATTGGACATGGCCTCCCGGAACCACTCCGCCTCGTCGTTGATGTCGGCAGGCCTGTCCGGTGATGACACCCAGGCCTGCACGATCGAGGCTTCCAGGAGAAGCTCCCGGTCCAGCTGCTTCAGCGCCCACCGCGGACCACTCGGGGCCTGTCGGACCGGCGCACTCGAGGTCTGGGTGGAGACGTCAAACCGGATGTACCGGTGATCGGAGTAGGTCTCCACCCCCTCCATGACGCGCCAGTCAATGACACGCGGTGACAGAGCGGGGCTGGCGAACGAAATGTCCACCACCGATTCGCCCCGCATCCGCACACACGTGGGGACAGAACCCCGATTTAGGACGACCAGGCCTGTCTCCAGAGCCCAGTCCTCCACCATCCTGCCCCGTGTGTCCGTATACCGGGAACCCCAAGCCAGATTCTTGGCATTGAAGTCCCCGAGTACGAGCACGGGGAGGGAACCAAACCCGACGACGACGACTCTTAACTCCGCAAGGGAGTTGTGGAACTCGGCAAGAGTTCGGTTCGGGGAGAAGTAAACACCCACCACGACAATCTCCCCGAACCGTGCTGCAACGCAACCCCGTCCTCTCTTGACCGACTCGAGGGACGGAGTACCGGCGGCGGCCGATGAAATGAGGGTCACTGAGCCGCTCAGGTCCTCCACCCAGTCATCCCTGGGCGGGACAAAGTACGGCTCAGCGACCACGGCGATGTTGATCGACCACTGCGCCATGCTCTGGAGCAACAGATCCTGAGCGGCGGCGCAGTGGTTGATGTTCGCCTGGAGGAGGCGAAATGGGGCCGTTATTGGCATTCCATCTCTGCCTCCCCCCGAGCCCCCTGCGAGGGCCCTGCCGCGGCGGAAACGGCAGCGGCGACAGCGACGGTGGACGCGGCGGTGGCCACGGTGGAAGTGGCGGCGGCTGCGGCGGTGACGGCGGTGGTGGCGGAGCGCTTGCCCCTGCCTCTGGCCTCGGCGGGTGGAGCGCAGGCCCTGCTCCCAGCCCGGTGATCGGCCGGCTTGCCAGCCGCCGCACATACGACACAGTGCGGCGTGGCGTTGCACGAGCCGGCCTTGTGACCGGGCTGACCACAGCGGAAGCAAAGGTTGCTGCGGTCTACCTCCGAGGTGCACTTGGCCCCCACGTGGTGGCCCACCTGGCACCGGAAGCACCTCAGAGGTCTGGGCTCCAGCAGTTTGACCTGCGCCGAAACCCAGCCCACCAAAAGCCTTTGGCCCTCCCCGGCTATCTTTTTGGCCGCCGTCACGGGGCAGCTCACCCTGATGGCTTGCATCCCCGTGTGGTCAGGATGGAAGGTGCCTGCCTTGACCTGCTCGACAGAGCACCCTCCAGCCTTAGCGACGGCGGCCACCACCTTTGCCTCCGTCACGGAGTCGTCCAGGCCCTGGATGCGCAAGTCAGCGCACTTGGTGGGCCTGGAGACTCGGGCCTCGTCCGCATTTAGGGCCGCCCTGAGCTTTTCAGCCAGAGCGTCAGCGGCTGGGCCACTGGCCGCACCAGGGACCTCCAGCATCCGGGCCCCGGTTGCCGTGATTTTGATCTTTATGCCCTTGGCGGCGCCGATCTCCTCCAGGTTCATCACCCGGTCCACCGTCGCGAACACCTGCTGGTAGGACACGCCCCTTTTCTCCGCTTCCGGCTGCAGTGTGACCACTACAGCTGCGGACTTCGGGGCGCGGAGCCTAGCCGCGGCACTTCGCTCCTTGCGCCGCTGCCGCCTCGCCTTCTTTTTGGCCGCCCTTGCCTCCTTACTGGCCTTCTTCTTCTCCCCGGCTACTTGCCATCCGGCGTCGGCCGGAGGAGAAGATTTAGGAGGCGGAGGTGGCCGTTTCGCCGCCGCCTGGGCCGAAGCCCTCGCCGTCAGGGCCGGGGCCTTCGCCGCCTGCGCAGCCGCTCCACCCTTGGCCTGTCCCTGCCTGCCTTGGCTTGGCTTGGCCGCGGCAGATGCGGCGGCGGCATACGACGCCGCCTTCCGCTGGTCTATGGCCGGCTGGCTCGCCGCTAGCGGGGGGCGCAGGACTATAGCCTCTAGGGCGGAGAACCTGCTCCGCAGGGCGGCCATCTCCTGCCGCACCAGGGCCAGAACCCGGTCCTCCGCAGGCACGGGCACGGGCACCTGCCCATGCCGCTCCCCTCCCTGCGGCGCCTCTCGGGGGCCGGCTGCTCGCAGCCCAGCCAGGTCCGCTCGGAGCTTCTCGTTTTCCTTTCGGAGAAGCTCCATGGCGGCAGTCAACTTTGCGACCTCCGCCCGCATCTCGGACATACCGTCCGACGGAGGCCCAAAGTGCAGCTCCTTCGCTGCCGCCAAAATAGAGGCCGCGGCCGCGGGTATGGCCTTGTCCTTGGAGGATTGAATCCTCTTCAAGGCCACAGCCCTGATCGCGGCTTCCACGACCTCCGCAAACCTGGCTTCCTGCTGTTGTTTGGAGCCGCCGCCAGCGACGTCCGACTCACCACCAGAGGCTTCTGAGAGGACCAGCCCGGTGCTGGTCTCTCCCGGGTGGTGCTCCTCCGTGGTGAGGCTCTCGGTTGGCCGGGCCAGTTCGACTGGGCCGGCCTGGCTTGACTCACCAGCCTTCTTGGTGGTGAGCCCTCTACCCACACCTTTCCCCTTTTCTTGGGCCTTACCCCGCCGGCTGGTGTGCATTTTCCGCCTGCTGTCGGCGGAGGACCACTCCCCATCATCCGAATTGGGGCGCTTCCGGAAGAATTTCCGGATGATGCCATCCGCCCCCACCACTTCGCGCCCCGAGCTGGAGCCCTCTGCGCCCGATGCAGCGTCGGACACCGACCCCGCATCACTCCTCTCCCTTTGCGTCGTTTTGTTTTTGTTTTTATTTTTCATATTAGTTCCCACGAGTATAAACTTTTTATCTTCTCAAAATTGTGTGGTTCGCACTAATGACTAATTAAGCTACCCATTAATCAAGCTACCAACCTCCCTCACGGTGCGCCGCCGCTTGGAGGTTTGGGGTGATTTTTTATAGAGGTTTTCTACCTCGCGGCCCGGGCGGTTAAGCCAAGACCCTCGACCCCCGTCAAATGCCAGAGACATGACCTTGACACTCTTCGGGGCTACGAGACCAGCGGTGACAGGAGAAAAGACTTCCTCCTGCCCGCCCGACGGCAGGGTTAGTGCACGCCGAGCCCGCTCCTACTCTAACGCTGCTCAACGAGTGCTCCCTAGTGAGTACCCGTTAGAGCGTTATCCTCCGACAGGATATTGGCATACGGACAACGAGACCCCTAGCTGGGGAGTCATTGTCCGTACCCCAGGGTGCACCGTCCCGGAGACTGGCCTTCCCCCCGGACGCATCCATAAGGGAACTCCAGCCCCCAGGCACACGGGGATATAATCAAAAATATTAATGAATATATATTTTTTTTAATTGTGTGAAGGTAGGTAACAGAATAATTATTTACACATGAGCCATTACTTTGATAAAAACAATATTCTTGAAAAGATCGACTCGATTCTTCATCTTGTCTTCTATTACTCACTGTTGTTCGGAAAAACTGTGTGACTTTTACTGTCAGTGAAGTTAACAAAAGCTTAATTTTGTTGATTCATTTCAGTTTATTGATCGTTTTTTAACCGAATTCAACAAAAGGGAGGTTCTTTTGTCGACCCTTATGTTTGTAAGTTCGCAATTTTCTCAAAAACGAATGAATCAGTTTTGAATATTCTTTCACTAACGTAATCTACATACTTTCAGGAAGGTTTCAATATACAATATAAATATTAGGTTATTGTCAATAAAACTTGTTATCTAGTTTCAAATTGAGGAGCACGGGTGTCTCTATTTTTTTGCACGCAAGTATATTTATATCTAACGTTGAGAGATATTTCCATTTATATTCACAGATTATGAGAAAATGGGGCAGCCAGCAAGAAAAAGAAATCTAGCTCAGTATATAAGTGTAGTTTGATGAACCAACAAGAGGTAAGTAGCTGTAAATTAATACTTAATTACCTATTAAGTGTACCTACATCCTCGTTCAACATAATAAACTGCTCCACCAAAAATAAACTTTACCGAACTTTACCGAACATTAAGCCTAGTACATAATATCATAAATATTTAATATATAAAGTAATTAGGTGTGATATCGTGATGCCATGCCACGTGTGCGCCTGCGCAGACCGTGAGAACCGCTCCCGAGGGAGCGAGGGACATCTTACACAAGTAGGGATATTGTTTCTTGAGCACTTGCCAGCCACGCGTATGACGTAGTGTGGATACGACGATATATTTAATAAATAATATGAAATAGTGGGTTCACAAATATTATTGTAAATATGACTGGAATGTTTTAAAATGCTTGTAAATCAAATAGTAATGTCCGACTGCGTAGCAGCGTAACCCTGCCAGTTTTCAAACTAAAGTTCTGAAAACCTTCAGTAAATTGTGTCTAAATTAAACAGCTTAACACATATCGTTAAACAGCTTAACGCATAACTTAAGCTAAATACGCAAATATGTGTCTCTATTAACATAATTTGCATTTTCTCCATTCATTGATTAGTGATTACTGATTAAGAAAAGAAAACACGGTGTGAAAAAAGAAACAAATGCGAATTAGAGCATGCCATCTATAACTCTTTGATCAAATTTCTTTCTTTTTTTTAACTATGCTTTTTATCTGAACTGAAACTAGCGTTTAACCAACAGTGTTGTGTAAATTCTAAGCTTACATAACGCTCCCAAAAAACACACACGAATAAACATTATTTTACAAGATTTTATAAAATCATAATATACAGTGGTGCCGATTCCCTTGTTCACAAACTAAACTAAATTTAAGTTCAGTGCATCTTTTTCTTTCTATTTCATTAAGAAAAGGACAGAAGATACATTTTAGTTTAGTCCTGTCAAATTAATCAGCGCCTGTCACTCTCCATACAACTTTAGACGTGATTAAAAACTTGCCGACTAAAATTACGTCAATTTACGTCAAGCGCTGATTAATTTGACAGGACTAAACTAAAATTTATCTTCTGTCCTTTTCTTAATGAAGTAGAAAGAAAAAGATGCACTGAACTTAAATTTAGTTTAGTTTGTGAACAAGGGAATCGGCACCAATAACCGTCTCATCCACTACATTCCTCCGTAACTCCCGACTGATTGAATAAGTCCCGCATAAAAGGATGATTCGCCATCTGCCGCGTCTCCGCACTCAATCATAAACATAACACGACACCAATATACATTTATACAATGTATACGTATATGTACATGTTTATAAGAACACTTTCAACGAGTCACTGTTCTCAATATTTGACCTAAATGAATGTAAACAGGATAAGTCAAATGTGCAATCTAGAATGTTTTTTGTTTAGTCTTGATTTTAATTAATTAGTTTTTTGTGGCTATGGGTTTCGTTTGAATATCTTTATCCTTAATGTGATCTAGTTCGGAGACCTAAATAAAATTAGTCATGTGCATTATAAAAAAAGGATTGTGTGGTTTTATGAAACCACGGTAAAAGTGAAACTTTTAAGCGAACTATAGGCGCCGCCATATTGGCCTTGGCTGCTCTGACGAGTGCCTTTCACTTTTTCCCTACTCCGCGGCCGACCGTCACGCGACATGCAACACACAGACGAAAAAGTTTGAGACGATGTAATAAAAGTTTCACTTTAAAAAATAAATAAAAAAAGGGACGGACAGAAATATACACAAAAAGCTGGCTCTGTATCAGCGAGATACAAAATATATGCATAGATTTTTAATTAGGCTCTGTTATTTCAATACACTTATAGTCAAGAATACTATTTTCTTTTTCAGTATTACTACTAATTTGAGGTCCCACGAATAGGGGAACGAAACACTTAAGTATTTAAAAATACTTTATTTCAAGGAAGAGCTTTCCAGCACAATGATGAATGAATTTTATGATCCTTAAAAATCTTGCAAAGTAGTGAAGATATGCCATGAACTGTACCCTAATTGCGTAATGCAACACAATCACAATTTGTTTCGATTTGAAATAGATTGCTAATCCATTGCTTCATGAGTTGGAAAAAAAATCTGCTCAGCAACGTAAATAACGCAATGAATGTTGTTGAACTGTCAAAATAAAACAAATTAGGGAATTTTCTTTATAAAATAAGCTACGCAATTAGGGTCAAGACTCTTACTGGTCAAGACTCAAAATAATTAATTTAAAATAAGCTTACTTATACGTTGCTTGAATGCTAATCAAAAGCTTGTTAACTCAATTTTCCAAAATAAACCTTTTAACATGTAATCCATTCGCAAAAAATATTTCGAGAGAGACTCGTAAATAAAATTCCAGTAGCAAAAAAATATCGTAGCGTATTACTTGAATGACAAAACAATAAAAAAGTGCAAATTCAATAACCCAGAATAAAATAAGAAAAAGACAATATGCCAATATGTTTAATGCAAGTTTCAACAAAAATGTTAAAAAAGTGACCTACATTTTGTTACAAACACAATTTCCCTAAAAGGTACGAAACGCTACAAAAAATCCGCTACGGGCGCGTAGTCCACTAACATTCCCATTAGTACGGAATTAAAAACATGTTATAAATAATACATTCTTCTCGAGAATAAAATGTAATTCAATGAACGGTATCAACCGAAAAATTAGTGTCCATACAACAATAATTGTAAAGTCCGAGCCACTGACCACGTGTCCCGTATAAAGAACTATTATTACCATCAAGTCGTGTAGGTAGCAGCGTGCGCGATCATAATTGTATTAATCATTCAGCGCGACCGGCAGACGTCGATTTTCTTCAACAAAGTGCTCTTGTTTGTTTTTTTCGTAAGGAAGTCGGCCGAAGGTGAACCGTGGGAACGCCGGGCGGGTGCACTTCCCAAAACATCGACGCACGGCAGCGAGTCCGACATGCGCCGGACAGAACGAGATAAAAAATCCAGCTGCCGAAGAAACAGAGAGAGACGGAGAATGTGACGTGTGCGCGCCAAGCGACAGCTCACAATCGCGTGATCATCTACAAGAAATAATAAAACGGCAATAAAAGAAACACGAGACAACGGTAACGATGGCCCGCGCGCGAGAGCGGGACGGAACTCGGTGGCCGAAGGCCTGCGCGCGCGCCGCTCGAGTTACCGCATTCGAATTTCAAAGATCAATGATCGATGCGATAGGAGCGAGACGCGCGACAAGCGCTCTAATACCGTTGAGTGAGAGGGACATGAATAGTATAAGGCTGGTAGTAAAAAAAGGACAGCATTACCAGGTTGGCTCGTGGCGGTTTCAGCACGGGCCAGCTCTCCTTCACCGCTCTATCGACAGAGGGCGCTGTTTACATTTCAGTGGCCATATTGAAAGGTTGTATGCTATTGTAATCGGTGAGTTTAATAACAAATCGATTTCAATGGCGTTAAAGTGAAATTTGCAAACAGTTATGAGTTTAGTAAATACAAAGTGGTTTGTCGGTACACGTCAGTTCCTTTGGAGTTTTTCCATTGGAATAAAAAGTTCCAACCTGTAGTTTTGATGCGGTAGTTTTCAATATTATAAATGTAATGTTTTGGAGGGTAATTTAGGCTTTTCATCATTTTAGATAGGAACCGTAAAAGAAAAGTGTATAATTATTAATTAAACCAGATCTGGTCACGAGCATGACTTATTAAAATATAAACCGTTGTAAAATTTCAATCAAAATCGTAAATTTTGTCGTGAAATCGATATTTTCTGCAACAATTTGTCGCGTGAAAACTGGGTTCAGTTGAAACGAACGGGCGACGACAGCGCCCGTGGGCGATTCACAAAACATTTGGTTCCCTTATTTTCACATAGATGGCGTTACGAGTTTAATTTTGAGGATAAGCTTTTTATCATCCGTTTTTCTAATCTAGTAGATCAATGTAAAGTGTAATTATTATTATACTTACTATACTTTATTAATTCTATTGGTTGTCAACTAACGCACCTAACGTTGATGTGCAATACGAAATTGGAAAACTTCCAACAAGTTTAAAAAAATCTCGCAGCTCATCCAAATGTCCTCTTGAACATTCTGTAACCCTATTTTCGAGTACCAAATGACTATACCAAAATGAAATGTTTCCATTTAAAGCCAAGGCAAATTGTTTAATAAATAAGAGATTATTTTAACTTAAGCACGGGCTGCACATTGCACTTGTTTTAAGATTTTATAAGAAAATGTTATTGTACGGTTGAATCGATCACACGAGGAAATTGCCAGTAATATTGGTGAGTGACATGATCAGAATATGATAGAAATTAACCAAGTTCACTTAGGTGAAGCTGAAAACTTAGTTGGTCGGTATCTGACCACTTATGGCTGATTTATGTTTACGTCAATTCAAAAGTAACTGTTTTTCATTGTGAAGAATAATTAACATAATGCAAATTAATGTAAATCATCCCTTGGATTGCACATTCTCGAAAAATCAAACCTATGTCTAAGAATGTCTTTATGTCTGGAGGCTTTTATATAGATATTTAGTTCTTTTTACGTTTAGTTTTTATTTTATTTTAAATATTGCTTGAGTATAGTTCTCGATGTTTTTGGCTGGTATATTGGCGTGTGCTAGCTGGCATATGGCCTATAATTTATCATTTGAATTATGTTTTGTGTTGCATAATATAAGTTATTTTGATTACTATTGTATAGAATCATTTTTCTAACTTGAACAGACAGCTGTCCTGCTGGGGAGTTTGTTGCGCCACTTCTTCTTCCCAGCTAAAGGCACTAGGAAGTGGTGAAGGGTGGGCGTTTTTAGGGGACTGTCTTATGTAATTTTGACGTTCGAAAAGTGCTGATTCTCAGCCTAGTTTGAATAAATGACTTTTGAATTTTGAATGGACAATTCTAAAAGTATGGTGATTATCTATTGGTGATTAATTAATCATCACTCTATAGATGAATTAATTAGCCTTGCATCTTGGTTACGCAATGAGATAATATAGTCAAACCTGCGTAAGTGAGAACTGGGTAAGCGAGCAAAGTCTATAAATGAGAGTAATTGCCAGGTCCCGCCATTTTCTATGTGTGAAACTTAAACCTCTACAAGAGAAAGTCGTTTTTCACTCGTGGATCTCCATAACTGAGACTGCTACTTGCCCGTACCTCTATAAGTGACAGTCGAGTGTAATTTAACATCTGCTATTAATGACATTCTTAAATGTCGTGGAACTAACATTATTTTTGTTTTAATAAATTTCGAGGAACTAACTAATATTCTATTCGAATGGCCAAATGTGTATTTTTTTACAATTCTCTATAGAAAAATGAGAGCAGTGGTGGCCCAGTGGTAACGGCCGCGACTTACGAGTTGTAGGTCGTAGGTTCGAACCCAGACAGGCGCTTTACTTTGTGTAAATTATTTCATCACCACTGCTCTCTAAACGGTGAGGGAAAACATCGTGAGGAAACCGGCATGTCCTAGAATCGAAAATTCGAAGACATGTGACATCTACCAACCCGCACTGGGCCTGCGTGGTAGATTACGGCCCACTCCCTCTCACAGAGAGGAGGCCTGTGTCCCAGCAGTGGGAACATTTATAGGCTGATGATGATGATGATGATGATAGATAAATGTGAAAGGCCACTCCTGTACCTCTATAAGCTAGAAACTCGAGTTTATGAGAAACCTCCTTAAAAATGTACGAAAAAGAGATCGCAGGGTTCCATAAAGTCTCGGTTATCCAGGTTCGACTGTAGACTATTCATGGTTGTATGGAAAAAAATCTTGTCAGTATCTATGACTGGAGTATTCTGAGACGAGATGTGTGTATGACTGTCGCTTAATGGCATATTAAAATTTATATTCTAAATACATATGTCTTTAACTAAATAATGTACCAATTGGCCTTTGTCCGTGTTATGCACCTAGCTTCTGACGTTTAATAAGTGCCCATGTAGGTTTATGTGAAATAAAATATTTAGATTTTGACTTTGATATGTTATAGTTGAACCAATAAATAAAGTTTCCAGCCACATCTTTTGCTGTGTTCGTTAAACATGTCTGTACTTTCTACATAATTTCACTTAACACAGATCTACCTACATATGACTTGTCTAAATCTCGCGTGCTCTTCCCTACAAAAACAGTTATTTCCGTGCTCAAATTGTAAGTGATCACGAAATGATTTTATATGTTGATGTTCGACAAAATTAGAGAATCGTTTCGATAAGCAGGCGAAGTCCCGTGTGTTGATTCTAATTTCCGGTATTAATCGTGTATTGAGCGTGTGATTTTTATTAAGTAAACTTGAATGGTTTTTACTTATTAGTGTCCGGTTTTGTTGCATTTTTTTGTATTTAATTTATTTATAGTTGTTTTATTTTAGATGGTGGTTATTCACAGTTTTTAATTACCATTTTGTCGTTGCATTTTAATGACTTTTCGTTTGGTTACTGTCTCCTTCCTCTCTTTCTTATGACGGGGCCACACCAACGGGAAACGCCGTTAATTATCGCGATGATAGACTTTATTCCGACGAGTTAAGGTCCATCATCGTGAAGAATGGCAATTGATTACCACTCCATTTTAAATCATTAGAAATCTGACTACCTCGTTGGTCTAGTGGTCGCAAGCGCTACTGCTGAGTATGAGGTCCTGGGTTCGATTCCCGGGTCGGGCAAAGTGTTATTGGGTTTTTCTATCTGAAATTTCTCAGTAGCAGCTCGGAGTCTGGATTTGTGCCCGGTTGATGGCAATAGACTCGCCCCCTATTACATGGGACTTAAAACATAACTGGTGAAATGTGGGTGTACCTGCTACAGGGACACCTCTGCCCAACCCTTCGGGGAAACAAGGCGTGATGTTATGTTATGTTATGTTTAAATCAGTTAGGATATCAATGCCCTGTACTGTGTTATTTTAGCCGGAACTTATCCGAAAATAAGTGTTTTAGTTATATTAACTGCCATACTTTTTCTACAACTGTTCTATTCCAAATTTTATACTCAACAGGTAGTTACTCAAGCATTTATTGCATTCCAAAATAGGTAGATAATTAGGTCATAATTTAAAATTTAATGAAATCATTATGGACATTATCGGGCACAGCAAAAATTGTAGAAAAGAGGAAGCTTTATTGTGCCCGGCAGATAGTACCAACCCGAAACTGACACACAGTAGGTAAGTACCTAATTTTACTTAAAAAGAAAGAAAAAACAGTGGCAGTCCGGGAGTGCCGACAGAAGTGAAAACTTGAACAAGATCGCCTTAGTGGTAGAAAAATACTTGTACCTATAGAACATTGGTCCATAATCTTATCTAAATGAAGAGCACAATTGCGTTTACAAACAAAAAAAAATAGTAATGTAATATAAATAAAGAACACAACCGCGTTTACAAAAATGAGGTGTCGGTAACGGTGTCGTTCAATTGTTTTTTCCCATCTGAAAAATGCCCAACGCGTATAAAGAAGTTTTCAATTTAAAAAAAAAAATCTAGACCGTCTCTGACCGACACTTCCTCAAAAAGAAAAAATCATAAAATGCGATGTAGCCACAAAATAAGATTAACGATATACCTACTTATACTTAATGTGCGTGTGTCAAGATTTCGGAATCGTTCATCTGACGATAGCACATCGCTGCGTGATGTTAATTTCCGCTTCAGTTGATTTATCTTTTATATGTGTTAATTGATCGTTACGACTAAATTGGAATTTTGGAGTAGGTATGTGCCTTAATTAAAATATGTGTATGATTGACTTTTTTTTTAAAGGGTTTTTTTAAGGTGTTGTTAATTTGGAATTATTGGACAAAATATGTTAGAAAAAAATGTAGTAAAGTAATCGTGACATAGTGCTTCGAAATAGACGTTCGGATAAAATTATTTATTAGCAATTCATTGCCTCCTAGTCAACTATAAATACCTGTAGTGTTTATAGGCATCGGTGTTTAAAAAAGTTCAAAGTTTTAAAAGTCAAATATTGCCTAATTTACATAAGAAAGCTCTCTTGATTCACTTATTCAAACAATTCAAATAATCTTAACGCTCTTAATAGAACCGAGCAGTTAAACAAACACTTGCCAAAATCTATTCACCGTCGAATAACGGTCGAAATTAGAACGTTCGAATGTCTATTTGAATTCAAAAATAGAAGTTAGGAAGGCGTGCATGCGCGCTTAACGCCCGTGGGCAGAAACAAGCGTTACTATTGGCCAGAGGGGAGCCAATCACGGCTCGACGCTGGCCTAGGCGTGATGAGGTTTTCCGCGCAAATGTTTAGGAAAAACTGCGCTAATACGATTCTTGTTAGAATTTGTCACTGGTTGTTCTGTTTTTTTATTCAATTACCTGTGATTATAATTTCATTTATGTGATTGGTATGAGTTTATTAATGTTTCATGCCATTGTTTTCAACATGAGTTAACTTTTTAAAAGATTTCCACTTCAAACATAAAGTGGAAATCCTTTGACATATGTTTTATTTACTAGCTGTATCTACCTAAAAAAAAATTCAGATGACTTGACCTGATTTATTTCATAAATATCAAAGAATTTTTCTTAAATATGCGACTCCACACCTGGACTCTACAGCACCCTATGTAATTATAAATTGTATGAAGTCGGTATTTCGGTATTTTATTTTAAATTCCAGGGCTCATATTTCAAAACTGCCCTACTCAAACCACAAAAAAGTCCAAAAGCGAATTACCCAAAAAACATGACGGACAGAATCCTACCTATGCGCACAAAAAAATTACCAAATCTTTATCAAGTTTTGCCCTAATGCCCTCGAAGTGAACAATGGGGCACAAAAATACGAAACCCATGCATATTTGAACAATAACAATAGCACACCTGTTGGTGCCATATATTCTGGTCACATCACGGTTTTTTGCTCATCTACAATTTTTGTATACCATTTCAATGTTCAGGTATGATTTTTAAAGGTTGTGATTCTGATTTTGAAAAGGATTGCGAAGGGATGATTGGGAGAAGTATTATTGATCGGTTTTCTTCGTTGAAGATGGAAGAATAATAAAACGATAGTAAAAAAGTTGTCAGCCAAATATCTACTTAATGTGAAATATGATTAAGTTTTTTTTAACTATCTCGCAGATTTGACCACTAAAGTCTTGGCTGCTTAACCGAACTTTCCTGTGGGTGCCTTAAGCCTCCATCCAGGGGCAAAAACTATTCTAAATTAAAATTAAGCGAACGCTCGCTAAGGGCACCCCCTGTGGGGTACGAACCTCGGCTTAGGGTGTCGCTGAGGGGAGGACATCAAGAAGGGACAGGCTGGATCAAACTTAGATTTTCATCTTGATTATTATACGGGGTATTTAAAGCTACGTGCTCAGCTGCAACAACTGCTGGCACCTCGTTTTCGAGCAAGGGTCGGGGAATGATTAAGTATATGAAATGCTGTTCCACTAAAATTTGTCGCCATTTTCATAAATAATGTAAATAGGAAATAAAATAATGTTTTTATTGCAAAACTGCACTCAAATAATTTACCAACGACATTGACAATTGTCCAAGAAAATCACTGAAAAGTTTTATAATTAGCAGACTTGACCTCCGCCGTTCCACTTATTAGTTAGTTTCACTTTGCTAGTGGTCAAATGCACTAACGAAGTCACGTCACAATCATGTTATTTTCAAACAGTGTATGTAACTAAGTACAGATGCCCCTCGGGAATCATCGCATTTCCGAATACAAACGAATGCTAATTTCCATGTCCATCAATTATTACATTTGTCGTGTATAATAATTTGAATTCGGAACTAACTACTTTATTGTTGTTTTTTTTCCGTGTGAACTATATAGAGCTTTAAAACTATTTTCGTGCCTGCAACTTTAACAGCTTTCCTCCCATTTTTAAAATAAATTACATCAAGTTAAAATTGTATTAACAACTCTATATGCATACTTCCAAGTCGATGGAGAGCGTCTAGTCTGCACCAAGTGCAAAGGGCTACTGATAGAAATCCAACGACTGACGAAACACGAAGTTTGTCGAGGGACATTAAGAAAATAGTTAAACTGTATGTAGTATTAACATAGCATAACATCACGCCTGTATTCCCCGAAGGGTTAGGCAGAGGTATCCATAGTTCACCCACATTTCACCAGTTATGTTTTCAGTCCCATGTAATAGGAGGCGAGCCTATTGCGATCAACCGTACACTAATCCAGACTCCGAGCTACTATTGAGAATTTCCAGATGGAAAACCCAAAAACACTACCCGACCCGGGAATCGAACCCGAGAACTCATGCTCAGCAGTAGGATCGCTTGCGACCACTAGACCAACGAGGCAGTTGTATAGCTTAATATTAGTAACCCGGTAACACACCAAGGGTCAAAAAGCTCACCTTTACTCACTGATTAACTAATGATAAAGATGCTTGATAAAATATGGCTTCCTGTTAAGGTTACTGAGGTCAGATGGCAATCGGCACGCATAAAATTATTTGAAAATACTTGTACCCGCTTCGCTTACCTACTCGAGTCTCAATAAAATCGCTGATAACAGTGATAGCTTAGTTGTGCGACCGTTGGACTGCCAAGTCATAGGTCTCGAGTTCGAACCCAAGGTACGCACCTCTGACTTTTCGGATTCATGTGCGTATTGTATAATTTATCACTTGCTTAAAAAACGGTGAAGAAAAACATCGTGAGGAAACCGTCATGCCTGAGAGATATTTCTCGACGGCATGTGAAGCCAAGTCAGAGGCCCATGGGTGGCTTTAAAACTCCGACACCAGGTTAGTCACGAAAAGAAGAATAAAATCGCTTCTTAATTTTTTTAAATATTACTTATTAAACGAATCGTTAATAAGTATACCTAAACTCTATCTAATGCAATTGCATCATCATCATCATCATCAGCCTATAAATGCTATGCAATTGCATACTCACTAGAAAATATGACCTGCACTGTGAGACACATCTTTAAGAATGTTCATTCAATAATAACTTTAAAAAAGTATACACACACAATCAATATTTACGATTATAATATTACCGTCATAAAGTCATAATCACATGCAGCATTCATGGTCTAACCAAAAAAAAGAACACGACCAAAGACAAAAACCAAAAAGTTGCAAAAATATTAGCAAGAACTGGCCGCTAACTGACAGTCATAAACGTGCCATAAAATGAAAGACGAGGTGTGCTCGCACGAAAATTCAAAATTGGAAGGAAAGTGGTTATTTTAAATGCAAAAAGGTTGTTTAAAAAAGGTTGTGTGTTACACCGTGGGAGAATGGGCAGGTGTGAGCTAGCGGGTACACTTGAGATCGGACGCGTACATTTTTTGCAACCCACTATATTGATTTTTAATTAATGCTCCTCGAATTAAGTTTTTTTTTTAAATAAAATTGTGGTCGTTTTGGGGTTTCGAGTTTTGATTGGATAATTTTGTTTTTGATGGGTTATTTTGTGCGACAGGGAAGAAGGGGACTTTTACATAATTATGTTTATGATTAAGTATAAATATTTTGTTAAATATCAAATCAAATCATTTATTTTTGCCAACTTGGGTGGGGGTTATATCTTATACATGTTTTGATAATATTATTCATGCTCTGCCGTCACTTGGGCATGCAAAATTTCACACATAAGTAAATTACAATCTACTATCTAAATACCATGCTGATTACTTATTGATCTGAGGCTGATTATCAATAAATATTACAAAATTTTTAAATTGGAAAATCATGTCAACCATTTTATTTTTCAATGTTAAGAAGGATCTAGTAGTCAATAATTAAATAAATGTCATAGTAAATAGTGAATAATAAGGGGTAATATGTTGGCACGAAGATTTGCTCGGTGTACTGACCAAGTTAAGATTACGCTTTTTAAAGCTTATTGTCAGAGTTTTTACACCGGGTCTACTACTCGAAAAGGTCGCTGGATGTTCTATGCGTCCAATACAATAATGTTTTTAGAAAACTGTTGCGACTTGCGACTGCCTCGTTTTTGCAGCGCATCACAAATGTTCGCGGTAACCCATACCGATGGATTTCAAGCCAACATCCGCAAAAAACGGCCTCACTCCTGAGCAGAATAAGAGGCAGTCACAATAGTATCCTGAAGGCTGTGGCGGCAGATACTTCCTTCGCCATAATAAGGCAATTTGTGCGACTTAAACTTATACCACAGTTAGACCATTACCATTCCTCGTTGTGTCTAGATGTTGGGTGGTCTTCTCACAAATTCGTCTTTAGTTTTAAGTTACTAACAATAGTGGTTTAAGTGCATACATTTTACTAACAATTTATGGATCTTTTTGCTAACCGAAATTTAATGATGTTATTTATTAATATAGATAATAATAATTGTGAGTTACACATGTCATTTCTATTATTGAATATTTGATTAATATTGGCCATAAGGATTCCCTTTTAGATACTCCTTCACACTGTAATACATGTAGAGTAGAATTACATTCAACTCATATTAAGTCACACGACTAATTCTAGTTCAGCAAGTTCTACGAGTAACTTCAAAGTCAAAGATTCATTACAAAGAAAACTGAAGCCAAAATACCAATTGCCTAAAAAAATCTAACTTAACAACCACTCTTCCCCACCTTTGTCTAGCCTAAAGCCACACCACTAAAGAACACAACCCACTCATTAGACCCAATATAAAATAAAGCATAAAACAGACTCGACTTTCATAGTCCCGATGATTTGTCACAATATTGTCCTGCACCGGTACCCATAACGGTTAACCGCTTCGCCATTTATATTTTTTTATTTTATTCTACTACAACCTTCCCCAGTCAGGTTTTGCAACTTTTTTTTAAAGTCTAAGAGGACAGTATGACTATTTTTACTTCTTACTTCCATTTTTGTTTTTAAATGGTAACGGATCGGGTTTAAAAATAGTACGTTAGACTTTTTATAACCGTTTAAAGATCAGTACGGTTTCTTATTTGTTACGTTCAGTTGTTTTATTTTCGTTCTGGGAATATGTATTTTTAACTTTGGAAAAAATAGAGGTATACAAGAGGAGTGTTTTTGTGCTGTGTTTGTTTAATTTAATGTGTTTTTATGTGTAAATTTTCAACGATTTTCATGATATGATATGATGAAAGTTAGGATTTTTTTAAATTTAGGTATTTTAGACGAACCAAGTTGTGTTTTTTTTTTTAAATTAAAACTCAATTAGTATTACTAAAGTATGAGTTAAGTAATATGTACCAATTCAATATATTTTGACCACATCGAATAGACTGAATAAAATTATACACCAACGTGCTACATCTTTTTTACTTGCTACTAACACTCAATGGTCAAAACATAACATTATTATCAACTGTCACTCGAATAATTAGATTACGAATGTAAAACTAAACGTAATAAATGAATAATATTCATGGGCACGTCATGTCACGCACATAAAAGCATTAGGGTCGCGCCACACAGATTTCGTCGCGTGACAAGATAAGCGTGCGTGTTTCTATCACTGTAAGCGACGCCGACGCCCGCGCACCCGACCGCGCCCGACTTCACCCGAAGACGGCCGAACGCTGTCGTGGGAAAATGCGGCAGGTGTTACCGATCCGTAGCACTTCTTACTGAGTAAACATTCAGCGTATACAAAATTATAACCGCCTCGAAGCGTCTGTGTAAATGGAAAACATATTTTGTGTGCTTAATGATACTGCTTACTTTTTTGGTGTGCTCGGTTATCAGACGACAATGTTTTTTGCGACGGTTTTGAGGGGCTCGTATGTTTCACGTTTTTATTTTAGTTAAATTTATTGAGGGATCCTTAATTGGTATGGTTAAATGAAGTGTGGTTAAGTGTGCGCGCGACCTTTCCGTTTACATTGTGATAGTGAAGTGGATTCATGAATATAATGGACGTTTATGAATGCGTCAGTTATTTATACATTTGTGAAACTGTGACCTATCTCGTTGGCGTGCACATTAATATGAATTGCATTATTTTCTTTTATCGTTTTTCTGGAGAAGAATAACTGTCACAATAAAGCCTATAGATTATTTGTTTGTGCGCTTTTAAATGGTAACAGAAAACACTAAATTGCTTTTTGTACTGCCTTTTAAGGGATTATATTTTAATGAGATATACGTTTATTTTAGGATTAATAAATATTTTGTGAAGCACAACTGGATTTATTTTCTTTTTATTTAGTAATAACAGAACGGGCACACTAGAGACTCCTGATAAACGCTCATTATTTTACGTTTAAAAATAATCCCTAGTGTCTTTTCCTGATTAAAGTAAACTGCTGAAAAAGCTTTCAGCGGTAACTTTTTCTGGTTTAAGGGTCCGTGCACGAAAAGAACCGTTTTTTGTCAATAACTTATATAATTCTAAGAAAGCTTGAAATAATTGAAACATTAACTCTGTGTAAGTATAAAAGTACATTTTTCGTGGTGTTAAACCATGCGTGTCAGTCACAGAACCTGTATATAGTTGCATCACTCTGCGCTCTTGAAAATATGGTTTATTTCGCCATTGATTTACTTAATGAAGATATAGTATAATCGTAAAATAAAATTTGATTTTGTTTCGAGGATAGCTGAAGAATAATATGTGATTTTTTAATTTCTTGATATGGTTTGCTAAATAATAGGAAAAAATACATTACTGACAGGGTTTAAAAAAAATGTTTATTTCAAAAAAAAAAATCTGCTATATTTTGTATGGAAGTTGAAAAAAGTGGTTACCTACAAAGTGGCTATGTACAAGTAGACCATATTATTATAATGATGTTGACAATATTTTTAATTATCAAAATCAAAAGTACTGTACTTTTGATTTTCAAGTAGACTATATTATTATAATAATGTTGACGATATTTTTTTATTTTGAAAATCAAACGTAGTTTCTATTAACGAAACGATCAAACGTCAGTCCCGCGTCAATTTTGGGAAAACTTGTTGCGAATTTTAGTGATTTTCCACCAATTCTTAATTTATTTGAAAAATCCCTTTCCACTGTGTATAAGACAAAGAATTTGACTTTTCAAATCAAAAATAATTTTGTTTAAATTCTGTTTCCTTTTCTCACAGCTAATGAACAAAATTGATCAAAATCAGTAGATTTCGTGTCCTTGTAGACAAAAAGCTTTCAAAGAATCACTGTACTATGACTCATTTCATTCAAAATTTAAATTAAAGCTTTGAGTAGGATTAAGAAGGTATAGTTCATGATTGTATTGTTTTTTTTTTTTCAATTAGAAAGAATACTTACTCAGAACAAAAAAAAAACTGGATGTTCAGACATTCTAAAAAAGGCTCCGATAATGTCTAGTAGTTTACCCCCGCAAAAGGTAATGCTTCTGAGAAAGAAACGTGATATTTTGAACAGTAATCACGTACTATGAAAAGTAGTACTACTGCCCCTTAATTACTTACAGCTTACAGCCTACAGGCGTCGTGTAATTGGCTAATATTATTGTACCTACTTAATTTAAACACGTACTTCTGTTGTACTTAATGACCTATCATTGATTCTAAGTAGGAGTATGTTAATGAGAATTGATATTGGACATACATTGTTGTGTCGACAATCTTGAGAAGACGGGGAATGCAAATGATTTAAATTGATCATGTGGATACAATATATATTATCAGCCTATAATGTTCCCACTGCTGGGACACAGGCCTCCTCTTTGTGGGAGGGAGTGGGCCGTAATCCACCACGCGGGCCCAGTGTGGGTTGGTGAATGTCACATGTCTTCGAATTTTTGGTTCTAAGACACGCCGGTTTCCGCACGATGTTTTCCTTCGTGTAAACAAAAATATCAGGCCAAGTTATAATCATCTGTTAGTTTTTGTTAGGGCAATATCATCAGACCGCCAGGAGCTTTTGTGCAAATATAAAACTCGATGTGTAGATTCTCGTCATGTACGTAACTCAATTTCATAAAAATTATTGGTTGGATCTATTCTGCTTAACAGGGTCCAAATTGTATCACGGGTGCTGCTCACAACTGTTACATTTCAGGCAAATGGTCCCAGTGAATGTAATGTTACAAATTATATCATTATATATTACGTACACGTACGTATAGTATTTTACGTACACGGTAATGCAGTCTGCCCAACTCTTCGAGGAAACAAGGCGTGATGTTATGTGGTAATGCGGTAGTGGGGCGCGTCATTTCAGAGTGGACAAGCTTTACAGGTTGTCAAACTCAAACTCAAAACATTTATTTAAAATAAACCAATTACAGGCACTTTTGAATTGTCAAGGAGTCGGTCAGTCAGAAAGATGAAGCTAGTTGCCAATTCCAAAGCGTAGTAGAGTACCTATGGAGAAGAACGGGCAAAAAACTCCACGGACACTCTTTTAAATCACAATATGGTTACAAAATATTGGTTACATCATTCATGTTGAAGTTATACATGTGAGAACGATGCAGAACGTTAAAAGCGTGCATAATAAAAAAAAAAACAATTAAGACAATTCAAAAATAAGCCCTGGCAGCTAAGAGATGACCAGTCCCTACTGACAGCGCCCGTTCACGAACATGACGCATGGATTAGCACCATTCAGCTCAACCATTTTGAAGGGAGCTAAATGATCCAACTGTACTGAGCAACTGCAATGAGCACTGTAATGCTCGGTTCTCCTTACTTACTGACGTAATGATCGAATCTGAACTGTTACCAGGCGAATGCTGCGGATGAGGGAGCACCTTTACAACACAAGAAACCAATTACGAAGAAAGATCCAACTTACAGAGAAGTGAGATTTAAAAATACTACATAATGACCTAAATGCCGGCCATTATGAGACACACCCCATAATATGACCAACTGTTTAAAATTATTGCCTACGAACGCAAATAGTACAGAAAAATGGCCGTCGCAACGCAATTTCAGTCCTAAAACTGGATATTTTCTTTTAGCAATAAATGTAATTACTATCATATTTTAGGGTTCTTTGTGTTGAATCATAAATCGATTGAATGACTCGCAATAAAATATGCGACACTTCATTGTGTATTTATGGGCTGGTGCGAAAATTAAAATATAATTGACATTCTTAAATACTTTATTTGTATCTAGAATTGGTAAAGGTGAGTTATAATATAAAATAACGAAGCATTATATTGGAATTGTCTTCCCCTTATGTCGAGTGTTAAAATTATTATGACAGTAATACCAGCCTGTCATTAAATTAATTAACATTCAATGGCTATTTTTGTAGTTGATATTAATAACATCAGGTTTTTCGTTTACTTCATTATCTTGGTAGACTGTCAAAAAGTAAACTACAAATACTACTGAGTTAAAGAATACTATTCTAGTTCTTCAAATAAATACAGTTAATACGTAGGTGTGTGTCATTAATTCTCTTTCTACGGATTACCACGATATATTAAAGCGACACGTGAACCAACCTCCAGCTAAAAACACGATCTATCTAGTCGATAAGACTTAAGTTCAACATTAATAATTAAGTACATAGTTAACAAGTAAATGGAGATGCATCTGTACCAATTATAAAGACGGATTGATGAAGCCGAGCGAGCGCTGTTATCGTTAATCACTACGGAACCATTTAACCTAATGCGGGTTTGGACTTCGTAGAAACTGGTATAGAGTGGGCGTTTCTTATTTCCTAAGAATTCTCGCCTCTGTCTCTGTTATTATGACAAGTATGTTTTTTTAATATTTATTTCGATTGCATGTTGCATCTCTATATTTTTAATTATGTGTCTGACCATAATTATGTTTTGCATAGCTTACTAGGAATATTTCATAAATCCACCTACAATTTAATTTTTTAAGAAAAAAGTAGCTTCTGTTTTCCGTGCTTGCTGAGCAGTATGTCCGATCCCTTAATTAAAGAGAGTATGTATTATTGATAATATAATCATTTGCATTACATGCGAAAAGTGTAGAAATCCTAAAATAATTTAGTCTGATGTAAAGAGGGTAAGGTAGAGCAGGCAACAAAATTTATTAAAAGCATTCACAGCAACCTTCAAAGTCATGGCCAACAAGGGCCACAAACAGTAGCCCATGTACGACAGGCGACACGATGATTACAGCCTCAGGGGTGCCCCAACACATAATTACACCCAGCAAGTAACTTTAAGAAAATCATTTAAACACTAGGGTGAAATGCTTTACCACTAGAACCTTTTTTTTTTGGGTGGGAAATTATCAAATAACTTCTCCCGCTCTGGGCAGAGCGGGAGGGCGTGTCAGACTCTTACTGACTAAAACCCGCCCGTGTTCCTTCAGTTGCCATGTTGCCGGGGGCCACGGTATCCCTTTCGGACTTCCCCGCAACCATCGCAGGCATCGGCCCTAGCGGACCCCGTCTGTTCTGCTGGCATCTCTTTGAGGCGCGTGGAACATAACACGCCGTCGACCTGGACCTGGTCCTTATCGGACGGCGAGCTACCCATTGCTCACCGTCCGCAAGCTAGGACCTGAATCTGACAACAAAGGGACAATAGTGCGGATGAAAACTTCAAAGAAAACAGAATGAAAATTGCCGGTAAAATCCAATTTTTCGAGAGAAAACTCTTCCTATCTTCAACCAATAATAATTACACGGTAAACAGTAGCCCAAGTGCGAAAAGCGAGACGTTGATTACAGCCTCAGGGAGTCAGGGGTCTGCCGGGGTTGCGAAGAATACCGAAAGGGAAATCGTGGCCCCCGGCAACATGACAACTGAAGGAACACGGGTGGATTTTAGTCAGTAAGAGTCTGACACGCCCTCCCGCTCCACCCAGAGCGGTAGAAGTTATTTGATAATTAGCCACCCAAAAAAAAAGGGAGTCAGGGGTGACCCAGTACATAATTACGTTTAAGAAACTCATTCATAATTATTACCACTGATGTCAAATACATTATAATTATAACTACTGGTGCCCCAGCACCTAATTCTGACATCATGGGGACATTTTCTCAAAATAACCGGCCATGCCTCTAAAAATTAAGGGTCACATTACTGTCAAAAATCACCTCTTTTCAAGAGAAAACTCTTCCTATGTTCAACCAATAATAAAATACGTCAAGTAACTCCAAACAGAAGCTCAAGTATGGCAAGACGCTATTATTACAGCCCCAGGGCCGACCCGACACATAATTACTAGAGACTGAATTATATGCAACATAAAAAGCTTGTTATATGCACGAAAATTGGCAGAATATGCGAAATTAAATGATAGATTTTAGGAACCCAAACAAAAAAAAAGTAAGTTTTCCTTTTTTTTATTTCAAAATCAGCATACAATTAGTAAATTATCCTTTGATAGGCGATAATAGGCATAATAACATTACATGACATTAAAATTATTTAAAAAAATTGCAAATGTAAACAATCAAGTATTGTTCCAAATGTTCAGTGGTAAGATTGTGTCTTCGATCATTTAAAATATTTTGATAAGTGGAAAATTCGCGATATTATAACTTTAAGCACATTTCGGAACACAGGATCAGTGCACTGCACTCGGAAAAATATTGTAAATGTGCCGATAATATGCATCAGCTGAGGATGGCTTAAATATGCAAAAGCATATAATCCGGTCTCTAATAATTACGTTTAAGGAATTCATTCATAATAATTGCCGGTGCGAAAAAACAACCTTCACTCTGTATCTAGAATTTAATAACAAAATGGGGAAAATTCCCAAAATTTTCCTGCGACACTAACAAAATTCTTAGAAATAGGAGCATTTTCCGCAAAAGACACCTTTCCTATCCTCAACCAATAATAATAATGACATGTTAAACAGTAGCTCAAGTGCGACGAGATGATTACGCCTCAGGGCGGCTCCAACATATAAATTACGTTTGAGGAACACGTCCGTACTTCTTAATATATAATCATTGAAGGAAAATGTCACTTCGCCTAAGGACACGAGTTTAATGGCGATTGGTTATCAATTATTGGTGCCGATTCCCTTGTTCACAAACTAAACTAAATTTAAGTTCAGTGCATCTTTTTCTTTCTATTTCATTATGAAAAGGACAAAAGAAAAATTTTAGTTTAGTCCTGTCAAATTAATCAGCGCCTGTCACTCTCCATACAAGTTTAGACGTGATTAAAAACTTGCCGACTAAAATTATGTCAATTTACGTCAAGCGCTGATTAATTTGACAGGACTAAACTAAAATTTATCTTCTGTCCTTTTCGTAATGAAATAGAAAGAAAAAGATGCACTGAACTTAAATTTAGTTTAGTTTGTGAACAAGGGAATCGGCACCACTGTCGAGTTTCATTGTCGTTCAATGCGAAAACTGAGCTGGAATTTAAGTTATATGGGAATTTGCGGGATTTGCTTAAATATCTGTGTATTAATAATTATCATCATTATCTTTTCCTAATCCCAATTTTAATTTGGGGTTGGCACAAGATGTCTTTTTCTTCCATATGGTGTGAGTCTTTATAATGTGCACATATCGAAATGACGGAATCTATGCTTAATTTTATCAAAGGAAATAATATTTAAAAAAATCCAAATATGTATTTTTTTATTATTATTATTATTTTATATTATTCAGAACGGTGTAACTTTTAAACTAAATGATCTATAGCAATGAAACAAACTCCATAATGATTGGAAGTAATTAGGCGTCCTCAGAAAATTGTGGGAAAAATACTACCCTAAATTGAAAATAAAAATTTATTTTAGCAAAAATCTGTTTTTTGTCCATATTTTTTTACAATAATCGGTAAATTTCTCAATAAGACGCCAAACAGAACAAAAAAAGAAAACAGAAAAAAAAACCGTCGATAAAATTAAGCATAAATTCCCTCATTTCGATATGTGCTCATTATAAAGACTCACAGTATTTATTAGCCGTCATCTCGGTAGTCAGAGTCGTTACGGGTAGTTAGAAGCCCAAAAGTCTGACAACCAGTCTTACCAAGGGGTATCGTGTTACCTTGTCACTCAGTTGTGGAGGTCAGATAGGCAGTCGCTCCATGAAAAGGCTAGGCAGATGATGATCTCGGTAGTCAGAGTCACCCCCTTTCTAGCTTTCATACAATCCATCTATCGTTTCTTAGGTCTTCCCCTACGTTTATTGCCATCAACCTTCATACTCAAAAGTTTCCTCACGATCTCTGTCATAACGTCTTATAATTATTTCTCTTTCTGAAGCTTACATGTAAACAGTAAGCATTTAGCAAGCTATGTCGGAAAAAACTAAAATCACAACAGAAAAAAATCTAATCCAGACACCCATTGGATTAGATTTTTTCTTTACCAAACCGAGCAATGTATATTACCTTCAAGGGACAAAGTTTGTTCTGAATAAACCGGGCAAGTAATTTAACTAACTAAACTGATTTACATTTTCTATTATCGTTAAGGCAGTAGTCAACGCTGTGTTATAAATAAGTTATGTAAATTAGATCACTTCAAGAAAAATGCAAATTGTGATAGTCTGTAGACGGGTTGAAAGATATATCTAGTATATTCCTTGATACAGCTAATTATTATGTATAGATAAAGCCTAACAACCTTTCCAACGTCCAATTCAACCCTCATTAACCCTTAAACTCTCATAGTCATTACAAATGTCAACTCTCAAATGCTACATCGGACAATTACCCCATTTAGCAGTGACAAAAAGTGACATAATAATAACAATTACTTATCGTGTTAAGGGTAGCATCAACGGACATAGAGCACGGGCCGGAACGGTCGCGTACCGGTGCGGAACAGGTACCGGAACAAGTGCGGAAAGGTCAACGGTGAGTACCGATTGTTATCGAGTGTGTGGCAACGACTTTTGTGTTAGTTATGAAGGACGATTGTTTGATTTATTGATTTGTGTTTTGTTTTCATTTGTAGGTTGTGTTTTGTTTTTCGGGATGTACCGTGGTTGTATGAAAATGGTAACGTGTGGTGTAATGGAGTCGTAAGTGTCATAGTTCATTGTTTGAAGAATATTAGATCATGGAATTCTTAGTGATGTTTTAATAACGTTAATGTTAGAACATTTGCGACTTTGTTAAGTGCTGATGGGATTTGGGAGCAGTGGTGGCCCAGTGGAAATGGCCCCGACTTACCGAGTTGTAGGTCGTGGAAGCGAACCCAAGCAGGTGCTTTACTTTTTGTGAATTCATCACCACTGCTCTCAAAACGGTGAAGAAAAACATTATGAGGAAGCCGGCTATGTGCTAGAACCAAAAATTCGAAGACATGTGACATCTACCAACCTGCACTATGCGCGCGTGGTGGATTACAGTCCACTCCCTCTCGTAGAGAGGAGGCATGTTTCCCAGCAGTGGGAACATTATAGGCCGATTATGATTATAATGATGGTATTTGGAGATAAACAATCATTTGTTTTAGAGGAGTTAATATAATGGAGCCATTTATTATTTTATTATGATGTATGTTGACTTGAAAGAGCATGGCAGTTGAGAGTATGTCAAACTCACTAAAATGTCTCGCTGATGGTGGCGAGTGTGTTGGATCATTCAGTTCCCTACAAAATGGTTGAACTAGATGGTGCTGATCCACGCGTCATGTTCGTGAACGGGCGCCGTCAGTTGAGACTGGTCATTTCTTATCTGCCAGGGCTTATTTTTAATGTTATATTTTGATTTTTATTTTTTTTTACATTGTTCTCACATAATAGCAGCAACAGGAATAATGTACTCAGGATTTAGTTTTATCTATATTTAAAAGAGTGTCCTTGAAGTTTCTTGTCCGTTCTTCTCCATAGAGATCTACGTTTTGGAATGAGTAACTAGCTTCAACTTTCTGACTAACTGACCGACTCTTTGACAATTCAAAAGTGCCTGCAAATGTTTTAATTGAAATAAATGCTTTTGAGTTTGAATGACTGCTCCCACAGATCATTCTTCGGGCAGGCAATCAGTTAGCTTATCAAATAGGGTGGTTGGTTCTATTTACAGAAGAGTGAAACATGTCGGGTGAAGTTGTGATAAGATTGGAAACAAATCAGCAAGTTGTGTTCGTGTTCAACTTGAACGTGGGATAAGAAAAACAAGTTTACAAATCACTCGATACGCTAGAGGCAATTAACTGATTACACCGATAACATCGAGAGCAATCTGGTCTTGCAACCATCTACGTATAGGGAGGGTTTGTTGGAACACACTCAGCACGATAATTTTTTCCAGTGGTTGAAGAAACAAGTTAGCAGAAACTGGAAACTTACTGATCAATAAATTCTACGGAATTGAAAAGCCTTAATTGCAGTAAATGACTTCTGATTTCACGAGGCGCTTCCTGTTCCAGAATGGGGTTATTACAGCCCCAAAGTATACAAACTGGACACCGACAAAAACCATTAAATGAGTTTTCTATAACACGAAATTATTGACGCAATCGATTAACTCGGAGAAAACTTCATCGACACACCCCCGTCCCGATTGCATCGGCTTCGGTATCATTAAGATAAAATTAATTGGGCTCCACCGGCTTCCGCGTCCTCGCTGAGATGAAAAAACTGGGCACACGTGGTCACTACCGTTCATTTACGAACGCGAATTATGCGTAGTACGGCAGGTGGCAGGTGGCGAGAGCATGGGAACCCGGGGTTGAGGCGAGTTCCCACGGCCGCGTCATTCACCACGCCACACCTGCGCCCCTTAACGGGGATGCTACACACACGCCCGCCACGCGAAGGAAAGCGCCGATTAGAAGTGCCACGCGTGTGTGCGCGCGCGCCCGTACGTGTCCCCACGCGTGCAGCGCGTCTGTGTGCGCGCAGCTCGAGTTACAGGATTTATTCAAGTAAGTGCCCGTAGAAGGGCTGTTTACGTTATGCTCTACGTCGTCCGCGCGTATGTGTTTAACAGGTTGCGTATGTGTGTGTCGGCGTTTGATTTATTCGCGTATGTTAGCTTTATGATAACGACAGCCGTGTTACATTTTCTTTTGCTCTTGTAATTTATTTTTATAGAGTGATCTGTATGATAAGTACCCGCACAATGTTTTTTAAAATTTCAATACAATCAACGGAGGCTGTCACATAAAATCTTCAGCGTACGACAATCTGACGCTATTGATGTCCTGATGGTAGAGAAGAAGCCATTATGCAAAAGTCATTTTCCTTGAAAGTCTTGTACCATAATACTTTTATATCAACTTAATGACAGTCTTCGTATATATAGTGGAGGTTTTACAATTTACACCTTAACTTAAAGACTTAAATAAGCCAATACCTATTCAGTGAGGAATTTATCATTAATAACTGTATGCATTTATTCATGAACCATTCAATAAAAGTTAAGCGTAGGTATGTTGACGACTTAAAAAAATGTCAACGTCCTAAATGAGATAGCATCGTTATTTCATTAACGTCCGTTTTATTAATAACCAATATAGATTTGGAGGCTTATCATAGTTACCATAGATAGGCATGCATACAAATGGGTGCCCTTCGGTTGACAATGGGGTACGCGATCTAAACGAGCGGCGCGCGTTGGATCATGATCGCCCTTACTAACTACTAATATGCAAGCGTGTAGGCGCGTGTATTGTTGCTGACAAACAACGAATATAGGAGAGTTGGGAAGTGTCTTGTTTTGAAAGCTGTGCCTACTTTGAGTAGGTACATTGTTTCTTACTAATTAGCAGCCGCGGATCTAGAGTTTTTTTGAAGCGGGGCAAAAACTGCCGTCTGCCGCCCCCCGCCAATCTTTTATGGGGATTCGCTAAGTTAGCCCCAGCGAATTTTTTTTTTTTTTCAAAATTAAGGTTTTGGTAGCAACATATTAATCAAATTGTACCGATCGATAATGCGCCAATTCAACAGGGGCGCCAAAACTGTTGGGACTTGGGGATCGAGAGGAAACTAAAATTTTAAGATTAAGTTTCGCTCTAAGAAAGTTTTCAAGCTCTACTAGGAAGACATTATGTACCTTAAGGACTTATCAGAAAAAAAAACAAGAGGAGTTGAAATTCATTTATTCATAAAACAAGAAACCACTTTAACGTTTTTTTCTCGCCTTTTAACAATACTACAGCTTCACATCAGCCCAACAACAATAAAATTAACCCATATCTTGCCCGCTGTTCTATTGTCACGACGCACGCAAAGGGATGCGTGGTGTGCGCACACGCAGGCTCTGACCACGTGAGCAATTTATTTACGTTCTTCGAGATCGTGATACTATTTAGTTGTAAGATTGGAAGTGTGAGCGGATTGTGTTTTTTAGAGGTTAACACGTATATTAAGTAATCTTACTGTTAAACTTTAGCTCTTACTCCATACTCCTAAGTTATTACCATAGCGGTACATAAATAGCTAAAGTAAATAGGAGACCAATTTTCAACTATTTTGTATTATGATGAGTTTTGTCTATTTGAGGAAAAATATCGAATGCAAAATGACTTTACAGATGCATACAGTTCCATAATATTGTGGTTTTCGGCAATTGCAGCACCTTCAACTTAGAAACTGAATGGAATATGAAATATCTAATGATTAGAAAAAAATGCTTTAGAAAATTCTTACATTTAGAAAAACTTTTTCCATAAAACAAAACCGGTTTTTCTAGCCATTTTCCTCATTTCCCGACACACAAAACTATAACAACACCATCACCAATGACAGCCCGCATCGTCTATGGAATGTCATTGTGACAACGCGTGTCTTGCGCGGGCGCAGCGCACTTATCAGCCAACGTGATTGTTTTATTGACGCCTCTGCCGTTTGAATAATTATAGCCCATAATGGTTTAACGAATGGTATTGTTTTTATAAATAATGGTTATGAGGGACATAGAACTATGGATGGCTTGGAAAAGAAAAGAATATGAGTATTGTATGTTAAGTGGTGTGAGTGAAAATCTTATTAGAAATAATTATATTCTCTATTTCTGAGAAACTGAATATTTATATTATAACTGTAATTTTATTACCAACTGTTAATGGCAGTCATTATTTTAAAGAGAACGATTCCTTCAGCAATAATGTGGTATCATGCATTATTTCATCTTCTAGATTAAAAAAAAAGAGAAGTTAGTAGTTAAGTTAGTTAGTTAAGTTTGAGAGGAAAATAATTGTTTTATTAATTTATAACAAACCCTCAAAACTCAACTTAAATTATAATGCTATAGGTACCACTGAATAAGTGCACTGGAATGTGCATAATCAAACACACAATTAATATCAAGCATCACTCTTCATCAAACAAGACAATAAACCCACACTATCACGAAATACCGACATCAAATCCCTTAAACTAAGTCAACAGTACACTGGCGTGTGTTGTCCACACTTCATATACACACACACACCCACCAACTCACACACAATACATAAATACCATTATACCCCTGATACATACAAAGTTGCATTTTGTAACCCTACCCCGAGGAGAAGGGGCAAAAAGTGAACACTTATTTTTAAAAACCATCGCTGCACGTGGTCGGGTTGTGGTCGAAGGCTGTTTTTTTTTTTCTTTTAACGAAAGTATTACGTTGTGAAATTCTTCAGTAGAGTGGAGGATATCGGTTACCCTTTAGGTTTTGAGTTGAACTAGATTTTGTTTACTTAAATCCTTGGTGTTGAATGTTTTAGAATCTAAGATTTAAATAGTCATAGCACGATGTCTCGATAACTAGGTTATTTACTCTATGAATATAAATTAAACACTTGTAAAATAAATAAGAGTTAAACAGAGTTACTGCTATCACTTATTAGAATTTTCTACATTAGAAAATTAGTCTAACTGGAAATAAATTACATTTTCGGCTATTCTAATTAAAAGTTTTAAACATTTGTTTATGAGGTTTATACGTAACTTCATCAGTCATTATTTTATTATTGATTTGATAACTTTATTGAGAAACTAAATATTTATTTGCCCAATCACAGTTTTACCTTAGAGGCCCTTAATTTTTTTTAATGGCCTCTAAGGTAAAATTAAGGACTATAAAAAAGTCGTAATAATAAAGTGGCAGGATTATATTTGGTTAATTAGCTCATTTTATGGCACTGTTGTAGAAGATGTCTGAGAATCACATTTTAAAAACATAAAAAACATACAAAAAACATAAAATCTTTGGTTCAAGTAAATGTAACCCTTATTAGGTTTTAAGTTTTGTACATTAAAATATCCTTTTACATTAATAGTCTTATCAAAAACTTTTCTTGTATCACTGATATGATAAAAAAATGGCTTAAACATACCTTACGAGCGAGTAGTATGAAAACACAGTTTTTCCGACGAATATTTTCTATCTAATGCGTAGATCATAGACATTTAAAATCGAGTGAAACCAAATTCGGCCACCGATGTTTAAAGGCATAAAACTGTCAAAAGAAAACCCATTATGGTTCATCAAGTATGCAATTGCGCACTTACCACCACCTCTCAGATAAAAAGAACGAAAGAAATAAACAAAAAACGTTTATTAAAAAGAATTTTATCAACACCAAATAAATATTTAGCTTTATTAACCATTAAATAAGTTAAATAATGTTGCTTTTGCTATATTTTAAATGATAGCCCGATTGTTTTTTTTTATACTATTAAAGTGTAGCAATTAAAAGAGGGCATTTATTTTTTGTATTTCAATTTAAAAGTATCACTTTTTAATTTAAATTTCAGTGTCGGCACTAAAACGTCAACCAGTTTAACGCTAGCCTCGTAAAAAATATTTTTAGTGGTAAATGTCGCACTTTTCTTAGTGTTATTAAAACAGGCTAATAATATTAATAAAATACGATAATGTTTATACTATAACGACACAATATTTAATGTTTGTTTACCGTCTCCTGTAATAACAAAGATGAGAATATCTTCATCCGTTGTTTAATTGAAAAATAGAGTTTTATAACTACCTACTCTTCAAAATTCTTAAGGCTCCGTGCACGAAAAAAACCCTTTTTCGTTAATAACTTATCTAATTGTAAGGCAGCTTGAAATAATTGATACATTAAGTCTGTGTTAGTATAAAAGTACAGTTTTCGTTGTGCTAAACCATTCGTGTCAGTCAAGTCACAGCACCGTTAATAGTTGCATCACTTTTGCGCTCTGGAAAATATAGTTTATTTCGCCTTTGATTTATTTAATGAAGATATTGTATAATCATAAAATAAAATTTTGATTTTATTTCAAGGATAACTGAAGACTAATGTGTGAATTTTAAATTTCTTGATATGGTTTGCAAAATAATAGGAAAAACTACATGAATGACAGAGTTTAAAAAATGGTTTTTCAACGTTATTTTTCTACTATATTTCGTATAACGATGCTGATGAAATTTTAAATGTTCAAAATTAAAAGTAGTTTCTTGTAAAAAAGTGATCAAACGTCAGTCTCGCGTCATTTTTCGAAAAACTTGTTGCGAACTTTTGTGATTTTCCATGAATATGAAATTGAAAAATCCCTTTCAGCTACATGCAAAACAATGAACTCGACTTTTCAAATAACAATTTTTTTTTTGTTTGAATTCTTTTTCCCTTTCTCACAACGAATGAACAAAATTGATCAAAATCAGTCGATTTCGTGCACGGCCTCTTAAATAATAATGTCGAGAAATTAAAAACAAATCCCTGGCCCGTTTAAAAAGTTCACTTTCACACAAAATCTTATCAGAATTATTGGAAATCAATGATGCGGGATGAAAAATCGCTTCTTATGTAAATATTTCTTTATCATGTTGAATAGAAAACTGGTCACACTTTAGACTATGAACAAACATGAGAACATTCAAGTTAGTAAAATATTTGTTACAGAACATTAATATTATCTGTAATTAAATATACCACATACACACACATATATAAACTCACGCCTTCTTGCCAAGGGGGTAAGCAGAAACTACAGAACGAAAAAATCCTGTTTCAAATTTTATATTACATTATAACCGTTTACATTTTACTCTATTCAAGTCTTGAAATACCTTTCGTCTTCAATGTAAAAGACAATACCATTACAACAATAACAAAAACAATTCAAACAAAAGAAAACATCAAACAGCGGATTCCGTGACAAAATGACACCGATTTTAAAAACGTATCCTATTACAAAATGTTTTTTGGGCGATTCAATTTGCATATTATGCATATTATATGCATGGTATTCGGACAATCGGTGGTGAGATAATATCAAATTAATAATAAAATAAGCAGTAGCCTTTGGAACGCGCGATCTTTTATGTAAAACGCCTATTTAAATAGATAACCATCTCGGTGAAAATATTTTTGGTATTGTGTGTAGGTATGTAGAATACGTTGGAATCTGAATAGTATTGTAAATGGTTAAATTATGCATTTTAGTATAATAATAAACGTTTTTCATTAACTACATTAACATTAACAGTTATAGTTAACAACTTCGCTTTTATCTTAAATACAACATGGGAAAAAACCCTTCCGATCCATGAGGTACTGAGAGTCTATTTATGTGGTAATTTTCATGTAAATCGAAAAATAAAATATTGTAATTTTTTTTTTTCAATGGGGAATTTTACCGCGTTATTACATGGGGTGAGAGCGGCCGTCTTTTAGCGGGTGTCTATAAGTCATAAAACTCATGATCCCTGTTGAAAATTTGACAATTTTCTATGAATGTGTTGTAATTTTGGTAGGTACTAAAAATGTGATTTTTAAATAACAATTTTTTATTTTATTTTCAATAACAATTAGATTTTTTATTACTTTTAGGTAATTTTATTGTTTCGAGAGCTTTGGTGGCCCAGTGGTAACGGCTGCGACTTACGAGTTGTAGGTCGTAGGTTCGAACCCAGACAGGCGCTTTACTTTGTGTAAATTATTTCATCACCACTGCTCTCAAAACGGTGAAGGAAAACATCGTGAGGAAACCGACATGTTCTAGAACCGAAAATTCGAAGACATGTAAAATCTACCAACCCGCACTGGGCCCGCGTGGTGGATTACGGCCCACTCCCTCTCACACTAGGAGGCCTGTGTCCCAGCAGTGGGAACATTTATAGGCTGATGATGATGATGATGAATTTTATTGTAGTGCCTATGACCCTTTCAGATTGGACAGGGTTTTTTACATATTGTATACCGAATGTAAAAGATTTTTTTTTATGGTCCCCTATGTTAATCTTTAAATAAAGGCATCTCCGATAGTTCGATCAAGACAAAACTCTTTTAAAAATTAATCACTTTAAAAATCTAAACTTTCATTGTAAACATAAAAAATCTTAATTCAACCAAAGAAACTCCTAAAAATTACTTTAAGCAAAATAGTGTAAACAGAGGAACGAATGGCGCCATAATAAATTATAATGATAACTTACATTTGAAACTAAAACCGACTGCAAGATAAATATTAATTCAAACTAGAACATGTTATTATCTTAGTCAAGGTCTACGAGTTTTGGGTCTACGAAAGTGCTACGAACTCGTAGCACGCGTAGACTAACGAACATTTTTTTTTTTGTTTTTTTATGATACTGATTAATTTTCCTTATTAATATCTTATGTATAAAAAAGTGTTAAGGTATGTAAGGCCTCTATAGTAGCTTATTTGAACTGTCGAAGAAATCATTACCCATTCAAAAAGTTTTGTAACCAAAAAGTTTGTAAGTCCAAAAAACCCATTTTTTCCATAACTTCTTCGAACTATATGACTGATTTCTAAACGTGCCCATGTAACCGTCACACACAATAAACGCTACCTTTAACGGTCTTTCCATTCACACGGCGCAGGCGCAAACTTAGTTCAGTTCAACTGCGTAAGTAGGTACAGACATGCAATTTGAAAGAAACATTATTATTGATTGTACTGATAACTTTTAAAGAAAATTACAGTAATCTTAGGCTGAAAAACAGCCGAAATGCTTCCCTGAAATCGTTTTCGTTCCCTGAAAACCGTAATCTGAAAATATTTGAGTATAAAATTCAGCTATGAATATAGATACTCAGGCTGTATCCGGCCCTAAACTATCCCCATAGACGTCCGTGTGTAGCCAATATACCCTCTGCTTAATTTAGCTTGCCTTACTTTATACTGTAGGTTTTTAGGAAATGAAAAACCGGCTTTGTCAATACTCATCCCTAGTTCGAACTCGCCCTCTTTACCGACATTACCTATATCCTGTATCCGGACGCGGAAATCAGATGACAGTTCCTTAAAGTAAAATATTGGTACATACTCAGGCGCGTATCAAGTTAGGTAAAAAAAGGTTTTCTTGTAAGTAATGTCAAGGAGCTAAGAAAACTTAAAATATGAGATAGTAATACATCTAACATTATTATAATTTAGCCGTCGCTCGCTCAACTGACCGGAGGAAATGATTTATCAGTGCTGTGTACGTGATTTGCGAGCGCGGGCGCATGCGATTTAATCACAGGAAGCAACACCGGCGTGCCGTGATAAATCTGCAGGAACTTATCTATCCGATGGCCAGCTGCGGCCCGTGATTCATAATGCAGCGATAGTGCTGTTTATTTTGCTACGAACCGCCTTAGGTGACGGCTAGCTAAACTGCTATTACCTAGGCGAGACATCGGCCTCTTTGTACGTCTTATTTTATTGTCCACCAACAGATTTATAGCAGAAAACTAATGTCGAATTAATTCAATAGCCACTTTTATTCTTTTTTCGCCGAGTCTCTTCAAACTTCCTTATATGGATTAGTTTATGCACCCATAATTTATGAAAATGGCGCGACGTTCACAACCGAGACGAGCAAGAATACTGATTTATACGCAGCGCTATCGGACACGAAATCTAAAATAACTACAAGTCATTATGGCGAAGAAAAACAAAATATATGAAACTCATTTTGAAGAGAGCCCCATATCAGAGCCAGTTAGTCATCAATAAAGCTTTACGAGCACAATCTTCTCGTACTCTGTAACTATTCCAAGTCGCGGCACGTCAAAGCCTCTATTCGTAGAAATTGTTCGTAAAAACCAGTCTGTAGCGCGCGCTACTGCTCGCGTGCTGCGCGCGCGTCGCCCCGCTCCCGGCACACGCGCATGCGCGCGCGCGGGCTCGGTCCTACTATATAAACCCCTCGCCCTTCCTCATTCAATCATTCCCTGCTGACGCATCGTGGTCGCATGCCGCTCTGTATCCTATCATAGTCGCCCTGTAAATACGTAGTCGTAACTTGTTTAGTATAAGTTTGTAGTATAAACAGTAGTAAATAAATAGTTAAAATGTGTTTGGCTAAGGATGACACGCAATCACCGCAGAAAGAGGTCCCGTCACCTCGCTCGCCTTGGGCGAAGCTTCTAAGCCGTCAGGTAGGTTTCCAGATTCAACCGTCTCTGATTTAATCACTTGCAACTTGTTCCTCCCCCAACTCACGACTTGTTGTCCTGTTATGTGTACTTATTATGTTTTCTTTGTTTACAGAGCTTCAAACCTCGGCTTCCCCGCAAGGTGACGACCTCTACGCGAGTTAATCTTAATAAGTGCTGGTCTAAGTTAGGAGAGTTGATCTCCAACTCGGGCCCCCGCACTGACCTACCATCGCAAAAGACTGCATACCCCGAGGAACCTGTTCTTATACCTTTCTCGGAATTCTTCCACCCTATGGACCCGGTGAAACCGGTGCCGGTCGAAGAGAACGACAACGCTGAGAACCAGAACATCGCGAACAACCGCTTCGAGCTCATCAACGAGGACCTGGAGATCAGCGACAACATGGCTAACGAAGTGCGAGAGATCTGCTACTCAGCCAGTAAAAACTGTTTCGTATGTAAACTTTGTTATTAGTTACTTTTAAACCTTCGCTTCAATTCTTCCTTTGGTACTAAAATGCAGTGAAAACAAAATCGCGTCTTCCATCAGTTAGTTTTAAACGTGCTCGGTAGCACAGATCCAATGTCTTCCATTAGACTTAGTGATGTGATTGGTGCGGCGCCTCTGCCTGTGATGTAGCCTAATGTTGTGATCTCTTGTAGATATTAGTCAGGCGTTGTGTCATCCTTTAAATTAGTGTTGTAACAGTAAATTGTCACAAGTTTTGGTAGACAGCTTTAAATGATCTGCACTGTATAATTATCATTGCACCAATCTCCGGCTATCCACTGACCTTCTAATGCGTAACAATTCTGCTTTGTTTCTTTTTCTTAATCCAACGTCTTCCAGTAGTGTTAAGTTTTGTCTGTGATACAGAATTTATATAACGATTGAAAGCTTTAACTAGATATAAATAAAGTTTATTATTGTCTACAAAAAGTTTATTAGTGTCTAAGTTCTAGATTAGTTCGCTAAGTGTTCTTAAACATCACTTAATATTATGTAAGTAACTTAAGATTATTTTTCATGTGATATTCGCAACACTAAGTGAACTTTATTAGTTGGTAGACATATCGATATGAACGTAACATATCAGTAGAATGAAGCTTTAATAGTTTGTAAGACTTTTAAGTTAAGTAATATCATTTAAACTTCCATGTTTATTTCATTATGTTTAGATCATTTTGTTTTCCAAATTTTCTTTAACATTTGTAAGTTTCGCAGAAGTGGGCCGAACGTGCCAATTTTAATTAATTTAGTTTTAGTTATAACTTACTAAGTACTCCTTAACTTGTTAAGTTTTAGTTAAGTTACTTTTTCTAATATTTTTTGATGAATTCTTCCATTTGTGTCAATTGTTTAAGGTGACTTTTTTTCTTTCATTTTAACTCTTTATTATTATAATTATATTAAGTAATAGTAGTTAGATAAGCACTCGTATCTTAGACTGATATTGTTAAGAATTCAAGACTTTCGTTTGATCTCCGATTCTTAATAAACATTAATGTAATAACTTAAACATGATTCTTATTTAATCACCCAATAACCGATACACATGCATCGTAAAATGATGTTTAATGTCCATACATAAATACAAGTGAGAAACACGAGCTTAATACAGCCATTCACGTTGTAAAATCGGACATAAAACATAGGTAGATACATTAAACAAAATAATTAAGCCGATCAAGAGCGAGTCCGATTCGCGCACCGAAGGTTCCTACTCATTACACCGCCATAATAAAATTGGTATCATTTTTATTGGTAAAAAGATATGGGCAAATTTAGATTTTCGCAAAAACTTGTAAGTATCAAAATTTACCTTAATTTTCAACATTTTTGTTTTTCGGAATTTTTCCTTTATTTGTGCTGTAAGACCTTGCTTTTTGCCAAATTTCGTGATTCTAGGTCAACGGGAACTACCATATCGGTTTTCGTCCCAAAACCTATAGGGTACTTCCGGTTGACCTAGAAATGTAAATTTTGGTTAAAAGTAAGGTCTAACAGCACAAGCAAAGGGAAAATTCCGAAAAATAAAAAAGTTGAAAATTAAAGTAAATTTTGGTAGGTACTTACAAGTTTTCGCGAAAATCTAAATTTGCCCATATCTTTTTATCGTGCTAACTCAGAACCTTGATTTTTATACACCTAATAGGGACTATAGACCTCAATATCTAGTATAAATTTCAACTTGCTAGGTCCACCCGTTCCTGAGAAAATCGGTGGTGACACACGGACAGACGGACACGAGGGTGATCTTATAAGAGTTCCGTTTTTTACCTTACAGAGGTACAGAACCCTAAAAACACGACTTACACCTTTGAACTGCAAAACAAAGAAAAGCTAACAACAACAACAACAGTACTGAGTTAGTTCAAAAACTGTTATCAGACTGTTGATGAATAATTTGCGAGGGAAACCAAGCGAAGTTCCCGCGCTTTGCAACAGAAAAGTAATAACAAAAAAAAGTCGTACCTACTACAGTTACAGACTATATACAGACTTCACATTCGATTTTTGGTTTTTTTTTTTTTTTTTTGTATCAATTAATTACTTTAGCTAATCTTTAAACACTGCTACACAGGGCCTCAAGTCTGCTATTACAATAGTGTCAGAATGGTCTATCATTGATTTCATAATTGTTGATTTTGACAAGTTTGGTAATCATAAAGGCGTCATTATGACTTTCCAATGGTCAGCCACTGACACTCCATTGAAAGAAATGGCACTTATTGGTAATCTCGTGCATAATGACAAATGAATGACTGACTTAGGCGGTATCATTGGTCGTATTGTACGACAATGTCATTTATAACACAATTCTATTACGAGACCATTGACTGATCAATGATCGACCATTATGAATTTAGCAGATTACGAACTTTTAGCGAAATGACAATGGGATCGTGTTGGAATGACGAATTTATAAAAATAGCAGACTTGGGCCCCAGGTCTGTTCGATGTTGCACCAAAATATTATATCCTGATTCCTGTATAACAACAGTGTAATCTTGAATCTTGTATTGCATACTTTGTTTCGGTTGGTTGATAGTAGAAAATGCGATATTTTTAATAAGTTTTTCACCACTCTAAACAACTAGATTTTTAACCCCTTTCCCGCAACTCAACTATTGAATTGCACTTTTCCGCACCCGAACACGAATTTAGTTTTTGATTGTAGAAAATACGATATTTTTAATTTTTCACCACTCTAAACAGCTAGATTTTTCACCCCTTTCCCGCAACTCAACAATTGAATTGTACTTTTCCCCACCCGAAAACCAATTTAGTTTTTATCAGATTCCTAAACTAATTTCATCCCAACTTCCATTCCTAAGGCCTTTCAATAAAAACAAATAATTGATAATAACTAAATACTAACTCAAATGGTTACGTAGTGTTTACATTACATAACCATTTGAGTTAGTAGTTGGTTTAGGAGTTTACTGGTGCATATAATTACGAGTCATGTTGCTCAACACGAGAATTAAAAGGTCAAACCCGTAGTTCCCAATCTATGACAGTTTGTGGATTTATGAATCAATTTAGATAAATGAATCACGTTTTCATTTATGTATTCACTAGCTATTACTCGCGACTTCGTTTGCGGTCCAGTATAAAATGTAGCCTGTGTCATTCTTCAGGTCTTAGTCTACTCATGTGGCAAATTTCATCCAAGTCCGTTCAGCCGTTTTAGCGTGAAAGCGTAACAAACAAATAAACACACTTTCGCATTTATAATTTTTGTTTGGATAAAGGTGTGCAAATCTCAATTACGAAGTGTATCATAAATGTATATGCGCGCGAAAAGTTTTGTTTATTTGGCTAAAGACATCACCACAAGTGCTTTTTTGCACAACCAAAATAAAATATGTAAATGGGTGCTTAGTATAACGATCAAAATAAAATTGATTGTTAATATCTTAGGTTATAATTTATAATGTAACTAGCGACCCGCTCCTGCTTCATGCCTGATAAAACATCGAGATTTCTTAGTTATATGTAACTTTAATATTAACGTATTGTACACATAAACCTTCCGGAATAAATTCTCTAAACGATAGTGAAAACCTCATCAAAATCTGTTGCGTGGTTTAGAAGAACAACGCGAACATACAGACAAACACGAAAAGCGACTTTAATTTATAATATGTACAGATAACTCAATTAGAAGTGAATGTTAACAAATAATTTTTGCACGGATTGTTTTTACAACACATAAGACAGCCATCCCATCTTCCTAGCTCGGCGTGCTGTGCTGGTGCTGCTGCTGCGGCTGCAGAAAACCTCAAGCGGCGTAAGTATAATAACCTCATTGGTAACTATACTTTCGAGCCGTTTGGGGTTGAAACCCTCGGGCCGTGGGGTCCGAGTGCCCATGGCCTCTTCCGTGACATCTCAAAACGGCTATTTGACACTTCCCGTGACCCAAGGGCTGGTTTTTACCTTGGCCAGAGACTAAGCATTGCCATACAACGTGGCTATGCGGCCAGTCTCTTGGGTACATTACCAGTCGACAGCGATGCGGATGAATTTTTCGACGCTATATTTAAGTTTGTAAATAGTTCTAGTTAAGTTAGTATATAATATCTATTTTTATTTTGTAAATAATTAATTAACATAAGACTAAATACATAATACATATTTGAATTTCAGCAATCACATCGTTTAACATCCGTGGATTTAGTTTTGAGATTTGACTTATAAACTACCTACTCATATCATGTTGTATCTTACAAACTCCATACGCCAACCTTATTGATGCAACATGATACGGGCTCCGACTCGTACCAACAGGTCGCGACAAGTTCTGAAGTCAACGCCTACGAGACGTCATACCTGCTACCTACTGCTAGTAATATCTTAAAAAAAATACATTGTAAGATGCCTGACACATTCAATATCTTTTTATAAATCCAATTAAGGCATGAAACTTGTTCTTTGAGCAGAATTGCAAGGTAATATTGTAAAAGGAATATGAAAAAGGTTTGAGATTTATCTAGCTGCGTAGGCATCATACAAATAGGGATTTTAAAATCAACTCATTTGACAAGCTTTAGAAGCATTAAATTAAAAAAAACTTTTTTATAAAAATACAACCGACTTCCAAACTACAAAGTGAAAAATAACTTTAATTTCGGAAGTCGATGTCTTTGGATCAGTATTTTAGTTTTTTGACACCGACTTCCGAAATTAAAGTTATTTTTCACTTTGCAGTTTGCAAGTCGATTGTATTTTTTATAAAAAGGTTTTTTTTTTCACTTTTTAGTGGGTTGGTTTGTAATTTATCTAAGTTACAATAGCCTTATGTCAACTGCTCATCAAAAAAACCCAAATCGCAATAGATGTGCCTATAATATTTGAAGAGTTCCCTCGATTTCTCCAAGATCCCATCATCAGATCGTGACCAAATAACAATGAGACCAACTTAAAAGCAAACATCAAATCGGTCCAGCCGTCTTCGAGTAATCGGGGAACATACATTAAAAAAAATATCCCGACGAATTGAGAACCTCCTCCTTTTATTGAAGTCGGCTAAAGACTCCACGACTTACAAGAATTTAAGTAACTTTGAAACATTGTGCAATCAATAATGTTAGTTACATAGCTAAATTTTCACCACAGCTATTTCAGTAAATATTCAGTTTATTCAAGAAACGGCATTGATTCAGACTGCTAAAATGCTTTAAATGCTGAAAATTTTACGCGTTGAAAATTCTCAGAGGAAAGCCTTGGTAAACACAAAATATAAGAAGCCAGTTTCACTCAATATTATTTCCCTACATAGTCCACTCCAATTTCCGTTAAGAAACAGTGGTTCCTTTATTGAGAACCGCTAACTTTAGTGCTTAGTATTTTAACAAGGAGAAAACTACGCAATGTTAGAATTATTCACTACAATTCCTGTACAAACTAGACTAGACTGAACTAAATGACCAGAGACAGTTCCTTGCAGTCACTATTGTAAACTTAGTTTAAATTCCGCAGTTTACATCGAACAATTTAGCATTTAGTTTCAAATCGTTTGTCAGCAAAAGGCGATAAAACCACGTTAATCATTTGTTTTGTAGTTTAATTAAAGCTTTATGCTTTTCATGTAGATAATAACTTGACTTTCCATTTTCTTTTTTTTAAAGTAATGGGTTTTATAGGTAACTAGCTGCGCCCCGCGGTTTCACCCGTAGAAGTCTCGATCCCGTAGGAATATCGGGATAAAAAGTATTCAGTGTGTTAATCCAGGTTATAAACTATCTGTGTGTCAAATTTCATCCAAATCCGTGCAGCCGTTTGAGCGTGAAGAAGAGACAAACATACACACACATACACACACTCACAAACTTTCGCCTTTATAATATTAGTGAGATAATTAAGTAGGTACTTCTTCTACCTTACTTCACATTATTTAATTTTAGTACTATTGTCATAATAGGAAGGTGTATCTGATCTACTTTTACTTAGGTACACATTATTTATGATTTTAGTAATACTGTCTACAAAACCTTAGATAAAATAGGGACCATAATCGTTACTCAGTTAGATATACTTTTTTCTTCACCTCAGATAAAACTCAAAATAATGTCCAGAATACATTTCACAGCAATAACAATGAAGATACCTATCTATGTTGACTGTTATTTAAATCGCTAGAGCAGACGAAACCTCTTATCTTCTGGACAACCCTGACTTATTTCCATTCGTTAAACTCGTAAAAAACAACGACAGTCATCAAGTTTTACAACCAAATAATTATGTTATTTAAAGCCCGTTTACTTGTCTTACACATTAAAGTTTTATTTTATCGAATATACATTAATATTATAGTTATTTAGTTGATTTGAGAGGCAATGGGTAATGTAGGTGATGGAATAAAGAGGAAGAGATTTGATCACCAACTCGTTTAATGTCACATTTTAAAATTGTTAGTTATACAAGTTTTTTTTACTAAAAATAAAGTTTGTTCAGCAGCGGACGGACATGCTGAAAATAAAAATGATGAGATATAGAAGATCAGGCTTAACCAACAAACCACAAAAAAAAATACAAAACCCAAGTAAAATACAATGAAGGGTTCCGTAGTTGGGATGAATTTATCCCAAAAACAAACTTAACTTTGTAGTTGAAAAATATGTTCTGCCATACGGAATGTATGGGAAAACATGTTTTTGCAACTGCAAAGTTAAGTTGGTCGATTATTACACGTTAACTTGTAGAGCCTACTTAGTTGTGATAGTTTTCCTCTTAATTTCGTTATATAAACTACTGCTGTGATTTTTTTCACACATCCAAAACCAACTATGTAGCTGGCAGGGGGGGGACACTTAACTCTAACAAAAATTAGCACTTTAAAGCTTAATATTTCGCAAGCGGATCCCTGAATCCAAAAATGTTTTTCCCAAACTCACTATGTTTTTGAAGATCCTTTCCAATGATACCCCTCCACATGGGTTAAAAAAAAAACATTACCAGTTTAGGTGTATGAGAGGTAACCCTAAAAAAATGTTTTTAATAATTTTGTTTTATCACTTTGTCGGCATAATTAATATGTATACCTATGCCAAATTACAGCTTTCTAGTACTAAGGGTTTCGGAGCTAGACCGCGGACAGACAGACAGACAGACGGACATGACGAAACTCTACGGAACCCTAAAAACGAATGAAAAAGATATCTGTCACGATAAAGGTTTTCAATTTACTGAAATACTAGCTGCGCCCCGCAGTTTCACCCACATAAGTCTGAATCTCGTGGGAATATCTGGATAAAAAGTATCCAGGTTATAAACTATCTGTGCGCCAAATTTCATCCAAATCCGTTCAGTAGTTTTTGCGTGAACGAGTAACAAACATCCATCCATCCTCACAAATTTTCACATTTATAATATTAGTATGAAGGATGGAAATGCTTTGTCTGAAATTATTCTTAACAGAATTTTTAAAAAAGGTTAATTTCAATTTTTTCTCACCATCTTCCCCCGAACGTGTAAAACGAGCTTGACCACCCCTAAATCTCTAAATAAAACTTGTCGAAGGATTTTTTAATAATGTTATTTTAAAACAGTCTGACAATAATATAACAGTTGGGGTGAGCATTTACTCATTCATTCATTCATTCATTCACTCAGTGGGAAAGGTCGTGACCCCTATACTGTGACGACCCGTGGCATATTTTGCACAGTTCAAAGGGTAGAAAGAAACTTAATAATGTATTATTACATTGTTGGTTTGCTTTGTATGGTTTCTTATTATTTTGTATCATAAAGGTATATTGTTGAGAACATATTTAATTGTTATGCCAATGTTGTAAATTTTTTGCGTCAGGACTTTTACATAACATAACATCACGACTGTAATCCCCGAAGGGTTAGGCAGAGGTGTACCTCTAGTACACCCACATTTCGCCAGTTATGTTTAAGTCCCATGTAATACGGGGCGAGCCTATTGCCATCAACCGGACACAAATTCAGACTCCGGGCAGCTACTGAGAAATTCCAGATGGATAAACCCAATAACACTTTGCCCGACCCGGGAATCGAACCCAGGACCTCATACTCAGCAGTAGCGCTTGCGACCACTAGATCAATGAGGCAGTCAGGTCTTTTAGTGGTTAAATATTAACTACGTAACTGGCGAAATGTGGGTGAGTACCTGCTACAGGGACATCTCTGCCCAACCCTTCGGGGAAACAAGGCGTGATGTTATGTTATGTTAAATACGTAAGTACTTATAACTAAGCACGAGTCGCTTCGATTTGACACCTAGTTTAAAACGCTTTCCATTTTTAACCTCGATTCGGAGACCAGATAACAGTTTCAGATAAGTGAATGTGAACCATTATTTAGGTATAACATGGTGAGATCTTTACCGCTCATTAGTAGCCAGCTAATAAGTAATGAATACATACATATTCAGCCTATAATGTTCCCACTGCTTGAACACAGGCCTCCTCTCAGTGAGAGGGAGTGGGGCAGTTATCCACCACGCGGGCCCAGTGTGGGTCAATAGATGTCACATGTCTTTGAAATTTTGGTTCTAGAATAGTTTCACGATTTTTTCCTTTACCGTTTTGGAAGTCTTAAGAGTTGGGTCGTAGGTTCGAACCCTGACAGGTGCTTTGCTTTGTGTAAATTATTTTATTACCGCTGCTTTCAAATCGGTGAATAAATTGTGGCTTGAAAAGTTTAAAAGACAATGAAACTCAAACAAAGAACAACTTTGCCATTATTGAACATTACAAAGCCTAAAAATAGAAACCTAACTGTGACACTAACCTCTGTCCAACCCTTCGGGTATACAGGTGCGATATTATGTTATGTTGTGTTATGTTATGTTATGTAAAGAAATAACATGACAGTGGTTCCATTGTCTCTTCATGATTAAGTACAAAACGGAAGAAAACTGGTTGGTAGGGCTTGTCCATAAAAAATACCTACCGTCAGAATACGTATTTCGATAAATTTACTGTCGGTTTTACCTATAAGTACTTACTAATTGGGAAAAAATAAATGATTATGATCTTTGGCCAACTGTACAAATAAACCTCATGACCATGATACCGCCATCGATATTCAGAAAGTATCAAAACTTATCAACGATCTTAATTAGCTCTTTAATTGCAATGCTTTTAACACAAGAACTTTTTCTTTTCATAAGTTAAATCCAACATCCATTCCGAACGTCAATTATTTCCAATTAATATTACTTTAAAAAACCAATATTATTATAAAAAATAAATAATGTTTCGCAATAAAATAAAATGCGTTTTCTTGATCATACCGTTAGGTATCCATTATTTAAAATAATTATAATGATCTTAAAGGTTTTCGTCATAAAATTTTGAGTTGCATTTAAATGGTAGGCATATTTCAAAAATAAATTGGTTCTGCACGCTAATTTCTTTGTTAATTATTTTGTATTAAAATTCTCGTAAAATGGTCGGTAAAGTCTGGTGTCCGTGTATCCTGTACTTACGAATGCGGCGACGCATGAATTGTCCATACAAACGTAGTACATAAATCATTTGCAATTTGAGCATATTTCCACCATATTATGTTGATATTCGGATTGAGACAGTATTTATCTAGGCTCCTACGTCTTTTTATTTCCAAAAACTTACCTTTATATGAAGTGTAAGCGAATTGCATTTCGTACATTTTTACAACGTAAATGACATGTTTTCATATTGGTTTTTCTGTATCATAAACAACAATATTTGTAATATTGTTTCCGCAGAAGCATAGTTTATGTTATCAAGTTACATATTATCGAAAAAAAAAAAATGGAAATACATTAAGTTTTCATTCATAACTTTTTGTATTACGAAACACATCCAAATTTATCACAAATTTTCGAAAGCAATAATTGTCAATGAGCGTGGTAGTATTGCTCACTGTAGGTGTATATCGCTCCGACAGGCACTCACACTAGCGCAACGTGCTTGGAATTGAATTTTGCAAACATCTCGATTTGTAGTTGCGAGCCGTGTCGCCGGCCTCTTAAGATGATGTTGCGTCTGCATTTAATATGATAACCAGGTTTTGGCCACGGTTGTAATGAGAAATACCAATTATTACTTGTACGTATGAGTTTAGTATTTTATTTTAGTTCTGTCAAAGAATTTGTGTAAATGAATTGTTTTTGTGTTAAATAAAAAAAGATATGAATGGGTTTTAGTTCTAGGCGCCGACGCTCACTTAAATTGCAAAGAGATAAATAATAATTTACGGATAATTTTTATTTATCTAAAAGCACATAAGCTTAATATTATAGACAGCATTCAGACTATCTGTAGCAAAACGAGGGCTGTTCATGCATTATAATTAAATACACAACAGGCCAAAAAATACAGGAAACGTCAGCCAATCTCGTACATTAATATTATAAACAACATTATAAACAATATTATAAACTAGCTGTTGCCCACGACTTCATCTGCAATCCAGGATGAAATGTAAGTAGCCTTTACCCTTACCCAGGTCATGGTCTATCTGTGTGCCAAATTTCATCCAAATCAGTTCAGCCGTTTTAGCTTGAAAACGTCACAAACAAACTCACTTTCGCATAATAATACTAGCTTTTTCCCGTGACTTAGCTCGAGTGAAGTCGGAAATTATCCTATAGAAACGAAGGTACTACCGGAATAAAAAGTGTCCTATATGTTAATCCAGGTTATAAACTATCTGTCTCATCATCATCATCATCAGCCTATAAATGTTCCCACTGCTGGGACACAGGCCTCCTCTCTGTGAGAGGGAGTGAGCCGTAATCCACCACGCGGGCCCAGTGCGGGTTGATAGATGTCACATGTCTTCGAATTTTCGGTTCTAGGACATGCCGGTTTCCTCACGATGTTTTCCTTCACCGTTTTGAGAGCAGTGGTGATGAAATAATTTACACAAAGTAAAGCGCCTGTCTGGGTTCGAACCTTCGACGTACAACTCGTAAGTCGCGGCCGTTACCACTGGGCCACCACTGCTGCTAACTATCTGTCTGCCTCATCTAAATCCTATTAGTAGCATAACATAATGATTTAATACTATCGTGAATTCATGCAAGACTAGTATTTTTTGTGCCAAGTTTCAAGTTTATTACTCAAGGAATAAGATTTTTCATACAAACGAAATCTTCCCTTTTCGCCCCCTTTAAGGTGGAATTTTCAAAAACTCCTTCTTAGTGCTCCCCTACATTAAAAAGGAAGCTGTGTGCACAATTTCACGTTCCTAGTACCAGTAGTTTCGACTCTACGTTGATATGTCAGTCAATTTCTCTTTTTATATAATTAACTAGCTGACCCCGGCAAACGTTGTTTTGCCAATTATTTGTTTGGGGTGGACAACCCTTATCACTTAGGGGTATGAAAAATAGATAGTAGCCGATTCTCAGACCTACTGAATATGCACATAAAATTTAATAAAAATCAATAAATCCGTTTCGGAGGAGTAAGGTAACTAACATTGTGACACGAGAATTTTATATATAAGATAATATAGATAAATTATTAGTTAGGATGAGAAAGTAATTTAAAATATTTATTTATTTCAGACATAATTCTAGTCCATATTGTTATATTAGTCGTAATGTCTGTCTGTCTCGGATTTCGATGATTTTTGACACATAGGTAGACGACCTGACGACTTGTTAGGACATACTTTGTATCCTGTGGACAAAAGCTAGTGGTTTCAAAACCTAAATCGCGGGGTGTCACCAAGACACCGTTCTTCTCTAACACGTACCTGCATATTCTATGAAAACTCGAAACCTACGTGTCAAGTAATAGTTCAGAATACGTGACATTTGCTAAGGACGAGGGATGTCCATTTAGTTCGCATTTCACAAAGACGGCCAGCGAACAGCGGTTAAGAATGATAGATTGGTCGCTATTCTGTCCCCGATTCGTTCCGATTCGACGGTGCTCACAAAAGTGCGACACCTAAGGTAGACAGGGGTTGTAAACCAGTTGTGAGTGTTTTGAAATTACAGTAGTGGGTTTCAAGCAAGGCGTTGGTAGTTAAACTGGGTGTTCGATGGTCAAATAGTGTGTTTACTGTGATGAGATAACTATCAGGCACTACAGATTTTTTTAAGCAGCTGAGCACGTAGCTTTAAATACCTCGCCTAATAATCATGATGATAATACAATTTTGATCAAGCCTGTCCCTTCTTGCTGTCCTCCCCTCAGCGACGCCCTAAGCCGAGGTTCGTACCCCACAGGGGGTGCTCTTAGCGAGCGTTCGCTTAATTTTAATTTAGAATAGTTTGTTGATCCTGGCTCTAAGTGTAGGTAGTAGCGTAATGCACCCACAGGAAGGTTCGGTTAAGCAGCCAAGACCTTAGAGGTCAAAACTGCGAGAGGCCATAGTTTGAAAAAAAAAAAACATTTTTTTTTGTCCTTTCTCGATATTAATTTTAAGAAAATTATGAAATGTATGAGCATTTAGTACATTAGGATTGATTCTCTAAGCTTTGTAAATTAAAATCTCCATTAATCTTTTAAATAACAGCTTTCAGTGAGTGTTCATCTTTGATTCCAATCAATCCCCATGATTAAAACAACACTAAACACTATTAAACGAATACCAGTTCAAAAGCAACAACGCGACGCAACGAAAAAGGTTGACAACTCCCACAAACTCCGTCAAAAGTCTTATAACACGCAGGATACAGTAATAGGGCACCGTGAAATCGCGTGCGGATCGAATCGCTTGAAAATTTCGGTTTTTCGGTTATTTCTTAGAGATTTGTACGGGCTTTCTTCGTCGATTCGTTACACTGAACGGGTGTCAGTATTACAAACACATGTCCTTTGATTCAGGGTTTGTAAGCTATTGAGGGATGTGACACGGCTTTTAGATTTTCGCGCGATTTCACGGTTTTCTAGCCGTTACATTGATGTTGACTTACCTTCCGTCACAGCTGCTCGTTATGAATCTTGATTTTGGCAGTTTTACTGAATTCTTTAATCCTTATAATAGAGGTAGTCATTATTCATGTTAACTATGTATGTCACATGTCCCATAAAATTGTATTGGTACCTATGGTATTGTATTTTCTTTGTCGTTGAATTTTCTTGGCTTATTTCTAGGATTAATTAAAGAAACTACACACATTAGGTACAATTTTAGGGGTAGAGGAACAGCGTGTAAAGTTCACTCATCCACCATAGAAAAGAGAGGATCCTCCGACCAGACGGGTGTTGTGTCTGGCGGGCAACTGCCCATTGATTTGAAGTTGAAATCTTGTATCTATGTCGATCGCTCGGTAAACTCTAACTGCGCGATGCAGGATTTGTGTGATGTCATGTCTATGATGCGTAGTTCGTATGTGGCGGTGTAACCGCTACACAGTCAAGGAAAGTAAATAAGTATAAAGTAATTTTCTAACAAATTCCTTCTTACATAGCGGGCGCGTGTCACCTTTCTGAACTGTCATTTTAATTACAAATATTGGCAATACGTAGTCGGAAAAATTATAAAGTGCAAATGAAAATGAACCTTAAGGTCCTAAGCATTTTAATTCCTTCGCTGTACACCTTCGATCAACAATATTGATCGAAGCTATACACATACAAGCAACAAGCAACGAGTCCGTTTCCTTCACATAAGTAGGACTTTATCAGTTAGAGTTAGGTACTGAAGTAATATTTCCCCATCTGCGATACCTACACAATTTCCAAAAGGGCCCAACTACTTTACACGAAACTATTATTAAAGATTTTCTCGTAAGTAAGTAAGTATATTGCCAGATCACAGTAAATGTTGACTAAGTCAAATAAAATACTCAGATTGCTCTCTTCAAGCTTTTATTGACCGTATTTATAATGAATACATTCGATTGCTGTAATGACTATCACTACGAAGCTTATCTGTAAGTCTATCATCTGATTCTGTTAAGATAATAATTTACATAAACGTGGGTCAAGTACCACAGATAAGCAACATAAGGATCAAATTATGATAAGTATGTCACAGATGGAGTTACCAACGTCTTTGTTGGATTTGCTTCAACTTTCAACTTACACACTTTCCCTTCTACAAGAATATTTCATAAATTAAGGTTTAACTTAAAGATGTCATGTTGCGAGTTTCATTTATTAGCTAACGCTTAAAAAATACAATAGACGTGGGTATGTTATTTAGTAACCTGTTCCGCTTAGCTATTTCCAAATAGCCATAAAAAACTCCTGAAAGAAATCGACACGTGTTTCACCTCTCAACGAAGCATCCTCAGGATGACGATTGACTTGTCGCGAACTCGAACACGGGATATTGCCACACCGAGCGCTGAACGCAGAGCCACGCATATGCTTTACTGAGGAACAAGTGGCAATCGATTTCAGTGTTTCGTATTTCTACAACAACTTTCAACAGTTTTGACACAAGCTTTTCGGTAGCTCATGACAAGCTTATCCAACATATTTCTTGCCTTTGAATCATCGTTATTGCTGATAGTCACTTTGTCTAGGGCCTCAGGTAAGGCTGAATTCCAGAAGTGTTTTGGTACTGAAAATGCTATAGATACCTACTTCTACCTAAATTCTGGATTGATACACATAATATTGCCGTCGATCCGCTGAAATGGCGATTAAACAGTTTAAGACCATCATCTTCGTAATCTAACTATTGGAAGATATGGGTACCGAGTGAGACGGTACCCATATCTTCCAATAGAGTATCGAGTGACACTTCAGTAAATGCCTTGTTAAAAAATGTAAAAAAGTAAGTTCAAAAACTAAAACCCGACTACTGGAAAATCACGCTCTAAAAAGTATGAAACAAGAAAATATTTCAGACAGAAATCAAGACATAGGTACAAAAATGGTCAAGGTAAAGCCAACGTCGCATATGGCTGTCAAATAATTACCTGTTTTGATTAATTTGGCAATATTACTGTATGGAAATAAGAAATATGGCTAACTAGTGAACTAGAATATTAATAACGAATTGCAATTATAAAGCTGAATTTGATGTTGGAACCGTTTTAGGTGTAAAATACCTACTTGAGTTTCCAAATACTTTTTTTACATCTAAAACTAATTATTCGGTGTTACGATATTAATTATTGCATTTCATAATCAATATTTTAGTTCACTAGTTAGCCATATTTCTTATTTCCATACAGTAATATTGCCAAATTAATTAAAACAGCAAAATATTTGACGTTGCGTGGCCCACTTTCTGTATAAACACTCTTAAAATTCTTGTCTACAAACGTAAGTATTAGAAATCCCAACAGCATGCGTCATAAAGAAACCTCCAGCTATTACATAAGGCCGTCTATCCGCAGATAAGCCGCGTAAGGATCAAATGTTCATGTGTGGCACACGGCACACTGTTCGTGACTATTTGTGACCACTGTGTGAGGATCGCCGCCCCTTTGTCGGCGCGTTTGTGTCATCCGACTGAGATAGTCAGTTATTTAGAGCGGTATTGTATGGTTGACAAAAAAGTGAGCTTATGTTGGTATGGATTTGAACAAAAAATGTTTTCATGTTTTGATTTTGATATAATGGTAAGAAAACTATGGGCAAAGACCCAAAAATGATATTGCAGAAACAATGGTAGTTTTGGACATAACTACACATTTTAATTTAAGGCGCAACTAGCCGATACTTTTTCCATACAAATTTCGGGGGGTTTTACTCCACTGTTACACATAGTACATCCAAAGTAAAACATGAAATCGTTCTGTCTTATTATTAATTTTGTCTGCACAGAAGCAGAATAGTAAAAAAAACAAACAATTCAAAAGTTATGAGCCAACAAAGATTCGTTTTTCCTGCTAATTTTAACGCAATTTTGGGAGTAAATAAGTAATAAAAGAAGTATAAAATCTCCAAAACAAAGCTCGTTCCGACAAAGCTCAATTGTCGAAGATTATAATAAACTTTATTTGTAATTGATTTATGCAGTAGTTTTTTCATAAAACTCCACCTTCCAAAGGACTTTTCGTAATTTTTTACGCGCTCGTTTTACTAAAATCGTTCTGAACGGTGTTTGTGTGCGTGCAAACTAGAGTTTGTGCATGTAGACCAGCGTCTAACTGCTCATCACTGATACTATCTCTGTCGGACACGATGCCAGGTGACACAGCGTGCTTTTTGACCAAGCCCACCAATGAGTTCGAGCCCGCGACTAGTTCAACCTTAAGCCTGTGGTTAACTGCTAAAAAAAGGAATATTGTGTGTTTAATACCAATAGTATTTTTTCATTATAGGGGCTTGTGGCTAAGTAACAACAGCTGCACGGGTCGATCGATCAAGTTAAGCTACGCTTGCCACGGTTGGTCTGTGGATGGGTGACCATCTTTACATACCAAGACCCCTCCGTGCCTCGGAAAGCACGTTAAGCCGTTAGTCCCGACTGTCATTTGTAGATCTTTGACAGTCGTTACGGGTAGTTAGAAGCCCAAAAAAGTCTGACAACCAGTCTTACCACGGGTATCGTGTTACCTATCTAGTAACTAGGTTGTGAAGTTCAAATAGGCAGTAACTCCATGTAAAATACTGGTATTCAGCTGCATCCGGTTAGACTAGAAGCCGACCCCAACATAGTTGGGAAAAGGCTAGGCAGATGATGAGTATTTTTTTCATTAGAACATTCTGAAATTGCAAAACACTCAATTAAGCTGCAAATATTTAGAATGATAAGTTGATAAAAAATCAGTTTTCATTAATAAAGTTGCACTGTACAGCCGCATAAGTATCAAATGTTCATGTGTGGTACAACTGTTTGTGACCATTGAGTATACAAGATTTTTCTGTAATAGATATTAAGTAAGGAACCTGAAAAATATATTTTGAAAATATATTATTTAATTAGTTCTCGCTATAAAAAAGTCAAAGTGATGAATGTATAACCTACTAATATTCCTTGTCCAAAACGGAATCTATTTTGTAACTTCACAGCTCTCATAAATATATTTTGCAATGGTATTGTCTATAAATTATAAACCTTAAATTGCTACCACTACCCAACAAGGACGCAACTAATACCGTCTCGTCACGTCATCACATCAACTACATACATCAAAATGAGACCAAACACCCGTTCAGAATCACAAAGCTGTGAAGACCAATACCGATACCGCCACTTGGCTTGTTAAAATTCACGGCCCCACACAATTCCCTTAGAAACAGCCTCATCTAAAACAAATAAGTCTTGCGTGAAATTCAGATAATGTTGTTGGTAAAACTGTTGAAATACCAACTTATCTCTTACATCTCCAAAACTCACTATCCATCCAATAGCATCTTTATTTCAATGAGATAAAGAGCAAGGTACTCAAATTTTGAGTTTGGCAACGGTATGGATAAGGTGGTTTTAACAGTTCACGCTTCAATATTCCAACAAGGGAAGCCAGCCGAAGTGCCGTATTTAACAAGTCCTCAATGTTTTTGAGGGTGCCAATGACTGGTTCACGGATCTTAGGTTTGGTAAAGAAATAACTTAAATAACGCCAATATTGATTCATGGTCAAGCCGTGAATTTTCCTAAAGAAACCGGTGGTTATCGGAATAATTCCGTCAATGCAGCTTTTACTTTGTTTAGGGACAAAGGAGATTAGATAACACTGGATTGAGATAGGCTATTAATATAATCAGGCTTTGGCACAATTCTTAGAAAATGTAAGGATAAGTTCCCATTGTTGCCCTAATCAAACTTGCAGTTGTACACAACAGCTTATTCAGAGCGTGCGAAATTATCAATCGAAAAATTAAGACAATTACTATGGCAAAAAAATATCCTTTAGTCAATAAAACATGGAGCAGTAATGGCAATGAATTACGAGTTCTAGGTCGTTAGGTTCGAACATAGACAGGCACTTTGTGTAAATTATTTCATCACCACTGCTCTCAAAACGGTGAAGGAAAACATCGTGAGGAAACCGGCATGTCCTAGAACCAGAAATTCGAAGACCATGTGACATCTACTAACCCGCACCAGGCCCACGTGGTAGATTACGGCCCACTCCCTCTCACCGAGAGGAGGCCTTTGTCCCAGCAGTGGGAACACTATAGGGTCTATAGGCTGATTATACAATAAAATATTGAATGTTATATTCAGTTTCATTTAAAAAAATGTGCATAACTATATTCGCAATCATATGATTTTACCGAATACTTGATGCGAGTGTGGTGTTTCTGACCAGCTGTTAGGGTAACAGTGAATTCTAAAGTACTTATAGACTCTTGCCAATACGTCTGACTTAAGTCAGACGTATTGGCAAGAGTCTATAAGTACTTTTAAATTTAAATTTACAACCAGCGTAACAGCTTTCTTCTGAGCCAAAGAACAGGAAGTAAAAATTAACAACAAAAAAGGACCATGATCTTACACCCATTAGATCAAGTGGCAAAAGCCCTTAAAAATAACCAAAAACCATTAGCACTCCAAACAATTATAGCAAAACAAAAAAAGCGTCACTTCCATCACCAGCCAGCTATCACAAGTGGTTCCCACTGTGTAGACAATGGCCTGCCATTGACACGAAACTCGCATTAGTGGTGAAGAGGCTTGTTTTTCGCAAAGCACTGGTGTACAGGAAGCTATTACTGAACGCAGATAATTAGGTGCGGTGGGTAACACTTAGGGACTTCCGATTCGCATGTAGGGTAACTCTGAAGTTGCGAAAAGTAAACTGATGTTCGTGGGAAGGAATCATAAGATTCCTGGTTCAGTTTTAGTGGGTGACAAGGATTTAATACAATAATAACATTAATTAGGATAAAGAATGCTTACGCATACATAATATTTAGTTCATTTATGTAGGTATGCATCTGATTTTATCTGAAAAAAAAATCTTTCCTTTCAGAGGACAGTTAGATTAGAAATCGCATTGTAAAATCCTAATCAATAAACCTGCAGCAAAATATTTAATGAAATACTATAACAAATAACATAGAAAATATAAGAAAAACGAGAAACTTTATCTAAAATATCAAATCTAACCCAAATTCCTGGCCACTCGACAAAACAGCAAACCTAAGCCGCAATATTTGACGCAATCAACGAAAGGAAATGTGGCGACAACACAGCCCCATTAGCCCAATACACAAATAGTCCACAAATCAGAAACACGTGTCACAAAATAGTCCATAAAAACCTACAAATTCCAAGTTTCTTCTTCCTTTTTGTTACTTTCGCGGTCTTTTTTGTAACTTTCGCATAATTTTTTGTTACTTACCGATATTTTTTTAATAGTAACAAGTGGTATTTTTATCTGCACGTGTGTGTAACGGCGGCAATTTCGTGCGGTTTTAAATTACTCCGCATTTCATTTTTTTACCGGAAACTGCGGATTTTTGTGCGTTCACGAAAAAAGTGGCGAAATTTTTGACGAAGTCTGTTAATGTCGTTATTACAGGTTTTTGAAAAGTTGAGTCGGGATATGATGCTGTATGTGTATCCCGTTATTTTATTTATTTTGGAAGAGTTCTGATTCCGTTTCAATAATTACAATAATTACATTATTATCTCAATGCACATGTTATATGCATGTATCGCACTAATTGAATGAAGTCATTTGCCATCTAAAGCAAATGTAACTTTCTCATTAAACGAGTATCATCATTTTTTTCGCAAGCCATGTAATTTGAAAATAGTACATAAGAGGCAGGTGCAAACGTTACCTATAACTGAGACGTCCAATAAAAACCATGGCTACTTATCTCCAACAAAACGTGTCCATTCTAAAAGATATATTTATACAAAAAAATCGCCAAAGAAACCCCAAAAACTCACGTATACTGCAAACGGTTTTTTCTCAAAAAACTATTTTATCTTAGATTCGGTAACTTAATACTTACCGACTGACCGAAAAAATAAAAAGAAACTGAAAAAAGTTTAATTGTTCTCGCAAAATTTTTGGTCGAAATCCTGGCCTCGGGCACAGGAAATGACGGGGCGGCAAAAAGCTCAATAGAAGCCTTCGAAATGTCTTCGATTTGATGGATCGCCGTAACACAATCATTTTATGAGAGAACTTAGAAGAGCCTTAAAGTGCCCCTTAAAAATCAAGAGATATTCTTCACTTTTATTGATGCTGTAAATAGGTATCTTTGTGAACCAGCCACACCCCAAAACAAACTTTGTGTCCTTTAACATAACATTAAAATTTAAACATACAATCATTGTAACTTATATCATTACACTGCGACAACTTTTCACAAGTGCGAAAAATTATCACAGAAGAAAAATGCACTCTATCTTCTGAAACTCAAAGTTTAATCTTCTTTATACCCTGGGACATTATTGTGTCAGTACAGTTAAAGTAACAAAGCATTTTGAACACGTGTTAGATGGCCACTAGAAGGCATTGGAGCTTGTTTGCGTGTATCCAACAGATAATGGAGAGTCGTTATCGCAAGTAGGACGGATGCTACTGACAATAGGAGTGACCTATGGATAAATTGTTTGTTATAATAGCTGAGTTTTATGTTTAAACTGAGGAGAATTGAAGTGTGTTATTGTTTTTGAAGATAGCAAAGTCATTAATCTTGAGGCTTACAATTTGAATTTGCCTCTTTAAATATACTTTCCAGTCTCCCTTGGTCTACCCCTGAAAGTTTAGGAAAATATTAAGAAACAAAGACCCTGAAGTTGTTATCCAGGAGTGGTCTTGAATTTAGAGCATATCGCTACTTAACAGCTTTTAAAAAGACCTTCATATGAAGATAACTGAGTCAAATAAGTAGGTATCAACACATGACCTCAGAGTGACAATACATGCAACACAATAGATTGATAAATAATACGTGTATAGGTACCTATTATATCATCAAAACCTTAGCACACTGCCACAAAAACGGTAACCATAAACTTATTCTTTAATCTTTAAAAAGTTTTGAAGACTGCACAAAAAGGATCTAAAAAGTGGGCGTAACTTTTACTGTCATTTCTGCGCTAGCGCATAATAGGTGACGGCCTTAGCTCGCGCCGACCTATTATCTTCCAACAAAAAATATACCCCGCCTCGCACAATTCAAAAATTCGAAACGAAGCGTAGCCTTTGCGAATCTGGGCAATAAATTCCTATTGATTGAATTTCGGACCCATGCTGAGTATAGGGGCTCATTATAGTCCCAATAATTTTTGGTAATTTTTTATTGGATGTATTTTATTTTTTTGTATAATTTTATTATGTCTAACGATCTCTTGGCGACTGTCTTTAGAGGAGCGCGTTGAAGTCTTTTGTATTAGCGGTTATTGAACGCAACTGTTTGTAAACATTAACAAGTTTGAAACCGTTTGTTTGTGGAAAGTCGAGAACTTAAAAGATTTTTAAGAAATTTTAACAACCTACGACTACTCTATGCTTCTGTTTGAATTCATGTGCCTAACGAGTTGACTGTGATTCGTGTTGTTTAGAAATAATAATGAAATAGGGAGTGGCAAATAGCAAAGCCACACGGGTCGATTCTTCCGGTTAAGCTACGCTTGCCGGGGTTGGTCTGTGGATGGATAACCATCTTTACATACCGAGACTCCTCTGTGCCTCGGAAAGCACGTTAAGCCTTTGGTCCCGGCTGTCATTCATGGATCTCTGACAGTCGTTACGGGTCGTCAGAAGCCCGAGGAGAAGTTACTGGGTTGTGGAGTTCAGATAGGCAGTCGCTCCATGTAAAATACTGGTATTCAGCTGCATCCGGTTAGACTGGAAGCCGACCCCAATATAGTTGGGAAAAGGCTAGGCAGATTGAAATAGCAAAGCCACCAATTTTCTCACACCATGATAATTTATTAAAGATAATAATGTAAATGTAAATATGACGAATTCTCACTGTTCTGTTATTGAACACATCGAGCGTAAAGTAAACCTCTTAGAACTGCGCTCGAGCAAATCTCTTCATATTTACGTTTCGCCAACCAATTGTCAATTTGCTTAAAGTTGGTAAATAATAATAATAAAGAGCCCGTTTACTCATGATGTAGCGGTTTATAGTCTAAAGTTACTGTTGCGTGAAAGGTTTTTTTTTTTTCAGAATGAAAAGTAGGAGCTTACTTATCCCAGACATCTAAGGTAAATAGATCTAAGGGCTGATTTTTCAATAGTCAGATAACTCTTATCTGAAGAATAAATATTTCGATTTGACAGCTTTTATATAGAAAACTAACGGACCCGACAGACGTTGTCCTGTCAAAACATTGTCCAGCGGACAAAATTGTGAATCTAAACCATTCCCAGATCCCCTTGAACACACACAAAAAATTTCATCAAAATCGGTCCAGTCGTTTGAGAGAAGTTCAGTGACATACACACTCACAGAAGAATTATATATATAAAGATAATTATGTCAAACTGCCATATTTATACTTGAGATAAAAGATATCTGACTATTGAAAAATCAGCCCTATATTCATCTCGAAACTCCATCTAACTGTTCTTCAATTTTTTTTTAAATCAGTTAATTCATTTTATTACGACTCTAGTGAGAGCTAGTTCCAATAAAAGTGCTGAAGAGGGCCACTCTGTGGTTTAAGTTCAGAAGTTCATCATAATTTATGTATTTAGTATGGCACAGGTGATAGTGGAAGGTATGTATAAAGATCATTACTCGGTGGAGCAACTGGTTTCGACGCGAAAATAATACCAACCGGACAGCAAGTCAAGCTGACTTTCTCATTTACTGTACTAGTAACAAAAAAAAACTTTTTTACAAAAAATACAAATTTGGATCAGTATTTTAGTTTTTTGACACCGACTTCCAAAATTAAAGTTATTTTTCACTTTGTAGTTTGGAAGTCGGTTGTATTTTTTGTAAAAAAGTTTTTTTTTTCACTTTTTAGTGTGTTGATTTGTAATTTATCTAAGTTATGCCAACTACTCATCAAAAATACCCAAATCACTATGGATGTGCCTCTTATATTTGAAGAGTTCCCTCGATTTCTCCAAGATCCCATCATCAGATCGTGACCAAATGACAATGGGACCAATTTGAAAGTATACCCTTTCAAACAAAAAAAGAATTTTTCAAATCGGTCCAGCTGTCTTCGAGTAATCGGGAAAAAAAAAAAATCCCGACGAATTGAGAACCTCCTCCTTTTTTTTTGAAGTCGGTTAAAAAAGGCGTATTGTCCGACCTTTTCAAGTATTCCGATCTTCAACAACAATAAAATCAATACTCTTACAACCCGCCCCTTTCCCTCCATTATGTAACACTGCTTAAACGACCCGTTCATACAATCTTAAGGATCTTAGCATCGCCTTATGAATGGGCGGCGTACGCGCAATCGATTTCACAACGGTCACTCAGTCCAGTGAATGGCGGAAACTGACTAAAAAGGCTTCGCGGGATTCCGTGAGAACCTCGTAAAATTGCTTCTTCAGTATTCCGTGAATTTTAAACATGTAATCGGCGTTTCCTTGTTATGTCCTATAAGGGTTTTGTATAGAAATTATGTAAGGTTCATGTACCTTACGTAGAGTGAATGAATATCGAGTGTTAATTGGTTACGGGCACGAATTTTATTGCGTTTTCTTTAAAAAATACAATAGACGTGAATGTATTTAGTAACCTATTCCGCTTACCTATTTCAAAAGAGCCATAAAAAACCCTGAAAGAAATCGACACGTGTTTCACCTCTCAATGAGGCATCCTCAGGATGACGATTGACTTGTCGCGAACCCGAACACGGCGTGTTGCCACACCGAGCGCTGAATGCAAAGTCCGAGAGCGCGTTTTCTTTGTAATTTCACCAAAATTCGTTTTTTTTTGTGAATTTGGGGTTTTGCCCTCGTGTAATCTACAACAAGGGTAAAACCCACAATTCAATGATGAGATGGACACTCAATCTTGAAAAGAGATTAAAAACTCGTTTAGCATTAGTCTATAGATTAATTAGTATTAAGTGAAAGCCACTTGTAATTATTTTTAAGCTATTGCATAAGCTTTTATCGCGGGCTATGAGCGCGGCGACCGAATCAAGAAATTCCGTAACGTAACGAAAATAAAACCTAACACCCTCCACTCCGCCTACCATGTAATGACGGTTCCCATGACAACATGATGTTGTCATGGGAAACGTGATGTTGTCATGGGAACGTAATTTTTGTGTTATGTCATCACGTCATCATCCCAAGTGTAGCGTTGACAAATAGGAAGTATGGAGGTTACATATGCTATGCAATAGCTTTACCGCGGCAGTTCCCGAGTGCCATACGTTTTTTTATTCTTCGCTTATGGTTATTTTATTTTATTTATCTTTATTCACATAATGGTAAATGTAATTATTATGCTAAGCCCCACAAAACCGTAGTAGTGGTTTGACTGTGGGGTCGGTGAGTCTCTATACATTAAATAAACTTTGTACAGACGTCAGCACATCAAGTCACTACAATCTGTCAAACTTTAACAGATTTTCAACTTAACTCTAAAGAATAAGGTTCAATGTTGATTGGGAAAACCTGACAGACTGGAGCAGGTTGATGTGCTGGCGTCTGTACTTAAAACTAATTATTATTTATAGGTAGTATAAACTTTAACATGTTTAAGATAGTTAACTAACGTGTTTAACATGTTTCTAAATAATATTTTTTTAATTTATTTTTAAAACGATTTTTGTTCAGTTCACTCCTTATGTCTGCTGGCAGACTGTTCAATAGATATGGTATTCGTTTTGTTAGGGTTCGGTCACCATAGTAATTAGTGACCCTGGGTACATTGAATTTGCCAGCAGCCATAGATCGTGTGTTATGGTTGTTGATTACATGAGTTAGGTTATGCTCTTGGATACTATGGTGGTTAACCGCTAAAATATACTTATGTTTGTAACTAATCGGTAGAATTTTACATATTTTAAATAATTTCCTATAATCTCCTTTACAACTGTTTTTAGTTTTTTGAGTAACAAGTAGTTTCAAGAATCGAATTTGAAGAGCTTCTAATTTATCCAAGTTAGTTTTGAATGTTAATCCATAGCTGTCAAGAGCATAACTCATAATAGAATCTACTAATGACATGTAAATACATCTTAATACGTTAATAGGAACCTTAAAGCTTAGGTGGTACATTTTACTTAATAATATTCTTAATTTACTACAAATATAGTCTATGTGTTGGGACCAAGAAAAGTTCTCATCTATTTTCATGCCAAGGTAAGTTACACAGTCAACTCTTGCAATAGGTCTACATTTACAGTCCAGTAAGTTATTATGGTGGCACATATAATCATGGGTAAATAAAGCTGGAGTCGCACCATGTTGTCGTAAGTATGGCGAATGTATTAACATTAATTTAGTTTTCTCAGCGTTTAATATAATGCCATTGTCATGCGACCATTTAACAACAGCGTCTATATCTTGCTGAACTCGCTGATAGGTGTCGTCTATGTTAGAACCGGAGCGAAGAATGCACAAGTCATCCGCAAACATATACGCTGAACAATGCTGCACAACTCGGCACAAGCTGTTAACATGCATAAGATAGCAAATTGGTCCACATCCCGAGCCCTGCGCCACCCCACTCCGCACCTCGACTCTGTCACTAAGCGCGTCCTCCACCTTCACACGGTAGGAGCGCGCGGTGAGGTAATCACGGAACCATGGGTTCAGTGGTTCTCCCACCCCGCACTCCCGCATTGCATTGAGAATGGTATCAAATTGCAAAGTGTCAAATGCTTTTTTGTAGTCAAAAAATATTGTTATAACGAATTTTTTATCCTCTAGGTAACTATTAATTTCGTCTGTGAATTTTGCTAGCAATGTATTTGTACTTTTTCCTTTTAAAAAACCGTGTTGACACTCGTTAATAATGTTATTTTTTTGTAGATAGTTACTTAATTGGTTGACGATACACTTTTCTATTATTTTATCTATACTAGATAAAATTGATATAGGTCTAAAGTTTGAAACATTTTTGCGATCACCTTTTTTGTGAATTGGGCGAACTATTGCCTCTTTAAGCTTGTTAGGAAATTTGTGGTTCTTGACAGTTAGGTTTATTAGTTTAGCTAACACGGGGCTCACTTTATCAATAATTACTTTAAGGTCGGACATTCGCACGAGATCGCTACCCGGCGATTTATTTGAATTCATGTTTTTTATTATGTTTTTGACATATTTAGAACTTACTGGTTGCCACCTCATGGACAAGTCCGTGGCTTTTACATAGGTCTGTCTGTCCAATATTAGACTTAGAACTTGAATATTCTAAGGTTTATTTTTAAGAAGAAATAAATAATGGTAAATAAGTATTTGTGCAAACCACATGAAAAGAAACTTCTTCTATACCATATAATCAGCATTTCCTTATTATCTCCTATACTTCATACAATAAAATAAGGTTGAAGTACATTGAATAGTAAACCTCTATGAATGAGTTTAAAGAGCATTCACTACAGAGTTGGTTAGATACGCGCACGTTTGTGTTCTTTGTCAAAAATATTCATTGATTCACAATTTGTATCACTTTAATGGTTTTGCGTTGTATTCTGTGGATGCTACATATCTTGCTTTTAATGTCAAGTTTATGTGACTGGAAAGAAATATGATGTAAAAAGAAAAGACCGGATTAAAAACAAAAATATAAGAAAGGTAACGACGGTGACTGACGTCACACGGAAAATCAGAAAACTTAAAATGGAAGTGGGCTGGTCACACCCTCAGAGCCTCAGACAAATGGAGCAAAAGAATAACAGTTTGGTATCCGAGAAATGGCAAACGAAATAGAGGTAGGCAGAGAAAACGCTGGATTGATGAGCTGGAAAATACAGGGGGAAAATTATGGACTCGATTAGCAATAGATAGAGAAAAATGGAAGGAAATGGAGGAGGCCTTTGCCAATAGGCACACAGCCTAAGACAGTCGGTGTCAATAATAGAATTATTGAAATTTTATTTCAACTTTTATTTACAATTTTATTTCAGTAGCATAAGTTTTAAATGGTCTGAATAAAGGGCTTTTATTATTACATTAAATAACATAACATCACGCCTTGTTTCCCCGAAGGGTTGGGCAGAGGTGTCCCTGTAGCAGGTACACCCACATTTCGCCAGTTATGTTCAAGTCCCATGTAATAGGGGGCGAGCCGGGCACAAATCCAGACTCCGAGCTGCTACTGAGAAATTTCAGATAGAAAACCTAATAACACTGCCCGACCCGGGAATCGAACCCAGGACCTCATGCTCAGCAGTAGCGCTTGCGACCACTAGACCAACGAGGCAGTCATTACATTATTATTATTATATTATGTGACTTCTATGAAGGTAGTAATATCAGAGACATCAGATGCTACTTCAATACCATGCTTGTTCATTTTTGCATTGCAATTGTCAAAGAAAAAAACGTGTTGTACCGACCCAAGTAACATGGGTTAAGGGCTGAAAGATACTCAATTGTCGTCCATGTCCTAAGAGTTTTAGATTTAATCATATGTTTTTGCATATAATTAGCTTACAGACCCAACTGGTAGAAGATAACATAACATCACGCCTTGTTTCCCCGAAGGGTTGGGCAGAGGTGACCCTGTAGCAGGTACACCCACATTTCGCCAGTTATGTTGGTAGAAGATGTTAACAATAAACGGACAGCTACAGCAGCAAGGCAAGTCGGTTCCTTGCTGTGTTTAGAGATAAGGGCTGATAACCTCATAATCAACCTATAATGTTCCCACTGCTGGGACATAGGCTTCCTCTCAGTGAGAGGGAGTGGAACGTAATTCACCACGCGGACCCAGTGCAGGTTGGTAGACCTGTCTTAAAATTTTTGGTTCTAGGACATGCCGGTTTCCTCACCATTTTAAGAGCAGTGGTGATTAAATAATTTACAAATTCTGCAATACAAAGTATTACAAATAATTACTTGTCTTTTCTTCTCTCCTCTTTACCACATTCTTAGTTGAGACGGATTTAAAAATACCCTGAACAACACACACATGAACAACTCATCTGGCGTACCTATATGGATCGAAGGCAATGTGTAACTGATACATTCCCCTTTCCTTTTTAGAGCAGGATGAACAAATACTTTAAATAGTTAAATACCAATCTATTAAATATGTAGACGACCACATATTTGTCAATTTATATAAATAGCGACACATTAGCAGATGGACTGGAAGTATGGACAGCATTCTTCGAAGAATTTTCTAATCTGTAATAGAATTTATCGCATCATATCTACTTGCAATTTACTGGTATTATAAGAAATTGTGATAAATCCCGATTTCTATAAGCAGATAATAGAAATGCATCGTTTTGTCAGTCGCATTTGCATTAAGTGACTTATAGGTCCTTTAGTGTGAGCTTAGAAGATATCTATAAAGCCTATACAATTAAGAAAGAATCAGGCACGTATGTTATCAATTTACATCCATATTAAGAGCAACTAATCTGAAAAAAATTAATCACCAAAGAAGCTCATCGCATCAAAATTGGGAGACTTTAAAATCAGCAAAGGTTTTCAGAAACATCAGTCACTAAACTTCTTATCCAATCACCAACAAAAAATAAACACTCCTACTACGAAAATAACTTCTAAACCTTCCCATAACCTACACAAATATTTAGTAACCCGTATCTCGTTCGCCGCCATTTTGGTTCGATCACCAAACAGCGCCCGCGCACTTGTTTGCAAAGATAACACAATCCTGAGACCAAAACAAATATGTACTCAGCTCTCAAGGACGACCGTGTTTGGTAATAGAACAACCAGTTTATGTAGACCTTCAGGGGTGGTAGATGTTGGTTAGAAAAGAGTAAGTGTTTGTGGGTCTGATAGAATGGTGAGGGAAGATGTTTTTGTAATTAAAAAAATATTGGAGCTAGGCACGCGAATTTTAGGTTTCACGTGGTTCTGATAACTGAGGAAAGAAGTTTGTTAGATTTTACTGTATGGAACTGACTTGACGGGTACACATAGCAGATAAATAATAACTTCCCTATCTCTGGTTGTGACGAAAGACGGGGTGACGAGATTCTAGAAATAGGTATTCCACTCAAAGCACTGATTTCAACAGCAATTGCCCGAACCGCACCTGAGCACTTCCACTAATCGCACTAAAACAAAATTTCGATAAGTGCGGTTCGATGAAACAGTTTATTAATATTATTTTCATCCCCCGAACGGCACCTACATACAGGCAGCTAGAAGCAGTAGGTAGTCTTTATCATACACAACGTGCATTCGCCCAATCATGACCTATGCGGGTGCTGTTTTTGCACAAGCAAGACCCAGTCACATCCATAAGATGCAGATATTACAGAACCGTTGCCTTCGGAAGGCCTCGGAAGCCCCCTGGTTTGTTAGGAATGAGATCCTCCATCTCGACCATCCACCAATTTCTCAAACGCTCTTCCAAGCGTTACTTCGATACTGCCGCCAAACATCGCAACCCTCTGATTGTTGAGGCCGCTAGTTACACTCCCTCTAGTATCAATCGAACTCGCCGCCCTAAGCGAATCCTTACCGACCCTGACGACCCCATTACCCTCCTCCAGGAGAGCACGCCTCCCGTCATTCCGACCTCGCCGCCGAGGTCCTTTGCGATCGCGACCGCGTCCCCGAGTAAATGATACTCCTCTCCGACCCTTGCTCGATAACGAGGTGCCAGCAGTTGTTGCAGCTGAGCACGTAGCTTTAAATTCCCCACCTAATAATCATGATCAAAACTTTGATCCAGCCCGTCCCTTGATGTCTTCCCTCCGGTTGACGCCCTAAGCCGAGGCTCGTACCCCACAGGGGGTGCCCTTAGTGAGCGTTTACCTAGTTTTAATTAGCATAGTTAAATAACCCCCGGCTGGAGGTTTTAAGTGTAGTAGCTTAAGGCACCCACAGGAAAGCCCGGTTAAGTAGTCATTATCTCAGAGGTCAATTACGAGATGTCATACCAAAACAAAAATGTCTTTATCATTTTATCATCGGCATTAGCTAAGTATTCATATTTAGTCAGTTACCCATTCCTTTAATTTAACTTTATCACCAATTCGCCTATCATTTCAATTTACAATATCACATTACACATTTACGTAAACATAAATCCAATCAAGATTACTTTACGAGCCCGTATCCACAGCTATTTCCCCACAACATACCGCCGCATTCAGAAACAGCACACAACACTAATTACAAAATCGGATCGCTATCGCCCTCATAAGGCCGCGCCCTATAATTCAATTAGGCGACCAAACATAAATAGGGTTGTCAAATCTAAGATATCTTCTAAGGGCCCATTCATTGCGCACGTGTGCCCACAATAGCGGGTTAACCCGACAAGCGCTGCGGGTCGCCGAGACCGAAGTGAGAAATTTCACAATAGTGTCAAAGTATTGAAGTTCGGCGTGACGGTTGAAGGATAATGTCCCAGTGTGAGCCCATTGGTGGGCTCTTGATTTGTGCTCTGATTGCTAAGCGCTTTGTACACGGTGAATCTATTTGGGGCACAATAGGTTCTGGTGGATCTTGGCGTGTTTGGCAGTTTTGATAGTTCTTGAAAGAGATTCTTTGGAGAGTTCGATTTTTTTATGTACCGATAATCAATTTCTTACACTTTGTCACGTTTAATAGTCGCTCCAAAATTGAACGTGTCTAAAGGAAGCGTAAGATCATCAATGGGCTTTAAAGATCTAAGTTTTACATTATACCGAGAACTTATCTTAAAAACTCGAAATTCGTGGGTTGTTTTCTTAACAGCACATAGTACTTATCTAAAGTCCCCAGTTTCTCACTGTAAATCGTTACATAACCAACCATTCATTCACTTAACGTAATCAGGTACTTTAAATATTGGTCCCATAACACCAATATTGAGCGACAACTCTTCACTAACGGGTTAAAACTTATCTGGCGACCTAGTCTTACTTTGAACCTTGTTTCTTACAAGACAGAGTTCAAAATCGATTGTTTCATATGTAAATTAAGATGGCATTCCTAACCTAAGTCAAGTATTGTTTAAGTAAACCGACAGTATCTACACAGGATGCAAGGTTGTTAACAGGTTTTATCACTTCCTTCTAAGTATTCAAATGTAGTGTTCCTTCTTATTATAAACAATTATGTGCATATGTGATAAGGCTGTGTTATGTGTCGGTGCGAGTTACGAGGTAGTCACGACGACGCCTGGTATTTCTTTATGTTTTAGATAAAGCCAGCTGGGTGGTTTAGTCTAGATTTATTTGCTAGAGTTTTTAGTAACTACCAAGTCATCATGTAGCCTTATATATGTTGGGGTTGGCTTCCAGTCTAACTGAATTTAGCTGAATACCAGTATTTTACATGGAGCTACTGCCTATCTGTCTTCCACAACCCAGTTATTGGGTAATATGATACCTCTTTGTAAGACTGGTAGTCAGACTTTCGGGCTTCTGAAGACCCGTAACGACTGTCAAAGATCCACTAATGTCGAAGGTCTCGGTATGTAAAGATGGTCACTCTTCCACGAACTGACCGCGACAAGCGAAGCTTAAGACACAGATATATGCCAGTGACCTTGAATGGTTAGCTTGCGTGTCCCGTCATTCTGTACTGACCTCACACAACGCGTCATACGTTCAGCCAGTAATTAATAAGACTCGCCCATCAAGGAGCGCTGTCTCAAATTAAACGCATTATTAATTTATTGTACATAAAACAAAAGGTATTTTAATAAAGCACGTATACTAAAAGATAAATAATTAAATTATCTTTAAAATGGTGAAGGTTTCAGAAAAGTACGCGAAGTTTTTGCGTGATTCTCAGTTTTTTATCCGCATTAAATATAACTTTACAAAATTAATTACACTTACTATAAACATAATGTAAAATATTCACAGATTAAATTATTAAAAAAATGCTCTTATTTAACATATATTTTTTCCATATCATTAACATTACTCGTTTAAACAAGATCTTCAGTATAAAATCATAAAAGTCGGTTCGAGTCGCCTTAACCTGATTGATCGATCAGTCCCTGTAGTAACTATCACGTATAGGATCAAGTCCTCAATCATCTTCATTTTCGAGACCTAAAAAGATGCTCATATTTCTTCAGTTTAGGTTTTAACTGAAAAAATATGAAACTCTTAAGAGACGATCGCGACGATTTCATGATAACCACAAGAAGACACGCAAAGTGGTGCAGACAGTCTCTAAATCAATCGGCGGCGGAGGTCTCTCGCGTCTGGCCGGCCATGGTACGGAGCGAGAGGGCATGGGAAGCCGTCACCTACTTCTGCGAATGCTCGCGAAGGAGGAGGCGGAACGCGTGAGGGAGAGGCAAATTTCGCGCCCTTACGGCCCTAACCGCCGCCGCCGCAGGAGACGCTCTGGGTGTCGGGAATCTCATACCGATTCCCGGAGAGGCGCAGGCTTGCGGACGGTGAGCAATGGGTAGCTCGCCGTCCGATAAGGACCAGGCCCGGGGTCGCGGGAAAGTCCAAAAGGGATACCGTGGCCCCTGGCAACACGGCAACTGAAGGAACACGGGTGGGTTTTAGTCAGTAAGAGTCTGACACTCTCTCTCGCTCCGCCCAGAGCGGGAGAAGTTATTTGACAACTTTCCACCCAAAAAAAATCTCTAAATCAACGAATAGACCCAGTATATCGCAGTCTCTCCGAAGTCAGAGCTTTAGCAGGCAGTACTCCATGCCACGACACGTGGATGTAAGTACGTATGCTTATTCGTACTAATTAGTCTCTATTAACTGCAACAAAATAAAAATTGCTCTTCTCTAATCAAGTAATCAGATATTAATAAGCATCACCTTTGTACGTATTTTTCTGTTCCTTTCTTCTTATCTGTTTATATGTGTGTACATAAACTGTTAAATAAATAAATATTGTGACTCTCAGGTGGTCCGAAGAATATTTTATTCTTCAGTAAATGAAAATAAATGAACCAGTCTTGCTTTGAAAGTGCCCATTCGGTCCATCCGCCAGGCATTGCAATTCCATTAAACATAAGCAACTATAAATAAAACATCTCCAGGTACTTTAAAATACAGACACGTCTCAAAACAATTAATTCTAATTCACGTGCGTTCTCAAAAATAACAAAAGACGACTTAAGGAGACAAATGCTCGACATTTCGGTGCAAATCACGCTCGTGCTCTTAAACAACTTTGTTAAGAGCATCTTGAAGTACGACGGGTAAATAAGGGACAATAAATGCTTGGTGGTCGAACCTCCCGCGGCGAGCGTCGCGGACGTGCAAACATAGTCGCCAAAATTTTGTTAAGGTACGGTATCAATGCTGCGATTTGGTCGTTAAACTACTTCAGATGCTTTAAAAAATGCTATGAAAATCTGATAAATATAGGTAGTACAGTAAAATGGTGTGAGGTTTTTGCAATAGGCACTGCTAAAGTAATTTTCATCTGCACTGGAACTTTTGAAAATATTTTCTTTTTTCAGATATTAAAAATACAATTTAAGCCAAGTTTGAAATTGAACTTCTAGTTTGGTATACCTAAAACAATTTTTAATTTGCAGAGGCCATAACCAGTTAACTTTCATCACCAACAAATTAAAATTAAAAACACCTCAGTCGAACCAGAGAAACACCACCTTAACATTGTCCCGTGACTCACAAGAAAACGCTAACTGTCCCACCGGAGGCATTGTTTCTTTCATTCGTAAGGCAAATATTGGTCGAGGCTTATTCAGGCCGTTTGCAAACATTGCCCTACTGGGTGGCGACTAACAAAGACTTTCGTAGAACCTGCGTGACAACACTTCAAATATAGTGATTATACACTAATTTTGAACAAACACCTGGACTTTTATATAGTTTTTAGCGTGAACGACATATTTCGTGTATTTCTTTAAATGGAGCTGTCGCGTCTAATTGATGGGTACTCATTGTAGTTGTAGTTACAAGTCCTGAACATAAGGAAATTCGTGTTGTTATGTGGAAACATCTGCTGGTTAAAAGTTGGCGGAAATTTATGGCAGAGTCCTTTGAAACATGTTCGTTAACGTGTCAAAATATGTATGTGTAGCTTACCTTTATATCCTTTAATTGTTACACAGTCGTCATCTGTTGTACGCAGAAGTCTTCAGGTCAAACCAGCATGAGTCCTAAACAGCTAAAGTCAAACTTTTAGTAACTTTTACGTAAGGAAAAGTATCCAAAATAATTAAGATCTCACGGTAAATTGACTCAGGTGTAACCTTAGCAATTAGCCAATTTCCAAGCTGTATGGGCAACTATATATTAGCCAATATCCAAGCTGTAGATGGGCATCAGGTCTGCTCAACCGGTCTTATAATATAATCACACGTTATTCTTTCACGAGTGTAGTGTGCTCCGCTTTGCACATTCGATCGAATTATTTCCGCGATTTCAAAAGGATTAGAAACAATTACCACATTTGCAGTAAAAAGTTATAAGTGAATAATTGGATTCTGCTGTCTGACCATATCATCAAAATGATAAAAATTTATGATGTCTTAGAACATCTCTTAAAAGTCTATGATTCGGTGGCCTTTTGTTTTGCTCTGCCCATATTTCAAAAATGCGAATAGATAAATGTTTATTTTACTTCAAACGAAAACCAAATAGGTATGCAAAATATAGGTGCCTATTTATTTATACAAAAGTGCCCAATAACAGAAACAGAATACATACATAATATTTGTAACGTTACCTAGCACAATAAATACAAACCTTTTGTAAATTCCACTTTTCATATTTCTACACGCTACAAAGTCCTAACAATGACAACGGGCGATCCTTTTCGGCCAATGTTTGGTTAGGTGCATGTATATTGTCGACTTCGAAATCAATTTACGATAATTGTCATTTATTATGAAATAAATATGATGCTTTATCCTGTACCCCATTGTGTGTAACTACCTCCAAAAGATTTGGACCATTGATCGCATTTTATTTTGCGAAGAAATTCATTGGTGCGAAAGAATATGCGCCCGCGCGGATGGCATTTGACAATAATTATATTAAAAGAGACCATAACTTGGAAGATATTAGGCGGAACGTGAAAGGTTTTGACGGGAGCCATGTCAAAGAATGTTTTCTCAGCTTATAAGCAGATGTTGAGAATATTTGTATTGATATTAAATGAAGTGAGATCTTGAGATATGTTTGTGAATCCAATTAAGTGGATCGACATCAATTAGTTTGTGCGTTAATCTGAAATCCACTATGAAGATTTCCTCGCCTAAAATTGTCGTTTCGGTGAATTAAGGCTTCGCGTGAGTATTTCGAAACTTTCCCATGAATTTCCTATTGAAAAAAAAATAACAATGCTGCAAAAATCATTTGCAGTACTGTAAATACATTCTATTAACTGTTGTTTTAAATCGTGTACGTATTACTAATAAATTCCATAGAAGAATAATAACCTATTGATAAATAAGCGGAATTTATTTATCATAAAACGTCGTTTAACAGAATCGAATTCTCTAAAAAAGAAATCAATTTCAGAAAATATAAACATTTATCACCACTCTATACAATACCGTCTAACGAAACGTCAAAATAATTCAGCATTAATATATTTTATTACTAATTAATTTCCATCTTTAATAGCGTGAGCACCATTTTAGCTCCATGGTTCATAAAAGATATATTTGAATGTGACAAAGAATGTTATCTTCTTTGAAGTTATGTGATATTTATCACTTTTGGTCTGACAAACACGATAGAATTGCCTTTTAAAGTGAATTTGTCTCGTTTTTGACTACTAAAAGGTCCATTAAATCGCCTTTTGTTGACTATTGATTTGTAGTTTGATGCGAGACAAACCGTGAAGGTGGTACAGGCTGCTTCAATTATGAGTTGAGTATATTACACTATTCTAAAACCAAAAAAAAGAGTAGTAACAACGTATTACGTATTTTAATGAAACTTTTGAATGCATAGTTACATTAGTTACGTCTTATTCGTCGTCATCTCTTAGCTGCCATGGCTTATTTTAATTTAATTTTGAATTGTTTTATTTTTTATTACGGACGCTTTTAACGTTCTGCATCGTTCTCACATGAATGTATAACTTCAACATGAATGATGTAACCAATATTTTGTAACCATATTGTGATTTAAAAGAGTGTCCGTGGAGTTTCTTGCCCGTTCTTCTCCTACTACGCTTTGGAATGGGCAACTAGCTTCATCTTTCTGACTGACCGACCCCTTGACAATTCAAAAGTGCCTGTAATTGGTTTATTTGAAATAAATGCTTTGAGTTTGAGTCTATAAAAAAATCATGATTGGGTCAGGTCTCAAGTGATAATTAATATTTATCTTATAGTTGTATCGTTAATTTTATTACATCATAAAGATGATAAACTAAAAGAAATTAATTCAAAAAATTAAGTCCCTTTTACAACCATCCTGTGCATTCAAAATCGTTTAGCAAAAACTTGAACCGTGTAAACGACAAAAGAACTAATAACATCAATAACTGACTCGTATAATCACTTCAATTCTCTCGCTTGGTCAAAGCCTTTCACTTGAAGTCTTTTACCGACTTCTAAATAGTGATTTTAATAAATACTAACGCACCTTTAAACTGTTGACAATGATGAAGAAATTTGGCGACAATGAAGACAAATGTCTTGATATCCAGTTCATTTGAGCGAATAAATTGACGTCTTTCGCATTGTTGAAATTATAAAGCGTACCATATAAATATATTATATTCTTTTGTAACTACTTGAAACATGCATGGTGTTCTTCTTAAAATGTTAAATCGTGCATTGGTTAAAGCAATGCATTCAAACAGTACATTTAATAACATTTTACATAGTCTTCTTAATCTTGAAAGTCCAAGTATGTTTAACCTAAGTTATTTTGAGATATCATCAGTGAATGAACTGCAATCATAGAACCGCTTGATTACTGTTTTACGTGGAATGTTTGCGCTCAGGATTTCACAGCCTTTGGAGAAAATAAACTTTTCTAGCAATATTTGGAAGATATTCGTATTGGTGTTTATGTAAATTAGATAGAATTTCTTGATACCGCATCATTATATTTTTTGTGATGTAACTAGGTATCTGTTTCGTATTTTTCAATCGTTAATCGGTAAATTAAAAATATTTCTCGTGTTCATCAGACTCGAAAAATAGAATTCTAAACTTTGACTTCCAATCGTATTGTACTTTGTTAACAAAACCACATCACTTTTTTCGTGGACATTTAACGATTCAATCAAAGTAAAGCATCTCTTGAATCATCTAGCAACGTTCCATATAAAAAACCACCCAACAGAAACCCAATACATCACTGTCTCAAAAACAATACATTAATACGACAACAATAAAAAAACACGATCATAATGCCCAATTTGTCCCAGTCCACGTGTCGCGATGATTCGTCCCATTGTTTGGGTCTGCACTCGGATTAGGCCCGAAGGCCTCGCGATAACATCTCGGTCCTTTCATACGAAAGACGTAGATTCTGAGATAAGAACATTGAGCACTTATTGTGTAGGACAAAGAATGGATGTACTGAAAAAATGAGCCTCTGCTGGCCGTGTGTCGTCTTTTTTGTTAAACTGTACTTTTAAAACGATTGTTATGAGTTTTTCCTAAGTTTGGTGAAATGATGGCGCCTTGGTGTTGACTGAAAAAATGTGCGTGGTCATTGGTACTTGAAGTTGACGAGCACCTTTGTCTGTGACTGTTTTGTTCATAGTACAATGATGGTCATCACTCTCTATTCTCGTCTGGTTTTACTATAAGGATGCACTTGAGAAAAACAATATTTCATCGTTAGACGGTTATGCCTGTTACATTTGTTGGCAGTTGATTTAAATTGTATACAAGCACAACCATAATTTTATGATTACAAAGTTGATACTTAACCAATTTCAAGCTCAATAAGATCTTATCAGTCTCACTACCTCACTTCATTTCCGTTAAACTACCAATATTATACAGCCGTTTTCTCAGAAAATCTCTTGAATCAAACCAATTGACAATAAACAACCGCCATCGAAAATGCCGACATTACACTTCAAGCACAAAGCGGTACACGTATAGAAACATTCAACAAAAGCCCCAATCTTGACCAAACAATTTACATGTCAACTCGTGAGTGAAACACCGCCTTAAAATACTTAGCGGGTTGTGTGTACCAGCCTTTGAACACCTTTAGTGTTGAGCAAACCGAAGGTTCGCGCTCTAGGCGTGATAGGGCGGGGCACTCTATCCTAGGGCGGGGAACTCAAAACTTTATATTTGAACTCGAAACTACTTCTAAGAACAGGGCCAATTTGTAAAATTAATTTCTGCTTGTTAAAATGCCGACGCAAGCTGCAAATTTCGGTTTCTGTCGAGTCATTCAAGAAATAAATATTTTAGATTTATAATCGGCAATGATAAAATTTGACAGCACGCAATTCGTAATTTTGTTAAAGATGTCTTGCCGAATGTTATTTTTTCTTGGTCATTCAAACAAGTCTTGTTATTTCAGTTTTAAAACATGGCTTGAGAAATGTTACATGACTTGTGGTTAAATCTGCAATAGATATGTGTAAAATCCAATATAAAAACTTTTTTACAAAAAAAAAACAACCGACCTCCAAAAAACTACTACAATATGAAAAATAACTTAAATTTCGGAAGTCGGTGTCTTTGGTTTTGTATTTTCGTTATTTGCCACCAACTTCCGAAATTTAAGTTATTTTTCACATTATAGTAGTTTTTTGGAGGTCGGTTGTATTTTTTGTAAAAAAGTTTTATTTCTCGCTTTTTAGTGGGTCAATTTGTAATTTATCTAGGTTACATTAGCCTAATGCCAACTGCTCATCACGTTTTACAAAATATTGCTTTTCTCGATGCAGGGACGACGTTCATCGTTGAGGAGTTCTCCTGGTACTTCACCATCAGCACCACTTCTCCATTGTGACGAGCATAAATTGCATTGCAACCATATTAAAGTAATCGAATCGCAACCCGTGAAATACTTATTATTGAGTAGTTCCGGTGGCTATTTGTGGTCTTCATCATCAGTTCCACTTAACCAAATGATGCTTTCTAAGAGCAACTGCACGAGTTACTATAAAAAAAACCCTAATCGCTATAGGTTTGCCTATAATATTTGAAGAGTTCTCTCGATTTCTCTGAGATGCCATCATCAGATCCTGATTTCCGTATCATGGTACTACCCTTGAGATATCTCCTTTTCAACAAAAATAGAATCATTAAAATCGGTTCATAAACGACGAAGTTATCCGCGAACACACATAAAAAAATATATGGTCGAATTGAGAAACCTCCTTTTTTGAAGTCGGTTAAAAATGTATGTTAGGTTCTTGACGGTGGCAGGAGCGGGCTGATTTTAACCATGACTAAAAATCAGCTATTTAAAATAAATCTGTAATGTCTGTATGTTTTTGTGCCAGATAAAGAATGTAGAAAAGGAATGATCAAAATCGATCAAGTCCAGCAAAACTGCCTAAGAGGAGATAAAACTGTAAGACAAATTATCAAAAAAAAATTAACACAAATCAACATAATAGCTTGAAATTAATAGCATCTCTAACAAACAGGCCAGCCTATTTCGCGGGAAACTTGTTACATCAACCTGATGGGCGTTCTGGGCGGAGAATGGTCCTTGGGCGGGGACCTATCACTGACCCACTTATAGCCTCTTATAGCCTCTCATACAAATAGCCAGGTGACACACGCTATTTCATATAATTAATTTTAGAGGGCGTGGTTTTGAAGCAGCTGAACGTTTTTAATCAGGATTGTTTAACTAGGTTTTCTTAAAGAGGTTTGCTTAGTAAGCAATAAAGTCTTTTAAGATCTAAATTGATATAGGATTTGATACGGCTCGGGTATTTTAATAGAGTTGGAATCATGTATTTCATTGTTTTTAAAAAATTATTGAAAAAATCAATCAATTTTTCGTGGCATTCTTTTTTCTACAGAATCTGAAAACATTTATTCAAAAATGTAAGGAAGTTTAATTGGAGTGTCTACAACGTTACCTATTAATACTGTCAACATAAACATTTACCACTTACTACAGCTCAAAGCTCAACAAATAAAACCCAGAAAGGTCTTCATTGACCCAATTAAAGTTCCGCAAATATTTAAATCACTAAACCTTTAATACCTATTACAAAAATTACGCCAAGCATCCTCAAGATAACGTCTAAATATTGAAATAGTATTAAAAGCATTATTTTCATACAATATGATCGGAACAAAATGGAATCTCCACACAATGCGACCGTATTTACCGTAACTCATATTATAAATGTGTAAAACCATTTAAATAGCAAAGTATCAATAGATGAATGTTTCTTTGTATGGTGAACCAACTTGGCCGTGATATTCACGCACATTTTATTTGAAGATTTTATTGAAATTGTCTTAGAATATCCATCACTCAAAACTAAACTTTAACACAACAGTACCAAAACTTATATTTTAACGGATAGTTCAAAACTGCGAAAACAACAATGCCAGCTGAAAATGAATTCAATCGATACGGAAACAAAATTCAATTTCAAACAGCAAAGCTGCTTCAAATTTACTTTTATTGGAAGGGCTTTCAGAGGCAGCTAAAGGTATACGTATTGTCGATAATCAGTGAAGCAAACACTTGTTATTTTAAGAGATCATCCACCCTTAAAGCTTCCCTTTGAGTTTAACAATGAGGTGTATAATGTATTATTTATAGGACACAGTCGGTAGGCACATACGGGGCCATGAATGTGTATTGTTGAGTACTGAAGACTCGACATTGCTAAATTGTACGTCCACTGTATCATCAATCAGGGTTTTATTTCTTGTCAATTGATCTACAATATTGTTTGGGATGTTATAAGCTAGGTTTAGTTATCGTTGGTGGAAGGAAGAAAGGAATGCGATTTGCACTGGTTTTCAAGGTTTTTAAAGCTTTTAGAAGTTTGACTTTAGTGGACATTAGAATTTTGCGTTTTGGTAGAAAAGGAAGAAACGTGATGAATGGATAGGTACTTGTTTTCGTCGACGAGAAATGGATGGCAATAATAACTAATACTGGCAAAAGTGGATCAGCACTAGCTGATATTATTTTAATAGCGCCGTTTATAAAGTAATAGAGTTTGGAAAATTTACTAAATTGGTGCCCAATTTGGATTTTAACTGACGACCGTCCGATAAAGCCAACTGCCTATAAATGCCAAAACATTTTTTTCTACCCAAAATCTATTTCAGAGGACAACAAAAACTCCCGTCGCCATTATAAAAATATTAATATACAGAAACTTTTTCGTCCTTCTATTTGTTATTTATTAATGTCGCTGTCACGAATCTTAAAAAAAGTCCGCTCCAAAAAGTGACTCACAATGCAGACGCTAATCTCTTCGAGGCACGAACGAAGCATGTCAAACCAAAAAAGGGTCCTATTCTAATACTTAGTAACCATTAAATAAATTCAGTATACAAAAAAGAGGAGAAAAAATTGTCCGTAGGCAAACCACTTTTAAATATTTGTGCGCATATGGCTTCCGGTTATTTCGAGTGGGTTATGCTAAAAAATGCATTAGACCCTTGGTTTTTATATCACATTGAATTGAATGTCCTATGATATATTTTCCTTTTGAATTGAAAAAGCGAGAGGTTCAAGGGAGATTAGGTATGGTCCGAATTTCTGAATAGATCCCTAATCCAAATATATGACTGTCCTCTAATTTACAAGGGTTTTTTACTTCGTGTGTGGAGCTTGCCTGTGTCCTTACAAAAGGCTTATGTGTTTGATACAATTTCACGTTTCTCTTTTTACAGGATTTAAGCTATAAAGTGATATTACAGGAATTATCCGTGTCATGGCTCTCCGAAGATGCCTCAACTTATTTTTTAAGGGATTATACACTTAAAGGGCTGATCTTTTTATAGGTTTTGGAATAAATCAAACTGAATGTGGCAGCCGAACCAACTTCATACATTTCATATAAAACATATCTTTTCGTTAATAAATAGGCAAAATAATTATATTTCATCATTCGAAATATCAAAGCTAATGATATATCACACCACCTAATGATTGCTGAATCATTCAGATATTTATTACTTTATTATAAGGAAAACCATAAATGTTATGATGACGAACAGGCTCATATCTGCATAGCAGGTAGCTTTGTTAGTGCAGTGTGAAATATCGTGCACCTACTCTAATAGACTACTGCAGTTCGTAACACAGTGAAAATTATTGCGTACCACTGCCAAAATAGTAGCACTGTACATAACACGTACTTGGTGTATTTTGATTAGCTTGCACATAAGTACATAGCCAGTGTGTACGTACTACATTCTGTGTCACCATAGGTATTCGATGCTGTCCCAGTCAATCAGAAGAATTAAAGCGATATAAAATGAAAATGAAATTGTTCTGTGAACCGTTCGTTGGTGTATGTGGAGAAATAAATAACAAAAAAAATATTGTTTGGAGAAAATTGCGATTTATTTATGCGGCATGATTTGGGTGTTACGAAAATGGTGAAAAGTCATCATCATCCTATAATGTTCCCACTGCTGGGACACATGCCTCCTCTCAGTGAGAGGGAGTGAGCCGTAATCCACCACGCGGGCTCAGTGCGGGTTGGTAGATGTCACATGTCTTCGAATTTTTGAAAAGTAAATTTGACCAAAATCGCAGTTATTTAGTTCTCCACCTAAGCCGACGCGTTCTTAACTCTAAAGTAAGAGATCATAAATACATTCTAATATCTTCACTTTGACGGCTAAGTGCTGACCTTTAAATATATAAGTATGTCTGGCTCAAAAAAGTGTTTAGCACTCTTACTAAAACATTCCTTGAAAGGCAGGATTCAAAAAATATTACTGTCTTCTCGTTCGGCCACAGGTCCACACATCTTCAAAATAGATTAAAGATACAACTTTCTTCTCAATAAATATTCATGAAACCGTTTCTAACGAGTATACATGGTGAGTTGGTGACCTATCGTGTTGAGCTATCGTCGGACGCGCAATTTACACGAGATAATGATCATACAGCTACCTGCCGACGTGACGCGATATTAAGATGCTATCTCCATCAGATAAACTTCACAGAAAGGCGTTATAAATGTATGAGGAAAAAGTTAATTACCTATGGCTATAAGTTAATTCTGCTTAAACTTATGAGAAAATTACAGAGGAAGGAAACTGCGTGTTTGTTGGATCAAGGTTTACCTCATTAGTTAGTTAATTAATTAAGATAAGGAGAGGAATTGCTGGTAAACCATTGAGGACATAACACTTACATACACACTTAGTATACGTATTTAATTAATTTTCTTTATTTTTCATCTGAGTTTTCTCCTGACTCAAAATAGACACTAGATTGACAAAGTATTTGGTAATTTTTCACAGTGCATCACTGTCATATGCATATGGACTTTTGTGTTATATGTATTAATTCCACCCCACTATCTTTGCCTGCAACTGCTCAAAGGACACTTTTAAACGAAATTTGAGTTACAAGGAACACAGATACTCAAATAAAAAAAGAACTACTAATACTCAACAAGGTCTTACAAAGCGGATGGCAGCGGAACTTGAAAGCGCTTTCAGTCTATTGAGAACTCAAGGCATGAAACAGAAACGAGCCCATTCACCATCACGTAGATTCTGCGTCAAAGGATACAAGGACCATAAGGAACCCATACAAGAACCCATTCAAGAACCGTAAAATGGGTGCTTCTATGCCACATAACACCGACCCACGCTATAATGTAATTCCGCTAACCGACAAAGGGTTCCGAAGCTGTAAAAACAATCTTAATATACCCCCGAACTTAATCCTTCACAAAGTGTACCGACTTACCGAAAGTATTTCCAAAACAGTAGAAAATCCCTTTCGGTATCAATTTGCCGCCTCAACTACTTCGTTCGTGTTTTAAAAACATTCCTTTTTAAACGATTCTTTTTTTCATTTCCTTTTCGCATTGTTGAAGAATTGTTTGCGAAAAAATTAAGATAAATAAAATATGGCGGTAAATCGTTTACCACCTTTTATAAGTTTTTGTCTATTTATGTTGTAATGTGCCTTTGATAAGGTAAATATTGAACAATAATGATAACAACATGCTGTAGTATAAGTTGGAAAAAAATTGAGTTGGAATAAGATTTTTGATTTTACTTTAGCTGAATTTTAGATGCAAAGAGACTAAAAAACTCCAGCGATTACGAACTAGAAATATTTTGCATTTTGACACAGCCAATGCTACCTTATTTTTTCCTACAGCATCCTCATATTTCCTACTTAAGTTCCTTCCATACAAGGAGCACAGTTATCCGCCCACAAGTTTTTATCAACGCAATATTTATTGCGGAACCGAACAGAACTTCAAAACAGTTTTTTGTCCAGTGCTCCCGACCTTAACAAAACCCCGAAACGTTAGATAGGACCTAAATTCTCGATGCACAATCGACCACGCCCCCAAATGTACTATTATTGTACAGTTCACTGTTAAAGGTATTTCGCATCTGTTAAATTCGCACAAAGAGTTTCCTGTTCGGATTACTAGATTGCGATTGGTATCTTGCCTTAGGCCACGGTGCCTTTATACAATTTATTTTATCGGACTGTCAATTCGCAAGTGTGATTTGATTGATGATGTTCCGCTACCGTGATCTTTGTTGTTGGTTCAATTGTGATTTTGATAATAATTCTAAGTAGTGCAATAAATAGTGCTAGGTTTTTTATACATTTCAGAGAACATAGTTTTTAATTACCAATTATTACGTCCTCAAGAGGAACAGACCTGCTTTGAGTTTTAATACGCTAGTCATAAGATTTAGTAAAAGCTAAATGCAGAAATAAAAGTGGTCATAAACATAGTAATTGTTATCTGAAAATGGATCATCACTTCATAATTATTTATATCAGCATAGCGCTATGAACTTTGCTATCCATTTTAAAATGGTTTCAAGTCTCAAATATAAGAACCCTACTGCACACAATTAAAATTTAAATAGCATCTTCGCTTTATCATCCGATAATATAGAAACTAAGTAATATCAAAAAATAAAAGCGCAAAAGAATTTCTCTAGAATTTTGCCAGTTCCTGCACCATAACGACCACCCCGATTCGTTCCGCACTCGAAATAGATCCTGCCAAAAACTTCACAGCCTAATTATGAAAAATAAGACATAGTTTACAATTCTCGTGTCCTTAGTTAACACGTGCTCTCATTTTTTTTCTCACAAAATTCCTCTAAAAATTAATTTCGGACGGAATAGATTCGCAAAAAATACTAATTGCTTTTTGTATCGCCGCATGTCTGTATGTCTCGCAGCAAATGTGGGCTTTGTCAGTGAAATGTGTCAAATTACGTGGCACGAGATGAGAGATAAACATTAGGGCTGGTCCACAAACTTTGTTTTTCCATTCTGTTATTTCTGAAAAAAATTAAGTTGAAGTTTGATGTTTTTTTCACAAAGAATTATCCCTATTTTATTCCAAATTACTTTTGAATGTTTAGAAAAAAACTTGATAATAGTACCTACCAACACTGGAATTATTTTTATAAATGAATAGGACCTTAATCAAAAATCCATCGCTATAAATAAAAACCAATAAATCCAAAAGAAATAAATTACAATTAAATAATATTTTAATAAACTAGACCCATCAATTTATAAAATTAACGATATAATTAAATTAAATTTATTTCACAGCCCTTGCATCCCTAAACTGGCATCGCGCTTTTTGCGCGCATCCATTTTAGTTTTTCGTAAAGATTTTGCTGCAGATAATAAACTGGCACCAACTCCATAACGTCTCAACTATCGATCTCTCTGCTACTCAAAATGTACCGTATCTGTAGGCAGTTAAAGTTCAAGTGAGATTGTGCAGGCGTTTTACATACGTTGTGTAGATTTTAAAAGGTAGTCACGATGCAATAGGCACCTAAACGGAAAGGAGCGGTAGATAAAACGGCGACAAGTTGGAGAAATATTTCCAAAATATTTGTAAGTGAAGCCGGGGGACCGCCCGGGGGCGGGTAGGGTAGGACGCACTAGATACCGGAATTCATCCGCTGAATAGCTGAATGTGATGAACTTGAAACCGCTTTTTTTCAATTTAGCGAAAACATAAGTTGAACATTGAAAAAATGAATGCTTCTTCCATTACCATTTTTCACGTTAGTTTAAATAATGTTTCTGAGGTAGACTTTTCGTTTGCTACTTTTACTGATGTAGAGATTTTGTAATCTACTATATTATTATAATAAAAACATCTTTTATGGGAATATTCAGAACAATATTATTTTAAATCTATTACGTCAGGTTAGATGGTCAATAATATCCCTATAATTAAACAAATAAAGCCTTAATAAATAAAAAATCAGAACAAAAACTCATGACACCCTGCAACTTTAGACAAAGGCACCTCTACCACTATCTACAAAAACTAATAATTACAAAAAACACATTATATAATGATGAGAGAAAACCAACCAACCATTCAATGACGTCTTTAACTCATAACCAAATAATTACAACTACGCACATCAACAAAAAAATAGGTACACAAAAAGATATAAAACATGGCAACAAAACCTTAGATTATTACATCAAAAAACGCTGGCAACACATAAAAGAAATGTTATTCTTATTTCAAATTAATTCAAGCGTGAATTTTGCATTGGTTGTACAAAACAGGAGGTTATTCTTAAGGTTTATATTGAATTGGCAGTTAGTAGAATGTCTCATTGTAACAGGACACCGAATAAAGATGGTGTCCGCGAGATAAGGAAGGATTTAGGACGAGTGTACCGGCTGTGGCAGATTTACACCGCGTTTCTATAAACTATTATTTGTAAGATTTAATGGTAGTGTCACATATTTGCTGTAAATGGATCGGTTATGTATTTGTAAATATAAATAAATTCCTGTAGATTCAGGAATTGTTTTTTAGATTTTTGTCGAATTGAACTTGAATTAAGTTTCCAAAACTATCAGTTTGACGAAAATTAGAGAACGTTTCTGGAAGACTCAGCATCAAAAGAGCCATAGAAAAATATACTATATCTACAGAATTGTCAAAATAGCCAACTGAAACAACAAACATGAAAACCTTACGGCTTCCCATTTTCGACAAGGTCACTATGCAAATGTGTCAACACCAACACCATTCAAAAACTAACAGTAACTATGTATGTATGTATTCCTATAAAACTAAACGCAACAAACTGTGCCCACGCATTACCCTCACATATTTGCACAATGCTATAATCTCGTCACGGTACACTTGACACCAATAATGTTGCCATTCATCAAGGATTACCACCAAGATGTTTATCAATATTTCTCTAACAAATATTTAGAGATACCTTTTATAAACCTATGTGTCGAACATCTTACGACAATGACATAATATTTGTATAGCTGATACATAATCTTGGTATTGTGTAACGTCTTTTTCAAGTAAAATTTTGCATGACTTTTCATTATTGCAAAATGGGTGAAAAAAATGAGAATGAGATAGAAATATTGAAATTGGTATCGAAGGGATATCTTGAAGTTTTGTGAAAGATAATATAAATATATTTTTTTTTAGTATCATCTTCACCACAGCTTTAGTTTGTTATTATTGCATATTCTGTGGTGGTTTCATGCCCGTTATCTCCAAAAATAAAGAATAAGTTTGAATAAACTCCTCAGGGTGCCTGCCATTAATAATTTAAACAAACATCATAAAATAATTTCTGTGGACGATGACCAAAAATGAGCTTTTAATTGGATGTAAAAAAACAAAATTTATTTTAATATTTTCATTTACTGTAGCAACATTGTAGATAGTTAATACTCTTAACACAAAAGTTACATGTGTAAGACCCCCATAACATTATTTGTACCTACCTACCTGTACATTGACACTTCCATAAAACTTTATAACTCTACGAACGAAATCAATATTTTTTATGCCCGACCCAATAAGCCGAAACAAAATAGCCTACACAACAAATACAATTAAACAGCATTCTATAAAAACTGGTCCTATCAATGGACCATCGGACCAGTTTTAACGCAATCAAACCGAATCCCAACTCACTGGAGCAGAAATCACTCAGTTCAGGGATATCTGATAAGACGTCTCGAACGATAAGTTGTCGACATACAGACTTGTGATCAGATAAGGACACATGACCAAAGATCTCCTTATTGCCTTGCCCTCGCCTCCTCAGTGTAACCAACACCACAGATCCAGAGATTTGAGATAATTGAAAAAATGGAGCGTGGAGGTCTCATTTGTTTGAGTTTTTGTTGGGTTTGTAACTATTTTTTGGATTATTTGGGATGAAATAAATAGCTACGATAACTCCCCCCAATAAACATTTTAAACTTCATGGTTTAAAGTTTTAAACATTGAGAGCCGAATGAGCCACCAAAAGGCAATTGGCTCATTCTACTTTCGTTGCTATAAGTAACCAACTTTCTGGCAGAAAAATCGCCTTAAGTTAATAAGAATGTAATTTTTGTCACCATTATCATTACTAACATTTTATTCTCCTAACATACTCAGTCTACCCAATCAAAAAACCGTTCCACATCAATTAAAACAAACAAAACAAAAGCAACATGCAATCATGTATTATTAATAGTTCACAAAAAAAAAGCTAAGCTAAGAAATAAAACAAAAACAAGAGGGTTCTCTCCCAAGGGGACAAACGAAGTTATCAAATTAGAATTAACCAACTCGAGACTATCTGTCATCGTTGTGCTCACGAAAGCCGGAGTCCTGGGTAATATATCATGGGGTAATGACAGGAAGTCAGGGTTAGAGGGACAGGATCGGAATCTGGTGTCAAAGATGTGACACATGGTTCTGAGATGTAAGATAGGTTGTTGTGTCAACTGTGCATTATTTATAGTAAATTTTGGTGAAATTCCTGGAACGATATTGTGATTGGCGTGATGTTGCTTTGGACAACGTGAGGCTGCTAGGTTCAATGTTAGTGATGATTGTTACCATAGCTTAGTCTATGATAATATGATGAACAGTCATTATAGAATATCTACTTATACATGATAGAATATCTACGGGGCTCATAGGAGTACAGCAATAACATAACCTAAAAGTAATAAGAAATCTAATTAATATTGAAAATAAAATTTATTGCTTTTTAAAAATCACGTTTTTAATACCAAAGTTACCCCCAAATTCATTAAAAATTAGCAAATTTTCAACAGGGGTTAAGTTATGACTCGTAGACACCCGCTAGATGACGACTGCCCACGCCCCATGTAATAAACCCGGCCTAATTCCCAACTGAAAAAAATTAGACGATTTTTTTTTCGACTTTCCTGAATATTAGCACATAAATAGACTCTCAGTACGATACCTAACAACACCTTCACGGATCGGCAGGATGTTTTTTATATGTTGTATAGGTATTATTAACAATGTTCGATGAAAGTCAGTTCATAGCTCAAAAGTAAGATGCTCTCTTCAAGCTATTTCCACGTGTAATTAAGTGTCAACCTGTATCTGTATACTTTTTATGTCAAATAAACATATTATTATTATATTATAATTCTCATAAAGTTGGTAATTTTCTGACGGCTTAGCCGATGCTGGATTCATTCATCTAAATCTTACCCAAAAAGAGCTCAATAAGGTGGTGAAAACCAACCAAAGTCCAACCAGAAGCTTTAGAGATTAGCGAGATTATACGGATGTAACAGCTTTGTTTTTTGCATGAAATAGTGAAGCCCAAAGAACACTCTGAAGTTCTATCTTGAAAAACAACCTCGTGGCATTCAAAAATAGTGTGTGAATGAAAAATACAATTTCATACAATCCTTTCAACTGTCATTAACGAGACACAATAGAATTTTAATTGTTATCCACCTCAATGAGGCGTCGTAACAGATGATGAGTTATAGCAAAATCGACCAGCCAAGAGTGTGTACCAGTAAATTGATTAACCCAGAATAAAAATTTAGTAATATTGTTGTAGATAAAGATGAAGACTCGTATTAGAAGGCTCGTATTAGATGTCCTCCCAAGGCTTGCGAAATATAATAAAAGCTGCATGTTTATTATGTGTGTCCAGGTATACAATAGAATACCAAATGAATTCAAAATACTAAATACAAGATTGTTCAAAATTAAATTATACAAATGGCTATCTGCCAATAGTTTTTAGTGTTAGGGAATTCCTGGAACATAAAATCGCATGATGACTGATTGTTTCGTTATGCATGTAAAATTTGTACGCTTATATCTATTAAACAAAACATGTCTGTCCACATTATTAACATTACCATCTTTTATATCATGTTTTAAGCAAATAAATGATATTTCTATTTCTATTAAGATATATTTATTGCTTACTAGCTGCGCCCCGCGGTTTCACCCGCATAAGTCTCGATTCCGTGGGAAAAAAAAAAAAGTATCCTATGTTCTCTCCAGGGCATCATCAATATATGTGCCAAATTTCATCCAAATCCGTTCAGCCGTTTTAGCGTGAAGGCGTAACAAACAAACTTACTTTCGCATTTATAATATTAAAGATACACTACTATGTACATTCATTCTTATTTTAAACAACATTTTTAGGCTTAACAGTCTACCCATGTCGAACATGCATTATATTATTATTAAATTGCAAATAATTAAATACTAACATTATTTTTTTCCCAAAAAATGTTATGCAGATTATAAAATACATTAACAGTAACAGTTTCCATTTCTTTCTTTGCAGATCAACATGAAATTGAGATATATTCAATTTATCAACTTCTCGATTCTTAGTGATACCTATCTCAATAGAATAATACATGTAAGTGTTCTAAAGGTCAATTAACAGTTCAACAAGAGCCACACCTAAACCAAATGCAGCTGTAACGTATGGCAATAAGATTTAATCAATTAACTGAGTAGGTCAATTGTATTGTTTGTGCAGTTCTGAGAACTGGATTTGTTTAATTAGACGAGAATAGGTAAAATTAAGCTTCTGTCTCTTAGAATCCGGAACGAGGTCATCTGGCAGAGAACCAAAGTTGACAGCATAGCTCACAGAATAAGCAAGCTGAAGTGGCAATGAGCCGGCCATATTCACTGTAGAACCGATGACCGTTGGGATAGATGTGTTCATGGAGACCGCGAATCGACAAACGTTAGATAGGACGCCCTCAGGCTAGGTGGAGTGACGATATTAGCAGGGTGGCTGGTAACAGCTGGATGAGAGTTGCCGAGAGTCGAGCTGAATGGCGTGCAATTAGAAATTGCTTTAGGCTGATGATGATGCTTCTGTATCAAACTGTCTTTTATGCACGTAAACCTAGTGTAAAGCTGTATCTACTATTCGATCGTGTCAACCAAGATAGATTTGCCAGTCAGCAAGGTAATTTTTTTATCAGGGACTTTGACTACTCAGGGTAAGTTAAACGTTAGCCTTTGCCTTTTACCTGTTTTATCTATTTCGTGCCTTTTTTTCGTGTCCCAATCTCTATTTTGTCCAATCTCTGGCCATGTTGACCCCTCAAACATGACTAGAGCATCGCACCACCTTCTCCGCAGTCTACCTCGACGGCGATGTCCTGCCTCAGGCGTCCAGTGAGTGATCTTTGCCCATCTCTCCGGGTGCATTCGTGCGACATGGCCAGACCACTCTCACTTCAGCCTGGCTGTTTTTTCTCCAACATTTGTTACCTCTGTTATGAAGCGCAGGGTGGTGTTTCTAACGCGATCTGTTCGCTTGACACCTATTTTGCATGTAGATGTGCCTTACCGAAATTCTACGGCAATTTATGTTGCTCTGCAACAGCCAAACTTCTTCAATCACTAATCTACAAAATACGCGGATGTAACTTACGGCGTACCGCAAGGAAGCGTATTGGGTCCGACTTTGTTTTTGATTTACATCAACGATCTCTGTAAGTTAAATATCAGAAACGCCAAAATTTTCTCTTATGCCGACGATACGGCTATTGTCTTTTCTGGTATCTCTTGGGAGGATGTTGAGAACACAGCTGAAATAGGCATGGCTGGAGTGGCCAGATGGTTAAGGAAGAATTTACTTACCTTGAATACAAGTAAAACTAATTTCGTGTGTTTCGGTATTAGTGCACGAACTGAACCAATGGATCATTTTAAAATTAAAATACACGATTGTGGAAACCGTTATAATAAAAATTGTAATTGCCCAAAACTAAATAAAGTAAAGCAAACGAAATACTTAGGGGTAGTAGTAGACCAGAGATTATCCTGGTATCCCCATATTGAACAAGTTGCTAGCAGGGTGAGAAAACTGTGTTGGTTGTTTAGTGCACTGAGACATATTGTGCCGAAAAATATAATGAGTCGTAATAACACCTCTAGAAATCTCCTTAATGAGATATACGTCGCTTTGGCTCAGTCTGTCTTAGCTTACTGTATACCTACCTGAGGAGGGTCTGCAAAAACTAAATTCATAGAAGTAGAGTGTGCACAACGTGCCCTGATAAAAACTATGTATTTTAAGAAAACTAGGTATTCCACAGAAAGTCTTTATAACCTAAGCGAATTACTCTCAGTAAGAAAACTATACATAGTTCAAACTATATTAAAGAAGCATAAGACCCTACCTTACGATGCATCTAAACTGGCAAAACGAAGAAAGCATGCTGTTGCAGAAGTCCCCCAAACAAAAACTTTGATTGCCTCCATGCAATTTAAATCACGGTCTGCTCGTTTATATAACAGAATAAATAAAGAAATATGTATATATAGGAATCTGTTTTATGAATGCAAAAAAAAAACCCTGAAATGGATCAAACCACTTACCTATGAGGAAACGGAAGAGCTCTTGAAACCCACAGCACAACCTCTCACACAGGGACATAAACCCACACATACACACGCATACACAAAAACAGACGCACAAACACATACACATGCACACACACACATACCCAAGCACACACACACACGCACACATAAACTATTCTTATGCTAATTTTTGTCTTCTTATACATGATTTTGTTATAATTATTTTTCTCTTTTTTTTTTGTTATGGAAGAGCGGAGTCTTCTAATACAGGCATTGTTTGCTTAAAAGAAGGCTCCAATCACAAACTAATTGTGTAATTTGGTTAAAGAAATAAACAATTTTGAATTTTTTTGAATTTTTGAAATTTTCTATTTTCTTAATGTCTCTCGGGAATAATCGCATTTCCGAATACAAACGAATGCTAATTTCCATGTCCATCAATTATTAGATTTATCGTGTATAATAATTTGAATTCAGAACTAAGTACTTTATTGTTGTTTTGTTTTGATTTCCGTGTGAATTATATAGAGCTGTAAAACTATTTTCCTTTTTGTCGTGCTTACAACTTTAGCAGCTTTCCTCCTATTTTTAAATAAATTACATTAAGTTAAAGGAGTATTAACAACTTTATGTACTTCCAAGTCGATTGAGATCGTCCGGTCTGCACCAAGTGCAAAGGGCAACTGATAGAAATCCGACGAGTGATGAAACACGACGTTTGCCGAGGGACATTAAGAAAATATAAATGCTGTACTTCATAATAAGAACAATATCCAAAAGAACGGACCAACCCTACTTCGTGTTAGTAAAATCACGAACCCCACGTACTTACTACACGTAACAATTTAGTTCCACCCACGACTTATGACCCTCCAGCACGAGTTCATGACACGAGTCACGATCAAGGCTCGAGGCCGTTTGAGGTCGCGAGCTTATTGCTGTTGTGAATACCAATGCGGTTAATTTTCTGTATATTTTGAGAGAGATAGTCGGAGTGTATTAGTAGACTTATAGGCACAGGGTAACAGACACAAGTAAAAATACAAGTAAAGTTCACTAAGTCTGAAGTAATAATACCTATACTTTTTCAGGCACTGAGCACGTTGAGTAGACTTTTTCAATATTCCTTCACACCTCACAGCAGCACTTAACCAGAATGTGCAGCCGTCCTCCTTTTTTTTCCACTACTGGGAAGCTCTTGGCCTGCATCTCACCTGATGGTAAGTGATGATCAGGCCGAAGGTGGAAGCGAGCTTCACCCGGAATCCTCAACCACAGAGAAACTGGCTATCTTACCTCTAACTGTCGAAACACAACAATGCTGTTAACATTGTTGTTATGGCGACAGACTTAGATAAGATGGTGGTAGCTAGCCAGGCGGACTTAGAACAAGCCCTACCACCAACCAAACCAAGCAGAAAACAGGTAGTCTAACCGCTAGATCACAGAAGCGGTTAAAGCTAGAACCTCCTGAAGGTAGATAGCAGAATGGATTTCCAGAAAGCGTCGACCACTGGTTTAGCTAGGCGCCGTATTCACATCCTGCTACGATTACATTGCAGGTCTTATCCCTCTATCAGCACACAACAATAAATAACGTTCTACAATGTTCTACAAACAACCCTATTGTCTAAGAAAACTTAAACATTATCTTCACAAAAAATCACGAAGGAATTCATAAACAAAAACAGATGATTGTGCTCGCCACGTGCCGATCGTGGTGAGATAACATTGTCCCGTGGTTCTTGCTGTAACGCATTGCCACAGTGTAACTACTTGCAGTGGTTCATCGTCCGTACATTTGACAGGAACTAAGAAATGTTATGAAAAAATACAGTTCTGAATCAGGGAAATTAACAACTGCCAATTCAACAACTGTTAAAGAATCAAAGTTATGATTTGAGTGTACGGTCTTAAATTACTTACATTGGTGCCGATTCCCTTGTTCACAAACTAAACTAAATTTAAGTTCAGTGCATCTTTTTCTTTCTATTTCATTAAGAAAAGGTCAGAAAATAAATTTTAGTTTAGTCCTGTCAAATTAATCAGCGCCTGTCACTACTCCATACAAGTTTAGACGTGAAAAACTTGCCTACTAAAATTACGTCAATTTACGTCAAGCGCTGATTAATTTGACAGGACTAAACTAAAATTTATCTTCTGTCCTTTTCTTATTGAAATAGAAAGAAAAAGATGCACTGAACTTAAATTTAGTTTAGTTTGTGAACAAGGGAATCGGCACCATTAACCGTATAGTAAAATACTTTAAACTAAGTCAGAAAAGTCAATTCGCTAACAATAAATTTAGGTATATTTCTAGTACTTATGTATGACCCGAACTGCAGTATAGCCCACTTATCCCTCGACCCTCTGCACGATTGCTCTGCGACAACGCTCCCGTTGACTGACTGAAGATAGTTAGACTGTGGCATCACAATGCCCTTTTTATTGAACACTTCATAATCGCCTACTGAGTGATATGAATTTCAAAACAATGGCGTTTTTTGAACACGCGCTTATTAAATTTTTGTGCCTTCAAATGACAATGGGGTATGATGAATGGGAGGATTGATTAAAGGTTTTTCTTCAAGGTATTGTTTTGATTCAACTTATCTTTTTTATTCGTTTCATGATAGTAAGAAATGGTAAGTGACATGAAGAGTAAAGTAATAACAAAGTGTATAAAGGAATAGATACTTAAGCCCTGAGTTTGTTTCGATTTTTTCTCAGAGTATTTAGAATGCCGACCTCATCTAGTAAAAAAAAAATATGATTGATGTGTAAAAGTATTTGTACAAACTTACTTACAGAGATAAAATCATTTATCATTTTTTATTGATAGAATTGTAGCACGTGGTGTAATTACCAAGTCTACTGTCTACTCCTAAGAACTATTATACAGTCAAACCTGGGTAAATGAGAACTGGATAAGCGAGAAAACTCTATAAATGAGAGTAATTGCCAGGTCCCATCTTTTTACCTCCTGATACCTCTATAAGCGAGAAACAGAAACCTCTATAAGAGAAAGTCGTTTTACACTTGTGGACCTCTATTATTGAGCCTGCTATTTGCCTGTATCTCTATAAGCGACAGTCGAGTGTAATTTAACATCTGCTATTTATGACTCATTCTTAAAAAACATTTTTTTTTCTTCTCTACCTTTTCCAACCAGCCTCAACCTCTATAAGTGAGAAAGGCCGCTCCTGTACCTCTATAAGCTAGAAACTCGAGTTACTGAGAAACCTCCATAAGTGAAAAAGAGATTGCGGTCCCTTGAACTCTCGCTTATCCAGGTTCGACTGTATACCTAAATTTAACACAAAATAATAGCAGGAAACGAGACATAATATTTATGATCATCTAAAAGCGTCGAAACATAATCACGTGTTTTCTTAACGACGCTCCTGAAATCAAAATATTCTAACACACAATATCTAAAAGCATTATCGTGCCTTTTTGAAAAAATCTGGTAAAAAACAGTGGTGAGGAACCCTGGACCCGGCTATTATCTCTGAACACCGAAGTCATTTTAGCTATAATAAGATAACATTAAGGGAAGACGAGGACTGAGGTGCTCAAACTTTGGGGAGGCATTTAATTAACATTATTCTACTAAAGAGGACTTGGAAATTAAGTGTATGTGTATGGTGTTCGGATTTAAGGTTGGACACTAAAAGAAAGACCGTTCTAAGGATTTCAATAAAACGTTTATTATCCTTTTCTTTATATATTGGAAGGTGTGTTTTACTAGTAATATGTGAAACGTGTGATCCTGCACAAGGCTAAAAGTATAGTTCAGTCACTACGAGAAAGTAAGGATTTCAACAAGTGGTTAAGGGCGGGCTCGGAAATTAAAAAGTAATATTTATGAGTTAGAAAGAGAAAGACTATAGGTTGAAGTAGGATCGATTTGTTTTTGCTAAACTCCAACATATGCAACTCATAAGTAAGATTATAAAAGATATAAGTAACTCCACTACATTAAGCAATAAAGTGCATTGCCAGTGAAGTGAAGTGCTACTAACGTAGTTTTAAGCTATTTATTAACACAAGTTTTTCAAGTTCTTTTTATATTAAAATATGTATGTTTAGGTTAAGGTATTTTTCTATGAGCCTGTGTCGCCTGAAATAAATGTTATTATTATTATATCTTTGACATTTCTTGGGAACCTTCCCGGTTGGTCCCGGAACTTTGGAAGGCGTACGAGGGGCCAAAGGCAACTCGCAGAGGCCCCTTAGACAATTTTAAATGGAATGTGGCACCAACCATTATTATTATTAATTATAAAAAAAATAAAAAAAATATCTCCATAAATAAAACTGATGTTCAAAAATGCATTTTCTATTTTCTTCCTAAAACCTTTTCCAGAAACCCGACTTCTATTTTCCCTGTGCACTTGGTTAAGTTTACATACATAAGTTAATTTTGACGTGCACTGTATTTGGTCTCGAAACTTTGAGAACGAACCCACAAAAGATGGTGTCAGCGGACCTGTCGCTCTCAACTCTCAGAAACAGGTATTAGTTTTTTCTTTTACGTTTTTGCGCGCGCGCACGTGTGCGCAGCCCCTTAATTACCGACGCATACCATAAACAGATCTTTACGCTCCCTTAAATAAATCTTCGGGAATTTTTTTCTTGTTTTCTTAGGCCCGTAATTTCGGAGCACAGTTTTCGGTTTACCAAACGAATTGGACAACGAGGCAGCGGAGCGGTTCTAGCAGATGATCGATGATGACTCTTTGTTTTCACAGGTTTATCCGTTAATCGATTTGGACGTTTATAGAGCTTTACGGGTTGACGGATGTTTGGATGAGATTAGGAGTTGATTTTGTCGGTTGTTGAATTTATATCTTGTTAGGAAGATTTGGTGATTTATATATCGACACTGGAAATTTCAAATGTCGTTAAGGACAGGGAATACAATGTACTTTACGACAATTGAAATTTCCGGTATCGATATCATGTAGGAATTATAAAAACAAATACTTGATTAATCTAAATTGTACCTTCTCCTGCTATTTAATTTCCATTGCTAAAATATTTCCTACTATCTTACAACAAACGAAAATAAATAAATGTTTTGTCTTACGGTCGGAACATTTAATATGTTAGCAGATTACAGTCACAACCTTATAGGACCCTCGATAAGGGTATATTTTGTGGCCTCCCTCGATCCGAGATAACCTGGCCCTTTCCCTTTCTGGTTTTATTGTAGTGTTAAACGATATTTTATTATCAGGACGATAAAATTCCTCCACGAGGACACGACATATTTATCTTTAGAAATCTTTTTTATTCGGCCCTTTATCACTATTATTTAGGGGCATGATAAAATGCTAAAATATGTCCAAGGCTTATACTTTATTACGGTGATGAGAAAGGATTAGGATATTAAAATGAATAAGCCTAATTATGGAAGAATTTTATCCTGATCTGCATACATAACTGAAATTAAGTTTTGGGTTAACAAAAATGATTTTTGTGAGATAAATCCTACCAAAGCCAAAGTGTGTGTGGTGTGTGTGGTCGGGCAAAGTGTTATTGGGTTTTTCCATCTGGAATTTCTCAGTAGCAGCCTGGAGTCTGGATTTGTGCCCGGTTGATGTCAATAGGCTCGCCCCCTATTACATAGAACTTAAACATAACTGGCGAAATGTGGGTGTACTATAAGTACATCTCTGCCTAACCCTTGGGGGATTACAAGCGTGATGTTATATTGTGTGAATCCTATCATTTGTTATGCTCTAAAACTGTATTAACTTAATTCAACGAATAACTGACATAAAGAGTGGAAACAAGTTTATACTGTGTAATCAAAGCAGTAATAGTTTAAAATATAAACGCGCACTTAAAATACAAATGAACACTAAATATAAAGATAAAAATATTTTATTTTAGTAAAATGTTATGTCGTGCAAAAACATTGCACAAAAGATGAGCTTTTATAGACAATTATTTATTTAAAAGCCCTTAATGACACGGTTCCTGCGGATATCTAAATTAGATCTAAACCAAACGATTTCAATTTAGTCCTAAGTGTCCATATTTTACGACATAATTATTGTCAATTAAAAGCAAAGCGCTCATAAAATTTAATAAATAGTGAACCTAATGATGGTCAATAAGTAAAATTCCCCGAGACTGTTTCGAGCATAATCTTCAAGCTGGACCGCACGGGCGGTTCACATTTTACAGCTGTAATTACACATCATTAAGACAAATCAAGCTGAACGACGCCAATCATCGTAAATTAGGTGTTCCGGGACTGCATTAGCGCAAAAAGGTGTTATACTCGAGGCTTTTAAACTCGTTTGTGTATTAAAAACTCATATGAGCGGACGAAGGGTTAAAAGGCCGGCGACACTGCTCGCAACTACAAATCGAGATGTTTGCAAAATTCAATTCCAAGCTCGTTGCGCTAGTGTGAGTGCCTGTCGGAGAGATATACACCTACAGTGAGCAATACTACCACGCACACATTGAAAATTAATACTTGACGCGATAGTACTACTAGCTTTCGAAAATTTATGATAAATTTGGATGTGTTCCGTAATACAAAAAATTATGAATGAAAACTTAATGTATTTCCATTTTTTTTTTTCGATAATTTGTAACTTCATTACATAAACTATGCTTCTGCGGAAACAATATTACAAATATTGTTGTTTATAATACAGAAAAAACAATATGAAAACATGTCATTTACGCTGTAAAAATGTACGAAATGCAATTCGCTTACACTTCATTTAAAGGTAAGTTTTTGGAAATAAAAAGACGTAGGAGCCTAGATAAATACTGTTTCAATCCGAATATCAACATAATATGTTGGAAATATGCTCAAATTGCAAATGATTTATGTACTACGTTTGTATGGACAATTCATGCGTCGCCGCATTCTTAAGTGTATCATTTACACTAAAAATATCGTTTAAGGATACGTAATTGCTGTGGTTCGGTAACAAGAAAAAGCTGTGTGAGATAAAAGGGGGGGCAGAGAGTGCAAATCGTGGTTTGGACACATTTGGAAGGCAATTATATCTTTATTCGTAACGATCTGATGGCAATGCGTGTAAATTTTTGTATGCCATTATTACAAGCAGATGGTATACTAAGTACAGATGATTTCAACAGTGAGGAAATTCACACTGAATGTAATAATGGGTCGAAGTTGTTAAAGTACCGATACGCAGGCAATCAGACATGATCACATGATTGAGCCAGACTTGGGCAGTGGAAAGTTTTTTTAGCTCATTCAAATGAAATTGTACTTTCAGGACATTATATTTAGTTCCAAACTACACATCGTGTGAAAATTGATATTGTAGAAAAAGAAAGCATTCATAATCATAATCATAATCATCATTTATTGCATTCATGTAGTTTAAAAGTTATTACAAGTTTAAATTGGTTTCATACATGAACCCTGCTAGGGCACAGCAATATAAATAGTTTAATGTGCTATAGTGTTACAATATTAAAACCACTGTGCTTAATCAATTACCTAATACTAATTTTACATAGTTATTAGATGTCCATCATTTATCATTTGAATATAATATAAATAAGTTATTATCATGATAAAATATAGAATAGGGTAAGAACAATTAATTGGTCGTCATTTCCATTATAAATTAAAATAAGATAAAAAATAAATTCAATTAAAACAAATAGCGATAACAATAATAATCATGAAACAACACATCATAACATAGGTAGGTAGTAAGTCTGATATTTTCTTACGTTTTTGTTACTAACTTTTGTCCTGATTTTCTGGTTAATCCCGGACCATTGGCGCTTTAAATAGCGCGTTTAAATAACTCGTAAAATAAATATTTTGTCAATATTCATGGAAATAACCGAAATCAAGACTTCTAATCACTTAGATCTAATCAAATCACCTGACTTACTGTTGGCAAACCTCCTAATTAACTTAACTACCCAATTTACCTCCATAACCTGACAAATTGTTTCATAATTGTAGTAATCGTTAACGTTTAACCGATTGATTGCCAGTTAACCGAATCCTGAATGCACGCGAAGGGTTAAATTGCCGACTTTCCGTCCCTTTATAACAAAGGGGTTAATTTTGTTCCAAATCATGAACAACCCTCCATTGACGTGTTAATATCGTAATAAATAACAATATCGAAGTTAAATGGGGTTTGTTATGCTCCATCTTTTAAATAAAGCATCGAAAATTGATTTCTTTTCGAAAAATTGTAAAGGGGATGTAAATAATTTCTCTAAAACTAATCGATGTTATTATATGAATCTTAGTGATTTTAAATTATTTCATCAAATGTATCGGTATCGCAACGAAACGCCCCTACACCGAATCTACGAGAAGCCGCTACGCCGCGTCTATGTATGTCTATGTTTTTCTTTTACACCATTTGCTTTTTGTTGTAACGTCCCGTTTTATTATATTGTGGCTTTGTCTCGTTTGTTACGGAGAATCACTGACTCCTAAGATACAGGCACATACACCTAGTTTAGGAGTCAGGGTATTTAAATTATTGTGACCTAGTTATAAGCCTTATAATATGCTCTTAGTTCTATGGTTCTTGTACTGTGATGGCTTTTGGTGAAATAAAGAATTTATTATTTATTATTTATGAAACGCCCCTACGTCGAATCCACGAGAAGCCGCTACGCCACGTCTACGAAATGCCGCTACATTGCGTCTACGAAACGCAGCTAAGCCATGTTTACAAAACGCTGCTTCACCGCGTCTACGAAACACCGCTACGCCGCATCTACGAAACGTCGATATACCGCGTCTATGAAACGTCGCATCTACAAAACGCCAACATACCGCGTCTACAAAACGCAGCTACGCCCAGCCTACAAAACGCAGCTACGCCACGTTAATGCAAAACCGCTACGTCGTGTCTACGAAACGCCTCTACACTGCATCTACACAATATTGTTACAACCACTTCAAATCATTTAAGAATTTGAATACAATACTGTAATAACGTATTTGATATTTACAGAACATGGACATGCACTATAAATGAATTAATAAAAAGGCCGTTATTAAAATAAGATTATCTTTGTCTATCTGGCATTAATTTAATGCCGCCTTAAATGAAAGATCTTTTTTCTATCAGTCTCTTCTGATGGACCACCAGAGCAGTTCGATTATCTATCATAATAAAATCTCCAATACCTTACAAAGTAGACGTGGTTAATTTTGTAAAGAAACACGAGTGAATCGCTTAAGATTCTCTGTGAGAGTCGCTAACGACTGTAATTATTTCAAATTTTATTGAACGCCGGCTTTTGATAAAAAGAAGGCGCCTTCTACCCGCTACTACTTCAAACCATGCTGAAATTGTAACAGCGTTAATGAAAACATTGCTTTGTTACAAATTCATTGACGGCTTTGTTCAAGAAAGGATCAGCAATCACTAACCCACCTTTCAATGGATTTGAAACAAATGAATGATGTTGTTTTTCCTAACTTGTGTTGAGTTCTTCAATGCATTGCAATTACAAGTTAATGAACCCGCGTTTAGGTTGGTATACGATTATTTGTAGCTTTGCTTTGTAATGTAAGTATAAACATTAGTGCAAGTCTTCACGACTTGTCTCCTGCAGTGAGTACGTGTTCGCTGTTTGTGAGTCCAGTTTAAGCTTAGTATTTGTTGCTACACATTTTTGTGTCAGTTAGAACTTTTTACAGTGATGTTAGCAACATAATGTAATGAGTTTCATTTCATTACGATGCGAAGTTAGAAGCTAACATATAGCCTTTTTTTAACATTTATAGCCTTTCCTGGTCATTTGATAGTGATACTGTTTTCTGGAAACCCTCTGCTGAAACTGAAATGGATTTATAGACAGGCTCAGATAAGATAGTTAATTGATTCAGGCGTGACCTTGCGGAAATCCATTATAAAGCTTTATAGAGCCATACTTGTCGCGAACCCGAACACAGCGTGTTGCCACACCGAGCGCTGAGCGCTGCGCTAGTCCATCGTCATTCTGAGGATGCCTCGTTGAGAGGTGAAACACGTGTCGATTTCTTTCAGGAGTTTTATATGGCTCTTTAGAAATAGTTAAGCGGAACAGGTTACTAAATATATCCACGTCTATTGTATTTTTTAGGCTCAGATATTAGATTAGAATTTTTTATGGCTCTTTAGAAATAGTTAAGCGGAACAGGTTACTAAATATATCCACGTCTATTGTATTTTTTAGGCTCAGATAAGTCTTGATAATAACTATCCAAAAGTGTCTCGGAAACGATCTTTCCAAGTTACAATTTTTTTAATTCAATTAAATGTTAATTGGACAATCAGGGTTACTAGATGTAAGGTAGAACAAATATCGTCCAAACTCTAAGGTCGAATTTCACCAATAAATGGAACGCGATCAACACATAATATATCCGAGTTTAAGAGCTGTCAGTGTCAATATTGTTATGGAATATTGACACTGACAGATCTTGAACTCAGTTTAAATGTGCTGATCGCGTTCAGTTTCATTGGTGAAACCAGCCCTTACTTAGACTTTCAAGAAAATCTGAATAAAACCAATTTAATGAATGCAAATTTGATTCACCTTTTCATGTTTAATGGTCATTCAGGTATTTTTTCTTCGGTAGATTATGGACGAATTCCACCAATGGAACTGAACTCGATCAGCACATCTAAAGCGTTGTCAGTGTCATCATTGTTGTGGAATATTGATACTGACAGCTCTTGAACGCAGTTTAGATGTACTGATCGCGTTCAGTTTTATTGGTGAAATTCGCCCTAAATCACCCACAAAAAAAGAAGAAAGGGCGACCTTATCTACCGAGGACGGTTAAGATAAAATAAAAATACCTGAATGACCATTCATAAGCAAGTTTCGAGATACAAGCCAACCAAATTAGGGCTTAGTTGGGCAACCTGATTAGATTAATATGGTAGGGTTTATATTTACGCACAAGTTAACATTGTGCAAGCCTGCATACCCTTTTTAGTGATAAAGGAATTTGAATTGTAATGTTTTGAGACCATTAGTTTTAGAGCCAATCATTAATTAAGGGTAACGTATTTTGGTTTGATTCTTGTTGAAACCCTATCGGGGAGTTTGGTTGTTAATTGTGCTTTGTTTGTGAGTGATTGATAATATTAACGTAGAAATGGAATTTAAACTAACATTCCACTCTCCTTCTTAAGAAATATGTATTGCTAGAGGCAAAGATTGAAATATACGTGAAGAATTTACAGTTAGCAAATTTAATATCAGTACGCAAAAATCACCACTCAGTGGATCCCAAATAGCAGAAAACGACTACACGGTAGGCCCAGAAAGAGAGGGCGGGGTGAGCTGGACTCCTTCTTAAAGAATTGGCCCGCAATCACAGTAGACCGGGAAAAGAGCAACCCTAACTTACTTTTAATTTTATATTTTTTGTTTCTTTTATAAATTAACAAATCCAGGATAATGCCGTTTGTATAGGTATTGTATCTATGTTACTAGCTAGTTTTTAAATACTTCATATTGTAATCTGTGGAAAACATAGTAGGTAGCATAATTGTTTAAAATGTTATATTTAAGATATTGTGACTATTTTTTATTGTGCTAGTGTTTTTTTTTTTTCCTTAAATAAATAAAAGAGGTAAGAGGGAAGGGAGGCCTTTGCCCTGCAGTGTGACAACACAGGCTTATAATATAATAATGTATAATATCTCTAATGATCATTGATTGGAGTGTAAATGTGGTGCTGTCCCACAAACAATGAAGCACTCAAGATCGTGTCCAGCGTGTCCTGTTGTCTGCACGATGCAGAAGCTGCTGGACGCTACTGAATGTGCCAAACTTGTCAAATTCTAAGCCCAGTCTATCCTATACTATTAAACGACCAATATTTATATATATATTGGTACTCAAGTTCTCGAAAACGGCTCTAAAGATTTCGATGAAAGGATTTACGGGGGCGAAAAATCAATCTAGTGAGGTCTCATATCTAATGAATATTGACATGAGAATAATGACATGGCAGCATGGAATTAGTAAGTACCTACTATCACAGCAGCATGGAATTAGTATGTACTATACATGGATTAGTATATACTTGTGGCTAAGTAATAACAGCTGCACGGGTCGATCGATCAGGTTAAGCTACGCTTGCCGCGGTTGGTCCGTGGATGGGTGACCATCTTTACATACCAAGTCCCCTCCGTGCCACGGAAAGCACGTTAAGCCGTTGGTCCCGGCTGTCATTTGTAGATCTTTGACAGTCGTTACGGGTAGTTAGAAGCCCAAAAAGTCTGACAACCAGTCTTACCAAGGGGTATCGTGTTACCTAGTCACTAGGTTGTGGAGGTCAGATAGGCAGTCGCTCCATGTAAAATACTGGTATTCAGCTGCGTCCGGTTAGACTGGAAGCCGACCCCAACATAGTTGGGAAAAGGCTAGGCAGATGATGATGATACATGGATTAGTATGAACTATCCTATACTATTAAATGAGCGTTCTCTATTTTCACCAGAGCAGAGCTTGGTCGCCCAGGTACATAAATGGCTATCGATACGCTAAAAATATTTATTGTAGTAGCGGCTTTTGGAAAAACCAAGTCAGTAATCGTTTTTGACAGCCCCAGATGATTAGAAACACAAAGCTGTTTTATACAGAGCCTCCTAGATTCTATTAAATTAATATTCTACGTCGACTCAACCAAACCAATACAAATGAAATAACTTCATCAACACCTCGTCCGTTTCATGTAATAATTATTTCTCCCGCCATACACTAGAATACGTTCCTTTTTATCATTTTATAATAATCCTGTTCGTCATTAGTGAGTTTTTTCTCCGCAACTTGTAAACTAATAACGTGATGCCTTCAATCTCTCTAGTCGGATTTGTTTTTTACTTTTTAACAAGCTCCGTAATGATGGAATTGATTGGTAGTGCAACAAAATAAGGGAGACAGTTAGTTACTAGGTAAGTACCAGGTAGCTTGGGTGGGTGTATGTTATGCTATGATTACACATTCATCTGCTGCATCATTAATTGCTGATGACATTTTTCTTCTTTTTGCATGGATTGGCATTATTTTCGAAAAAAGAACACGCGAAGTATCGAATTTACGGTCAAAGAAAATCAAATCCATTGAAGGAGCGTTTTTTTTAAATTTGGAACATTACAACGCTCCAGCAATGTTGTATGAAACAGCGTGCTGAGGTTATTAAATACTCTTTGATTGGATCTCTTTTATCATTCTTGGCTTACCAAAGTAAGTCTATTTGCTTAGTACAAATTGCGTTCACGTGGCTGTATAGCTATAAATGCGTTTGCCTTTCAGCACAGATGATAAATAGAAAATTGGCGGCAAAGCTGAAAATTCGTCTCGATTTGTTCTTGACATACATTATAAATATAATAATTAAAATGAGTTCCAACGTTTCAGAGAGTGAAATGGAGATTGATTGTACTCTACCAGATTTAAGATCAGAAGCCAAATTGGCAATGGAAAACCTGCTTCCAGCGAAGTCAAAAGAAAAATATATGAAAATTTTATGATTTGGAAAAACGAGTAAAAGTGAACATTTTCTCCAAAACAGTATTTTTGGCGTATTTGAATAAGATTGCTAAAACTAAAAAGCCTACATTATGGGGAAATCTTTTAGTAATTGCCCCAATATGACTAATCTTTTTTTTAAACTTTGTCATTAGAAAATACTTCTGTATTATAGATAAATTTACAAACACAAATATTACAAAACATAAACAATTTTTTGGGAAAAGACTAGACTGATGATGATGACTCGCTAAGTCCAATTGCATTATTTTGTAGCTATGGACGAGTGACTACAACGAAACGAACTCATTTTCTATTAACAAAAACTCTCTATAACTACGCTGGAACATTAAATAAAAAGCAATCAATCTGAAGATACACATTTGTCCAACATACAGAACATTAAAGTCACAGTTTTTCTTCACCTCTACCTAAGAAAATTCCATACAAGAATCAAAGAAAACCACCGACAGTTTTTCCATTAAATAATTTCGCCCATTCAATCAGCGTGTGTTGCGATGTTTTCAGCTATTATAAATAACTAGCTGCGCCCCGCGGTTTCACCCGCATAAGTATCGATCCCGTGGGAATATCGAGATAAGAAGTATTCTATGTGTTATTCCAGGTTATAAACTATATGTGTGCCAAATTTCATCCAAATCCGTTCAGTCGTTTGAGCGTGAAGAAGAGACAAACATACACACACACACACTCACAAACTTTCGCCTTTATAATATTAGTGTGATACTAGTGAGCCTAGTGCTTTGTACGGGTACAATCTACTAATATGGCGATATGTCAAAATATCGCGATTTCAGTGCTATATCTAAGTTATATATTAAAGTATTATACAGGAGGAGCTCGTGGCTAAGTAATAACAGCCGCACGGATCGATCCACCAGGTTAAGCTACGCTTGCCGGGGTTGGTCCGTGGATGGGTCACCATCTTTATATACCGAGACTCCTCCGTGCCTCGGAAAGCACATTAAGCCGTTGGTCCCGGCTGTTATACATGGATCTTTGACAGTCGTTACGGGTCGTCAGAAGCCCGAAAGTCTGACAACCAGTCTTACCAAGAAGTATCGTATAACCCAGTTACTGGGTTGCGGAGGGCGTATAGGCAGTCGCTCCATGTCAAATACCGGTATTCAGCAGTATCCAGTTAGACTGGAAGCCGACCCCAACATAGTTGGAAAAAGGCTAGGCAGATGATGTGTTATACATGTAGCGGTTACACAGCCACATCGAACTACGCATCAAAGACATGACGTCACACAAATCCTGCATCACGCAATTAGAGTTTACCGAACGATCAATATAAATATATATACAAGATTTCAACTTCAAACCGATGGGCAGTTGCCCGCCAGACACAACACCCGTCTGGTCGGAGGATCCTCCCTTTTCTATGGTGGATGAGTGAACTTTACACCCTGTTCCTCGTACCACTAAATACACACATAAACCTTCCGGAATCATCATAATATCATCATCAGTATACAGCAGTCCATTGCTGGACATAGATCAGGCCTCGCCAATTACTCATCGAGCTGCTACCAGCCACCCCGCGAAGATCGTCGCTCCACCTAGCCTGAGGGCGTCTACCTTACTAAAAACCGTATCAAAATCTTTTGTTCAGTTTAGAGGAAATTAGCAACACACAAACAGACAGGAAAAGCGATTTTGTTTTATACTATGTATACATATAATAGGACAGCGGACTATACCAGGGTTGTAACGGATGTCGTATTACGGATGAGGATACGGATATTGGAAAATTCCTTATTGAGGATGCGGATGCAGATGTCGTATGAAAAATAGCCCTTGTTTAGACACCTGACACCACAATCATGCCACCACTGTCACGTGCGGCCGATCCTCTGTCATAGGACAGGGACACTGCGAATTCAGGCAATAGGAACGCGTCACTCACATTTAGCTCGGAGCGAGTTTAAAAAATTCACTATTTGAGCGAACAACGTAAGTAGGGAACACACAGAAACACACACACACATCACACACACACACATCACACACACACACATCACACACACACACACATCAATCACACACACACACCCATACATCCCCATAGAAATTATGAGGATGCGGAGCTTTTAAAATCAACACTTGAGGAAGTGGATGTTTTGCGGATATCAACATTTATGGGGATGCTCCGCAGTTGCGGATGCAGATACGGATATCCGTAACATCCCTGGACTGTACCTACAGACGACAATAATCCACGGCGGTCGGACTAATGGGCCGGCTCGCGACAGCTATTAGCTAAAATTACGTAGTACGTGCGAGGTGAGGAGCAAGGTATAAGCTGAGAGCGGATTGCGGTGAAAGGTTCGAGAGATAGCTGGTTTGAAGGGCCAGTCACATACGTTTAGTGGAAAAACATGCAATTATTGTTGCCTCAGAAATCTTACTGACCGATGTTATGTATGTGCCAACTACTGTCTTTTAATCTTGTAAGATGAAGGAGACTAGTCTCCACGACACAGGGAATCCTAGTGTGGAGGCTAGTGTCATTTGAATTTGTAAAGCTCTCTTAAAAAATAAATTGTTCTTTTATTTTTTTATCCTTGTCTGTAACAAATTATCTAGCAGCTATTGGTATTGCAAAGAAATTATGTTTAGGTCTACTGAAACTTTTATTACATTGTCTCAAACTTTTTCGTCTGTGTATTGCATGTCGCGTGACGGTCGGCTGCGGAGTAGGGATAAAGTGAAAGGCGCTCGTCAGAGCAGCCAAAGCCAATATGGCGGCGCCTATAGAAGTTTCACTTTTACCGTGGTTTCATAAAATCACACAATCCTTTTTTTTATGAATTCGATTTCTGTCACGTGTCTAAATAGGACAGAAAAGTCTGAGTTTATTTTCTAGGAGATGTAAACATTAGTAATTAATTGTCACCAATCACAGTCAGTTGTACCAACAGACAGAGCAGCGACCATTTATTAAATATGTAGCTACAATAACCCACTACGTGTGGTAGTGGGTGGAATTTATAACTTGAGTGGTTTAATCTGAATATAGAAAATTCTGACTTTGACTGAAATACCTAATGAACAAAAATGTTGAATTGCGAAAGGATTCAAAGAAAACAAAAGAAGTTTTGGGCACACAAAATTTTAAAAAGATAAAAGATAATTTATTTATCAAACATGTGTTTACATATAAATCGAGCATGCAAGATCTTAAATATAGGTAAAAAGTCAAAACATGTTTTGCCTGACGAGGCGTACAATTTTTTTATATTACAAACAAATAATTAATTCAATAAACCAAAGACTAAAGACTGGTTCACTAACATTCATTATTAAGTTTTATGAGAATAATAATACTATAGAAATAATAATATAAAGTTCAAGCATGTCAAAAGGTATCTGTCAAAAAGTTATCTTTATTATAATTTAGAATTCATTTTTCTTTCGATACGAAGAAGAAAGAAAAAGAAAATGAACCAAATACGTAACGATACATAATATAACATTACGCTCGTATTCCCCACGTTTGAGCAAAAGTGTACCCATAGTACACCCACATTTCGCCAGTTATGGTCAAGTCCCATATGGGCGAGCCTATTGCCTTCAACCGGGCACAAATCCAGACTTCGGACTGCTACTGAGAAATTCCAGATGGCAACACCCAATAACACTTTGCCCAGCCCGGGAATAGAACCCAGAACCTCTTGCTCGGCAGTAGCGCTTGCGACCACTAGACCAACGAGGCAGTCTGTACGATACGATGCATTTTAATTTTAATAAGGTATAACACACTAAGAGACGACATGCTCGACGAGAATTCTTTCATGTCAGTATTTCTTAATTGGCAAATTAGCAGTACAAAGTTTAGCGATAAATTCTGTACGCTCTTACATAAGTAGATAGCGGTCATCGCCGCTTATCCCAGTCGGTCGGTGTAATGGCCGCTCTGCGACAACTATTAGCCACAATTACAGACTACTGCGTGTGCGCATGCTTTGTAAGTCATGAGAGAAGAGCGATTTTAGTAGTGGACTAAGCTAACCAGAAATAGTGTTAAACATTGATGTTGAAGTTATGTGTTAGTAGGTATGTCCATTTTAAGCCGGGTCTCCTGCGCGTATTTTTTCGAAACATTACACAAAAATCCTTTCAGATAAACATTTGCTTTCATACAAAATATCATGTTTGCATACACAAATGGCCTCTTTGTTGCGATGTTTTTGTGTAAAAACACGCGTAGAGAACCCGGCTTTCCAGTTACAAAACAGTTAGTACAAGTACAGTTACAAATACTGTTAATAATACTATACACAAAAATATTATATTGGAAACTATCAATTATAAATTAATTTACAAGAATACAACAAATGCTTCCTATATTTGTACGCCCTACTATACAAAATATGTACAATAATACTTCTTTGAACACGTGATCACACGTGTTATTACAAATAAATTATCATTATCTGTATCAATGTTTTACAAGAGCGTCATATTTTTTTTAAATTATTAATTCAATCATAATCTTAATTTAGTCTTTAAACAAGGCAGACTTCATTTTTTGCAGTCAGTACATAATTACATAGAGAGCTTTGTATACTGAATAAACAAGTTTCTCAATTACAATTTAGAATTTAAAGATTAATTTTCCGGACATGAAAGTCAAAGCTCTAAGTCTAAATAAACTATTCCAAAAATCGCTGCCCGCTCATACCTTGCATCCCATTATTTGTACCAACAACAAATTGCTGGAATTAACCGTCCGTTGCACTTAACTATTTATTTATAGCCCGTTCCTTGTTGTTGCCGCCGGCAAATGATTTGACTCGAACAATCAGGACGCGGCCTTACACCCGATGTGAGAGTGATGGAGCAATTTAGAAGTATTAGTGAGAGTAATTAGTTGTTGGGCTATTGTTGTTGGTCAAATTAGTTGTGGTTTCGAATCAACCTTGTAAGGATATTACGATATAATATCTTATAGGATACATTGACTTAGCAATAAACAAATTACTTTTTGGGATTATGTTTCTTACTACGTTTTTCTCCGTTGCTATTCATAACGAAACTTGCTAGGTATTTGTCTATTAACGTAATTAGACATAGAGAATTATCTAAATATTTCGATAACTTCTAGTTCTAGTGGTCGCAAGCGCTACTGCTGAGCATGAGATCCTGGGTTCGATTCCCGGGTCGCGCAAAGTGTAATTGGGTTTTTCTATCTGGAATTTCTCAGTAGCATCCCGGAGTCTGGATTTGTGCCCGGTTGATGGCAATAGGCTCGCCCCCTATTACATGGGACTTAAAAATAACTGGCGAAATGTGGGTGTGCCTACTACTTACAGGTACCTCTGCCCAACCCTTCGGGGAAACAAGGCGTGATGTTATATTATGTTATATAACTTTAAATCAATTTCGATACTTGTCAAACAGCGAATCAATTTTCACACCTCCCTCTTAAGATCTAGACTAAATATTTTTTGATATTCGGATAGTTCATGATCATAACCTAAAGAGTGCCTAAAGAATATGAATTAAAAAAACTCGACCCAATTAAAAAGTTATGGAACAACGCGACATTTCGCGGATGTTCTAGTTAATTACTAAAGGCACAAAAATTTTATCCATGAAATAGTTGTGTAATTGAACTTGAATTGAATAAATGAATTGTAATTGAAGTTATTCACAAATAAAGAACACATTCGTAAAGATTTTTTTTTTATAAACAATAAGTAACAGGTGAAAAATGAACATTTAATGAACATACATTTTACGTCTTAAAATTATATGAACCATTTTACGACACCAACTAAAGTTAATTACTTCTAACAGCAATAATAAAACAGCAGAACTATCGTATAATATGTCTTCATAATAATTGAGGCAATTCCTATAAAATACAAAATAGAAAAAGACAAAGTGGGTACGACTTTGATTTTTACTGTGCCGTCAAAACAGAGCGCATCGAATCTTTAATTAATATTTTAAAGGTATAACGATCCTTTTTACTGAATATCGTTATTAAACTTAATATCCGAGTACAACTCCCAAGCTATTAAGCAGTACTCCCGAACTCATCTTCTCAAAGTATTCAAAATAAAATACAAACGTAAAGCTATGTCTCACTGTACGCGATTTAGAAAGAAAGAAAGAAAATTCGTTTATTTGCGGTAAACATGACGCAAAGAAAGATAACAAATTGGGGGAAAATATGCGTCACATCCACGCAAAACGGCCATCGCTCAGCATAAAGCTGCGACCCCATGCGAGACAGAGCCCCAGCGCTGGTCTTCAGCGACAGCCGGCACTGACGTGATGACGTCAACCGGTGCAACATATAGTGAAATAACAAATAAAAAATAAAATAAATACAATAGTTGACTTTTGTAGCAGCGTAGCAATTCGTAGCACTTTGTTTTGTAGCGTTTAGATACAATTAACTTATTAGTTCTTTCAGATCTCAGTTTAATTATTTTCATGGTTATTTATAACGGTGTCTATACAGAAGAAAATTTTGCTGATTGATAATTCACCAAAAATTATGATACAAAATATATATAAGTAAAAAATATGTTTTTGTACTTATTCTACTAACTAATGCACGTATTTTGTATGAGTTTAGTACTTTACAGCTGCTATATTTTAAAACAGTTCGTCCACAGTCCTTTGCTTGATAAAATCGCTTGCAATCGAACCGTAGCTCTAACGAGAGCATCAAAAAATGGAGGCTTATTATCACCTCCCACCTCCTTTCGCTCCTTTAATGACGGCCTCCTCCTCATTAGAGCAAGTTTCTTACGTTTATAATAAAAACAAAACTTGATAAGAGCCTTATACCCTTTCTTTCTGTTACCATGAAGGTTGTACCTACCAACCAACGAAAAAAACAGAATGTTTTTTGTCGTTGTTTTTTATTTTATTTTAATTAAGAGATACGTTTTATAATATAACATTACATCACGCCTGTAATTCCCGAAGGGTTAGGCAGAGGTTCACCTATAGAAACACTCACATCGCTGTCCCCGGCGAATAAAGTCGTAATCGTAAAAACTAAATTTTACAGGAAAAATAAAAAACAGTTTTTTTGTTATTATTATATTCTTGATAGCTAATATACATAACGGAATTGTTCAAATATCAAAAGAAAAGTGATTTTTTTTACATTCATTACAATACACCAAAAAAAATCTCGTAACTTCTGAAATAACCGTAAAAAATGTATGAAAAAAAATTGATAGAGTGTAATCGGACCTCTCAATATCGAATATGTAATAAAGTTTTACCATTTTATTCGCCGGGGACAGCGCAATATTTTTTTTTTTTTTACTTTTTACTCAATAATAAAAGCTTATAATGTTTATCTTTATCATGGGATTAGAACTTATAGCAACAAGCAATTGAACTCAATTTAATATTAGATTAAATATCTTTTCATAGGCAAAACGTTACCAAAGGTTTTGTTACTTGTCAAAAAAAAGCTGGTGAAACAGAAATTAATAATTTCAAGGGAAATAAATAAAGGAAACATAAAATATGAATAAAACCATACAACGTTTTATTAATAAAACACAACACATTTAATTTACATGATATTAATACAACAACCTATAATATATGTAAATAAAATATCAATGCGTTATCCATTATTCATAAAGGTTCGGGTTCACGCAAATCCTCATATTTTTTTATCAAATTTAAAATAAGTTTACCTGTGATTCACTTAATTGTTCGACAACCCCTAAAATTTACCGCCCCCATATATTTTGGTCCCTCCACCAAATTATACCCCACAATTCACAAACGTTGATAAGATCATATTGGTCTCTATTTCAACGAAACATGGTGCATTTAAGTAAGAAAAAGTTTTTAGGGGTGGTATCGAATATCTTGGTACAAAAATCTCATACAGTGTGGTGATGCAACAAGTGTAAGAGCTAACAAAAGGAGCGATTAGGGGTGATTTATACATTCTTTTATTTTCCACCCCCAAGTTTAGTTCAAGTGATACCGTAATTGAAATTCCCACGCACGCAATAGAGGGGAACGTAGTGATTTTTTTTCTCTTTTTGACAGTTGGAAAATGTCATTTTTCAATCAGGGACGAAGGACAGTTTTTTTATGATAGGTAGCAGTTCTAATTATGGCTTAAATAAAGATATTAAAGTTGGCAGATCTTATACAATGACATAATTAATTATAATTAATCTCAAATATTATTTACAGGCATTAGTTTTAATCTTAAGGCACATTTATAGATAAGGCACATTCAAACAACGTTTAAAATTTGTTAATAGATATGAACTTAATTAAAATTAATCAACTATAAACCTAAACTATACTCAAAATAAAATCTAATAGTATAAGTTATAATACCTACTCCAATATTTAAAAAACAGTTAACAACTTCTTTAAAGTACAAACAATAAAAAAATTATTTACAAAACTTAAACACAACTTAGTGAAAATATCACAGATTCCAATTGGATTATCTAAGTACTTACATATATAAATTAAAGCACTTTTAAAATTTTCATTGTTTTTCCAAAATGAGTATCAATAGAAAATAGTTATCAATAAATAATAAGGCACTGTTGACACAAGGGACTCGTAAAACTACAAAGAGCTTAACAAATTCTGAATAATTTTATAAAGTAGGTAAGTACTAGCCGCGGAAGGAACTAGGAAGTCCTATTTCTTGTTTTAACATAAAATATATCCTATGACACTCGGCAATACTGTAGCTTCCATTAGTGAAATAACTCTCAAAATCGAATCAGTAGTTTCGAAGATTACCCCCTACATACATACTCACTTATTTTAACTCTTTATAAAAATATAATATGTATTGCTCGTTCGTTGGCCAAAGAATTAGCATTGCCATTCAACGTGGCAATGCTGCCAGTCTTCTGGGCACGTTTCTGGATGACAGCGATGCGGACGAATACTTCGACGCCTAAGTGTCGTTTTGTTTTTACTATTTTTATTTATACAGATAATTAGTTAGTCTTTTAATTTAGTACCTACTGTAAATAGTTAGCTGTGTTAAAAACTGTAAAATGAATTGTAACAAAATTGAAATAAAAGGGACCAGTTTTATTTCTGTATATCCCAGTTTTATTGTTCCTTGATTTAGTTCTTTTCTTGTATTGTAAAATTATGTATTTGTATAGAAAAGGGTACCTAAGCAACACTGACTAACTGAACTGTCTTCCTTCCAAATTTTAAAAAGGCGAGACTGTTATAAAATCATGTTTTTGAATTTGGAAAACGCATAATTAAACATAACTTATTGGTAAGGCAAATATAGATGTGACTTTTTCAATTCATATGTATTCTGAGTTTACCTTGGACATAACCGACATCGGTGCAGAAAAACATTGTGAGGAAACCTGGCCTTATAGTATATTAGTCTGAAATCGCCAACCCGCCTTTTAAGACGCAGATATATGCCGGTGGCCTTGAGTGGTTAGCTTGCGTCTCAGATCAGACAATTGTTTGTCTGATCTGAGGCTTGCTTGTTCTGTGCTGAGCTCACGCAACACGTCGTGCGTCCAGCTAGTAATAGGACTCGCCCATCAAGGAGCGCTGTCCCTAATTAGACGCATTATTAATTTATTACATATAAAAAAGGTTTTCTAATAAAACTCGTACACTAAAAGATAAATAATTAAATTATCTTTAAAAGGGTGTGAAGATTTCAGAAAAGTACGCTTGATAATTTTTGCGTGATTCTCAGTTTTTTATCCGCGTTAGACATAACTTTACAAATTAATTACACTTTATGTAATACAAACATAATCAAACATATTCACAGATAAAGTTATCAAAAAAATACTTTAATTTAACATATATTTTTTCCATATCATTAACACTACTCGTTTAGACGTGATCTTCAATATAAAATCATTAAAAGTCGGTTAGCGTCGCCTTAAGTAAGCGTGGTGATTAATGCTCGTGCCTTCTCTGTATGAGAAGAGGCATTTGCCCTGCAGTGGGAAAATATTGGTACTGGTATTATTAATATTGGTAAGTCAATAGTGAGCACAACAACAACAATTTTCCCCTTTTCAGAGCGGGCAGTTACCGTAACGAAAGTGTTGCGAACAGAATATCCGAAATTGCTAAAATACGAATTTCTTAGTTTCAGTCTTGATGATGTTTCACAGTCTGCTATAAATGAGATTTCATGTTTTACAATATCTTCGTTCTTTGTAAAATACCATTTTTAATTATTCATAACAGTAAAAACCAATTTTCTTTTTTACATTCACGCCACTTATTTTTTGTCACAAATATGCCATGAATATATAAATCCTGGCTCAGCCAAATCATATTTCACAATCCCAAAAAAATTGAACACAATCTGACCTCACCCTCTAACGCAACAAGTGGAATCACAAATAACTAACAATAGGGGATCGTCATTATGCACCCCACGTCACTGTACTATGACGTCACAATCACTTGTCACGCCGCAGGGCACAATGCTTCGCTTTTTAAATCACGCAAAGTATCTTCCCTCTATCTATTATCTTCTTTCTCTTGTAAAAGTTTTTGCATCTTCAGAACGTGGGAAACTGGACTCGCGTGATGACCTGAAAAAAGTGACAAATTTATAGGCAGGTAAGCATGGGAATGTGTTTTATTTTATGGTAGATTCGCTACGTAGGCTTTCACGGTACGATGAGTACGCAAAAGGTAGAAATAGTAGGAAGTTGTGAGGTCTAATTAATTCACCTTTTCTCGTTTACGTTTCAAAGACGTATAATTAACGAGCAATAAAATCTATTCGAGTCATTTATAAGAATCTAACTCATTCTAATTTGCATCATAAATCTTGCACTCAAATCACCTAAAGCAATCTTTTGATCGCCATCATTATAATGATAACTTCAACCCCTAACAATATCTCCTAATCATCTCAAAATGCTCCTAATAGACATTTAATTATAGAGCCGGTTGAGTTCCACTGACCCCTTTTACACTTGTTTACATCTTCATCCCCTCAACCTCCGCATAAACGCGCTGAGCCATCAAAATGGTATTCCAATACCCCATACGATTTATTATAACAAAGCAGAACGGGAACGATCGACCGCTTGCCATCTGTCGTCGTTCCGAATCTCGAATCGCCGAAAAAAACTCAATGTGCGAGCAACCCTGGGAACCTAGGAACGAGGAGCATTCCCACGAACAACCCCTCAATTTTCAATAACCAAATTAGCCTTTGCGTTACCCTATTTCGGATATGAGGGAGTCGTGAATCTATTCATATCGATAAAAAATATCGCACGTCTCGCTCGCGACCCCTGTAAATGCATATGTTCGTCCTGTTCGAATGCACGTGTTCAAAGATCGTATATTTAAATTGCAAGCGTGTGTGTGCGAGAGCCTTCGGATCGTAGCACCTGCCGGCGCGCGCGCACCCCATTGGCTGAGCAACCACTATCACCGCTACACTGATTTCTTTTAAACTTAATTTTTTTTGTAATACTCTCTTCGGACATGTTAAGAAAAAATTCTACATGTTTGGACCGGTACGAGCCGAATATTTTGTGTGTAGGTGGCATCCTACTTTAATAATTCTTTTTGTAAACAAAATGCTAATGAACTGTGACTTGGATGACTCAAATTCCGGATCTAAGATAGGGTTACGTGTAAGAATTACAAATAGAAACACTTGAATTTATTGCACCCTATTCTTGTGGGCGATGATATTATCATGATATACTCAGAGCTTAATGATAGAATAAACAAAAAGGCATCAATTAATAATAGAGGTTACCCTAAATCGTGGCGTTATTAGGGTCTCGTGACGTACGCGTGAGTAGCGCGTGAATTGGCCGCGAGGGTCCGTCCCCTCTGACTTAGTGACCTCGGTAAAGGGATAACAATCGCATTGTCGCGGGCCGCTGCTGGGGCCACTGGGGCCGGGGGGTAATCAACATGTGTTGTGTTTGCCCACACTTGGGCGTGTGGACGGCACGTGACTGATTTTCCCATGAAACCCCTTCACACACTTGTTTGATATGTTAATAAGAATCAAATAGACACATGTGAAAATTACCGACAATTGCTGGATGAGAAATTCACAGATGTAAAATAAACACAGTAAAGCTGCCTCTGTAAAGATAATAGGAAAATTATCGTTGCTTTATAAATATCTAAGACATTTACTACAATAGCGTTTAAAACTTCATGTACAATCTCTTCAAAACACTTCGTTCAAGTTATAAACAAGCTGGCAATAATTTACTCATCCCCAAAAAGATGACGTCCAAAAAACTTGTCTCAACTCTACCAAAATTATGAAAACCTGTCACGAAATACGAAATGCATATCGGGGTATCGAATAAACCACTTGACTCACCCACACATACAAAGGGGCGCTTTTCATGTACGCGGGGCCTTTTGTACCGGGGGCGCGCCGCACACTATAAAAGCCCGACCGGCCCAACCAGCCCCACATTCCCGCCTGTGATCTCACTAGCGACACACGCTCTCTACTACTATAATTTTTCTATCAAATCTTTCAACATGTCTAACTACGCCAACAACGAGTACATCATCGCGACAAACAACTCAATCAACGAGAACAGATACAACAGTGAAAAGATGAAGAACAGCGGCATCAAGGCGCTGCTGAGGCCTTTGATGAAGCTGATTAAGAAGTCGACGAAACGCGCTCCCGTCAAAACCTGCGACACGTGCTTTGAGGAGGAGCAGAACTCGAGCAATGAGATGTTGGAGCGCAAGATCTGCGAGGAGATGGAAGTGTGCCCGCCTGGTGCCGCCTTCCTCGTCTACAACGATAACGACACGTGCGACCTTGTGCCAGTGACCCCTGACAACTTCTACGTACCTGTGCACTTCGCCCGGACCAACGCTGGCACCTTCTTCTGGACCACCGTCTCCAAAACTGAGGCTGACTTCGCAGCGGCGCACTGCTACACCGAGTGTCAGACCGCGGAGCAGCAGTACCCAGTCCTGCAGGACCGCTGGGTGCAAGCCTAAACTGAAACTCAACATTTGACAACAATCAGTGTCTTCCGTGAAACCAGTGACTGCTCCGTTGGTTTCCACAACCGTCTGTGATGTTAGCTTTAACTTAGTTCAAGGTGCCATATAGGAATAAGTTAGGATAGGCCTGCTCAATACTCGTGATAACTCCTCGAAAGCTTTAATTGTAATTTCGATAGTGTTGTGATATTTTTTGAAAATATTTTGTAATGTATAAATTAATGTTAGGAAATTAGTGAGCTTTAGTATTGTGATCTTCCTTATCGAGCTTTAATTGTTTTAGGGATTATTTATTGACCTTTACTCGTGTTATATGATAATATACGAATTGAAATGAATTTGCTATCTTTTACTACGACTACAACCCAAACCCTTACACAATAACAAAACAAACACAAAAACACACAAGACATAATACAGTAGCGAAGTAAAACCGCAAGGTCCAGTACTAATAAGACGAGACAGAATCGATAAAACCTACTTGCAGGCTTCGAGCTTTCTTGGTTTGAATTTCGAACCAAAAAGTGGTCGGACGAGGTCGGCGCGGGCGACGGCGCGAGCCACCACTCTTGCCTGGCCATACTCGGAGAGCAACATTTTAAGCGCATGCGCACGTGCAGGCCCGAGGCAAAGCTACCGGACTTTTAATGGTCACTTTTTTATTTAAGACGCTTAACTCTCTTGTTTTGAACTGTTATTTATTTTATACAATTAGGCACGTACTTTGAGTGTTACGCAAATGCTGGTTATAAAATTTAATGGGTTCTAGTCCGGAAACATAATATAATATTATGATAACAGTGACCGTCGAGAGATAAATGATTTGATTATGATATTTGTTATGAATGTTTGATAGATCAGCGTTTATCAGTTTTGCGAATTCCTGTAGGTAATGGTATTGAAATATTAGCATTTAATTTATTTTACAATTATATTAATCCCATAGCAGTCTCATTAAATTGTTATTGATTAGTTAAGAACTAAATAATTGACTAAAAACTTAAAACAAAAACGAAACAACAAATTAACAAGTACATATCTAGTATTAGCAAAAATTAAAACAAAAACAGTAATTCCATATAAATAAATAAACAAAATGAAAAACAAACAAATAGAAAATCTAAAAAACAAAATTCTATTAACTAAGTAACATTTGCAATCATTAACGACCAAGCCAAGACAAGACACGTCTCGATACAGCCTCGGTAATAAATACCCACATCGCACATGCATTATACATCGCATCAACATAACCACTTTCATTATTCATGTAAAAACCTTCAATTTAAAACCAGCACCTTACATAGTAGTCAAGACGATAATAACAGACTCTCCAAGCAAAACTACGTATAAGCACATCTCTCCGGAAAAAAAAAGTAAAGGTATAAAAAGATATAGTTAAAAGTCAAACGACCCTGGAGACAAGTTTCAACCTGTTTCAAAAATCGAACCTCCAACAAGTTCGAACAAGTCGCGAAAAAGGAAAAAATCGCACTATTTAAATTCAGAACGCATTGTGCAATCAAATAATAGACATAAAGAAAGGAGATGAACAATCGGTTGGTCACAATGGAAGAAATTTTATTTATGCATAAAGCACGTGCATCTTTGAAAGCACTACGAATATGCATTTACTATGGAGTCCATTCATTTATTGTTAGTTAACTATTGTATTGTTAGTATTGTAAAAGAAAAATGTGATAAAAGATGCTACAAGCCAAAATTGCTGTTAGATCACGTGCAGATCGAAGTCAAAACTTGAAGTGTATTCAAAATAGCTCAAGAAAAGTAAAGTTCCAACAAAAGGACATGTAAAATGTCCTTATCAAAAAAGCATATTATAAGATTAAAGACTACGTTGAAGACAAGGAAGTCTGGCAATAATTCCTTATGCACATGTGGCTTCCCTGGTACCTCATTAACGGCATAACAATGTAAATGTCTATTAACTGCTCCCAAATTACGATTATTATTTTATTTTACTTTTTTTTTTTACCTACTTCATTGACATAATCTTTTCAGTATTTGACATAATATACCTACAATTTTCTATTTTTTTTTTTGAATCAAATTAGATTTGTTACAGCTGACTACAGCTGTATCATGCCACTAGGCAATCATGTCATTTGGTTTAAATAGGTTCTTATTTTTATTATTTTGTTTATCTTTTATATAGATTCTTTTCTTTTAGATTTTGTGAATGTGAGAATGTTGTAGGCTGTAGACTTGTGGACCATTTTCTATTTTACTAAGTACCTGGTACTTGTTGATAGGCCTACACTGTCCTCCCATACCTATTAACACTGTAATTTGAAAACATTGTAGAAACAATTTATTTTGAAAAGAGTAACCGTGGAGTTTCTTGCCGGCTCTTCTCCATAGGAAGCGACCAATTGGAACCGTGCACCTAGCTTCTGACGTTTCATAAGTGCCCTTGTAGGTTTATGTGAAATAAAATATTTTGATTTTGATTGATTTTTGATTAAAAAGAAAATCATTTCCACATGCTGTTAGAATCAAAACGTGTTAGTGAAAATCATGCCACTGAAATCAAGTTAGTAAAAATTAAGATTTAAATCATGCAAATTACATCTGTAGGTAGGTAAACGAAACGCTACAGAATCTATAATTTCATACAAGTAACAAACATTTTGAAAACATCTAAATCATATGTAACTGCTTCAAAAAGATAACTACATGCAGAATTGCAGATGAAAGCGTTAGTATCAAACACTGTTAATAAGATTCGTACAAGTTAACTACATTTTATTTACAGCATGCAAAGGAAAATTCCTGAAAAAAATAAAAGTGTAAGTGAAAAACATTCATTTAGTCATTTCGTAAACAAGAAAACCATGCTTTCATTAGTTTTCAATCACGGCATACAGAGGTTAGTCCTACAATAAACAAAAATATGTTTGTCATGTTGTTATAGCTAGTATAAAAACATGTTAGTGAGAATCAAACATACGAATAAATCATATCATTGTTTAGTAAATGTTATTCACACTCTAGAAAAGATTAGTGGTTATTGTGCATTCTCTTTTTATCTGCAGACCAACATTCAACAAGAAAAAGGTTTTGTAAAAAAAAATACAAGTACAAAATCACATCAGGATTTTCCGAAGCTTCCAGGTTTTAGATTTTCGATGACACAAGTAGGAAATACAGAGATGATGTCATCCGGAACTGCAATCAAACCGCAAATACCGTTTAAAACCCGTTCACTTGCCGGGATAACCTTAAATGATTATTGGGAAAGTCTAAGTTCGATAACATGCAAAATCAAAGACTGATGTTGCGTAAAGCATGGAAAATTCTAAGTAAATACTAATTTTGATCATAGCAAAACACTTCTCGTTTCTTAAAATATAAAACAACGCTTAGAAAGACAAGCATAATAAAATCAATAACATCCCAGCATGCCTTTATTACCCATAAAGACAACTCGCAATTCTAAGATCTTTGCATCTCTTAAAGCGCCATTCAGTATCAATAACAACCCAACTGGAATAATTTGCATCTCAAGCTTTGCATAATTCTGTTCACGTCGCGCTAAACGACTCAAACCAGGTATGCTAATCGCTACTATTGATTAAAAAGTGCCCAGCGTGAGGTACCGCTAGGCCAGTCGTCATAATTACCAGAACAGACCACTACAAGATCTATAATACGCGGGTACAGATAGCGAAGTGGGCCGGTGTAATAATACCATACTCAGCGCTCGAGCGACGGATCCGTGAGAAATTTCGGCAGATGTACAATTCCTTGACGCGGTACGACGAGTGAACGCTTATCTTTTTTTTTTTCTTTTTCCAGTTTAATAATACGGCGTTCTGTATCGACGTTTCGAGGCTCGTTCGTGAGTCATCGACGCATTGTTACGAGTACCTCATGCACGTGTTCGATGCGTCGGACGCTCGGGTTAGAAAGGATTTTTTGCAACCCTTATTTCGAATTCCGCAACTCTTGCAAAATTTGGGTTAACTTTTTTTTCGTTCTAATTTCGAATGCGGAATTTTTCTTGTACACGTGCATGACCATTGTTACTTTTACAAGAAATTGGCGATTTCTTATGTACACACGTGCATAGATTTAGGATTGAAGAGAAGGGTCAATCTGTAATTGAATCTGGCTGGATGGCGTGTTATTAGTCCGTAATCATTATGATCTATAGCTAATTGAAGATTGTGCTTGGCGGGAGAGTTAATTAGTTTTCAATTACAATTAAATTGCTGTTAGGGTGCTGCCGATGCCATAAAGGCGATAAAGGTAATTAGAACGGAGTATAAAACCATTTCACGGGACTATCATCTGTATATTACGGTTCTTATTTTGATTAATAATATCTCGAAGATGTTACAAGGTCAAGAAATCGGTCCATGGTTGCATTGTTTTCAACACAGATGTGCGTTTAAAATAAGAAGATGCAATCACAATTTAGTCAACGAGAAATAGTCTTTTTTTTTGCACTTTTTTCTGACTATCTGAATTTCCTTGCAAAGCTGGAAAACGCACGGGCAAGCGAAATAGATAAGTGCTCTAAAATACAAACTGAAAAAAACAGTGTAAACACTTGAAAAAAAGTACCGCAAAAGCAACACTACCATACAGCCAAGACTTCTCTACCAAGTCAAGCAAGTCACATGATTAAGCATAGAACATAAACGTGGAACACCCAACACCTGTGTAACTGAGCTGGGTCTACACCGGCGGTGATATCATCCACTTGCTGTTTGTTCAGATGATGGCACACACCGATCGCGTCAACAACTACTTGCGTCAACGATGAGCTGACTCGAACTTAATTAAGGCGATGTTTTATTAAGGCTGTTCTATTGGACTATCAGAGAGCCTCCCATCTGGGCTCAAGTTGCCGTGGCCAACGTGAAAAACCTTGAATAGACTTCGTACCCAAGTCGGCCGCAGCAAAGACAATCTCCACAAGTGGGAGTTTACGGACGACTCCTGCAGATCTCCGGTGCGTATGCGGTGTCTCTCCACAGAAAATGGCCCACCTTGCATCTTTCGCCGCATGCCCTGTCATCTGCACACGAGAGGACCTAATGGCTGCATCAGCAAATAATATTGCTGAATTTTGGGGCAAACAAATTAGACTCGCTACGAAGAAGATGGCTGTACACTGTATCGCCATTTTGACATCCTTTTCCCTTCAATACATAACTGTAAGATTAACACAGACTGCACACATAGGTAACTACAATCTCACACATACTAAAATAATTCTCATCTACTTGAGAAATCTTGGCATGCAGGCAGTTAGTATGCAGCTAGTGTAACTTTGCTTAAAAAAACAAAATAACCATAAACCGCAAAAAAAAAAAAAAACAATTTTCAAATATATTTAAGGGCTATGCGTCAACGGTTGCATTAAGGCAAAGGCAACATGCAATAGAGCTTACTGTGGGTCATGGTTTAATTAAAGAGAATCGTTGGTAAAGCCCTCTTGTTAAGGACTAATTGCGTTGATGATGACAAATATTGACTTCTAACCTTTTAAGCGGGGAAAGTACTATTGATAATAGTGCAATCGTTATGTTTACGGCACATATACATACCTACACACAATATAAAAAACTGTCTTCATGTTACTGTAGAGTATCTTAGACAATTTAAGGCATCTTAAGCATCCAAAACATACTCACACAATGCAGTCTCTATTGACCTTTAATCTAAAAAAAATTACTTTAAGTGTTTATACAAAGTAAACTTTACCAATAAATCTAACAGAATCATACAACAACAAAAAAACTAAGAAATGAATATTTGAATATTAACAGAAGGTTTTGAAAGATATTTTTTTTATTTTTATAATTAGAAATACACAATATTTCAAATAAGAACGTATTTAAGTATAGATGATTTACACAAGTATTTTTATGTATACACAAGTATTTTGGGCAAACTCATTCGCCTTAACAGTAGCAAACACAATGAGTCATGGAAGCCACACTTGTTAACGACACACGCCATTCATTGCACAAGTGATACAATTCATTATTTATCTGCTCGACTTCAAATAATTTGCTCAATGCGTTGTACACATACTTACATTACTATGTATGTGACTCAGGTTGAGTGTGATCCGCCTTTTAATTAGGAGTTTTGGTTGTGAGATACCAGCCGATCGATTCTGTAAAAATCTCACCGTGAAAACATAAGTGAAGTGAGCTTAAAGTGAGCTGCAGTGCTATTCTGTGAAAATCTCACCGTGATAACTTAGGTGAAGTGAGCAACCAATAGCACAGTAGTGCTATTCTGTAAAAATCTCACCGTGATAACTTAGGTGAAGTGAGCTGCCAATAGTGTCAATCCTTAGCAACTGACAGCTCACTCCACGCTCACTTCACCTAAGATAAAATGGTGAGATGGTTACAGAATAGCATTACAGATTTGACCAATAGTGTCAATCCTTGTGGAATGACAGCTCACTTCACCTAAGTTATCACGGTGAGATTTTTACTGAATAGCACTACAGGACCACAGCGGATCTGAGATCTCCAATAGATATTAAGTACAATACCTACGTGCCAGTAAATATGAGACAAGTCTCATATTTACTGGCAAGTCAAACCACGTGGTGTGTCAAGACACACCACGTGGTTTGACTTGCACAGTAGACGACAGGTCTCTTTAGCGGTATTTATAAGTTAACAGACAACTCTGCTGCTGGGGAGTTTTTTACGCCACTTCTTCTTCCCAGCTGAAGCACTAGGAAGTGGTGAAGGGTGGGCGTTTTGGGGGACTGTCTTATGTGAATTTGACGTTCAAAAAGTGTTGATTCGCTGCTTAATTTGAATAAATGACTTTTGATTTTTGATTGATTGATTATCACCTGATCATCATGCATGCTCAAATTTAGTCCACGAAGTCTGCAGTTATACCAAACTGGAACTAAATAAATATTACTGGAAATATTACTAGAACATTATGGCATGATGGTTTCGTTCTTTTTTAGTCTTTCTTTAGGCATTTTAGAGTTAACAACTAAGTTGACGAGCCACGAACATAATGTGTATAGTGGAATGCTAAAACTATTGATTCTATAATCTTAGGTAGGGCACATTGCATTTCACGTTCGATCTTCTAAATTTAAATTACCGTTTGAGTACGGCTTAAAAAGTTTTTGCAAATAAGAGTTGGTTGCACATTCTGGTGTAACCAACCATACCAACTATCTATAATGCGTGATTTAGCACGTATTTCTGAAATACTAGCTAGATATGTTACACAATATTTTAACATATCTTATTCTAGAACTACGTCTTATTGTCCGCCTAAAGCACTAACTTCAACACTTATATTATTTAGAACAAAACACATCACTTTCAACTGTACCACATCACTTTGAACACTTTACTTCGCCACAAATTTCACGACACTGAACTCTAAACTTTTTTTAGATGCACTAAATTCACATCACTGAACTCTTGAATCAGATCACAGTCACAAGGTACCGCTACTTCCTGGTCGATGACACTCAAATAACTGAACATGAAATTGTAACGTACACTTTATATACAGGAATCACCCTCCAATATTGCAATATTTCCCACGGAATGAATGCACTCTGACCTGAAGACATTGTCTGCGAATCTATTGTCTTGCAAATACTTCCGAATTCCGACACCCCTGTCTGATCTGAAAGGGAATCTGGCCTCTTTAGTGCAACGGTGGTCCGGTAGATGGCTCTGGTTTGTGGACGCAAAACCTCTACGGTAAAACAACGTAGGTTTCTTTTAAAATATTTGGATTTCGAAAAAAATATCGAACAATCGAACCGGTTCAAAATAAAATCGGTCGAATAAATTTTAGAAGAACCATTTAGTTATATTTTTTTTACAGTTCACAACTAGGTAATTTTGAATTTTTTTAAGCTAGTATTGTTTTTCGACAAATTTTGAGAAAATTATCATTAAAATTGTAACCCTTTTGAATAAAGTTTTAATTATGATTGCATAAACGTGACTAATAAAATTCGGGTCGTAGAAACTTATATTTCAATAAACCAACGATAAAATAAGTATGTAGGTATGTACTCAGAAAACACATGTGTGTGCACATCAAAAACAAATTAAAGTCACACCTAGGTAAAGCACAAACAACTCGATAAAATTATGATATCATGAGTAAAGTATGTGTAAGTACAACAAGAGCGGCGCGACCCGCGCGCTGCGCACGCGCTGACATTTACTTAACAATTAGTGTAACAATGCCCTAATAGCGTATTGTTTCGTTGTTGCTATACAACTTAATCTATCACGGTATTATGCTGAGTCAAATTGTAGGTAAAATGTTATTGATGTTGTTATCTAATCATTTAGTTCTATTTTGTTTGTAGGTCTCATTTATTAACCCTAAATATATTAGATAAAAGCATACGCTAAACTAAAAAAACACATCCTTTCAAACTGTAAGAATACAGTTAGGTACTAAAAATGTAAATAAAATTGTCGAATGTTTGAACCAGTTTCTGTTATTCCTATATATATTTTTTTTTAATTACAACCTAATACAAATTTTTAATTAAAGAAAAACTTCAGACACGTGACAAACTGCAACTAGGCGAGCTGACCAAACAACCCAAATCACAATCCTAATCACTAAATTAGACTGTTCACTGTCCACGCTCTACTAAGCATCAAACAACAAATAAACATCCACTTTATGTTATTCAATAATTTTGTTAATTGGCAATCATGACACGGTTTCACATGGCAATGTATGTAGACGCCCGGTGTTCAGCCGAGCTCGACCCGTGGGAACAACGACAGTTGCGCGCGCTACCACCTGCCCCCCGCCTTAAAAAACATACTATTCCGAAATTCAAATTCGGAATCGCTCGACCTTGGTGTTTTGAACTTCTTTTTTTGTTTTATTTTTTTGTAATGTGCTTTGTAATTTAATTTTAGAGTTTGGGTTTGATAAGATTAAATTATTGAATTATTTCTCCGTTGGGAGCAGATTACATTGGTGAAAATTCCTGAAAATATTTTTCAGCAATGAGTATTTTATCTTGTACTACGTCAGACATTTTTTACATCCCAAATAATACTAGCTAGATAGAGACACGTTTGGCAAAAAGAAAAAAACAAGTGGAGAAGGGTACAGTTACAATTTCACTTACAAATCCGTAATTTCTAATTACCGGCCTGACAGCCTACCTAACAATCTCATCATCAAAAGCAACAAACAGTCTTATCACCTGAAAAAAGCCAGTAAACGACGTCGCATTATACCGGTTTCTTATCTCTATTTACGGGAGAGCATCATCCTATAGCTCCGCTAAGTCCGAGTGAGTTTTTTGTGCACGCGTCACCGTTGATCACGCGTAAGTGCAGCCAGCGCGCGCCATATGTCGCGTGGATCGTGGGAACGGATCCTCGCGTAAAACGCAATGTGTGCTAGAGACTCAACTGTCGTCACCCGGCGTCGACCCACGCGTTCCAAACACGAATTTGAAAACAGGGCCATAGAGCTCCATTTTCGAATGTGTTTGGATTTCTTTCTTGAGGACTCGTCCATGCCAAAATCAACTTTAGAGGTAGGCAGCTTGAATTAAAATTTGAATGGATTTGGTAATCTGATGTAAGAAACTTTTTATGCACATGCCCCTTATTGATTGAATGTGTATTATGATTACTCACAGGGCAACTACGCGTGAAAACATTATTTGGATAATGAAGTGTTTGTTTTTAATTATAACATTGGTCTAAAACATTGCCTGTTAACCTTTGGTGGGAAAATGGGATCGTATTTTTAGAAACAAGTTCAGTTTTCCTGGGAAATTAAATTCTACAATCAACTCTAAAACCATAAAAACTTTAAATTCGTATATCCATACTTAGTACAAGTTATTCTAGTACTCGAATAAAAATAATTAACAGAAAAACCCATATAATACCGTTCTTATTCGCTTGTCACACAAAATATCGCCATAATAATAGAGAAAAAAAGATCCAGGGGAAGACGCGAGCAACTGGCGCGAGCGATCGTGGGAACGCGACCAGGTTTCAAATATAGAACGCCTTAGAAAAGGTGCAATTCCTTTTTTGCTCGAGTTTTTATATTAATAGTGGTCTTGCAACGCGAATGGATTTTGAAATTGGAACCCGTATGTTTAGGGGTATTTGGAATGCGTTTCTTAGCAAAAAAAAAGAATGCGTCATAAGATTGATTTGGGCATTACTTCAGTGATGACATGAAGATATCACATCACACATCACTTCACAAAAATAGAATTTATTTGTAGCAGAAATTGAACAAGTTTTGCACATTTTCTGCGATGTTTTAAACTTTACCAAAACTAAATACTGTATCTCCCATGTTTTACTTCATAACATTTGCAAAATGTTTTTACCCATTTCCCACGTCCCTGGAACAACTTGGCAAAAATATTCGTAAGTAAGTATGCATTATTATACCGATAATTCTACTAAACTAAAAAAATAGGTTTGTCTAGTTTTGGTTTTATGTACACAGCTTTATGTTTACGGTAAGTATCTATGCAAAATATGTTTTTCCATTTTCCTCGACTCTTGGAAAATCTCATAAATTTTTGTACACCTTTGTCAAGCATATTAAACTATCAACATGGCCAAACAAAAAGTATCCAATAAGATTCCCAAGCAGTATGACGTCAATCAATTCACTTTTCAAGCGAGTCCACACTTAACCCTAGAAATGGCGCGCATCTGCCGGCACAATAGCGTACCCCCACATTATGCCGGCACGTATTTTTTCTTGACCTCGATCGGCCTTTATACCCAAGGGGCGAACCGTGGGAACGATCTTGCACAATCCCTTTCCTTGGCCATATGCGACAGAAAAAAGTGCAATTATTTATTCCCCCTCGAAGAAAAGGGGAGTTGTGAGAACGTGACCTAACAATGCGCTTCCTGGCTTACGATACATTCTGTTCATAAAAAAGACATGTGATTCTAGTTCTTAATACTTAACACAAACGTGCGAAGTTGCGATAACACACGTACACATTTTGATGTTTTACAAATAGTCTCAAATAGTCACTATGGAATCGATTTTTGACCGAATATCTACTCTATATCTTGAGCGATTTAGATCAATTTACGCTGTACAAAATGTCTTCTTACGTTGTTGTCTCCATAATTTATGGATGGTTTCTTCAGTATGGAGTAATGTAAGCTGTGTGTACACTGAATAGCATTACGCATGACCTTTAGATAGTCGATTGTATGAAAATGATAATCGATCTCGCTCCGTTAGTTATTCGATTCTTTTGTGATTTTCTCGCGCACACGCGTAGGAAGCGTAGGTATTGTTATTATTTTCTCATCGGCTTCTGGGCTTTCGTTTTTTTAATTATGGCTAGTAGGAAGAAAGTAGCGATGTAAAATTATGGAGGAGCAAGTTCGTGCGTTAATTAAAGTGTGATTGCGGTGGTGATAGGGCGTGTAGGACACGTAGGTAAGGGTACCGTATTGTGGCCGCGGCGAAAGGTGACGCTACGTATCACACTATTAGCACAGTATAGTAATGACTACTACCAGCTTACTTATAAGGACGTGAACCGTTGGCTAATCTTTACAAATGAACCTCTCCTCTTACGTTCTAGAATTTATCAGATATTCTCTTAAGGGCGTTGTACCAAGAAGAAGTCGCTATATTAGTACAACACAAATGATCTGTTAGTAGATACGTTAAAAATAACTATTTCAACCTTTTTATCTACCTTTGTAGTTGGTAAAACACATAGGCAACCCATACAAAAAATAACAACCATTGAATACAATTTAAAAATAAACAATTTATATTCTAAGTAACATACCAAGATAAACTAAATTAAAAGACAAAACATATTTGCAAGAAAACAATGTGGCATCAAATTAACGTACTTTGCATTGCTTCCGCTGATAGCGGCGCCTGCGACGCCGCACGCACTACGAGGTCGTAAAAGACAAGGTACGAGCGAAATGTAATTGTGACGGTACTTTAAATATATAAATTAACTAGCTGACCCGGCAAACGTTGTTTTGTCATATAAATGTTTGGGGTGGACCACCCTTATCACTTAGGGGTATGAAGAATAGATTACGACCGATTCTCAGACCTACCGATTATACATCATAAAAATCGATTAAGCCGTTTTGGAGGAATATGGCAACTAACATTGTGACACGAGAATTTAATATATAGACTAGCTGACCTAGCAAACGTTGCGTTGTTTTGCCACATAAATTATTTATGTTTGGGGTGGACCTTATCACTTAGGAATATGAAAAGTAGATTACGACCGATTCTCAGACCTACCGATTATACATCATAAAAATCGATTAAGCCGTTTTGGAGGAGTATGGCAACTAACATTTTGACACGAGAATTTTATATATTATAGATATGTATCATGAAAAATCAGACAATCATAAAAAGAAAATGGTTGAACTAGGTGCAGGAGACGATAATACACTTCTATAGGCAGATGAAGAGAAACTTATTTTGGGAGAGGGTACTGATCTAGCCTGACTGTTGAAAAACCTTGGTAAGTATAACCAAAAAATATAGGAAAATATTTTTTATAATCACATCATCAAAAATCTTTAGAGGCATGTGCTTCTAAACTTGTTAGTAACGAATCTACTCTTGAAAAGAAGAGAAGAGAATGGAAACTACAACATTACATCAACCACTTAAAAGATTTGTTGCATTCACCGTTCGTCTTACATAAAAGCGTGAACAATGCAGTTTAAGACATCCGCGTCTGAATTAACTTAATGATATTCCGTGAAATAGCTGGCATGTGTTGCAGTATTCATGACGTACCTCAGAGTCGCACGCGCACGTTGAGGTCAAACAGCACAAGTGCACTTTGTATGTGTGCACGTAGATCTTGGGTGATTGCTATCTCCTTTACATAATCATGACACTTAAACTACAGTTACTAACATAAAATCATGGATATTACCACTAACAGGGAAGGAATACTAAAATTATTTATATTCTGGGTGTCGAACGTCAAAAAACACGTGCCCGAAAGGGTTTTTTCGAATTTTCTATGCGAATTTCTGCTTGATTTTTTATCACATTGCTCACCAACGGTTATCTTTTTAATCCTTAATTCCATAACTTTTCTTGATTCCTTCATGAATAAAGATGCAATTCTATAAAATACTAAAATTATTAATCTACTGGCTCGCTAGCCATCACTTTTTCTTTGCGCGTAGATCTTAGGTGATTGCTATCTCCTTAACATAAGCATGACACTTACATAAAAGCATTGGTATTATTTGTTTACCACTAACGGGGAAAGGACGTCAAAAGACACATGTCAAAATGTATTTCTCCAAGTTTTCTATATGAATTTTCCACCATGCTCTTTCTAGGATTTGTACTACATTTTTTTAACGGTTACCTTTCTAATCCTTAACGATTTCAATGTTCACAAAATATACCATGTAATAATAGTTAAATAATCAACCTGAACCATAAAATATGTGGTTCTTGGGACAGGGAAAGGGTTACGTCTATAACTTTTCTTGACTCCTTCATGAATAAAGATGCAATTCTATAAAATGCCACAATCATTAATCCACTGCCTAGCTATCCCACCTTTTTCTTGACAGTTCTGCACTCCATAACTTTCCTTATATGAGTTATTAATATGACATTCCATGAAATAAGGCTCGCCTTTCTGTTTATGGCAGCCGAGTGTCATGCGCGGCGCTTGCGCACACACGCGGCGCCGGTCGCAGGGTCGCACGCGAACAATGTCACGAGTCACGAGAACACACGCGACCCGCGCATTGCACGGGTTAACTTTTAGCATTGTTGCGGTACTTATGTGGCATATTGCATAGTTGTGCGGTACTGGAAAGGTTGGGTGTAAGATTGTTGATGTTTTGTAGTAACTAATTCGTACTTAAGACCTACCTATTGCAGGCTTGTATTCGGCGCGTCCCGACAGAAGTGACCTTGGTGGTTTACAACCGTGTAGATGGTGGTTTAAAACCAAATTCCGAACAGCTCTGCCTGTCGCCAACCAAGGTCGCCTCTGTCGGGGACGCGGTTGGCAGCCGTGTAGCCGGCACTTAAGTCACCAGTGTCTCTAGTAATGGCCTTCCGTGTTTAAAAGCGGGTCTTGTTAAACCTGCCAATTTGTTTAAGGAAGCCGTGGTCAGTTGAAACTAACAACACAAGAAATATGTCCATAAAAGGAGAAACTGGTGCTCTCAGATAAGCATGGCAACAAAACACGAGAAAGTTGGGGACAACGACATTCTAGCACTGGACTACATAAGCTAACAACGATCGCCTTACTATACTTGCCACTATACTTGGACTTGCTACTATACTGGCTACTGGGATTTCTCCTCCGCCCACACTTGACAAGCCTCTAAATTTGCACAATCACCTCGATTAATTATTGTTTGAAATGCTGACAGGTAGCCTGATAATCTAGACTGGGACACCACGGCTCCTTGTTGCGCAACCTGATCACCTTTCTGTGCGTTCTGATCAATAGATTGCATATAATTTGGTTTCTTATGTCCTTTCACTTTCATGCGTGTCTCTATGATAAGCTGTCCAACCAAGTGACGGTTTGAAGTATTGATCGCCAAATATGAGCACACTTTGTTGATATGCGCTCTTGACTTTCTTTAAACAATGTAAAATAAACTTTGCCATTTACATTTTTGCTTAAAAGTCAGTCTAGACCGGTGAACTTTCCGTGAAAGATTGGCATTTTCTCCACTTTCATTGTTTTAAAGTCTTCAAATAGCATTTTGCAATTGGAACGTGCTGTGCGGGCACTTTATTTCATTGGCACGAGTGTCCGGAGTCGAATCACGCGCAGCGGGCGGGGAGGCGCGCGGGGGGCGCGTCTGGCTCGAGCCCGACCGTGGGAACGATCTGCCTTTAACGTGTCGCACGTGCTCGAGACGCTACTACCGCAATCGCGAGAAGAAACGAGACGCACAGCGCACCGCCTACGAACAAGACAAGGACGCTGCAAGAATCTACATTCAAATGAAAGCAAAAAAAAAAAATACGACAATAAAATAACGAGAACCAACAATAATTTGTGAGCGTTCGAAATTCAAAGCGTGAAAGGGACAGAGGCGAGTATTATTTATTCGAAAGTAAGAACAAAATTGTAATGGAGACGTTGATTTATCTGCGAGGTGTTGCCGGCCAGACTCGTCGCTACTGTATTTAAGAGCCGTTTGTTATTTTGCAATTGCGGCCGACTCGAGAGCCATGATTACAATGAAATAAATTGGTGGCGAGTCGTTTATTAGCTGTCTGTTAGTGTGATAACTTGCGGCTATTTTAAAACGGTCGTTACAGAGAATTATTGAATAATAACAGCCTTTTTGCTTGATTTAACATGACGTAAACAAGGAAGGCTATAAAAAATACCTCCTTGGTCGACCTTTGGCGCGCCATGTGTTTTAGCATGTGGCGTGAATCTCGGCGAAAGGTATCGGCTAGCCGAGGTCGGGTTACAGGCCAAACGGCCACATTTGGCCGCCACACTGGGTCTGGGGTTGGCCAAATGTTGCAAAAAGTGCAAAAACTCAGTCATTGAGGTCCGTCGCTCATTGAGCCATAAAGCCGCTCCTGGAAATCGTGACCTTACGAGATTTATGAGTAGTTAAAGGAAACATTTGGCATGAAGATTAAATGCCGGGCTCCGCCGACATAGCATAGAATAACAATATCTTTTCTTATTTCTGTCCAAAGTTATTAAAGCAAAATAACTTCAAATAACTAATATGGCAGCTACATAACCAGTCTTAATCCAAGTACTTATAACTAAGGCGGTTCTGGTTGCAGAATCACAACCGCAAAAGAAAATCTACACAAACCTTCTAAGTTCTAACGCAAACCCAAGCGTGCTAAGAACAAAACCACCCTCGCAGTAAAGTGACGTAACATAAGAAGATGTTTTTGTTAAAATCACTGAAACACGAGCGCCTCATCCGGTCGCCAGCGCGATTTAATAGACTGACCTACATGGTTGACAATCTCTGCCGTACAAGAACTGACCACACATCACACATGTAAAAAATACCTTGATGATATAAGGATAGAGTTGGGATTTGATTGAAGGGTGGATGGTTTATGTGGAGAGTATTTCCAAAGATGAAGGATGAGCAATTTTTATTGTTAATTCAACTATAACATTCAATGGCTTGAACGTAACGAAATTGCGAACATCCGGCGTACCTATTGATGCACCGGCCATTCTATATACTATCAACTATTGGAGAAGATGAACAGCATAACAAGAAAATTACATCGTCTTTTGTTAAGGAAGTACGGAGATGTAGTTTGAAGTAATAAGTAATACGATATTCTGGTGCATTGTCGTCTTTTGCTTGAAGTTCATAGCTGTCTTGTGTTAATAATTGTTAATTAAACTGGTTATTGCTGTTAAGTTATAACAATGCAACTTCTTAGGGAACAGACGTCAATGCAAATTAATCTGTTTTTCATGTTGGACTAAATAAAGTTTGTTGGAAATCTATTTCTGATTGAAATTGTAATTTCTAAATATTTATAACCATATAAATTTAAAATTCAAAAGACATTTATTCAAACTAGGCTGAGAATCGGCACTTTTCGAACGTCAAAATTACATAAGACAGTCCCCCAAAAACGCCCACCCTTCACCACTTCCTAGTGCCTTTAGCTGGGAAGAAGAAGTGGGGCAACAAACTCCCCAGCAGCACAGCTGTCTGTTCAAGTTAGAAAAATGATTCTATACAACAGTATGCAAAATAATTTACATTATGCAACAATATATATGTACCTAATTGTTCTCCCCCTCACCGAGAGGAGGCCTATATCCCAGCATGGAATTGTTAATAGAGACCAGCAGTGTCCACCGTAGGCTGTATCAAAATTTCCATATATGGATAAATATCGGAATGACCACACTATAAATTCGGTAGTCTTAATCTTTTGTCATCACAACACTGATAAAGGTATGATTCCGAAAAACACTGCATGCGGCAGTGCTGCTGCAGCAGTACTACTGGTCCCCATACATTTTCTATAGGTTTATATGAGATTACATTCCGAGCACGGCAGTAATGTGACGCAGCAATGTCGTGCAGCATTGCTGCTATGCTCGCGTTGTGTTGCGGAGTGCAGCGTTGTTCGGAATCATACCTTTAACCGTATAGTTCGGAAGCGTCCCCGATTGAACCCGAACATACAAACCTCCGCTAGCTCGGTAGTGGGTCCAATTGGACCCCAGAATGACGACATACGACACCCTAAATTAATTATGAAAATACGCCACTTACTACTAACTCCTTCCATCATTTCTTACGACACCCATGATCAAACATGCCTAGGTTATTCCCAACACCACAAACCACACGGTCGATTCGATCATTCTTATCAAAATGCCAAACCTCATTTCACTTTCATATCACGAGACAGCCCCCCAGAGGTCAATCAACACTTATATTGTATGCAAAATCAATAACAAAAAAAACTGGTATCAGACCAATAATTTACATCGCTCTTTTACTTGGCACATAAAACCTTATAAAAACATAAACCAAGCGCTCGTGGGACACATGTGGGGTACCCACAGCTCTGATAATAATCACTCAGCGGGAACCCAGTAGGTACAGTTACCCACTGCACATGACTTCATTTAAATTTAAAACCCTGCTCTAAATTCGGCCATAAAATACCAAAATTGTACCAAAGATTTGGTCCGTTTTTATCCAAAAGTATACCACTCAAAATGTAATTTGATCAATCAGGTCGTCATTATGCCGTAATGCACCATCCAACCCTCCGGTGCATTACCATTGCGTCCAAATTAAGCGATCATAATACTTTATGGTATTAAGAGCTTTCACTGCCGCGGGGAAGGTTAATGTTATTAAAAAGTCGTTAGTTTCCATCATATTATATTTTATGATATTACTTTGTTTCGTTATGATACGCTGAAAGGGTCAAGTTCTACTTGTAACCAATGCAATTCTATGAAGTATTCAGTGACACGTGCGTAGAGCAAAAACATTACGAAATTTTCACAAGTCCCATAGTCCCCATGTATTACATCCGTGTTTACCAAAAAAAAATTAACGTATAAATAAGTAAAATTAACATAATATAATAACCAATCAATTAACTTTAATTTGCAAGTCAAAGCATCAGACTATCTGTATCTAAATCTGCTTTAATTGCGTCGTAGTAATAAAACGTAGCTCGTAGCTCTACAGTCGATTACAGTGAAAATGAGGCTACGAACATTAGTTGCGTCCCAATATTGCGCTTTTTTTCACTGCTACGGAGCTACGCGCGCTACGCTACTACGATATCTATCCCTCATGCCGTCTCGCTCAAGCGCACCGTCGGAGGCGCAGTGACGCACGTGCAGTGCACGCGAGTCGTGGCTCTCGCTCACTCCCGCACACTTCCTGCGCGCGCCTCCAGCCCGAGCTCGACTGTGGGAAAAGACGGCAGGTGTTATGCGGGATCGTGAACAACCACGCATTACCATTCACATTATTCAACAATAAATAATAATAATAAGAAGCCGTGGAACGAGTGGCGAGCACGCGCAACGTCCTCGCCGCGCCTCACATACTAATGGGTGACGCGTGTGAGTGTGTGCGACAACTCACCATGTGTGAGTGTCTTATGAGATGTTAGTTGGTAGTGGACGTACGTTTTTTTGTACAGACGCTTCATGTGGGCGGGCGCACGTCACGGATTTAACTTTGAATTAACTTTCGTTAATTGTTTTGGGATACGTTTTTTATGTTCCGACTAATTGATTTTTATGTGTACAAGCATGTATCTTTGAATAGTTTTGACGCACTATTTTGAAGATGCATACAGTGCTAATCGAAACAATAGCTTTTGGTGCTAATTTCATAAGATAGGAAAATCCCCTCGCATTTTCGCTGTTTGAAATACTTCTATGAATGATTTTATTTGATGACCACTTATTCAGTATCTCAGGATTGATATACTTAAGAAACTGTCAAACCAAACCCATACTTACTCATTGATCCACAAAATCAATACTTAAAAAGGCAAACAGAATCAATTATCTCCCAATAATAATACGAATTTCAATATAATTGTAATTCATTCATGTATCGAGTTCGAATCTATGTAATTGCGTTGCGCCTGTCCGCGTGAATACCTCCACGGTTACTAGCGCAGTCTGAATAGCACCGTCCATTCATGCGCTTGAGCAAGACACACGTTGTTACCTATTCGGTAAGATCTTGATAGGTAAATTGCTCAATTAATGTACCTATAAGGTTCTGAACGAATTAAAATGCAGTCGAACCTTTTAATCTTGACCAGTCACTTGCTATTTTGCGTTGGAGACGCATTCGGTCTTTTGTCTTTTTGTAGTTGACTTTTTATGGTAGGCTTGTTGAATATTAACGTCTCCGAGATACTTAATAATATGTTTTGCGAATATTTTGTGCGAAATAATTTTAGTTTAATTTCCATGACGTTGTTGATGAAGATAAATAGAGAATCCTACACCATTAGCCATGTATGGATTTTTATTATAAAATTAATATACTTAGGCTTAATAGCCATCATCCATTAAAAAATCCATCTTAATCTCTTATAGATCATAAGCATGATGCACTTCACATTTTAAAAACACGCATTCAATTAAAACATTAATCACTGTCGCACTTAATTGAATTTTTACCAGTTCTGTGACATTTAATTTAATGAAATATTCAATTTTCGCGCAGTCTGCTCTCATAAGCAATTAACGACTTCAAATTGGTTATTGACTTTCAATCTTTGAGTACCAAGACCAATTTATTGGCGCCACTTTAGAATTTTGAAACCTTCCTTATTTCTTAGAGTATAAGGGTGAATTTTAAAGTCATGTTTTTGGAAAAAATGGCAGTAATTGAGAATATCATGCGAAAATAAAAATTCCGTTGGATGTCGGCGCAGGCGCGAGTCGTGACAAGAAATAAGACTAAGATCACACGATCAGTCATGCGTCGACAGCTTCACTTAATTGAATATTCAATTCGCTGTGTATGAGATTGGAGTTATTTAGTAGCACGTTCCACTAACTGTAAAATATTTATTGAATTATAAATTAATTTCTTTTGATGATTATGATTTTCTGAATATTTATAATATTCAAAAACAGTATCCGTAAAAATAATCTTAGTGTTTTGATAACCTACCTCTTGTTTTCTCCTATCAAATCATATTTTCTTTTATTCATTTAACAGCATCGCTTGCAAGGAAGTTCATATTAATTCAAAGCACAAGAGTAACCTACTCTCTTTAATTAGCTCCCATGTCTATAGGATGTCCGGCCTCATTTAAAAGGGCGTTCAAGTACAATTGCACAATTTGTTTACCCAGAAGCTTGCATGATTCATGCGGATATAATGTTGATTGTCCCAAACAGATTAAATAAACACCACCAACAAGAAAGTGGTACTTGAAACTAAGCTTAATTCTTTAATGCTTCATGGGAAGAAATGTCTCCGACCTAGTCCGATTTATATTGTGGTTGAATAAAGGGATGTATCGATACACATCTTGGCCGATACGATACCGGTACTGATATTTATGAATACGTATCGGTGATACCGATACTGATACGGAGGGTTAAATTGAAAAGACTGACTATTAAAAAAACAAATAATTTAATAATATTTAATAAACTTCCAACCACAAAAATATTCTAAGTTAATAATTCACGTCAATGAAGACAAGTGTAGGTACACATGGCTACACATCAAGCTATAAATGTCCAGTATAAGCTGACTTCGCATTGTAAGGAAATCCTATACAATACGAGTTTAGCATAAACTGGAAATGTATAGCTTGATGTGTAGCCGTGTGTACTACTCAAATCTATGATATAACAATATGGCTGGAAAACTCGGTAAAACTTACATACCTAGTATTGACTTAATCAAAGTATAATGCAGCAATGCTCTAGTTAAAATGTAACTCCGACCTGATAAAACGGACGACGACGGCAGCAGGGTGCGGGTGTGGTGGATGTGGAGCTGTGTCGCAAACAGTGCAGTCAAAGTAACCTCTGCCCTGCCACTACGACGCCTTGGAAGTGGCGCAGTTTTGGGCCGCAAGATGATGAAATACTGTCGTGCCAGTAACACGAAGAAGAAGAAGAGAGCTGCTCTTTATGACATGATCCTCTTTGACCGGTTCCAGTGACTTGTTAGTTTTATTTGTACCTTAACTAACTATCAATACGAGCAAAATCTTATGGTAGCCATACACTTTACGATATACTTGCGCAAGTTTAGACTTGCACCAGTCTGTAAAACCACACAAATCTAGAAGTTTGGGTCTCCTGGCTGAAGACTCTAAGTGTAGTAGCTTAAGGCACCCACAGGAAAGTCCGGTTAAGCAGCCAAGACCTTAGTGGTCAAAACTACGAGAGGCCAAAGTTAAAAAAAATGAAGTTTGGGCAAAAATCTCTGCATACATGTTACGATATACTTGCGCAAGTTTTCAGACAAAAACTTCACAAGCCAGTGAAACCACACCTTAACCAGTCACATTGAAAAAAGAATCGCAATAAGTTTGGCGACGCATTGATGAATGACGGCCGGCCGATATCATCTGTTGATTATGTTGTAATTAACGAGAAACGGTGAAAATAACGTTTCAATTTAACGTTACGTTAACGATTTGATCACATAAATCTTGTTGAATGTGATAAAAACGCTGCCGCTGGTTTTTTATGTAAAGATGGAGGAACTAATTTATTTTTTGTATTTGAAAAGTTCTGGAGTGGCGACCACGTACCGGAAGACGTAGCGTTGGAAGGCCTCCCACAAGATGGACCGATGACCTTGTGAAGGCCGCAGGAATCCGCTGGATGCGGAAAGCACAGAATCGGTCGAAGTGGCGGTGCTTGGGGGAGGCCTATGTCCAGCAGTGGACGTCTTTCGGCTGAAATGATGATGATGATGATGATTTGAATTATTTAAATATGATTCGGTTTATTTACGGGGATTTTAAAGACTGCAGTCAGCAAATAGTACCTAGGTGTTAATACTACTTACATAAATCTATCTATGCTGTATAATCTTTGTGTGAGACACTCGTATCTACCAACTGATCTGATGAAGACAATAGTTGTGCCCATAGTTAAGAACAAGACCGGCGATGTCTCAGACAAAAATAATTATAGGCCAATATCGTTGGCCACTGTAACAGCAAAGGTTCTTGACGGTGTGCTTGAGCAGAGAGTAACTGGACAGCTCAATCTACATGATACACAATTCGGTTTTAGAGCAGGGCTGTCCACGGAAACTGCTGTTCTGGCGCTCAAGCACACGGTCAGGTACTATACGGATAAAAACACACCTGTGTATGCTGCTTTCTTGGACCTCTCCAAGGCATTTGACTTGGTTGATTATAATATCTTATGGTCGAAATTGCGTGAGCAAGGTCTTCCTAATGAGCTCTTAGACTACTGGTATGGCCACCAAATCAACCAGGTCAGATGATCGGGTGCTTTGTCTGGGGCGTATGGGTTGGAGTGTGGGGTGAGACAGGGAGGTTTGACTTCCCCGGCGCTCGTCAGTCTATACGTCAATAAGTTGATCAAGGAGCTCAGCAGCACTGGTATCGGATGCTTGTGATGCTGGTGATGGTGAGATTATTAATAGTATAAGTTATGCTGATGATATGGTGCTGCTGAGTCCCTCGATTGATGGACTCAGACGGTTGCTAGAGGTATGTGAGAGATACGCCACGTGTCATGGTTTTTTGTACAATGTTCGGAAGAGTCAGCTTGTGGTGTTTAGGGTAGGTACTAAAAAACCTAAGACAGTTCCTCCGGTGTTTCTCTATGGTGAACCACTAAATAGAGTGTCGCATTTTAGGTACCTTGGCCACATAGTTAATGAGGACTTGAACGATGACAGTGACATTGAAATGAAGCGAAGAGCGTTGTCGATCCGATGTAATATGCCCGTAGGTTTGCGCGATGTACTAGAGAAGTGAAACTCACTCTGTTCAAGGCATTTTGCCAGTCCTTCTACACGTGCAGCCTGTGGGTTAGACATACGCAGAGGACCTACAACGTTCTTCGTATACAGTACAATAACGCTTTTAGGATGCTGTTGGGGCTCCCGCGTTTCTGTAGCACATCGGGCATGTTTACTGAAGCAGATACAGACAGCTTTCAGGCCATTATGCGAAAAAGGACAGCATGCCTGATGCGAAGGATTCGGGGGAGCACCAACAGCATTTTAAAGGCGATTGTAAATAAGCCTGATTGCCCGTTCCTGGAGCACTGGACCCGTATGCACAGCTGCAGGTCTGGTGCAACGGGAAGCGGGCATTATAGGTTCATGAATTAGTTTTATTTTGTTTCATTTTATTTTACTTATTTTCAAATGTTACTAACAGAGTATTATAAGTTTTACTAACAACTATAGGAATCATTTGTGTTCGATGTAAATAAATAAATAAATAAAAATAAATGCAAAAAAATATACGCATCAACTTGAAAACCTACTCCTTTCTTTTGTCGATAAAAAAATATCTTCACTAAAAGAACTTCTTTTAATATTAGATAAGGTTTTATTTAACCATTAGCTTACCTAGGGCCCAGTCTTCACCAAAGCGGAGAGGAGATGTGTTTTAAACAACCAATAGAATTTCGTTATTCACACATCTCGTCTACACTTAGCTTCAGTGGATACCACTGAGCGGAGATGTACCTATCATATTTGTATGGCGCGATCGAAGCGGAGATGTGAGCTGTGTCTCGCCGAGATTGAGCTGGGCGGTGGTACAAAGCGGAGATGTGAGCTGTGCCTCGCAAGCTGGCGACGTACTATGGGACCAAACGATGAGTTCCATCTCAAAAATCTATAACTTTTTTGTTACTTGACATTTTGAGTTGAAATTTTGTATACGTATTCCTAAATACTTATGCTATTGGATTATTAAAACACTGCTACTTTAAAAATTACGTTTATTTAATAAAAAAATTACAAAAATAAAATGTTGAAAATGTTCATACAAAAATTAAATTAAATTATTGAAATTTATTATTTGCTTACATTAGGTTAAATTAAAATTATTAATAAGTTAATAACTACGTAATTACATAATTTTAAACTAAAAAAACATACCATTCATGAAAAAGAAACACATTTATTCTATTCATCACTTGTCAATACTCAAAGCTCTTTAGCTTAATAAGTTAATAACTACGTAATAACATAAATGAAATTTAAAAAACATACCATTCATGAAAAAGAAACACATTATTCTATTCATCACTTGTCAATACTAAAAGCTCTTCAGCTTCGTCAAGTAGTTCTTTTGGTATCACAATACTATTGTTAAGCTAGATAGCGTGATTTAACCTATACTTCTTATAGTCTTCATTACGAGCTTCTTGAGCATCTTCAGATAATTGGCCTATTGGCAAAACTTCAAAATGCTCGATTATTTTGGCACCATGTATAAAAAATTTGTGGATTGAAGATGGCATTTAGTACCAGTTATATTTACTCACATATGACTGTGCAGTCCCCAGGGTATATTCACCAAACTTTACTGCGTTTACAGAAAATCCCGATGACATGGTTTGCAGAATTATATATAATCTCTTGATCAACTCTTCATCAATACCCGTGATTTCTACAGAACACTGATAGTTTTGGAAGAATCTCCTTGCAGTATTTCCATCATTGCTGTTTCCGGGACCTTGACGAGGTTCATCAATGTGTAAACCAAGCTATTCCTGGAAACGAGTTTTGACACATAACCGTATTCACAAGTTGTTGATAAATGAAAATTGTCCAACAAATATTGTTCAATATCTGAAGTAAGTACTTTTCCCGCTTATTATCTGAGCACATATATCGCGTCGAAAACAAACGAATTCACTCATTTTTTTCAGCAAATTATAGTATACGGACACTGACGAACACGCTGAAAACCCGAGTATTAGTAAGACCCTAGTTTCAGTAACTTGTGCAAAACCAATGAGAAAATTGATAAAAACAGTTTTCACAGGAATGCTGTAACCAATACTGATTATATTTACCACAACATATAAGAACTAAGCAATATCATTTTTATCAAACGTGTGGTTAAAATGATCACCGCAAAAAAAGATCTTGTTTGAAAATATTTTTCGTTGGACATTTTTGCTTCTAGCTCGAAATGGCGCAGTAATGACGCAGGTTTTTATTATTTCCTTTTATTACTGAATAGTTAAGGAATCTAAAAATGTCATTAACTCGACATCGGCAGCCATCGGTAACAAGGAAACCTCAACCTGAAAAATGAAAAGACGGAAAATTTCCTAGTGACACTTAATAATTAAATTTAAAAAAAAAAACTCATAAAAACATAACGCATTTGTAAACTAGAGATCTTGAGCAATCTAAAAATGTAAAATACTTATATATTCCCTTGAAGAACATCGAAAATATCTTAAGTTGAACTTCCAAAATGAGTAATCTATACTCCGTTTGAAATAAGATTAGACATTTAACTTAACCTTTTTTACAGTCCGTTCAACCGATTTTGACTTCTATTGCGTTGGTCGAATGACAAATGGCAGCTGCAGTAAACAGTTGGTTTGTAACCACTTTTTTTGCTTTTAATGCCATCCTTATGCCTACGGTATAGAAGTCAAAATCGGTTGAACGGACTGTAAAAAATGTTTGTTTAAATGTCTAATCTTATTTCAAACGGTGTATAGTAAATATAAAATTATCAAAGTATAAAGTTTGGGTGTAATTTTATACACCTAAAACTTTATTTTTATTTTTTATTGCTATTACTTCGGATAGCTCTGTCATCTAAGAATATAAAACAATCAAAACGGTTTTAGTATTACGACTATTGTCCAAACCATTTTTGAGATGGAAAATACCCTTTGGTCCCATAGTGCGACGGCGCGCAGCGGAGATGATAAAACATGTGAGCTGTTAACATCCAACGCTCGCCGCACGCAGCTCAGTTCCACTCTAGCCAGCATACATCTCCGCTCCAGTCTAGCCAGTACGCATCTCTGCACAGCTTCGGTGGATACACCCTAGCTGAAAAATATGTCTTCTCGTGTCCGCTTCGGACATCTCCGCACATCTCCGCTTTGGTGGAGTCCGGGCCGCGTCATGATGAGGACCAACTAACAATAGCACCTAGGAGTAACACTTTCTCTACCTAGCAGATCAAGGATCTTGGCTATATACCAGTGGCGGTAATATCTATTGTATATATAAACTTTATATGAATATCTGTTCGTTGGTAAGCGCATAACTTGAGAACGTCTGGACCGATTTGGCAATTTTTTTTTAAATTTAAAACTAGCTGACTCGGCAAACGTTGTTTTGTCATATAAATGTTTGGGGTGGACCACCCTTATCACTGAAAAATAGATTACGACCCATTCTCAGACCTACCAAATATATATACATATACATAAAAAGCAACACTGTGATACGAGAATTTTATATACATAGATGTTCTTAATTTGACTATTACGAACATTCGGGAAAAATGTAATGTCCTTTTTTTCTATGGAATTTTTGTATGTACATATTTATTGTTTGCACAGGACAACGTTTGTCGGTTCAGCTAGTAAAATATATATTTTAGCATAAAGTTACATACTAATGTGCTATTAAAATATACAAGTCATCAACAACCTAAATGAATATCAAAGGAAATTATAGCATAGGTATAAACCATTGCATATCTTAATAAAATGTACCGTTACCCGCTTAGAAACTTGTCTTACAACCTGCTATCAAAGGAATTATAATATGCTATTAACCGTATGCTGAAATAAATTAACTCCTGTTATTAGCTTATAACTTAGTAATTGCATTCATTTATCTGCACATACATGTGGCTGGGGTAATTTATTTTCAGAATTGTATAATCTTCTGAAATCGAACCTTATTTCTTTTTGCTTTTTGTTTACCTTATCCTACTCGTTTTTTCTCACAGTTTTTTTCTTGTTAAATAGAAAGAAAAAGAAAGAAAATACATTTAATTAGCACAGACAAAAAGGCACACAATACAACATAAATAAGTAAGTAAAAAATGAAACAAAAAACAAAATGTAAAATAATAATTTAACAGGAAAGTGTGTCTCGCGGCTGCGCCAGTTCAGCTGATAAATGTCCTTTAGTTAGGTAATAAAATAATATATTGATAGTGAAGGAAAAACTACAAGACACATCTCATTTTCCACGAGAATAACTTACAAAAAAACTCTACCATGAAAAATCTTCGCTAGGTATTAACAAACAAAAACTCACAAACTGACCTTAAGATTTAATACACCATCACAAAAACGCGGCTATAATTTAATAGAACATGGTATAAAGGTGATATCCCATTAAACTAATAAAGTGCTACAAAAACCTTCGGTGCACGGCCTTAAGTTACTTGAACAGAATAAATAACGTCATTAAAGATCTCATTACCTTACCCGTTTCGTGTAACTATTAATTTTTCTATCCTCGAGCGGAAATGAGCGGAGCTGAGCGAGCAATCAAAGCGAATAGATTGGCGGCAGTAATAATTACCGTTTCGCAAATACACATTATTGGCTTCATTGAGTCTTTGTAAGTGTCTATTATTTTTATGGTTATGTGTTGGAGTGTTTAATTTATTAAGTATTTTGATTGGATTGTTATTAGACCTTTATGGCTCAAGCCTAGTTTATCTATACTAGTAATAATATTATAAAGACGTAAAGTTATGAGGTTGTATGTCGGGGGTAATCTTCGAAACTGCTGATCCGATTCCGAAAATCTTCACTAATGGGAAGCTGTCATTGTGGGCTAAGACCACTACAACATGGGTTCCTGAAAACATCCAGCGGCATCGTGGAAGGCCCAGGCGTAGATGGCGGGACGAACTTGACGCTTATAGGAGGGATTGGTCTATATTGGCTCAGGATCGGGTTGGGTGGAAAAAGGAAAGGGAGGCAATTGCCCTGCAGTGGGACAATACGGGCTAATTATTATAATGAGAAGCTACAGTATTGCCAAGTGTTATAGGATATATTTTATGTTCGCGAACGAACTCGCGAGCAGAAGCTATTTATTCATAAAAATCTTTAACAATACAGTGTAGGCATTTCGCAATCAGTACATTCATTGATTCTTATTGATTTTTTGTTCTATGAAAGAAACATTGAAATAGCACTTGAAAAAACCACTCCTAGGCTTTTTCGACATAAGTTGAAAATCACAATGCTAATAAATACAGTTTCAAGATAAAATTCAGACACAGTTCTCTATACATGTGTATAGAGAAATATTTCTTCCGGCGATAAATTTCGAATATAATCCGTAACTACAACGACAAGTGAAGGAAATTACTTTAATATGATCTTTTGAGTGTTTGTTAACTCGCGACGCGTGAGAGAGATTGTCGTGGCGACACGCGGTGCTCGTCGAGACGAATGCACGCGACGTTGGTGTCTCGTCTGTGGGGGCCCTAATCTGGTGCCTGCCACTTGTGTCAACCGTCTACAGACTAGAGGTAGGGTTGACAGACACGCCTTTAGTAGGAACGACAATTTCTTCGCAAATATTTCACGTTTTAGTTTACATCTAGCACTACTTAGGTTTGGTAAGCGGTACCCGACGTTTTCGTGATATCAATGTACAAAACAGTTGAGTAAATACATTATTTTCATAGTCTGTACCTATCATTACATGAAGAAGTACATAGGTACCTCTAGGTGATCCTCACCATCAAATCCTCACCCCTGCTATAAATACAATAGGTTCCATATTCGCGGCAAATTGAGATCTTGCTCAGAATAATGTTCACCATGATAGTAAAAATGAGATTGTACTATATATTTCCACCTGTGTATACACAACGTTGGCCATGGCTTGACCTCACAGAAAACAAAGCAGCGTTTTTGTGAAATTTTCTCAGGATGAATTTAGCACATACTATTGTGCTGAATTCATCGTCGATTCTACCTAATTCTTTGGACTCCGAATTAGCGTTTATTTATTTATTTATTTAATACTTCAAGCACAGAAATGTACAGAGGCGGACTTAATGCCACAGGCATTTTCTACCAGTCAACCTTTGGGTGATGTAGAGACAAAGCATCATCAAGCGTTCATCTGCATCTAAAAATGTTTCATTAATAATATTACTAATTTTGTGTAGGTTATTGGTATATTTTTCTTGGAATCTTATGCTATCCAGTTTCAACATTTTGATGAGGATAGTTCTACTTTTTCCTCATCGGTATTAAACTGCCGGATAAATATATAATGTAAACAATTCTCATTTAGCGGAACTTGTAATGAAACGGATACCGATACCAGCAACTCGCTCAGACGCCACTCACTGCCAACTGTGGCAGTTACTATCTGAAGGTGACAGGTCACTAATCTGATACCTACTATTACATGCAACACGAGATATCCAGCTGAGCTGATTTGAAAACTAGAGCTCAGCTCGTGCGGAACTGGATAAGTACTTAATTAAGGGTACGCTAGTCGATCAAATTTCCATACAAACGTAGTATGGTGATTACTCGTCTGTTTGACGGTGTACGTTCAAAATTAAAAATTATATAAATTTTTCTTGTCATTATCTAGCCCTGTTTGGAAGCAGAATTGGAAAAAAAATTGGTTTGGAAGTCATGAGCGTCAAAACTTCCACATTTCAACACTAATTTTAACTCATCTTTGGGCATAAATAAATAACTTATGTAGTATAAAAATGGCAAAATAAAAACCGTACAGGTACAGATAATTTATTCAAAAGTTCAAATAATTATATTTTGAGTAGATACATCCTGTAGTTTTTCCATAATATCTATATGCCCAAAGGTCTGTTCATGAAATTTTATGCGCTCGTTTTCGTTATAAATCAACGTCTATTTCACCAAACAAATATTTAAATAAAAACTAGATAAATAAAGCGAAATAACTATACAAAATAACTTGCATATTAGCAACGCCACCAACGAGTTCGAGCCGTCGACTAGTACAACCTTAACTGTTGTGCGCAACTCTGAGACCATGTCTATCATCGACTGCAGTAAGTAGAATTTTTTTCCGTATAATCTATCAGCCTTGAAATTATCATCTTTCTTTTAATCTATCGATTACTCGGCCATACATACTCTGTCGTGTTCAAGAGACTTGTTGGCGTGACCAGAAGGAAGGCTGTCCTTTACTTTGACTTAGAGTTAGTACTGACGTTCCTCGTGGCAATTACTATTGTCTGCTGAACACGCTACCATTTGACAGTGATTAGGTCTACCTGCGTCACAAGCAATATTTTGATCTCCTTATGTCGTTTCCTAGTTCAATACGCAAGATCAGATGATCCTGCATATTAAATTATGAAACACCACAATCTTATTTCTAAGCTGCATTAAAAATACAGCGTTCATTTCAATACATTGTTATCCTCTCATCCTATACTGATAAATTGAGCAATATTTGTATTTATATATTTTTTTTCATCACTTTCTCGAAAACCGCTCTAACGATTTCGATGAAAGTTGCAATATAGGGATTTACGGGGGCGAAAAATTTATCTAACTAGGTCTCATATCTGGGAAAATTTGTTTTCTCCGTATTTTCACTCTAGGAGAGCTCAGTTGCCCAAAGTTTAGAACAAGATGGCTACCTTAGAATAATGACATGGCAGCATGGAATTAGTAAGTACTCTCCTATCATAGAATTCGTGTGAACTTTCCTATACTATTAAATGAGTATTCTCTATTTTCACCAGAGCAGAACTCGGTCACTCGGTACTTTTACGTAATTGCTGATAAAATAGAACGAATTTTCTTCTTACAGACCAACATGGAAACATATCAAAGATTCTATAAACCACTTCTCTATGTATCCAGCAAGTACGTAGGTACATAAAGCATCATATTAACAGCATTACGTCAAAGTGTTAATCGCATTAACCGCAGCACGAGGCGGAAAACCAGCGAATAAACACAAATACCTATAGCAAAGGTTACATGCAAACTGTTATCCCCGAGAATGTCAAGATTTTTGTTAGAAAAACCGCAGACTTCTTGATTATCTTGCGACTTATCTCAGAAGAAGTTTGGTGGGAAAAAGTGCTGAGGTAATTGTGTGGGGATTGGTTCCGTAGCTATGAATTGGTAGAAGTGAAAGGATATCAATAATACCCGAGTGGACAGGAATTCTAAGGCTGGACATGGCGTATGATGCCACCTGGATGAGTTTTATATTGAGCTAAATCCATCACTCTCATCATAGTTGTCTCTTGTTTAATTATAAAACACCGAGGATACTTGTTGGTTAAAATTGACATTAGTGTGTTTCGATACTTGGCATTCTTGTAGTGTAAAAAACCTTTAAAAAAATGATGAACGTAATCTCTAACCAATCAATCTGCCAAGCCTTTTCCCAACTATGTTGGGATCGGCTTCCAGTCTAACCGGATGCAGCTGAATACCAGTATTTTACTTGGAGCGACTGCCTATCTGACGTCCACAACCCAGTAACTAGGTAATACCCCTTAGTAAGACTGGTTGTTAGACTTTCGAGTTTCTGACGACCCGTAACAGCTGTCAAAAATTCTCGAATGACAGCCACGCAACGCAACGTTCTACAATATAATGTCAAAATTGTAGAATCCTAGAAACAAAAACAGAAAATCCAGAATCTCAATCATTATATAGCAGTTTCAATATTAAAAACAACTAACGTCTAAATTCAACAAAAAATGTTCTAAAAATACCCAATACTGAACCCTAAATATGACCGGTAGTCATTAAAGAGATTACACAGATAGGTGTTTGGTTAGCCCGCGAGCGGTAGCGGACGAGCCCGTGATTGTACAGAATTAATACGGCATCGTAAATCCGTCAGGCGATAACCGGTACCGGTATCGATATTAATCGGAGATACGAACGAAGCGTCTTATTGTTTCGCGAAGTAATCGATGTGGAAGTAGGGCTTGTAAGTAAGTGTATTACTAGTAACTTGGTAGATCTAGAGGGTTTGATATTGTTTTGAATTAGCTTTAGATGGAAAAGTTTTGGAAATTAATTGGAGGTCTAATTAGAAATATTTTTAGGTAGGTTTCCATTCGTAATGTTGTTTTAAAAACGCTAAACTGATATTTATTTTTTTAAGATAAAGAAGCTTAAATCACAACGTATTTAATGTTAATTAATTTTTGCTTTACATTTACCTACAAAGCTATGCAGACACCTAGAAACTTCAACACAAATCTAATAATAAAAAATACAAAAAAGTTTATTTTGGAACAAAAACACAAGACTAATAGAATAATAAGAACAAGTAAAAATGATGATAGCTGCAAAAGTATAAACTGTAGCGCAGCTAACAACGCCCTTCTCCAGCTACAGAATGGAATGATGTTCCATGCAAAAAGGTAGTTAAGTTAAATTAAATTAGATTTAGTTAATTAATAATAAAAACAAAAAAAAAATACAACACAGGACATTTGATTTGGAATGTATTTTGACGTTGAGTTAATGTGGTGAGTGTAGGGTGAATGGGTGTGTGTGGGTGATTGTTAGTGAGGTGTGCGAGGGGTGTTTGTAGTGTTTGTGGCATGTGTGTTGTGTGTGGTTTTGTTGGGGTGTGTGAGAGAGTGAGTGATGAGTATTTTACACTTCCACGAGTTTCTCTGTTTCGTCATAATTTTGTGATTTTAACCAGGAGGCAAGTTTAATTTACGAGTCAATTCTAAGGAAAACCAAGCAACAATAATTATAACGTTATTGTAATAACAACGTAACAAGATTACAAGGATGCAATAGTATCTAATTAATTCTTAACAATCGTGGGTATTACTGTAGTACCGAAAACAAAAAACGGATCTAGATAAGCTACTACTAGAGACATAATGTCGGATGTTATTAAGTAGTCTTAAGATCATTATTATGTAACAAATGACTTGGCGGTATAAAAGATAATTAAAGCGCTTGAATATTTTTTATTTTTATTTTGCCTCCTACTCATTTCGGTTTCGGTACCAAAAATTTACCAACTTGGCAGATTTCAATGAGCCCGCATCCTGTGCAAGTCTGGTAGATAAATAATGTGAAAACAAAATACTGTACCTACAAATAACGGATTGACTTAAAAAAAAAACGGTTTTCCAAAACGATGATACCAATTTCGAAAACAGGAAATTAAATCTCCGAATGAATAAACACATCGCATACTTGATCGGATTAATATTTGATTTTGATTCGAATGAATATTCAGATACCTTGTAGCTCTCACTATAAAAACCTCTGTTTTCCTTAGATCGAATTCACTATTACTATGACTTTAGCATTATTTGGTTTCTTCTTAAAAGCTAGAGGAGCTCGTGGCTAAGTAATAACAGCTGCACGGGGCGACCCATCAGGTTAAGCTACGCTTCCCGGGGTTGGTCTGTGGATGCGTGACCATCTTTACATACCGAGACTCCTCCGTGCCTCGGAAATCACGTTAATCCTGTGGTCCCGGTTGTTATTCGTGGATCTTTGACAGTTGTTACGGGTCTTCAGAAGCCCGAAAGTCTAACAACCAGTCTTACCAAGGGGTATCGTATTACCCAATTACTGGGTTGTGGAGTTCAGATAGTCAGTCGCTCCATGTAAAATACTGATATTCAGCTGCATCCGGTTAGACTGGAAACCGACCCCAACATAGTTGGGAAAAGGCTAGGTAGATTGAATTGGTTTCTTCTTAAAAGCTATTAAGTAATAAAAAACCGTTTTATCATAACCATCAAACATCGTGATATTTAGTACTACGAGTCCCGTTTTTTTTTTTCGATACATAAAAAGATGTCTTTACGGCCAGATTCTCGAACTCTATAAATTAACTGTAGGTACCACGTTAAATTTTATTTAAAACCACGCTAAAAGCATCTAATAACAGGCACATTAACGTCGTATCTGTCCACGATAATTACCTCTAGAGGAACCATAAAATTGCGGTGACACCACAAAGTGGCCGATGTAAAGGCCAAAAGAACATAAAACTAAAATCAGCCGTTAAATTTAAACTAGACACTTCAATAAAATATGACTTTTAAAATCGTAAACATCGTTTCCTATTGAACAGGCTCTGCCAAGAGGCTCGCTGGAGGCTCTCGAGCGGCTCACATAAAGCCTTTTCAAGTATTTTATTATTTCTAGCGCGTTCTTCATTATTATGTGCTTTAGCCCCTAAACTACGAACGTTTGTCGGCAAGTCGGCAACCAGCGCGTGCACGGTTTCGCGCACTTAACACAAAAAGGGGTTTTATCTTTCCCGGAATCCCGGTACCGTCTCGTCAGACCAAAAACATAAAAGCCCCTTTTCATTGATATATTCACGTATCTTTGGACGAAACTATTATTTTACGGTCAAATCTTACAGTCTTCTGTTGAACAAAGCTCTACACTTCTACCGAACACAACTAAACCTTCTACATCGAGTAAAGCTGCAATTGTGAATAAAGAAGGAAATTATGCGCTCCCCTGAATTGTAATACAAGCAATTACGGATTTCCAATAAATCCGGTAGTCTGTTTCCATTCAAACTGTACAGAACAAAAGATAAGTTAATTTTACGCTGGAAATCTGTGTGTATGGTACATAATAGACATAAAGGAATTACGAAGAGGAAAATACATCGTACATTGTATAAAAACTGTCCGTGCAAATGCATAGATCATACGCCCACCGGTTATCGGGAATGTCCGCTTCACGTCGAGAGAGTCTCGAGAGGCATTTCTATTTTCGGCATGTCATTAGCAATCGCATTCAAATGTCCCGTCTTCTGACACTTGACGGTTTTGATACAAAAGCCAGACATTTCACGTCGTTTGTTCCGACACCTCCCGGCCTAATCTAGAGGGTAGTTAGAAAAAGTTGGCGCCACATTGTGTTATCTCAGCCCCCTGTGTGCAGTAACTGTCTCAAGTATCCGTCTTTTGTTTATTTCTTAAATGCACTTGCCTCTGTACCTGTTCTGCCATCCACTGTCGGGTTTTTGTTTACTTCTAAGGAAAATTAGCCACGAACACGTATTAAGTAGGCTATTGTCTCGTTCGAGAGGTTTTAAAGGCGCCGACGAGGATAATGCGATGAGGAAGGTTTTGAGGAAAGAAACTGGCTTTTATTGCCCACTATAATTTTATGGTTGAAGTACGGTACCTACAATGATAACAGGATTCAGTCTAATAAAACAATTTTATAGGGGCATCCTTAAAGTGCAGTAATGTTTGAATGCAGAACAACATCAGGGATTTCAAAATGCAAAAAGCAAAAATTACCGAAAACATGTTGTCAAGAATTTCGCTTCCATTGGCAACATCGTTTGCAGTGACGCCTCTCAACAACTCCCGACCGTTAATAAATACCACACATCTGCATCTGCGCGGTTCTGCACGGCAATCATTACGAACTTTAAGCTCTTAAGCTTTATGGCTTCAAGTGGCAACTTGGCAAGTGAAAAAATCACAACTTATCGCTCCTTAAATGCAAAAAATACGGTGCACATGTAACTCATTAGTTAGGGCCGACATGTCGGCTCAAATATTTGGCGATGGTTGCAAATCCCGGCGCCACCGACAAGCCACCGACCCAAGAATGCCTTTTGCGAAAGCCGCCACCGTTTTCAAGGAACGCCAGCTAAAATAATATTTGCTGAGATGCTGCATGAACACAAATGACCGTTGGATTAGGTATCGAGAAGTGCTCATGCGAACAAAACTCAGAATATTTACTATCGAAGCGATTTTATGGTTTTATGTCAAGGTTTTTAACGTTTTTACTGCTTCCATTAAAGTGTATGCAGTTACAGCCAAATAGGCACTTAAGTTTCTTTTGTGATAATGTGCAGGTAGGCTAAGATTTCGCACTAAAATCCAAAAAAATGCTTCAATCAAGGAAATAGAGACGAATTCACGACATCAAAAATGCAGATTAAAAATAAACACTATCTGGCCGGTGACACGTAGCTAATGGCTTTATTTATAAAAAGGTGTGATTGCACAACTTTGAATATGTTTGCTAGTCTGATAGCAATCGGAAAACAATCTCTGATTAATATCAAATACTTAGCCTTATCCGGGACCGTAGTATGAGTCATATTTATCGATGCCAACTAATCAATCAGTGATTTTGCGTTTACTTGGTACAATCCGTACAACATGAGGTCTTTACGTCACTCTACCGATAGTAGGTACATATCTACCTTCTGCCGTGTTGTTGCCAGGACAGGAATTTTATCATTTTTATTTAGCCCACACTGTCCCAGTGCTGAGCAAGAAGGTGTCCTAGGAAGAGGTGGCGACACGACCTAGACCCGCACCGCAAGGGTTAGATCTAGGTAGCTCTAGTAAATGGCTGGACTCCTGGAAGGATTTGGGGTAGGCCTTTGCTCAGCAGCGGGACAGTTTGTTTTTAGTTTTATTTTTTCTTTGGCATATTCGAAACTTCAATATCATTTCACGGTAACACAAGATGTTAGAAGAAGTTTTCCTATCAATTATAGGTATTAAAACAAACCACAATAACAAAACACTCATCTTTACAATACATAATTGACATTTACGTGTTTAAGACGCAAAGGACCTTCTTAGGATGCAAGAAATCTTGAATTTAAGAAGATAGTTACAGAGAACAATGAGTTAGTGTTAGTACTCCAATGCTAAGCATATTTCTTATTATTATCTCCTAAAGTTGGTAAACAACATCCTCGAAAATTACATTGTTATGCTTAAAGGCTTATGCAGACCAGCGCGATATCGCGGGCGCGACAGGCAGCGCTACCAGTGTCGCGCCCGCGATATCGCGCTGGTCTGCACAAGCCTTAAAGAACTACCGATACTTCAAAAATGTAAATTATCTATTGAGTAAAATGATGTGTAATCTACACGAGTACTACACTTCATGACTGTTACATAAACAGGGAAATCCCTAATTGAGAGCACTTCAGTCAGGTAAACATAACGCCAACCTTCAAATGACATCAGCGAAACAAATGAACGTCACAATTATGACAACTTCAACTTTCAATTGAAATGTCAGTGACGTTTAACATGACACATGCAGAAACGTCACAAATGAAAGGAACTATGACACAAGTGAGAAAGGATTTCTGGTGAATCAGAGTCACGTCACTAGTGCAGCGATGAGGTCGCAGCGACCACGGCCGATCTCGTCACCTCAGAAACCGGTTTCTCGATTCTCGCGAACATAAACATCAGATCCGTGATATAAACACGTAAAGCCGGTTCACGGGCTTGGGTATAAACCAGATTAGAATTTCGCGAAGTGACGCTGAGATGCGATATTTACATCTCATTCCGATGACGAATCGATTATTTTTTAATCGGATTCGTCGTAAAAAAACCGGAAGGGAATGTCCGCAGGTCTGGTAATAATCGCGAATGTGGAAATATTTCTTATGAATCTTATTTCGAAGAATAAGAATCCAGAACGATGGTTTTTCGACCGATGCTGTCATGAATATCGATTATTTCGAAACGAATACTGATTCGATACCTACTATCGCGACTTAGGATAACCAAATACTTATGTATTATGAACTTTTATGACATGAATGCAAATTTCTAAATAAACTCCATTCAAATATACCCATTAGTAGATTTATCTTCAGGGAAATGATAAGCAGTCTTATCGATACGTAAACCAATAACTCCTTGAGTATGCCTCAGATTTTAATTTTACAGATCGAATGCAAGATATGTCAATACGAATGATGTAATCGATTATTTTGACGTATCCAATATTCAGAGATTATTAATTTGGAAAAGTTCTCGTAGCCGTAGCGATAGTCGTAGCCCCGTAGCAATCCGTAGTCGTTGGAGTCGTCCGTAGTACTCTTTTTTTTCTTATTTGACCTATTTTCACAATACTACAAAATATTACCACGAGTTAGTTAGATGTATTGTATATACATAATATGTTTTGTATATAATTTGTATTATTACTTCGTTGGATTTCAAGGACTCCACGAGACAGGCGTCGACTTAGTGTGGAGTCCACAAGTTAAAATATGTATTAATAAAAAAAATATATTTTTGTAACAATAATTTTAGGAGTAGTTTATTTATTTATCATAAGCACACCAACAGCACAGTCACTTACAATTCCAATTAAATAACATATAAAATTATTGAATTTTTTTATTTATTTGAATTTTTTAAGGAATTGTAAGAATACTTATTTGGTTTATTATTCACATGACTTTAACTTTCCTAATCTTAAGTCTCGGTTCCAAAAGTCGCAAATATTTTTGATTGTTTTGTAAAAAAATAAATCTCGAATACTTATAGTTATCTACCTTATTTCTAGTCAAAGTGAACTGTTCTTTGAATGATAATGATTCTTATGGATAAAATAATAAATAAAAAATTTATGTGAACTGACGACTGATTTTCTGTTTTTTTCTTTTTTTCTTTTACTGTACTTGTCATCATTATTATTGTTGTTGCTAGTCATGTTGTGCGATCACGCTTTAGGTGATAATCAGGTCGAAACCTGTTACCTGTTGTAGTTGCCTTGTGAATAAATAAATTAATTAATTTAAAAAAGTTATGAGTCATCATTGCAGATCACATTCCCCAAAGACAATTTACACGCAAACTCCGCCCCAATGCACCCCACCACTCCACTATGTGCGTGCGCTCTTTGATCGTGCAGCACGCAACTAAATGTCGTAAGTCTCAATTCTTATTTCGTTTATAACTAAAGTAGTAATAGATCTAGTGAAAAAATATCTTATATTTGGATAATAAACTATATTTCCTTACTGTCAATAATTATTTTAAACACATAAGCCGAGTAATCTTGTTTTTGTTTCAAATAATCTTTAAAAAAGACATGATTTTTTAATAAAAAATGGATCGAGCGAAAATGTTCCAATTACGTAACTGTCTTATATTTGGAAGGAAACAGATCCAATAAATCATATAATAAAGTTCCATTTTGATTGCATGCGTGACTTTTTCAGAATATTAATGCAAATTAACATACCTATAATTTAGGGAGCCTCCTCTTATTACATGTTATATTTAATTACCTTTAATCCTTACGTGAAACCATATTAGGCAATAAACTGGGAATATACCATAATCAAAAAGTATAGCCCAATGACGAACTGCAGTATTATCGTATCTAATAATATTATAAATGTGAAAGTGAATTAATTATTTGTTTGTTTGTTACGCTTTCACGTCTTAACTACTCAACCAATCATCATGAAATTTTGCTCACACATTGTCAGGGTCCAGAAAAGGACATAGGGTAACTTCCATCCAGAAAAAGTACTTTAACTGAGGGATAGAAAAACGCTAGCGAAGCTGCGGGCAAAACCTAGTTTCTTATATAACTTAATTAGTAAGAAAACCGTGTACCACGCCGGATTATGAGGCGCCCGGTAAATGGAAAGTCCGCTCACCGAATTTCATGTGATAACCGTTTTAGAAAACGGAAATTCTGGGTCAGCCATCGTGATATATAAAAGGCTATATAATTGAATTAATTATTTTTGCTTGTATTTTTCATGTATCTTTTCTTTTGCTTTTTTTTGAGAATATATGAAATGTTGCCAAAAAATTACTGACTGACTGTTTCGTCTGGCTATAAAAAATTGCTAAAGTTTAAGGGGTTTATTTATAAACGGTGCTTAAAGTTAAGTAATGATTAGCGACTGTTTAACCATACATTTTGACGTTTGAACGTTACTCAACTTTAAGCAACGTTTATAAATAAACCCCTATAAATCTAGGAACAGTGAGAGTGAGTGAGTGTCAGTGAGTGTGTGTTTTGCGTGTGTGTGTGTGTTTGTCTGATCTATGAGAGATTTGGTAACTCACTAATTGATTCATCTCTATATCTAGCTACCTGTCTGGACCACTACCCAGATATCTATAGTGTTAACATTCTTGTACAACTAGACTAGATTTGGCAGAACATCTGTTATTATAGGAGTACTTTCCTCATACTATTCAATCAATATTACTCAGTGTTGCTAGCTAGCAACTAATAAATAATGTTGTCGTATGGTATCGAAGATGGTATGCATGTCTATTAGTCTAAGTCATATTGCTCATAAACTCACATTAAATTATTTACATAAGGTTTGTTAATTTTTTAAATAAATTAAGTGATTCACGATGAGCGACACTTCAGAATGCACACGCATATAAAACCTAAATAAAATGATGATTCACGCTGTCCACTTAAACATAAAAATTACGCGAATCTAGTAAAAAATTATATAGTAGGTGTTTCCACATGCGCGAGCGCAGCGCGGCAACGTTCGCTTCGGCACGTGCGATGCCGTGTCATACTCATAAGCCATGCGCATGCGTCATTGGTAGGGTTGTCAACTATTGTTGACTGATTACGCGGTTTGCGCGCGCGCCTCTTGTTATGGCTAGTCATGTTTTGAAATTATTTTAATAATGTTATGTTATAACGTGTTGAAGTTATGATGAATTCTGAACTATTTCATACAAATAGGCATTAGAGTAATCAAATCACAGTACAATAGATTATCATTATAGAAGTGGAAGAAATGAAGTTAATCAAGCTATTTTTCTATTCACAAAACTGCATATTCCATAACTTTTACAAGGACAACAGTTTTGTGAATAAGCAAAATTACGTTAAGTTTTTGTTTCGTATCAATATTTAAGCTAAAAATCAGAGCAGCCAGCCCTACAACTATCATAGTAGAGCATAGCGCGTGGCAACTACACAGGTCTCCCCTGACACGTACATTATGCTCAGCGACCACACAAATCACGCAGTTCTGTTTACAGGATAAACCTCCGCTAAACCTTAGACAGTGACTACGTGACTATTTTCGCGTGTCCACAACCTAAATAATTATACCGCATCAAGCAAATTAAACTTGTATTTACAACATAACATCACACCTTGTTTCCCTAAAGGGGCAGGCAGAGGCCAGTTAGGAGGCGAGCCTATTGCCATCTACCGGGCACAAATCCAGAATCCGGGATGCTACTGAGAAATTAATGGAAAAACCCAAGAATACTTTGCCCGACCTGGGAATCGACCCCAGGATCAGGATCTTGCGACCACTAAACCAACAGGGCGGTCAAACTTGTAATTTGTTCGAATTATTTCTGAGACAATGTTAATTGTAAATAAAAGTAAAGTAAAAAAGCTTTATTCAGTTCATAAAAACACGGTACAGTATAAAAATATGAGTAACAGATTACATAGGAGCCTTAGGTGCTAGATTTTTACAAATTCCCTGGACTCCACACTAGGATTCCCTGTGTCGTGGGGCCAGTCTCTTCCCAAGTAAGGCAAGCAATTATTTATTTGGGTAAACTAATTAATTTGGAATAAATGAAAAACAAAAGAAATAATTATTAAATGAAAAAAATTACTACCAATTTTAGTAAACCTAACAGAGAAAATCAATTTCATTGCATTATGTTCCTTTCGTTCAGTTCCTTTGCTGAATTCCTGGCAAACCTTTATTGCTTGTTTTATTTGCTTTAAGTTTGTTTAATTTTTGTGTGCGTTATTCAATCAATCTGCCTTTTCCCAACTATGTTAGGGTCGGCTTCTGGTCTAACCGGGTGCAACTGAATACCAGTATTTTACTTGGAGCGACGGCCTATCTGACCTCCACAACCCAGTTACTGGGGAACACGATAACCCTTGGCAAGACTGGCTGTCAGATTTTTGGCTTCTGACTACACTGTCAAAGATCTACGAATGACAGCCGGGACCAACGGCTTAACGTGCTTTCCGAGGCACGGAGGAGTCTCGGTATGTAATGGATGATGACCCATCCACGAACCGGCCGCGGCAAGCGTAGCTTAACCTTCGATCAATCCGTGGGGCTGTTATTATTTAGTCACAAGCCGCCGTTTTGTGTGCGTAATTGTGACTAGACAATTTTTTACTTAACAACATGTTTGCGTTTAGATATCGTGGCATAAACAAGTCTAAAATTAAGTACTCATAAAGCGTTTCAACTAGGCATAATGATACGCTTAACAGCACATGTTTTACAGCGTGTGATTCCGATCAATCATGCGCGTGCGCCGGCAATGTATGAAGTACAAGCCACAATGCAGCCTTATCAGTTCCGTTGTTAACAATGCTTTGCCTCTGAGGTCATTCATATTCTCAATTCATCGTCGTGTTAGTAGCACGCGATTTGATGACCTTGAGATATAAAATGTTATCAGTTACAACATCGTTTACATGATTGGCTGGCTAGTTGAAAAGATGAGGAAAATTTGTATTGGATAGGTATTAGATTGTTGAGGAAACTGCTCGTGATAAAGAAAGAGCTAGCAACAGTAAGGCAATAGAGATTTGGCAACTCACTAATTGATTCATCTCTATATCTACCTACCTGTCTGGACCTGGGTTGTATAGTCTTAACATTCTTTTGTACTATCGAAGAAATACATATCTGTAGATTGTAAGGACTATTCTTGCTTGCAGCGCTCGGCTGCTATTGTATAGCTTACCTACGAAAAAAAAGGGTCGTGTGCACGGGATTATGTTTTCAAAGTGCTTAGATATGCGTTACCCCGATGGTACATAACACAACGAAAAAGTCAAAAGGTGCCAACGGAACCCTATTTCTGAGGCTCCTCCGTCCATCCGTCTATCACAGGGCTGTTTCTTTTGAACCGTAATAGGTAAACACTTGAAATTTTCATAAAATTAAGTAAAAAATTAAAGGAGGTCCCCATCAAGGAACGCATTTTACGGCCGCGTTTTACAAACCACGTCCGATTAGAGAGCTCATCTAGAATGTTATTTCTTAAGATTGTTTATTTCGTCATAATTATGTGAATGAAGTGAGAGGCTGAATATTAATACGGGCCTTCTCTTAGTGGCATTGCCCCATCAGGTCATCGTTCTCTGCTTGCGGGCTACCCCGACAGACATGTGAGTCAGCCTTATATCGGCTATATCTAAAAAGGCCCGTGAGACATGGCACGCAGGCGCACCACATTAGTAGTAAACGCAAGCGCCTCGCGGAAAAACCGGCGCTTGCGCCGACCGTGACATGAAGACCTGAAAAATATACGTAGGCATGACGCAATCTATCTTCTATGTTGATATAGTAGGTTATGTCACATTTATGGTTACGAGTGTTACCTTGATCTGTTATTAAATAACTTGACATAAAAAATCGATTAGAATTTTCTGGAAATAACTAGGGACTTGAAGAATATTCGACACTAAAATAGATTACTGGGTCACAACTACAAGCCACGTGTCACTAAAATAACAACCGCATTATATGCCACTCTTATCACATAGTTATATTTAAATAATTATAATTATCTATCAGTAATTACGTGCGCGTGCTTCCTAGTAAACAATAAACAAAGACTTGTGGTATAAATAGGAAAATTCCTATTATTATAATCAAGTGCAAGATAATTGTGATACGAACATGACTCCAGCCATTAACCTGAATTCATTATCTGTATGACAACATTGCAAATAGATATTTAATGTCTTCATCCATTAACAATAATTAAGAAAAAGGAAAATTTAGCAAAATCGCTTTTTGATCGTTAATTGTAAATATTCCTTTGACCTTTATGTGGAGAAACAGGAAAAGAATAAATACTTAATTCATGAGTGTGTAAACGTGAGTTGGTTTTGAGAATTAATTTGATACACAAAGTATGACAAATTGAGAAGGAATAGTCTACACAGTGTTTAGGGAAGTAAAGAAAGTATTCGTCAGCCAAGAATACTGAGAAGAATTTCTTTTGCGTGGGTTATTGTCATTCTGCATAATGGCGGAAATTTAGTCACACCATGAGTGAGTAAACTGAAGTTGAATTTGCTGGAAACGTAGGATGACCTACGGCAAGATAGGTCGATGATAGAGAATGAGTTTACTAGAAAGACCTGGACAAGGTTGGAGCAAAACAGGCAACAAAGACGTAATAATGGAACATCTTGCAGTCAAAGTGTGGAACTCTTTGCCAGCGTCTGTGTTTCCTTCCACATATAATCCGTCTGCTTTCAAAGCAAGAGTGAACAGGCAGCTTCTGGGCACGCTCATTCTATTATAGACCTCAAAGTATCGCTGTCCATCCGGCGACATCGAAATCTAAACAGCAAGTTACGTTAAAGGTAAGCAAGTAAAGGAAATAAAGTAGGTAACATGGAATATCATTGCAGTGGATAAAAATGTGGATGATGATACGACAAGTTAACTTAAAAACTTTCCAATATCTCCTTTTTTGGGTGGGAAATTATCAAATAACTTCTCCCGCTCTGGGCGGAGCGAGAGGACATGTCAGACTCTTACTGACTAAAACCCACCCGTGTTCCTTGGGTTGCCATGTTTCCGGGGGCCACGATCTCGGTATTTTTCGCACCCCCGTTCCAATACCTCCTGGACTCTTCTGTAGGATAAAAATTGAAAAATAAAATTAAAACAAAATAATTAAGATTGTGTATTCGTAGTTTACTATAATAGTATCGTGCAACAAGGCTGCATGGATATCTACATTTACAAAACCGCACGAGTTTGGTAATGTAAACCGCTGCCGAAACCGCATCGTTATCATCACACGATATTATGTTTATATTCTGCAATACCCATTAGACATATAACACATAAGTTTAAGAAAACACGTGTTCAAAATTTCCACTTCCATTTAGGCGTAAATACCCAAAAACTAAGAAGTAAATCGTAAATGGAGATTTGGTGGTCGCCGTGGTAAATTTCCAAGAATAATGTTTCCCTGTCATCAACTCGATTCATGGCTCAGATGTTCTGGAGCCATTTGCGAGAGAGTGAGCAGTGTCCAGCAGTGGCAAGGCAAGGTTGAGTTTGTTGATTGCTTGACAAAGGCGTTTTTTTACTTTGGGAAATTCCCGCGAGTTAGCTGTCAAATAAAAAGCCTAGCAGTGCCTACCAGTGCATTAAGGCCTATCTTTTAAAACTGTCGTTCAATTACGTACATGCAACGTGCCACAAATGTTTCATACCACAGCGTTTGTACTCATTCATTTATACATTTATCAAGCAAAGTATGTGTGTATTTCCGGTGCAATGCATGAGTCCTTGATGAAGTCGCACTATCATCACCATTAGTTAATCATTTTATCAATGAAACACATCATGTATAAGGCAGTCTTAAAGATTAAAAAACGTGTGGCACTCGGGGACTGCCGCGGTAAACCTATTGCATAGCATTTGTAACCTCCATACTTCCTATTTGTCAACGCTACACTTGAGATGATGACGTGACGACATAAAACAAAAATTACGTTGACAACATCACGTTGTCATGGGAACCGTCATTACATGGTAGGCGGAGTAGGGGGTGTTAGGTTTTTTTCGTTACGGAATTTCTTGATTCGGTCGCCGCGCTCAAAGTCCGCGATAAAAGCTATGCAATAGCTTAAAAATTTTGATATACGTATGTAATTTTTTCGTCAATTACTTTGACGTCTGTATGATTTTCTTCGTGAACTGAAAAAGGGTGGAAGACACACCTGCGTGCAAAAATACCAAAACAAACAAGATCATTTCTTAACAACTTCCAACGCAATTAGGTACATTATGTATTTATTCTATTGTTTCAATATGACATACCACGTGCGTCACTATGTACTGCCTGTAAATAATGATCCTATTACATAATATTATACACACTAACGCAGTAACTAGTTCGCAAGACATGACACATCCAACGTACGATTGTGCTTTCCGTAAAATTCTGATGAAATCGAAAAACGCAGTGGTCAGCGCAAGTCGAGGCCGTTACTACTGGGCCAAGTGGTAATGGCCCCGACTTACGAGGTAACGTCGTGGTTTCAAACCCAGTCAGACTACTTACTTTTTGCATAGTCATCACCACTGCTCTTCGGAAAACATCGAGAGAAAAGACATGTCCTAGAAACTAAAATTCGAAGACATGTGACTTCAATCAACACGCACTGGGCCCTCGTAGTGAATTATGACCACTCACTCTCACAGAAAGGCCTGAGTCCTGGTCAGAACATATTAGGCTGATCTATAGGTAAGTAAGTACTCATAGAATAAAACAAAGTTGTTTTTCGTGTTTGACCGCTTAGATCTTCAAAACTGCACCATGGATTTTAATGCGGTTTCCACCAACCTTTAGAGCATTTATTCTGAAAGGTTTTTGTGTACAATACATCATTATTTAACTTAGATAAATCATAGAAATCTCGATGTTTTAAGATGTCGTTATTACACCTGTGCAAAGCAGGGACGGCTCGCTAGCAATTTTAGACAGTGATGGATCGCACGGATCGATCCATCAGGTTAAGCTATGCTTGCCAGGGTTGGTCCGTGAAGGGGTGACCATCTTTACATACCGAGACTCCTCCGTGCCTCGGAAAGCACGTTAAGCCGTTGGTCCCGGCTGTTATTCGTGGATCTTTGACAGTCGTAACGGGTCGTCAGAAGCCTGAAACTCTGACAACCAGTCTTACCAAGGGGTATCGTATTACCCAGTTACTGGATTGTAGAGGTCAGAAAGGTAGGCGCTCCATGTAAAATACTGGTATTCAGCTGCATCCGGTTAGGCTGGAAGCCGACCTCAACACAGTTGGGAAAAGGTTAGTCAGATTGAGGTATCTAGTTTTCAATATGTACTACATACCGGAACCGTACCTGAGAGATATTTCTCGACATCATGGGAAGCCAAGTCAGAGGCCCATGGGTGTAATAAAAACTCGGACACCAGCACGCGTAGCATGACCACTGTAGAAACGGGTTTTGTCGACGGAAGAATAGACAAAATGACAGATTGTGATTGTTTATCTGTCATTTTGTCTATTCTTCCGTCGACAAAACCTCTTTCTACGGTGGTCATGCTACGCGTGCAGGTTAGCAAAACGAAAAAGAAAAAGAATAGGTAATTACCTGACACATCGAAGGTGCAACTGCTTGTGTTTTATATAGAAATCTGATGACCAGTTCCGGAGTTCTTCAGAGTGATCTAACCTTCCCTGAGATGAGTCAGCCATTGATTAGTTGGTTTTATATTCAAGGATCGTATTTATGTGACCTTGTGAGGAAATGGTGGAGGTATGTATCATTGAAGTTGGTTTTTTAGAGTGGTGGGTGAATCATCGCTCTCCTTATCATGGTTTTTTGGACGTGTTTTTCGACTACTTTACATATGATGCACGATGCTGATAATTGATGCATTTACTTTTCAGTTTTAGTTAAAATTGTTTTGACAAAGACCCGGAAAATCGATGTTGGAACCCAACCAATTATGATTAATTAACGAAACATTACTCTTGTATTTAATTTGGTTAATAACGTTTTATTTCTTGTACAAAAAGCGTGAACCAAAATACTCAACCATACAGACCACAGGCGTAATAAAGTTATTAAAATTCAAACATTTTAAGGATGTTGAGAACGATCATCTTCACTAAATATAACAGGCAACCAAATGTCCTGTACCCCATATTTATATAGCTTTTTTATTTCCCAATTTAACACATAATATGGAATCAAAATGTCGTTGCAATAAATGACATGCAGTTACATGCATCCGGCCGCCTACGCTTGTTCCTTATATTATTGAAAGTGCTAACGGACTTTGATGAAATCAATGTCGTGGATAATTTCGGCCATGTCCTTTTTGAGCAACTAATGTATTTTATTACGACAATGTTATGGATACTAAGAAGACAGAACTGGGAGTGCTGCAAGTTTTGTAAGCATAACATTGAGGTTCTCCTTACCACATGAAATTATATGAAAATTCTGTAGCACTTTCTTGCGAAGTCGATCGGTTTTTACGACTTTCAAACGGTAAGTTTTTGTTTTACTACAAAAGTGCTACCTTTATCCTAACATTTGTATAAAACAATACCCAATAAATCATTAAATTACAAAGAATATTAAATGTAAACTTAAGCCCAAAAAAATCTGCAAAGCTCTCTCCCCTTTTCTAATGCTGTTATCGGCACTTTTTTTTTCTCTGGCGGCATGCAGCAAGGGCTCAACGCACCCACGGTTGTTACCGACGACAGGTAACAGGCACGAATTGGGTGCAACACCATTGTGTACCTTTAAACAGGTTGAAAACTCAGTATTCCTTATTGTAATAGTGTTTGTTTCATTATAACACCTTATCAGGCGTTATCCGCGGATTATGAAAGTGTTAATGCTTGTGCCAGACAATGATAGGTCTTTAAGTGTTAGGTACCTATTCTAGGTATCGTTTATCTGTCAGTGTCTGGGTCTCGGGTAACGAAAGCACATAATAGGTATTTTCTGGGTTTTGTAAATATTGCATTGACATATCCTACTTACATGTTTTTTCTCAAACATCACACATCAATTTTCTTCGAAATAAAAAACTTTTTACAAAAAAAAAACAACCGACTTCAAAAAAAACACTACAAAGTGAAAAATAACTTTAATTTCGGAAGTCGGTGTCTTTCGTAATTTTCGTTCTTTGTCACCGACTTCCGAAATTAAAGTTATTTTTCACTTTGTAGTGTTTTTTTTTAAGTCGGTTGTTTTTTTTTTGTAAAAAGTTTTTATTTTTCACTTTTTAGTTGTGATACCTACCCCACACAAATTCGAATATCACTACCTGCTATGTAAATAACAGTGACAGGAAGTTATCATAATATCATCCACATACTAAGTGAGGAAAAAATACGTATTATTGAAGCTAACTCAAAAACTACCCAAGCAAAGTTAATAAAATTTATATGGGACCACCTCTGAAGTATGATCTACCAAACAAAAAAAGAACCATCAAAATCAATTCATAATTGACGGAGTAATCGCGTAACAAACATACAAAAAAAAAAAAAAACAACATACAGTCGAATTGTAAACCTCCTCCTTTTGGAAGTCGGTTAAAAACAAGGAAGTAAAGTATGACTAATGCTCATTAATTTAACTAAACTTTCCTTGGTTTAATGTTACTACTAACTAGTAATTAATATGTTTAATAACGTCATACTCATCGTATCATACAGTGTTGGAGTGTGTCCGGCACAGTTCCCCAGCGATTAGTACAAATTAACATTTTTCCGTCCGCATCACTAACTAACGGAATATTTCGATAACGACCATCAACAACACAATACTATGCTTTCTTAATAACGTTCGTAATATAAGACACTAATGAACATACATTTTTCAACTACTTAGGAATAATTCTAGGTAAAAAATTTAATTAGATTGCGTGAGTCATTTGCTAACTTTAAAAGATATGATCTTATAAATAATTCGCGGCCGTTACTGATAAAGACAAAAACCCACGCAAGCAAGATAAGAGACGGTATCAATTATTATGTAAATGATATCTTCAGAAGTATGATGTAGTTTATAAAATATGCACATGTCATAACCTACACGTTCATATAAAGAGGAATACATAAACATTTGGAGTGTTGCAGTGGGTGTAGTTCGGAGAAAGCACGCACTCACGCGGCGCGATCAGCGATAATGAACGCGTGTCGATACCGGACGGCGGACGATATCTCATCGGCGTCAGGCGTAGGCCGCGCCGCCGCCCACTCGCTTGCGCGCGCGCCGCTCTGACTAATACCCACCTACATCCCGCGGAGCGCTACCGACCACCTCGCCGAGCGCCATGCGCCATGGCGCCACAGCACACATCAATATCAACACACATTACACATCAATACACAACACCCGTTGAGAAACCTTCTCAATCTTCTACCTCCATGTCATTACCCAAGATACTCTCATTTAGGGCGATGTAGCGTATCGCGACTGTAATTCTGTCTGTCAATAATTATTATGGCGCGTAATCCGTGATTGATGAACGCCAACAGTAGCCGAGAGCCGATCAGAGTATAATTGACGCAGCCATTGTGCGCCGCCGCCTGATTGATCGCTTTACACCGGCATTACGTTGCGACATTACGTGCATAAATCTGATCTTAATTAGACGCAGCTTTAATTAAATGTGTGCTGATGAAATATAAGCTCTGTTTATGCAGCAATAACAGTTTGATTAATTGCTGATGCAACACGCGGAGCAATTGGAGAGGTGACAAAATACTGTGCTACGCCGGACCCGTAGCCGTAGCTACGCGCTACGAGCCCTTCGAACAGATTACAGTTCTATAAGATTTGAAGACTTTTTACAAAAATCGAACCGTATTTAATACTTCTGTATTGAACAATCTTATTGAGACCATTCTGCTACTGTTATGAAAATATCGATTGAATAAATCTTACTACGAACAAATCAGCATTGTACCTAGCATAGCAGTTAGTATCTGTATATGGCGAGTTCTAAACAGTGTCCTAGCTCAGTTGGTAGCAGCTAGCATAGAATCCGTCCGCAACACCGGCAATTACCGGGGCCAGGCGTCGCGGCGTGCGCCCGCGCCGACGATTGTTTACGGCGCGCACGCGCGGTGCGGCGCGTGTCCCCCCGCGCCCGCGCCCCGGCGGCAGCTGCTCCGCACAGGTGGCGCGTGTGGGAACTCGACGGCTTCGTGCGTTCCCACGATCGCGCGCCCTCCGGTCGCTATATAAGCCCCCACCCGGCGGACATACGGCATTCCGCGTTCAACGCTCAGCGCAAACGCACTCCTCCACTCGCTACACACAAATTTTCAACATGTCTTACGAGATCGCGTACTCGCTCGCAGACGACGGCCCGCAGCCAGTCTCGCGTACTTATCAATATCGCAAAGTGATGAAGCCGATGCTTGAGCGCAAAAGACGTGCTCGCATCAACCGCTGCCTCGACGAACTCAAGGAGTTGATGGTCAGCGCTCTTCAGTCTGAAGGAGAAAATGTTGCAAAATTGGAGAAAGCTGATATTTTGGAATTGACCGTTCGCCACCTTCACAAGCTCCGCCGCCAGCGCCGCCTGTCGTTGAACCCCACCGTGGATGCTGACCGCTTCCGTGCTGGATTCACTCACGCTGCCAACGAAGTATCCCGCTGCTTGGCTTCAATCCCTGGTGTAGACGTGAGGCTGGGAACTCAGCTCATGACCCACCTAGGCCACAGACTCAACGACATGCAGCGCGCCGCGGCCTCCGCCGACACTCCGCCGGCGAGCCCGCCCAGCCCCGCGCTGTCCACCGCATCTTCGACCTCCGGCTACGTGACCCCGTCTCCACCCGCCTCGCCCGTGCACATGCACACGGCGACCCCACTGGACTGCTCCACCAACTCGTTCAGCAAGACCCCCGCCGTGTGGCGACCCTGGTAAACAGTGCCTCGGAGCTGGCGGACCCGGCTCCGCGGTCACATCTGTTCCAGCACCGCCGGAGTCGCTCTCGCGCTATGTGTCCGCTAACATCCATATAAAGTTTAGTGAATCGTGTGGAGGATATCAACAAAACTTTAGATCTCACAATCAGTTAGCATAAGTTCAAATCATAGATCGTAAGTCCAAACTTGAAAGCTTTAATAAAAATTAGATTGTAAGTGTACTTGTGATATTAAAGAGTAAATATTATTGTATAAGAAATGTTGTATCGAACATAATCGAGTTCGTTTTGTTATATTTTTTATCGTTGCAAAGAATTCACAGAATTGTGAAAAAATAGGTACTTGAAAAGAGTAAGTAAATAAAAAAAACTATTATCTACCCTATTTCTGCATTTTATTACACTGTCCTACGAAACCCTGAATCTACTTAAATGTAGTTAAAGTCATTACATATTCATTGAATTGTTTATAAATAGATTCTACTGGAATCTGCCGAAGTATAAATGATACATAACAAATCAGACAGTGATAAATATAAAGAGGTTAAGGGCACGACTCGGACCTCTGACACGCTGGCCCGCAGCGCGTGCGGTACTGTTTACAATATTCGTACACATCGCATCACTGATACACACTTAGTGAGTTAGTATCAGTACTTTCCACTGGACGCTAAAGGCTAGTCGGTGTCGGCTCCACATGGACATGAACCTTGTAAGCAAGCTGTGTCTATTAAGACGTCCGCCATCATAATTAAGATGGATGTTCCAGAGCTGTAATTGAGATGGAAAAAATATAAAGGTAGGTTCTTCTGCAACCTCATTTACGCAGTACAGAGAAAACTACGTCTGGTATCACACGTCCAAGGTACGAGCCTCATTATCCAGTGTTTTTATTCCTCATTCAATGTAAATATCGATGAATACATTTAAACCCGGTTGCCGATCAAGGTGAGGTAGAAAATTTTATAAAAACAATTTACATTGACGCGTCACTCTTGTCAACATTATTATTAATTAGAGGAAAGATTATAAAAATATTGTAGAAAATACGAAGGTAAAATAGTTTATCATTAAACAACTACCAGAAACTAATAAGTAATCAATGAATGCATTAAATCTTATTATAATATCATCTCATTACTATCATTAGGTAAATCATTGGCTCCGGGCTAAACACATCCCATAACAAAATTGTCCGTAGCGGTAGCACACAACAGAATGAGACTGGCTGCGCCATCTCTTATGATCTACGGGAAGTTTTGGTTTAGTCTCACCTGGCGACATCTGACGTTAAGCTTCGGAACTTAAGTAAGCTTTTGAACACAGAATGCAGACGAACTTACGAAGCTTTTCAATCTTGTAGTAGAACTTAGCTGAAAAGTTTACCAGTGGAAGCTACCCGAGTACCTAAATTTAATGTTTGAGCATACTTAATCGCTGGCATTATTTCATTATTTTGGAAGTAAAGTCTACTTCTATTAGTATTAATGGGTAGGGTAGTTAGTAGGGTACACACAGCTAGACACATCAAGCTATACATTTCCAGTATAAGCTAACCTCGCATTGTACGGAAATCCTATAAAATGCGAGAACAGCATAAACTGGAAACCGCCGTGTGTACTACTCGACTGAAGAACTGTTTCGAATACCCGTAGTGGCCGTAGCAAGAGCAATGCAGAAGTAGAAGTACCTACACGACTTCTCGATAAAAAGTCATGTAGGTTTTCTTGCACATGCTGGAAAACCATGATGGGAACATCATACCTGGAATGACGAAAGGGTAAAGTATACCACACAGGTAAAGTATACCACATTTCACCGATTATGTCTATCCTATATAAAAGAGTGTGAGCTTAAAGCTACTAATAGGGCACAAATAAAAACTTCAATCTAGGTACTAAGTATTGAGAATGTACTAATAAAAACTGCAAAAGCATATTGTTCTGGTTTGCAGGACTAAAGCGCAGGCCACACTGGGAACGAAGCTACATGAAACTACCGCGTATTTGCATACTTCAGTCGGTTCACACTGCGAACTATGAACCGAAGTATGAAAAGATGCGACAGCTACATGAGTGAATCTCAAAGAACTTATACTCCGTTGGTTTAGGTAGTTTAATAAAGGTAAACGAAGAAACCACGTGACCAAAGAGCTGTCAGTGTCAAGTAACCGACTAAACGTAATACCTGTCACTTCAGTTGTCATGCTACGTCACAGTTGTACTCTTTAGCAATGTTATAATTGTTGACGTTTAGAGAACCTGTCGCTTGAGCTTTTTACAAACGACTGATTACCAAAAAAACAAAAAGATAATATAACACTAACAAAAAATGTTGCTCAAGCAGTTACATCTACGAAGAGAAGTTTTAGGATAAATGATAAAGTTTAACATACAGACGCCAGCCCCCAGCACATCAACCTACCCGAAACTGTCAAATTTTCCCAATCAACTTTGAACCTTATACTTCAGCGTTAAAGTTGAAAATCTATTAAATACATTTGACAGATTGTAGTAGTCTGTACATTAATTAATGAGAAAACTATCGTAAAACTAAAATATAAATTTTATTTGGTTATACTTATAAGTTACTAGCTTCTGCCTGCGACTTCGTCCGTGAGTCTATAACCTTCCTCAATAATTGAGCTATCCAATGCAAAAAGAATTTTTCAAATCCGACTGGCAGTTCCAGAGATTACCCCCTACATACAAACTTACAAACTTTACCTCTTTATAATATTAGTGTAGACAACGTATTTTTGAACAAGTGTCATGTTTAAACACCCTTTTTACGATTTATTTACCTTTATTTAATTACCTTTTTTTTTTTTTTTTTTTGAGGGCGTGTCAGACTCTTACTGACTAAAACCCACCCGTGTTCCTTCGGTTGCCCTGTTGCCGGGGGCCACGATTTCCCGATCGGTTTTCTTCGAACCCCCGGCAGTTATTTAATTACCTAAACCAACGGAGTATAGCTTCGTTCCTAGTGGCATTTTTTTTTGGGTGGGAAATTATCAAATAACTTCTCCTGCTCTGGGTGGAGCGGGAGGGCGTGTCAGACTCTTACTAACTAAAACCCACCCGTGTTCATTCGGTTGCCATGTTGCTGGGGGCCACGATCGGGCCCTTTCAGTTTTCTTCGCAACCCCGGCAGGCATCGGCCCTAGCGGACCCCGTCAATTCTGCTGACATCTCTTTGAGATGCGCGTGGAACACAACGCGCCGTCGACCCGGGCCTGGTCCTTATCGGACGGCGAGCTACCCATTGTTCACCGTCCGCAAGCCCGCACCTACGGTGGCCGGAAATCGGCCTGCGATTCCTGACGCCCAGGGCGTCTCCTGCTGCGGCGGTTAGGGGCGTGAGAGCGCGAAATTTGCCTCTCCCTCACGCGCTCCGCCTCCTCCTTCGCTCCTAGTGTGGCCTGCGCTTAAATATATTGCAGTTGAAGTTTCATGATCATTCATAGAAATAGTATCAGCAGTGTGAAATAGGATGCCATCAGCAAAAAAAGTCTTTCTCTTAGACACAAGGAAGTCTTAGAAATACTACATGAGGTCAAAGTTAATCAATTATATATTCTTCTTAATAATCTGATTTAATTTATCGTCTAATTACTCAACTCAGCCACTTAACCCGTCAGACGGTTTCATGCACTGATAACAGATAAGCTTATTTGTTCACTACGTCTACTTATTGCATCACTATCTACTAACACTGATATCTACTGTCAAACCAGTGATTAAATATATCGGAATTAACGTCTTAATAAAAATCCTACAGAATTAGATCAAGCTTACAGGTATTTATACTATTTATTTTTTGTATTTTATTTCGCTCCGGAAGTTCTTAACATTCCTTTTAAATGTTTCCCATTTGATAATTATGAAACGTTTCGTAACAATTTTTTTAAATTGTTATCATCGTAATCTACATAAAGGTGCTAATAATGTTATCTTTACATAATAATAGCGACTTGTTCTCGCTTTGAGCAGAAATATTTTAATATCTTCGGAAAATCTAATTTATTTTCTTTTTAGGGTTCTGTAGTCAACAAAGAACCCTTATAGTTTCGCCATGTCCGTCTGTCTGTCCATCCGTCTGTCCGCGGCTCAGCTCAGAGACACTTAGTACTAGAAAGCTGTTATTTGGAATGGGTATACATACTAATCACGCCGACAAAGTGATAAAATATAATCATGAAATGATTTGTTTTAGGGTACTGCCCCTACACGTAAAGTGCGGATGTATTTTTTTGTCTCGTCTTTCCCATGGTGTGGGATGACGTTGGAAAGGTCTTTCAAAAATATTGTGATTGTGTGAACGCCATTTTTGGATTCAGGGATCCGTTTGCGAACAAATTTTTGCTAGAGTCAAGTGGTCTACCCCCGCCAGCTAAATGGTTGTTTCAAGATACATAATATGTGAAAAAATTCACAGCAGTAGTATATTATAAAGAAGTTAATAGGAAAACTATCACAACACAGTGGAGAACATGTTTTTCAACTATGTACAATATTAAGTTTGTTCTTGTGTTAAATTCATCCCAACTACGGAACCCTTCATTGTGCGTGGTCTGACACGCACTTGGTCGGTTTTCTGTTTTTAACCGACTTCAAAAAAGGAGGAGGTTCTCAATTCGGTTCTTACTTTTTTTTAATGTTTTTTTCCTCAGTAGCGCAGTACCCCAAACCCCAACTGCGTAACCCAATTTCAATCCAATCCGAAGATTTTTGTAGTAAACTCCTAAGCCATTGCTTCATATGCGTAAATAACGCAATGAATGTTGTTGAACTGCGTTGCCATTGTATGTTACGCCATTGCCCTGCAGTAAGCAAAACTGACTGCCCAGGATAAGCTGGGCGTCTTTTAACGCCAAGGGCTCAACTATTAATTCCAGTATTCTGGAGTGTGAACTATTCAAGTTAAGTCCAGTATTCAGGAGTGTGGACTATTCAAGTGTTAAATCCAGTATTCTGGAGTGAGGACTATTCAAGTATTAAGTCCAGTATTCAGGAGTGTGGACTATTCAAGTATTAAGTCCAGTATTCAGGAGTAAGGACTATTCAAGTGTTAAATCCAGTATTCTGGAGTGAGGACTATTCAAGTATTAAATCCAGTATTCTGGAATGTGGACTATTCAAGTATTAAATCCAGTATTCAGGAGTAAGGACTATTCAAGTGTTAAATCCAGTATTCTGGAGTGAGGACTATTCAAGTATTAAGTCCAGTATTCAGGAGTGTGGACTATTCAAGTATTAAGTCCAGTATTCAGGACTAAGGACTATTCAAGTGTTAAATCCAGTATTCAGGAGTGAGGACTATTCAAGTATTAAATCCAGTATTCTGGAATGTGGACTATTCAAGTATTAAGACCAGTATTCAGGAGAGTGGACTATTCAAGTATTAAGTCCAGTATTCAAGAGTGTGGACTATTCAAGTATTAAGTCCGGTATTCAGAAGTGTGAACTATTCAAGTATTAAATCCAGTATTCAGGAGTGTACACTATTCAAGTATTAAGTAGTAAAGGAGTATGTAGGGATCGTAGCGGGTGGCGTTCTGTAGTTTCTGCCTACCCCTATGGAAAGAAGGCGTGAGTTTATGTATGTATGTATGTAAGTTCAGTATTCTGGAGTGTAAACTATTCAAGTATTAAGTCCACTATTCAAGTATTAATGTCCACACTCCGGACTATTAATGTCGGAGGGAAATAAGCAACACTACATTTATTTTCATTATTACTAACAGCTAAAGGAATGTGAGTGTCCCAGGTCCCAAAGGCTATCAATTAATTGCCTTGTGTGAGTGAGTGCTGAGAGAGTGACCTAAGAAATGGGTTATCAAGCCTCGTAGGAATTTACCTAGCAACCTAAGCAATCATCACTTACGTAAAACTACGATTGAGTAAATAGTCAACACGTATCTAGTACATGATAGGTTTTACGAATAGAAATTACTTTGTAGAAAGTAATACTTCAGTCCTTTGTTTCCGTTCCGGATATATTCAGTTTTAACAATGCTTGTTCATTAAATTGCAGTCGTATGGTTCTATCTGATCTTAGGTTAGATAAACACTCGCCATTTCTGTATATATGGACCTTGTGGAGGAGCTTGTGGCTAAGTAATAACAGCCACACGCATCAATCCATCAGGTTAAGCCACGCTTGCCGGGGTTGGCCCGTAGATGGGTGACCATCTTTACATACCGAGACTCCTCCGTGCCTCGGAAAGTCCCCGCTGTCATTCGTGGATCTTTGACAGTCGTTACGGGTTGTCAGAAGCCCGAAAGTCTGACACCCAGTCTTACCAAGGGGTACCTATAGTATTTCCCAGTAACTGGGTTGTGGAGGTCAGATAGGCAGTCGCTACATGTTTAGTAAAATACTGGTATTTTGCTGCATCCAGTTAGACTGAAAGCCGACCCCAACATAGTTAGGAAAAGGCTAGGCAGATTGATTTTTTTGGACCTCGTTACTCAGTTATGTATAAATTCAATCAATCAACTGTAGCTTTTTTTTTTTTTCGATATGGCTTCTCACAGCTGGTTCCTGAAACCGTGGCTGTTTAACCGGTCAATCCTGTGGTTGCCTTAAGCTACTACACTCAAAGCCTCCAGCCAGGGCACACATAATCTAAGCTAAAAAGCTTAGGATGAACGCTCGCTAAGGGCACCCCCTGTGGGGTACGAGCCTCGGCTTAGGGCGTTATCCGGAGGGAGGACATCAAAAGACGGGACGGGCTGGATCAAAAGGTTTTGATCATTATTATTAAACGGGGAATTTAAAGCTACGTGCACAGCTGCAACAACTGCTGGCACCTCGTTTTCGAGCAAGGGTCGGGGGGGAGTATTATTTACTCGGGGGCGCGGCGATCGAGATCGCAAAGGACCTCGGCGGCGAGGTCGGAATGACGGGAGGCGTCTGTATTTGTACAGTGTACTTGTTTCCCTATTGCTCTCCTGGAGGAGGGTTATGGGGTCATCGGGGTCTACGAGGATATGCCTTGGACGGCGAACATGACTGATTCTACTCGGGACATAACTGGCGGCCTCGACAACCAGAGGGTTGCGATGTTTGGCCGCGGACTCAAAGAAACGCTTGGAAAGGCGTTTTAGAAATTGGTGGATTGTGGGAATCTTTAGGTCGAGGTGGAGTGCCTCGTTCCTAACGAACCAGGGGGAACCTGTAGCCCTACGGAGGAATCTATTTTGGATTGTTTGCATCCTATGGATATGACAGGGTTTTGCATGAGTAAAAACGGCACCCGCATAAGCCATGATTGGTCGAATGCACGCCGTGTAAACGCGCAATTTGCACCTAAGTGACAATTTGCTACGTGCATTCACCAGGTAAAAGAGTCTACCGAGAGCGAAAGCGGCTCGCGAACGAACCATCTTTATGTGCTCTGCGAAGGTCAAATGATGGTCTAGAACAACACCGAGATATTTAGCTCGCTTCTCCCAGGGGATCGGCTTGCCGAACATGGTGATTGGTCGGGGAATCAACTGTAGCAGTTGATTGATTGAATTTATACATAACTGAGTCCAAAACCAGACAACTATCTATTCAACACATTTATCTAAATAAGTATATCATTATGAATAAAGGTTTTATAAACGAATCAAATCAATTAGCAAATGCGCTTTTTGAAAAAACAGAACCCTAATTGCGTAATACAACACAACCACAATCTGTTTCGGTTAGAAACATATTGCCAATCCATTGCTTCATAAGTTGGAAAAAAATCTGCTCAACAACATAAATAAACGCAATGAATGTTGTTGAACTGTCAAATGAAACAAATTACGCAAAATTTTATTTACGAAAATAAGTTACACAATTATTGTACAGGTCTATACATGAAAAAATTACCTTCGATATTTTTTATCAAATCTATCATCATGTCATACCATTATGTCTGAAATGCAATCATCAACACTGTTTCAGGCGTGCTTCGTGACTCATCACTGCCTGGTCCCCCACGTGAGAATGATATCGTAATGATACCATCGGTAGACGCACTGATTAGCGTATTATCAATAAATTTACTCGATAACTCTTGATCGGAGTGACTCCATAGGTTTAGGTAGTTAAAAAAAGGTAAACAAATCTTATAAAGGGTTTTTATAGATGACACTTTCGTGTTTAAAAATATGATTGAACCAAATTAAATTTATTTTAGTGTTTTACTATAGTTTCCTCTTTTATTAATGATGTTAAACTTTATCGTTTATTCTTAAACTACTTTTCGTAGATGTAACTGCTTGCGCACATTATTTTTTGTTAGATTTATAATATTTTGTAATCTGTCTATTATAAAGAGCCCAATTTCTAAACGTCAACGAAATATAACGTTGCTAAATTGAAGAGTTCAACTGTGACGTAGCATAACAACTGAAGTGACAGGTATTACGTTTAGTCGGTTACTTGACAGCTGTCTCGTCACGTGGTTTTTTTTGTTTACCTTTATTTAACTACCTAAACCTATAGAGTATAGGTACTTCCCAAAATCCATAGGTGCAAGTTGTTGTTGTAGCTACATAAGCATTATCAGTGACACCTAATAATAAGTCTGACGGATCAGATTTGGCATTCGGTAGATGCCAAAGATAAATTTATTGTCAGCTGGTGCTACCTGTAATAGGGGTACAATCACGAGCACTAATATGTATACAATAATCAACTTTTAGAGTTATTTTCTCCTACTGTATTAATTGTAATTGTATGTTGTTTGAAATATAGTATTTTGGAACCCACAGTCCCACAATACATAGGGCTTATGTCAAGTTACAGTCATTTTTCCACGAGAAAATCATTTTGAATTTTGCTAAGTGTATGCACACTTGCTCGTGACTACACAGCGTACATACTAGCACTTCCTTTTTTTTAAGTTTTCATTTGTTCATTTGTATTGTATGTACACATCAAGCTATACATTTCAAGTTTATGCTGATCTCGCACTGTATAGGATTTCCGTATTATGCGAGTTCAGTTTATACTGGAATTGTATAGCTTGATGTGTAGCCGTGTGTACTTCTGTTGACGTACCAAATAAATACATAATGAAAATTACGAAAACAATCCATAAAAAACATCTAAATTTATCAGAAATATTGACACGATACATTGTCATTGAGCACAAGATCAATTTTGGGTCATCCAGTCATGTTTGTTTTTGAATTCCCTCACTCCGTGAGATCTATATCATCGTACACTGCTAGATATAGCTTCTAAGTGCTCAATACCAGCCTCACTCATCCACAGACACCCCGTGAAAATCGTCACGCCATCTAACCCGATGAACCATCGCAGCATAAACAAAACCATCGTTTTTTCTTACTTCATTTGCATGGTGTTTTTCTTAGAAGGCTGTGAGAACTTGTGAGATCATTGAGAGCACGGTTAAATGCGTATAGATGAAGGTTCCTTCAACCTTGAAGTGACACCGTGACAGGCTGAGAAAACGCTTGGGTGAAGATTGTGTCTGCGGCCATGCAAACAGGTCAGGTTCTACAAGGATTTTCGTGGTGGTGCGTTTGTAAACATACATTTTCACATGCACTTGCACTCAGAACCGATAAAAAAACCTACCTTTTGGCCATAAAAATATTTGCTCCGAGCCGGAATCGAACCCGCGATACTGCACGCAGCGTAGAAGTCGATTGCACCGCCACCGCTAAAAAGAGTACCATACACTTATCAACGGAAACCATTTTTTTTTCGCTTAATCATGCCCAGGATTTTAAAAAACAATACAATGTCTGTTGTTACTACTGTCGCCAAGAAAAAACAAGAACAAGACCAAATACCGATAGCGGTCTATAATTAGATGCACGTCATTGAAACAAGACCAACATAATGAACAAATGGAAAGTTTATTCCCAAGATAACGCCGCGTAAATAAGGATATTAATCATGGCAGTAAGTATAAAGCTCCATTTACACGATGCATGCAAGTGTTTACATGCGTGCAAATTCCATAAAATGTCATGCAATAATTATTGAAAGCAAGTAATGCCATTCAATAATTGCATGCGACTTCTGTTTATACCAAAGCAATTATTGCATGTTCACGTCCTTATACAATTGATTCAAGTATTGAATTACCCGTATTTACGCTGCCAAATTTTCCATTAAATTTTATTTAACGTCTACTAAAGATTTTTTTAAATTTGTTTCGTTCGCTTATGTTTTAATGATAGAAAATTTTTATGCCCGAAATCAATGCGATTTTATTGTCCACACGGCTACATATCAAACTATAATTTCCGGTATAAGCTGATCTTGTATTATGTAAGATTTCCATACAATGAGAGATCAGTTTATACTGGAAATGCTTGCCAGTGTTGGACGGTAACTAACTTGCGCGGGCACATGTTGTTTAGACGGTGCCAGTTAATTGTTGCTCCAACTTTATGCTATGCCACAGGCATAACACTTGCTCCGTGTAAATAGAGCTTAAGTCTCATTCGAACAACACATGATTTTATCGATACCAATCGGTATAAGCTGGGCAGACAACACAGATAAGTTAGTAGTGGATTTTTCCGCACACGATTTGTCTTGAAAAATAATTTGCTGCCTTTAGTTTAGCATGATTGTAAGCAAAACAAATACAATGAATGGCATGATCATAAATAGAAACGATCATGCTAGTTAGAAATTGCCAGACCCTCATTGATCATGACCCTCATAACCTAGAAAATAACAACTCTCAAATAACTCAAGGTTTATTTATTACAATTATTTTAGGAGTTTATTTCACAATTCTTCAAGCTTATGAATACTTTGAAGAGTCATCCTTGCATGGCGGTCTATCTTCTTCTTCTTTTTTCTTTGGCTTTTAGGTGCATAAAAAATACAATAGACATGGATATATTTAGAAACCTGTTCCGCTTAGCTATTTCTAAAGAGCTATAAAAAGAACCCTAAAAGAAATCGACACGTGTTTCACCTCTCAACGAGGCGTCCTCAGAATGACGATTGACTTATCTCGAACCCGAATACGGCGTGTTGCCACACCGAGCGCTGAACGCAAAGAATCAATTAACTATTTTTGGTGCATAGTTACTTACCATGGTGAAACCAAGGAATACTACGCTTGAACCTCGAAAGAATAAAAAAGAAATTGTTTGAGTTTACAGTCGTAAAAGTAGATAAGGATAAAGACACAACAGACCCCCTGAAAAGACTAGATTTTACCAGAAAACGTTTCTAGATAATAAAACTGTTTCAGGTACCTACTCTTACTTACTGAGTTATGAAGACCACCAACAATATCAATACTGGCAGTTATTAGAATCATTAAAAAAATTAAAAACAACAATAATATTATGAAGAGAAAAGATTTGTATTTTTGTTTGTAATTAATAAACTCAAAAACTACTGGACTGATTTTCTAAATTCTTTCACTAGTTGAATGCTGTATTATCACTGAGTACCATAGGCCGCAATTTATAAAGATGTCACGCGGGCGAAGCCGCTGGCGAAATGAATGAATGAAATGCACCGACCCCAGCGTGGTTTAACCAGACTCGATAAATCGAATGAACCCCAAGATTTGCACTAGCGTCTCATACTTCATGAGGCTACAGATGCCATTGCATATCAAGGAGTAGACCGGAGGGCGCGGTAATGGTAGGGAAGACGTGCCCTTAGGATAAGGAAGGATTTGCGAGCCGTTACCGGGTATGCATCCTAGAGTAGGCAATGGAATAGTGAAGTGACGGGTGATAATTTATCTATAGATCTTTTTACAACGGCGCTGCTAGGTTGGTTCAAGTTCAGGTCGAACTTCAGGTGCATCTGCTCTTTGCTGTTTCCAATGTCTTCGTCTGAGGTTCTGGCTGCTAACTAATAAATTATTATAAATCGGTAAGACATAGAAATCGTACGGCATGAACTCTTCTACCTAGCCTATTCCCAACTATATATATGTATGGGTCGGCTTCCAGTCTTATTAGATGCAGCTAGGATACCAGCATGCAACTGGCGTCTTTGAATACCTAAAAATACCTTAATTAGGTATTTTTAGGTTTTCAAAGATTATCTAATACCTTTAAACGAGCAATTCTTGTATATGTAATTATATAATCTGAATCTCGGAAACGGCTCCAACGATTTTCATGAAGTTTAGTATGCAGGGGGTTTCGAGGGCGATAAATCGATCTAGCTAGGTTTCATTTTTAGAAAACCACCAAAAAAAAAACATCCAGATATTTATAATTATGACCTGTACCCTAATTGCGTAACTTATTTTCGTAAACAATTATGCCTAATTTGTTTCATTTTGACAGTTCAACATCATTCATTGCCTTATTTACGTTGTTGAGCAGATATTTTTCCAACTTATGAAGCAATGGATTAGCAATCTGTTTCAAATCGAAACAGATTGTGTTGTATTACGCAATTAGGGTACTGAACGTAAAAAGCCTACGTGTTTCACATCACACATGCATTATACTTATTTGCAAAGTGCAAACCACAAACTACGCAGACGATTCATTTACTAATGTTATAACGTACTTTAAACGTCACATGACAACAACAAAAGGAATTTCAGGAAACTTTAATATATTCCTCATTTTATTGACTTGGTGACGACACAATGACCCAATGGGCATAAGTAGGTATCTATATACGACGCCTAAATTGCCTCCTACGCATTACAGGATCATCATCATCATTTCAGCTGAAAGACGTCCACTGCTGGACATGGGCCTCCCCCAAGCACCGCCACTTCGACCGATTCTGTGCTTTCCCCATCCAGCGGATTCCTGCAGCCTTCACAAGGTCATCGGTCCATCTTGTGAGAGGCCTTTCAACGCTACGTCTTCCGGTACGTGGTCGCCATTCCAGAACAGGATATCAACACTAAAAACCGTCTTTACGTTAATTATGAGAGATTTGCGTCACAATTACAAACAGATAAAGACACGACGAAATTGTACTTAGTTTTATAAACAACTCCGAGGTCATTTATTTTCGTGTGTTTATATACTCATTGTTTCTGTTACTAATGTGTACATTTCCTTCCTAGAATTATCTCTACAGCCCTGTCTCCACGTGGTAGCGGAAACCAGCGCAGAAAACGAAATAATTAAGAAAGGTCGAGTTATAAACAGCTCTGCCTGTCGCCAACAAAGGTCACCTCTGTCGAGGACGCAATTGGCAGCCGTGTAGCAAGCCCTTAAGACTGAAGATTTACTACATGTATCAATCGCTTAACCTAATATAGTTAATAAAGTTATATATTTATAATTATGGGCGAGGATGCTGGCACCCTAAACACAAGTTAAATCTTACTTTGGGTGCCAGAGTTCATCGAAACACTCTTTTCTTTAGTTTTTAGATTGTGTTTTTGTACAACTGAATGGTAATAATTTTATTTATTACTAGCTTCTGCCCGCGACTTCGCCCGCGTGGATTAGTTACTTTAGTGCTGCGTTCCTATTGGTCTTAGCGCGATGATATAGCCTATAGCCTTTCTCGATAAATGGGCTATCTAACATTGAAAGAATTTTTCAAATCGGACCAATAGTTCCTGAGATTAGCACGTTCAAGCAAACAAACAAACTTTTCAGCTTTATATTTATATTAATATAAGTATATAGATTTTTTTAGTTTATCCGGGAACCTGGCGATTACAAAGATCGCGGAAAATAAAATAATATCGGAAAAGGAAAACATAAAAACAAAAGAAAAACTTAGAGGTTAGTTATAGTACCTTAGGTATGTATAGTAACGGGGTGTACGCAACTCCACGCCCAAGCGCGTATTTTGCGTACGGAACTAAAGCCGGGTCTCCTGCGTATGTTTTTTCGAAACATTACACAAAAAAGCTTACACATAAACATTTATTTTCATACAAAGCATAGACAAATGTGTATGACCACGCCTCTTCGTTGCGAAGTTTTTGAGTAAAACACGTGCAGGAGACCCGGCTTATGAGATTTAAATACTACGTACTCGTAACGCTGTGTTCTGAACTTCTTAAGGGGACGATAGCTGACTTTTAATGATTTTATACTAAAGATGACATCTGAACGATTAGTGTTAGTGATTTGGAAAAAATATATGTTAAATTAAAGCATTTTTTTAATATTTTAGTATAGGCATATTTTTGATTATGTTTATAGTATATAGTGAAATTAATTTGTAAAGTTATGTCTAACGCGAATAAAAAACTGAGAATGACGCAAAATCCATCAAGCGTATTTTTCTGAAAACTTCACCATATTAAAGATATTTAAATTACTATTTTTTTAGTATACGTGTTTTATTAAAATACTTTTTGTTTTAAGTGTAATAAATTAATAATACGTCTAATTTGGGACACCGCTCCTTGATGGGCGAGTCCTATTACGAGCTGGTCGCACGACGCGTTGCGTGAGCTCAGTACAGAACACGCAAGCTAACCATTCAAGGTCACTGTCATATATCTGCGTCTTAATAAAACATCTATTAAGAGGTAAGAAGTTAATCTCACAACGTAGCGATACTTATGTAGATTGTACTAAAATAGATTATCTTATAATAAATTTACAATGCCTTTAGTAATTTGTTGTTACTATACGCGTTATCAGTGAGCTGATGATAATATGTAGGTAGCTAAAGACCGATCGGCTATCAAATACGAAGTTACATTATTTCGTCCATTTTTAAAGCAATCCCTATTTGGATACTTTTCAGTCTACCTATTTATAGGTAGGTATGTCATAGCGATGACACGTGATTCCTGAATATCTAAACAAAAAACAGTTATTTTGAAAAAAAAACTGATTTTTTTTTTGCAAGAAATACATCGGACTTCCAAACTACAAAGTGAAAATTAACTTTAATTTCGGAAATCGGTGACTTTGGATCAGTATTTTAGTTTTTTGACACCGACTTCCGAAATTAAGGTTATTTTTCACTTGTAGTTTGGAAGTCGGTTGTATTTTTTGTAAAGAAGTTTTTTTTTTTCACGTTTTAGTGGGTTGGTTTGTAATTTATCTAAGTTCCAATAGCTTAATGTTCAACTGCTCATCAATAATACCCAAATCGCTATAGATGTGCCTATAATATTTGAAGAGTACCCTCGATTTCTCCAAGATCCCATCATCAGATCGTGACCAAATGACAATGGGACCAACTTTAAGTACACAAAAAAAAAAGATTTTTTTAAATCGGTCCAGCTGTCTTCGAGTAATTCGAGTAAACACACATTAATAAAAAACTATACAAAGTCCAGCCGTCACTTAAAATTATGCATAACATCTATCATAATATTGATAGGATAAGATATTTCTTACCCGCGTGTTTTCTAGGTGCAAAGTTCCAAGATAATCTAGTCTACATGATACCTACCTGATAACTCCTCTCACGCTAATGTCACGCCCAATAAATTCGCCATTTTTATCACAACGTGACTCTGAAGGCTTGTCTTTGTTGTTGTCTACGATATCCCGCCACCATAATCCGATGTTGACACAATAACTATTTTTAGCAATTGATAGTACAATAAGCAAGTTTTGATAACGATCGGTCTTATTACTCCACTTCAATTGAGCTTGATTGCGTTTCACATGTGCATACTTAGGTAAACAACTAATCAGCCATAAGGTTCCTCTAGTCGACGACTCGAACTTGTTGGGGGCGTGGCTAATATGCATGCTATTTAGTCATCATCATCTGCCTAGCCTTTTCCCAACTATGTTGGGGTCGGCTTCCAGTCTAACCGGATGCAGCTGAATACCAGTATTTTACATGGAGCGACTGCCTATCTGACCTCCACAACCTAGTGACTAGGTAACACGATACCCCTTGGTAAGACTGGTTGTCAGACTTTTTGGGCTTCTAACTACCCGTAACGACTGTCAAAGATCTACAAATGACAGCCGGGACCAACGGCTTAACGTGCTTTCCGAGGCACGGAGGGGACTTGGTATGTAAAGATGGTCACCCATCCACGGACCAACCGCGGCAAGCGTAGCTTAACTTGATCAATCGACCCGTGCAGCTGTTATTACTTAGCCACAAGCCCCTTGCATGCATGCTATTTAGTAAAGTTATATATTTATTTATTTTGTATTTATTTATTTAGTTTTGTGTATTTTGTATTTATTTATTTAGTTTTATTTATTTTATATTTATTTATCTAGTTTCTATTAACGAAAACGGGCGCGTAAAATTTCATGAACAGACCTTTGGGCATATAGATAGATATTATGGAAAAACTACTGAGTACTCCACGACGGGGGGCAAACTTTTTTGGTCATCCCCTTCCAAAAACGATTTAACACGTTCAGTACCGGGAGCCCTCCTGAAGAGTTCACTCAAGTCGCATATGAGATGCTGGGAACTCTCGCGGAGGGCTCATTTTAAATGTCGGTTTTTCTTAGCGAATTCGGCATTAAAAACTTTGAAAATAAAATCAGTTGTATATTTTAACAAGATTTCAAACCTAATGCCAGTGACACTCCTCGATGAGCCTGCTGGAGTCAACTTGCAATATGTATGGCGGCATGGCGTATGAGCTCTGCGAAAAATGGGTGGAATCGAAAGTTTTAATGTACATTATACTACTTTAAATTCCGTCAAAACAAAAAGCAAATCAAGGTCCAAAATAGTAGGTACCGTCACGTTTGATTTTAGGGAGTATTTGGCCCCCTCTGCCCCCCACTTCCGCGGTCCCTGTTAGGAAACTAAGTACACGTGCGTAGCTTATCCGTAAGCCGCTGTGGAGCGGTGCCTGGATTACTTATTTATTATTCAATAGAATGTGACAAACCACGTGTCACAGCAACGTGTTAAGAGTTAGGTCAAAACATTAATTATAATCATTCTTAATAAGTTCACACGAAATAATATTATTTTTCTTTTATTACTGGATTCCGCGAAATCGTGCGTAAAATGTTGTAGATAGCTAATGATTGTAATCGAATGCAAAGTGCAGCGATTTCCGTAGTAGCAACAATTGTGTTTAATTGGACCACTGAGTCATTTAGTTAACTTGTAATACGTTAATTTTCGTTCGTGGTACATTTCCACTGCGAAGCCGCAAGTTACAAAGTAAGGTATGTACAAAGAAAGCAGAAGTTTCTTTCACAGTATACCGTAGCACTGCTACGGGACAGCTTCGTAGCACTTCAAAGCTACGCCAATTCGTAGCAGCCCAAAAAAGGCCATAAACATGTAATAACATTATTACAGATAGGGCAATCCACGACGACGCGCCCCACTCCACGATTACTGTACTGTAAGCTGAACTCTAGTACGGCGCGGAGCGGAGTGGGGCACGTTTTCTATAACTAGGGGATATTTACCTTGTCTACCGTCGTTCCTACACGAAAGTTTTATATGGGGCAATAGACAAACAAAATGTTTTTGACTGCACTAAATAAAATCTTAAATTAGGTATTCACAGAATCAATAGAACATTTTCAAAGCATCTTGTACCATTTGTGGAAGTAGATTTATTAAGAACTTGCGGTAACTTGACGTTACTTGATGAGTTTTAAAACGTAAACGAAAAAGTTAGTTTAAATTAGGTATGGTATAAGTTTGTTGCTATGCCAATACCATCTTGTTGTCTATTACAAAATATGATAAACATATCTTGGAAAATTTTAGCTTGATTATGTAAACATACGTATCATTTTTGTGTGTCCCTTATGTCAATAAATATGTACTTAAATTATAACAAAAACAACATTCCTCAAATACCTACTTTAATTTGTTCCGCTTTTAGTCAACTTGCCTGCATATTGATTAACGTTATACTTATTTACTTTGTCCTACTAAATAAACATTAACGTTTATCAAAGCAATTATAAAGAACAAATAAGAAGAACATTTCTTATAACTGTGCAATTATATATAAACGGGTTATTGCCACGCAATAAATAATAGAATGGCAGCCGGGAATAATAATTAATGTTTCACAATTTTGTTGCAATTCCCAGACTAACGTAGTTTCTAGAATTTGTAAACATGAAAACATGTTGATGTAGCAAGATATACCTTCCTACTCGATCATACTGCCCGTAAGGTTCCTACGTACCTACATATAAACGAGATTATAAATATTATTAGGTACCTACCTACATAATAAAAGTTACCGTTTCTTTAATATCACTAAATGCTTTATTTACACACACGTACTTACATTATTTAAAAACTAACAGACTTAAAATAATAATATGTACAAGTATATAAAAAGGGGAGGGAATCATAGGGCATCAAAAAATTCGTCCGCATCGCTGTCATAGGAAAAGTGCTCAAAAGGCTGGCTGATTCTTTGGCCAAAGAATAGACCAGCCTTCTGATCACGTCAAGAGTTGACCAGCCGCTTGTCGATGTTTTGAAAAACTAGGTGGGCACTCGGACCCCATGGCCCTAGTGTTTCAACCCCAAACGGCTCAAACATATAAGTCCCAGTTAATTGGAGTATTTGCGCCGTTTGAGGTTTTCCGCATCTGCCTGCAGCAGTAGCCCCTGCACAGCCCTCCGTGCTAGGAAGATGTCACTAAACATTCTCCTGTCCATATCTCAATTTATTTAAGTTCGGCGCATCATGACTTTTTTCCATAGTTCTCTATTAGTCGTCATCTCATCTCGGTACCTCCCGGTCCGGTCACTCCCTTTCTAGCCATATTTTCTTTAACACAGCCCATCCATCGTTTCTTTGATCTTTCTCTACTCGTATTGCCATCCACATGCATAGTATTCAAAACTTTTCTGACACATGCCCATACCATGACAACCGATTTCCCCACACACTAAAATAAATTATCTATTATAACAAAAAGTTGACGCACATTGATTACAACTTGCGTCCTCACGTTTTTTTTACGCCGCAGATCTTAAATCAAGTTATTTATCATTATCTAACTAGCTAGCAACAGACGGCACGCGAAAACCAGTAAAATCTGATGAACTCGTGGTACCTACTGTTAATCGGAGAGCAATAGGTGGCCTAGCGACGACGATAACAAAACATTTATTAACTTATCTTCGTTAATTTAAATCGAAATCGTGCCTGACCTTGGTATCTAAATAATCCCTAAATTATCACTCTTATCAGCACAGATAGGGGTAAGGAACGTAAGCTCGTTAAAAATGGAGCTTTATAAACTTTCCATATTGATTTCTGGTTATCAATAAGGTCGTAAATCGCATGCAGATGTGGAGTAAGATTCTAAGTGGTGTTGTCGTCAGTTGTTTGCCGTGGAATCTTCCCGCGCCGTCGATAACCCGCGTTATCGCATAGGCGGCGCCCGCGCACGAGACAGCGCCTGTTCTTGCGGTTATTTATAATTATCATCGAGAGGATGACACAATTGTGGTAAACACTGGTCCATTGGTAGGCCACGTGCTGGGCAGTGCATGTGTCAGCGTGTCTACGTGATTTACAGCGTACCTACAAACGGCCACCGTTTGTAGGTACGCTGTAGGTACGGTATTTGTAACATCTTTAACTTTCTTTTTTTACACTACACAAGACGATCGATATTCTGGATTGTACCTAGAGATCAGATAGATAGTCGCTTCATGAAAATACTGGTATTCAGCTGCATCTGGTTGACCTGGAAGCCAACCCCAACATAGTTGAGAAAAGGCTAAGCAGATGGTGATGACAATGTTGATCGATAATCTTGTTCGGAGAATTCACAGATCCTGTTCATCAGACTTGCCTCAAAACCATCTCTACGACTTCATGCAGTCAAATTCCACGTAGAACAGCTTTCTTGCTGCGGTCTACCCCGTTTAGAAAGAAACTAAATCAAGAAAATCAGTAGGTACCGTTCTCAGTATTCAGTAAAGTTCTCTAGCAATTTTGCATAACAGGAGATAAATATATAGTACTTATGAGGAAACAGAAAGTTTACTTTGCTGCACATGTTAATACACACTCTCTGAAGGAATACATACCCTCACTTACACTCACACCACACACTTACTCACCTTAACTGTTTTTGTATGTATAATTTATGTTATTTGTTTTTTGTACTTAAATTATTGTAAATTTAATAAGAACTATGAATAATAATATTGCGCTAGCAGAACGCATTAAAGTTGTTAACTTTGTGTAGTGTTTGGGTCACCAAGATACAAGCTGTGCCTAGTTTGGGACCCGCTGTCTAATTCTAAGTCTGTTAGTGAGAATTTCATACCATGCTATTTAGGTTGTATATTTATGAACTTTGTGTAAGCTAAATAAATGAATTTGAATTTGAAATATAGTTGTAAAATCTTTAAATCTTGTTCCTTCAAATTAATGTTAAATCTCCCATGTCTACAAACTGTTGTGACAGTTTTTCCATTAGTTTCACACACCTGGAGTGGAGCCATTTTATATTTATCGGCATAGTATTATTATCCATAAAGATACATATTGTTATAATACAGCCCACAATCTAAATGCTATTTTAAGAATGCCTTTTTCTGGTACATTCGTGTACAATCACTTCACCCAAGCGTTTGTCTTATCCGATTGCAGTAAGCCGTTGTTTCTAGTGGCAAATAAATGTTCCAATTGTAGCCTTATCGCGTTGCCTAGACATTGAAATAGTTCTAAATGTATTATAATAATTTATCTGTTTTACTATAATTTTTAATGTTAAGGAGGATATGCAACTATAATACCTACTCCATTATCGTAAATCAAGCGACAGTAAAATCTAAACATAACCTTATCAAGAACTTGCAGTCATTTTTGTAACTTTTATAGGCCAATGTTTAATTACGAAGATAGTATTCAGATTTACGGCAGTCCGTTAATCGTAATAAAACTATCTCATGAATATTACGACACTAGCTGTCAAGGGTCACCGAGGAAATAAAACAATGTTAACATAATTACGCCAGTTATATTCCGCTCATTTATAACACTTTGTATCGAGCCTTGTTGATCATGTGGTGGGCTGAGGTCTGTAGTTTGAGGAGCTCTTCCTTGATGAGGCGCGTTATTTCCGACTTGGCTTTGGCGACGGCGAGTTCTTGAGAACTTTCTATAGCGAGGTACAGTTTGCGCTCGCCTTCGGGCGGCGTCTTGCCGGGCGGCACGTACGTGCCACGGACTGTGATACCAGCCTCCGAATACTCGCTAATCAAGGCTAGCGCCTCCTGTGAATCAAACAAAGAACATTAATTAAACTAGTGTAGTGTGAACTCGCCGAGTGATCAGATAAACAGCATGATGAAACAGTTTTATCTGGATGTAACAAACAACAAATCCAGTAAAATCCGTTGAAAAATCTACGCAGTTGAAATGATAGGGCAACGGAACTATCGAAACAATCACACTAAATGCGAAAGTAAGTTTGTTTGTTTGTTTGTTACGCCTTCACGCTAAAACGGCTGAACGGATTTGGATGAAATTTGGCACATATATAGATGATGCCCTGGAAAAGAACATAGGATACTTTTTTTTCCCACGGGATCGAGACTTATGCGGGTGAAACCGCGGGGCGCAGCTAGTAATATTATAAAGGCGAAAGTTTGTGTGTGTGTATGTTTGTCTCTTCTTCACGCTCAAACGGCTGGACCAATTTGGATAAAATTTGGCACGCAGATAGTTTATAATCTGGATTAACATATAGGATACTTTTTATCCCGATATTCCCACAGTATCGAGACTTACGCGTGTGAAACCGCGGGGCGCAACTAGTATCGAATAAGTATGAAAGGACTTATTACCTTAAACTAATTAATGACAGTAGAAACATTTTCCACTATACACCCTTTGTCGTCTGAGCAGCTTGACACACATGAATATGAAAGCACCGATAATAGCTAATTTGAGCAACATCTTGACAACTAATACCAGCGGAATGAGAAATTGCACTGAGCAGAGTACATACAATGTGCAATAATTATTATAGTACTTGTAAATACATTACGAGGGTTATCGACACAAAGGTCAAACCGACCCCTAAGTAAATAAACAAAATAAGAAACGAGGTTATTTACTCTTAATAAAAAATCTATCCAAGGAGGGCCATAGGTCGCCTTTAGTTTTATCTAGCAGAAGAAAAAAATAACTAGTAAATAGTCCCTATCATTTGTTTTGATAAGTTAAACGTGCATGACGCAAACAACGCTCGCCCCCTATTACATGGGGCGTAAACATTACTGGCGAAATGTGGGTGTTCTATACACCTGGTACACCTCTGCCTAACCCTTCGGGAATTAAAGTCGTGATGTTATGTTATGACGCAATCAATGGATGCGTGATTGGTCGGTGGTTTCTTTCGAATGCAATGAAAAGTAATTCTTATTATTTACTAACTGCGCCCCGCGGTTTCACCCGCTTAAGTCTCGATCCCGTGGGAATATCGGGATAAAAAGTATCCTATTTGACAGAATTCGTTCAGTAGTTTTTGCGTGAATGAGTAACAAAACATCCATCCACCCATCCTCACAAACTTTCATCATCATCATTTCAGCCGAAAGACGTCCACTGCTGGACATAGGCCTCCCCCGAGCACCGCCATTTCGACCGGTTCTGTGCTTTCCGCATCCAGCGGATTCCTGCGGCCTTCACAAGGTCATCGGTCCATCTTGTGGGAGGCCTTCCAACGCTACGTCTTCCGGTACGTGATCACCACTCCAGAACCTTTCGACCCCATCGGCCATCCTTTCTGCGAGCAATGTGCTCTGCCTATTGCCACTTAAGATTGGCAATTCTTCGGGCTATCTCGGTTACCTTGGTTTTCCTGCGGATCTCTTCATTTCTGATTCGATCACGTAGGGAAACTCCAAGCGTAGCCCTCTCCATTGCCCTTTGGGTGACTTTTAGCCTTCTGATAAGTCGCATTGTGAGCGACCACGTTTCAGTATCATAGGTCATCACTGGCAACACGCACTGGTCAAAAACTTTCGCCTTGAGACACAAACTTTCACATTTATAATATTATTAGTATATTAGTAAGTAGGATAGGATTTTTTTGTCATACTTTTATATCCCGATAAGACGTCTTGAATTTGCTAGAAGTGTCTATTTTCTACGCAGCAAAGAATGTAAAATAGATACGGTACAACGCGTCATCAATAGTATCCAATGACGTACGCGACTAATTAAAAATTTAACGGTTAATTATCACACTAGTTCTGTAGGTTATTGACGTTATCTTCAGAAATTAACATCAAATGTTGCATCATCATCATTATTGTGTTAGGTGTCTCAATTAATGAAAATATTACATCTGATTTAACGAGATTAATGTAATGACTAAGCAAACACATGACGTGTGTAATTATCTCAATAAATAAGAATATTACAACAAATAAAATCTAATTGCATTTACGGCAAATGATTTTCGCAATCGAAATGACACATGAGCAGTATTCACTTTTCAAACATGATTGATCATGTCGGTAATACTCACACATCAATTCGTTGCGATATCTATGCAGCTTCTTCACAAATAAGTTCTACAAGCAATTTTTTATTTCATGCTGAAAATCTTTCCCAAAAGAATTTGTACCACTGAGCTCAATTTGTGCGTCACTTCGATCGGTAAAGTCGAATAAAAGTAACGAATAGTAAGGTAGTATGAGTAAATGGAAGTAGTGATTTCTTACGTAACATAAATAAACCCGTTCCAAAATCAATTCGTTTAGCACTTATCAAAATGCTGCTAGTTGAAGGCTAATATTATTAGGATTTGCAGTTTTAAAGGTAGTCCTGTCTTTTTCTTCAGAAGTATCTATTTGATAATGCCAGCTTTCGGTAGCTAAGGTTTTCATTTCACATTGGAAGCTTCACCATTTAACCCCCATCAAGCCTACGTCATTATCATCTACACTTGTACACCCATTGCTGGACAACTTTTCACTTTCCACTTTTCTATCATTTGCTTCAGTGTGGATATGATCGAGTACAGTCCCCGTCACGAGAAGCTATAATTTTTGTAAATAAAGAACTTCTACCAAGTTACGTAGCGACAATTTAATCAACAACAAATAATCCCAAATTCGATGAAGTCAAAGTAACGTACGTGTTATACGAAACTAATGAGCAATTTCACTTGATCGGGTTATATTTTAGCGATATAAAGCGCTGTCGTCTAAGGTTTTGTGGTACTGGAACGCATCTGATTCATGGAACGTAAACATTTGGGCCATGATTTTGAAGTAAATTCACGCTGACGTTGTCTCTGCTGTCTTTCGAGTTTCGAATGCGTCTGTTTGTTTGTGGTGTTTTCGCTATTAGGTTATATTGTTTGTTTATAATTAGATGTGTGTGTTAATATAATTATATCCCTGTAAAAAAATAGTACAAAACTGTTTTTATTTTATTTTACCCAAAGATTGCAAACCCCTGAATGTGTGTTTACAAAATGTATAGCTTCTCGTGATGGAGACTTTAGTTTCTACGGAAACCGGCCTGTTCGACTGGTTGGTTTTCATCTATCACCTTCGTTATTCTTCGAAGCAAGGTCGATGTGAAAACTTTGTACAAACAAGACATTAAGCTTATAGGGTCTAGTTCGATAACAGTTTTGGGTCTCCTTTTTTGTACAAAAGAACTATTTCCGAGCACTGCCACTATTTAGTACTCTCTTTGTTTGTGATTATCCCCAGGCTCCTATGCCAACCGATCGGGAAATCGTGGCCCCCGGTAACAGGGCAACCGAAGGAACACGGGTGGGTTTTAGTCAGTAAGAGTCTGACACGCCCTCCTGCTCCACCCAGAGCGGGAGAAGTTATTTGATAATTTCCAACCCAGAAAAAAAAAAAGGCTCCTATGCCAGCCTCATCCGAGTTATACCCGCGATGGCAACTCACCAAACCTAAATGCCGTCTTGCGTGGTTGTGATGCATATTTTTCCCCATTTTTTTTTTGTTTTTATGTTACCGTACCCGAAGGGTGCCAAACGGAACCCTGTAACTAAGCCTCCGGTGTCCGTCTGTCTGTCCGCATGCTTTATCTCATGAACCGTAATAGGTAATTAGTTAAAAATTTTACACTACAACAGCAAACAATAAAACTGAAATAAAGTAAAAAATTTAAGGGGGACCCGTTTTAATTTTTACCCATACAAGAAACGCAACGCTTTTTTTTGCTAAATATGGTACGGAACCCTTCGTGTTTCATTACTTCAAGTTTACCGCAAATAAATGTATATTCATTCTTACTTTCTAAATGATAAACAAATATAACAAAACAATGACTGTACCTTGCTAGTAACCCTCCAGCGAGCTTGTTGTGGGAAGTCATTGATCTCCAGTTCAGTCTCGTATTTACGGAACACCTCTTCAGCAGGTTCTGAGGCGCTCTCGTCGCGCGGCTGGTAATTCAGACGGGTGTTCAACTTCGCTGCTAACTGTTCTGCCACTGTCTTAGCCTGGTGGTGTGAGAAAGGAAGTGTTATTGAATGAAAAATCTAGATAATTAAAACTGTTCCGTGACTGATAGACGGAAAGCGTACACTTACAAGGGATACTCAATTGCAAAATTAGTGGAAATTAGGACCCGTTCACAGGTACCGCAATCACACCACATCGCGGCGACAAAATGTGGGCAAGCAGTGGTAACGTGTGAATAAATGTCGCTGCAGCTTCCTGCAGTTGCGTTGTGGTAACTACAAAATCATATCAAATGGTTGACGCAACGTTGTGTTTGCCATGTGGCCGCCCGCTAGTGTGCAGTCTCGCTGGTGGTTGCGTTGTGACTGCGACGTGGTCGGTATCTCCAACACGGTTGATTTTGACGGCAAAATATGTTTCGTGTGAATAAACTATTAATTCTCATACAAATTAGTGCCCCACCACGTGTTATCATTGAGGTATGCTTTTGATGTGGTTGTGGTACGTGTGTTTGGGCACTTATGGTTAATTCTAACGTCTCGGCAACACCAAGCAATATGCAGAAATTCCAAGATTGCATAAAAGTTGCACAATTTTAGTAAAATGGCAGCCAAGGCATATGGTTGGGTCACAGAATGTATTCAATGCCCATTTTTTATCAACAAAATACAGTATGATAAACAGTGTGCTCATAGGGGAACTATGTTCATCTAAAATAAATTTAGCACGTTATGTAATGCGTTTAGCCCTCGTTACCTTACTTATTAACACTTAATTTGATATTAAACCAACTCACCGTAATAAGCGTATGCGCAGACGGGGCGCCCTTCAGTATGGCTTCGGCAGCCTGTTGCGTGGCGCCCTTGTGCTCGGCGCCCAGCCCCTTGGCGATGTTGATGCGCGAGGCGAGGCGCCGCGCCAGCTCCAGCTTGCCGTCCGCGCCCGCGCCCGCCGCGCCCGCGGCCGGCGCGCCGGCGGCGGTCACGCCCGGCTACAATTACAACAAATTGTTTTAACGTGACTTGAAAAACTCTTTACAATTGACTGATGTGGAAGCAGTGGTGGCCTGAAATCATCGTGAGGAAACCAACCGGCATCTCCTAGAACCAAAAATTCGAAGACATGTGACATCTACCAACCCGCACTGGACCAACGTGGTGGATTTCCCACTCCCTCTCACCGAGAGGAGGCTTGTGTCCCAGCAGTGGGAATATTATAGGCTAATTATGGTATGATATGAAAGATAAGTTGAAGAGAAAATATAGTTTATATTTTACAATGTGACAACATCATCATCTGCCTAGCCTTTTCCCAACTATGTTGGGGTCGGCTTCCAGTCTAACCGGATGCAACTGAATACCAGTATTTTACATGGAGCGACTGCCTATCTGACCTCCACAACCCAGCTAGGTACTGGATAACACGATATCCCTTGGTAAGACTGGTTGTCAGACTTTCGGGCTTCTGACGAACCGTAACAACTGTCAAATATCTACAAATGACAGCCGAGACCAACAGCTTAACGTGCTTTCTGAGGCACGGAGGAGTCTCGGTATGTAAAGATGGTCACCCATCCACGGACCAACCCCGGCAAGCGTAGCTTATCCTGTTGGATCGACCCGTGCGGCTGTTATTACTTAGCCACGAGCTCCTCACAATGTGACAACATCTTAACAAGAATAACTTAATTTCCTACAGAAAAGGTAAGTACAGTGCGCGGCCGCTAATATCGCAAATCGAGCGTTAGAAACATTCGGTTTCGTCGAGCGTAATCTGTGTAACTCATACTTGTGACCTGTATATCACAAGTATCGCTGTCGAACACTCGGTATACAGTCGACAGAACTTAGTGGTAACAATTCCAGTATAAGCTGGTCCTTTATTCTATTGAATCTCCGTACTACGCTAGACCAGCTCAAGGTAAATTAGCCAGTTATCCCACTGCCGACGATTAACGAGTACCGAGTAGAGCTAGCAAATGAAAACGAGTTGGTGAGCAGCGAGTGTGTAGTTCCGATAGTTTTGTCGCTGGGCTATCAGCGAGTGTCCGAGTGCGACGGGCGATTACTCGCACCACTCGCTCGGGGCGAAATTACGGCTGTTTGGTCTCTCGGCGTGAGTTCAGACCACCAAGCGAGCATCGCTGAGCAAGTATCGCTGAGCGAGTATTATCTTTGATAGCTCTTGTCGCTCAGCGACAAACCAGTAGAGCGAAACCTCGCCGGCGGTGTGGCGTCTTTCCATTCTATACAAGACCAGAACGCATGGGTGTGAAACTAACCGCGTATAGATTGGAAATCACTTTTTACTAAGGTCTTCCAATCTATACAAGAGTAGTACGCAAATACTCGCGTATACTTCGTAATGACCAAATTAACTACCTCATTCCATAGTACACGTGTTTAGATTGCGAGAAATTGTGAACTGGAAACCAACTTGTTTGCGACGTAATACACCTTGCGCTAATATTAAATAGCCTGCCTGGCTGCGAGCAACTTGGAAGTGGCGCTCGCCGGCCGCTGCAGCGGCACCGCTCGCTTCGCTCGCTCGGCTCGCGCGCGATTTGTCACAGTTCTAACCTAAGCCATTTCACCCAATTCACACTTTTGTTATTTTTTTTATAGACTATATCTTTAAAACTCTTCTCAGGCGTAAGTGATATAGTATAGTTTGGAACCAGCAATACGCAAAATTTGTGTATACATTGTAATCACAAATTTAAAATAGCATTACAATGTATACGCGAGCAGTTTCCTATGGCTGCGTTCTAGCTTTGTATAAATTGGAAATACGCGGCGGTGTGAACAGTCAGCGATGAACTATTAATATATGCATCTCTTTTGTTTACACGGAATGTATATCTATTGTACGTTTCTTGAGCGAGAAAATAGCTGATAGTTAATCGCTTCATCGCCGGCGGTACAATATTTTCGACCGGATATTGAAAACGTGTAAATCGTGCCTCGTTGGTCTAGTTGTCGCAAGCGCTACTACTCAGCATGAGGTCCAGAGTTCGATTTCCAGGTTGGACAAAATGTCAATAACATTTTGGGTTTTCCATTAGGAATTTCTCAGCAGCAGCCCGGAATCTGGATTTGTATCCAGTTGATGGCAATAGGCTCGCCCCCTATTACATGGAACTTGAACATAACTGGCGAAATGTGGGTTTACCTAGTATGGGTACACCTCTGCCTAACCCTTCGGGGAAACAAGGCGTGATGTTATGTAATTCGGCTAGAAACACACAATCTTAGAAATATTTTTTATCTAAATGTTTAAAAATAATTCTAATCTATAGGGAAACCCCATTTGCAAGCACAATATCAGACTTAGGATCAGACAATCTTCATAATCTTAAGCATAACAAATACATAAATAATTATAAGCCACTAAGCTTAAAGATTATAAAGACTTAATTGACACCACCTTTATGTCGTAGTAATAAGGACGAATGTCGTAGTTCAAGTGTTGCTAATGACGTGCTTTCGACTGTACGTGCGCAAGCGCAACTAAAGGTATTAACTATTGATACTAGCAAGAACCATGTTTGTAAACTAAATGATTTAATGAGAAAATATTTTCTGCGATTATCTAAAAGTTTAAAAACCTACATTATATCAGCTGTATGTAAAGTGCATTCCAGTACAGAATGCGTAATAGCTGTTTTCATTTTGTAACACAGATGAATAAAGATAGTTCATCTGTGTTACAACATTCTGCATTTTAGGTATGAAGCTACAAGTAGGTACGCTCCGGGCTCGACTTGTCGAACTCAGTGAACGTAACAGAGTTACGCGATAGAAAGAGAGGCAACTTCTAGGTGAATATAACTGTAGGTAATTAGCACTGTGCGACCTGAATTGCACTTTATTGAGTCGCAGAAAGAGTCGCTTTTTATTTAAATGATTTTGCGGAGTGAACTGTTTGTACTAATCTGTGGTTGTAATCAATATGGTGGCATGGCTTTATATATGACTAGCTGCGCCCCGCGGTTTCACCCGCATAAGTCTCGATCCCGTAGGAATTTCGGGATAAAAAGTATCCTATGTGTTAATCCAGGCTATAAACTATCTGTATGCCAAACTTCATCCAAATCCGTTCAGTAGTTTTTGCGTGAACGAGTAACAAACATCCATCCATCCTCACAACTTTCGCATTTATAATATTATAAATACTTATAATATAATTAACATAATATTATATTAAGTAGGATTAGTAGGAAGTAGGATTTAAATCTGACTTTTTATGAAAACAGAAGATTTTTTTTTTTTTTCATTTATCTTCTTACATCTACCATTACAGGATAACCCAATGCGATAAATGCGCCTATCCTAAACCAATCGATACTAAAATCTATGTATAACAAATTACAAACAATGCATTCCTTGTGAATTCACTCAGAGAACAACGGAAGAAAGAAAAGAAAAAGATCAATTTTTTTCCGCACTTTGATGGCCCATTTCAGGGAAACCATTACAATACCCAAAACTACAACACCCAAACAACAACTATCTGCCAATAGGCCAAACAAATATTTGTTCCGCGTCAGAATCTAAAACAAATCGGCATCGTTGAACCGTCGAGTTATTGAGACTTTTTCAAATCAAAAGCCGATTCAAAAAAGTAATATTTATATCATTATGTATAAACCATCTCACCTTGATCTCCTTGACAATCTTCTTGGCAGCAAGCATGACCTCTATCTGTTGGTCAAGGTCGCCCTCCACATCTTCGTCATCAGAATCCTGAAGACCGAGAGCCGCCTTCTGGTATTTCTTCTTTTCAGTAGCCGCTTGAGCTTCCGATTCGTCAAATTTGAAACCTGGGAGTGGTAATATGATCATGTTTTTATTTTAGTACATAATTATTGCATTAATTAATGGGACAAGAGAATGGAAGGCTTGACCACGAGTGATGATAAACTCGAACCATGTATTTAAATTAAACTATTTACAGGCACTTTTGTACTATCACGGAGTTGTCAGTCAGTCAGAAAGATGAAGCTAGTTGCTCATTCCAAAGCGTAGGCCGGTAAGTCCTCTGCCGGGGTTGCAGTTATCTATCGGGTTTGCGGTTATTTTCCGAAAGGGTTACCGTGGCCCCTGGCAATGTAGGTAACCGAAGGAACACGGGTGGGTTTTAGTCAGTAAGAGTCTGACACGCCCTCCCGCTCCGCCCAGAGCGGGGGAAGTTATTTGATAAACTCACATCCAAAAAAAAATTGTTCGGTAAGTCCTATGGAGAAGAAAGGCCAGAAACTCCATGGACACTCTTTTTTAATCAAAAATATTGTTTTCAAAATTGGTTACATCATCCATGTTGTAATTATACATTCATGTTCTCGCCAAAATAAACGAAATGGCAGTTGATAATGCAGTTGACAATGATGATGAAAATTCCGAAACGTATCAGAGGAATATCGTAGATTCTGAGTTTTGTTTCGACATACAGTTCAGGGGGCTTTCCACCCTGCCGGGGTTGCGAAAAGTCTGAAAGGGATACCATGCCCCTGGCAACATGGCAACTGAAGGAACACGGGTGGGTTTTAGTCAGTAAGAGTCTGACACGCCCTCCCGCTCCGCCCAGAACGGGAGAAGTTATTTGATAATTTCCCACCCAAAAAAAAGGGGGCCTTCACCACCTCTTATAACAGTATTATCTTAATTAATCTTACTTCAGAGTGGGAAAGAGATGGAGCTATACGAACGAGCTCCATCTGAAATTATTTTCAGAAATCTGATTAGCTAAAATATTCGAAAATAATACTAACCTTTCCCACTGAACCCTCCACCAGTATGCACTTTCTTGCCATCCTTTTCCTGCGCGTCTTTGTACTTGTCCCAGAGTGCTCGCAACTCCGGCGGCGGGGCGACGCTGGCCAGCTCGAAAGCGCGCGTGACATCACCGGCGTAGCGACCTTGTTCCGGCGTCAGGAAAGTCCACGCGTAGCCTTTGTTGCCCGCACGACCGGTGCGGCCGCATCTGGATAATAAAGTAAAATTATAGAAAAAGGAACAATACCTAGAATGGAAGAGCAACTCCCGCTCCAAAGGGGATCAAGTGTGATGATAATGGACAATATCATATTTGTAAAAACCAATCTAAATAAATATGATAAAAACGCCTTACTTTGTAATGTTGCATGCCTACTGGAGGATAGCTTATTGGAAAATCATTAGGATGACTCTTTATAAAGCTATTGTGTATACCGATACTAAAAATGTGACAAACCTGATTCATCATCTGCATAGCCTTTTCGCAACTATGTTAGGGTCGGCTTCCAGTCTATCCTGATACAGCTGAATACCAGTATTTTACATGAAGCGACTGCCTATCTGACCTCCACAACCTAGTTACTGGGTAATACGATACCCCATGGCAAGCCTGGATATCAGAATTTCGGGCTTCCGACTACCCGTAACGACTGTCAATGATCTACAAATGACGGCTGGAACCAACAGTTTAACGTACTTTCCGAGGCACGAAGGGGTCCGGATATGTAATGGATGGTCACCTATCCACGGACCGATCTCGGCGAGAGTAGCTTAACTTTCGATCGACCCGTGCGGCTCTCATTATTTAGCCACGAGCCCCTTTTCCTGATTAAGAGAGGCCAACCCGTCATTCTTTTCATACAAACGCTCGTGCTTCATTATGGCGTCGTAACACATCTTTCTTTGAAATTTTTAAACTAATAGGTGTCTTGTGCACTATTTCTAGGTTTCTATGAAACCAAAAAAAAATAATTTCGAGAAATAAATTCAGTACAAGCCTCTGAAAATCTGCATTTTTGCACAATTTTTACCTGAACTTTGGCCGTTCATAATGTACTCAAAAATTGTAAAAGTAAAGAAAACATCTGCATAGAAACCTTGCACATGTAATGGAGATTCTAAATGACAAACATTTATTTTACAAACTAGTAAAGCTTACTCAAAAAAACGTATTTCCTGAAACAAGTTTCCGCACACTATTTTTCGTACAATGTTATCGCGTTCTCACTTGCTTGTTAGCAGTTCTCACTTGCGCTAGATGAAACATGCTTTTCGACCATGCTTGCGTTGACGATAGATGGATCGGGAAGGGCCCTCTTAACATGGTACAATTGAATCGCCTCACAGTGGGTAAAAATGGACAAAAATCTCGCACGGACACAAATTTAACTGTAACCCATTCGTTTTTGTTTTGAACTACTCTGGATAACCTACTTCAACAGCGGAACTGCGACCAGACTATGAAATTAAAAAATAAAAAGTTGGCACTATGTTAACAGCAACAACCACTTAAGCTTAATTACCCAAAAAGTGCAAAATCACAATTACATAAGTTTTAAACCCATATATCCCAAACCCACAAACTCTTAAGCCATGAAACCTAAGCTGAAACCTTCAAACCGTCAACCCACTACCCCAAAACTTCTAATTAAGCTGAGGTGGGTGTTGCTGTTATAGTCCAGCTGAGATAGTTGTTGCTGTTATCATAGTGCCAAGTATTTTTTTTTTATAGTCTGTTCGCAGTTCCACTGTTAATGTAGGTTATCTAGAGCAGTTCCAAAAATTAATGGGTTACAGTTAAATTTGTATCCGTGCGAGATTTTTGTCCATTTTTAGCCTACTGTGGCCTGTGGCATGCCATAAGTTGAATCAACAATAAAAGTGACATTTGAAGATGCAAACTTGCATTGTGTAAATGGGGCTTGACTTTCAACATACAGTTATTCAAGTTACCAATGATCCTAAGTGAGCCTCACCTATGAACATAGTCCTCGTAATGGTTGGGGCAGTCGTAGTTGACGACCAGCACCAGTTGCTTCACGTCCAACCCTCGCGCCGCTACGCTGGTTGCGACCAGGAGCTTCACCTTGCCCGATTTGAAGTCCACGATAGTAGAGTCCCTGTCGAATTGATCAATCCCTGTAACAGGCCACCATTAATATATTCGTCACTAGACAAGATGGATTTGTGTTCCAATTATAAGCGTACTGTTGGATATTTTTATAACATAATGTTTAGATTCAGGCCACGTATGTATGTCCCTACTATTGCGTGAATTCCTCACCTAACCTTGAGATTCTATAACAAAAACGGAATTTTGTACAGAATATTAATTGTTTCATTTGACTTACAAATTGAGCCGCTTGTAATTAAATTAATAAGCCGTAACGTACTTATTTGGGGAATACTCTAATAATCGCACATTATGAGCGATTTTATTTGTGTAAATGGAGTTTTTTTATCACATTTACCACTTCAATTACACAAGAATGGCAGTACGCTTATAATTGACGACAGTTAAGTATTTTTATTTTATAATCGAGGTCTCCTCACATCCGCTTTGGTCGCTGAAATGAAAATAGTCCGTTAGTAGATTTTGATAATAAAGTACTTGATCGTCATTAAACTTTCATAATTATTTGTTTGAATTTAATCTTTAAAACTGTTAAATAATAACTAAAAAAAACAGTGGCACTCCGGGAGTGCCGAAAGAAGTGAAAACTTGAAAAAAAAATCGGCACCGCGGTAATCAACGCGTTGATGTCTTTTTAATGATCAGAAGCTGATGTCGCAACAGTGTCGCGAAATCAATGGTTTAGTCCCATCTCAAAAATGCCCAACGCGCCCAAAGAAGTTTTCACTTCAAAAAATGTTTATCTGTTGTAAAAACTGTATAACTAGGAGAAATCAGGACAGTATCGATTAAATTGAAGTGTTCCTTTTCTCATGAAGAAAAATAAAACTAATACAATCACGAAGACAGAGGCAACCTGCAAAAGAAAATATAATAGCCTGTAGTGTTGTTTGATCCATTTTTCGTAAGCTCACAACGTTTTCCGATAGATTGCTTCAAACAAGTAAATGTGATGGAAACATTTATTTTACATTAAATTAATTAAAATCATTAGACGACGTATTTAATTATCAATAATGAGCCAACCGCTATTATTACTTTAGCTTTCGTTATTGTAAAGTCTTCGTACAATAAATGTATACTCCGCGCCAAATATTATGGCCTCTGACGACAGATTCAACTGAAATTTGCTCAGATTGATAACCAACTGAGTAGTGCATATCCCCCGCGCACATAGAAACACTACAGCGTAAGAGTAGATCTTTAGCTTTTTACCCAACAAAAAAAATGTCGTATCGAAATCTCACCTCCATGCAAGCTCATGCATGAGTAGGAGGCTTTCATGAGGTCTTTGAGCAGACTGTCGGCGTTCTCCTGTTTATCCACGAACACTATGATGCTGCCCAGCTGACTGTAGAGTCCCAGCAGCTCTAACAGCTTGAAGAACTTCGCGTCTTCTTCGAGAATAGCCACGTGTTGTTCTACTTCTTTGCAGACTACGCTTCTGCCGCCAACCTGGGGAAATTAAAAGCAAGTTTAAATCAACTGTTAAATTGATATCCACTGTTTGCGCCAGTTCCTTTGGAGCTCGATGATTGTGTACGTCAAGCCTGCTCGGGGACACTGAGAACCTAAGGGTTCTCGGCACGTGATCGAGATGTATGCATAAGTTAATTTAAGATGTGTGTAAGCAATATTTTTATGTCCGGAAAAATAATGAGCCAGAAGGCCTTGATCCAGATGTTTAAGTGCTTTAAATAATAACTGAGAGCATTAATTAATAATATTGTAAATGGCTTACTTGAACTTCTATCGGTTTCTGCAATATCCTTCTCGCGAGGGCTTCCATTTGTCGAGGGAAAGTGGCGCTGAACATCACAGTCTGCCTGTCCGGCCTAACATTGTCTATAATTTTCATAACCTACACAAAAAAAAAACAATTTTATCACAGTTTTCAGATATTACCCCTTTTTACAATATTTCCGACTTGATAACTGACTGACTTTTCCATAAATTCTATGCCATACAAATTCAAAATGTACTTTAGTTTTGGCATTTCACATCTAGCATGTTTAGTATAAAATCTGTTACTTTTGAATCGAGATTCATGGCTCATCATTGACAAAACGAATGTGAAACTCGACCAAGACATTATTGAAAAGAGGTTGGCGTAATTACCTGAGGCTCAAAGCCCATGTCAAACATCCTATCAGCTTCGTCCAGCACTATGTAGGTGACTCGTCGCAGATTGGTGACGCGGCCAGAGTTGGCCGCTAACATGTCAATCATCCGACCTGGCGTGCACACGATCATTTCTGCACCGCGTTTTAATTCTGCGATCTGTGATGAAAAGAATTAAATATAAATAAACATTGAATTATTATACTAAAAGGAGTCCAGAACTTGAGATCATCAACCTGTCTATATGTAAGAGGAGCGAAAGGAATGCCTTTTCCCGGGCCTAAATAAGTTTCGAGTAACTCCGTGAAGCTTTAGTCTACAGGATGGCAGGGACATCGACGCGAAAACGGTTACCATGGATTCAGTACATAATTCTGAACCCGACGAAAAATTTCAACGCATGGGGTTCAGAACCATGTACTGAATCCATGGTAACCGTTTTCGCGTCGATGTCCCTGCCACCCTGTATAAAAGATCCGCAGACAGACGCGACACGACGGTAGAATAATTTCCATGAAGTTTTCTTACAAATTGTTCTACCAGAGTCGCGACGCGCCTTTCTGTGAGAGCCTTAAAAGTCCAAAATAACCGCTTATATAGTATATCCATGCAAAGACTGGCAGAATAGTCACATACAATTTTGATTAGATATTTTTGTTTTGTTTGTTTGTAACTTTGCATTAAATATTGCAAACACTGTTTAAAGCAGTCAATTGAAACACTATCTTGGTCAAAATTCAAAAAAAATCAAAAGTCATTTATTCAAATTAGGCTGAGAATCAGCACTTTTCGAACGTCAAAATTACATAAGACAGCCCCCCAAAAACGCCCACCCTTCACCACTTCCTAGTGCCTTTAGCTGGGAAGAAGTGGCGCAACAAACTCCCCATCAGCACAGCTGTCTGTTCAAGTTAGAAAAAGAACTTACACTATACAATAGTATGCAAAATTATACAACACAAAACATTATTTTAATTAAGTATAAATTATTGGCCATATGTCAGCTAGCACACGCCAATATACCAACCAAAAACAACGAGAACTATACTCAAGCAGAATTTTAAAAAATAAAAACTAAACGTAAAAAGAACTAAATATCTAAATAAAAGCCTCCAAGCTTAAAGGGCGTGCCCGCTTAGGTAAGTCCTGTGTATTTCTTTTTGGACATAAATGTTGAACGGATTTGAAGAAAAAAAGGAAAATATAAAACTTATGCTGTCCTCCTACCTGTTCAGAAATCCCAGTGCCACCATAAACACATACGACCCTCAATCCCAAAGACTTGGCAAACTTCTTGATATCCTTGCCTATCTGCATGCAGAGCTCCCTAGTAGGGGTCATGATGAGGGCTATGGGCCCATCCGTGTCTTCTAACGATGGCTGATCCAGGACATGACGGAACATCGGCAGGATAAATGCTAGGGTCTTGCCTGAACCGGTTTTGGCTATGCCGATTAGGTCCCTGAAAGGAAAAGAGTTAGAGCATAATAATATGTAGTAAATAAAGTACTTGAACGAAAAATAATGGTTCAAGGTTTTAGTATTATTACAAATTTTTTTCTTTTTATTCTATTTGCAATCGGTCGTCGGACCATAAGCGAATTCGTTCCATATAAAATATTTGAATCATAATTTTTCTCGATAAAAAACTATATCTATACTAATAATAAAGCTAAACATACTAATAATAAAGCTAAATATACTAATAATAAAGCTAAATATACTAATAATAAAACTGAAGAGTTTTGTTTGTTTGTTTGCTTGAACGCGCTAATCTCTGAAACTACCAGTCGGATTTAAAAAATTATTTTTGCATTAGATAGCTCTATTCTTGTGGAAGGCTATTTACCATCACGCTACGACACCTAGGAGCCGAGCAAAAAAAAAAGTCTGAAATAACTCTAAGCGAAAACAAGTAATAGTGCGGACGATGCGATGCGACGGGGGTGGGACGGGTAACAAGAAATTTAACGCAGACGAAGTCGCGCGCAGGAGCTAGTGTACTATAAAAAATGTCGCGTATGGTGAAGATGTAAGCGCAAGACTTATTATTACGTGTATGGGTTTAATATTTATAGAAATTCCCTACAGATGCAAAGCATTTTTTGCAGACCCCTTTATTAGTAACATTTCTGCAATTTTCTTTAAGAAGGCGATGTTCCGAATTATATGTATCTGCGATTTATCTTCTCTTATTGACTAAATAACTGGTATGTTAGCTCACAAAAACCCATTCAAACTGTTTAATAGTTTACTATAACAGTATAATTTATCATCAAATATGACACTTACCTCCCAGACATAATAGCAGGAATGGCTTGAGCTTGAATAGGCGTCGGCTTCTCAAAATTGAGCTTCCTCAATATGTCCATCTCTTTCTTACTTATGCCACAATGGGCCCAAGACCTGATAGGCTTGGGACATCCCTTCCCTTTCACTCGAATACCTTCTAGTTCTGTCCTGTATGCTTCTACATCTTCTGTCGTCATTCTGGCTAACTCACTGACCTGAAGAAAAATCAGTGCTTAATCAATCATAGAAAAATAAATGGTCGGATTGATTTGATTCTATGGAGTTTGTTTAAATTGATAAACAAATATCTTTTATCATCATTTTTAGCTGAACTCATTAGCTTTGATTCCAATTTTCTAAAAAGAAATGGAGCCATTGTTCATGCAGGAATGGTAGTTTTAAATAACATGCTCAGCTAGATAGACCTACGACCTTTAAAAAGGCGGTCAGAACCGACTGGGTGCGATAGATCAAGGACCAGGTATTTTGGTGCAACTTCGAAGAAGCCTATATCCAGCAGTTGTGTTAAAGCTTATTGTTAAATGAAAATTGCGTGCGGCTAGCTGCACGGTTTGATCCATCAGGTTAAGCTACGCTTGCCGGGGTTGTTCCGTGAATGGGTGACCATCTTTACATACCGAGACTCCTCTGTGCCTCGGAAAGCACGTTAAGCCGTTGGTCCCGGCTGTCATTTGTGGATCTTTGACAGTCGTTATGAGTCATCGAGAAGTCCGAAACTCTGGCAACCAATCTTACCAAGGGCCAAGGGGTCCGGTTCGACTGGAGGCTGACCCCAACGTATTTGGGAAACAACATTACTGTATTCTTCCCAAACCTTACCTCAGTATAAAAAGCCTTTCGATAAGGCATGTAGTCCAAGCTAGCATGGTCAACTTTAGCCAAGTCCTTCCTTTGCTTCGAAGCGAGGTTTGCAGCCTGGTCTTTGATATCTTCGGTCTCTTCTTCCGACGAATATTCTAAGCCGTCCTGATTCTGTTCTATCAGTTCACCTGGATCAGAGAAAAAAAATGTTAGCCATGTTTTGACTAGATATTTTTAGGCTTGTATGGAAAAACAGAATCTGTGAAGAAGCTATGTCGATTGGTGCAGTCAGTCAGTCCTACCAAAAGTAATAGCAAATACGACATTAGAGATGTAACTCAGCTAGTGGTCAAATAACATGAGTAAAGCAAAGGAAAGGATTTAAAAAGACTGGGAAAACTTAAAGTATTGTTGAATGTTTTTTTTTGGAGTTGAATCTTAATTTTAGTATCATATTATTCAAAGAAGAATGAATAGTTACCTTTATTCTTCTGCTCAGTGACTTTCTTCTTGGCTGTGCCAGTTAGCACCACGACTGTGCCGCCAGCAGTGGTCGGCACATTTATAACACCGCGCGCCTGATCCATTTGATTCACTTTGCGTACTTCCTGCAAATTAATAAAAACGTTCATATCTTCTATAGATCAAATAGACACGACATGGTGCAATCACATCCAGGCTTGAGAAGACAAACCAATACAAGCAAAAGTAGAAAAGCAATGTCTCATCCCGATAATCGTAAAAGGAACAAGTTATAAGGTGGACGCAATAAAATAAAAAGGTAGTCGTCATGGGGACAGCGGACAGAAGTGAAAACTTTAAACTTGTATTAGCGCCATCTAGCTTCTATAATACAGCATTACGGCGCGAGCACGTCGGTGACGCAAATCCATAAGTTTATCCCCTAGCAAAAAGGATTTTCAAATCTCGGTGCTAGGCCGAGCGTTGAGAATCCAACGCGCTGGGACGCACTTTCGTCCCAGCGCGTTGAAAAAAGACACTGTTGGGTTTTCAACTCTCGGCGCTAAGCAGAGCGTTATAAATCCGTGCACGAAAAAAAATCACCGAGATTTTATTACGTCCGTGCGAACTTCGGCTAATAGTCCCCTAAGAAAAATAATTCAACACTAACCTGTTGTACTTCTTGCATGTAAGCATCCAGAGGATCTATTTCATCTTCTTCCTCTATCTTCTTCTCCTCCACTACAGGTTTGTCTTTGGGTTCTGCATTCTGGTCTTCACCAGCTGTTTGAGAACAATCACAAAATCAAATAAATATTTTGTAAATATAAAGCTGTGAAATCTCTTTGCTGCATATGGGTTTGAAGAGTTTAAATGAAGTACCTTGGTCTTATTTATCTATACAACATGGTATGCAGGATATTGATACCAGTGTAGTAGTATAATAAGACAGAAAATAATCATCTAATAACGCAAGCTGGGTAAGAAATATCCAATACAGTTCAATACAGACATCAGTCATATTTTTGCAAAAATATTTAAAAAACACAATTCAACTCCAAAATTAGCTCATTCATGTAACAAAAAGTACCTGGTGGACCGAGCTCTGCTCAGGTGAAAATAGAGAAAACAAATTTTCTCAGATATGAGACCAAGCTTGATGCTCAAGCATTTATCGCCTCCGTAAACTCCTATATTACAACATTCATCAAAATCGTTAGAGCCGTTTGCGAGAATGTGATTACAAATATATATTTAAGAGCGTTTACGCCATCCGCGCGCTGTTTAGCTGAAAAACAGTACTTTTCGATCCAGTTAATATCCATCAAACATTATTTTAAAAACATATTAATTACTAATCATTTTAGGAAATATTGTTGTCTAAACACTTAGTTAGGAAAAATTTTAGATTATTAGAGTATTTGTGAATTATATCAAGATTACTGAACAGAGGTTTTGTTAATTTTACTTCGAGCGTCAACTTTGACGCTTAAAATATCTTAAATCACTGATCACCCTAACAAACAATATTTTTTATCTAACTGCAAAGATTCTTCGGAAAAAAGTTAGTTAAAAGAAATTTTCAGTTTAGGTTCCCTACATGAGAAATAAAAATCCAAACAATGCGAAATTATAATGAAATTTTGGTGAATAAAATGTTTTTTTTTTACCAATATATCTTCCTTAATTTAATATAATAAAAGGTTACTGTAATAGAAAAACATCTTCTTAAAAATTTGCAATCAAAATTTTTAACTATATGAGTTTGGTTATTTTTCTAGATTTTTTTTAAAACTACTCTAAAATTACTATAAAACTCCACGCGCAAACCGTTTCAAATTAGTCCGCCGTGAGGCCTTTCAGAGAGAGGACGCGTCGCTCGGCGCTCTGCCTGACCGCTGTTGACCTTTGTCGTGCGTACAACGATAATGCACGAATATAGCATGATCGCCACATCTTAGTACTTTAGTAAGTAAAATATTTTATTGAAGTGAAAACTAATTTAGGGTGCTAAAGTTGATATCGGTGCCGATTCTCATGTCACAAATGCCTTCTGTTGTCACAAATGACTAGACAAAAAATCACCATTTAGTTTGGGTAGTAATAACAGTTCCGAAAAAAGTTAAAATATGAGCATACTTAAAATTTGAAATTTACTGCTATAAATGCTAATTTTCCGACAACTTATATGCGAATACAAATAAAGAAAGGACCGAATAAAATACTGAAAATTCCGAAAAATCAATACAGCATTTGCTGACGTAATATTTTTCAAACAAACAAACAAGCATACACCAAAGTAACTCAGTGCCATCTTAGGCCCGTATTACAGAACGACAGTCAATACTCAAGCATTACTTAAAACTAGTTTCAACCAATCAAATGGCTTGAATCTAGTTTTAAGTAATGCTTGAGTATTGAGTGACGTTCTGTAATACGGGCCTTAGTGAAAGATGACACTGAGTTAATACTTTAGTGAAAATGGCAATTTTGCTATTCTGAATTTGACGTTTTTCATGAAAAATTTTGTTTGCCTAACTAAATCTGACTACTTTTAATCGCCATTAAAAAAGTGTGGAATTAAATTAGTTGTCATGAACTAAAATTCATACCCACACCTCGACTTCAGCTGCAAAAATAGTACTGTATCTTTTTTTCTTTTCTTTTGCTTATATTTCGAAAATGGTGTGATCTATCGCAAAAGTAATGAAAATTTCGACCCCCTTTATAATGCCCATAAACCCATAAAACTCAACTTATAGGTAATAATTTTTCATGGTCTCCATACAAAAAGTGAAAAATTCTATATAAAACACGGCTGCTTCGTGAGGTTCCTGTTCAGGATAAGGCGGGAGGAAACATCCGGGTGTCACCATTGTGTGGATCGGCCTGAGGACAAGGCAGAGCATACGGTGGAGGTCTGCCCGGCTTGGGCGGAGCAACACCGTGTCTTCGTTGAGGTGATCGGCGGTGGTGATCTCTCGCGTCCGGCCCTGGTTCAGGCCATGGTACGGAGCGAGAAGAAATGGCAGGCCGTCACCTCCTTCTGCGAAGCGGTAATGCTCGCGAAGGAGGAGGCGGAACGCGTGAGGGAGAAGCAAATTTCGCGCCTTCACGCCCCTAACCGCCGCAGGAGGAGACACCCGGGGCGGGAATCGCGAGCCAATTCCAGCAATGGGTAGCTCGCCATCCGATAAGGACCAAGCCCGGGTCGACGGCGCATTGTGTTCCACGCGTGCCTCAACGAGATGTCAGCAGAATTGACGGGGTCCGCTTGGGCCAATGCCTGCCGGGGGTTCGAAGAAAACCGATAGGGAAATCGTGGCCCCCGGCAACAGGGCAACCGAAAGAACACGGGTGGGTTTTACTCAGTAAGAGTCTAACACGCCCTCCCGCTCCGCCCAGAGCGGGAGACACGTTTAGGCCTCTTTTGAAAATATAAATTCATCTAGCCGATCTGTACCCCAATAATTGCGTAATAGAAAAGAGGACCACGCTCGAGGTTTGCCAGAGAGCTATGGAACGGAGTATTCTTGGTATTAAACTTGTGGACCGGGTTAAGAATACAACAATCCGTTCCATCACTAAAATATCTGATGTCACTCGGAAAGCTGCCACGCTTAAATGGAATTGGGCTGGACACATCTGCCGCATGTCAAACGATCAATGGGCCAAACTTACGACCCAGTGGGTCCCGCTTAATGGCAAACGACATCGCGGCAGGCCCAGACGGAGATGGCGGGATGAGCTGGACTCCTTTAAGAAAGATTGGTTCTTGGAAGCTCTAGACAGAGAGAGGTGGAAAGAGGGTAGGGAGGCCTTTGCCCAGCAGTGGGACAATAAAGGCTAAGAAAAAAAAAAATAGCGTAATGCACGATCAATCACAATTGTTTCGATTTGAAACAGATTGCTAATCCATTGCTTCATAAGTTGGAGTAAAAATCTGCTCAATAACGTAAATAATGCAATGAATGTTGTTGAACTGTCAAAATGAAATAAATTTGTTATAATCGTTTATGAAAATAAGTTACGCAATTAGGGTACCTACTGGAGCAGATGCAGACGATATATTTCATCCGATATGGTCTGTATTTGATGTTATGGAGAGGATCCATCATTTTCTGCGAAGATAATTTTCTTTTTTTAAATTTGTTTTTTTTTTTTAATAAAGAACATAATTATGTATTGTGTTTTCTACACAGCGACGCTGTAATTATTTCGACGTCTACCATTGTTGAAAGTCGAAAGCGATATGAGTGGTAGGGCAGTTCTTTCGATCCTACTACGGTAGTATTTAGAGAATTATGGCTGGCAGCGCGAACAGTAGCGGCAGGGGCAGAATGTAAATGAGGCATTAGTTTTTGAGGGTACTAAAGTCGATAGTGAGGTCAAAATGTAAATCCAAGATGGCGGCTGCGAAAATTTTGTTTTTATTTTAAATGATACGTGAGAAGGAACTTTATTCCTGAGTGGGTTCTCACAAACGCACACGTTTTTTTTCAGGTGAAGGCTTCTTTAGGCGCGATGAGCGATTATTGGTAAAGGAAAATCTTATGGGTTTGCGACACAGACATGCTAATACTAGCAATAACAGTGCCCATAATGTAACTATGAGTATGACATGTTGCGCTTGTTGTTACTCGGAGTGATAATAAGATAAGATGTTTAAAAGAAATAAATATGATTCATCAAATTGTTATGCCTAATATAAAATAAACACGAAAAGAAGCGTATAAATATGTAAACTGTTCCAATAAAATATTGTAAAATTATTTATTTAATTCGTTTTTTTAATAATATTAATCATAGGTGTAACAATAAATTGAAGTTGGATTTAAATTCCAATTAAATATTTACTAAAACAATTATTGCTCTAAATCGAACGGATCAACGTGTGTTAGTCTGACTATAAAGATAGCGAACGCGCCAACTCTACGCACACATGTACGCGCGCTTCTGTGTGAGTGAATTTTGCGAAGAATTTACCTAAACTTGACTTCCCGCGCTAGACGTAAACGCTCTTAAACTAGCTGACCCTGGCAAACATTGTTTTGCCAATTATTTGTTTGGGGTGGACAACCCTTATCACTTAGGGGTATGAAAAATAGATAGTAGCCGATTCTCAGACCTACTGAATATGCATATAAAATTTGGTAAAAATCAGTAAAGCCGTTTCGGAGGAGTAAGGTAACTAACATTGTGACATGAGAATTTTATATATAAGAAGATATTGCTCATTGAATAGTATAGGATTTATTGTTATCCTACCTTCATCACCAGAGTCGTCTTCCAGTGACCACTTCTTGGCTGGCAGCTGTATATTGCTCACGAGGCTGCCCTTCTGCACCTCCTTCTTGGCAGACTCCAGCTCTTTACGTTTACGCTCAGCGCGCCAACGTTCGATGCGATCGCGACGCTTCTGCATTTCTGCTTCCAAACGACTTTGTTCTTCTTCCTAGAGTGCAGAACATAGAGGTATAGCATGTCTGGCATCCGTCAATTTGAGAAGCTGTTGGTTCTGGCCCAATAGATAGCCCAAGTGACTGAGGTGGTAAATTCACAAACTTAGGAGCACACTCATCTTACTGCTAGCCTGTATTTACTCTTGCCTTTAGGTATTCAATTCAAAAGTTGTTGTATGTATTATCTTCATTACAATGATCATAGACGATTAATAAATAGAGTATTTTAAACTTAACATTTTAAATCTGTCCATTTTTTCAGCCCATTTCATTCATGCAGACCACCAGAAACAAGGTTTACTGAAGAATTAAGAGTTATTTTGTTAAGTTCCTTCATGACACACATAATACATATCTGAGGTCATCGGAAAATTTGAGACTAGAGATGCCGATGCATTCCACCGGCTTTTATGACAAATCTTTTAAGGTTCAAGCAGTACGGTTATGGAATGCCTTGCCCGTGTCGATAAGGCGTGCTCAATCTTTGTCCACTTTTAAAACTCTGGTAAAAAAACATTTTCTCTCTCCTTAAACATCGTCATTACATATAATTCCTTGCTCTTGTTTCATGTTTATAATTTTATGTATATCTGTCTAATATATATATATATAGGTAATTATATGCTTTATGTATCTGTGTATTCTGTTGTATATGTAAATGGTACACCACTGACTACCTGCAGTATTGTCTCTCCTTTTCCATTTAAATCCATCCAAAGGTTGTCTGTAAAAGATCGCTTTTAGCGATAAGACCGCCCATTGTGTCACCCAATGTAAAATTTCTATATTAATGTCTGTAATTTTTATGGTGTACATAATAAAGAATATTCTATCTATCTATCTTTCTATCTATCTATTTTAAGAATTTTATTGTTTTATTTTTCAAAGTTTTGCTTCTGTTAATAGTATGCACTTTCCTTCCCTCAAAAGATCAGTTTCATTAGTATTTTATATCCAGTACCCTAATTGCGTAATTTATTTTCTAGATATAGAATTTGGATGAATATTCCCTCTACACTCCCTCTATTGCTTTAAATTTACATCATTTTAAAATCAGCCACTATTAAAAATTAATTGCAGTCATAAAAATATAAAATTCAAATATATAGTGCATGTGGTGTTAGCCTTTAAGTAATTATTGCACTTATAAATGTATATTGTGTAGTTTTAAAAGAAATGTAATGTGTAAACAATTGTAGGCTAACCTATTAATAAATTAAAAAATAAAAATACACTCTGGTATTCGGCAAGTCTCGTGTAGTTTTGCAGAGAATGTGGAATGGGCTTTTTTGAGAGGACGAATCACACATAGCCTTTACAGACCACGGATCAAGATTAGGCTTGACATACATAAGTTGATTTAGGAGAATACTAAAACTGCATATTCGGTTATTTGGAAAAGCTAGTTTGAGCAGTACCCTAATTGCGTAACTTATTTTCGTAAACGATTATGACTAATTTGTTTAATTTTGACAGTTCAACAACATTCATTGCGTTATTTACGTTGTTGAGCAAATTTTTTGGTCCAACTTATTAGATTAGCTATAACTTATTAGATTGATTGTGTATTATGCAATTAAGGTACAGGTTTGTTATTTAGACCATCTGCAAAATATTTACCTGTCTCCTAGACTACTACCCAAACACCAACTAACCTTATCCACAGTCCCCGGGTCATATTCAGCATCAGATTTGAGAGCCTTCTCCTTAGACTTTGATCTCTCCTCTTTATCCTTGTCTGGTGATTTCTTCCTGGAGGACTTGCCAGAGCCATTCCTTTTGTCATCTCTTTTATCACTGCATCAAAAATGTAATAATTTATTAAGTTTGATTAGTATCAGCTTTTTAAGTGTTGCAGTATACTGCCGTCATACAGTGAAAGGCCGTAACTAACATTCTTATCAAAAATTTGTTAAACAAGTATAGGGCTGGATACAACAATAAGCTGTCTATATTTCTGTCTATACGGTGATACTTCAAACTGCTTTTAATTCTTAGCCGCAGATACATACTGTTAAAGTTAAGACTATTTATTAAGCTTGAAACTTCACTTCAGACTAAACTGTAATTTACTCAAAATCTTTGAAGTAGTTAGGGTGGTCTTGGTAAATGAAACTAACAAATGCTATTCTAAAATTGAAAATACAGTCACAGACAGACAGTTCTGAACTCTGACTGCATTTTTTTTTTAAATAGAACAATTTTCCACTTAATAATATTCTCAATCATGGTTAAGTGTGCAAGTGACTTTTAACAAATTGAAGAACTGAAGAATATTAGTTTGGTTTGTTTACGTACCTTTTCCTGTCTCGGTCCCTGTCCCGATCCCGGTCACGCTCACGGTCCCTATCCCGCTCACGTTCTCTACTACGATCCCGGCTACGTTCCCTCACTTCCCTCTTTGTCTCTCTTTCCCTACTACGGCTGCGCTTCCTCTTCGTTGATTTAGGAACCCTGTCTCTCGATCTAGACCTGGACCTCCTTCTCTTGCGATCGGGCGTTGCCGACCGACTGTGGGACCGCCTACGGTCGCGGTCTCTTTCGCGATCACGCCTGTAAACAATTACATGAATAACACACTGCCAAACATCGGAGAATTCTCCACGTCTATAAACAAAACACTTACCCGCCTCTCACCATTTTGTTGCACTTATATCATTAAACACTACAAATTAAGCTCAGTTTGTTTTGTCATAAACCATTAATAAATCTTTCCTTTCGCATTAAAAAATTCGTGACACGCGTTGGTTGACTGACGCGATATTTGACAATTGCAGTGATGTCCAGTGTTGCCGCTTAGGAAAAAATAAACTCACCAAACTTTTACTAAAATGTCACTAGATTGGGGGAAAAAATAAATTCAAAAAGTCACTAGGAGTCACTAAATTACTAAATCAATCTTTATCAACAAAATTACTGATTATAGTGGTAATTAAACACAAACATGAAAAATTAATTATCAAAATACACGGTTCAATTTGAATTAATCAAAAACTCTGTTCAAAAATTAATTAGTTGAATTAAGTTCTCATTTATTATCACTGTATCATCTTCGTCCGGCTTGGTGAAGATGTACTGTTGCTCTGTAGTTGCAGTGGATATCGAAGCTTGCGGTTGTATAAAGGACGTAGATGGCACAGTTTCCTACTTTATGTTTTTAACGGTTTTCGTCATTAGGGACAAGACTTCACTAGGTAAAACATACGTTTTGCAGGTTCTTTTTTTAATTTTTAGCTGGTATTGCACCAACAAGTTTAATAATAAATAACTACTCTGTTGATTATGAAAAAGTCGCTAAAAGTCACCAAAGATTTTTTTGTCACTAAATCATAAAAAAATGTCACCATGAACAGCAAAAACTAACTAGATCTAGTGACAAAGTCACTAAAACGGCAACACTGGTGATGTCCAATAATCTCAAACCGTTTAGTCTACCAAAGAGCTTCAATTTGGCTGTGGTAATGATAAATCGACTAAAAAACAAACGAAAAGGCTCTATGTGTGTCTGTACAATGTATGGACCAAACACCCAGTAATCGATACAAACAAGCTATATACCAATAGATTCCATGTAACGTGAGGAATAATTTTACTGAAGTAATACCCTCCAAATCATCAGGGGATCACGATCGGAGCTATAAGGTTAAATCCTTATGCGCAATCACATCACTTAAAACTTGGCACGAATACTAAGCTATACAAATTCTAAAGTTTGTCTTAAGTGCAAAAAGTTTAACATTAACATTTTTGTATGAATCATAATTATTATTTGCTTCGAAGTCCATGTTACAGTTTTGAGTTACTAATATTGTACTTTGATGGTAAATAAACTGACCACGAGAATGATTTAGGTAGGAAATAATTTAGTAGATTTATAACGAGTCGATCACGTTTTTGATAAATGGTGTAACACTAGAAACGTCAAAAAAGCATCACAATGCAATGTCAAAGTAACCTAACCTCAAATGTTGAAAATAGCCGCCTCTTATTGATTGTTTACTACAATTATTAGCTGTTTACGATCGAAATCTCTGCTCTGATCCACATAATCAAACATAAAGAATTTTTAAATAATTATACGCTTTCTAAAGCTAATCGGCAATCATGGCAGATGATGGTGAAAATGTAAGTGTTCTCTGTAACTATTTACTGCAACTATGAATTTTGAGATAAATATTTAATTTTAACACAGAAAAACTAATACCCAAGTTAATGGAATTGAACCCAGGTTTTTACTAAATATATATGAAAGCATATACGGTACTTAATTTTTTTTTTATAATTTTTGTTTCGATTGTCTGTTTGTTCCGTTTAATCTCCGAAACGGCTGGACCGATTTTGACGGTACCTGACTGAAGTTGATGATATAAGGAGTAAAGCTACTTTCATTTTAGAAAAAGAATTAGGGCCCACGCGGGCGAAGCCGCGGGTAGCAGCAGCTAATGAGTAATAAATTAACAAACTCTTAAGTATTCCAGGGTCAGATGTTAATATGTACTGTACCCTAATTGCGTAATGCACGATCAATCACAATTTGTTTCGATTTGAAACAGATTGCTAATCCATTGCTTCATAAGTTGGAAAACAAAATGTGCTTAACAACGTAAATAAAGCAATGAATGTTGTTGCACTGTCAAAATAAAACAAATTTGTCATAATCGTTTACGAAAATAAGTTACTCAATTAGGGTACTATTTAGCTACAAGCTATTGGGTATTGTTTAACTACAAGCCCAGTGGGATTTCCATCGGCAGTCCTTTAGGGGGTGAATTTTCTAAACTTTTGCTAAAGGAACTTGTGCATAATTTCATTCTTCTAGTATACCCAGTAGTTTACGCTGTGCATTGTCTGTCAGAGAATGAATGAATTAATTTAAGATTTTTACTTCCAAATATTTCAGGTATCTGTGATGACTGTGAAGGAGCCTCTGGATCTTATAAGACTCAGCTTGGATGAAAGGATATACGTAAAAATGCGCAATGAGCGCGAACTTAGAGGAAAACTACATGTAAGTACAAATATTCCATAATAAACAATGTATTGATAAGTATTTGTTAAACCCGTCAAACAATCATTTTCATGCAAGCGCTTAACGGTTTTCACAATTATATTATTGCCATTTGGAGTGTATTTTTCTTATGAACCATTGCTGGTGCATACAACACTAGCGAACGTCACGCGGTTTCACCCGCGTAGTTCCCATTCCTGTGGTAATACGGGGATAAAATATAGCCTATGTTACTCGCTGATAATGTAGCTATCCATTGCTGAAAGAATTTATCAACTCAGTCCAGTAGTTTTTAAGTTTATTCATTACATACAAAAATACAAATCTTTCCTCTTTATAATATTAGTATAGATATAGATTTGTCAGGTTTATAAAGATACAAAGCTTATAAAATAATATTGACATTCCTTTAATCCATATACTTATAATATTGTTGTTCATTTTCTTAAGATTTATCTCCCCTACTAGCAGACACCACCAAATCTACTTGGATCCATGTTATCATGTATGTACCATCGCGGAAAGCCATTACTAACCACTGTAAGGACTATTCTTGCTTGTAGCGCTCGGCTGCTATAGAACCGAGGAGGTAACAGATGTGGTATATAGTGTGCATGGGATTTTGTTTTCAAAGTGGTTAGTTATGGTCTTCTGCTATGGTTCCTATGGACCTATGGCATGATATGAAAAAGTTAAAAATGATTGTTTTTCGTTTTTAGGCCTATGACCAACATTTGAACATGGTTCTTGGTGATGCAGAAGAAACTATAACAACAGTTGAAATTGATGAAGAGACATATGAAGAAGTATACAGAACAACCAAAAGGAACATTCCCATGTTATTTGTGAGGGGTGATGGTGTTATACTTGTGTCTCCCCCTGTAAGAGTAGGTGTCTAATATAAGATTAAGTTAAGTTTAAATAAAAGCTACTTTTACAGAAATCGGTTTATTTCTTTTGTCCTAAAAGTTTAATTATACCTTCATTCTTGAAAGTCCGATTCTTCGGCACCAACAATTCTTCTTCATCCATTGGTTCAATGATCTTACCAGCCTTAGTAATCACACTAGGACGAATCAGCTTCTTATGTGCCTTCTCAGGTATAAAAGTATTACCTAGCGGTGCTCTTATAGATGCTTCATAGTCTTTGATACTTTCAAAGGGGAATGGTACATCTTTAACTTTATGAACTGCCAGTTTCGGGTCCTTGAACTCTTTGATTATTATGTCACCTTTGTTTTCATCGCGACGCGCCATTTTAGGTGGAGCTCTAAGAATGAACCTGTTGCTTTTACGTTTCTGAGGCTTAACACCTTTACCTCCCCATGCTCCCCAGCCTGGTAATGTAAGATTGATATCTTCAGGTTTATCTTTATTCATCTCATCTTCTTTCTCTTGTCTGAAACTTGCTACCACATCATCTTCTTCGAAGACTTCTTCAATGTTAACTCTAGGTACCACTTGATCATCGTCCAACTGATCATACTCATTTTGACCTTGAGAAATAGCACTATTCAAGTATTTTGGCTTAACTGCAATAAATCTGTTAGGATCAATGTTAGAGTCTGTAGATTCTTGAACAAGTGTTTGTGCTGCATTCAGTAATTTAGATATAGGCTGATCTTTTTCTTCATTTGTTAGCCCTTCAGTTGTTTTTGATGATGTTTCAATGAGTTCTTCATCAATCACAGCTTTGACTTTCTTGTTTTTGAGCTTTAGGTATTCTAAATTATCTCTATCTTGTGTATCTTTGATTTTTTGGGTTTCCCTTTTATTAGCCCGGCCAGCCTTTTCCAATCTTTCAATGTTCCGCCTTATTTCTCCCAACTTCTTTTCTACTTTCTGTGCTACACTAGTCTCATGATTTTCAAAAGCTGATAATACATCTTCTGAAGGTTTTGATTCAGTAACATTAACAGTTTCTACCTCCCAATTTGAAGTGGCAACTGGTTTACTAACTTTTGATTTAGCAACTACTTTCTTAGACTTTTTAAATAATGGGTTATTTAGGACTTGGTTCACTTCTTTTTCAATTTGTTGAGTTTCTGTTTGACGAGTTTTCCGTTTATTTATAGCATTGACTACATCAGTATTTGTTACTGTTTGTACCACTTCAGCTTCTTCATCACTAATTTCTTCATCTTGATTTTCTCTTTGTGATAATTTGCTGATGCTTGCTTTTAAGACATTGAGTTCATTATTTTTAATATCATCATCATTATCCATGTTTTCGTCATTAGAGTCACTATCACTGTCATCTTTTTGTTTGTTCATTTTATTTTGTATGAATTTCTTGTAACCAAAGTCAAATTCAGCATTAATGTTAGATTTGTCTGATCTTTGCATCATCCAGGGATTCAAAGGGTCTTGTGATAAAGCAATGTTAGGTGTTGCTTCGTCATCTGCCTCATCATCTGTGCTCTGATTGTCTTGTACCTTTTTTGTTAGACCTCTGCCAACAGCCAGTTGGTCAGCTAATTGCTGCCTCACCTGAAAAATACCATAGAAAACTAATAAACTATATGTGATTTTTTTAATGCTTTACTAGTCAATATTCAATACATTCCCATATCATTTAAAATGGTTCTAATACTTGGACAACACATGTTTTTTTCTAGAGTCTTTAACACAACTTCTGTGTATATGGGTATATGGGTGCGGGGCGGGAATCGCGAGCCGATTTCCGGCCACCGTAGGCGCGGGCTTGCGGACGGTGAGCAATGGGTAGCTCGCAGTCCGATAAGGACCAAGCCCGGGTCGACGGCGCGTTGTGTTCCACGCGCGCCTCAAAGAGATGTCAGCAGAATTGACGGGGTCCGCTAGGTCCAATGCCTGCCGGGGGTTTGAAGAAAACCGATCGGGAAATCGTGGCCCCCGGCAACAAGGCAACCGAAGGAACACGGGTGGGTCTGACACGCCCTCCCATCCCTCCCAAAAATTTATACTTCGAACAAATACGCTTCATAATTTTATTTGCTTTGAAGAACAAGAATATATAATATAGTTTGTTGCTTGTGATTTCCGATGTTCTGAAAAAAAAAAATCGTCGAATAATTTAGAACTTTCAGACTTGTATGAAAAACGTTAAACAAGACTGTCCCATTACAAAAGTCAGAAATCGAGAAAAAACCTTTGTATGGAAAAAGCTTTTTCAAAATCAAAAAACGATCAAAATAGGTTTGTCTTTATTTTCGGCCAGTCTATACATCGCAAAAAGTCTAATTTCCTATGAAATGTATGGAAAAGTATTTTGTAATTTCTGACTTTTCTACTACTCAAACCTCAGAGTTTTTGATCCTTATAAGAAACAGGATTGATTGGCATCAAAAAAGTTTTTGAGAAAACTGCCCATTTTCTGGCTGACTGTACATTTTTTTCTAAATCTATGAATGCTGATCAAAATGAAGTTAAAAACAGTCTCCTCATACCGTTTTCCTGTAGCTACAATGATTTAGGTACCTGCCCTTACTGCCCCGACTCAAAAATCCACCCTGTACAGTAAAATCGTCTTAAAAAAGTTCAGAACTGATACTTTTTCTTACCTCTTTATCATACTTGGCCCTAATCAACTTGTTCTTAGCCCATTTCCCTGTACTCTTATGTCTCAAAGTGTGCCTTTCTAGAGCTCGAGCTTTTTCTATTGACTCTAACTTCTTCAAAGCTTCCTCTGGATCTTTCTTTTGTAATTCTTCAAATTCTTTCAGTTCCTGTTTTAGTTTTTCTTTCTTCAGAACACTAAAATAGAATAAAACTATTAAATAATATATCCATTATCAAGAACCTTGAACATTTAATTATTTACAAAATTATTGGATTCAATATTAACACAAATAGTATTACACTCACCGGTGATATTTTTTACTCTTTATCTTGCTTTGTCTCTTAGCTTTAGCAGCCTTATATGACTGTTGTGCCCTCATTTTGGCTAGATGTTGTCTATGCTCAACCATTTCTTCATAAGTCATTGGGAACACTGGCTCTTCTTCCTCCTCATCTTCCACCATTGGTGTGGGATCTAATTCATCTAGTTCTCTCTCTAAGTCTGACTTTAACTTGAGCTTAGTCAAGAAATCTCCTGTAGGCTCAAGTTTAGAAGAGACATGTTTTATTGGGAAGGCCACATAATCTACAGTCCGACTCCTTGCTACTACTGGGTCCCATCTTCCTACTTTCTTTTTTGTTTCTTCGTACCCTGTTGCTCTCTTGATTCTCTCAGCCTGTGGCTTCTCTAAAGGTTTGCTTAGAACTTTCGACTCTCTCTGAGTCTTTTTTAATTTCTTGCTTATCTGTACGTGGTGTGCGGTGTCTTCTAATATCTTGGCGACGTTGTTGAGGTTTAGTCTATTCGTTCTCTTTGTAAGGTTGAACTCTGAACTAAGATTTGTCGGTTCATTTCGTGTAGGCTCTGTTATGTGTTGAGTTTTATCTAACTTCGTTATAGCACTCACTAAACGGTCGTGTTCTGTGGCAACTAATTCTGTATCTTCTATATCCTCCATTGCACTGGTATAGTGAGTAAACAATTAAAATAAATGAGTTAGTTTAGCACTAATATGAAATCTAACGTGACATAACCTACAAAACACCTGCACAAACGTCAAATTTTGGAGTCTGCTGTCACCACAGGCTGTCACTGTCAGTCAGGTCAGAAGTAAATGTCAGTTCGCTTTTTTTAAACAGTGTAGCATATTTACATATACTTCAGGAATCGACTAAAAAAGTTTCAGACAATTTTAACCCTAGAATACTAATATTATTTCAAGCATATTATTACACGCACGCCAGTTGCGAGTACTACGCACCAGGCCTTTCTGAAGAACGTCACCAATAAGGTCAGTATATTATGTCCTAGGGCGTCCCCACCCGGCCTTACTCGTAACATCAGCCTTGTAAATACATTTTGCTAGTCGCCTTTCATTCATCCTCTTGACATGCCCAAACCATCTCAGAATACCCTTCTCAATTTTTGTTACTACATCTTCTTAAGATTATCATTCATTTTCTTATCATTTTAAGATTTTACCTTTCATAAATTGAAAATATATTTTTGAAAGAAATTTTAATCCATCAATAGATTAACTTTAAATATAGTTATAGTAGTACGTTTTGTAGCTAAATTATCAAATTAAATTGTAAAATATAAATCTTTGTAGTAAATAAGATCAAAGTTTTGTTATTATTAAATAATACCAATAATCAATGTTATTAAATAATATATATATATATAGTATTTTATTTTTCTGGATTTTAAATTATTTATGAATATTACTAAAACAACATAGAAAAATACTACTAAAAAAATATAATGAATGACAAAAATATATCTTAAACACGGCAAGCGGTCTTGAAACCTCCGGTCTATTTAGACGTAGAATAACTTTTTGTAAATGTTAACCCTATTCACTAAAACAATAACAATAAAATGTTTTTGCAAACTACTAAAACCAACAATACTAAAAATAATCATAGATTTGAACGCACATGTCTTTTGGGGGGGTTAACTACTTAATGGAGCTGTGTGTACTTAGACTTGTTTAAAAAGCCTATTGGCTACTAGTAAACGTAGGGCCCGTTTCACCTTCTCCAAATAAGCACCAGTTATTTACGGTATAAAAATGACGGAGTTCTGAGGTATTTTTTTTTTTTTAAATACAACCGAATTGAAAACCCCCTCCTTTTTTTAAAGTCGGATATAAATGGGACATTTATATGAAATTACGTGCCTGAAGGGAATGAAACAGGCCCTTTACTGGACACTGGTGCCGATTCCCTTGTTCACAAACTAAACTAAATTTAAGTGCATCTTTTTCTTTATATTTCATTAAGAAAAGGACAGAAGATAAATTTGTTTAGTCCTGTCAAATTAATCATCGCCTGTCACTCTCCGTACAAGTTTAGACGTGATTAAAAACTTGCTGACTAAAATTACGTCAATTTAGGTCAACCGCTGATTAATTTGACAGGACTAAACTAAAATTTATCTTCTGCCCTTTTTTTAATGAAATAGAAAGAAAAAGATGCACTGAACTTAAATTTAGTTTAGTATGTGAACAAAGGAATCGGCACCAATGGGCTACTCAATAACAAAAGTCGGATAAAATAATGAATGCTTATCTACAAACACGGTAATTTTATTTTCATTGAATCAGTCAAATTTTAGCAACAAAAATTATAAAATAGATACACACTGCTACTTATCAAGCTATACATTTCCAGTTTAAGCTGACCTCGCATTGTATAGGATTTCCGTACAATACGAGATTAGCGTATACTGGCTTGATGTATATCCGCGTGTACACAAAAAGCAACCATACAGGTAAAAAAGGTATTATTTCGACTTATTAACATAAGTTTGTAGGTAGGTACTTACACAAATCTAGACAACGGTTATGATTTACTTCAGGAAGGTAAAATACATTTTAAAATAGAGGCATTACTTAAATATGAATTAGGTAATAATAGCATGAGATTCATCCGATGACGGCGTTGATGGCGGAACGTTTTCGTCGTTTTGATGAAGAGGCTTGCGAGCTTGCTTGTATTGTTGCCGATTACGATATAACTTTGCTTCGTCTGTGCACTTTATTGTAATACTGTTTCTGTAAAAAACAAAAAAAAAAACAATTACAAATTATTGCGTAAGTAACTGTTAACCCTTTAACGGCGAATGTGTATTATGTTATGAATACTATTTTCGCTTCCGGTAGGTAGATGTCGCTTTCTACTGAAACGGAGAAGTGATTGGAATGAGAAAAGTACTTGCATGATAAGTTTCGAACCAAATAATTACCTCACCAAATTCTTTGGCACGCCACATTTTGTTGAAACTGTCTTCACAATATCATCAACAAGTTGGGGATCTAAAATTTTCTTTGGGGGTCTGTTCAAAAATGCTGGAGACTGCTTGCCTGTTAGAGAATGCGTCGCCAATACCCTAAAAGAAAATAAATTGTTAGAATCTTTTACAATAACGTATTAACATTTGTTAAGTCGCTTGCAGACAGGCGCGACGCGACTTTGGTCGAACAATTTTTATGAAAAGTTCACGGAAATTGTTCTACCGGTGTCGCGGCGCGCTGTCAGCTTTTATGGATTTTGATATTAAATTACCTTCGAGGGAAGATCGCTTGCAGTAATTGCCTTGTAGCAGAAGTATGCGAGCTCCAGTCAATGTCATTTAGTAGTCTAGTAGGCACTTTAGCGTTGCCATTCCCAATCGGTACCTGATAGGACATGGTGATTAGTGATTAGTTTAGTTAGTTCATATCGTGATAAAATAACACCGTTATCATCCAACAAAGTGCAAGATTCCTCTCAATTATTGTAACTGGGAATACAAAATTGAATACAGCGACAATGCTTGAACCTACTCCTTTGTTAAATTATTACAAACCAACTAAAGAAATTAAAGTAACGAGTCTTGAAAGTCACTCTGCACAATGAATACAAAATTAATAAAAATAATTACCAAATCAACATCATTCACAGTCTCGATATTATTCGTAGTTTGTGCCGACATTCTGCGAACCCGTAGCGTGTTAGGGTTGCATTTATCTTCAGTTTTAACAATCGAAGTATGCAGTTGTTGTTCCCCACCATTATCTTCTATTACTTCTTCTGCACCAACTTCCTCAGCAAATTCCGCTGATATTAGACTACCTTGTTGCACGTATTCTGTATTATTTGGTTCTATCCATGACTCACCTAAATTCTGTTCGATATATGAAATTTCGTCATTATGCTCTGATTCTGACATCGAGGTTGAACCATTCGAGTTCAGATTTGCTTGGGATATCAACGATTGGAATCTTCTGTAAAGATTTTTGAGGACTGCTTCCATCTCTTCGATTTTAGATGTAGGTGGAGGTAACAACGTTTCCTCTGTCTGTGTTGCTTGGTCGAAATATAGTCTTATGTTTTCCTGAGCGCTGCTGCTTGGGAGTGGTGTGCTATTGACAATAGATCGCCGTCTTGAATTTTTTGCTTTCAACGAACCGCGTACTTGTTTGCCGGTTGATTCTTTACGATTATACTGAGGAGTATATTTCGGTGTAGAGTTGCTGAAGTTGCGAGTCTTGCTATGTTCAACTTTAATATTAGGCTGAAAACAGATTTTTACTTATTAATTGAAAAAATAAAAGATATGATAGGAAACGGGGCAATGATTGATAAGAACAAGAATCAAAACCTACCTCAGAATCGCTGTTGCTGTCGCTATTGTCATTTTGTGCAATCACCACATGAGGCAAAGGACTGTGACTGCTCGATTGTTGTTGGGCGTTAAACTGAAAATTAATTACCTACATTATCATCTTTAAAGTGACGGCAAAGAAGGTTACGATGAGTTGATGACGACATTTATCCATCCAAAGTGTCTAAACTTTAAAACTTTGCAGACGGAGAAATGATGTACAAAAATGGGTTTCATTTAGTATTATTCTCTACCTGCAGCTTAACTTTGCGTCACCAGTAGGTACCGGAAAATGTTACGAATGAGCAAAAAAGGCTTTGGAGATGGTCAGGCATACAATCACTTCTGGTCTTTGTTTTTACGTGAAATATTGGGAAATACATTGTCACTTAGCCCGCAGATTTAGAAAAATCTACTCGTTGTCTTATTTTTTGTAGACGTTGTTGTTGGTGACGTAATACCTACACATTTTAGCTCAGTCTTTTTAGACCTAATTTAACGATCACGAATTCTCTCATGAAGAGTGGATTGTTAATAACTTCAAGCCCCATGATCAGCCTAGCGGCTAGCATTACACGGTTAGGTGTGTGTGGCTATGTGCGGCTGATGACCATCATAACTAGGTAAACAGGGTTACTAAGTACTTACCGAATTTTCCGATTTCATTTCCTTTATCGTCCGCATACAAAGTTGCAGGACATTTTTAACCTGTTGATCCTGACGCTCCAGGATCTCCCTCTGTTCCTTAACATATCTTTTGCTCTCTGTAATTAGAAAATTCGTTCTGTATATTCGGTTGGGAACGAATCATAATAATCATTATAGGATTGGCGGGAATTCACACGTTAAAAACATTTTTCTTAGACAATTTCTACCTTATGTCTATTAGTATAGAGGTCGATTTGAATTTGAATTGTGGAACTAGCAGAATAGACAAAATGTATAACAACTGAATCAAGGCTTTATGTCTATACACTTAAGGACGAAATTGGATGGGTGTAGGTACAGAAGTTACCGTTACGATATTCATGAATTAATATATTCACGACGTTTAAAACGTTAAAGACACTGTTGGAATCTAAGTATATAAATAAATAAAAGGAGCAATGACTAAAACATACCTGATATCCGCAAAATCTTTGCTCGGCGAGGATTTTCATGTTTTACACGCATGAAAATCAAATTCCCAGGATGCAGGTCTGTTTCATCGTAAGCCAAGGTGTCCACGTTCACCACACCATATGAAGGGAATACATTACTCTCATCCACCCACTCAACGAGGAGCCAAACCCTTGAAGCCATAGCACACAGATTTACCGTACTTCACGATGTTCAAAATGCAACTGAACCTTCCTGGGTCTATTGCACACCACTCAGGTAAAAAATCACGACAATACAAAGCGTAGATTTGCCCTAACGTTCGTAGACCCTACCCAATGTGCAAGCAAAAAAAATGCTAATAGAATGAATAGAAACTTGCATTAGATAAGCGACATCGTCAATGGTGTTTATTCTCCAGTTTCGCCGTTAGTTAGAATCCTAAACTAATTTTCAGTCTCAGATATTTGTTTTGTAAGGACTCTGCTATAGTAAGCATGATAGTGCAACTTTCTAATGAAATGTTTTCAAAACTACCGACAATCAACAAATCAAAATGATTTAAAATAAATAAATATACCTACCTAAAAAGTAGGTAAGTAAACAAAATCTTTGAAATTGTCATCCAGATTTACAAGTAGGTACCCTCAAAATGTTGTAGGTAGATAACTAAACTTGTTTTGCGATGTAAATAGTCGGAGGTAATTATATTGGAAGTCTTTAATCATTAACAACGACTGTAACGACTACATATTATTATAGGGAAAATAATAAAGCTTCCGAAAAACAAATTAAGGGTACCATAGCGGGACTTTTTGATAGGTATTTTAAGAGGGTGCCATACCGGGACCATACCATAGCGGGACTAACCGTTAACTTCCGACGATCTGTGGTTGACTGTAATAATAGTAACTATGAATTACCGAAAAATTATTACAAAAGTAACCGACAAAAAATGTTGTATTTAACAAACAAACATGAGCTTATTCAAATTACAATTCTACGAAAAATAATCTGTAGTACTTTCAAATAATAAAAAAAAAATCCGAAAAAAATACTAAGTTTCCGAAAACGTATATTCTGCTAAAATAATACGTTCGTTCATGTTTTTGTTTACGTTTTGCTTTGAAAGGTAGGTTAGGTTATAACTGTGACTAGTGACCACACAACGCACGAGCCGAACGAGCGAAGCGAGCGATGCCGCGGCAGCGGCCGGCGAGTTCCAGGGTCCGTTTCGGCACAAGAGAATGTAAAACACCACATTCCCAAAACATTACATTCTCTTGTACACACGGCTACATATCAAGCTATAAATTTCCAGTTTATGCTGATCTCGCATTGTATAGGATTTCCGTATAATGCGAGGTCAGCTTATACTGGAAATGTACAGCTTGATGTGTAGCCCAACGGTACCTAAACGGACCCGTACCCTAATTGCGTAATGCAACATAATCACAATTTGTTTCGATTTGAAACAGATTGCTAATCCATTGCTTTAAAAGTTGGAAAAAAAATCTCAGCAACGTAAATAACGCAATGAATGTTGTTGAAATGTCAAAATGAAACAAATTAGGCAAAATTGTTTACGAAAATAAGTTACGCAATTAAGGCTCCTGGGGCCTACCACCAGCTCATAAAGCAGTATTATTTTAAATATTACTTCAGTGTGGGAAAGAGATGAAGCTTTACAGGTCGTATAGCTCCATCTCTTTCTCCCACTGAAGTAATATTAAAATAATACTGTTTATAACTGGTGGTAGGCCCCCGCCACAGTTTATAAAATGTGTAAGGTTCTAAATTTATGATAGGCAAGTTACGATAAAAATTACTAACTGTACTGTAGTTTTAAAACGCAATTTAAGTTGCTGGAAAAATATTACGTCGGCTTGAAAATTCAGAATTTTCAGTATTTAATTCGGTCGTTTCTTTATTTGTACTCGCTCAAAAGTTGTCAGAAAATTAGTATATAAAGCAGTAAATTTCATATTTTGAGTATGCTCATATTCTAATTTTTTTCGGAGGTTTTATACCTCGGCTACAGTAGGTACAACTTGGAAAATTATACATATAAATGAAGGTGCATATTATTGTTCTGCTACAGATCGGGGATATTGGGAGCATTGTCTATTTTCAAGTGAATGGGATTTTTATGATCTAATATTAAAGTTTTAAGATTATATTATGTAATCCTTAACGTCAATCGCTTTTATTGAGGCTCGGAATCACTCCTACGTTTAAAGCGCTCCGATATTACTTACAAATAATTTAAAAGACTAAGGGCCGATTTTTCAATCCTCAGATAAACAGATAGATAGGGTTTATTCGATAGATAGCAAAAAAATCAGTTGTTCAATCGTCAGATAGGCTTTATTAGTCGAATAATTCATATATCTGAAGAATAAATCTATCGAACTCTTTGAGAGCCAGATAACTGCTTATTCCATAGAATAACGACATTGACGTTGCTAAGTTTGAGGTTAGTTTTCGTGCTTTACAAGTGTTGGTAAATAAAATGGATATTTTCGATAGTATTGACGACATGGCAATTGAGGAAGCAGCCATAATGAATGAATATATTAATCCAAGTTTTTTTAAATGTCTCGAAATATATTAATTTACAGGACGTTTTCGGGACGACATTATTTAACTATTTTAAACCACTAGGCTCAACTTTTAGTACCAAGTCGAAAACAGTTAACACACAGCAAATTTCTTTATAACTGATCCATTTTAGGTTAATACGTGCCCACTCCTATCAACTTAGCTACAAACAACAACAAAAAAAAAGGTCGCCTTTTGTGGTTGACCATCTGTGGATCTAAACAAAAGATAAGAATTCTCGTCAAAATGTCAAACATACGTTTTGTTTCTATTCTTATCTAACACGTTGAATACTGTATCTGTTCATCTCGCTTGCACATGATAGTGTGAAGTTGGTTAACAAAGACCCCAGATAACTATTCTTCAGATATTATACGATTGAAAAATTGAAAATATTTATTCGCCTAATAAACAGCCAGATAATTTCATACGCTAGATAACTATTTAACGATTTATCTGAGGATTGGAAAATCGGTCCTAAAACAAAAGCTTGTAAGTACAAAGAGTAGATAAATTGTTATTCAAAATACACTAGCTAGTAAAGTGGCTCTTATTGAACCGCTTTTGGGTTCTTAGTGCAGTGTATTGAACACGCGTGCTTTTTACTTTATATTAGGCTACGGTTTCCTAGAATAGCGGTGTCGGCACTTGACGGCCGCAATGACAGCTAGCGTTGCCAGATGTCCCGTATTTCCCGAGTCGTCCCGTATTTCAGGCGTAATTATGAACGTCCCGCCGGGACAGACTCTGTCCCGTATTTAAACCTTATTTGATTTATTATTAATAAATCAATCGCACTACGGTTGATTGACATTGAGAAGTGGAAGAAAATTATGGGAGGGTTTTCCAAGAATGAAATCCCTAACATTTTTCTAATTAAATCGTTTATCTTCATTAGGTATCCCAAGTTCCAACTGTTTTGTGTCAACAACGATCTCTAGGAAACCATACCAAAATTACTTTCATAATCAACGTTTCAGTGACGTCATTCGCTGTAAACTGCGGATGCTAGTAGGGCATCTCAAAGCTGACCTCTGAGGTCATGACTATTTAACAGATCAATCCTGTGGGTGCCTTAAGCTACTAAACTCAAAGCCTCCAGCCAGGGGCATACAAACTAAGCTTATAAACTACGTGAACGCTCGCTAAGGGCACCCCCTGTGGGGTACGAACCTCGGCTTAGGGCGTTTACCGGGGGGAGCATATCAAAGATGGGACGGGCTGGATCAAAGTTTTGATCATGATTATTAGTCAGGGAATTTAAAGCTACGTGCTCAGCTGTAACAACTGCTGGCACCTCGTTTTCGAGCAAGGGTCGGGGGGGAGTATCATTTACTCGGCGTCGCGGTCGCGATCGCAAAGAACCTCGACGGCGAGGTCGGAATGACGGGAAGCGTCTGTGTTTGTCTTCGATCAACAATTTGTTGATCGAAGGTGTTTGTGTACTGTAGTCGTTTCCCTACTAGACTCCTGATGGATGGTAGTGGGATCGTCTGGGTCGGTGAGAACATGCCTCGGACGGCGGATCTTACTGATTCTACTTGGGACATAATTGGCGGCCTCCACAACCAGAGGGTTGCGATGTTTGGCCGCGGACTCAAAGAAACGCTTTGCAGCGCGTTTAAGGAACTGATGAATGAGGATGCTACGGGAGCGATCACCGCTTTTCTAGGAAACCGTAGCATTAGCACACTAGTGCGGTAATGTGCGCCACAGATAACTATTTATTAGTTGGAGTAATGACATGGCAGTATGGAATTACCAGCATGGAATTAGTATGTATTATACGTGGAATCCACAGATATATAGGTATGATGGAATCAGTATGAGCTGGCAACGTCGCAAAGAGCTGTCAAATATTTACCTGTTTTGATTAATTTGGCAATATTACTATATTGAAATATGAAATATCGCTAACTAGTGAACTAAAATATTAAAAATGAATTGCAATTATAACACCGAATTTAATATTGTCACCGTTTTAGATGTAAAAAAGGCATTTAGAAAGTTTCAAAATACTTTTTCTTACAACTAAATATTCAGTGTTATGATATGATTTAATGATTGCATTTCATAATCAATATTTTAGTTCACTAGTTAGCCATTGGTGCCGATTCCCTTGTTCACAAACTAAACTAAATTAAAGTTCAGTGCATCTTTTTCTTTCTATTTCATTAAGAAAAGGATAGAAGATAAATTTTAGTTTAGTCCTGTCAAATTAATCACACTTGACGTAAATTGACGTAATTTTAGTAGGCAAGTTTTTAATCACGTCTAAATTTGTATGGAGTAGTGACAGGCGCTGATTAATTTGACAGCACTAAACTAAAATTTATCTTCTGTCCTTTTCTTAATGAAATAAAACGAAAAAGATGCACTGAACTTAAATTTAGTTTAGTTTATGAACAAGGGAATCGGCACCATTTGCGACGTTGCCCACTTTCAGAGTGCAAGCTCTTCAATGAGCATTCTTTACTTTTACCCAAGCAAAGATGTCAGTTTTTTTAAATCTCATCAAGGAGAATTCATGCTTTTTTATGCGAGTGTGTAAATAAATACAATATGATCAAATTATATATTTTTCACTACGTCTTAACCTTAATTTACGGATTCAAAACACTATTTAGTGTTTATTAAATTTTTTATACAGGCTGTTCAGCGGCTTTGGCAGCGCCTTTATTTAAATCTGCGTGCGCATCGTTAGCGGAAAAAACTAAACCAGCGAGCCATTATCCATAGAAATTTGTTATCGTTTTCGTTCTTACAAAAATACGAAATCTAAAGTATTGTCACCAACCGAAAAAGTTTTTAAAGGAAGCTCCGAATAGTCAGTACCTGCACCTAGCAACAAAAGTCAGGTTTATAAATCTAAGGCCCGTATTACAGAACGTCACTCAATACTCAAGCATTACTTAAAACTAGATTCAAGCCATTTGATTGGTTGAAACTAGTTTTAAGTAATGCTTGAGTATTGAGTGTCGTTCTTGTTTGTAATACGGGCCTAAATGTATGTTTTTTCCTCGCAAGTGTGTTGAAAAACGTCGTACACACGGCTACACATCAAGCTATACAATTTTAGTTTATGCTGATCTCGCATTGTATAGGATTTATGTACAATGCGAGGTCAGCTTATACTGGAAATGTATAGCTTGATGTGTAGCCGTGTGTAAGTACACAGATTTAGAGTAGGACACTTGTATCATAATGTACTATTATTGAGCTATAACCATAAGTCAACTTATTGGAACGAAGAACAAAACGGATACGGATTACTATTCCGAGAAATAAGTAAGTGGATAAAGATGTCGAAATGACAGAGCATTAATATAACAAATAATGATAAAGTAACCCCACGCACGGACGTAAAAATATCGGGGCGGGATTTCATCGCGCACTGGATTTTCAACTCTCGATGTTGACCCGAGTGTTGAGAATTCAATAGAGTGCATCGCAGGCTGGGATGCGACGCGCTGGGTTTCCCAGCGTTTACGCGCGTACGATTTTTAGCTCTTAGCGCTAAGCAGAGCGTTGAAAATTCAATGTGCGAAAAAATTCCTATCGCCGAGGGAAAAATCGCCTGTGCGAACCTGGGCTAACTACGTATAATTCTCATTCTAATCCACTACAAAGTTAGGGGTTAAAAGTGCTTAGATTTTTCCTATTTTGAGAAAGATACTAAAAACAGAGCAGTGGTGGCTCAGTGGTAACGGCCGCGACTTACGAGTTGTAGGTTCGAACCCAGACAGGCGCTTTACTTTGTGTAAATTATTTCATCACCACTGCTCTCAAAACGGTGAAGGAAAACATCGTGAGGAAACCGGCATGTCCTAAAACCGAAAATTCGAAGACATGTGACATCTACCCGCGTGGTGGATTACGGCCCACTCCCTCTCACAGAGAGGAGGCCTGTGTCCCCAGTAGTGGAAACATTTATAGGCTGATGATGATGATGACTAAAAACCGGTCAAGTGTGAGTCGGACTCGCGCACTAAGGGTTGCGTACCATTATCTATAAAAACGGCAAAAATATTACGTTTGTTGTATGGGAGCCCCTTAAATATTTATTTAATCTGTGTTTTAGTATTTGTTGTTATAGCGGCAACATAAATACATCATCTGTGAAAATTTCAACTGTCTAACTATAACGGTTCATGAGAAACACCCTGGTGACAGGCGGACAGACAGACAGACGGACGGACAGTGGAGTCTTTGTAATAGGGTCCCGTTTTACCCTTTGGGTATGGAACCCTAAAAATGAATTCGTAAACGAGCCTATTTGAATTTCGTAAGTACATATTGTAGTCTATTCAAATCCTGCTTCAAATTATTATAAACTTTATCTAAGTATTAATTCAGCATGACTACCATTACCATTGAAAAAGGATGAAAGAATATTTTTATTTTATTTGTAGTGTAAATTGAACTTTATAGTATGGTGGTTAAAGTTGGTTTTCATAAAACACGTGGTTATTAAATTTGTTTCAAATTAATATTATAAACTTTATCGGTGTCTTTGGATCAGATCAGTATTTTAGTTTTTTTGACACCGACTTCCGAAATTAAAGTTATTTTTCTCTTTGTAGTTTGGAAGTCGGTTGTGTTTTTTGTAAAAAGTTTTTTTTTTCACTTTTTAGTGGGTTGGTTTGTAATTTATCTAAGTTATGTCAACTGCTCATCAAAAATACCCAAATCGCTATAGATGTGCCTTTAATATTTGAAGAGTTCCCTCGATTTCTCCAAGATCCCATCATCAGATCGTGACCAAATGACAATGGGACCAACTTGAAAGTATACCCTTTCAAACAAAAAAAGCAAATTTCAAATCGGTCCAGCCGTCTTCGAGTAATCGGGGAACATACATATATAAAAAAAAAAAAAAAAAAAATATCCCGACGAATTGAGAACCTCCTTTTTTTTGAAGTCGGTTAAAAAGGATGAAAGAAGGAAGATTTTTTTAATTTGTAGTGTAAATTGAACTTTACATATGGGGATTAAAGTTGGTTTTCCAAAAACATGTGCTTATTTGTTTACATGTTGGGAAACTAAATCGCGAACACAGGTATGATCTTTGTTGTCTGTTATCAGAATCGAGTTGTATTTTAGCAAAGCTTTTGCTTTAAGCCATGGAGATTTATTTACATTCCATTCGTAAATCCAACTACCACTCACAAATACCTCTACCTCCAGATACCTAGAAATGGTACTTTATGACGGCATTTTTAGGGTTCCGTAGTAAACAAGGAACCCTTATAGTTTCGTCATGTCCGTCTGTCTGTCTGTCTGTCTGTCCGCGGTCTAGCTCCGAGACCCTTAGTATTAGAAAGCTGTAATTTGACATAGGTATACATATTAATTACGCCGACAAAGTGGTAAAACAAAATTATGAAAAACATTTTTTTTTAGGGTACCTCCCATACACGTAAAGTGGTGATGTTTTATTTTTTATTTTTTTATCCCATAGTGTGGGGTATCATTGGAAAGGTCTGACAAAAACATTATGAGTTTGTGAAGACCATTTTTGGATTCAAGGGTCCGTTTGCAAAATATTAAACTTTAAAGTGCTAATTTTTGTTAGAGTCAAGCGTCCCCCCCCCTGCCAGCTAAATGGTTGGTTTTGGATGTGTGAAAAAAATCACAGCAGTAGTTTATATAACGAAATTAAAAGGAAAACTATCACAGCTAAGTAGGCTTTACTAGTTATCGAGTAATAATCGACCAACTTAACTTTGCAGTTGCAAAAACATGTTTTCCCATACATTCCGTATGGGAGAACATGTTTATCAACTACAAAGTTAAGTTTGTTTTTGGGATAAATTCATCCCAACTACGGAACCCTTCATTGTGCGTGGTCCGACACGCACTAGGCCGGTTTTTTAAATACCAGGATTGATATTTCCAAAAAGTTACATATTAAAATGCCTGTTGGTAGAGATAATCCAATTAACTTTGTTTCATCTGGAGGTAGACAGTAAATATTTTTAAAATTAATGTCATTGTTATTTCGTTTTACAACTACGGACCCGACGATGTGTCCAACAAAAGCTAAGCTTTCACAGGTACCAAACCTTGAACATAGTAAGTTGTAGACAATAAGTAATAAGTTTGGGAGAAATTTAAAGATATTTACTTTTACTGGGTATCTCGGCTGGGTGGAGCTTAGCCAGCGTGGTCTTTTATTTTATGACCCAAGTAGCTACATAAATAGGATAATTGCCAAATGTTCGTCAGTAGTTTTTGGATCCATGTTGTGTGTGGTTGTTACTCCCATTGCTAGTCAATCAGATGTTTTGGCATAATTACTGTGTGAGTGAACTACTGTGAACTAAATCAAATAGCACGTGAGTATTTGAATCATATAGAAGCAAATATAGCAATATCCATGTAAGGTGATTTTGGGGAATTTAAATAAAACTAATTTTGATAATCATACCTATGTTTTTTGAACAAAATTTTATTGTATTGCAACTGGAATGTTAAAATACACATGTGCAAGCGATTATATAATAAAATAACTAAACGATGACGTTAAAATATTGAAAAAAATACTGGATATTGCTGTTATTGTTCTTGACAATAGGATATTGCTGTATTTGAATCTCCTACTTTGGGATTTTGCTGGCATTGCACCGATGGACGCCATATTTAAAACTGTGTATACTAGGACGTATGAATTAGATACTTTAATGAGGTATGTCTAATATTATGAAATTTTATTGACCGGGTTAAAAAAAACGCACACAAATAAAAATTTAAGTACATAAAATATTTATTTATGAAATTTTCAATAGAACAGACGCAATCAATGCTTTCTTTGTTTTGTAAAAGTACATACAACAATAGTATGTACAGACGCCAGCACATCAAGCTACTACAATCTGTCAAATATTATAGATTGTAGCTTGATGTGCTGGCGTCTGTACTATTACAAAACAAAGATAATAATTATAGTTATGTGGCTAATTGACAATTAAATTAGCATGCTCGCAATTTCTTCTTGGGGTTCACAATTAACTTCTTCTATAGTTTCAGTATTATGAGTATTCATCATCTGCATTTCATCACTGGGACCAGAAATCAAAGGAACGAAAAAGTTTAGGCGCTCAATAGTTTGCAATAATAATCATGTAATTTTATGTCGAGTATTTTGATCCCTGGTGTCCTCCGCGGGTTAATAACTCGACGCAAAATCATTAAAAGTGGTTCAGTTCAGCAATTTAGGCATAAAAAACAGACGATTATGAAAATTCAAGAATGAAATAAAAAATAAAAAGAATCGGTTACCAAAAAAGTATCAAGGCATAGGGAGTACTGTATAAAATTTGAGTACTAACCTCTGAACTTTGGCGAGATTGCGTTTCCAATTTTCGGGGTTTCGTTGACGTTTTCTTGCAGAGTTATTATTTACAGGGACTGGAGAACAATCCATCTCAACGATGTAATAACTAGATCACTTTAAAACTCGTTAAAATCTAAGAATAATTATCGAAATTAGAGCACGTCTTTACGCCGTTCAACCGTTTTCGCCATACTGAATAACGCTCCGTGATTGGCTAGTTGGGACTTTGCTGCAATTGGTTTTGACAGGCTTGGATTTTGCTATTTTTGCACCGAACATTTAAAGTTCAACTTTTTTTTATACGGGATATTGCTGTTTTAAGAGCACTATTACTTTTAAAAAAAGTTTGAAATTTTACGTAGATGGTGGCACTATCATTAGGGTCATTTGAGAAAAAAGTGGATATTGCTGTATTTGCTTCTATATGATTCATTTGTTTACTAAGATTTTACTTTTTTACCGCTCTCTACCTATCTTATTCCTTTTAACTGAGTTATAGAGTAAATATGATTTGAACGGTTCCCGTTTTCTAGTACAGTGTTAAGTAATAAAAATATGTCGTACGATTTACAGTTAAAAGTTTGAAAAATGTCAACGGTTGGCATGAGTATCGCCAACTTAGAATATGATGCTGCGCAGGCACTTCTGGATCTACAAAGTAATATTCGAGAATCGAAGCATGAACAATGTAAGTTTGAAATGAAAATTTTCTATCAGATTCCCATCAGAAAAAAATTATTGCTTATGTAAACCTTCATTTCTTATTTACAGATGACCGCAAAAAATCTGTAGAAGCTTCAAAGCTATTCTTGAGCTGTTTTATAGCATCCAACGCAGCGGTAAGTTGTTAAAATTCTACGCGACGCATAGTGAATTTCATCGGTTCCTCATAAAATTCCTAATTAAACTTTCTTTATTTTAGAAACAGCCAACTAAAGCTATAACTTCACCTAAAGCTGGAACTGTTAGTCCCATGTATGCAGTTGCAAAAAAAACAACGAGGAAGTCTGATATAGCTACTACGGTAAGACTAAATTGATTCAAGTATCCAACAGGCAAACGTTATAATTTAATTTTGCCATGAAAAAAATCACGAAATATTTACTTACTATCGGAAGGAAACCTACAACATACTTTGATTTTTTTTCAGCACTCACCGAAAAGGAAGACTCCTGATCAAGAATTGATACGTGCTCGCCACAATCATACATTCCACAGTGAAGAATCCAGTAACAAACGTTCTAAAATATTCAAAAGGAAACCATTTAAATATTTCACTGTTACATCAGGTGCTATTCCGAGTTTTGTAGCAAGCAGTGTCTCTAATTCAGCCAAAAAGGATAACATGACTAAAGTTTCTGAGACTAAAGTAAAAACTCGTGATGTTGGAACACAAACCGAGGATAAGTATCAGCTTCCAATAATAGAGACAATGGAGTTCACTATCTCCAAACTTTGCGAGAAGATTACATCATTGGAAGAACAAATCAAATCAAATTCGCAGCTCATCGAAACGATTGACCATGATGTTTCTGACAATGATAATGATTTCGATGACAATGATGAGTCTTATAAAGTAAACTCTCACGAAATGGTAAGCAAATTTTCTACTAATAATCTTCAAATTAAAAATGAGAAATAGATCTTGACAATGTATTGTTTTATTTTTAGACAATGGATGACAGTGATGCTTCCGATTCAGAAATGGATGAATCATTTGCCGACCGTGCTACTACCGAAAAAGTAAAAACAAAATTTATGCCTGGCCAATATAATAACACTGCAAAAGTACTAAGCAACAGAAATGTTATTGCAAATGCTGATGACTTGGTATGTACTACTACTACCTACATGTCCTACATATTGAGAATATGCAATGTTGGATTCGGAAAATCGTTTGTATTTAATTATACTAATTATTATCATTCAATATGTTAACAGGTGCCAATAGGAGACGGGAATGCTCTAATACCATCAAGAATATTCAGGCATGTCAATTGGAATTCTTACACAAGTGCCACACGAAAATTATTAACGGCAGTTTTTACTCGCAGGTATTTGTCAACGCAGGTATTTGTCAAATGTAGCTACCTACTGTTAATCGTAACAAGGACCTAAACCTAGTGCCTAATTATATTTTTCAGTATTTTAGCGACGCATTCACTCACTGGCAAGCCATCTCCAGCGTTTCCAAATAAGCCTGCAAAGAAGAAGTTAGATCCAGCTTTGGTGAGTGACATTGTGCAGACGGTGGTTGAGCGATGTTGCGTACCGGAAAACGTAGTCAGGTACCTAATTACTTCATCTTCCTTTCTGTCTTAAAGTTAAGAATTAATTTATAGTTTATTTACAATTATTTACCTTTTTTTCAGAACCAGTATTACAACAAAATGCGCCGATGAGAGTAAGATGTTCCGCACTCGGGAAAACAATAAACAGAAGCGCAAGCTTAAAGTTAATAGGGAGAACATTCCGCCAGAGACGGACTCCGATGAATATTAATCTTCATATTTTTTTAAATAAAATGCTACATAAATTGGATATCCCATATAAATAAAGTAAGAATTGTATTCGAATTTCTCAATAAAATTTTCAAATAAGACTTAGTTACCTATTTTTAAAAAACAGAAACATTCAAATTTAGAATTTCAATCTAGAAGCGATTTAATATTAAATTTTACTAGACGAGCTATAACGTTAATAATTTTTTTTACAGGTCAAGTTCTTACACAATTGAAGTTAAAGTAGATGCCACTAACTCCGCCATCGGAACATCACCGGTGCCAGTCTCAAGCCTGGAAGAAGGAGGAGAGGGTGCTGGATTTTTATTTGTATTGTAAATCCCTAACCCTATTGTATCTAAACAATAAACGATTATCATACTTTTCAACAGTTAAAATTTGTTTTATTTCTTGTTTTATACTTTGACTTGATAAGCTACGATAGAAAAAGATTACTTATTAACACCTAGCGATGTAAGGGTTGATTTCCTTGAGCTGTTAAAACCTGCATGGTTGGCTAAATTATCTATGTTTTTGTACCGTACATATTTTATTCAGTCACGAATTAATAAATTAACTTTTAGAATTATTTAAAACACCAAACACATTGAACTCGTCTATTTTCATGAAATAACATTCAATAAAATCGACTATTTGAGCACTATTAAAATTTATTATCTGTTGCACACTTGTACAACTACATCCAACCTGTCAAACTAATTATTGTGTTCAGTGTTGGAATGGAAGGCTGTCGCAGTTGTTTTGATACGAATTATGCAATAAAATTGCGATAGTCGTGTGTGATTATTATTGCGACACTTAGCAAACAATGTCTCACGATACGGATCTTATAATATCGGTGCCGCGTTCTCGTATCAACGAATTTTATTGCAAATATTATAATTTAGTAGAAACATTTTACTGTGTCACTCTGTCGGAGAGTAAATTGTGTCTCGCGAATGAAAAACCTGATTATGTGTATTTCAACGTCACGTTCAACTTGAATCCAGCAGATGGGAGTTTTAATCCAAAGGAATTAGCAGGAAGAATACAGGTAAATACCACTAAGTAGTTCCACAAATGTCAAGTATCATTGTTCTTGAAAGAAATGTAAATGTAACAAAGGATCTATTGAATAATTAAGACGTACCGTCATCATCGTTTTTAGTACATATTACATCCTATTAGGATCTAGTTGATAGCAAGATTTTATTATTACCTATAACAGAGTGCCTTGTGATAGACTAGTAAAAATAATTTCGTGTGACTGACTAGTAAACGTCTTCATTAATATTTATTTATATGTAACATTTACATAAACTACCTCCAAATTCAATGAATGACCTCATTTCTTAGAAACTTCCCAATTTGTACACATTTGGATACATTGTGTGAATTTGTCAATTAGACTATTTTAGTTTATGGAAATGTTATTAATATTGAATTAATTAATTTTCGAATTATTATTAAATAGCACCTGCACAGCATGTATTTGTCATATTTTGTTGATATAAATAATGGATACCTACTGATAATGGATGAATCATTGTTGCTAATTAGTAATATCATTATCTGATATTGGTATGCAGAAGTTTTAATACCTTTATAGCCTTTAACTGGAAAATACTGGGAATCTAATCTTTTCATTTTATTCTAAATAATTCATAACACTGAGAATTTTTTTCTTTTTAGTTCACACCTAGATAAAGGCTTATTAGAATGATATGAGTCTTACTTGAAAGTCCTTATAATTTAATTTATTTTAATTTAGGTAAATATGTGTTTTGAAAAACTTTAAACATTTTTATAGTTATATTTTTCATGAGGTATTTTGAACTTTTGTAGTAGCTACTTGTCATGACAAAAATTTGCCAAACTTCTTGGCAGTATATGATTAGGTATAAATGAGACAAAGGATGTAGTATAGTCTAGTTATAATTATCCAAAGGTGCATCTTATATACCAACGACTACGTGCCGATAACAGACAGTAGAAACACTTAATAGATATTGAACGTGCGATAAAGAACATAAGATTGCGATGTAGATTGCAGATACAGCACAGAGATATTGTACTGCAACAAAAAACAATTTAAAAAATTTGTGAGTTTCACTAAAAGGCCTATCAGTGAGTTTTATAAACAAACCTACCTATTAGTACCGCCACGCATCACCATGAAACCACCTGCAATCAAGTAGCCAGTGTTCCAAACTATTGTAAAAGCTTTTGATTTTAATTTAATATATTGACTATAAAGGGAGTGACAACCAAGATGATGACTAATAGAGTAGTATGGAAGAAAACAAAATGTTGGTCCGTCCTCAAATAAATTGGGATAAAGGCAGGACAGTAATAATAATAAATAAAAATAATAATAATATAATGATCATGGCAATAAATTAATAATTGTAAATTGAGTATTTTAAAACTTCGCAAAGTCATTGCTACTACTTTTAATTTCAAGTTTGTTTCACATCCATTTAGTTTTATTTTAAAAGGTAGTCCACCTCTATTAATTCATTAACAAACAAGTAATATCATTTAAAAATAGGAAAAGAAAGTAAATTAACAGTAAGTAAATAATTTAAACAGATAACTTATTTAAAAAAATTGAGGAGGTGAAAATTTTGGAGGAGGGCATTCGCTATCTTTAGTGAAGTTACTATGTCGTTGCTAGTGACGTAATAGTGCTCTCTGTCTAGCAAGCAATTTTTAGTTCAATTTGTTACTAAAAAATTTGGCTTTATTTTGCCATTATTTCGTTTGTTTTCTGTTTTCACTATTATTTGATTTCATAAAGTACAATGTGCTTTATAAAAACCGTCCAAGTGCGTGTTGCCACTAACCGTATGAATATTTGTTTTATCAACCACAAAATATAAGTTTATATTCCGTAGGACTGCAGTATTTATCAAAAAAAATATGAAAGATAAAGTTATTTCTGCAGCTGTTACTGAAAATATCTGAAAAACTATTAACAACTTAAATAGCAAAGTCACTTAGAGACATCATAATCTTTTTAATTATGGGATTCATCAATATTCTACATGCTTATGTGCCAGTCAATCCTTTCTGCCTAACGCGTAAAGGAAAGCATAAAGTTATAGTAGAATGTAGTACAGTTGTGTAGTTTTCTTCATATCATATGATAATTTTTTAAATTTTACAATTACATTTTAATATGGTTACGTATTTAAAACTCCCAATGTTTCTGAAAGACCTATCCAATGACATCCCACATAATGGAATGGACGAGTAAAATAAATTATCCCCACTTTACCTGTAAGGCAGGTACAAAAATTATATATTTTTAAAGAGTTTATTTTACAATTTTGTAAGTGTGATTACTATGTATAATCATGCCAAATAACAGCTTTTGAGTCCCAAGGGTTTCTGAGTTAAACCGCGGACAGACAGACAGACTTGGCGAAACTATAAGGGCGTTTGTCCACCGTCAACGGGACGTCACACAGTGGATTGTCCCCATAGAAGAGGTTGGACATAGGCAGCTTGTGAAATTAAAATCGATATTTAAAAAAAATTGCTATTGTATTCCTTTATCAAAAACCTACAAATATTGAAATGAGACTTTCTAATTGGACTCATATTTCAGGAGAAAATCGATAAAAAGTGTTTTCTTTGTATGGAAATGGACAGAGTTTCGGCTTGTTTCCGGTAGTCATTTCTATAATTGGTATCTATCTACTAAATGCCACATTTTGTCCAAAGACACATGGTGCCTCAATGGTGCACATTCTGAGATATAAACGATTTTCGTTTTATCATAAAAAAATACAATAGCATGACAAAAATACCATGACAATCATGAATTTGAATTATGCTTGAACCAAAATAATGTGTGTTTCTCGTTTTTTTTTGTAGCAGTAAATTTTCATTATTATTATTCAAACCACCTTTTTATTGGGTATGGTAATCCAATTACTCTACTCAATACATGATAGCTCGTTGTTATTTCTTATGCCTAATTATTAGTTAGGACAATGCGCACTGTTTTGGAAGTAAATGTACCTAGGTACACATACACACATTATTTTGGTTCAAGCATAATTAAAATTCATGTTTGTCATGGTATTTTTGTCATGCTATTGTATTTTTTTATGATAAAACGAAAATCGATTATATCTCAGAAGGTGCACCATTGGGGCACCATATTGTGTCTTTGGACAAAATGTGGCATTTAGTAGATAGATACCAATTATAGAAATGAAAACCCAAAACAAGGCGAAACTGAGACGGTGGGGGAGTTTAAGTGTCCATTTCCATACAAAGAAAACACTTTTTATCGATTTTCTCCTGAAATATGAGTCCAATTAGAAAAAGTCTCATTACAATATTTGTAGGTTTTTGATAAAGGGATACGATAGAATTTTTTTTTTTTTTTAGATATCGATTTTGATTTCACAAGCTGCCTATGTCCAACCTCTTCTATGGGGACGATCCACTGTGTGTCCCCGAGAAACGAGATTATTCGAACCGAACGCGATGTCCGGTGCGGTGAACACACGCCCGTAGTAAATGATGTATCGCTGCTTCGGCTACGTCATCTCGTTCTCGTTGACGTCAAGTGACGGCAGCGGTGGACAAACGCCCAAAGGCTTTCTTGTTTTACTACGGAACTTTTCAACTTTCTAGGGTTCCGTGGTAAACAAGGATCCCTTATAGTTTCGTCATGTCCGTCTGTCTGTCTGTCTGTCCGTCCGCGGTCTAGCTCCTAGACTCTTAGTACTAGAAACCTGTAATTTGGCATGGGTATACATATTTAATTACGCCGACAAAGTGGTAAAACAAAAGTATGAAAAAAATTTTTTTTAGGGTACCTCCCCTACACATAAAGTGGAGATATTTTTTTTTATATCCCGTGGTTGGGGTATCATTGGAAAGGTCCTTCACAAACATTGTGAGTATGTGAAGACCATTTTTGGATTCAGGGATCCGTTTGCGAAATATTACGCTTTAAAATGCTAATTTTTGTTAGAGTCAATTAGTGTCGTCCCTGCCAGCTAAATGGTTGGTTTTGGATGTGTGAAAAAAATCGCAGCAGTAGTTTATATAACGAAATTAAAAGGAAAACTATCACAGCTAAGTAGGCTCTACAAGTTAACGAGTAATAATCGACCAACTTATATTTGCAGTTGCAAAAAAATGTTTTCCCATAAATTCCGAATGGGAGAAAATGTTTTTCAACTACAAAGTTAAGTTTGTTTTTGGGATAAATTCATCCCAACTACGGAACCCTTCATTGTGCTTGGTCCGACACGCTCTTGGCCGGTTTTTTAAAAATCAATTTGCCTAGCCTTTTCCCAACTATGTTGGGGTCGGCTTCCAGCCTAACCGGATGCAGCTGAATACCAGTGTTTTACATGGAGCGACTGCCTATCTGACCTCCACAACCCAGTAACTGGGTAATACGATACCCCTTGGTAAGACTGGTTGTCAGACTTTCGGGCTTCTGACGATCCGTAACGACTGTCAAAGATCCACGCATGAAAGCCGGGACCAACGGCTTAACGTGCTTTCCGAAGCACGGAGGAGTATCGGTATGTAAAGATGGTCACCCATCCACGGACCAACCCCGGCAAGCGTAGCTTAACCTGATCGACCCGTGCGGCTGTTATTACTTAGCCACAAGCTCCTCACTTTTCAACTTTTTTACATTCATAAATATTATATTGACATAATGTAATTTAAATTGATTTTTACGTGACAGATTTTACCATGTTACTTCGGTACTAAGACAGCAGTGAGTTGTCCGAAAATACTTCTTAATTTTTTTTTCTATAAAAAAAAATGTTTTTATAAATAATGTTGGTCTCAAAATACAAATGTAACAACAAGTGACAACACAATAGATTCAGAATCAGTAATGGTATAAACAATGAATTAATCTCTTGATTTGCAAATTGCTTGACTTGCATACCTTGAACATAACAAGGCGAGCAGCAAAAAATAATATTATTTTATCATTTGACTGTTGAGATAAGATACAGACCTAAGTTTAGTAGGACATCAAAATGTTACATCCAAATTCAATAATTGTGTAGGTACTCGAATCAATAAAATTATAAATATTCAGGGAAAATATATTAAAATACTTACATTTAAAAAAATACAGGGTGAATACCGAAAGAAACCATAACCATTCGTTAATAATGTATCTCAATCCCAATTCTGATCTTTGTCTGTAATCAAACAACAGCGCAGTTTTGCCTATCTGAGTTTAGCCTGCTCCACATTCTCGGCGGGACATCTCGACGAGAAAATTTGTCGAGAAGAACAAGAAGAGAGAACAATAAGAATATAAACGAAAATTCCCTTAACACTCTCATATTCGGCAAGTCTCGGTGTAGTTTTGCAGAGAATGTGGAGCGGGCTTTTTTGACAAGAAAAATCACGCGTAGTCTTTAACCTCTCGTATATCGTAATTACAGAAACAATTAAAAAACCATTGTGTCTCGCGTGGATCCACGTTCCGGCCATACGAATGGTTAAAGACCGAGGATTGAGATAAGGGTTGAGATATATTATTAATTTGAGGCGTAAGTTGATTTTGGAGAATACTAAAACTGCATATTCGGTTATTTGGAAAAGCTAGTTTGGCCAGGAGTTATATCGACGAAATTGTTGGCAATTTTTTTTAGAATCCCATCTCTTCTTGCATTCGTTAGTTTGCGACGCGATATCCTTGTCAAATGAAATTAGCAAACGATTGCGTAATATTAAGGAAAAGAGGACATCTAACTTAATTATGTGCGTTACCACTCCTCATCTAAATTAATCTCGCCGTCTTTTGGCCTTCCAACAGATTTTTACGGCGAAATATGTCCTGATATCCATCAGTGCGAAAATCACGTAGTCTTGAGTTTTCATATGTGAAACAAATCTCTTTTGTCCAATAATTTCAAATATGTATGTATATTACTCTCCCAAACGCCTTCCGCAGGCTCCCGTATTGAATTTACCTGCTATTTGAGTGTTCGTTAATTCTCAAAGAGACAAACCATTGTTACCTAGTGTCCATATTCCAATAAGTGGTGGGCCACGGCAGCTAACTATGTTCTAAGAGTTTCAGAGGTTAGTCTCCAATACTGTCTAATTCTCCTTCCAAAATATCTCAAAGTTACAGTACTGTCATCACCATTGTCGTTTTCGTGGCCAAGAGTTTTGCTGTTCGACTCTTGCTTTTTCGTTTTCCAAATGTACCCGGTGTCTAACGCTGGTTCTAACAAATTTCGACATTAAAAAGATCTGAGTCCACCCCATATATTCAAAAGACTGACAATGTCAAAGGCCTTACTCAGGTCCACAAATCAATGTACACAAGGGTGCTTTCAACTCTTCCTTGCATACAGAAGATTCTTTAATTCCTTGTAGAATCACCCTTGCATTGATTTGTGTGTGAACCTTAGTGAGGCCTTTGACACTGTGAGCCTTCTGATCTGAGATTTACGTATTTACAAACACAGCTGGGCGAATGATTGTCTCAAAAATGAGTTACATTACAACAGTAGAATAGACTTAGTTATTTCTTGCAATGCAACTGCTTAATATTTGAATTTGGGGTGGATCTCCGACATAGTCTATTTATAAAATAAAAAAATCCTTTCATGAAACACTCAAAGGTGTTGGCTCTACTTAGAACAAACTAATCCACATTGCCCCTTATGTAGAGCTTTCTAGACTATAAGTAACCTGACAGCAAACTTCGCTTGATTCTCAGATTTACTCCTAAAGCAACAGTTAAGAACAACAGTAACTGTAGATTGTATAATATTTCGTTGACAAAAATGGTGTTAGAAAGTTCAGGTCATATTATTTCCGGGTACAATTCGTCGCGTTGTCGTGTATGGATGCGACAAATCCAAAACGATATTGGTTGGTAGTGGCAGAGGTCAGCGGTGCGCGATTTGTTTGGGGGCCGCCCGCCGGGTGCAGTGGGCGCACAACCCGGATCTCGCGGTGCCCCGCTTCCCCTTCACTCAGCGGGCTCGTGCGTGGAGGTGTGCATGCGCTTGCGCCACATGATACGCTAGTCAATAGTCTTGCCGCGAAGCACGCCGCGCTCGCACACGCGCGTGATGCCATGCGACGCGCGCAGCACGCATTAATACAATATTATGTACGCGATCGACAACTCCCAGGTGAGCGCGACTCTCATATCCTCCGTTAGGACACCTGTTGCACCCGGCTAGCGCATCAGGCTTGTCCTGCGTATACGGATCTTGTTTCCTCGTGAGTTTCACAGTGAGCCGCGACTTTGCGTACATCGCATTGTAATGATGTTCATTCACGATCGGCCGATATAACGATCCCGGAAGTAGAGCCGGTTCGTTAACGTCATGTAGGTATGCTAATTATTGTATACAGTGCTCAAACACAGACGAAATGCCTAGGATTACTTTTTGAGATGATTTGTTGTGCTTGTGGGTGATTGAGAATTATAATTGACCTTTTGTGAATTGTACGTCAGTGTTTGTTGCGAGAAAATGAAAATGTTTGTTGATGATACACATTATAGCAAGATGGATCTATTGCAGTGAACGTAATTAGTGCGGGTACCATGCCATCACGTAGATTATGTGGATGTGATAGTGGTCGTCCGTCATCAGACGCTGTGCAGCATTACGTTGCAATGTTGTTGTTTTTGTAACAGTTTGTGAAAGCAATGTTTAATTAATGTGCATGTCTTCATCTGTCGTCTGTACGAAGTGTCGCAGGTCCGGCACTGCTCGGATATCATGGCAAACTTTCACTTCGCCTCCGAGAGCACTGGTGATTTATATTCTTTCGTTATCTACGACATCTGATCACGGATTTGAATTAAATAAGTGTTAGGACGTTTCTGAGAATTTTGGCTGTGCTTGAGCCAAGTCTATTGAGGTTTTTTGCTGCTGTTTTTGTTCTAATCGGATGTTCTAAGTGTTTGTCTGTTGAATATCAGTTATCGACACTGGCTAGAGCATCGACACTTTCAGGATATCTTTGGTCTGTTTTCCTTTCTGTTAGCTTTCCATAGATATCTACTACACGCGAAGGTTTACGTTAAACACTCACGGATGTTTCGCAAGTAAACAAACTGAATACAAAAGACGTCACTTTCATTTTATTTTAATACAATGTTAGCGATGTCTCTTGGGAATTACTAAACCGAGACACGTGGGAAACAGGGAAACCCTAAGATAGTTATACGGTCAGCTTTAATTGATGAATATGAACAATAAAAGGACCCCAGACCATAAAAATATTTTTCAATTGTTTTCCAATGTATTTATCACCTGAGGTTCTTTGCCAAAGTCAAACAAACGATTTGATTGATAATAAAAAGAGTGGCGTGGCACAGGCAACCTTCTAACGTTACTTGAAACGTATTAGTATCCGGTATGATTATGCTCTGATGTAATGAATGTCAGTAGGCAGACTGAGCGAGCGAGTGAAACGATAGGGGCCCACTTGCGGTTTCTGATGAAAAAGTCCCCGAATACGTGTAAAAACGGATTCGGTTGACATCCAACGAATGTGACGTATCATAATGCTAATTTGTGGTCAGATTGCTTTTTAGCCACGACATTAGCCGACATTAAATATATCCTGTGAAATATTGACATAGGTACGTTATAATTTCTGATTAATGTATTTAAATAACATTTTTATTAATTTAGCGTTCTGCTACTACCTCGTTGCTCTAGTGGTTGCAAGCGCTACTGCTGAGTATGAGGTCCCATTCGATTCGATTCCCAGGTTGGGCAGTGTTATTGGGTTTTCTCATTAGGAATTCGTTAGTAACAGCCCGGAGTCTGGATTTGTGGCCGGTTGATGGCAATAAACTCGCCCTCTGTTACATGGGACTTAAACATAACTGGCGAAATGAGGGTGTAGTAGGTACACCTCTGCCTAACCCTTCGGGGAAAAAAGGTGTGATGTTGTATGTTAATTATACTTATTATCTTGTCGTAGTCGGGTAATTGTTAGCATCCTCTTTCTCAAGGAAGTTTACTATTAACTAGATTATGGCTTTTACGTGCGCATTTTCTATTAATACTTGATGACGTTTGTGGAAGAATGTCGCTAGCTGCGGCCTACAGCCGTCAAAACGACTGCAGCTACCGCATCACGCCCCTTCTAACTATCTATTCTATGTGTAAACAGGCTGACTACATTTTATTTAGATTAGTGGACCCCTAGAATGTTGTTATGATCGGAATTTTAAAGCTTGAAAATTATAGCGAGAACTTAGCTTGCTCCACCAATAACTTCAAATCTTAACTTATGATTATCGGAATCGCGGAGGAGGTTTTCATTAAGTATAATGAATGTCAGATTCATTCCTTCGCCAAATTGTCAGATGCCTTTCGCAATAAAACTGTCTCATCTATATTTTACCGACGGCCGAAAACATTTTTGTGTCATGGTCTTAAATTGAGATCTGAAATCTTCATGTTTGATTTCACACAAATGTCCTTGTCCGAATGTTTTTGTTAAACCTTTAATTAATTCATAGTTACTCGGTCTTTAGACCTGATAAGATCTACTGACGTCATATTCCGTTTTCATCTAATCTTGTCATTATTGTTGTGAGCACAAGTCACAACATCTAACTACGTCACAAATTAATTGCAAGCTCGTGAATATCAATTAAGAACCTTACAAAAACAACTGGCTACATAAGACAGTTTGTTTTAAAGACAACATGTCTATGTATTAAAATAATTTATCAGAAAAGTATTAATCAAGACTGACTGAATATCTATTGACTTTTGTACCTCACGTAGCGTTTGATTGTGGACTTAACGCTGCTCTATAGAGAGAGAGAGACAATACTTTTGTTATGGCAACCGAATGTTTGCGTTAAGTGCAGTTTGTATAGAACGCGTGTGTGTATGTATGTGTTGTATAAAGTATGTCGCGTGCCCGCATCCTGTTCGTCGCTGACGCCACATCGCACGAGGTGGCGTGCGCCGACGTCGCCCGAATGCTCCCACCCTATTGGCCGTTGTTATCTCTTCAACTAACCAACGATAGAATTTCTCCTCTACAAACGGAACTAATTGTACTCACTCAACCAGGCTTTAGTTATCGGCGTACAGACATGACTTAATGTAAATTAACATAGCTAGCGCTCATTACCCGGTAGGATGAGCCAATATTTCCTGGGAATACGAATCGTATGTTAGTCATTTGTCAGGGGATTGTTTTCGGGAATCCAAAACAGCATTAGTATAGGCGTAAGCATTTCTTCGTGCAGTCACATGTGCAGTGAGCTGGCTATCTGTTCTGATAATGAAGCTAGGAGTTCGTAAGTCTATTAGTGTTATCGAAAGCTAATCAATAGAAAGATAGCTGCCGTTGAAGTATCGTAAACAAATTTTAATAGCATCTGAATTTCTAAGATTGTGCAGTACGATAACCTTTGCAAATATACGATATAAAGACCTTCCTACGTAATTAGTAGTTCCTTGATTTGCGTCTAACCGAGATAAACGGTCTATACTGACGTCAATACTATCAATGGAGTCACTCTTGGGACGTCAATGGTATAGGAAGAGTTAAGTTATGCGATTAAAGTTCGAAATGCGACGTGACAAGGTCCGACAAACAAACAATCATAACAAGCCGAGCGAGGACACAAGCAGATAGATACACAAGCGATGTAACAAACTAAAACTAAGCTTATGCAAAAATATAACAGCTAGGTAGGTATACGAATGCTAATTGGAAAAAAAGTCACAATTACGAGTCAACTGATTACGTCATTACTTTAGTTGGAGTCCACATTTCAATCTGGTCCTGTCTTGAATCAAGAATTCAAGAAATTAGCATAGCGTTATTTTTCTGACAAGCTTAAAGTCTTGGTGTAGCTAACTGGTGTAAATAAACCAAAAGTGGAAATTCTTTTAAAGTTTACAGTGATCTGATGCAATAAGACCTTCTAAATCAATTATCTAGTTATCTACAAATCTAAAAACACTAATGAATTGAATGATTCGGTTGATTTGCACGACCTCCATGGCTTAAGTGGGAAGATTATTTTATTTTTTCTTTTAGCGCAGTTGTTATAATTATGTTTATTATAATTATAGACTCGTCGGGTTTTTGCTAGAAGTCTAGCGTGTTTCCTTCCAGATTCTAAAAGTTTAATCTAAAAAACGTAAACAAATAGTTTGTTCAACGTATGACCGTGGCGAACGGCGGGATAATCCGCTGGGTTTTTTTTTTGTTTTGTCTAAAATTGCTGCTACTGGTTACGAGGAAATGAGTTAGAACTCTTTGCTATTAGCATTATAAACGTTTTGGTTTATGCATTCGAGTTCACTTTTTGTTGTTTTTATTCGGGTTTCAACCACTGTTTGAACCGATGCTTTTAAAAACCCATAGCTTCTCTTGAGGTAATTTCAACTGTACTGAGTCCAAGATAGCATAGTGCGTGAAAAGATTGAAGAAGATAACGCCTTATTAATAACTTGTTTGTTAAATGAGATACACAATAACCATTATGACCCCAAACACGAACATCGTACGATCCATTGACGTAACACGCACTATCGCAGGAAGCATTTAGGGCATTTATTATATCACAGACGCAATAAACGAATTATTGATGAAGGACGGTGCATTGACAATTTTAACTTCATAGCTTCAGCTATACCTACTAAGTATTGTAATCGCCCAAATATCCTGAGAATTCCAAAAAGTCAAATTATAATTTTTGGTAAGGTTAACTTTGGAACACCAAGACCTTGTGTTCTGAATGTTCTAACACAAAGAGCCGACGCTGCAGATGCAATTAAAGCATAAAAAAGCTCATAAAAAGTAATTAAAAAAGAAATGAAGATACACCTCCAATTTTCCAAAACATTCGCCTCATCATAATCAACATAGTTCAATATCGTTCTCTAACCGCCAACTGTAACTTGGCTCGATTTTTTTAGAAAGTCGCATCCGGCTGCGCGCTGTAGGCGGGGCGCTTCCGTACTGTGCCCAGCCCGGATGTAGGCTCCCGAGACCTACTAAACTTTATCGTCTTGGTCTTACACGACTATACGTTTAGCCACCGATTTTCTAACAGGAACTTGCCAGTTGCTGTGCACTACAAAATCTTGCGGTGCGTTTTGTTTCTGTAATTTTCGTTTTGAGTTGGAATTCGAGTAGGTAGTTTTTGTTAAAATGTGTGGTAAACCACACATTATTTTAAGTTTTGGGAATTCTTGTTTTGCTAAACCTAGGTATATCTACCTTAATATTTACTATCGTTGATTGATTTTATCGTTAAATTTTTTGGAAAAATTTGCTCTGTCAGTAAGGCTTGTGCGATTAATTACCAGTTATCGTTCGTTCTTAGAAAAAGTAATGATCAGAGATAATATTGGTGCAATTACCTTAATATCCTGTTTGTTATTTTATCCACCTACATCAAACCAAAATCTAGATTTGTATTTTAGTTTCTCAGCCAACTAGGTCTCGATGCGGATCTTGCGAGTATGACTAACCGCTATTTTGCACATTATTAAGTAAATTTTCTAACTGTAAGCGTGTCCAGTGCGCGATAGAAGATGTCGGTGGGTTATTTTTGAATTTTTGGTTCAGAAATATTTTTGTCAATTCAAGAATAATGTATTCCAACCGGTACGGCCGTCAGTTGCGCACACGCTAAAGGTCAATGATCATCTGTAGATCCGCTTCGGCGCCCTCGTGACCCTGTGCTGAGTCGGTGTCGGTCGCGGTAATATCAAATTTGCTTATTGATCGATAATCATCACTCACATGCTCACTTAACATTTTTAAATTTTCTTAGACATCGATGTCACGCAGGTTTATTGAAATTGCAAATACTCAATGCCTCGCTAGAGCTATTTTTAAGATAGTATGATAAAAAGATCATACGTTGCAAGTGCGGGGATTATTGGATTAGATCCGTTTAAAGCTAACTGCTCACCTTGCAACGCATATCTAAGAAAATTCTAACTGCATTCTCGTCACATCCGGCTTATATGCATGTCATAGTCATACGTGAAAGGATACATTATTATTACAATCATTTGTTATTTTAAAGGTTTCATGCGTACAGTTTACAATCTAAATGCAATTATGATGTAGGCTTATTGAACTTTAGACGACGACGTTCAAATCAAATGAACTCAAAGCTTTAATTAAAACTATAGACTACAATATTACCATTAATAATTATGCCAGATCAATTGATAGAAAAAAACGAATAGGCTGATTACATAATTAGGCACAGACTCTTAATCTACCTTTTGTTGAACATAAAATTGGGATTCATGTTAAAAATATCTTTATTGTTTCAGAAATATGTGGAGTCATCAGTGGGATGGGCTGGCGAGAGAGGAGAGGATTCCAGCTATGACTCGGAGTGTGACGACGAGAGTGCACATCGTGCGGCTTCGAGAACCCCCTCCGACACTCTCGCCGCAGAGTTCGCTGAATACGTCACTCTTACACCACCACAACCCAACCAGGTAGGATCTCTACTGAGCATAGTATAGAGAAATAATGTTCCCACAAATGGGACACAGTGGGTCTAAAAAGGTCACATTGAACAATTCATCACAGCGAATCATTTCCCGAATTCCCAGCAGATCATTAGCAATTCGAAAACAGATGAATTGCGAAGATTCGCGACCTTTTTAGACCAACAGTACCCTAATTGCGTAATACAACACAACCAAATCGAAACAGATTGCTAATCCATTGCTTCATAAGTTGGAGAAAAAAATCTACTCAACAACGTAAATAACGCAATGAATGTTGTTAAACTGTCAATATGAAACAAATTAGGCAAAATTGTTTAAGAAAATAAGTTACGCATTTAGGGTACGGGTCTTCTCTATGTGAGAGGGAATGGGCCGTAATCCAACACAAGGGCTCAGGGGGCCTACCACCAGCTCATAAAGCAGTATTATTTTAATATTACTTCAGTGTGGGAAAGAGATGAAGCTCTACAGGACGTATAGCTCCATCTCTTTCTCCCACTGAAGTAATATTAAAATAATACTGCTAATTTTGAGCTGGTGGTAGGCCCCCTGTGCGGTTTGTGGATTCTAGGACGTCCCGGTTTCCTCACGATGTTTTCCTACATCGTTCTACTGAGCAATTCATTTATACGCACGGCATGCCTGCGCAGTTGCAGTGGGTATTTGACAATACAGAGTACGTAACAGCTAACAACTGTTTCCTGTGTAGATCTCGAGACACAATGGAAATTTGATTGTGTCTTATGATTGCGGTGTACCTAAAAAGGACACTTCACACTAAAATAAATTTTCAGGGAGCTTCATCAACAGTAACGATTCTACCATTGTTAAAGTCGAAAATTTAAATGGAATTTCCGATTTGCAATCTGGGTTCAATCAATTTATTATCATTGTTCTTTGACTGAACGGCAAGGAAGTTTGAAGTGTTTCACTTTCGTAAGTTTATTGACTCACCTTTCCGTTACCTACAACTTGATGAAATTTGTTATTTACTCCAATTTCTGTATTAATTCTAGGCTAAGATCGAGTTTGCCATGAAGTTGGGTTACTCGGAACGGTTGGCGCGGACGGCTATCCAACGGTTGGGTCCCGACCCACCTTGCAACGAGTTGTTAGCGGAGCTGATCAAGTTGGCTGCTAAACAACCGCCGAGAGCGTTGTCGCCTGCTCCACCGGCGGAACCTGACCCGCCGCCCGACCGAGCCCCGCTAAGACACATCGTTATAGATGGCAGTAATGTTGCTATGAGGTATGTCGATTTTTTTCCACGTTTATGTATTTATGTAGTCTTGAAGGCTACTCAAGACTCAACACCGTTAGTCTAAAATTATGACAAATCTTTGATCTTTGACTCCTAAAAAGAGCTTATAAACTGCTCGGAACTGAATAAAGTTTTATTTCAGCAATAAAATAAATATTTTGTTTATTGTAAATAATCATAATAAGTCAAAAGATAAACCATTCACTTCAACATCGTACGAGTTCCTAGATATCAATCACCCCGAGAGTTCCGGTTGATAACTCGTATTGCCACAATCTTATCATAACGATACTGAATTATTAATAAAATAGTGTATTCTAACATAATTATATAAGTTCAAGTTGTAGCGCACTTTATACTTTATGCTTTTTGTCTATTTTGTCCCCAGCCATGGCAACAAGGAGGTATTCTCGTGTCGCGGCATCGAGATCTGCGTGGAGTGGTTCCGCGCGCGTGGACACCGCGAGATCACCGCCTTCGTGCCCAAGTGGCGCAAGGAGTCGTCGCGACCCAACAACCCTATCGCCGAGCGCGACGCGCTGGAGCGGCTCGAGCGCGATCGCGTGCTCGTGTACACGCCCAGCCGGCTGCTGGGTGGTAAGCGCCTCGTGTGCTATGACGACCGGTACATCCTGCGCCTCGCCGCCGAGACCGACGGCATCGTCGTGTCTAACGACAACTACCGCGACCTCGCTGTCGAGAACCCTGACTTCCGGAAGGTGGTCGAGGAGCGCCTGCTCATGTACTCTTTCGTAAACGACCGGTTCATGCCGCCCGACGACCCGCTCGGCCGCTCGGGCCCCACGCTGGATGCGTTCCTGCGCGCGCCGCCGACTCGCGCCGACCCGCCGCCTGCGTGTCCGTACGGCCGCAAGTGTACGTACGGCAACAAGTGCAAGTTCCACCACCCGGAGCGAGCGGGTCGGCCGCACAAGTCCGTCGCGGAGAAGCTGTCAGAGCGCGCGGCCGCCAACACACTGCGCCGCGACCTGCACACCGTGAGCCTGCCGCCCGGCGGCCGCCCCGCCGACGTCAAGCGCCAGCTGGCGCGCGCGCAGTCGGCCGCGCCGCGCCTCGCCGACGCCACGCTCGCCACGCACTTCGACCGCGCGCAGGTGGCCGGTCCCTCGCAGCCGCCGCCGCCGCCGCTGGGGCCCGCCTGTCCGCCGCCCGACGTCAACACGCACCGCAAGCTGGCGCGCCAGCTGACGCTGAACCCGGCGTGTGACCCGCGCCTGGCGCCGCACACGCTGGCGGCGCGTGTGGCCAGTGCGCCGGGCGGCGCGGGCGGCGCGCTGGGCGCGGCGGCGCGGTTGGCTCCGCTGTCGCCGTGCGCGTCGGACGGCGCGCTGCAGCACTGGGACGCGCGGCGCCGCATGCACTACCACCTGGCCGGCATCTTCCCCGAGCCGCAGGTGGCGCAGGCCATGGCGGCGTACCCGGAGGAGACGGACGCGCAGACCATGTGCGCCATCATCCTGGCGCGCTACCGGCCCAGCGAGGCACGCGTGCCGCACTGAGCGGGCCCCGCGCGCTCCGCGTCTCACTGCCGGTTTTTGGCAAAAAACCGGATCAGTAGATCTCCGCTAGCTCTGACGATGATCGATCGAGCCGGGACAGATTGCAGCTTAGGCAATGGTCGGGAAGAAATGTTTATGAAACAGCCTGTAGCCGGCCCGCGCGCCGGACGAGTCGAGCGCGACGCTCGCGCGTAACTTAACACTGATTAATAGGCATTTATATTTTGTACATATTCTATGATTTCTGTCATACGCTTCTGAGAAGCGTATGCTGATATTTAATAAAAATTAAATAGTTTCTAGAATGTACAAATACATATTTTCATGTGTACAGTTAATTATGACTTGTTGCTTGACTAGTATGGCAATTTTTGCTTTCTTGTTTTCATTCCTGTATCTTCCAGTGATTAATTTCACAATATTTTCTTTTTGCGTGATTATAAAATTGTTACATGTAGTGACATGAAAATAAGACAATTAATTATTGATTTAAATAGCTAATTATGTGATCATATAAATCATTATTGGTACCATGTACCAATTTTATTTTTATACTAATATAGTTAAAATGTTATGACTTTGAACATTATTATCGTTTACAAAATTAAATTTGTTAAAGTTGATTTTATATTTAAGTAAAAGCGTTTATCGTGATTTGTTTTTTGTATGAATGTTTTGTAGATTATATTGCACCATGGTTATGGCTACATTCATTTATTACTATTCGAGGGAACATCAAAAAAACTCTTCATGTTATTTTACTAAGTATGTTTAGATGTAAGCAATGGCCAGCTATAATTGACTAATTTAGTCATTATTGTAGGTATAACATTGACCAATCTGTTGTTTGATTTTTATTAAATTGAACTGTTAAAAACTTAAATGCAATGCATAAATTGAAAATGTAAGATACATATATCTGCTCTCATGCAATACTTCATAAAATGATAGTTGTTATATTTGTATAGATACATTTTATGAAGTATGACATGATATTATTAGTTTAATAGTATATCAAGTTTTATCTGGATACATTTTGGAAACAAAACAAAACCTTTTGACTGTCATGGTTAATCATGGCAACTTTTAATGTAAGTCAAACAATTCGAGAAGTAGTTTTTTTTGTAGAAAATGTGGTGAATTTTGAAATAATAGATTGACAAATTCTCAAATAATAATTGGCAGTGAAAAGGTTGAAAGGTAAAATTTGATATTAAGTAATAAGAAGTGTTACGGGATAGCTTCAATTTATTTGCTTAATTTTTATAAAGACATCCCAAACATTTCTGATTACTGTTCACATTCCTTGTGGAATGTTTAACATAATATTATGTCTATTGTGACATTATAGTAATAATATTTTTAAAATAAAGCATCTCTCTCATTAGAAACTTTGTTTATTTCTTTTTGACCCTGTCCGGATTGTTAGAAAACTTCTTTACTAACATTTTCATGAATGCTTTGCTATTTTTTTTTAGGTCAGGTTTGTTAGAAAATTCTATGAAATCTTGGCCTTTGAATTTTCTTGTCGGCTTTAATACATTTTCTGGAGTACTTGGCACAAATACTCTATTTTTCTTATCAGTTCTGTATAAGAATTCAAAAGTAACGTCACCAAGTTTTCCTACTTCTGTGTCCAGATTCTCTTCTACATCCATTTTTTCTACTATACTGTAATTTTTTTTGTTCTGTTGACTTGTTTGTTCTGGTTTTGGGTGATTCTTAGCTATTTCAACTATTTCTTTCCTGACAGCTGATAGGCTGTTACATTTTATTCCTAAACAACTAGTTGGTAGACCAAAATTGACTGCAGATATTTTTCTTAAGTCACTCAAACAGAGAAAAGGTATGTCTTTAGCTGTGCAAAGTTCTAAAATAGGTTGCACTATCAGTCTTGGGTTAACTTTAGCTTCAATAATGATTGCAGAACATTGTCCATTTTGTAAGGCTTCACTACATTCTTTTATACCAAGTAGAAGTCCATCCAGTTTTCTGAAAATAGAATAATAACAAACTTTAATGAATTTACTTCTATGCAAGCATTTGAAATGTATAGGCAACAAGCAGTGTTGGGGCATGCAGTTTTAAATTAGACAATCTCAACAATGTGATAGTTATTTTTAAGTGTAAAAACGTTACAATACTAAAAATGGGGTCTTACTTTAACTTCGGTGGATTCGGACGTTGTTTCTTAGGAATATCTTTCAGATCTTTCCAATGAGGTTTCTTGAATTCAGGTATGACGACTTTGTGTTTTTTCAGGGCTGATATTAACGTCTTTCCTTCGTCTTCGGTTACCTCTGGCCTGTTGAATGTATCCAGTTTATTGAGAAATATATTTTGGTGCAGTAAGCTACATGAAATTATGGTTTGATGGCACAAACTTACCAAAACACTGAATCAGGACGACATAAAACGTTTTTTATAGTTTTCTTCAGTTTACCCTTACTGATAGTATTTTTCTTCTTTTGCAGAGTAGTAGCTGCTTTGGCTTCACTCATATTTGAAATTTCTTAAATAAATTGATAAAAAAGGAGCACAATATTTGGTACAACTACAAATTTAACCTAAAATGTGTCAATAGTGTCAAATCAATGTGAATCTGAGGCCGCATTCCGAGTTAAGCCAAAAGTGATAATATCGCGAATCCGACCAAAGTCCAAAGTCACAATTATTACTCAATAACCCTTATATTTTATGACTATTAAATTTAGTTGGATTCGCGATATAATCACTTTTAACGTAAGTCGGAATGCGCCCTGACATTTGTTTGTCATAGTCTTGTCAGTGTCGAACTACAGAGTGCCAAGTATACCGAATCCAACTCAATTTTTTTTTCATCAAGAATATGTTTCCACTTTAGTATTTAATTTTATAAAATTATTTTACAGTAAATGTCACAGTTATTTAGGTTCAATGTATTTAACCTAACATTGCAAACGATAAGTAATTACTACTACCACCTCACTTACGCGACTACCTGTAATGTAATAAAAGACAGATCTGGATGACAACTGCTATAATGTCATAACCAATAGACAATCCACAACACCTTCCCCTTAAATAAGATAGAATAATAATAAAAAACAAACTTAAAATCATTAATTCCACTGAAATAAGATAAAATAATAATAATTAACCAACTTAAAATAATAATTAGTTCTACATTATAAAATAAAATACTTATACAAATAGCTAAATCTTACTACGGGTATGAGGTGGCGAGTACTAAGATGACGATACATTTATTTTGGTACAGACGCCAGCACATCAAGCTACCCGAAACTGTCAAATTTTCCCAATCAACTTTGAACCTTAGACATCACCTATAAAGTTGAAAATCTATTAAATAAATTTGACAGATTGTAGTAGCTTGATGTGCTGGCGTCTGTACCTACTTGGCACATAATCATGATCCCTATCATCCCCCAAAAAATACTCGTCATCAATATCAGACAAAGTATTGTCGGCAGGATCCTTTACCGGTCTAATCAAATATCGACGATTACGGCGATAAATACCTTTTTTGTTTTTAACAATATAAGAACGTGGAGTTAACGCTTTTCCCATTATTTTACCACGGCTTCTTTTATTTGCGTTTCCTAACATTATAACCTCATCGCCCAAATTCAACTCAGGTAGCGGTTTACAATGCTGATCATAGTAATTTTTAATCTTTATCTGTTTTTCCAATACTTTCTTATGTTGTAAGTTATCATAATTTGTTTGTTTTAATAAATCTGGATGGACTGGTAGGGGAAAGAGGGGGGAAACCGGACATGGGGTAAAACCAGATAGTTGCTATTTCATTACTACGCATACCTACAGCTGTCTCGATCTAGCTAGTGGAAAAATACGCGCAAACGCTTACTCATTGCAGTTGCAAATGGCGGTGATGGTAACATCTCAGCTCGTGTGTCTATAATCGAAAATTGGAAACAAAGGTAAGTTATCTAATATTTTGATTTTTTTAAAGTGTTATCATTAACTTTAGCTATGTGCTATCATATACCGTTGTATTTTTTAAGAAGTAATACATAATTAACTTTTTAAAACGGTATTGGTTGTTGCTATAAGTGTAAACATAACCTGTTAGTTATTACAATTTCAAACATGATACCTGTGGGGAACAAGCGGACGGGGTGATTTCGGCTATCCGGTTTCCGGGTATTGTGGGCGTTTGTTTTATTCCTCTTTTTAATTACAATTTTTTGTCTTGTTACAGAGTGCGAGTGTCAACATGCCACGTAAAAAGATGAATAAAGAAAACTATCATGAGAATTCGCAATGTTTGGTTTGCGGCAAAAAGTAAAGTCAAACTAAGTCCACAGATGAATGGTACCAATGCATTGCTTGTCTTAAATGGGCTCACGAAAGTTGCATCGGTTGTTCTGAGCAAGAATGGTTTATTTTTTATGCAAAAACTGCGATAAATTTGAATATTTAGTTTTATTGATAGTATCTATATTCACCCCTTGAATATAAAATGCCTATCCGGTTTGACCCATAGGTATGGGGTGAATTCGGATTTATAATTTTTAATTAAAATTGTTTTATTTTGTAGTTATTAAGATTGATCTGAAACATTTTCATGCCAAAGTTATGCTAAAGGTATACTTAAACATTTATGATATTGATTATCTCAATAAATAATATAGTGATTTATTTATTGTGTCTTTACTTTAACTATCCGGTGTCCCCCCACCTTCCCCTAGTCTACAATTTAAACGTCGGCCCATCATTAACTGTGCAGGAGAATTCAAATTTTCCCGCGGTGTATTCCTATAAAATAAAAGTCAGAATTACTATCTACTGATTTTTTCAATATATGTTTAATGGTTTGAACTGCCCTTTCGCTCTTACCATTAGATTGAGCATAATACGGAGATGAAGTGACGTGTTTAAAACCCCATTCTAAAGCAAATTTAATAAAATTACGACAAGAATATTGTGGACCATTGTCACTGATGACCGTATCCGGTATACCATACCGTGCAAAATTTTCTTTCATTACAAATATTACTGAGTTTGACGAAGTGTCTCTCAAATATGCGACCTCAATAAAACCAGAATAATAATCAATTAATTTAAATAACTTTGCTTTCCATACTTAAATATATCTCTTCCAATTTTATTCCATGGTAATTCTGGTATAGCTACCGGAATCATAGGTTCCCTACACGGTTTGTTTGCATTTTAATTTGACTAGTATAGTCCTGCTAATTTTATCGTTATATAAATCCGGAAGAGGTGCCCGCGACATATACATACACTTCCCAGGCTTATAAGTGACCGCCAACTCATAAGCTTGAACCTTCAATATCATTCGCTGCAAGCGAGCTGGGACCCTGTCTAGAGATTTTCTAAAAATGCTTTCCAATGTTTTATGGTCCGATTCGACGACCACACTACTTTTTCCATAAATATACTGATGAAACTTTTCACAAGCGAATACTATTGCCAACATTTCCTTTTCTATTTGAGCGTATCTTTGTTGTGTGTTAGTGAGTGTGCGTGACGCATACTCTACTGGACGCCCCTCCTGCATGAGCACGGCACCCAGTGCCACACTGCTCGCGTCCACTGACAACACCACCGGACTACTGACATTGTATAAAGATAGAACTGGTGCATTACATATCAATTCTTTTAGTTTATTGAAAGCGTCTTTATGACCAACTTCCCAACACCAAGTCATATCTTTTTTTAATAATCTGGTCAGTGGAAAAATATGCTCAGAATAATTAGGTATAAATTTAGAAAGATAATTTACAGCCCCTAAAAACCTTTCTAATCTTTTCCGATCTGTCGGTTCCGGCATATTATATATCGCTCTTACTTTCTCAGAATCCATTTTCATTCCATCTTTGTTAAAAATATGACCCAAATAAGTTACCTACTTCCTCAACACATATACGACATTTATCTTTGTTGAATTTTAAATTTATTTCCCGTGCCCTGTTTAACAACTCTTTCAAACGCAGATCGTGTTCATCTTTATTCCTTCCCCAACAAATGATATCGTCGATGAACGAATCTACCCCTTCAAGGGCCTTCATGTAATTGCTTGATTTTTGCATGAAACACTTCAGGTGCACAATTAAGACCAAATGGGGGTGTATTAAATGTACATAAGTCTGCACTTGCATTATCCAGTTTTACCAACCAAAACCCTGAAAATGCGTCTAAAACTGAGAAATACTTAGCACCGTGCAACTTAGTTGCCAATTCATTTATTGTTGGCAGTTGAAAATGTGCACGCTGTATCGCCTTATTAAGTGGCCTCGGGTCTAAACATATACGCAACTGCCCATTTTTCTTAGCAACAATCACTAATGAATTCACCCACGGAGTTGGATGACTCACTTTCCTAATGACACCTAACTCAATCATTCTATTTAACTCATCTTGTAACTTATCGCGAACTCCTAATGGTACCTTACGGGTTGCACAAATCACTGGCATCATAGTTTTGTTTACAACAATGTGATATTCACCTGGCAAACAGCCTAACCCATTAAATAAGTCTTGATAATCTGTAAGATTTATATTATGAATTCTTTGAACTAATCCTAAAGTTAGACAAGCTTGCAACCCCAGCACACTCTGACAATCACTAACCGCAATAGCAAATTTTAATTCATACAAAACACCCTTATACCACCATTTTAATTTGCAAATACCTTTTATAGGAATAAAATCACCACTATAAGATTGCAATCTAACACCTTGCTTGCCACTAATTATCTTACTGTCATAGCCTAACAATAAAAATCGAGTATACGATAAAACATTAATGTCTGCTCCCGTATCTAATTTAAATTTTTCGGAACCGCACTTCCCTTGAAGCGTTTCATACCAATCCTCCGACGAAGAGTTAATCTCCGAGACATTATACAAAACTGATATAAAAAATGACTCACAATTATCTTCTTCATTACCGTTTGCTTCAGTTAAACCTATATCGTACATTTTCTTAACTCCTTTTTTCAACTTGCACATTCTAGCAAAATGTCCATGATTTTCGCACAGATAACACTGCACAGAAATAGCCGGACATAGACTTAGTTTATTGCATTGGCCTCCGCACCTGAGACAATTTCCAGTCTCGCTTGAATGACCAAATCTTCGGACTGTGTCAGAACCAGCAGTAACACTGGCCACACCACGCCCTTGTCGACGTCCGCTGCCGCGCCAGCCGCCGCGTCCACCGCGGCCGCCTACACCGCGCACGCTAACTGCATCGACCTGCACCAATCCAGAAGTACCAGCAGCACGCGTCTCCAATAAACGTCGATTATCTATTGAAATTTGGTCAACCTGTACCCTAATTGCGTAACTCATTTTCGTAAACAATTTCGCGAAATTTGTTTCATTTTGACATTTCAACAACATTCATTGCGTTATTTACGTTGTTGAACAGATTTTTTTTCCAACTTATGAAGCAATGGATTAGAAATCTGTTTCAAATCGAAACAAATTGTGATTGTGTTGTATTACGCAATTAGGGTGCTGGACAATTTTAATAGCTTTTTCCAATGTCAGGTCTTCTGCTCTCAATAAACGATCTCTTGCTCCAGTACTCTGTATCCCACAAACAATACGGTCGCGAATCAACTCCTCTTCCAAATTTTTGAAGTTACAATATTTGCTCAGTAATCGCAATGCCGTAACATACTGATCTATTGATTCTCCTGGTTTCTGACCTCTAGTAAAAAATTTGTACCTTGCTAATGTTACATTCTGTTTTACTCCAAAATATTCATCAAATTTCGTTAGCAGTAATTTGACATCATCCCTATCGCTCTCCTTGTCAAAAGAAAATGTCTCAAAGACTTCGAACCCCTCCGGTCCTATTAAATTTATCATTAAGCTGGCTTGAATACCAGTTTCTTCTTTTTACACCCCCGATGCTTTTAAAAATAGCATAAATTGCGACCTCCAGCGTCGCCATGCGTCAGCCCGGCTGACGGAGCTGCCCTCCAAACACAATTCTGTTGGTGGTCGCGCGTGTTCCATAGCGCTCTTGAACCGTCCCTGACGTTTTTCAAGTCCACAACGTGCCTTTATTACCGACTTTTAATCATTTAAATCGAATAATTTTTCACCGCTGCCACCATGTAATGTAATAAAAGACAGATCTGGATGACAACTGCTATAATGTCATAACCAATAGACAATCCACAACACTACCCACACACTTCTGGCCATTCTGCCCATTCTGGCCAAGGGACGCTGGCGAGCGCTCGCACATTCGTTTTCACCCCCAGTCGGTACTGGCCCACCCGTTATATGGATATGGAAGTCTATATTGCCGCCATCCAAATATATTGGTTATTCTGTAGAATCTATGAGAAATGACTGACACCACCCCTTTTTTTGGGTGGGAAATTATAAAATAACTTCTCACGCTCTGGGCGGAGCGGGAGGGCGTGTCAGACTCTTACTGACTAAAACCCACCCGTGTTCCTTCAGTTGCCATGGTACCGGGGGCCACGATATCCCTTTCGAACTTCTTCGCAGCCCCGGCAGGCATTGGCATCTATGAGAAATGACTGACACCACTCCTGGATAAGTCTCGGTTGATTATCTATACAAATAAATAACAGCTTTTTACTAAATGCTTAACAGTACTTACAAAACAAAAAAAACTTTTTTTTTTCATTTTTGTCTGTCTGCTTGTGCCGGCTTATCTCCGAAACAGCTGGACCGATATTGACGGGACTTTAATTGGCAAATAGCTGATATTATAACTTACGCAACTTTACTTTTGGAAAAAGAATTAGGGTCTACGCGAGCGAAGCCGCGGGCAACAGCTAGTGTGACATATTATTACAAACAAGTCTTTCTATTTATTATTATTTTATCTGGTTGTGATAATCCAGGCACTAAAGCACCCACTCCGTCCCTTGACATTACGGATTTCTACTTTCACGGTCTCAATTTCTATCCGCACATAGCCTCAATACAGTGTTATTTTGACTTAGTTGCGGTCACGTAAATTTTATGTGTCTATTGGATAGGTCTAGTTACAATAAATAATTGACAAAAAGAACGATAGTTTTCTTTTTTATAATTAGAGAGTTATTAAGATTTTAATGAAAATTGAGAAATACGTATTTATTTTTTAATTTCAAAAATTGTGGTTATAAAAATTAAGTTAGACTTTAGAATAACACAATAATATAAGATACATTTATATTAAAAAACGGAGCATTGTATCTTTCATATATTAAGAAATATTTGACTTTTAACGACTTACACAAAATATTTTTTTTTTATGTTATCTTATCACGGTCGCATTTTATTTTCACTAAAAATTATGCGCAATATTACTGTTAACAGTACCTTAAATATAAAACACGACAACTGCAGAACAACAAAGATATAGCGTTTCTAAATTTTTCTGAAATTTCTATGGAAATAGGGCTGCGGCTGTTGAAAAACAATAAAAATTTATTATATATATATTTTTTTTTTTTTTTTTTTTATTTTTTTTTTTTTTTATTTAATTTATTATTTTTTTTTATTTTTTTATTTTACTTTTTTCGCTTTATATATAATCTAAAAAAAAAGAAAGTAAGGAAGGCCATTTCCCAGCAGTGGGATCATATAGGCTGATAAAAAAGCTATACAAGCAAAGTAACTCGTATATGGGGGCTAACAGTCGTCATTATCAGAGTATGTCAATGTTTCTTCTGATGATAATATGAGTGTGTCATCATCATCGTCGTCTATTACTTCATCTCCAGCAGAACTTTGCGATAATGGTTCATGGGTAACAACATTCTCCATTGTCGGTTTTAAAAGTGACAGAACCTTGGGGCATGAGGGTTGATGCCCTCATGCCCCCTTGCATTAAGTCCTCTGGTCGGGGCCTAGAAGGACATCCCCCAGCAAGACGGGTCAGTGCCTGCTGAGGCAAAGCAGTGCCATGGGTCTTTAACGGCTCTATGACACCTCACCCCTGCTTCTCCAGGTATTGTGTATAAGAATTATGTTTTAACATGCTGTCTAACGAGGGCGGACCCCTTCCCAATTCCACATAATACCCTTCATCGAAGAATGATTTTCATGAAAGTACATGGGCACTTACAAAATAAATAAATAAACTTAAATTTATTTCAAACCCGTCGTGTAACCCATTGAGCTATTTAATAGAAACTATTGAACAGATTTACTGTACACCTTCGTTCAATCATCAAATTATCTTGATGGAATCAAAAATCAAAAGTGTACCTTGTATGAATAAATGAGTTCTGATTCTAAGTTTTCAGATGCAGAGTATTGTATAGTATACAGATGTTTCATAATATTACATACAGATTATTATGGGATTTGAAAATGTTACATTAAAAAAAAACATAGAAACGAAACATTGATACAGGCAAACATCTTGTGGCAGCCCTGAATAAAATTTTTGAAAATTCATAATTCCGAAGTCCTACGTTTGTAGTAACTGATATTTTTTGTGGTGGTTCCTATTATTGCTATTAATACATACGCAAGAAAAAAAAAAAAATACGAAAACATAGAAAAATAAATTTTGTACCGTAAAAATTTTGACAACGTATTTATTAATGGTTATGGATTTATCAGTAAATTACGTTCGGCTGCAGACGAGGATGCAAAGAAAACCGATATGATTTACTTAAATGATTTAATTTAAAATAATTATTACAATTAGATCGGTAAAACTAAGGGTGAGGCCACAACACTGCGTTGCGGCGTCGTATCGCAAAAACGACGTCGCACAGCAATACAATGCGCGTATAATATGTTGTGCGGCGTCGTAGATTTTTACGATGCGACGCCGCAACGCAGTGTTGTGGCCTCACCCTAAGATGCGCGACAATTGTTCGATATGAGAAACAAGAGTGATACATACACTAAATCAATATTAATCACGGCTATTGCACAATCTTCACGACGGACGGACGGGGACGGCACGGTTGGCGCAGTGGTTAAGCGGCTGACTGCTGCGCTGCGTGTCGCGGGTTCGATTCCCGAACGGAACAAATATTTGTATGACCTACCAGTAGTTGTTCCGGGTCTGGCTGTTTGTGTATGTGAGTTTATATGTTTGTAATCGCACCCACGATACAGGAGAAATTCCTAGTGTGGGGCAACGTTTTTAAAAAAAAAAAAAAAAAATCTTCGATCCCACGCCATCGGATTGCTGAGAAGGTGAATCTCACGGTGCTGAGCGCAATGCGGTAGGTATTAGTCATAAGAATTTAGGGTTCCGCAAGTAGCGACATAACATCTCCCTCCACGAGATCGGCAACTATTTGAAAACTCTAGTCGAAAACTTTTTACAAAAAAAAACAACACTACAAAGTGAAAAATAACTTTAATTTCGGAAGTCGGTGTCTTTGGTTTTGAATTTTCGTTCTTTGTCACCGACTTCCGAAATTAAAGTTATTTTTCACTTTGTAGTGTTTTTTTTGAAGTCGGTTGTTTTTTTTTGTAAAAAGTTTTTATTTTTCACTTTTTAGTTGTGATACCTACCCCACACAAATTCGAATACCACTACCTGCTATGTAAATAACAGTGACAGGAAGTTATCATAATATCATCCACATACTAAGCGAGGTAAAAATACGTATTATTGAAGCTAACTCAAAAACTACCCAAGTAAAGTTAATAAAATTTATATGGGACCACCTCTGAAGTATGATCTACCAAACAAAAAAAGAATCATCAAAATCAATTCATAATTGACGGAGTAATCGCGTAACAAACATACAAAAAAAAAAAACAACATACAGTCGAATTGAGAACCTCCTCCTTTTGGAAGTCGGTTAAAAATAGTGTCGATGGCGAAGCTGGATCAATCTCGGTGTTGCAGGCCTCCTTATCCTTAGCCTTAATATCGATTCCATCAGTAACTTTCTGTAGTTGGTTCAATCTACGACGACGAAGTATAATGATGATAATGAGTACACATGCACCGGATAGTAGAATATATACCGGTATAGTAGTGTGGTATATGGGTATATAGCTTCAGTATTCGACGACTGTAGCGTTACAGGTTCTTGTAGAGCGATTTCAGAGTTACTTGAATGCAAACTGCCAAGGTCAATGGTATCTAGTTTTATAGTTTTCATTGGTACATTATGCGAATTTTCCTTTATAATTGGTAAGTCCATAATTTTCAATATCTTTCCCTTAGTTTGATCATGACGATTGCTTGCAATAAATGCTGTGGTTCTTAGCATGCCTTTAGGTATTTCTGCGAAGCAGTAATGCTCGCGAAGGAGGAGACGGAGCGCGTGAGGGAAAGGCAAATTTCGCGCCCTCGCGCCCCTAACCGCCGCAGCAGGAGACGCCCTGGGCGTCGGGAGTCACGAGAGGATTTCCGGCCACCGTAGGCGCGGGCTTGCGGACGGTGAGCAATGGGTAGCTCGCCGTCCGATAAGGACCAAGCCCGGGTCGACGGCGCGTTGTGTTCCACGCGCGCCTCAAAGAGATGTCAGCAGAATTGACGGGGTCCGCTAGGGCCAATGCCTGCCGGGGGTTCGAAGAAAACCGATAGGGAAATCGTGGCCCCCTGGCAACACGGCAACTGAAGGAACACGGGTGGGTTTTAGTCAGTAAGAGTCTGACACGCCCTCCCGCTCCGCCCAGAGCGGGAGAAGTTATTTGATGATTTCCCACCCAAAAAAAAAAAAAAAAAAAAAGGTATGATTGATAAGTAGCTCCCTTTCAGCATTCTATAGTTATCTTCAGAACAAGTTAAACGAACTTTCGTAGGTTTAGGAAAGCTTACAATGAAGTGTTGATCGTCTAACTGCTCCATAGCTTCAGAAGACAGGATGACTGATGTAAATTGACAGGACTCATGAATTTTCTGGTGTAGTATAAGCTGCTGGATACAGTCCGATTGTTTGCCATGGTGGTGACTTAAATTATCCTCGCAAAGGTGACCGTGGCTATACTTCGGACATTCTGTCTCCATGTACAATAGATCTTTTTCTTGAACCGCTAAGAAAGGATAAGTTGGAATCAGGACCTTATTGTCATGATTAGGAGCCAGGGATAATTTATATAGGATAAAGTTAGTAGGATTAAGAATCGGAAATTTGATAACTATCACTATTTTATTCCCTAGTCTAATTATGTCAAAATATTCTCTAAAACTGATATCTAGAAAGAAATTGATCCTTATTAGGTATATAACATACCTAATCTATTCATCATATCCTTAAACATAGCATAGTTAAATATAGAATAATGAATACTTCTAGCCCTAATAAATGCCAATAAATTTTGCAATTTGTCTAGTTCTTTAGATAAATTATCTATATTATCTCCTAATATCATTAGTAACTGTGCTAAATGAGCATATTTAATGGTATCTGTTTCATATCTACCGTTGCTAGCTAAAATAGAATTGATAATTTTCTCGATTTTATCTTGGTTTTCTACTATTTTATCTGTAACGTTTGAGCTGCGTGAGACCCACTGCTTGCTTAAACTTATTTGGTGATTCATTTCAGTAACTAAATTATTTTCATTCTGTTTTAAGATTGTAATGGCATTATCGTATTTTAATGCATCAGTATAATCTAGACACGCGGCAGCGTGTCGAGCCAAGTACTAGGCAAGACACGGCTGCAGTGTGTTATATTACACGAACCATTTGGAGCCACTTTTGACCCCTTAATAACTCAAAATCTATGTAACATAGACTCATGAAATTTGGTTTATTTATAAAAACCCCTTAGATTAACTAGAACTCCAAATTTCATAAATAAAACTCAAACGGTTATTGAGATATTAACGTATAAAAATCGGCATTTTTATCAACGACCCGTCACTAGACATCAAAAACATTTAACCCATTTCCGGGTGACCTAGAAAGTTGAAAAGAGATTTCCCGAAAGCAGGCCCATGGTATGATACTGTGTCAAAGCTTATTTATCAAAAATTATGTCGTATTTTTTTCAAGTCGTTTTATGAAAATTTATTTCTTCTAGCATTAGAGAACCTAATAAATATTTATTTTGTTGATACTTAAAGAACTACATCCGCCATTCAATCCTAACCTGAATGTTGCCAGATGACAGACTAATCCAATAAAATAATTTGTAATCGATTGAAAATATCGATACTAACCCACATGGAGTAGGTGGAGTATCCACTACACGAGTATGTTTTAAATGCTATTTATTATACTCAAATACTGTAAAATTATGATTTTACAATAAATAAAATATTATATGGTCTGAATATACTCAACAACTTAAAAGTGTTTCGAGGCAGTAATGTTATTTTATAAACTACCAGTGATCAGAGTAAGTAGATTGATTTGAGGTCAATGAACTGGCACGTATATTAGTATGGATACGCCTCCGGGATTCCGGGATTTTGAAATTATTAAGATTTTTTAAGGAATTTCAAATGTTGTAATGTGTAGAATAAAGAATACATCAATATGAATAAGAAATGTTCAACCCTTTTGCTGTCTGTTTAATAGTATACAGGTGATCGGACTCCAAGAAAAGGATAGATATACTATAAAACAATATAATATATTTTAAATATTTATCTATCGCATTCTATAAATTTCTAATGTAGTAGTTTAAAAATCCTTACTTTAACAATATTTGATTCAATCCCGTAAGTACCAAAATGAAATCCCGGAAAAAAGGCTTATCCATGTTATGATTTCTATGACTATTCATGATGCGAGTACGTAAAATCAATCTACCTACTCCGATCACTGATAATCACCCAATCGATTTCGTCAATCGATTACCAAAATAATTAAACCTGGTAACACTGACACCATGCATAATGTCAAACTGTCAAAAATAATCTGTCAGATCAATGGCATTGTTAGCTGTTTGTTTTACGTTGATTTGAATTTATTTTTCCGTATTTACTTTATACTTATATTACGTTACGATTTAATGCTGTCAATTTAAATTGAAGCCAGAGGAACTATTGCTTATCTTTCCATGGCCCTGGGTAAGTTTATTATGTTCTCTAAATATTTATAAACACCGTCGTATTGTATAACCTCATTGATTTTAGCAGCCTATTAGTAGAAGGCCTATGTTCAGTCAGGGGTACGTCGCGCGTCGTCAGCTGTAAATGTCTATAGTATGATGTAATTATATAGGATAAGTAAATACACTGAATTTTTTTACCTTTTTCAGGTATGACGATGACATGTGTTATTGCAAGACTTGACATTATTGATTATATTATCTACAACTCTATCCCAAGTATTACTTGCTCAGCAAAATCTATGCATATTATGTTATGTATGTGGCATGTCAACTGCAAGTCACAGAAGTCATCAGGTTAGTGTTTTTAAAATGGCAGAATTACTATGAGTGATATAATTATTATACAAAAGTAAATAAACAACAATAAGAGTATTTTCTTACTTTCTAGGTTAGGTATACATTTGGATAAAGTTTGTCATGCTTACTGAGAGAGGCTGCTACCAGAGATGTTTATAGGCAAGCAAGTGATGATAAAAACAGAGCCACCCTAGAGTGTAAAAGATTTACCCATAATAGATCAAAACAATAATCTGGCTACGCTGCTTTCATACCATGACTACGTTATGAGAATGAAGCTGAAGCCGTTTTAAATTCTATGAGAAATAAAATGTTTTTAGTATTTAGGTATTGTTGTGTTATTTGTTAAAGTAAACCTTCCTATAGAAGTACTGAAAATGCTGCTGCCAATGAGATTATTCATCTTTAATTAAGAGAGTTGGCTAAAATAATGTTTATGCCATTAAATCTTTCATATTTAGCGCGCAAGATTATTAATTTACCTTTATAAAATTCAAGTCTGTAAATGCGATAATCGCCATTTTGATGACAGTCGAGGTCGAGGCTAAAAAACATAAAAATTGGGGATTGCGAACATCCAAACTCCACCATAAGGACAGCGACTATTACAACATTTAATTATTTGACGAATTCATCCATTTTTCAAGTTAAATAAGTAGTAGTAATGAAGTTTTTGATATCAAAAGTCGAAGATTCGCGCCAATCGTGCGTGTTTACATTTTAACTTTTCACAATTAACACACATACACATATCTGATACGACTTTAAATGTGACAAATGTGATTAAAAATATTATAAGTAACTAGAAAATGCCCAGATCTTTACTTATTACACGAACACATGTTCAATAAACACGTAATATTCATTACTACTACTCAATTTGTGTTAAAAATCGTCGATCATTGTTTTTTTTTTTATTGTAATGATGTGCGAAAACGATTATGCCAAACGTTTTTTTTTTTTTCAATTTTGATTGTCTCGATTAATTTATAATTATGTCGAATGTCTGAAATCTATACTTGAAAATTAAAATAAAATTGTTTTAAGCATTAAATACAATAAACATTGTTTAAAATAATTATTTATACTTTTCTAGTGTTTAATCGTTTTTAGGACATTCAATATAAAACGAGTCAACACATAGAACGAGGATAGATACTTACCTCATTTATTGAATTTCGCGCCGAATTGTTTCTATTTATTTGAATTTAAATTCGGAACGTTGTTCAAAATTATTTTTAATTTATTGGACAATTATTTACTGTGGATTTTATTTTTGATACTTTCTGATATAGAATGCCTAGTATACATTTTTTAGGTACGCTTAAGAAAATTTTGTTTGGGAATGATGTTAAATTAATTATATAAATTAGGTAGGTATTCCGCAAACACTTTTAAATGACGTCTATATTTTTAAATTGAAACTTTTATTACATCGTCTCAAACTTTTTCGTCTGTGTGTTGCATGTCACGTGTCGGTCGGCCGCGGAGTAGGGATAAAGTGAAAGGCGATCGTCAGAGCAGCCAAGGCCAATATGGCGGCGCCTATAGTTCGCAGCAGCTGACCGTGTAAAGTTTCACTTTTACCGTGGTTTCATAAAACCAACAATCATTTTTTTTTAGTTGTATGAGTTTGATAGTATTTGTTTTTAATAGGATAATCTTACTCGAGTAATAGAAATTGTTTATTTTTGAGGTAGTTTCAAAACGAAATTTAAAAAAAAACTGCCCAAGTGTATGTCGGACTACGCACAGTGAAGGGTTCCGTAATTGGGATGAATATTTACGCATAAACATTGCATAGTATCAATTTTATCGACTGCAAAAATAAGTTTGTATTTCTCGAAAAAACTATAACAAACAAAGTTAATTCTGCGGTTGTAACCGAAAATAAACTGTATCTCAAAAATTATTGACTTCAAAAGCAAAGTCACTTAGAAACATCTTAACATTTTAATTATGAGATCCAACAATACACGCTTTATATGCATAGATTTTTTTCATCTCTCGGTTATATGTAAGTATGGAGAATGCCACCCCCACTATTATGTTTATCGTAATTTCACTACACCATTGTTTAACGGTGCAAAAAATACACCTTTTTCAAAATTTTCATCGATAGAGTGTAAATAGTCTCCATGTTTAAATGACTGTATGACATCCGGACGCACGGACAGACGAACTTGACGAAATTAAGAGGTCCGTTTTTTTACGGATTTTGATTATCAAGTTTTGGCATGTATTGGCATGAAATTGATGTCTATAACAATTGATCTACAATATTATTATTATTTGGAATAGCCGCCATCTTAAAATCCAGAATGTCCATCTAATTCGATATCAGCACTATCTCCCGAAAACCATGAAAATGACAGTCATGACGACAAATTTTCAAATGTGGTTAAAAACTGCCACTTGCTCACTTCAGATGGCGCTGATCTCCAGCGTCTTATAATTTGACAGCTAACTATACATTTTTGATTCGAATGCCAAAAGTTGATGTAAATTCCTGAATTTCATGACTGAATTCAAAACATCCCGTCGAGTCAACTGATGTGTCACGTGTCAAAATCTTGGTCCCTAATGTTAGGCGGCAGTGAATTCATTTCATTCATTCTCTGATCTCGAAAAACGTTGTTACAAACGTCAGGTTGGTATGTTCAAGGTAGTTGGTAGGTTGGTACTATGCTTGAGACGTTTTTGAATTGATAGATCGTATGACTATTGTTTTAGGGACTATTGTCGTTTAATTTTTTATATAAACTTACGAATAGTTAAGTCCATAGTGAGGTCAAAATGTAAATCCAAGGGGCGGCTGCAACGGCGGCGGTGATCTCTCGCGTCCGGCCCTGGTTCAGGCCATGGTACGGAGCGAGAGGAAATGGCAGGCCGTCACCTCCTTCTGCGAAGCGGTAATGCTCGCGAAGGAGGAGGCGGAACGCGTGAGGTAGAGGCAAAGTTCGCGCCCTCACGCCCCTAACCGCTGCAGGAGGAGACGCCCGGGGCGGGAATCGCGAGCCGATTTCCGGCCACCGTAGGCGCGGGCTTGCGAACGGTGAGCAATGGGTAGCTCGCCGTCCGATAAGGACCAAGCCCGGGTCGACGGCGCGTTGTGTTCCACGCGCGCCTCAAAGAGATGTCAGCAGAAATGACGGGATCCGCTAGGGCCAATGCCTGTCGGGGGTTCGCAGAAAACCGATAGGGACATCGTGGCCCCCGGCAACAGGGCAACCGAAGGAACACGGGTGGGTTTTAGTCAGTAAGAGTCTGATACGCCCTCCCGCTCCGCCCAGAGCGGGAGAAGATACTTAAAAAAAAAAAAGGGGCGGCTGTAAAAATTAAATAATTAAATCATACGTGAGAAGGAACTTTGTTCCTGACGGGGTCAAAGTCAAAGTCAAATCATTAATTTCAAATAGGCCCATGTATGGCACTTTTGAACGTCAAAAATGACAAAATAATAAAATTGATTCTATTCGCCCCTTCCAAAAGGTAGTTTTCGTATGGAGAAGAATGGGCAAGAAACTCCACCGTTACTCTTTTAAAATGTTTTAAAATTGTTTGTATATGTACGTACATTTGTTAAATAATAATTATATGTGAAGACGGTGCACCTAGAATAAAATTACTATACCACAATAGGTAAAAAGAATTAAAAATGAAACAACGACAGATAATTTAATATGTGATAGATACATGGTGCTCACATATTTACAAACATTGTAAAAGTAGACGATTTTCCTAAAATTTTACAATTAATAAGTCAGTGTGTGAGGAAGTAATCACAGAATGTAAAATCAATGTCATAAAACACAAAGTAATAAATTTTACAATTAAATTAGCAAACAGTTTGATTTTGTCTTGATTCTAAATTGTCCTATGGAGCAGGACCAGCATGTTTCCAAGCACTCTTATCTTGGATATAATCCTCTAATTTGTAATATGCTTGTTTACAAAGTGTATTTTTAATATGAGTTTTAAATTTTCTTTCATTTAATTGCAAAATGTCACAAGGTATTTTGTTGTAACATTTAACACAGTACCCCATAAAAGATGTATGTACTTAAGATAATCTAAAAAATGGTTGATCTAGTTTATCTTTATTTCTAGTATTAAAATTATGTCTATCACTTATTTTATTAAAGAGATGTGGATTTTTCCTTACATACATAATATTTTCATAAATGAATTGGCAAGGTACCGTCATAATATTAATCCTTTTAAAAAGTTTCCTGAGAGATTCGCGGCGACGTAGATTATAAATGGCTCTGATAGCTCTCTTTTGCAAAATAAAGATGGATTCAATGTCAGCAGCCCGACCCCACAGTAAAATACCATACGACATAAGGCTCCCCGACTGTACACGTTCTTTTTTAATAATAATACTTGCCGCGCCGGCTCAGCGATCTGACATCATTGCGGAAAATTGTAACAATTGTTACGAAAGAAATACCTACATTCTTACACAATATTGCTACGCATATTTACAAAAAGAATTTAATAGATCACGTTTGATTGACGAATAATAATAATTTCTTTACAAAAAGTAATGATATCCCATCAAAAACATAAATGTGAAAATGGGAGCCAAATTCCATAAATATGGTTGTCGACTTCGCCGACAAAAGAATTGAAATCTAAATGGGTGCCAAGTTCTGTAGATAATCCTGAAATTTATTTATAAGAACATGCAACTTTCTAAAATAAAATTAAAACACAAATTCTTGTTTTTTCTGCTATAACAATGTTTGCTATTTAAAAATATTACTTCTTAAATTTGAACAGTCGAATTATTTACACAAAGCACTTAGGATAAATTGAAGCTCAAGATTTGACTTGGCTAGTTTTTACCAGCAAGCTGAAATTTTAGAGAAAGAAGATATTTTGACCTTACAGTTACAATAAGAAACAGTAACTTGCGCATAACATAAAGAACAAATATATAAATACGCCTAGGTAGACAGTCAAAGCTGTAAACAGTTACAATAAGAAACGGTAACTTGCGCATAACATAAAGAACAAAGATATGAATATTTTACTTTATTTATTTGGCTCACCAACAATTAAGTACACCGATACAAAGATATGAGATACATGCAAAAAAACTTATAGACTAGTGTACAAATTTCTTACAGGTAAGTAATTCATGATTTACTTATTTGATGTTGAGTGCCTACTTAAAATTAAATAATAATAATTAAATATGCCTAGGTAGACAGTCAAAGCTGTAAACTCGATAAAAAAATAGCGTCCAACTGTTAGCCGCTTAATGCACGCACACTAAAAAAGTAAAATTACAGCACAATGACGTGGCGCGAGTGTAAGACGTAGCTGTAATGCACACCAGCATAAAAAAGTTACCCTGTTTGTTTTAGTTCTTTTGCACCGCGACACTGTAGACAAATATAAAGATGATAAATTGATTAGCCAAATATAAGATATCTTGTATGTAAAAACTAGCCAAGTCAAATCTTGAGCTTCAATTTATCCTAAGTGCTTTGTGTAAATAATTCGACTGTTCAAATTTAAGAAGTAATATTTTTAAATAGCAAACATTGTTATAGCAGAAAAAACAAGAATTTGTGTTTTAATTTTATTTTAGAAAGTTGCATGTTCTTATAAATAAATTTCAGGATTATCTACAGAACTTGGCACCCATTTAGATTTCAATTCTTTTGTCGGCGAAGTCGACAACCATATTTATGGAATTTGGCTCCCATTTTCACATTTATGTTTTTGATGGGATCTAAATTACCTGAAATGCTCTTTATTACTGAACCAAGACCATCTATGAGACCTCTTTTAACACGCTTTACCTCATGTGTTTCTAACTGTTCCGATATTTGTTCTAATTTAGTATCTAGATATTTAACGGGGGGTTCATATAGAGATCGCGATATATTACTCAATTGTGGCGTAAGATTTTGTAATTGCTCGTTAACCGTCTCTAAACTATTGCGCATATCATGAAGGTTTATAATTTGGAAAAAGGAATGGAAATGCGAAATGATTCGTGTGGATCCCAGGTTGAAGGGCAAAATACCTGGTCCATCATTAAGACTGTCTAGCGTTATCTCGTCCGCTCGGGCCAGGGCCAGGGTCAGGACTAGTAGTATTTTCAGTGTCATGAACATTATATCAGCCCCTTTGCGTAATCAATGTCTGGTTTCCTCGATACAGCACGACGTGTAGATTCTGGAGCGACTGGATAGCCGCACGGGCGGCTTTTACGTTTACGGAAATCTTCCTTCTTACGCGAAACCGACCGCGAGTATCCTACCGACTGCGCCAATTACGTTCAGCTGCAGACGAGGATGCAAAGAAAACCGATATGATTTACTTAAATGATTTAATTTAAAATAATTATTACAATTAGATCGGTAAAACTAAGATGCGCGACAATTGTTCGATATGAGAAACAAGAGTGATACACCAATACACTAAATCAATATTAATCACGGCTATTGCACAATCTTCGATCCCACGCCATCGGATTGCTGAGAAGGCGAATCTCACGGTGCTGAGCGCAATGCGGTAGGTATTAGTCATAAAAATTTAGGGTTCCGCAAGTAGCGACATAACAAGTAGGTACATTACAGGCTTTGCTATCATATAATAACATTTGTGATAGAAAATGGTTTCAGAAAGAAAAGGTATTGTGTTTTTATGGTTTCTATGGGTTTTTCTCGATTATCCAAATATCTTCAAAACTATGCCAGATGAAGCAAAACTATTTATATAACTTGTTTTGTTAAAATAATACCTATCTAATTAACATATAACCTGAGGATGACCGCAACTAAGGCAAAATAACACACTGTGCAATGGTCTAGTGGTCGTAAGCTCTACTGCTGAATATGACGTCTTGGGTTCGATTCCCAGGTCGGGCAGTGTTATTGTTTTTTCCATCAGGAATTTCCCAGCAAACATTTACGACGTTGAGTAGACGTTTTGGTGGTAACTTAATGTTATTTAGTATAATCGTATAAATGCCATAATGACGTTTACTCAACGGCATTAGGGCTCATTTTATTCAACTAAAAGCGCTAAGAGTTTCATGTAACAGTCATATAAATTAGTGATGCAACGAATACTACTTTTACGAATACGAATATCAAACCTACTATTCGGCGAATACGAATACGAATATCTCGACATGGTAATAAAAGACTAATAGTCTAGTACTACATAGACGCAGCTATTACTAACGTTCGTCTAAGTTACTTAGGACTTATTATCCTACCTTTTGTTCATACAAAAGAAATACAGACCATATAACTACTTATTTGGTAATTTATCGAAGTGTTTCCATATGTCACTTTGATCTCGTTTACGAGAAGACATTTTCTATTCAACTTCAACTCCTTTCACTTCGCAGCAACCTCAGAAAATAAATAAAACAATACTCTCTCGCTTGACTTGTGCTTTCGACTGACAAATGAAATGAAAGGAATGAATGAATCAATCAGTCCATGGTTCGTAATGATAGGAAAACTCCCGGGCCGCGGCACTGTATAAACTATGGCCGGGGAGTCCCCCGTCGCATCGTCGTTGCGGTTAAGGCCTTTGCACACGTCGTATTTTTACGTGCCGACGACGCACGTTTTCCAAGTCTGCCAGTAATTAGATTTGCGTACAAACATATTAATTTTTAAATATTCGTATTAGTATTCGCCGAATACGAATATTCGGTAAATGTCTACTATTCGGCGAATACGAATATTCGTATTCGTATTCGTTGCATCACTAATATAAATACCTACTTAGTCGCATAGTAGTCATATACACGTCGGCGATTTGACTACATGTCATGTAATGATAGCTGTCGCGGCGTTTATTCGACTTCGTGTTGAGTAATTTCACACAATATTACTTTTATATAATGTAATCGTTGTCTTATTGTTATTTAAAGATGATGCTTATCTTGAACGAATTATAACAGATTATTACGTTTTAATTTGGTGGTGTTTTTGACAGCTGAGTTAATGTTGCATTTTTTTTCTTTATTATTTGACGTGATAAAACTATTTCATCAGTTGTAAACCATTGTGCAATCAAGTTTACTGATTAATGTGATATAAGTTCGGAACAAAATTTTTATGCGCTTTTGAAATTTTAATGTTTTCACATATTTTTATTAATAATTTATTAAGTGACTGCGTCATATGACAACTAACTTCCCGACCTATAAACTGTGTGTTCATTGTAAATGTGTACGCCATGACAGTTGATTTAGGGATCAATAATAAAATAATAAACGCCTTGCTAACTTAGTTCAAAGAGTTTATATTTTATATATATAATACTTTTGTTTTAGGTAAACCCCACAATGATCTACAATTATGCGTAGATGATCTACAAATAATGATCTACAATTATGCGTAGATGATCTACAATTAGATCCATGTTGTACCAAACAGTAAATAAATATGATAAATTTGATTTCAAAATGGTGGAAGTTGTATACAAGGTTATTATAAACCTTTAAATATGAGTATTAATTAAATAGCGGTCGTAAATCATGTTTGTGATACTTTAGGATATATACAGATCGCACTCGTAATACTTATTCGACTTATATTATAATGGTAACAAATACTACGTGTAAACAATTATTATCCGTTTAGCAGATGTTTAAAAGGTTTTTTAAGGTAATTATATGACAAAATTGACAGTATTATGACGTTTATACTACGAAAACGTTTACACGACGAAAAGTTGTATAAGTGATATATATGAAGCCAGCGCGCGCGACACCTGCGCCGCACGCGGCTACTATTAGTAATAAACTAGTGTTCAAACAAGACGGTTGTTTCCTTTCTCTTCCCGATCTGCATACATATCATTGGCGACGAGGTGTACGAACGAGTACCTACGCGCAGATAAAATGAACGCGTTTCTCGGAAATCTGCCTTCATTTGACCATAAAACCAGCGAATGGCAAATTTTTAAAGGCAAATTGACGCAGTTTTTGAAGATTAACGGCGTTAAGGACGATGTGAAGAGTGGAGTATTACTATGCCATCTCACGGAGGAGACGTATCGTCTGGTACTTAACTTAGCCTTCCCAAAGGATTTGGAAACGCTGAGCTTTACAGAACTAGTTGGATTACTCGACAGCCATTTCAAGCCAAAAAAGTGCTCATTTGTGGACAAGGCGAAATTTTTTGGTGCCAGCAGAACAACAGGCGAAACCGTTGGAGAATGGGCGGCGCGATTAAGAGGTTTGGCAACTTATTGCGACTTCGGCACCGCTCTAGAAACGAATCTGAGAGATCGTTTCGTCCTCGGCCTGAGTGCAGGTCCAGAACGCGACAAGTTGTTCGAGCAGAACCCGGCGACGCTCACGTTGTCGCGGGCTATTGAAATGGCGGAGCAGGCAGCGTGTGCCAAGGAGGCCAAGGCCTTGTTACGCAGTAGTTCGGAGGCCATTTCTATCAAGGAGGAACCAGTATACCGCGCGAAGTTCCAGGGTCAAGCTAGCCGTGGACGTGGCGCAGGTGGTGCAGATGCAGCAACCCGCCGCGATACTGATCGTTGCGAGGTTTGCGGCATGAAAAATCATAGTGGTGAAAAGTGTCGTTATAAGGGTTACACGTGTCAAAAGTGCGGTGTAAAGGGCCATTTAAAAAAAGTGTGCGGCAATTCAAAAAACACGCGTGTTTATCATGTCGACTCAAACGAAGGAAGCAGTGGTAACCAGCCCCAGGACAAGGGTTGTGAAGAGTGCCAGAACTTTAACATAAGGTATGCGGCTGATAAGCCTATTGAAATAGAATTAGTTTTAGGTGATCAATTTATTAAAATGGAACTTGATTCAGGATCGGGCAGCACTGTTATTTCGGATAATTTATATTTCAAAATGTTCTCGCAAAATCAGCTACAAAATTGTTATATAAAAATGTGCTTGTACAATGGACATAAAATCTCTCCACTAGGATTTTTCTATACTAGAGCAAAATTTAATAATTTACAAAGAAACATTAAAGTTTTCGTAGTTAAGAATGGAGGTCCTCCATTGTTAGGTAGGGATTTCATGTCCGCCTTTAATTTAATAATTACAACTAACATTAACTCAATAATAAGTAGCGATAATGATGTACTAGAATTGCTTGGAAAATATCCAGATCTATGGCGAGATGAGTTGGGTTCATTTAATAAATTCAAACTTACCCTACAGTTAAAAGAAAACTCTGTCCCAAAGTTTTTTAAGCCACGAACTGTACCCTTTGCCCTACGAGATAAGGTCGAACAAGAATTAGAGCGGTTAGTAGGTTTAGGTATTTTGGTGTCGATAAACCATGCGAAATACGCCACTCCGATAGTGCCGGTGTTAAAGGAAAACGGTCAAGTCAGAATTGCGGGAGATTATTCGGTAACACTTAATAAAGACCTTGTAATTGAGAAATACCCCTTACCCAGGATTGAAGAGGTTTTTGCTAAGATTGGAGGGGGCGAGTTGTACAGTAAAATTGATCTTAAAAATGCATACAATCAATTTATATTCGAAGAGTCATCACAGGAACTAACAGCAATAAATACTCATAAGGGTTTATACAAATATACCCGTTTAGTTTACAGACTAGCTAACGCGCCCGCTATTTTCCAAAAGTCCATGGAAACACTATTAGCTGGAATTGACGGGGTCAGTGTCTGGCTCGATGACATATGTATTACGGGTCCCGATAGATACGCACACATTAAAAGGCTAACGGAAGTTTTAGGTAGATTAAGCGATGCCGGTCTACGTCTTCAAAAAGACAAGTGCCAATTTTTCAGACAAAGCGTGCTTTACTTAGGCTACGTGATTAGTAAAGAGGGACTAATGACTAGTCCTGAAAAAGTAAAGGCAATATTAAGCGCCCCCGAGCCGACCCACGTTACCGAAGTTAAAAGATTCTTAGGCGTTGTTAATTATTACAGGAATTTTATTCCTAACGCTTCGTCAGTACTCAGTCCTCTCCACGAACTACTACGGAAAGATGTGCCGTGGGAGTGGGGAGATAGGCAGCGGCAAGCTATGGTGGCAGTGCGCCGTGAATTAGCCTCGGAGCGCGTACTGGCGCACTTCGAGCCGACGGCGCAGCTCGTGCTCACCGTGGACGCGGGCCCAAGCGGGCTCGGCGCCGTGCTCTCGCAGCGCGGGCACGATGACGCTCATGAGCGACCGCTCGCGTATGCATCTCGCTCGCTTACCGCTAGCGAGCGAAACTATAGTCAGATACAGAAGGAGGCGACCGCTATCATATTTGGTGTGAAAAAGTTCCATCAGTATCTGTACGGTCGCAGTGAGCCTTTCATTTTTAAAACCGATCATAGGCCTTTAGTTTCTATTTTTAATAATAAGACGGGTATACCGGTAACGACAGCACTAAGACTGCAGAGATATGCTATTACATTATCGGCTTATAATTATGTAGTACATTATGTACCCGGTGATAATAATTTAGTAGCAGATTATTTTTCCCGCGCACCTTTAAAATGCACAAACAAGTCGGAAGAGACCGATAATAGTGTAGATGTAGATACCTATTACGCGCTCAAGTTTTTGGATGAAGCGTCGCCCGCTATTACAACACGCCACATAACGCAGGCAATTGAGAGCGATGCCGTGATCCAAACTGTCATTAGGTACATGCAAACAGGATGGCCTCGAAAAATTATTTGTAAGTCTGTTTTCCCTTATTTTCAGTGCAAGTCCGATTTGCAGTACGAAAAAGGTTGCCTTTTTAGGGGTCATAGAATAGTCATTCCGTCTATACTAAGAGATAAAATGCTACGTGAATTGCACGATACTCATTTAGGCATAATCAAAACGAAAAGTAATGCACGAAGTAGGATGTGGTGGCCCGGCATCGACGGCGACATTGAGCGGTGGATAGGGTCCTGTGGCACGGGCGCGAGCGTGCGACCCGCGCCCCCGCGCGACCCCAACGCTCCTTGGCCCGCTGCCGCCGCCGCCTGGCAGCGCGTGCACATTGATTATATGACGGTAGGGCAGAGGGTATATCTCGTGGTTATAGATTCTTTCAGTAAATGGGTAGAATGTCTACATATGCATAATGGTACATCGACTAAGGCTCTGATAACTAAACTCAAGGGGATATTTTCAACTTTTGGTATAGGTACCAAATTTGTTGGTATCAGATAATGACGTCAAGATAAATTCAGACGAGTTCAAGAAGTTTTGTTTTGCTAATGGTATCAAATACATGACGACGCCCATTTATCATCCGCCCAGTAATGGTCAAGCCGAAAATTCGGTAAGAACCTGTAAAAAAATGCTAAAATGTATCTTAAAAGATAATTTACCGCTGTATCAAATCAATGAATTGTTGTTAGGTTATTTGTTTAATTATAGAAATACCGTGCATTGTACCACTGGGGAAACGCCTGCAAAGCTAATGTTTGGTAGAAATCTACGATCGCGTCTCGATTTAGTTGTACCTTCAAGCGAAGCAACGCACGTCGATACTTTGGCGGCGCCCGGGAAAAGTCAATTTATGACTGGCGATGTGGTTTGGACCCGATGGTACAGCGCACGAAAAGAAACATGGCAGTTAGGCATAGTAAAAAACAGAATAGGTAATAAAATGTATAAAATTTATATTAATGACTTAGATCATCATTGTATAAGGCATGTAGATCAGTTACTGAAGTATACAGGTAGTAATCAGCCCACAGAGATAAGAGATAATAAGGTGCCAAATCAGCAACAGTCACCCGAAATTTTCGGTACCACCAGTTCAAGTCAAAGTATAGCATCACCAACAGTATCTAGCGAGCAACTGGCTATGAGTTCACCCGTGGCGACTGAAACTAATATCGCATCTGCAGCGCCAAATGCGGAATGTGTCGCAAATGATGGTGATGGAGAGGAATGGGGCGATTGTGAGGAGTGGAGTATTACTATGCCATTTTATAGATGTCGTCGCAGACGCTATTATATAACGATAGTAAAAAAATGTCGAAATAACGTCTAAATGACATTATTATACGACAAAAAATGTATATGACTATTCGGACACATAATGCACCGGTACATGACAAAGAGTTAAAAAAATTACTGTAAAATAACTTTAATAAGACTCAAGGTCATATAAATGTTTGATTATATGACAAAAATGTTTGCTGGGTTGTCGGTAAAAGCCCGGTTGATGACAATAGGCTCGTCCTCTATTACATGGGAATTAAACATAACTGGCGAAACGTATGTGTAAACTGTAATGAATAGAAAATAGAAATTAGTTTATTGTCTAGCTAGGTAATACAGTAAGCAGGTTTATTGGTTAACACCAAGTTGAGACGACATGAGTAGCTTAAAATATTACCTATAGCTAGGTTACAAAATATTATTTACCGATGAGCCCCAAACTAGACAGCAGGGATGTTAAGGAGCTGCGTAACCGTAACCGAAACTATCGGATATTCGAAATGAAAATCTATCCGTAACCTTAACCGAATCCGATATAAACGTTTCGGATAATTTCGGATTGGGGCGGTCTAAATGAAACACATTATGCCAGGTTTTTCCGCCCGGCCGAGCCGATACAATAGCCACGCGCGTCACTTGCATGTTTGTTTATTATTGCTATTATTTAGTCATGACTAGTCAGTCATTGCAGGATAATATTATAACATTACAATTTCATAAAAATCTAATAATCCGCGGATAATCCGAAATAATCTAATATCCGAAACCGATAAAATATCATTTCTATATCCGTATCCAGATCCAAAATTTAATATCCATAACATCCCTGCTAGACAGTTAGTCTCTATCTTGGGGCCCTGCCTAACCCTTCGAGGTAAACAGGCGAAGTGATAGGTATACTCCCGGATCTAGAATTTTTTTGAGGCGGGGCAAAAATGGCCGTCTGCCGACCCCTTCTTTTATGGGCATGCGCTAAGACAGCATCCGCGAAATTAAAATTTTCTTAAAATTAAAATTTTGCCAGCAACATTAATCAAATTGTATCGATCGATATTGCACCAATTCAACAGGGGCGCCAAAACTGTTGTAAAAAAGAAAAAAGTGGAATTAATTATAAATGTGCTGCCCGTTTCATTTATTGCAAACTTGCTATGTGTTGGGTGGTGCACTTGTCTGCTACGCTTGAATTTGTCGTCCCCTGAAGTTGCTGCCCGGGGCACGGGCCCCGGCTTGCCTCCCCTAGATCCGGGGCTGGATAGGTAGGTAGATATCTTATGAGATGACTTATGATGAGGGAGGTTCGTTTGATCAAATTTTTCTTCTAAGTATCTGGATAGAAATAAAGTTACCGTCAGAATGGCTGGACCAAACGAGATATGTACAGACGCCAGCACCACAAGCTACTACAATCTGTCAAATTTCTTTGATAGATTTTCAACATTATCGCTAAAGGATTAAAGTTGATTGGGAAACTTTGACAGTTTCGGGTAGCTTGATGTGCTGGCAGACGCCACACATACATGGTACGGTACATGAGACCATGTGAACTGTTAAATACCTATTTGCTACTATTTACTACCTATACTGCAATATTTGCTACCTTTGCGTTAAGAAATATATCAAAGAAATAAAGCGGTCAGCCATTCTGACATCAGATTGCTTGCCTGACCACTTTCAAGTTCTCATAGTTTTAGCGCTGTATTAATCACATTGTTAATGTAATTTACTACCTGTTTGCTACCTTAATATATGTTTTTATACAACTTTAAGAAGGTAATTTAAAAAGTTATTAATAAAAGTCATTAAAACGCCTGTGCATCAATTATTTACGTCTTTTCTTCTCAGAATAGTTGCTAACAATGTTTTTGCAGGCGCTTAATGGCTCATGAACAACTTGTTTCTGGATATCCCTCCTCCTTGTTTCTGGACTCTCCTGTGTATTTGGAAGGCTGTCAAAAATAGAAAAACAACAAGATATTCGAAATTATACGTTCAATGATATTTTATTATTACGTTTCTTATTAAATAAATGATTGGTCTCGCTGCGAGCCCAGCACAGAGTACATTTTATATAGCGAGACCAATCATTTATCTAAGTTACGTTCAATATGTACATGATACAAAATAAATATCAAAAAGACCTTTCTGTATAAGCTCCGGTAAGCCGGTAAGTTCAAAAGTCACGCCAATTCACGTGTGCTTTTAATGTTGTAACTAGTTATAATGCTAGGGCAGAGATCTATCTCGGTAATATAATTTTAACCATATTTTGCCGCCGAGTCAGAGGGTCCTTGTGATGAGAAACGACCCGCTATATAATTTTTTATTTTTACTCTTTGGTAGTTATTTGCTTGCTGAATAGGTAAAACATAGAACAATAATAACGGCTACTCTAATTAGAAAGTAATTAAAATTAAACTTAATTGATGAATATTCAAGGTCCTTCACCATTCCATTTCTTTTTACATACTGCTTCATCTGAGAAAAGGAAAGACCAGTCAATTGTTTTACATACTTTTATGACTTTCGGCAAGACAACTGGGGGTTAGAACACAAAAGAATATAAATCTCCGCTTAGAAGCTTACTAGGAAGTACGTTGCAAAAAAGGATGCGTTTTTTGTTCGCCCCGGGGCCGTTGGCGAAAACCATTGTTCATTTCTTAGGGCGGGGGAAGTAATAACTGCAGTAAGGGTGCGTTGTAATGAAACTTTTACCTGAGGGACCGATGAAATGCGATCTACGTTGAACGATCTAGTCATATACCACAGCTCGAGGTATTCGCATGTTTTAGTGATCAGTGATGTCTTCTTCAAGACAGAGTGAGAGTTGTAACTGGTTGCTTGTGGAATGGAAGAGTGGTGGTCGTGATGTGGTGTACATACGGTCGGTGGTGAGCCCGTTGAATAAGGAGCTGAGGGCAGGAGATGTGATGACGGTGAACCGGCGCGGGGAGCAGGAAACGGCGACGTTGGTTGCGCGCGCGCGTGAGTAATTGATTGTATTTTAGCTGCCCTTGCGCAGGTAATCCGTAACGGTTTACAAGAAGCATGCGCGATACAATTACCTATGTATACACCTACACTGGTGCGTTTGAAATAATGTACGCAAGTAGGTACCTATTTTTGTCTTATGTAAATAAGAATGTACTGATTTATATAATCTAAATAAAAATAAATTTAAGCAGAATTTTTTAAGATACCAACAAGAGTTTGATAGAAATAAGAATAAACTTCATAAAAATAAGAGTTTGTTTTTCTTGGCATAGAAAGAATCAGTAAGTAAATAGATTAGTAAGTTTAGATAAAGATTAGATATTTTTCATAGCAGACCTAACCACGTGTTATTATATTCTGTTGAACTTTCAAAGTTGTATGCAAAACTGAACCTTATTCTGACGAAAGTTAGATACAACTTTGCAAGTATTATGTGCTACTTAGATGAAACAAAATTGAAAATCAACGTAGGATTTACGGAGCGTGCGTCCACGAATGCAGATTAAATCCCCAAAACGGCGAACGGCTAAAAGGGACATCAGTCAGAGGATGTTGCTAAGTTTGTCGAAGCGTAAGTACAGTCAACCGCTCATCAGTGGTAACAATTTGACATTGACAGCGCCTAACTGTAAGTGCGATTTTCGTAGTGAAGCGTTACCATTGCTGTGCGGTTGACTGTACCTTCCCTTAGTTAAATAGGCCAAAGGGCTGGCGAGATAGAGAGAATAATTATATAAAAATAAATCTAATTTCTAATCATATTTTGGACTCGACTAACCCGAAAATATTCCATTTTCATTTGCTCTAGGTATATCTTCTCAGCATTTAGCTTCTCAGAGCTTTCAAAAATTAATCAGAATCGTTTGGTCATAAATAATACACATACATACATACTCACGCCTTCCCATGGGGGTAGGCAGAAACTACAGAACGCCACCTGCTACAATCCTTACATCCTCCTTTTGCCTCGTCTACGTTCATACATCTGGTCATACACGCACGCCGGTTGCGAGTACTACGCACCTGGCCTTTCTGAAGAACATCACCAATAAGGTCAGTCGGTCAATAAGGTCATAAATAATGGTAGCATTAATTCAGGTTTCTTAATGGCACAGGAGAACGTGACATGCTGGACAATATGGTAAAGGAATCTGAGAGGAATGAGGAAGCAGGTCCCAGCATAAAGCATGAAGAGGAACCTGAGGACTTCTCCTCAAGCGCATCATCTTGGGTTCCTAGTGATGACGGCGCACAATCTGGAGATTCTGTCAAGGTAGGTTTTGCATGTCGTAATGTGATAAACTCATGAACTCACTCAGGTGCAGCACTTGGGTCATACATTAACAATTCGTAATTTCTGGCTTATGCTGACGCGAGAGAAGACTGTAACTTATCTACTTGAATTTGCATTTTATCACTTTATTTTCTTTCTTTTATTTGGGTACCATACACCATGACCATTGACTGTTTGTAGAAAGTAGGTGATTTGTAAGTGCGCGCCAACGCCATCTATTTACAACTTCGTGCTCATTTTCGAGTACATTTTACTATTTCAATTCTAAGGGTAGATAGTGACAATAAAAAATGACATTTGTAAATTGCAGGTAAAGAACAAAAAAGTCAAATTGGAACGGTGCAAACGTCAATATTCCAATAGAAGGTCAAGTAAAAAGATCATCACTCCTTCGCACAGAGCTACTCCAGTAATACCAAAAAGTATGCAGCAATCTAACACAATGATGAACCGCAAAAGAGCACACAATGACAGTCTAGATTTATCTAGGAATATATCTATCAACAAATCTTTACCAGATTCGACTAGGAGAAATAATCTTCAAAATGGTAAAGGCAATCAAAATGTGACTATAGATGTGCGTGAACTCATGAATATAAAGAACAGTTTCAAAATATTGTTCAAAATGCTCGATGATATGAAGCGGCCAGGATCCTCGACATTCGACCAAAGCAAGGAACATGTTCCGATGCCGTTAAAGGCTGAAGATAGGAGCCATACTCCTTACAACCAATCTGTTGGAGAAGATGTCAGGGAAGAAGATGAAGAAAACAGTGAGAATGAGGAATTCAATCGTTCCGATGATAATGTTTTAATAACTAATAAGTACAACAATGTTGCTGTAAAGACGGCCCACAAAAAAAAGACGGTAAAAGATGAATGGGTATGTAACTTTTTTGTAATTGGGTTTTTTACAATCTTGGAACGTTTATTAGATATAGGTGCCGATAGTTTGTAACAAAGACGTTAAAATTTTAGAAAAGTTGAATGACAACTGGGGACAAAGCTTTGAAGAAATAAATAAATAATTTTATGGGAGTATTGTAGTATTTTCGACATGTTGTTTTTACTTTCGGAGTAACCGTGAGTTTTTATATGATTTCGAACATGATTAACGAAAAAACATTTTTTTATTGATGCATTTGTACATATCGTGTTGGAAATAAAGATGATGATGCTGATTTCAGGTGCCCATTGGAAGTGGAAAGACTTTAATACACAGGGACCAATTCAAGAGAGTGAATTGGAAATCGTACACCATTGCTACTAGAACGCTACTTCTTGCTGTGTTTCCAAGAAGGTAATATTTAGTTGTTTTATTATTGCATGGTTTAAAATCAATATTAAATTTATAAGCGCTACAAAAAATCCCCACAGAAAACCCATAAGATAGGTCCGATAGGTCTTATCGATATAAACAAAAAATAAACCTGAATATAATTACAACTCCATTGACCGACTTCAAAAAAACAGTGTACAAAATCATATTTATTTTTAAACACTGTTAACTTCGCATCTCACGTAAAATGCGTGCACAAGTTAAACTGAACGTCAAAATAACATAACATCACGCCTTGTTTCCCCGAAGGGTTGGGCAGAGGCGTACCTGTAGCCGGTACACCCACATTTCGCCAGTTATGTTTAAGTCCCATGTAATAGGGGGCGAGCCTATTGCCATCAACCGGGCACAAATCCAGACTCCGGGCTTCTACTGAGAAATTCCAGATAGAAAAACCCAATAACACTTTGCCCAACCCGGGGATCGAACCCAGGACCTCATACTCAGCAGTAGCGATACCCATTCATTTACTGGAAAGAGATTTATTTATTTATTTATTTATCATAAGCACACCAACAGCACAGTCACTTACAATTCAAATTAAATAACATCTAAAATTTACATTTCAGTAACCATGCAAATGACAGGTATGCATGACATTCAACATATGAAAATTAGAGACAAAGGAAAAGAATATAAAGTATGTCTAGTAGACATAAATCTACAACACTACAAAAACAAAACAATTTGAGCTAGATAGACGGACACTCGTCACACTTTTTACATAGGGAGCGTCTGTATGAAGCGAAAGTCATGGAGAAAATATCAATTGGGTAATCCGTCAAGTTGGACCTTTCATTATATTGCCTTGCCATACGTGTAAGGGGGCTATTAAACGTAGTATTCAAGGTCGATGTAGGTAACACAAAAATACGATGATGACGCTTACTACGTTGGCCAGGCCTAAAGTTAAAATAGTTTATTAATTGTGCATCAATGGAACCGTTTATGATTTTATGAAGTATTAGTAAGTCCGAATGGTTACGTCTTTCATTTAAGCTAATCATATTAAAGTGCCTTAACCTGTCATTGTAATCAGGTATAGCTTTTCGAATTCCATTCTTCATACATAAATACCGAACAAAACGGGCCTGAACAGATTCAACATTATTAGTATAAGTTGAGTAATAGGGAGACCAAATAGTGGAACAATATTCCAAGGAGCTCCTTACTAGTGCATTGTAAAGTAAAATAATGCTACTATAATTACGAAAAGGTTTTGACATACGGATTATAAAGCCAAGCATTCTTTTAGCTTTAGTCACTATACTATCTATATGATCGCGAAAAGATAGAGATGTATCAAAGAGTACCCCTAGGTCACGGATAACCGACACTCTGCTCAGTACCGATCCATCAATATGATAATCAAATTTAATGTAATTCACTTTATTCGTGAATGTAATAGTCTGGCATTTTTTAACATTGAGCGTCATTCTGTTGTTCAAACACCATTGTTGAAGGACATCAAGATCTCTCTGAAGCTTCGCACAATCAGTCAGGTCCGATATCCTACAATATATTTTTAAATCATCAGCATAGGCTAAACAATTGCAATTTATTAAATCTAAAAGATCATTCAGAAATACCAAAAACAACAAAGGACCCAACTTAGAGCCCTGTGGAACACCAGAGCCAGGAGAAAAAGGTACAGATTCATAACCCGCCAAGGCGACAATTTGAGAACGATTAACCAAATAACTCTCAAACCACCGCAACAGAGAGCCATGAATACCAGCGCAATTTAATTTCATAGAAAGAATTGAGTGATCAACGCGATCGAAGGCTTTTGCAAAATCTGTGTAAACAGCATCAACCTGACCCCTAGCTTCAAAGGTATTACTAATGAAAGTAGTGTAAATAAGCAAGTTAGACATAGTAGAACGGTTAGACACAAAACCATGTTGCTTCAAACTAACTATATGACGGAGGTGGGAATAAACTACATTGTATATGAGACCTTCAAACATCTTAGCAAATTGTGATATAATAGAGATTGGTCTATAGTTAGTTACGTCATTCATACTACCAGATTTATGTATGGGGATAATGTGTGAGATTTTCCATAAATCAGGAAATGTACCTTCCTTAAGGGATTTATTGTATATTATCTGTAGTGGAACAATAAGAGCATCAATGCAGAGACGAATAAAAATAGGAGGAAGTCCATCCGGACCAGCTCCTTTGTTAAGATCTAACTTTTTGATGCTATTTCTAACGTCATTCTCAGTAATTCCAATGGAAGATATACTATAATTAGATGAGGAGTAAACTGAAGACAAGTCACCAGGCTGTTGATTAACACCATACACAGATGCAAAATAGTCTGCAAATAGATCAGCCACACCACTACCACCCTCACTAACACGATCACCCCATGAAACCTGGTCAGGGACGCCTCTGAAAGATTTTCTAGACCTAGTATAACGCCAAAAAGCTTTTACATTTGTTTTTAATTCACTCTCAATTCTTTCTATATAATCTCTAAAACAGTCATCCATAGCTCTCCCAGCTCGCATCCGTAGGGAAACAAAAGTATCGTAGTCCCGAGGGTTTTTGTACCGTTTAAACCGAGTCCTGTATTTATGCTTTTCCTTAAGAAGTTTAATCAACGAAGCAGAGAACCAAACTGGATAACAATTATTCTTAGGTTTACCCTTAGGAGTGTATTTATCTATATTTTCCCATAGTATATTATAAAATGTTACAACATAATCATTACAATTCAAATGACAATAATCCTCCCAATTTATTTTACGTAGATCACGAACACATGCCTCATAGTCTGTTTTAATGAAAATATATTTTGACTGTAAAATATTATAATTTAAATTAGAAATTGAAGTTTTAGTAAGAGCTAATTCTAGTGGCGGATGATGTACATCTGGTTTACTGATGGGGGGTGCGGAAGAAACGGATAGACTAGAATTCTCATCCACCAAGATGAGGTCTAGGATATTATCATTTACATTGCAGACGCTATTCATTTGAACATAGCCGGTGATGTTTAGGAAGTCCCTCAGCGCTAAAGACTTAGGATCACTAATTCCTAGAAAGGGATCATTAGACTGAAGCCATTTCACATTGGGAAGATTAAAATCACCAAGAATCAAAGTGGTGCAATCCATATAACGCAAGCAAATTTCTTCAGCCCTGGCCAAAAATTGAACAAAGATATGGCAAGGTATATAAGACGGTAAATAAACAACACATATATTCATACAGACGCCACCAGCACTAATACATAACCACATATCCTCAACGGAGGTTTGCCACTCAGTTTTATTAACAAAATTATACTTATTACTAATAGCTACCAATATCCCACCACCATAACTTTTTGAATACAAATCCTTAAACTGTGCACTACGATCACGGCGTACAACAGTATATCTCTGATCAAAGTATTCAGAGGATAAGAACGAGTCATCTAACCAAGTTTCTGTCAGACATATTATGTCGTAGTCAGAACTTAAAATTGACATTAGAATTTCATGTGACTTCGTTTTCATGCCCCTCACATTCTGATAAAAAATTGAAATACTATCCATTAGACTAAAACAAAAAAGTAAACATGATGATAGAAACTAAATTAACAATTCAAATAATTAATTACACAATTCTTTCCAAACACTGCTCATCCTTAATTAGAATACTACCCGAATTGTCACTTTTGCATACAAAAATTTTACCGTAGCGAACCCAGATCACCAGCCTTTCAAGACAACCCAGCAAAAAATGTGCTTGGACCCGAAGATTATATCTGACGTCATAAGTAATTAAGAAATGCTAACGAAATCTTAATTCCACAGGATACTAGCAACCCATTCATTGACTGGGAAGAGATCGCCTGCCTTTCAAGACAAACCAGCTAAAATGTGCTTAGACCCGAAGATTATATCTGACGTCATAATGGAAATTATGGACAGATTCAACGTGAGGGAAAATCTTGTTCGGTAAGTTGGTTCAGAGCTATTTTCATGTTACAACACATTCCATAGTGACACTAGAAAAATAAGGTGGTTTATAAATAAAGCAAAGGATTTAGTTTGAGTTTGATGTGTAGTATTGGTGGAGAAAATTGCATTTTCACTTTAATGTATTTGGCACAAATTAAATGATTAAATGTATTTGTATTTTCATCCGAGCGTTACTGTGACAGACATACGTTTTTATTGAGAAAGAACCATTTTGTGGAAAAAGTAAAACTTTCACAAAAAAAATTTTGGGTTACTGGAAGATTGCCAGATTATATGTATATTCAGTATTGGAATGTCCTATGAAATAGACTTATGGGCTTACTGAATTACAGATAAGGTAGACTGGAGCTGGACAATTTTTTTCCGAATTAAGTTATCAAACTTGGTAGGTGCTTTATGTCCAGCAGTGTACCACAATAGGGAAAGTTGGAGATCAAACCTTCATAATCCTTAAATAGGTTCCCAAATTGCCTTATTTTAGGGCTGGAAGTGTAAATGAAAGATTCAGGAATTTATTTATCTTTTTTACAGGAGCATAATCACAACTAAGTGTGCGGACGAATGCAAAATGTGGAAAACTCGAGTCAATAAGAAGAAAAGTAAGAATAATGAGAACATGCCGCCTACATCGAACAATAACTTAGAAGAACAAAAAGTTATGTAGCTAGAACGTAAAGTTTTAAATGAAAGTGACCAATGATTTATTTGGCTGTGATTTGCCTGTATTTATAAGAACGTCTGAACTAAGACGTTGTAGTTGCTAATCAATTGCTTTTAATATTTAAGTATACATACCCGTATACGATGACTGATTATAGTAGTCGCGTTTTAACATAGCAATAGCGATCATTGACCCGCTGATATTTTCAAGTAACTTTTTATTTAAACAAAACTGAATTAAAGTCCGCGATAACATTCTGAATCAATAATATATATTGTGATTTTCAACATGTTCCAATAACGAAAAACCATGCGTAGTTTATTGTTTAGGTTCCTATGGTATTAGGGAGAGGGCAATGACCGGCATTGCCATGCTAAAACGCGACAACTATAGGATTTTTAATGTAAATTAATTTCAATAAACAGATTAAAACGTAATAAAATATTTATTTGCGTTAATTCCACATGTTGTTGTTGAATATTAATTGTAAAATAAATTAAATTTCCATTCTTTGACTAGAATATTATAAATAGCTTTCTTAAAAATGTAAAAGTATCAGTAATTTACACAGCGGCTGCTGCAGTTAAGGTATTATTTCATACATGAATTCCTTACAAAAAGTCTTACATAATGTGACAAAAAATACGCTGCATTAAAAAATGTGCACCTCTTTTACCAAGTATGAAAAATTCCACATCTCCACATTTTTTTACACAAAACAAATGCACAAAATCATACCAACAGCACCAACACTTAATGCCCTTGTTGGAATATACCAAGCGGTGATAACACGACGTCTGTGTTAGTACTTGCTAAGATTGCCCTCATTAGCATCATATCATCCGGGGTGAACTGCCATCCACTCAGCTGTCCAAGACTCTGAAGTTTGGGGCAGCACTCGATGAGTAAGTCCACTGTGGCACTGGTTAGACGAGGGGCGTTGGGGAACCAAATACCTTCTAAATGCTCGAACTTGTATCGGCGAAGGATTCTGGAATTGGAAAAGTGGTTGTGTGAGATAAAGGTGACACAAAAACTAATTCAATATATTTCAAGTACTGACAATAAGTATCCAAAGCTAGATTTTTATAGAAATCTTGCTGACTGAGATAGCTTGAGTCATAAAAACATGTAAAAAGGGAACTCCTGACTGTCCTGTCCTGATTTTACCCAGAGGTTCCTTTTATATAGACAAGGAATAAGGCCGCATTTGGGATAGGGAATATAACGTGGACAAAGTCGCTAGCAAAGTACCGGTCGTAAGATAAAACTGTGGATTGAAATGAGAAATAAACAAGACACTTACCGCGACATATCATTGTCATCCAGCTTAATTTCATCGCCAATAACCAACTTCTTTAGCTTCGGACTACCAGTCATCAGGTACTTAAGACACGACGACGACAAGTTGCCGTGAATTATTTCAACATGCTCCAAATTATTAAACGGTATCTCCTCTTCATGCGTCGCCGTCTGAATCTGGTAGAACTCTAAGCTCTCCAAGTTCCTGCACGTTTCTGCTACCCTAGTAAAGTTGAATGAACCAGTCGATCCTGAAAGCATCAACGTTCCTACTCTATGCCCAATCTTATCTAACAACTGGTGAAGTTCGTGACATTGGAATTTATTCAACTTTATTTTGTTAACGTAGTTCAACTCTTTGATTTGTTGCATAACTCCTTGATCAGGTTCTTCAAGGTAAATAGTCTCTATCATCGGACACAGAGCAACGATCGCTTTCATCGTCCGCATATTTGTTTGCACATCATGCATGTACTGCAGTTTTGTTTTGAAATCTGGATCCGTCCTATAGATGGAGTAAATAGCTTTACCAACAAACGAGTAACTGCCAAGATTACTGAGGTTTGGCAGCCGCCGTATTAATAAAGCGATGTCTGTGTGATCGATGTTCTCCTCGCTGTACATTCCTATGTTCACCACGGTCAGACTTTGTGTTAACTGCGGATTCCCAGACAACATCGCATCTATACCAATCTCTGTAATGTCCGTTTCACCAGAAATGTCCAACAATTTCAACACCTTATTATATTTACCGATATATTTGAGCACTTCATCGTTAGCAATGTAGGGGATATTCAAACACGTTAAATTAGGCAGGTTTTTAAGCAGCTGGTACATTATTGGAAGATGATCGTCCTTCACCCAAACGCCTTTCAAATTGAGAGCAGTCAAGTGGTGGCCTTGCTCCATAATGAGCTCAAGGATTTTCCTATAATAGGGAAGCGGGAAGATCCCCGTTGCTAAACTCTTGACGTTTTCTTTGAGCAGCAGCTTCATTGTGTAGTATCTAACGGATGGCTCCAGATATTCCGAACTAAGTATTAAGTTAACGAGATCTTGGAATATGTCGTTGGTTGCGCCCATGCTCTCGTAGTAGGAGGAGACCATCGCGAACTCCAGGGCGGAATCTTCTTCGGATGAAACGCGAGTAAGGGCGTGGATCAACTGTCTCGCCACTAACGACAGTGTAATCTCTTGTAGAGGCGGCACAGGCAGCTTGGGCGACATGTTTGCACAAAACTATGAACGTTCAACTACTATAAAATATCACTTTCACTATAATAACTGTACTAAATCGCACTAATTGAGCATCGCAGTGTCAGTGCTGCGGCTTTCAGTTTTGGGAAGAGAAAGAAGTGAAAATGGTTGTGCTATTTAGCTCACGCATGCGCACCGCGCGGCTGGCACGGCGCCAGCGCACGTTTATAATTCAAACTCACACAACTCGCGCCGTATTTTTAGAACTTTTATAAAAGGTGTTTACGGCTAGTGGCGTATGCAATTGTTATTATAAACTCGTTTCGAACATCAAAATTGAGATCTACCGAACGATACACATACTGCGCGCGAGACTAATTAATGATAGATTTTTATGTTTGACTTTTACTGTAATTTGAATCGTCCTGTGTTTTGGGTTCATTTGTTTATTGGTATAAATAATTAATCGGAAGTAGTTTGAAAAATTAAAACATGATATTTTATTGCTGTTATTGCAACTCTTTGGCATGTGAAACGTGTAGTTTTAAACGACTGTCATAAACATTGAAGAAGTACTTCAATGTTTATGACACAGTCGTTTTGTTACTGTGTGTTATTGCGATGTGTGAGACCTAGTGCATTTTATTAGAACTGCATCTGAGATATTTTGCACAGCCGCTAACAGCTAAGACTAACTAGATGGCAACGCATAAATTAGTATTCAGGGTGGCACCCCATCGACGCGAAAACTGAAACCATGGATTCAGTACATGATTCTGAACGCCCTGCGTTGAAATTTTTCGTCGGTTATTAAAAAAACATCAGGTGTTCCACAGAAAAGTGCAATACCTACGCGGTCAAAATGTATGGAATAGCTGATTTTATTTAATAACCGGCGAAAAATTTCAACGTAGGGTGTTTCAATGTCCCTGACATCCTGTATTTATCGGTCAGAAAGTTATGGGGTCTAAATAATAAAAATTGTCTTAATTAAATAAATTTATTTCATATCAGAATTACAACTTACAACAGCGTGATAATGAATCTGAGAGTAAATTATGTCTTACTTCTTCTTAATATTATAATTCTAACAAGTTACAAATTATCGAATTTGACAAACACGACATATTGACCTCGAAGTATTTAATTATTATATTATTATTGAAGTATGTCTGAAAACCTATTCTATACGGTAGTTACAATGACATAAAATCGGAACTGTTTGCATGAAACTTATGTTTAGTAACATCTGGTTGGTCGGCACTGGATTCTCCGCCATTGCCAGGTGGTATACTGTATTTCTATTTTCTTAATGTCCCTCGGCAAAATTCGTGTTTCGTCAGTTGTCGGATTTCTATCAGTTGCCCTTTGCACTTGGTGCAGATCGGACGCTCTCAATTGACTTGGAAGTATATGGAGTTGTTAATACTCTTTTATCTTAATGCAATGTATTAAAAAAATGGGAGGAAAGCCGCTAAAGTCGCCGGCACGACAAATAGGAAAATAGTTTTACAGCTCTATATAGTTCACACGGAAATCAAAACAACAATAAAGTACTTAGTTCTGAATTCAAATTATTATACACGATAAATCTAATAATTGATGGACATAGAAATTAGCATTCGTTTGTATTCGGAAATGCGATGATACCCGACGGACGTTAAGAAAATAGAAATACTGTATCTTCCCGCTAAGACTAGTGTCACAAGATTATATTGAAACGTCAAATAAAATCACATCATTGTAAACTTGAAGAATTACATACCTGTAAAGGGTTAAATCACACTGGCAGCTTACACGAGCCAATAACAGCAGTTTCAGAAATATGTACCTTATTTTTTTGGCAATAAGTTCCATATTCATTGGTTTCCCCGATCATATTAATCTGCCAATATGACTCAACTTTAAAGTACCTAAACCTTTACTTAAACAAGACATACCTTACGTAGGTACAGGTAAGTTCTTAGCGACAAGTAATAGAATCTGTTCGGTGCTAAAGCACCAGTTGGCAATTTCCTTGGACACCTTGCACCATGACTCCCCGTGGTGCGGTTCCGCGGCCTTGCAACGTGTTTTAACGTCTTCCTGTTGTTGCTCGTTGCCGTGAAGAAGCTCGAATTTGTAGAAGTATGCCCAGGCGTCGCCTAGGTCGGGGTCGATTTTTACCTGTAAGGGGATTTTAGAATGTTACGAGGGGCTCGTATTGTCCTGTTTGCTATTGGTGGTCTTAGGAGCCATGATAGCATGGGATAAGGCTATTGCAGCCCTATTGAGAATTTTCGGATAAGCCAGGTAATGCAACCCTAGCTAGCCCTATAGTTTCAGTAATCGCCGCCTTAAGTCAAGGAGGTGGTAGATTTATGACAATTGAGCAACAAAAACAAATCCGGAGAGGAGTAATTTTGTACTGTCGAAAGGAGAAAATTCATTTTGGGCTAAATTGTGAAAACAATAAAAAAGTTATATTCCGTTAGAACATGTCATTCTCTTATCTTTTCACTATGGGACCAAATCTGTACGGCCATTCCCTGCGCTGTTATACGAGTGAGAATACTGTTTTCAGTATGTTTTAGTTAAAAGAATAACAGTAATCTAATCATAGTAATAGTTTTTTACGCCAGTAAATATTACAGTTACTATATTTTACTTTGAAACTAGGTTCTACTAGGGTTATTCTCGACATAACTACAGTGTGCGAAATAGTTATTTTTTTCTCCAGTACTAATATTAGCTGATTGAAATAGGTATCACTAGTATTAACACCGACTTTTACATTTAGCCCAAAAATGTATAGACGGTGAATGTTCTCCTTTAATTCTTCATTGTATAAAAATCATGCATTCTGCTAGTGAATACTGTTCGGAAAATAATATTATTTGAGCAGGAAAACTGTATAAAATTTTTCAAACTTCTTGTTGATTATCGACGTTATTCTTTCAAAATTATGTGTTGTGATCTTGAGAGGGCCTATAAGTGAGACTTAAAATAAGAATAAATTAGACTTACCGTTCTATTGAACCACTCCCGACACTTGTTGAGTTTCCTCTCAGTCCAGAACAGCTGTGACACTGCCAGCAAGACGTGCGCGTCGTGCTCACATTTCTTTAACGCGTCCACCTGCATAAAAATATTGTTATTTTTTTGTACTATTCGCAGATACCTATCAGTTTTTAGAAAAAATAGGTATTTTATAAAGGCCCAAGACACTATTTTACATTGATTTCAGACAGCCCACTCTGTTCAATTAAATCCAAGAACTCAAAACTCATTTCAACTTGATTTGTTGTTACTATTATTTGGGTCATCTGATCGTAACAGCTAATTATGAAATGTACCTAACACATTTACTGATGAACTTCGAGGGTAAATATTCAAAATGTTTGGGTGTCAAAATGCGAATGCATCAAGAAACAATCGCAACTTCAAACCGTGTTTTTAATCAGTTATGGTGAAGCGCGAATCCGCTCATCAGATTTGTGAAGTTTCACCAAATAATTTTATAAGGCCCTGTACCGTAATTGCGTAATGCAACAAAATTACAATCTGTTTCGATTTGAAACAGATTTCTAATCCATTGCTTCAAAAGTTGGAAAAAAAATCTGCTCAACAACGTAAATAACGCAATGAATGTTGTTGAACTGTCAAAATGAAACAAATTAGGCAAAATTTTTTACGAAAATAAGTTACGCAATTAGGGTACAGGTTTTACAAAAACGAGTGAGACTTACAGTAGTCGCATATGATGTCACATGACATTGACATCTTAGGGAGCGTTCAAGTATTACGTCATGCAATTTGGGGGGAGTCACTGGTAGCAGGTAGTGGTATTCGAATATGTGTGGTGTAGGTACCACAACTAAAAAGTGAAAAAGAAAAACTTTTTACAAAAAAAAAACAACCGACCTCCAAAAAAAAACACTACAAAGTGGAAAATAACTTTAATTTCGGAAGTCGGTGGCAAAAAACGAAAATACAAAACCCAAGACACCGACTTCCGAAATTAAAGTTATTTTCCACTTTGTAGTGTTTTTTTTTGGAGGTCGGTTGTTTTTTTTTTGTAAAAAGTTTTTTTAATAATATTTTTTTTAAACTCCAAATTTAAAGCAAATAAATATATCAACAGCTTATACTTTACGCCACATAATTGTGACTTTCAGGTAAAAATGGTCACTTGGTGGTGGTTACGTAACGTTTTACTAGGGGGAGGGGGGGGGTAAAGAAAAACGTTATGGCGCGTTAAATGGGGGGAGGGGGGTCAAAAATCTCCAAAAATTGCGTTACGTAATACTTGAACGCTCCCTTAGCTGACAGTACCAACCTCTCGGAAAATGGGTTAGGTTCGATAGGTGGGTTGGATTGGGTTATCTGCCGGCAAACTAGCACCGCACGCGCTCATTGGTCGAATCAAATAGCACACGTTTCCCCGGCTTCCTGTAACGCACTTCCATCCCTTATCACGAAATCACTCCCACAGATTGCAGGAAAGCGAGAGAAAATACGTTAAACATCAAAAACTTACGCTCTTAGTCTTCCTCTGTGGTCGTGACTCCATGAATATGGCCTCTGCCCACAAGCGTCCAGCACTGGGACACTCTTGCAGCGCTTTAGCCATCACTGCGTTGGCTATTTCAGCGCTGCCGTTCCGCCTCTCAAGTCTTACGCTCTCTAACCTGTGTAATGTTCAAGTTATTAATCACTATGTAATCATATTGTATTTTTTTTTAGTAAAACACAAATATCGTGTAGATCAAAAAACACGCAAATCGGATAAGTTATTCGAAATTGCAAATAAGTAAGAATTATATTTTTATTGTAACGTAACCATTTTCTCTGAAGTTCTCTCTCCTTTTTTTTTATCAGGATTTTATCAAATATCTTCTCCCGCTCTGGGCGGAGCGGGAGGGCGTGTCAGACTCTTGCTGACTAAAACCCACCCGTGTTCCTTCGGTTGCCCTGTTGCCGGGGGCCACGATTTCCCTTTCGGCCCATATTCACAGCCCCGGCAGGCATTGGCCCTAGCGGACCCCGTCAAAAGTTCTCTCTCCTAAATAATTGTTTCTTAATTTATAAATTAATCAGATTTCTACAGGATTCCCATTCCGTGTAGTTACTGAAAAATTCTTACCATAATTCCGCATTTTTAGGATTCCTTAGCCTAGCCTTTTCCAATACTGATCTAGCTTTGGTGACATTCTTCAGTTTCTCTTCCAGTCTCGCCAGTAATATCCACATGGGTACACTTGTTGCACATTTCTTAAGCTAAAACAATTGAACTCATAAGAACATAGATATAAGGTATCTTATAAATTTTCCCTTTAATCAACAACTCATTTTAACTCCAGCTTTATATCAACGGAGTAAGAGTCAAAATCATATCATTGGTTTTGCATTCAAAAATTCTTGGGTGAACTCAAATTACGATTAACAATGGCAACCACACAGAGCAAGCCAGCTCGAGGATTCCAGTAACCAAGTTAAAAAATAAAATGCACTGTTTGAAAAACCTTCATTAACATTTTAGTGTGAACAAATACCGACATCAGTTAATTTACAAAGTGACGCAAGACTTCCGGGAGTCTCGCAACAATAGATGAAATTAATTTTGACGTTCAAATAAGTTAAAATATAAATATATATTAATTGTGGTTTATTACCCCTTGTGAGTATGTATTCCGTGCCTCCTCATCTTTGCCCATCTGTTCCTCAATCTGTCCCTTCATCATGTGCACTTTGGCGTAGTCTGCGAACACCTTGATAGCTTCCTCAAGCAATTTTAATGCTACGTCCAGGTTGTTTAGAGCCCATTCTAGCTTGGCGGATTTTATCATTACCTGTAGCAAAGTTATGAGTGATGTAACATTTATGTATTTTTTTTAAATTAATTGATTCAGGCGTGACCTTGCGGAAATCCATTGTAGAATACAATATTCGTGGATATATTTAGTAACCAGTTCCGTTTAGCTATTTCTAAAGAGCTATAAAAAACTCATGAAAGAAATCGACACGTGTTTCACCTCTCAACGAGGCTTCCTCAGGATGACGATTGACTTTTCGCGAACCAAAACACGGCGTGTTGCCACACCGAGTGCTGAACGCAGAGTGAGCCTTATCGCCAGTGAGGAGTTTTTTATGACTCTTTAGAAATAGCTAAGCGAAACAGATTACTAAATATATCTACGTCTATTGTATTTTTTTTTTAGTTTTGTGCGATTGACCAAAAACGTAGAAACGAAATCGTATACGGAAATAATTAAAATGTATCTATCATACTGTTGTGAAAATAAGTTAAAATATTTGGAAATGAAAAAAAGAAAAACGTTTAATTGGCACAGTACCGTATGCAGGAAACACTTAAATGAAATGCACTACTACAAAGGTAAGCTAGATGAAATTTTAATTATAATGTTAATGGGCAGTTACACCACCTCCGGGCTAATTTATCTGGGGGATAATTACATCTGTTCCATTTTTTTTTATTTCTCTGTTAGATTTAATATTTGGAAATTTGTGCCACAGTAAACAAAAAATATCAATATCTTTCTTACCCGTGGCGTAGGAGCAGAAGCTCTCGCTTTAGAAAGCAGTCGTCTCGCTCTATCATACTCTTTGTTCTCGCTCTCAAGTTTGACGGCCGCCAACCAAATCTCTTCGGAGTTCGGGTTAGCTTGGAAGGCCAGTGATAAGATACCTCGAGCTGCCGGTACGTCACCTAAAGAAAAGAGTAATTGAATTAAATACTGATTATAATAATTATTTTGTACGTCAATAGGCCTGTGTCCAAAATTTTTATTTTTTGTCCGTCTTATAGATTATTAAAAAATATTGAACACGTATTTTTTCTTTTTTGACGTAATCAAAAGATTACGGCGATACATTGAGTTAAAATGTGGCATGACGTCACTCACGCCTTGCTAGATTTTATACGACGTTGTGACTTAACGAGCCCCCACTCCCCAACTTTAATGCGTGTTTTCTAAGTTATTTTTCATTAATATGATAAAGCAAAAAATACGTGTCTAGTATTTTTTTATTATCTAAAAGACGGACTAAATAGAATTTCTTTTTTTTTTACCTAGGCAACTACCCAATTCCCGTTTTAAATAGACCAACTTTTTTTTCATGGTAAAAGGTTACCTCGTATTCGATGACAACTAAGGATTGGGCAGCAGCTGTTGGGACAACATTACCTTTCAATTTCAAAAGTTTGGGAAAGGAACAAGTGTAAACAAGAACGCTGCCAACGCCACACCAAAAATTAAGTTCTTGGGCATTTTCTATCTTGGAAATCTCAAAAACAGTGAAAATTTGTAAATAACACTTTATCGATAAAAACACATACCCACACACGTTTTGTCCATCTATCTGCCTAGCCTTTTCCCAACTATGTTAGGGTCAATACCAGTTTTTACATGAAGGGACTGCCTATCTGACCTCTACAACCCAGTTACTGGGTAATACGATACCCCTTTGGTAAGACTGGTAGTCAGACTTTCGAGCTTCTGACGACCCGTAACGACTGTCAAAGATCCACGAATGACAGCCGGGACCAACGGCTTAACGTGCTTTCCGTGGCACGCAGAGGTCTTGGTATGTTAAGATGGTCACCCATCCATGGACCAACCGCGGCAAGCGTAGCTTAACCTGATCGATCGACCCGTGCGGCTGCTATTACTTAGCTACAAGCCCTTCAACCCACGTGTGGGTACGTGTGTGTGTGTACCCACACACGTTTTGTACGGTACGAAATTACCGGTTACCGCATTTTAATACATATAATCTGCGCAGCGTTTAATTCTAGACGAAAATAAGAATGCCACATACCTGCCAACCACTTAGACTTGGCCCCCATCAGCCACAGCACCTCAGACTTGGGACAATGCGCCACAGCTCTCTGCAGCAATGCTTCCAGACTGGCGCGAGTTCCGTGTTGCTTCTCTAGATACGCCGCACGCAGCCATATTGATTTCTTTGACGGGAACACGGATAGAGCGTACCCGTAGACAGCACGAGCACACTCGTATGCGCTTTCGTTTGCGCACTGTTGGAATGAAAAGGTACGAATATCAGAATTGCTCAATCTTCTATATTAAATATAACATTGGATTAAATCAGGGATGTTAAGGAGCTCCGTAACCGTAACCGAAACTCGGATATCCGAAATGAAAATCTATCCGTAACCGAATCCGTTATAAACGTTTCGGATAATTTCGGATTGGGGCGGTGTCACATTATGACAGGTTTTTCTGCCCAGCCGAGCCGATACACTAGCCGCGCGCGTCACTTGTTGTTTATTATTACTATTGCTTAGTCATTACTAGTCAGTCATTGCAGGATAATATTATAACATTACATATTCTTAAAAATGTAACCGATTGAAAATGATCCATAACCGAAACTAACGGATAATCCGAAATAATCTCATATCCGTAACCGTATCCAGATCCGAAATTTCATATCTATAACATTCCTGGATTAAATCCTTATAGGTAAGACCCATTTGCATCACAAATCACTAAATGCATTTATTGCTAACCGTATTTAGTACCTCATTCTGTATCAGTTCAATTAGCGCTAAATGGATGCATTTAGTGATTTGATGTGTTCAAGTTGGCCTAAATTAACTAACAAACAATTAACCAACTAAAAAGTAACCTTATTTTTTGATAAATAAGGTTGAGATTTGTGCGTCAAGTGCAGTAAATAAGACAAAAATGTTCTTGAAGGACATTTTTTGAGACGTAACTCCAAAGAGATGATAAAGTTTGGTATACTTACAGCTTCAGCATCTTCCATCCATGTGTGCTTCTGATCTTCAGGTTCAATGCCGTGTCCAATCACCGCACGTATAATGGCCTGGTAAAAGATGAAATATATTAATGCATTCAAACTACAACAGATTCTCTGGGAAAAGATCAAGGGTTGGGCTGATTCAGTAAAATTAAATTATTTGGAAGAGCTAAGGCTCCCGCAGACAGGCGTGACGCGACTCTGGTGGAACAATTTCTATAAAAACTTCACGGGAAATTTTCTACCGTTGTCGCGTCGCGCCTGTTTGCGACAGCCTTTAAACAACGACAAGCTATGAGATTTTAGAAGCTATTTAAGATTCCGGAAAGCGGTAAAACTATCTTTATCCCGCCCAGGGCCATACCTAGATTTGAATATAAGGTAGGGCAGCTGTTGTGACAGGTAGGACGAAACTAAAAATGTTGATCTGTTCTGGTCAATTGATTTTTGGCTTTTTGTTGTCATAGATACTTTTATTTACACACACGTATTTACATTATTTAAAAAAAATCTTGACTGATATTTGTAATGTGTGCCAGTTGATACTTAATTGTCGGGGGTGATATATAGATAAAAATAAAAAAAGTAATTTATTCTGACATAAATTATTATTTCTCCAAACATATCTACTCAATATAAAGTCTTTCTTAAAACAACTGAATTCGAATAAAATTCAGAATAGAGAATTATTTTATTGTGATTGTAAGATGCTGTGGTTAATTCGAAATTGTTTGGATGTCATAAGTAGTCATAACTTACACTTAGCTTCACAGTACTTTGCTTATTATTAGTTGATATTTAGAATACTTGTTTTTTTTTTTGAGGTATGGCATTGGTATTTTAAGGTAGGGCATTGCCCCATATTCCTTCGCTACGGCCCTGATCCCGTCTCATATTCAACGGTTTTTTTTTGCAAGAAAACAAAACCAAAGATACCAATCATAACACTTTACTTTCATGTGCATTAAAAATCGCACTATTTGTAATCAAACCCGTCTGTTATTCCCATCGGCAAAAATTACAGACTTCCATACAAACTTTATCGCCAATACCCCTTTAGGGAAAAAAAATCAGAAATCCTTCCTTAGTGCTCACCTTCGTTATACAGGGTCAAATAAAATTAGCTAGTAAAACTATGCAGACTTGATTCGATATATAAACACGATCAAATAAAAAAGATTTGATGACCGCTGGTAGTGTTGTTAGGTACTTGAAGTGTGATTTCATAAAATCTGTTTTGTCGTTTAAGATATCGATACATCACTGTGAAGTTTACAAAAATAAAAAAATATGATTTTTAAACTGACATTTGAAGTGACTGACTTACACTACCAGCGATCAATGACCCAAAAAAAAAAACTTTTATTTGAATTAATGATGGCGGTTAAATGCGCCAAAAAAAAATCTAATTAATTTCTTTTTTCATGTTTTATCATGTTTAGATATGGACACTCATTACGTCTGCGGAGTTTCCCTAGGAAATTTAATTTGACCTTGTATAAGGAATGAATGAGTGAGTGAATGAATGAATGATTGAGTGAGTGAATGAATGAATGATTGAGTGAGTGAATGAATGAATGATTGAGTGAGTGAATGAATGAATGATTGAGTGAGTGAATGAATGAATTTAAGAGTTTTATTAAGTAGATCTTACCTGACAAGTAGCGACGGCGCCCGACTTCTCAGCCTCCATGGCTTCTTTGAACCAATGCTCACGATTTATTTCGACGCCGTTTGCGCTTAATGATGTGATCGCACGGTCAATGATCTTTTCCACCATGTGGGTGTTGCCTGGTGATAGGATTAACATGAGATTTAGTTAAGTCTGTGGCGACATCTACATGCGAACAACGCATCACAAAAACCTGCATCGCGCAAGCAGTGTTTACCGTACAGCTAGCATAATATACACCGTCTCGAAATCGCCGGGATCTACGTCGCTGGTCGTTCTCGTTGGGCCTCCCCCAGATAACTGGGGGTCTCACCTGGCGGGGACAGACCGCCGAGATGTCGTGAAGAAAGCGACGCTACACTAGTTAGCGTCGCGGCGCGCCTACAGAAATATTCAGAGCAACCAATCACACCGACGCATCTTTGGTTCACAAAATACGGTCGTTTTTATTAAGCCGCTATAGGCGAACACGAGGAGGGGCCCATATTAATGGCGTATAGCCTCCGCGGGCGAAGGGCGAAGCCCTGACCCCGCTCGCCACGCCCCCTTGCGTCGCGACGTCTCGAAAAAATCGCCAGGCAGTTGCCCACCAGACACAACACCCGTCTTGTCAGAAGATCCTCCCTTTTCTATAGAGGATGAGTGAACTTTACACCTTGTTCCTCATACCTGTATAATATCTTTATTTGTAGTAACACAGTTGATTTACGTTGTTCTAGAATTGGAAGCATAGTGTTGTCCAGTAACACTTATGAAAAAATTTAGACATCTGATGAACTACGATCACGTATTTTCCTTGCTACGGCAATAAGTAAAGGGTCCTAACAGTGTAATCTAATCAGTAGAAAAAACAAAATAAGAGAAAAAAGAACAATCGTTGCTGTTACATTTACATAAAGTAGCTCTACTCACCATGAGCTTCTTCAAGCTTAGCAGCCGTCACCCAAATCTGTCTATCAGTAGGTATATTCTCACGGGCCTTATTTAACACTTTCCGGGCGTTCTCATAAGTTTCCAGCCGAGCCAACGCGAGCCACAGTTCCACACTAGTAGGACAACATTCTACGGCTCTTGAGAGTAAGATACGGGCATCTTCTGGGTTTTCAAGCTCTACGGCGGCTTTCCATAAGCGAACAGAATTGGGTATGTGTTCTAGAGCCTTGCGGTAGACTCTGCGTTTGGCCTGTGGAAGGAAAATTGTGTTAATTAAAACTGTATTGGTATTGTGCCAGTGTAAATGTTCAAATGACTCATATCTTTAGCTGCCATACTGCAATTCAGGACATAATATTAAGGTGCGTGCTGGTTTTGAAAAAACCGGCCAAGTGCTAGTCGGACTCGCACACCAAGGATTCCGTACCACCGTACAATGTTTAGCAAAAAAAACGCCGAAAAAACACGTTTTTTGTAACCCCTTTAATTTTTAACTTTATTTTTATAATTTTTTGTTATAGCGGCAATAAAAATTACAATATACTGCCTCGTTGGTCTAGTGGTCGCAAGCGCTACTGCTGAGTATGAGGGGTTCGATTCCCAAGTCGGGCAGTGTTATTGGGTTATTCCATCTGGAATTTCTCAGTAGCAGCCTGGAATCTGGATTTGTGCCTGCACGCGTAGCATGACCACCGTAGAAACGAGTTTTGTCGACGGAAGAATAGACAAAATGACAGATAAACAATCACCATCTGTCATTTTGTCTATTCTTCCGTCGACAAAACTCGTTTCTACGGTGGTCATGCTACGCGTGCTGGTTGATGGCAATAGGCTCGCCCCCTATTACATGGGACTAAAACATAACTGGCGAAATGTAAATGTACTATGGATATAGCTCTGCCTAACCCTTCGGGGATTACAGGCGAGATGTAATGTTATGTGTAAAAATACAATATATCTGTGAAAATGTCGACTGTCTACCTATTACAGTTCATGAGGTACAGCCCGCTGACATACAGACAGGCGGATAGACGGACAGTGGAGGCTTAGTAATACGGGTTCTTTTTGGCACCCTTTGGGTATGGAACCCTAACAAATGTAACGGTTTATATGAATTAGTTGAAGCCACATGTCTTTTTTTTATAGCACAGTGAGTTTTAGAAAGAAATTGACATAGACATAAATGACAAATGGACATAAAGGACGCTCTACAAAACTCAATCTCCCATTTAAAAGGCCGCGTATCTTCTACGCAGTATGGCGTGGTATGATTGTATAATTACGTCTGTCTAAATAAGTAAAGTTCATCTGCTCAAGCCCTAAATTGGAAGTAGGTAATGCAATTATTAGTATGTTTATATCAGAGGTCAAGTAAATAGGTAAAAATTAAAAAAAGATAATTATAAATGCAAACAAATGTAAGCTTAATACTGTCACTATCTTTTCTTTTTTGTCAATAATACCTTTTTTTTAGTAAATTACCTTGGTCTCCTGCTCCAAGTCGGCCGCCTTCACCCATATCCTCACACTATGCGGCAAGTTCCTAGCAGCGTGAGCTATGACGGCTCTAGCAGTGTCGCTTGGCTGTAACCGAGCCGCCTCCAGCCACAGCTCTTCGCTGCTCGGGTTCACTTCGCAGCCTTTCATTATTAGGTTACGGGCTGATTGGACCTTGCCTGGAAAAGGTGAAATGTGTGAATTGTGTTGCTGTTACAAGAATGTTGTTTCTTCAGCTTATAAGTAGTAATGGGTGTCATGACTTCGTTTTTACGTGTAAAAATGCTACAATATAAAATGCTTGGTTTGTCATGAATTTGATTTAGGGCCTGTGTAATACATTTTACTGTTTTCGTCATACACAAATGGGCGTGAAATTTTGGCACCAACATTTAATTTGTTTTTACCTTTATTATTGTTTAAACATTAATACCTTAATATTAGTGTCCGAGTAAACAGAACTAACTATATACCAAGGAAAAAATAAAAAAAATTCATCCGAATCGCTGTCAGTGGGAAAGGTGCTCAAAAGGCTGGCAGCATTGCCACGTTGTATGGTAATGCTAATTCTTTGGCCTAAAAATTGGCCAACCCTTTGGTCACGTGAAGAGTCGACCAACCGCTTGGCGATGTCCCGGAATAATCGATGAGTACTCGGACTCCATGGCCCTAGTGTTTCAATCCCAAGCGGTTAAAAAAAAAATATAGCTACTGGTAAGGTTGTTATATTTGCGCCGTTTGAGGTTTTCTGCACCTGCAGCAGCCGCCCCAGCACAACTCGCCGTGCTAGGAAGATGGGATGGCGCGAGAGTGTCGACACAATTTGTTTTTAAGTAGACTTTAAAACCACATACACACTATTATTTCGGGTATTAAATAGTAGTAGCATAGTCTAACAATAATCAAATCAAATGAATACAAACCTGTAACTTCCTCCAACCTCGCACTAGCGATCCAAGCAGGGGGATGATTAGGATTGGTCTCTCTCACAGATTTCAGCAATAACCGAGCCTTCTTAATATCGTTGATATCACCGCCATATGTTGGTATCATAGACTGCAAGTCTGTCAGGTAGCCCTTAGGGTCTACAACTGTCTGTCCGGTTACAGAGTCAGAGACTTGGGACAGTTTTACTGTCATTAGAGTGTTTCTTGCTTGTCCAATCTTTCTTAAATCCAAGTCACCTGTGAATAAAAGATAATACATTAGTTACAAATTAAAATCAAAATGGGTTGGGCAGAGGTGTCCCTGTAGCAGGTACACTCACAAGACACTGGCACAGGGACACCTCTGCCCAACCCTTCGGGAAAACAAGGCATGATATGTATGTATATTATGTAAAATCAAAATGTAAAAATCATACTTAATCTGAGTAAGAACTCTCATTCAGAAATATTACAGACAGGGTATCGTATGGGCAGTATTATTTAGCTGGAATATACCATCTTTAGATGTTAGCACAAGGCAGGCTATACAGTTTTTGCTAGAACATCATAAATTATGTTCAGTACTTCACTGATGCAATATCATTTATCATCACTGATTATCAGTGTGTGTGTGAGAGATATATGTACTATAGCACAATACAGTAATTAGTTCAATTTGCTTACCAGAAGGTGTCAACATTCCTGGAGTCATAACCCCAGGCATCATAGACGCAAGTCCAGATCCAGGGTCTATAGATGAAGAGGACTCTCCACCCAGATTCCTGGACAGCACACTATCAGGCAATGGTGTAAACTTCTCAGCCCGAGGGTTACGTTGTTTTCTGTTACGAGCATCACCCACTTCCGGTATCGCTGACCATTCATCTTCAGATACTGATTTCAATTCACGTTTTAAGTCTGAAAACTGTTGCTGGATTTTTGGCCTGAAAAGATTATTTTGATTTATGCCAGTCAATGATTCCAATTTATAATTAAAATACCTCAAAGCTTAAATAAAGATCCCATTTGGAGTAAAATGGTAGGAAAAAATATGGTAAATAAAATTAAAAGGATAGGCTATCAAGTTATAATAGTTATCATTCTGGAAAACTAAGAATTTTTAAATGGTCCAATCAATCCTATTATAATTGCAAATCTTATTATATAAAGTGTTGCATTACTGTAGAAACAGTATTATTGAGATGATTATACAAAGCATTTAATTTGATTATAGTTATCATACCTCTCTTGACGGTATCTCTCTAAGTCTTCCTTGAGGCGTTTCTCTCTGTACTCTTTCCTCTTCTCATCCATTCTCTTGTCAATTGATTCATATATGGCATCCGCTTCTGCATCATCTTTATCATAAGGATCCTGAGAATTATAGGTAAATAAGAAATGAAAGGTTGATTGGTAGAAAATGCCTCTGGCATTAAGTTCGCCTTTATACATTATTTCTTTATTTGTACATGAAGCTTTAATAAATAAATAACATAGTAAGATTAAATCCAGGTCATTTGGAGGCTAATGATAGTAGTGGGTAGCTAATTAGGTTATGGTAAAATTACTCTGAAACCTTCAAACATTTTAATGTGAAACCTACTGAAACAGCCAAATTAGCATGTCCAAATGAAAGTTTAGTTTATCGGAAATTAAATTGGAAGCTACATTCAACTATAACACACAGTAAAACAGCTATTGTTGTCTTCAACACATTGTTGGGATTAATAAGAACTTTGTAAACAAACCTTAGAGAACAATGAGCCACTGTATCCTGAGAATTCATCATAATTGGAGTCATTCAAATCTTCATCATCATCTTCTTCCTCAGTTTTCTTCCGTTTAGCCGCCGGCGGCGCATGACGATCATCCCTAAAAGATAAAATCGGTAAAATATTGACTCAACTATTTAATCAATTTCTAAGAAGAGTTTCATTTCATAAAACGGTTTGTTTGTTCACTACTAAGAGGGAAGAGTGTAGTCTTAGGATTACTATGTGTGTTTTGTTTCTAAATGTGTTGTAGTAAAGAAAATATAGAACTACTTACGATACATCATTGGCATCTCGTGCAGGACCGATATCAGACCGTGTGGTGAAACCGGTGGCACTGTAAACAAAATTAAACGATCACTTACACATCCTTCTCATAAAAAACCGTATTATTATTGGTAAACAAACAATATCGTACCCTCGACCAACACCAGCAACATAACCTAAGGGTGCTGGGATCCCAAGGAAATGTTTTTTGTTTTTGTTTACAAACGCCTGCGGAGGCACCGACATGTTGGATTTATGCACACGCTGATCAAACTCACTGAAAATGCGGAATTCCTGAACAAGAATCAATTAATTTAAGACGTTTTCTCTCCTCTCAGCTAAACTTTGACATATTTTTGTCAATTTTGTTTTTTGTTGGACATAATTGACAGTCTATTTCAAGTGTTACCAGTCTTGCATTCAATGCTTGGCCGTCGCTTTATTAATTTGGTAGCACTGCACTATACAGTATGTACCACACATATCATACTCGAGAACAAAATCAAGTAAACCGAGTTTTTCCGAAAAGTCCATCCAATCTATCCCACACTATGAAAGTTATGGTTGTCTATGATTGTTGCCTAGCAACTGAAAGTTGTATTTGAATGGAAAATATTCGAAGAAGTTATTCGGCAAATAATATTTGTTATCATTTCATTCATTGATAATTTCGAATCCTATTAGATTCAACATAATATTCATGGCGCAGAGTTTAATTGCAATGGCCCAGGAACTAGGATCTAATGATAACAGCGTATCTACAAAAGAATTTTTGCAATTTGAAAAGAGTTGTGAAGCTTACAAGGACGATGATGAAGAAATTAAAATGATTTTTAATGAAATCAAGAAGCTGTCTGCAGCTAACAAGGCAGAGAAGGTATTGTGTGAAGACATTGATGATGTAGATTTAATTCTGAAAAGGGCAGAAGATATTGCACACGAGACTGAAAATTTGCTGAAAACTAGCCCTATTTCAACTGTTCTGAATGCTAACAGTCCAAATAAAAGTGAATCTAGTGCTATTCCTCAAATAAAAGTTACGAAACCAAATGAGAATGAACGGGTGTTGGAGCATAAGGAATTCAGTAACACTAAGGTAATTTATTTATTTCATTGCATATTTCAATAAATTCTAGGTACGGTAGTAGCTTAGGTTTTCGTAAATACAATAGTTAGTAGATTGGTAGTCATGCAAGCAGTGCACTGTTTCATGAGAAAGAGTTTTCCTAAGTAGATAAGGAAGGAAGGATTTTCATTTCGTTTTACTAATAGGCTCTTCCCAATAAATAATGAAAAATAAAAGATTTTATAAGTATTTATTCTTAAAAATAATGCTGTTGAACAATCTTACATTTCTTGCATTCAGCCTTCTTTTTATTACATTTAAAAAAATCATAACTTTAATTGAGACTGTTCAACTTAAGTATCATTTGTACATTCATGAGTAGAAATGCTTTAGAACTTTAAATAATAAATAATTTATGCATACTTAGTATGTAATTAAACTTATTCTATTTTGTTCACTTGGCTTGCTAAGACCCTTAAGCCAGCCAAATTCTCTCTTGCTACGGGCTCAATGTATGAAGCTGGTAGCACGAAACCATAACGTCCCGTGTCACTTAGTTCAATTGTGTAGGTGTACTTGATGCCCAAAGACTTGGCCCAGTCATCAGAGCCACCAGATGCTGGGTACAGCAGCCCACTTGAAGATCCAACCTTGTATTCTGATCCTCCAGTCTTTTGAATTGCCTGCAATAAAAAAAATGAATAATCCATGGGTTACTATTTACAAGTACTCGGTAGGTAGGCTCCAGAAGGATGGGTAACAGAATTCTGCTGAACTGCTTAAAAAATACTTTTGCCTGTAACATAACATAATATCATGTCATGGGGTATATAACAGGCGGTTTTTTGACGCCTCGTAAAATACGTCGTGTTAAAAATCGCTCGTGCGTACGTGGGATTACTGAATATTTGATCTTGTGATTGACTTACCTGAGCCATCAGCTGGCCCACACTTTGAAGGTCCTTGTGGTCTGGTGGCAATGCATTGTCGTAACCCCATGGGTACAGAAGGTACTGTCCATAACTATGGTATGTTAAGTAGGCAGAGAATTTCGTTGCCGTTTCCTTGAAGAATTCCTGTGGAAAAAGTATAATGTTAAGAGGTATGTGCATAAATTGCATATTCAATATGCATGTTCTAAAAAACCCTGGGGGTGTGTTGTCCATGGGGAGTCACAGTATCAGTCATTTGCCCTAATTACGTTTAATTGCTTGGCATATCTAGGGCAATTTTATTATGAAGCTAGAATTTACAGTCAAGGTTTTATGTAGTGCTTGCATGCAAAGTTCAGAAAAAAAATTGAATTCCAGTACGACGATAAAATTAAGGAATTCCGTGGACACATTTACCTACAGCGTATCTCATTGTCATTCAGCTCCTAAGGCTTCGGTTTCACGCGGTCTGGCGATAGTCCGTGGAAAAGATTCCTAATTAATATCTTGACAGGTAGTATGGTACATATCTAATTGCGCGATGATTGACTACGTCATCACGGTTCTCAATGAAGTTAATACCTAGGTTTCAAAAGAGCGGTGTTTATTGTCACTGTCTGCAGAAAAGAAATCACTTACAGAGATTGCTTTAGATTCTGGTTCAGAAAACGGTCCGAGGCCACGGTATATCTCACTGCATGGATAGCTTGAAGCTCCTTTTCCTCCCCAGTGATATCTATAAACAGAAAACCATTATGTCGGTAAAATAGGCACCTACCTATAACAGTATAATTAATGAGAATACTGCTAGGGAGTTTGTTACGCAACTTCTTCTTCCCAGCGAAAGGCACTAGGAAGTGGTGAAGGGTGGCCGTTTTGGGGGACTGTCTTATGTGATTTTGACGTTCGAAAAGTGCTGATTCTCAGCAAAATATAGTAATTTGAATAAATGACTTTTGAATTTGAATTTAGAATGAAAAGCGCAACTCCTATTATTTTGGCGACTAACCGCAGTCTCCACGCCAAACTAGACTGAACTATACATTACAAATTGGCTTCATTGGTTCTGTAGCAGCAGCTAAATATTGAAACCTAATATCATCCGGCATTCCATATATAATGGAATACAATATCCCCTTTAGAAAGAACTGCAGGACCTTTGATGGGTTTCTTGTACGCTGATTTCCGTGACAAAGCAAAATAGTTTTCTACCCAGCAAAACTTTCATTATAATAAGTGGGCACATCGTGCTATCGTGCACTAGTTCACAGTTCAGTTGCCCTTGGCCCGTGCTCATAGTTAGCCTTGGCCCGGCGTTATCGGATCGATTCTGATCAATCGACTCAACTTATCGCAGACGGTTACTGGACTCCACACCCGCTGTTTTTCACCCGCCTACCGCGTCCCTTTTGTTCCAACCACCTTTTTAAAGTCGTCGGTCTTTCTAGCTGGGCTTTCCACGCTACATTTACCTATTGCTATAAACTAGCGACAAAACATTGAGATTTCTTTATTATAATATGTAAGTTTAATATGTAAAAAAACCTTCCGGAATAAAGTCTCTAAATGATGGTGAAAACTGCATCAAAATCCGTTGCATAGATTGGAAGAACAACGTGGTCACACAGACACACGAAAAGCGACTTTAATTTTAAAATACATAGATATAAATTATAATACCCGAAGTTCCTGTTAAGATCTGCGCCGGTGCAAGTGCTGGGACCAAATCCGTATTTCCTGTTCTTCCTCCATAGACGGTCCGACATATGTGTGTACTCATACCCGTCTGGGTTTACTACCGGCAAGAAATACCTGGAAACAAATTAAAGCCGTAACGACCGACAAGCAGCTTGTAATTATCTTAACTTAAAGTTTGACTAGGAATTGCTAGGATTGAGCGCCGAGAAAAAGAAGAATAAAAAGATTTTTGGACTAAAATCTTACCAATCAATGTTCTTGATATCATCAGATTCAACATCAAAGTTTTCTGCGAATTGGTTGATGAAGTAAGTGACGACAGCAGGACTGATCCACTCACGTGCATGGATGCCACCGTCAATAAATACTGCTTTGTTGCTTTGTTTGCCGTCAGAAATCCGTAAAACCTGAGAAAAAATAAAAAAGAACTGCTAAAAATTGTTACGTAAATAATTACCTAGATACGGGGATTTCCTAATAGAGAAACCCAAGACTCAAACGTGATCTTGATTGATAAAGATAGATAGGAGACGTAGGTTTAGGTGGGAAAAACTTGAGTTTTTGCACATGCAAAAGCACCTCAAGTGTTCAGCCACTTGTCCAGTCGAATCGTCAAAATGAACTAAGTATGTACCGCAAATTCGTTTCCCTGTGGATATGGTTTGATGTGATAAAGTACTTACTGTAATAATGAATAATACCGCGAATTAGTATGATTGATGGTTCGTCATGCTAACAATAAGGTGATGTATGAAAAGTGAAAACTTCTCGCGAATCTTTGATTGTGATTCAATCATTGTGTTTTGGAAAATAAGATAAAAAAAACTTGAAATTATAACTCAATCAGTTTTATAAATAAGATCTTTGAAACTTAGGACAAGATTTATACTATTTCTGAACGACCGATTTACCTTAAGTTCGCGGCCTTCATAAGATTTTCCTATTGTGTTAACACTGACGATAGAAGGATACGTTTTCGCCAAGTAGTCCATAAATCCGTGAATATCTTCCAGTCTATGATACTGCTTCCATGTCATACGGTGACCTGAAATGAGATTCTACATTAAAATTACTATAAAACATATTTCTCACAATTATCCATAATTTCTGTTTAATCACACGGTTCTCCCAATTTGCGAATTTGTTCTCTTGCTTCCGGATTAGTGACGAAATGAACATTTCGACCTTTCAACTGTTAGCAACTTCAAAAAACTTTAAAATGTTATTGAACACAATCCAGATCCAAAAGGTTAGAGACACGTGATGTGAGAATTTAAAACTAATTGTATTAAAACAAAGATAGTGCATAACAACAATGATTCGGTGCCGAACAACAACAACGAACCCCAATTTGCATTTGGCCAATACTCCATGGGAAGGTTGAGAGAATTGTACCCCATGTAGGCACTAATGAAACCTAGTCGGCGATGAGATTCCCTGTAACGCCAAAAATTGTAAGCTCTAGCTGGAACAAAATGACATCGACCCTTGGAATATTGTTAATCGATCTTCACAAGCATAAAATTGGCTAATTAACTATTAGTACGAACCTCTTCTGTCTTGTAGTTCCAGTTCATTCTCATCTAACGGTGGGTTTTCTTCATTGATTCTTTGTTGCAGATCCTCAATCATGACATAGTATGCAATGTCTTTATTTTTTAAGGCAGCTGTCACGTTGTCCATCGCTTTTGGCTTGACGAGGATGTCGATTGCTGAGTGATTGCCTCCCCATGTTGCAATGACTGGAAAATAATTTATTTACTGATACGTCCCTAATCCTTTAAAGAATACCGAATTCAAAGCTTTTTGTATCATATTTAAATGGTCAGCTTACGTTTTTCAGAAGCCAGTTGGTTAATAAGTTGTTTAGAGCTAGTTTTCTTCGTGGAGACTTTCCATACTTGGGCACCACTGTAGTCTATTCTCTCTACTTCTGCTAATGTGACCTTAGGTTTATTGTCATCAGGCGCTTTGTCTCCATCAGCTGCCACTTCTGTAGCAACTGCGTCTGATTTAGAATCAGTTTCATTTTGAGCTACTTGATTATATGGTTGTTTAACCGAGCTACGAGTAGGCCATTCTGAAACAAGTCATTACTGTGAGTAGGTCAATCATATCAGCGATAATTACGATTACGTCTGCATTTTTGTCTGCAATCGTGACTTATTATGTATCATCAATTTATCTTACGTTTGATTCAATACTAATGGTAATGAGTGATAAAATTGCATTAATGTCGTTTTTTGCTGTCCATATACACATTTTAGATGTATAATTGTGTGTTTAGATGGACAGATTACATACGCTTTGTTTAATTCATGGCTTTATTTTTTCACAGCGACATAGTTCTGTGTGAGCATTGTTTTAAAACAATATGACAAGTAGATTTACAACATTTTCATTTTAAATGTGTATGAACACAGTACCTAATGCATTAATTTAGTACATACTAACAAGGTCAATTTGAGCTTTTATATTTGTAGCATGCAGCTTTAACAACAGTCTCTATAATTTTATGCAGTCATTGCAGGTAATCGACAATAAAAAATACAAACATCAATTCTGATGATTCACAGAGAAAATATTAAACAGTTTTCCTCTTACAACGAGAATGCATTAAGAATACATTAAATAAAAAAATACGATCAACTTTTATTTAAGTGCGTACATAAAAGTTAATGAGCGATTTCTACATTGATTTACTGCGGATACGAATACGCGTTCACATTCACACATTATGTGTTAAGTTTTGAAGTATCGATAGCGACACAGAGCGAATTGATAATAGAATAGATTAAAATGCAAGGCTCGTATCTCCCGTGACATGTTTTAATGACTTTCTCTGGCCACTGCTTGTTTTCCATTCGCGGCTAGCCGTTCTAACTTGGCCAGTATCTTTGCCGGTGTAACGGTGCTGCATGTCGAACTTGAACTGAACTTGCCGGTCGTTCAAGGGTTTCCGCGACTTTCGATATTTGATTTTGATCACGCATTTCGAAGGCGACATCGCGTACTGAATCGAGATGAACTTTGAATTAATTCAATTTGTATGCAATGATTTATTACGTTTTTGAACTTTATAAATATTAGGAAAAATACAAGAAGGAAAATTCATATAGGGGCTTAAGCTTTACATTGGAATTAATTAAATGTTTGATAGTGAGTTGAATATTGTCATGAATGAATCTAATAATAGAGAAAGAAATCTAGTTCATTACTCTCAAAGCCATCCTAATCAAACATAAGCAATTATTAGACCACTATCATTTTGTAATGCACCGTTAAAATGTTTAAAGAAAGTGACAAATGTTTTAGAATACATTTTTTTGTAATTAATATCCACTCTTCAATTAAAATTACTGAATAAATCTCTTTAAAAATTAATAGACCATTTCATACCTTGTCCTGGCTGTAGTTGATTGATGAACGGCGTACATAAAACCGAGGAAGTGACGTACAGGAACACGACTATCTTCGTCAAGGACCCCATGGCTACTGGCGGTGCGGGCGCTCTGCCGCAGGTGATCACACTGATGCGTTTGCGCACATCGATTGCCTCTTTTAAGCTCCGATAAACAAGCTGTCGGTATTGATAGCTCGGGATTCGAAATAAACTTGATGAGATTTAATAATAATGACGGTGTTAATGGAATTGTAGAGAACTAGATTTTGTGTGGAAACTCAGTTGAAGTAATTTGTTCTTATGTTTATTATACAATTGCTTGTGAAATTTGTTATTGGTCTCAAAGTTGTAGCCTTTGTTTTGATTTGTTATATGGAGATCTCTCGGAGTTATTTTTGGAACGTCCTGCGAAGGTTTACCGCTATGTGTGTGTATTGGTCCACGAATTTCTTATTTAGGAATGATGTTGTTTTTGGAAACAAACCTTTGTCAGAATGAAAATGGAGTGATATAATCTTAGCGAAATATTTTAACCCATTAGAATTAAGATTTCATGGGATCATAGAAATCGATTTCGACGCCGACCAACCAGAATTTTTACAACATACTTACGTTATCGCTACATAGCCTCATAAATGAGAAACATACTAAATGCCATCCCTTTTATGACCAAAAGCTTCTACATACATTTATTTTAAAAAAAACTCATTAAAATTAGGATCAGTGTTTGCAAAACGCGTTACACCGCCTTTAGGTACAGTATTCGTTTGGAACCAGACTTACAACTTTTCTCTCGACCTGCGCGGGCGCCATGCCCGGTCGTTGCCACCAAGTTGCAGTTATTTAACTTTGATGACAAACTTTGTTTACTGTAAACACGTTTTTAACGATTTCTTTATCTAATGTACTTTCATGGCTTATGAGCGTTACGGAGCTTGGTTTATCGTGATGAGTCTATCACTTAGACTTAAGTATCTACTTTGTATCTAGTACATACTGTGTTTTATACATAGTGTGGATACTATACGAGTTTCAACTTTTAAAATAGTTGTACCTATTAAAGGCACCCGACGATTTGAAAATAGCATAACGTTAAGAAAGCTGAGAAATTATGTATGCACTTGTATTTGTAATAATCTTAAAATGTGTTTGTAGGCTAACCAGTATGCTAAACAAAATGCTAAGGAAAACACTGAAACACGTCGTAAGCCAAAGTTAAGGCCTTTCTCCGCCGGTGTCATCGATTCAAAGAAACGAGAAACACACAAGATTGTGAAGTCAGTAACTAATTCACCTAAAAAAACAATAGCTAATTGTAGACACGAACACTTGATAGAAGAATTAAAAGACACAACGGAAAGGGCAAAAGGTTTGGAACTGACTAATATTAAGTTAAACGACGATAATAAAGCTTTAAAAAAGAAGTTGAAGCAAGTCAATGAAGAGAAAACTATGGTTGATTTAAAATTAGCCGAATGCGAAAAGTTTGTAGGTAGACTAAGTAAAGAATATGAGCATAAGAATACAGAATTAAAGTCTGTCACGGAAAATGAAAATAGAATACTTGTGGAACTCCAAAAGGAACGGAATGACAGGAAAAATTTGACTGTACAACATGAGAAGGATTTAGTTGTTGTACATGATCTACAAAGACAAGTCAAAGAAATGGAGATGATATTGAGGAGGAAGCATCCAGATTCTGTATCGGCTTTGATTGGTGAGTATTTATATGGACCCTCTGATGCACATTATTTTAATTTCATTTTATTATAAGTAATTGATTCATTAAACACTAAAACGTTTGCAGTAGCTTCAAAATCGTCAACAGTGGAAGACAATAAGAAAAAGTTATTAGAAGAACGCATTTCTAGACTAGAGCAAGAGCTCAAAGATAAAGAAGACCACTTTCAAGGAATATTATTGACGTTACAAGAAAAGTTTGGCGATATGAAACAAAAGTATGAAAGTCACATAATAGACGTAGAGAGACAGTTGATGGACGACCGGAAGGTCAACACTGAGTTGAAGCACAAGTTGAATGGAGCACATAGGACTGATGCAGCTACTCAAACGCTATCTAGAAATAAACATACGATATCGACACAAACATTTATAAAACCAGACAGAGCTGCGTCAGCTGTTTGCCGATTGACACAAAATTCAGCCTTATTTTTAAATAGGCTGAAAGAGGATAGTTACTTAGTAGCTACCATAAAAGGTTTGCAATCTGAGCTGACAGTCAAACAACGAACTATTGCCAAGATCAACAGAGAAACTGAGGAGCTAAGGAAAAACTTGCGCAATCTACAAAAGGAAAAAGAAGGTACGTAAACTGATGAGTTCATTCCAACATTTGTGATTTGTGCTAAGCTTTAGGTTTCTTTTAGTTGTTGACAAACAAAGGACATTAAATTCCATTTCACTTTTACATTTCGTGGAACCTCTTTGGTTTAATTTACATACAATAAATTACCGACTCTTCAACTGCGTTGCTTACGTGTGCTTATCGCGTGACATCATTGGCATATAAAGCATTAGCAGTAGGTATCAAAATTTGTGAAACGGTACTTCTCTGTGAAATAATTGACTCCGAATTTGTTGACATTGTTCGGAAGTTTGGCAAAAAAAATGTAGGAAGCCAAGTAGAGATTGATCGAAATATAGATATATAAATAAAAACTTAAAATCGTAAGTTTGACTCACCTTGCTTTACAGTTAGTGACTAATTTATTTATTCTAGTGTTACTTACTTTGCATCCACATAAGAAGACACATACTAGAACAAAGTCGACGGAGAATATATTGGCAAGGATGAACACGGAAATGGAAGCCGAACTAGCGGAAATAAGGCAACAAAAGGAAGTGCTAATGCAAGAACGGAACACGTTACTCGATTCACTCAAGCGTACGAACGAGGAATTCATATTGCTGAAGAAAAAGAGGATTCAAGATGTAAGTAACAGTTGGTCTATTAAACAAATACATTCAGTATTTTATTAGTCAGTTTCTTCAGTTCGATAGTGAAAAGTAGGAAAATGGAACGAGCTAGGTAATTGAATTTTTCGTATTAAGTATTTTAATAGTCTTTTTTTTTTGGGGAAATAAAAATCAGTTCCATAAATATTGTCTACGCGTGACAACAGTCAATAAATCAAAATCACTTTTGAATCTTAAAATCTACCTTTTCCACGGCACCACATGTGACTGTACCTGAATAGAATAGAATAATATTTATTTACTTAAAAACATGGTATAAAAATAACATGTTTTTGCTTAACAGTCATAAGTGTACAAATTTTCACAAGCATAATTTACCTAACATTTATTTTCAAAGAAGTCTTTGACACTATAAAAACTATGACTGAATTACCCTAGGCTTATAAAATTTTCGTTTTTCCTAATAACGTTAACATTAGTGTTTAAATCCCTTCCCCCTATTACTTACATACCAATACCGGGTTTTGTAACTCTCCGCTACTGGTCTATAAAATTCGTACAAAACGTTTGTTTTTGCTCTATGAAAACATTTTGGATAGTAGATAACTGTTTTAATGATTGTGACTTACTGCCACACTTAGAGACGTCTAATGGTTACATATGGGGTTCCTTAGTAAAAATTTAAATAAAAAGCTCACCCTCAAGTGACTTTGCGACTGATTGCTTGGTCAGCCGTAAAATAAGCGGGTGTAAGGCTGCCTGTCCAGTGGAGCGGAGCGAGGCAGCAGAGCGGAGAAATTGTGCCAATATTAAGTTATTAACCAATAGAATCTAAACTCCGCTTAAGAGCTCCGCTCCTATTGGTTAATATTGGCACATTTCTCCGCTCCGCTGCCTCCCTCCGCTCCAGTAGACAGGCAGCCTAAGAGCCGAATTATGATTTTCATTAGTGCTGTATCGTTTTCGTTGGTAGATGGATGAAATGTTTGGTAGGTCTTACCAGAAGCGATCGTTTGTGTGTTTTGATGTAGGTACTAATGTTCATAACTTGTAGTGTAGTTGCTGTTCATAACTTTGAAGCTTGAGCAGATCTTTCTACTTTGTAATGCTTTTGCGAGTTTATTATTTATAACCCGATTCGAAAAGTATATTATTCGTCATGTATCAGTATCAGATTGGTCATGAGTCAGTAAAACGAGTATTCATTGAAAGTTTATCCATTATTATAAAAAAAATACAAAAGTAAAATGTCCACATTATGAAATCCGGACGTTTTGCGCATTATAAAAGGCAATTTATACTCGCGTATAATAAATAATTTTAACAATATAATGCCATATTAACACAATGAGAACGTGGAACTAAAATAAAATTTTCACCGCATTCTTTCTTCTCGGTCGGTCAGTGCGTAACCGAAGTGAATTATATGGTAATGTCACTTAAATAAAATTAAATATAGTTGCAGTTTCTGTCCTAAAAAAACATATTGTTAGGGGTTAAACTTTAGGAAACGTCCACTTCCATTTAGTTGGTTTTTTTTTCTGTAGGTATTCCAATTTGTATCTCGTGTGCAGGTATCATAATTTGTATCTCGTATGAAGTTAGGGAGTTGTGTTCAAACCAGTAGAAAATTATAGACTGCTGTAGGTATGGTATCCCATTATTACGCGACAGTTTCTCAAGATTGGTTGATTGGGTCCGTAAATAATGTTATCCGGTTCAAAATTAGGCGTTCAATTACCTCGTTGAAGCTAAAATAAATGTTTTGCTAGGTCGTGGGTTTTTGTTTTCGCACTTACGAGTAGGCAAATTCTAGGCTTTGTGCCTACGTCCTTACGTATGGCCCAATCAATTTTTTTTAATGGCATCTCGCAGGTCAACCTTTGTTATCAGCTGCTTAATCGGACTTTCCTGTACCTCAATAAATTAAGGCGTCCAGCCATGGCAACAGACCATAGACAATTAGACAAAACGCTCGCCTTTTTATTGCAGACAAAGTCTAGTCAAGTTATTAGAAAGAGAACGTTACGTCTGTCACACACACAGGTAGTTAATGTGTGTGTCACAGAGATGACGCTCTACAAAGCCGTTCTTCTCGATGTGTCATATTTGTTACTAACGGTACATACGCTAGATCGATCGGTCGTTAGAATAATCTCCGATATAACATGTATTTACTTACTTTTATATTTTTCTCTACAGCTCCACACTCTACAACTGGCACACGAAAAGGAGCTCATGCAGATGAACATGCAAGTCTACCCGCTGCAGGAGGAGATCAAACTCCTTAATAGAACGGTGGAAATTCTTCAGGAGCGCGTGCGTACTGCCGACGACAAGCTCGTGAGGTACCAGGCTGGCATGAAAGACGATGTGCTTGCTGGAGGTGACAATAAATGCACTAAGAATAAAAGGGATCGTTAGTAGTCAGATATGGCTCATCTATACTGCTGTTTATAGCATAGCAAAGTTAACGGGGCGCGTCCGCGTACTTCATTTAATGCGGCCCGTTTACTTTAACTTTCCGCTAATTAAGGATTAACCGAAACAAATTTTGTTTCTGTTGATCCGTAATTAGCGAAAACTGGGTCATTTTCATGCCCTTTTCACTATTTATATTTGCGGTCCGTGCAGTTTGAAGCAAAGCGTAATTTTTACAAACTTTATTGAATGAAATTAGTTCAGAAAATCTTTAGTTTGTTTGTGTCCGGCACAAAAGTCAATTGTCACAAATTAGGAAATTTTACACTTGTATTAATATTGTTAAGTTATTGGCTTTAGAGTCAACTTTTTCAAAACGGCTAAAATATTATTCAGTTAAACCAAAGTGAAGAGTGAGATAGCAAACATAGGTAACGTTTTTAAATATAATCGGCGTGCAAGATCGGTCGATCGCCTAAATCTTTGGCCGTTTGCATCTGAATTGGTCATGCAATCGACGCAGGCGCAACGATTACCTGATGACAGTTTATGAAGAGACGTTGAAGTGTAAATATTGCCGCGGCAAAGTCGATGACCGGAACGGAGTTTGAACGCGTTAATGGAGATAAATTATCGAGAATGTAATGTATGGATAGTGATATTTTTTGCGGTTGAAATAATATTTACTTATAAACACCAGGTGGAAGAAAAAGTTCACAAAGTCAATATTTTTATAGAAAAAGAAACGGTTCATATGACAGATTTTTTTTTTGTTAAAATGAAGCTACATGATGGCTACATCAAAAATCAATTTGGTGATTTGAATTTGAAAATCCAAAATGTGTAGGTACCAGACATTATGAATAAAAGCAAGTTGTATTTTTTTCTTATAAATAAAATAAAATTAGTTGTTGCATTTACAATAGGTTTACATTAGGTAGGTATCTAAATATATGTTAGAATTAGAAGATCGGTGGACAAACTGATGTGCCTTGTCTGTGTCCTTTGTCTCAGAAAATGTTAAAATAAGGTGTTCTCTTAGTAAATAGTACACTATTAGATATAAATAATGTATTTATTTGACAAAATCGTGATAAATAAATGCGGGGAAGTACATACGATACCCTCTTTGGTTCACTTGTAGAACGATGAAGCTCTTGAGACCAAGCGTTGTCGACCAACGATTTGATAAAACATTTGTATTCGAGTACAGCGATGGATGTCATTGTAAAACCTTGTTTCTGTTATGCAAGTAAGAAAGAAAGAAAAGAAAGAAAAATAGATTTATTTGTCACAGAAACACGTGCATACAAAGACATGAGTAAGCAAGCAGAAAACAAAATAGGTACAACTTAGTACATATGCAAACATGAGTACAAAACAGAAATAGTCGGCAGCTGCACGTCATTACTGTGAGAAGAAGGCTTCCACTCAGCATGATGCTGTGCTATGGGGGACCCACAGCACAGCGCTAGAGTAGTGCTCGCATGTTGTAAGAAGCTTGGATAATTTTCTCTTGCTACGGGAAACTTAAAAGTCAACTTACATGGAACATTACCATTGGAAAGGCACCTGTCCCACTGCCAGTGATTAACGAAAAGCGAGTAGAGCTAGCAACTAAAATCGAGTTGGCGAGTAACAATTAAGCGAGTTATTTTAATTTATATTAATATCAACTTTATTGTAGTGTAAATTAAGTTGATTTCAGAATGACTCGTACCATTGAAAAAGTCATAAAAATGTTTTAAGTTGTAGCGGAAACTGAACTTTATGCGTCGATGTTAAAGTAGTTTTTCCAAAAACACAAATCACGAACGCAGTGTACAATGCTAACAATCAGGGGCCGTACTACGACGTGTTAAATACATGATTGTTCCAGTGTGAAAATGGGACAGTGCTATTTATGCTGTATAGCTCCATCTCTCTCTCACACTGGAATAATGATGGCTTTAACACGTCCATAGTACGGCCCCTGATCTTGTCGACCAATCTTTTATAACAAAACGAGATCTTTTCGTGCTGACAGGAGAAAAGAAGAAATCGTTATTTGCGTGCAAGCTTCTTCATGGTAGGAACGAAGTTTGAGAGAGTTTTGGTCAACTAATATTCAAGAGAAATTAGTTAGGGAACTAACCAAAATAAATCTTTTAACATTACAAATTACCTACAGTCAAATCATAAATTATGAAAAAGTAAACCATGCAACTGCCATATAAAAAGACGAGAATCTTTCAGAAACATCTTGATTGCTATTATAAATAATAGATGATCAAACGAACTTCCTGAAGTGAAGTTCGATCATTATTATATGAGTCGCTTCATTCGAAGATATAATATGTTTACTAAGTAGTCCCTTTAACCTACAGGCAACATCGCACGATTTCAGAGTTTTTTTTTTTTTTCTACCTACATTACGGTTCTTCCGTCTTATCTGTTTGACACTGCTCATTCTTTTTAGAGATTCTATCAAAACGAAACTTTCAGGGTTAAAATTACTGAAATTTATGAAATGTAATTTTTTTTATGGGAGAGGAGGGTTATTATATCTTCGAATGAAGCGACTCATATAATAATGATCGAACTTCACTTCAGGAAGTTCGTTTGATCATCTATTATATATTCGTCGCTTCATTCTTCAGATATAATATGTTTACTAAGTAGATTTTCAGAGAAACAAGTTTTGTTTGGGTAATGTATCTTTTTAATAATGAAAATGAAACGTACTATAAATCACAGCTGAACTTAACTCTTAATTATTGTGATAAAAATCAATTACAATCAATGAACTATAGGAAACACTACTGCGTTTGCGAAATCATCATCGCTTAGGATAGGTCGGTCATAAAATCGGGCAAAAGCTAAAGACGTGCTGGTCCAACCAGCTGTCTTTCTAATCGTATCGACACTGAGTCCAGAGACGCGAGCGGCTGACGTGGCGGCATGTCGCGTGCTGTGTGCACTGAATGTACTCACGTCCACACCGCTTTCTGACAGCACGTGCTTAATCCATCGACTGATGGACTGAGCTGAAGCGGCTTTGTGTGGTTTTTTATAAGTTAGTAAGAGATTTCCTACATTCGTTGTCCTCATATTTTTTGTCACAAAAATATAATCTTTGAGGACTGAAGCAGGACATATATTTATATTGTTTCGAAAGAATGGTAGAAACAATACCGGCTGATCTCGTCCGGGAGCAGACGTCTTAATTATATCTGTTATGGCTATCTTAACTCCGCTTGAAGTAATTGATATATTATCTAACTTAATAAAAGAAAATGTTTGTACCCTATGGGCTGTGCAGAGTGCTAATAAAATAACTAACTTTTTGGTAATCTTTTCGATACTTAGTTCTAAATTAGGGTACCAATTGGACACATGATTGAGCACCAATTGTGGATCCCACGTAGAAGTATACTTGGGCTTATTGGGCTTTAGTTTGTAAGCTCCTTTTAATAATCGTTTTATACAATCATCGGAACCTACATTAAAGTTTAAAATCAATGACAATGCGGAGCGGTGGCTATTAAGGGAGCCATATGAACAACCTTTATTAAATTGCTCCGTTAAGAAGGAAAGAACAGATGTTTTTGACCCACTAAAAACGTCAATGTTATGCAAAGAACAATACTGCCACCAAAGTTTTAATGTGACATTATATTGTTTGATAGTATTGTCGGCTAGCGAAGCCATCATTAGATTTAATGAATCGAGCGGAGTCCCGCGACGGATGAATGCCGTCCGCATAGCCTCGCGACACCCAGGGTAAGCTTGGTGTGCAGTGGATGGTACTCCCTGAAATGAGATTGAAGAAGAAATTTACTAGGGTTCAGATAAAGTATGTGGAAGTCAAGTAAACTTTGTAGGAGTGGGTACCATGGCTGCGAAGGCCAATGGGGGAAAACTAAAATTCCCTTGGCATCATCTTCAATAATCTTGCGTAAACATTTTAAAATTAAGGAAAACGGCGGGAAAGCGTAAAAATATTTGTTTTGCCAGTTCAAAGTAAAAGCGTCTACGGCGTATGCATCTGGTTCTTGTTTCCAAGAAACAAACAAATCGCATTTGGCATTGTCGCGAGAAGCAAAGAGGTCAATATCAGGATAACCAAAGTGTCTTTTAATAATTTTATAAGCGTGATCTGATAATTCCCACTCTGTATCAGGGTTAATCTTTCTAGATTCTTCGTCAGCATAATTATCTTTCGTGTTCACGTAAGATGCGAACAACCAAATATTACGCTTCTCGCACCATTGCCAAATGTGTCTTGTCAGATCGTTTAGATGCGGGAACTGAATTCCACCTAGGCGATTCATGTAACTAATTGCTGTAGTATTGTCTACCCTCAACAATATTGCACAGTTATAGTCATTACTGGCAAAACTTTTTAATCCTAGAAATACGGCCAGAAGTTCTAGGTAATTTATATGGTGTGTTGTTTCTATAGCTTTCCATTTGCCATGGGCTTTTGCGCCACTACAAACAGCACCCCAACCCGTTCTAGAAGCGTCTGAATATATTTCTTTCTTATAACTTTGATTTCTAATAGGACACATAGCTGTGAAAATATGGTTACGCCACCATTTAAGGTCTTCTAGAACCGTTTCGGGAATATTAATCTTATGTTCATAATTATTATTATGTTGTTGTAATGCCAGGAATTTTTGACGTTCCAACAACTTTGTATAGAGAAACCCATATCTAACAGCTGGGCAAGCTGCGACCAGGACACCTATTAATTGCGCAAACTCTCGAATTGTACATTTTGGCAAGCTCGAGAACTTTTTAACTAACTGATTAATGTTATTACGTTTATCAGTAGGTAACGATAAAGACATATCATGTGTATTATATACGAATCCTAGAAATTTACATATTTTAGATGGTACTAATGAACTTTTATCATAATTAACTATGAAACCCAAACATTCTAGAAGTTTTAGGGTTTCACGTACATTAATAACACATTCCTCGTAATTATTACCTATACATAATACATCGTCTAAATAAATGACTGATTTGTGTCCCTGTTTTCTAAGGTAGGCTATAACCTCCTTCATGATTTTCGTGAACACTCTTGGTGCCACTGATAGGCCGTACGGCATGGCAGTGAACTGGTATGTACATAAATTCCTAGAATTAGGGGCCTGAAAATTAAATCGTAAGTATTTTCTATCGGATTTAGATATAGGAACTAATAAGTAGGCCTCTTTGAGGTCAATTGTTGCTAAGAATCCGTCTTGAGGGATTAGTTTAGCTGCCGTCCTATAATCCTCCATTTTAAAATGTGTACTTGTAATAAATTTATTTAATGATTTTAAATTTAGAATAAACCGTTTGCCTCCATTAGTTTTAGGTGCCAAGAATATTTTTGATATGTACTGGTCATGAGTTGGGATACAACGTGTTATAGCCCTTAGTTCTAATAATTTATTAATTGCTACATGCATATCTCGAGCTTCATCGGAAGTAAAGTTACAAACTGGTACGACAGGCTGAGTCACTGGAGTACAAAAGGGAATTGTAAAACCATGTTCTATCCATGATAACACAACTGCGTTATTAGTTAAGTGAGACCAAGAACTGAGGAAGAATCGTATTCTGCCTGCATGTACCTTGGTTATTTCTGTTGTGACGCACGGGTCTTCGATGCGTAGGAGCTCTTCGCTTGCGCTTGAGACTGCGATGGATATGACCGACGTGGCGTCACTGGTGGTCTCCTCTGACCTCCCCGCCCCCCCCTGTTCGACGGGTAACGAGGAGGTCCTGACCAGTTTCCCTGGGTGGCAGGATGAGTTACCGACTGTTGAGGAATAATATTTTTCTGATTTGCCATTGTTTTTCTTATCTGAGTTCCTTGCTTTTCAATGGCCTTACTGGCTTTTATTTTTTCGGATAAGGAGTTACCATATAGGGTATCGTCACGCTCTGAGTCTTGAATGACGTGAAGAAAGTTCTTTTCCAGACTCGGGGTAATTAATTTTATTCTGTCTTTAGTCAAACAATGGTGTAAATCAGATAACAAGCGGCAACCATCGCTTAAGTGTTTTAAGGCCAGAGCTTTATTATTTGTTTTGAGCAAAGTATCCATTGCTTTGTTTATAGCTGCAGTACCGTTTCCTAGCTGTTGTTGAAAACCGACAAGTTTTTTATCTCGGCCTCTGACTATGTCTGATACGGCGGCTGAAATTTCCGCGTTCAACTTCGGTGCTTGCAATAATGTGCAATTGGTGGGTATAAGATGCTCTTTCATGAGCTTATCTTTATCCTCTTTGGCTAATCCTTTCTTCAATAGGGGAGTCCATAGACTGGCTAAGTTCTCATGGACATCTTCCCCAAAGTCTGGCGTACAAGACGTAGAAGACCCCAACGCAGACAATAGCTCCGGATCCAAATTTACTTCTGGGGTTCTTTCAGCTGGCGGAGCACCCGTATCCTCCACGAGGTCTGGTATATCCTGCATGGCAGGAGTTGTCACCGGTTGGCCTTCTTCACATGAAGAGGTTGGCGGACCATCTTGTGGTTCACGGGGCTCGACGTCGTTCGTATCTATAAAACATTACGATAATATAGCGAACGAATAAGGGGGTAGGTATGTAACGCGTTTTGCGTTAGTATTATTTCGCGGACAATAATTCGTAGTTAATGTGCATATCCATTCAAGATTACACATATTTTCTACATAGGTTGTCATGAGAACATGACTAATAATTAGCTCGCAGCTAATTATGTTATCGCAATTGACTCGCAGTCAATCCCGATTTTCACTCGAGTTAAATTGATGTAAGCACCTTGTAACACTTAGTAATAATGTTCAACTAACCTGCAATGTTTTCGTCATCAGATGAATCAAACGGTCGTCGTATTCGACGCCGAAATTTCTCCTTGTCCTTTTCTTTTTCTTCTAATTTTCTAATCTTGTGCTTATATCTCTCCAATTTCTCCTGTGCACTACGTTTCGGCATTTTTATAAGGCGCGTGCGCTCGTTGCCTCGCACGAAAAAGGAATGAGCAGTGTCAAACAGATAAGACGGAAGAACCGTAATGTAGGTAGAAAAAAAAAAAAAACTCTGAAATCGTGCGATGTTGCCTGTAGGTTAAAGGGACTACTTAGTAAACATATTATATCTGAAGAATGAAGCGACGAATATATAATTATTTATTTGTTTGAAACAATGTCAAGGTTTTCATTATACGTAGTTAATACACTGGGACCATATTATTAGTTATAAGGAATTTAGCTTAGAGTGCCTAGAGAAGTGTCTACTTAAAATTATTGTGATCGTTGGTTGTTAACTAGCAGAATTAGATAATGCACAATAGCATAATTTAATATTGCAAACTCGGCCGCACGTCAGTGGTAACAACCAGCACCCTATGCGCGCACACGATCATAATGTGAATAATTTTGAAGGAAATTGCAAATCCATTAATAATAATATAAAAAATTATTACAAATTTGCTTAAATGTAAATAAAATTCCTAAGACTTACGTGCTTGAACTAGGTAATCCTGTGTTTCAGGCGAGAAGAGCTAAAATAGACTTATAAATAAATTAATAATCTGCAGGTTGACAATAGATCACTAATTATATGTTGAGTAGCTTAAATCTTAGTTTCTAAATTTGATAAATACTTAACGTAGGTGAAATTTGTACTGACGCCAGCACATCAAGCTACTACAATCTGTCAAATTTATTTAATAGAATTTCAACTTTATCGCTGATGTCTAAGGTTCAAAGTTGATTGGGAAAATTTGACAGTTTCGGGTAGCTTGATGTGCTGGCGTCTGTACATATTTATTCACTTTAACACAGTTAGTAAATTCTCTGTATCTTCGTAAGACATACTTTGGAGAGCATCCTTGAGAATACTCTTACAATTTATGTAGTTCAGGGAATAAATGTTTGCTTTCGAATTTAGTCTATCATAGAGAAGAGGACCGAGGTACAGGTAAAATTTAGATACAAAAGCATGTTTTGATGTATTTTGTGGACAAAATATATCTTTACGCCTTTTATTAGTATATGCAGTGCTGTAAGGTAGAGCTGTGTGTTGTTTTAATACAATACCCATTATAAATTGCTTCATATGTTCGAAAAATTTGTCTCCTCAACTAAATAACGCAATTAATGTTGTTGAACTGTCAAAATAAAATAGATTGAGATTGATCGTGTGTTACATAATTAGGGTACAGTTTATGCTGGCCTTTGAATTCTATTGAAACTACGCACTACGCTAGGCCAGCTCAAGGTCAATGTGTTACCACTGACGTGCGGTCGACTGTACTTATTACTAAGTATACTCGAAACTGAAAGGTTCCTAAGTGTAACAAAAAAAAATCTAGTCATATTTTCGTGAGTGTTTATATAGCTTTTAACCCACCGAAATAGCGAGTCATAACTATGGTGCCTTCGTAATTGTAAAATTAATAAATAAGTATATTTGTGTAAAGCTGTGCATTATTTCAATAGTTCCTCTTTTTGTTAAAACCGTTTTACCAGTTACTCTTTTTTGTAAAAAAAACCAGGGTTCGCCGATATATATCAGCGGATATAATAATATATCATGATATATATATCAATTGATTTTATCTTGATATATATCATGATATATATATCAATTGATTTTTATCTTGATATATATCAATTGATTTTTCCCTGTCTTCTGAACTAAAAATTTTGGAGATTAATGTTTACCCTGGCAACACGTATCGAAAAACTACAATTCAAAATAATTTAGATTGTTTCCCAAAATGGTAACCTCATTTAAAGTTGGGGAAATCCTTCAACTTACCAGTACGGCTAGTTTTTTATTGAAATTCAAACCTTAACTTCATATCATTTAAGGTTTATTTTACCGAGGTAATAAAAAATGGGGATTCTCTGGTGCTCCTGGCGTTAATAATTTTCACTTTCTAGGGAATCCCCGCAAGCGTGACAATCGAAAGATCTGACAAACATTGACTCAATATTGTTTTTTCACTTCGTTCTATTCAGACGTAATATTTTAGTGCCTACGATTTCTTTCATATTTTTAAGTGTTTAATCGGGTTACAGAATGAAATTCGCTTCTTTTTCTTAGCCTGGATATATATCCGATATACATCGAATTTATATAAAAAATCGGATTTTTGATATTTATTATACAAATCGGATTTTTTCGAACCCTGAAAAAAACCAATTCAACAGTTACTCTTTTTTGTAAAAAACCGTTTCAACAGTTACTCTTTTCTGTTAAAAACCGTTTCAACAGTTGCTCTTTTTCGTTATAACTGTTTTTTTTTTGTATGTTAAAACCTCTTCAACAGTTTTTCTTTTTCGTTAAACTCTCTTTTTCTTCTCTATCTTGCCATCCTCATTTCAACGCCCCATAATAATAACAAAAGCAGGTTTAGAGCCTGTTGAATATATTTATCAGAATATAGATTAGAAGTAAGAATTTCATAGATAATTTTTTCTATTTAAAAAAAGCCGTTAATAAAGAAAGTGTTTAATGCACGCATGCAATACCCACATTTCACTAGTTTGCATCTAAGTGCAGTTTCTCTTGAGGCATAATTAGATTAGCAGACAGACACTAGTTTTCCATCGTGAGATAAGCCGGTATAAACTACATGCTGGTATTTAAATCAAAAACTTGGTTGAAAGCACACTTAGTTCTACTCGTCGAGGAGTTCCAGTAACAGACATCGAAGTACACCTTCAGGTCACTTCATCAAGTCCGGTAGTAAGGTCTCATCATAACCAACAAAACTAGCCTTAAGTCCAAGGCTCACATCTTTCTACTATTAGAAGGCGCCCAGTGCCTAACAGTCACTGAAGTATTTGTATCTATGTATTATTTAGTAAAAATATAAACAACAATACGGAATATTTTCTGTAGGTTCTTATGTATTACAAACAAATAAAAAAAATAAAAACTTTTAAAGTATCAAAATTAGTTCACTTGACTACTATTCCCACAGTTAACCGTGCGTACACTTGTGTGTGTGACCTGTGTCAATGTAGTAGCTCGATTCTATACGGTCTATCAATTTTGCAAACGCGTCCTTAAATAAAAGACTAACTCCTAAATGTCCAAGAATAAGCTCAGACGCCGACAGTAGGTCAATAAAAAAATCTCAGTTAAAGATAGTTAATTGATTCAGGCGTGACCTTGCGGAAATTCATTATAAAATACAATAGACGTGGATATATTTAGTAACCTTTTTCGCTTATCTATTTCTAAAGAGCCATAAAAAACTCCTGAAATAAATCGATACGTGTTTCACCTCTCAACGAGGCATCCTCAGGATGACGATGGACTTGTTGCGAACTCGAACACGGCGTGTTGCCACACCGAGCGCGCAACAAGTCCATCGTCATCCTGAGGATGCCTCGTTGAGAGGTGAAACACGTATCGATTTATTTCAGGAGTTTTTTATGGCTCTTTAGAAATAGATAAGCGGAAAAGGTTACTAAATATATCCACGTCTATTGTATTTAAAAAAAAAATCTCAATAAAACTACCCATAATATAATTTATATTTTTATTAAAATAGTAGGAATATTATAGTTGCTTGGTTGGAATGCATTACATCGTTGCCTATTGAAAATCATATCAAAACCATGTTTTAGGGTTATCTTTACTTTCGTTCTGTCTCATAACACTATTGACATATTTAGACAGAGAACGGACAGCAACAAACAGTTCCTTGCCAGTAACTTCTATTTCCTTTGGTGGTACTAAAAACCCTAGATTTCCCCTGTCTTTAATCTCGATGACATAGGAATGCACCACGCCTTCCGAGTATGACCAGTCGAGGTAAGTACCCGAGGCTGGGTAGATTTTATGATATGTTGCTCCGTATGTGTAGTTCTCTTTGGTCGCTTTGAATATGGACTAGAAATAATAATTACAAGCATTAAAGAACTGTTTTAATCCACAACAAATATTTAGTACAGAACAGACAACGGGCAAAACAAGTTCACCGATTTCCGAGCCATCAATACAGAAAGCTCTGTGCTTCGGAAAGCACGGCCCTCAGTCCTGGCTATCATTCGTAGATCTTTGACAGTCGTTACGGGTGGTTCTGACCACCCGACTTCTGACGGGTCTGTCGGGTGGTTCTGACGGGGACTTCTGAGTCTGAAAGTCTGACAACCAGTCTTTCCAAGGGGTATCGTATTACCTAGTAATTGGGTTGTGGAGGTTAGATAGGCCGTCGCTCCACAGAATAAATAATATTGCAGCTTATGTAGGACCACAACATAGTTGAAAAAAAACGGGCCAAGTGCGTGTCGGACCACGCACAATGAAGGGTTCCGTAGTAGGGATGAATTTATCCCAAAAACAAACTTAACTTTGTAGTTGAAAAATATATTCTCCCATACGGAATGTATGGGAAAACATGTTTTTGCAACTGCAAAGTTAAGTTGGTCGATTATTACTCGTTAACTTGTAGAGCCTACTTAGTTGTGATAGTTTTCCTTTTAATTTCATTATATAAACTACTGCTATGATTTTTTTCACATATCCAAAACCACCAACCATTTAGCTGGCAGGGGGGAGGACACTTGACTCTAATAAAAATTAGCACTTTAAAGCATAATATTTCGCAAACGGATCCCTAAATCCAAAAATGGTTTTCACAAACTCCCAATGTTTTTAAAGGACTTTTCCAATGATACCCCACATCATGGGATAAAAAAATAAAAAAAAATAACATCACCACTTTATGTGTAGGAGAGGTACCCTAAAAAAAATGTTTTTCATAATTTTGTTTTACCACATTGTAGGCGTAATTAATATATATACCTATGCCAAATTACAGCTTTCTAGTACTAAGGGTCTCGGAGCTAGACCGCGGACAGACAGACAGACAGACGGACATGACGAAACTATAAGGGTTCCTTGTTTACTACGGAACCCTAAAAAGGCAGATGATGATAATCTGAGTAAAGAAATATTAATTGTTTACTTACGCTGCGCATCGTCTCAGCCACCTTCATGTGTATTCCGAAGTCTTGTGTGATGACTTCCCGCGCGCTCCAGGGAAACAGAATCACATTGCCGTACGAATGTAAATCCATCATGGCGACAGGTTTTCGCTTTAACGACGATACTAGTTCCTACAAAACATTTTATTGGGTGGGTAGCTCTCGTTCGTGTTAAAATTGAAGGATTAGGACATGTAACTGTAACGTATATGAAGGTATATTCAAGGTGACATTTAATTCATAGGCATCCTCATATGGGGTCATTGTATTGTGTTGAACAACTTTCACAATGGGAACCATACTGAAATCGTGAAAAAAAATCTGCCGTTCCGTTCCCTACATTTTGACGAGCCATGTGAACATAAATTATACACCCTGTATGGGTAGGTATACCTAGGTACACGGGTATACGAACCGGCTTGTCCAAAAACCACTAGGTAAATAAATTACAGGTAATGCTGCCGATTCCCTTGTTCACAAACTAAACTAAATTTAAGTTCAGTGCATCTTTTTCTTTCTATTTCAGTAAGAAAAGGACAGAAGATAAATTTTAGTTTAGTCCTGTCAAATTAATCAGCGCCTGTCACTGTCCATACAAGTTTAGACGTGATTAAAAACTTGCCGACTAAAATTATGTCAATTTACGTCAAACGCTAATTAATTTGACAGGACTAAACTAAAATTTATCTTCTGTCCTTTTCATAATGAAATGGAAAGAAAAAGATGCACTGAACTTAAATTTAGTTTAGTTTGTGAACAAAGGAATCGGCACCATTGTGACATTCTTCAATAGCGAGGCCTGATTATTTTAGGTAGGTACCAAACTACTTACTTTTTACACGATATTTTAATTTTTACTTACGCGTAACGCTCTCGTTTCCGCTTCAGAAAAAGCATAAGGTCCTGAATAAGTCATTTTACATTCATTGGTTTCTGTTATGCCAGGGAGACCCCAGTCTGCGCTGGAAATTAAATTTATAACATTTGTTAGTTTACTCGTGGAAGTTGTGCTGATTAGGTTTTACTGGTAATCTGCACACTGCGTCTACTTATTTTATTTATAGAACCTTTTGTCCCAAAGTCTATAACAAGACGTAGATATAGATCGTCACTTACTCAAAATTCCTGTTTAAATCGACTCCCTTGCAGCGCCTCAACTGGCTCCGATTCTTACGCCACAGCCGGTCAACCGTATGCGTGTACACGTATCCATCTGGGTTCCATACTGGAATTATTAACCTGTAAAATAACATCACACCTGTCATCGCCTAAGGGTTAGGCAGAGGTGTACCCATAGCACACCCACATTTCGCCAGTTACGTGCGTCTGCCGTGCGTTTGCGTAATGCACGATCAATCACAATTTGTTTCTATTTGAAACAGATTGCTACATAAGTTGGAAAAAAAAAATTGCTCAACAATGTAAATAATGCAATGAATGTTGTTGAACTGTCAAAATGAAACAAATTAGTCATAATCTTTTACAAAAAGGATTGTGTGGTTTTATGAAACCACGGTAAAAGTGAAACTTTTATAGGCGCCGCCATATTGGCCTTGGCTGTTCTGACGAGCGCCTTTCACTTTATCCCTACTCCGCGGCCGACCGTCACGCGACATGCAACACACAGACGAAAAAGTTTGAGACGATGTAATAAAAGTTTCACTTTAAAAATAAGTTACGCAATTAGGGCACTGATCTTGGGTTCGGTTGGGTAAAGTGTTACTGTGTACAGGTTTTAACTAATAGGAAATTGTAACAATTTGATTTGTCTTGAGCGCTTTCAGCAGCGTAGCAGTAAGGGCGGTTTTCGTAGTTTTTCGTAGTTTTAGTAGCACTACTACTGACTTGCGATTAGGGTTATCATTAAGTAGTCTGGATTTGTCCGGAGTCGTCTGGCTTCTTGGCCCCCAGTTCAGGCTTGTCATTTGTGCGGACTTTTCGACTTAAGGGGACTTCTTTTCGAAAAAAAAGAAAGATCCCTTAGGCTAATTAGGCTGCAGCCTAGGGCGCGAGGATCGCAGGGGCCGCGATGAAATCGTGTCTTCGCATGCACTAATCTAGTATCATTGCGATCTACCCTACATATTTCAACTAGACCGAGATAAAACACTAAAACTAAATGCACCCTAAGGTTGAATGTCATGCAGATTAAAGAACAACGTTAGTTTCGCTTGCAGATCGATCTGAAAACTTTTATAGGGTGATAGTATGAACCATGATAACATTTTCACACTACTATTCTACTCACTTACCTACTACTTTTTAGGCCGTCCGTACTTAACACACCTGGCGGGGGCGCGTCCTCATAATTAGCCTAGGGCGGTCAGAACTCTTGATCAGTCTCTGGCGATTAGCCATTCTAAGATTCTTAGTGCGGCCAATCGCACGAAGCTAAGACCACTCCTTCTTCCGTTAATAAGGAGCCTGGGCCTGATAGCCCAGGATGGCTATCTATACTGGCTTAGTGATTAGAAATGACCAGGTTAGAGTGCTCTATGCCCAATGCTTGAAACAGAATTCTTAAGACTTAAGTAGGTACATAGGGACTTACCAATTTGTGTTTTTGATATAACTGCGCTGTGTATCAAACTTGGTGACGATCTTGTTTAGAGCGTACAGCGCAGATGTTATCGAGACCCATTCACGAGCATGTGACCCTCCTGTTATCAATATTATTTTGTTTTTTGGGTTACCATTTGTTATGTTGATCATCTAGAAAAAAAAAAAAAAACAATTTATAAGTAGTTTCATTAGAGCTTCAAAGAAACACGGCCTGTACCTGTCTCTAGATGTACCCTAATTGCGTAACTCATTTTCGTAAACAATTTCGCGAAATTTGTTTCATTTTGACATTTCAACAACATTCATTGCGTTATTTACGTTGTTGAACAGATTTTTTTTCCAACTTATGAAGCAATGGATTAGAAATCTGTTTCAAATCGAAACAAATTGTGATTGTGTTGTATTACGCAATTAGGGTGCTGGCCTATGCCATGTTGAAGAGACGACCTTGCTTTTTCCTTGTGTTTTTGTTTCCAACAAATTGATAAACCTTGATTTAGATTTTGTAGTGTGAACTAGTGTTTGAAATGAAATGAAGGAAAAAGCCGCATTTACGTACCCACTTGATGGTAGGTACCTGTACCCTAATTGCGTAACTTATTGATCGATCGTGTATTACGCAATTAAGGTACTGGTAATTTTTCCTCCTTTTATCTCAGAGCATTGCATTAGAAATGGGCACCTGCTTTTTTGCCTACCGAGGGTACTTGGCTACCAATAGACGGCTTGACGACAGAGATGCTGCGCAGTGGATGTTTCAATGCATTTGGTCTGCTTGTAAATTGTGTTAACACTAGATATACTTACGGATTATAAGAAGGAAATCACCTGCATCAGCTTTAATTCTGCAGAAAATAAAGTGAACACTCAATGTAAAAAAAGCCACTAACCTTTATTGTTCTATTCTCGGCAGTGTATCCAATAGTTTGTACTCTACATATTGAAGAATACTCTTCCGCCAAGAACTTGTAATACTCTTCAATAATATTTAAAGTAGGGAACTTCTTCCAGCTTAGACGGTGACCTGTTTTTTGTTAAACGTGAACTTGAGTTGTGTGTAGGTATCATTGGGCACTTTTAGAGTAGGTATTGACAAAGGGATTATCAGGAAAAAAATGTATACCTACCTAGGTAGGTAATCCAAATTGACAGCATATAATACATTACATCAGCAATGAAGCCTTTCTGACCTACCCTTTTTAGGGTTCCGTAGTAAACAAGGAACTCTTATAGTTTCGCCAAGTCCGTCTGTCTGTCTGTCCGCGGTCTAGCTCCGAGACTCTTAGTAGGTACTAGAAAGCTGTAATTTGGCTGTATTTTTTTTTAGGGTAAGTACCTCCCCTACAACACTGTCAGACGGACTTGGCGAAACTGGTGATAGTTTCGCCAAGTCCGTCTGACAGTGTTGTCATCACCATCATCACACGATGATGGTGATGTTTTTTTTTTTCTTCAAAAACATTGTATGTGACAACATTTTTGGATTCAGGGATCCGTTTGCGAAATATTAAGCTTTAAAGTGCTAATTTTTGTTAGAATCAAGTGTGAGCCAAATGGTTGGTTTTGGATGTGTGAAAAAAAATCACAGCAGTAGTTTATATAACGAATTTAAAACGAAAACTATGACAGCTAAGTAGACTACAAGTTAACGTGTAATAATCGATCAACTTACATTTGCGGTTGCAAAAACATGTTCTCCAATACATTCCGTATGAACATGTTTTTCAACTACAAAGTTCTTTGGATAAATTCATCCCAACTACGGAACCCTACATTGTGCGTGGTCCGACACGCAATAAACCGGTTTTTTTTTAAGTTTGCAGCAAGCGTGGTGATAGTAGCCGCTCTTGCCTTCTCTGAAAAAGCCATTTTTGTCCTGCAGCTGATAAACTATACAGGCTATACATATTTCTATATACCAGAGTACCTATCACATCACACATTATAAAGGCGAAAGTTTGTGAGTGTGTGTATGTTTGTCTCTTCTTCACGCTCAAACGGCTGAACGGATTTGGATGAAATTTGGTACACAGATAGTTTATAACCTGGATTAACACATGGATACTTTTTATCCCGATATTCCCACGGGATCGAGACTTCTGCGGGTGAAACCGCGGGGCGCAGCTAGTGAGGTATAAAATTATTAGCCGGAGTCATACGTACCGACTCTAAGCGTATTCTCCGTCCACAGAGGTACGACCTGCTGAGTGTCAATGTCGATCCTTCGCTGCACATCCATGATAAGCACCGTATGGCTCAGGTTCCGGGCTACCAGACGGCGGTAGACCTTCACTTTGTGTGGACCACGGACCAGGAAATCCGCGCGTGTGGGACTTAGGCTCCATATTGATATGTCTGGTGTCATAATGTTGAAACTTGTGAAAGAGTGATAAGGAAGGAAAAAAAGGACGGCAGCTAGATATCCGAGTCTGACCCGGATAACTAAAACGTTGAACCTAAAATGCTAAACAAGACATGGGTTTTGTAAGTACCTATTATTATACATATTATGTGCTTTGATATAATTTCTACCTTCAATTAGTCAGTTGTGACCGCTTTATCTCGATAACTGGTTTCTTAATAACTTTTTCCAGGTATTTGGAGAGAGACTAATAATAAAGTTGGGTCACCATCACAAAACTTCGCTTTCGGTACTTACGTAGTTTCGTCGTTACCATACTTACAATAAGAACCTTTGTACTTAATCTCAAACCTATTAGTAATTCAAATAATACTAACAGCATAATTCGTTTCTCGAGCCGAGGTTGATAAGCTTGCCAGTTAATTCGATGTACTGTACATAATAAAAATGTACAATTATAATGTCCTGCTCGCGTCTAACCGGCAACTCAGTCGATGTGTTTGATTAGGCGTGCTATGCTTGTAAAATATAGGATTCAATTTTGCCGCCCGGCTGTGTCGAATCGTGCCGACCCGAACAAGTGTTTAGCACCCCTAACAAACTAGCTGTGGCCGCGGCAGTGCTCGCGAATAGACTGTTTGTCAAAGACAAACATTAGTCCTTCTAGTGAGTAGGGTAGGTATCTATTGGAAGAAATGATCTTAGGATTACGAGGTACCTATATTTTAGGTCTGCCAAAGTTATCTAGTGTTTGAAAGCGTGAGCAATAATTCCCTAAAGGCCGGCGAACAAATACAAAAGGTGGAACAAATATCGACTTATTAACTTTCGTCTGCACGAGAGCGCATCAAAGCGAACAGCAGGGTCAGCAGGTGCGTGGTTATTTTAAACTTAATTTTAAGGCACGCAATTTTGGATATTTGCATGGCAGTAACAACCGCACTTCGCCAGGTCTGCGTCGTTCCTAGTTGGCTAGTTTTATAGAGTACCTGGACGACCGAGCTCATCTCGGGTGAAAATAGAGAAAAATAAATTTTCCCAGATATGTGACCTAGCTAGATCGATTTTTCGCCCCCGTAAACCACTTTAATGCAACTTTCATCGAAATCGTTAAGATCCGTTTTTGAGAACGTAATTACAAATATTGCTCATAATAGTATAGTTAGGTGTTGAAGTTTTATCACGTATCTACTGAAATTTATGACGTAGGTCTTGTATTTAAAGATAAACCGATATCTAGTCTGAACTATCTAATAGTAAACACTTTACATAAGATGAAGAAGTTTTAGGGAATCTCAGCCATAAGTGGACTGCTTAGGACTCTTAATCGTGAGGAAGAATAACTCTTAAGTGTTCGAGATAACTGAAATATGCGTTTGAATTTGGTACACTAGAAAGTCGGCTCGGTGTTCCTAAATAGATTTTGACGTCACTAACGAGTAACGACATACTACATAGTTTAGTCATAATCCCACGATTGTTATTTTATAAACCTTTTAAGATCAAACCTTTGTTATGGACGAGTCTTTTGATGAGCTGCACATCTTGAGCGTCTCGCAGGTCAACCTGCCACACTTGAGAACCATCGTACGTCACTTTATCTTGAGGAGACGACACATGGATCACTTGAATAGAACACTAACATCAATATCAACCCAAGATTATTCCAATATTTTTTAGAACGATTTCACTTACCTACAGAGAAGAAAATCCAATATGTATGTACAAAAGGCATTTCAGTTTACTACAATTGAATACATGTTATTGAACATTTTAACTACCCTGATAACTTTTTATCGATTGTACTGTTCCACCAGTTTGGCTTTGTGAATGTTTTTTTTTTTTGTTATACACAAATAATACGCCAAAGATGATGCAAGTTATATATGTTTATTAACATTACTATATACAATCATTGTAATTTGAAAATAGAAACATATCATATTGAAACTCACATAAATTTATTAAAAACGTGACAATTATTAAAACATTAGGCTTGGTGTTAAACATTATTGCTACCATCAGGCTCGACATCATTTTCATACTCGGCATGTAAATAAAATAAATGCCACCAAACATTTTAATTCTCGCAACACAAGTCTTTGCATTACTCCATATTGGGTCTCTAATAAGTATCACAATAAATTCACTTATTATAAATAAATTATAAAATCGTCAACTGTCTAAGTCTTAATATTTCAGTGTAAAAACAATGTCAAAAACGATTCACTATTATATCTGATCACGTGGTCCATTGTTGTGCATAAAAACGCAAACTATGCTTTTACCAAATGTTTCCTTAGTCTCTTATCACGATAGACACAATCATCACCAATTCATTGTCAATGGAAATGACACATATTAGTCTATTTATTATGTCTTCTAATCAAAGTACATCGATTTTTAAAGAATACACTTTATATGCTAATAAATAAGCATCTCACATTTGAAATGAGTGATTAGACACCGAACCAGCGTTTCACCTCATATTGGACATCAATGATCACTCACAATAATTCATCGATAACAATTTCGAGTCAACGAAATGGCCGTAGGGCTAAATAGATACGAGAGCGTTTCACAAATCACTAGTTGATATTAAAGTAGCGTGTTCTGTATGTGAAGCGCGCGGTCCTGCGCTAGTCAGCGTCGCCGTTGGTGACGGTGAGCGGCTCCTCGTCCTCGTTGTAGTCGAGTGACAGCACGGAGGCGCGCCTTCTCTTGCCGACGGGCTCACTGCAGTCGCTGCCCGAGTACGTGCGCTTCTCGGGCGAGGCCGGCCGGTTGCCGTTCACCGTGGCGTGCGTTGCGCGCAGCTCCTGCTGCAGAAACAGCACCGTGCTCTGCATACCCTCCACATCCTCGTCCAGCTCCTGCAGGAACTCGTCCAGTTCTGGAATCACAAGTTTCAGTGTTAATTTTCTCAAAAATAGTTCAGCTACAGATATTGAGGGATTTGGAATCATACACACCTGATTGTGACTTTTTAACTTCTTCACTAAAACTCTTCTGTAATGCCAGATCGCCTTCTAACTTAGCTATCCGACCGCTCGAAGTCATTCGTCCAAGGTCTTCATTCTCTTGGTGTAACAGCCTGCATTTTGCCATAAGTTTCTTGCCTGTATTTGAGTCTGGCGTGAACTTCCACGCCGATAATTCGTTCTGAGTTTCCTCTAATCTCGCTTTAGTTGACGTTAGTTCTTGTTTTAACCTTAAAATTACTACATTCACAGCTGGATCTAGTAGCGTCGGCCGCCCGTTGAGACTGGCGTGGGAAGACTTTAATTCCGTAATTTGACTCTGAAATGGAGAGTAATTTCTGTTATGAATCTTGATCTTACAAGTAATTTTATTGCATTCTTCTTAGATTGCTGTAAGGGGACTTCTACACTATAACCAAGTGAGTACTCACTACATAATCTTGTATTTCCTGCTCCTTAGCTGCGAGTCTTCTAACTAAGACCTTCTCTCTGTGTTGTGACTCAGCATACTGCTGCTTTATCCTATCTTCTACCTCTTTCGCCTTTTCCAGGCTTCCTGTATACATCAATTTTACAAATTAATAAGTATCCTTTGGCTATGTTAAAAGAGGATATTAGGATTTCACATTCGATTTTCTTGTTCCTGCAATCATACAGTATTGTTTTGACATCACTATGATGTCGCTAACTTATTTTACCTAATATCCGTAAAACCACTTTAAATGCATATAATTTTGTCTACCATGAGATTCTTTTATACTTTACACAGTGATAAGATAAAAGGTTATCTCAACGTAACTGTATTGTGGACAGAATATTATGCGTTTTGTGTGGTTTATCTTGTTTAAATGATTACAATATTATAATCGACAACACCTTAACTAAAATTATACAAACATTAAGGACAGTAATAGTCTTAACTAGATTTATTAAATAGCTAACAATTAATTTGAACCAGTAAATCTATTACTAAAATGGCAATAGTAAATTGGATTACAGTAAATGACAAGCAGGTTTGTTAAAAAAAAAAAACTATTATTTCTGGCTATATGATTCCATGGATAAGATTTTTGTTTTTCTCTCAGTCATGTACATCTGGAGAAGACAGGATTATAGGATTCATAGTTATAAAGTGCAACAAAAATGAAATCATATTTTATTTGAAATTAATAGAACATATTCAGTGAATGTAAAAAAAAAATTGTTTTTTTTTTTTACTTTCACATTCACTTTGATTCACTAAACCTGGTGATAGGTTACAGCACCTGGTCCACACATGGCCTAGCCTAGCCATAGGCCTCTCAAACTATACCATAGTAAAGCCAGTGTCATCCTTTGTGGTGTCCTTTCCAATATCTTGATAAGGAAATCTGCTGAGAAATTTCATGTTAGCTGCAGTTGAGATTGTTTGACCAACATAACAATTAACATGAAATTTTACAACAAATTCACCCTCTAAAAACATAAGCCTGACAATATTTTATTCAATAACATTTACAATTTTGCTCTTTTAAAGTATACATCTTTGTAATAACACTGTTTTGAACCCTACTATGCAAATCAGAATTTTACAACATTTTATGAATGCTTGCAATTCAACTAATGATGCCATATTATGTATTTTAATATGTGAAATTGATTTTTTTAATTGATATAATGCCTTTGTATTGGTGCCCAAGAAGTACATCTAAACAAACATATCAATGTTTGCCTATGTTGGAGCAATACCTATTTCATACAAACATATTATCTAAAGATGTACCTATCAAATTTGATTTACAAATAGCTCTCAGTTGGCATGTATTTTAAATTGTTAGTTTTATCTTAGGTATAGGTAGTTTGCTACTATATTCTTACTGGTTAAACAATGCAAAAAACCTGTAGTTCAGACTTTTTTTTAATATGAGGTCAAAACAAAATACCTTCAACAATCTCAATAAGTTGGTACAAATTGGTAATATTATCCAAATAGTGTGGTAATATTTTTAAATTATATTTATTTCAAAAATTCATGCCTAATATTTAATTGAACATCTTAAGATATCATGTGCTTTGAGACAATTCAGTTATTAAGAGCGTGCATTTTTAAAGTGGGCAACTTCGGAAATAGCTGTTATATATTTAGCAGTTTTGATTAGTTTGGCAGTATTACTGTATGGAAATGTGAAAAGTTCGACGGCCTGCCACACTGTGCTGCCGTCTCAACGTGACGCTGGCAGAATAGTCAAAACCGGCTCGACAGACCAGAAAGAAAAAAAAAAAACTATCTGGTGAACTAAAATATTGATTATGAAATGCAATAATTAATAATAACACTGAATATTTAGTTTTATATGCTAAAAAGTATTTGGAAACATTCCAATTTACACCTATTTAATGGTTACAACATCAAATTCAGTATTATAATTGCAATTCATTATTCATATTTTAGGTCACTAGTTAGCGTTATTTCATATATCCATTCAGTAATATTGCCAAATTAATTAAAACAGGTCAATATTTGACAGCTGTTTGCGACATTGCCAAATTATAGAACAAACGCTCTTAACTAACTTGTTTTGTGATAGCAAGTCTAAACCTATATCTCTATTTCTAGCCTTCAAATTATCCAAATCATTTTGTTTTACATTCTATACTTTATAAACATATGCAACTACACAATAATTATGTAAATAGTTTCTAGTAATAGGTTTTCTTTTGACTATATTATGTCCTTAAACTTACAGAAATAAATAAGTATATAGAAATAGAAATTGAGATGTGTTAGTCATAATCGCTGCTAAGCTATGAACATGGTTCAGTAAGTATTTATTTATGAGTTACATGCAATGACTCAAGCTGAGTAGCAATGTAGAGCATTAGTTGGAAGCAAGAGAAATTATATATACTGAGTTTATTATGACCATGATAACATTAGAGGCATAGGCACGCAATAGACATCATTTTTTAAAGTTAATATGAAAATAATTCACTTTAACTTGTATTTTGAGCCTTTTTTAAAATACATTGCTAATGGTAAATCTTATTTGATACATTTTCTGCTATCAAAGCCATTATAAGTGACAGCAAAAGAATGATCAAATACTTAATCCATAGCTTTAAGATAGATGGCAGAAACATAAACAGATCAGGTGTTAAAAATATAAACAAGTTTCATAAATAACAATCAACAATAATTGAAGACAGAAGATAAATAAAGCATATACAAAACAAAATCTTAACTATACAGCAAAAGAAGTGATGAAAACATATTTACTTTTTCACGTGAGCAAAGACCGGATAACTCGGCAACATTCTCAGTTACCGAGGGTAGCGGAACACCACTGAACATGGACACAGCTCCAGGATTATCTGGAGACATCACACGGCCTTGTGCCGATATATGCACTTCCACTAAACACTCCACTGGCACCTCTCTTACACAGCAAAACACCATTTCTTCGTCTTCACCTTTTAGAACTTAAAACACCTAAATACACCCCGTACCACAATTCGTTTTATAACTAAACAATTTTCAGTATCACAGTAACATTTCAATATGTCATAACAGTATCACTAGTTAATTTTAGTTAAAGTATTGTCGATATAGAGATAACATAACAACTCGCGGGTCGTGCGTCGTAACGTCGCCGACCTGACGCTACCAAGCCGATGTAATTTTCTTAAATACCTTCCAACTGCTTGTTCAAAGTTTCGAGATGGTCAATGTACAAGTCCTGGTTTCTCCATGCGGCGCGGAGCGAGTCAGCCGCGGCGGCCTCAAGCTGGTGCGGGGTCAATAACACGCGCGCTAAGCTTGACCCTCCGCCACCTGCTCCACCTTCACACGACGCCTCGCCATGTCGCTCTGTCTCCTCGGACATTTCACTCTTACAATAACTTTAGGAGTCTCTTTTCAACTGCAAGCAAATAATCACAGTTAAATCCTACAAAGAGATTCATTTGCATTTCTCCGCCGTTATCAGAAACCTGTAGTATCGTAAACTGTGGTTATCAACAAGAGGCTAGGCTACTTACAGTTGATTAGTGTAATGTTAGAGACTTAATTTAATTGGAAATTACTATTATTTACATTAAATATCACACACTAAAACTATCTCTAATATTTTACGAGGTCATCAAACGAAACACGACAAGTCAGACGCCATTTTATCACATACCAATATAGTGTGACCAATACAAAATATGTTAAAATCCAATTCCATTAATTGAAACACCGCTACAGATTTTAACATGAGAAAATTACCGTATTGTTTCCCTTTATAATATTTATGTCTATATAGATAGATAGATAGATAGAATATTCTTTATTATGTACACCATAAAAATTACAGACATTAATATAGAAATTTTACATTGGGTGACACAATGGGCGGTCTTATCGCTAAAATATTACTGTAATTCAGGGCTTTACATAACGGTAAAATTTTCGTAACGTTACCTTCATTTTACAGAGTTACCGTTAATATTAAAATAACGTTAATAGATTTAACGGTATTTCTGCAATTTTTTATCGTTAATATATAATAACGTTAATTCTATTTTAACGTTAATTTTAACGTTATTATTAACTTGTGGAATTAGCGATGCTTGAGGCGCGCGGAGGGCCGCCCCCGCGCGCTGCGCTGAGGTCGTACCGATCAAAACGTTGCCAGATTCTTACGCGTGAGAAGTGCTGCTGGCAATGATAAATGATAATAATATTTATCCAATATCAAGATGAGAGTTGTTTTAATTAAACATGCAGGATTTAATAGTCTACCACGCCGCCACGGCGTGGCGTGTCGATTATAGTCACTGACTGCCACAGCACAGTGGGCTGAAAATAGACATAGACTTAGGGATCAACTTAGTAATATTTTTCTTTTTTCGACTGAAATGGATTTAGGTATTACGATACCTAAACGGATTTCTTTCTTATTGATCAATTTAATGCTATTTCAGTTTTTCAATATACAATTTCGTTACTTTATATCACTTGGTTGAAAAAATGTATGGACAATACATATTTGTCCATATTTTTTTTTATAAAAAGGATATATTTCGACTTTGGTACAAGTGCCCCTAATTTCCTTTGGCACGATTATGCCCCTTATTTTTCTGCATTTTTTTACATATCGCATAGTGCGAGCACGCTTAATGCGTGCGATCTTGGGAGAAAAAAAATAAAATGTGTTTTTAGAATATAAAAAAGGTTTTAATCTATTTATAATTGACATTAGGTATTTAATGGTTATAAATAAATTATGAACAGAAATGTAATGAGGCCTGCGAACGTGGCTCGCAACTACAAGTCGAGATGTTTGCAAAATTCAATTCCAAGCACGTTGCGCTAGTGTGAGTGCCTGTCGGAGCGATATACACCTACAGTGAGCAATACAACCACGCACACATTGACAATTATTGCTTGACGCGACAGCACTACTAGCTTCCGAAAATTTATGATAAATTTGGATGTGTTCCGTAATACCAAAAATGATGAATGAAAACTTAATATTTTTCCCTAAAGAGCTTGAACGGTTAATAACATGGAGTGTCTTTTGCACATAGCATAAAACAAGACGTAAAAACTTGGTCTATCAAAGAAGAAGACAACAAATACGTAATGAAACAGAGGAAGAAATAGATACAAGAGAGATTTCGAGAGGAGTTAGGGCTTCTGATAGATATCGTGAAGCAGGGATCAGGGACAACAAATGACGGAAATACAGCATTACAATTCTTCGAATTTCCTGAAAAAACGCCAGCTATTACTGGTTTGGATGAAGAAATAGTGCGCAGATTTTCAGTTATTTTACAAGCAATTACATTAGGTGAAAACATAGATGTCGAAAAATTTCGAGCTTAAATCCGTACGACCGCAGAGAGATACCTACAGTTCTATCATTAGTACTATATGTCAGCAACAGTACATAAATTGTTGATTCACGGAGCTGATATCATGAAAAACTCCATTGTACCGATTGGAAATCTGTCTGAAAAAGCATCTGAATCGCGTAACAAAAACTTTCGCAAATACAGAGAGCACCATTTATGTAAAATAAATAGGACGAGCACGAATGAGGATATGATGAAGATAATGTTTCTGACTTCAGATCCTTACGTTTCTGCAACACGGCCAATAATGCATCGTGCTCAACATAAAACAAAGATGAGGCAAGAAACCTTGGATCTTTTAATTGTTGAGCCGAAGCAACAGATAGATATTGAGTTCTGTGACATAGATGTAATTAATTATGACACAGAGTCTGATGAATCTGATATAGATGTTTAGGATGCTTGCAGCTTGGGGGCAAATCTATGTGCTCTGCGCAAGAAGGATGGCGGCATTCGTCCCATTGCCGTAGGGTCCACCTACCGCCGTATCGCAGCCAAAATTTGTTGTGCTTTCTACAATGCTTTCTAAATTCAACGTAGGGTATTTGGATGATGGAACCCTAGGAGCAGATGTAGACACAGTATATTAAAAGATTTAACTTTATTAAAGAAAAAATCAGTTCATTGGCCTGGAACTTTTTCAAAATGTGAAATTTATCTTCCCCAAACGACTGACACACAGACTATCATAGCAAAATTTTATACTGTAGCACCAAATATCAAAATTACGGAAAGAAACTCTCTTCACCTCCTGGGGTCCCCAGTTTTTGATGAATCCTTTCCAACGTTCATTGAGGAGAAAATACAAAATTTCAACTGTATCTCGGAAAAACTTTTCAAAATTAATATTCATTCGGCCTTCACACTCAATTCGATACTGCTGCTTTGGACCAAAATTTACTTATAGTTTCCGTTCCTCCCATCTATGGAAGCATCACAACTTTTAGAAAAAGGTAGACATTATTAGAAACACTTTAACATCAATTCTAAATGTGGCTCTGGACGACCGAGCGTGGCAGCAAGCCACACTTCCCATTCGCCTGGGTGGTCTCGGTGTCCAAAAAATTTCAAGTATAAGATTACCGGCGTTCCTCTCCTCGGTCCACAGTACCAATAAATTAACCAGGAAATTTTTATCTTCCTCACTGGCCGATTTTGAGATACGGTACGTCAAAATCGCCCAGTGGATAAAATTTGCCTTACCGATGCGTTGAACGCTTGGAAAATGGCTTGTCCCAATACGACAACCCGTCTTCCCAGAGACGATGGGACGTGCCGCTCTGCAGTATTATACGGAACACCCTGATAAACACGTCACCTAATACTGTTGAGTGCGCCCGTCTGCTGGCTGTGGGAGAATGGGAATAAGGCTTGTGGCTTCAGGCGCTCCCGTCATCCACCATAGGCACTGTGATGGATGACTCATCGTTTCGGCTCGCTACGTATCTCCGCTTGGGTGCACCTTATGTTGCTCCGCATCGGTGTCTCTGCGGTGAAGCTGTCGATAGTCTCGGGCACCAAGGCTTGTCCTGCTGCAGGAGCGCAGGTCACATAGCACGGCACACCAGCATCAACGACATCATTTGTCGAGCCCTTGTCACCGCCGGCGTACCAGCGGTATTAGAACCTAACAGCTTGGTACGTGACGATGGGAAGAGACCAGACGGGATGACGTTGTTGCCTTGGAAGGTGGGTGGGTCTCTAGTGTGGGACGCAACCTGTGTCGACACCCTTGCGTCATCTCATGTTCCTAGCACGGCGGGCTGTGCTGGCGCCACTGCTGCGGCTGTTGAGACCCTCAAGCAGCGCAAATACTGTAACCTTATGGGTAACTACAGCTTTGAGCCGTTTGGGGCGAAACACTCGGATCATGGGGCCCGAGTGCGCGTCTCCTTTTTAAGGAAATTTCTCGTCGATTGATCGACATTTCACGTGACCAGAGGGCTGGCTCGTTCTTTGGCCAAAGAATTAGCATTGCCATTCAACGTGGCAATGCTGCCAGTCTTCTGGGCACGTTTTCGAATGACAGCGATGCGGACGAATACTCGAAGCCTAAGTTTTGTTTTTTATTTTTATTTATACAGATAGTTAGTCTTTTATTTAATTTAGTACCTAGTGTAAATAGTTATGTTAAAAACTGTAAAGCTATGTTAACAATTATTTTTGAAAAGAAATAAATTTAAATCTTGCAGCTTTAATTACGTTTTTTTTATTTGTTTAAATATTTTCCATTTTTTTTTCATAAAAGCTAGTAATGAGTCAATATGTATTATTTTAATAAAACTAAAAAGCAGGAAATAAAAAAAAAACAAAAACCTCGACTGCAAAAACACATAACTGAAAAAAGAAAAACAAGCATTATAAATCTATAGAATTTTGGTATTGCAGGCGGACAAACAAAATTTACACCATCATTTCAGGTTATTGGTTTGTCCCGCCTGCAATAGGTACCAAAGTTCTATAGATTTATAATGCTTGTTTTTCTCTTTTCAGTTATGTGTTTTTGCAGTCGGGTTTTTTGTTTTTTAAATAATTTTTAATTGTGAGTCCGTCATTCACATTTTTTTTTTGTATTTTAATGCATGTTTTATAAAATAATGCAAGGAAGGGTATCAATATAGGAAGTAATATTAGATACTCAGGGCATTAGATCTCATTAACTCTCACTAAATTACAAAAACCTTTAGAAAATTACCATGTACCTTAAAAATAGTTGATTTCTATTCCATTTATGTTCATATAATTTTACTCTCACTAAATTACAAAAACCTTTAGAAAATTACCATGTACCTTAAAAATAGTTGATTTCTATTCCATTTATGTTCATATAATTTTATATAGGATCATTTAGTACCTAATGGTGCCGATTCTCTTGTCACAAATGCCTCTAAACTAAACTAAAAATCACCAAAATTTGGTTTATTCCTGTCAAACGACGATTTTCCATTCTGAAATAGACTAAAGTGACACAACTTAACTATATTTTAGTTTGACAGCACTAAGATGGCACTGAGATATTAGTTTAGTGAAAATGGCAATTTGCTATTCTGAATTTGACGTTTTTAACCTAAAATTTAGATTTTTAATCGCGACTAAAAACATGTGGAATAAAATTGGTTGTCATGAACTAAAATTCACACCAACACCTCGACTTCAGATGAAAAAACAGTACTAAATATTTTTTTTCTTTTGCTTATATCTCGAAAACGGTATGTCCAATCGCAAAAATAATGAAAATTTCGACACCCTTTATAAAATCCTTAAGCCCCTAACACTCTACATGTAGGTAATATTTTTTCTTATTTTCCACACAAAAAGTGAAAAATCCATATAAAACACGTCGAGGCTCCGGCTCTAAAAAGATTCAAGTGGTTAGGTATCACGTGTGGAGTCGCGGTTGTCAAATTCGATTTAGATGTGTCAAAATTATTTTTAAATTTAGAGAATTTATTTTGCAGAATAGCTTTGAGATTCTCATAGTCAAAAGTAAGGAATTTTAGTGATAGTTTAGTTCGGTGTACAAGAGAATCGGCACCACTGTCTATTATAAACAGATTAAAACCTTTTTTATATTCTAAAAACACATTTTATTTTCTTCTCCCAAAGTCTAACGCGTGCACGCATTGTACGATATGTCAAAAAACGCAGAAAAATAAGGGATATAAATAAGAAAATTAAGGGCACTTGTACCAAAGTTGAAATATATCCTTTTTACATATTTGTCCATACATCTTTTTCAACCAAGTGCAACAGTGTATCTAAAGTAATCCAATGCTAAGCGAGCGCACACAATGTAAACCTACAGAACGGCAACGCTGCTAAATCAAGGTTAAAATTTACGTTAGTTATCGTTTTTACGTTAACGTTAATTAACGTTATATTACTGGTAACGTTATCAAGTATCGTTACTTTTTTTGTAACGTTAGTAAGGTATCACATTGAAATTAACGTTACATAACGGTTATTATTTTGTTATTTGGTAACGTTAACAAGCCCTGCTGTAATTGAGATATTAAAAAACGATCACAATTTTTTTTCCGATTTGCACAGTAGTATCGTTTTTTACTCGGCAATAATAATTGTTCATAGTGGTGTACAACGAAAGAATAAAGTTTTTGATAATCGATTGATTAATAATTTGGCGGTATATATTCTTTGAATCAATTGCAGATTTTTATCACATTTCCATTTTTTTATCTGGACTGCGGCAAAGTACAGAAAGGGATTGATGTTTTTCCCAAGAATAGACCATAGACGGTAATATTTTTTTTGGCGTATTGTCGACAAAGTCTGGATGCACCATTTACTTCGGTCCTCGGTCGGTCATGCAAGCTGATATTGCCGTTATTATAGCGCTAGAACTATTTATCGTTTTACAGAATCTTTTGCGGATTTGTTTATCTCAACCACACACATAATCATGGCCCACTATGGGCATGAAGTTGGTACGTAAAGATGCAGAAAGAGGGATATAAATAAAATAATGGAGTGCATACTTCGGCACACTAGATTTTGTAAATTAACTCAAAAATAAAAAAAGAATTAGCACACAGTAGGAAAATGAATGTAATCATCGATGTAGGCATTCAGGCAGCTAGGTATAGTTTGTAAAAGTATGTAATCAAATTAAAAAGTTTAGATTTGCTATTGGAGCGTGAAATTAAACTAGAAGGAACTTACTGACGGAGCTCCAATCAACTATTGGTTGATAAGGTAGAACTGTGCTATCTTACGCGGTGTTTTTTCAGCCACCCTAGGCAGTGCCGGTTTTAGCAATACCGGCGCCCCGGGAAAGATTTCTGTGGCGCCCCTCACTGCTCTTGGAGAGTAGAGGGGTGAAAATTTTAACTTTTGTTCTAGTTTGGGGAATAGGAAAATGCAGGAGGATCAAAGGATGGATCAAAAATTTCAACACCCCGCTACGGAAAACTTAGGATTTCTTTTATGCAGAAAAGTTTGAGAATTCAGACTTCAGAGAATGCGGGGTCCAAGAGCGAGCATATATGTGTATAAAATAGTAGGTACCTAAACTTTGTCGACTTGTACAGAAAAGTTAGAGAAAAACATAACTCTGTCTTTGCTGTCCCGCAGTAGGGTAAAAAACCGGCCAAGTGCATGTCGGACCACGCACAATGTAGGGTTCCGTAGTTGGGATGAATTTGTCCCAAGAACAAACTTAACTTTGTAGTTGAAAAAAAATCTTTCATACGTAATGTATGGGAGAACATGTTTTTACAACCGCAAATCTGAGTTGGTCGATTATTACTCGTTAATTTGTAAAGCCTACTCAGCTGTGATAGCTTTCCTTTTAAATTCGTTATATAAGCTACTGCCGTGAATTTTTTCACATACCTAAAAGCAACCATTTAGCTGGCAGGGGGGGGGGACACCTGATTCTAACAAAAATTTGCACTTTAAAGCTTAATATTTCTCAAACGGATCTCTGAATTCAAAAATTGTTTTAACACACTCACAATATTTTTGAAAGACCTTTCTAACGACACCCAAGGGATAAAAAAACAACTCACTTTACGCGTAGGGGAGGTACGCTAAAAAAATATTTTTCATTATTTTATTTTACCACTTTGTCGGTATGATTAATATGTATACCCATGCCAAATTACAACTTTCTAGTACTAACAGTCTTGGAGCTAAACCGCGGACAGACAGACAGACAGACGGACATGGCGAAACTATAAGGGTTCTGTTGACTACGGAACCCTTAAAAGGGTAGCCCATGCTAAATATTTATTCAGATCTAGATCATACTCAGAACAGAACAGACAAGACGGAGACGACATGAAACCCTATGAAAGCAGCACTAGTTAATACCAATAATGAAACAACAACAGCTTAATTTTTAATTTAATATTTTTTATTACTTAATCAATTAATTTAACAATTAACATCTAATTAATGTTTAACATTAATTTAGTTGGAATTTCTTATAATACAATATCAAGAATCATAGAACAGATCATTTATTTATATCACAATATGTACAATGGAATGTTTTTGTTCGGGGGAGCGAAATCGCGAAATGTCAATATGGTCTCCACACTTCTTGGTTCCCCGCTCCGTAGAGGCCGTGTTTCACTTCGTCATTGGCTTCGCAGGTCTGGCCCATGCCACTGGCTTCACCAGCCCCTTGTAGCTCCGTAGTAATAGAGATGCCTCCGTCAATATCGCTAATTTTTATTTCGCTCGGGAAACATTGTTCTAGGTTGTGTTTGTCGCCCGAGCTGTGCAGATGAACGTGTATTTGGTTTTGATTGACTGTTGAGTAGAGATTCGGGAGTATCATCTGAGGATTGGGGTTGATGTATGGCGCGTGTGACTGTAAGCAGGTTGGATTGTTGTTTATGTTGTTGTATTGGTAGTTGTTGTAGTTGTAGGTATTGCTAGGCCAGGAGTTGTAGTAGTTGGGGTCGTATCGCTGCGCAGGCATGGCGGGGGGTGAGTTGAGCTCGGTGAGTGCAGAGCCGGTGCCGCTTGGGCTGCCTTTCACGAAGCCGGTGGTGCTCGGTTGGAAGCCGCTGTAGTCGGAGTGGCCCAGCGGGATTTCAGGTAGCACTGCGGAAGAAAAACAGACTCTCATTATTATAAATATCTGTTTCGATAAGGTGGACGATCGTACACTGCGCCGTTTTCACTTTGGATAATATTATCTATGTTTTTAGTGAGTAGTATGTCCACTAGACAGGTTACTAGACAGTCTTCTACAGTCACAGAGAATGCGGTTGATTTGGTGTGTTTTCCGATGGAGATAAGTACCACAGTGGTTGTTCTTCGTCGGGTACGACATAGGAAAATATTACGAATAAACTCAAACAATTATATCTTGCGCTCTCGTTTAGATCAAATCATTTGTGTAGAGGGCTCTAGTTCATAAAATAATTGAATAATACAAGGATTATAGGTATGTGGTGGTTCGGTCCCTATCATGTGGTGAACCGCTCCATTACGGCTGACCACGGTTTGAATGGAGGAAGTCCGTTTATCAGTATTTAACAATGTGTGACGTAAATTGTAATGGTATTAGAAACACAATTTTAATGAGGTGCTGTTGAAAAGATTTATAAGTACCTATAGGTATATAACTATGCACTTTTTCCCTAGGGCAGTTACTACAAAACGTCTAAAGTTACGGCCCCATTTCAACATACGATATAAACTAACTGATACCAACAATGTCAGTGTGGATTCGATAGCCGTACCGAAAGTGAATATTTATATGTATACTGATACTTGCAACTTACTAGACAGTTTGTCAAACACTTTTTGCAAAAAAACCGGCCAAGTGCGTGTCGGACCACGCACAATGAAGGGTTCCGTAGTTGGGATGAATTTATCCCAAAAACAAACTTAACTTTGTAGTTGAAAAATATGTTCTCCCATACGGAATGTATGGGAAAACATGTTTTTAAGTTGGTCGATTATTACTCGTTAACTTGTAGAGCCTGCTTAGCTGTGATAGTTTTCCTTTTAATTTCGTTATATAAACTACTGTTGTGATTTTTTTCACACACCCAAAACCAACCATTTAGCCGGCAGGGGGGGGGGACACTTGATTCTAACAAAAATTAGCACTTTAAAGCTTAATATTTTGCAAACGAATCCCTGAATCCAAAAATGGTTTCCTCAAACTCACAATATTTTTGAAGGACCTTTCCAATGATATACCCCTCACCATGGGGTAAAAAAATAAACATCACCACTTTACGTGTATGAGAGGTTCCCTAAAAAAAATGTTTTTCATAATTTTGTTTTACCACTTTGTCGGCGTAATTAATATGTATACCTATGCCAAATTACAGCTTTCTAGTACTAAGGGTCTCGCAGCTAGACCGCGGACAGACAGACAGACAGACAGACGGACATGACGAAACAATAAGGGTTCCTTGTTTACTACGGAACCCAAAAATGGTGAAATGCTGCCTTACACCGCAGGTACACTGATGCCTTTTGATTCGTTCATACTTTGTTAAGATTTTTGTTGCATAGAACGCATTCGTCCTGCCGTAATCTGTACCCTAATTGCGTAATACAACACAATCACAATTTGTTTCGATTTGAAACAGATTGCTAATCTATTGCTTCAAAAGTTGGAAAAAAAAATCTGCTCAACAACGTAAATAACGCAATGGATGTTGTTGAACTGTCAAAATTAAACCAATTAGTCATAAATCGTTTACGAAAATAAGTTACGCAATTAGGGTACTGGACTTACTAGTAAGCTATTCTGCTGGGTTTTATATCCCTGTAAATTACCTACCTATTAGGCTAGTATGAATAAGTAACGAGGTATCGGTTACATATTAAAGTAAACTTTACAAGAATAAATTACTCTTATTATCAAGTTGTCATGTGTATTTCAAGTTTTTCCGTGACGAGTTCAAAATAAAACGAATTACATCAAAAATAGATTGAGTCATTTGTTAGTTAATGACTATATCAACAGTAACTGAGAGAGAAACATTGCTATACCTACATACTTTTTTTTGTAGGTAGATATGTGTAGTTAGGTATACCTATGTACATATGGTCACGACATAAGCATTAGATACTCAATTTTCTACTCTAATACGTTATTTCTCTCGTGGTGTGAAAGATTAATCTATAATAATACTAGCTTTTGCCTGCGTTTTCGCCCGCGTGGATGTCGGAACATATCCCCAGGGAACGTACTACCGGGATTACATACTCAATAGCCGAAGAAAAGGTCATTGACTCCTACCGCTGCGCCCGCGTTACGGTCAACCATAATTAATTTTGATTCTGTGATATCTTTTAAACTATTCATTTAAATGATATGATGTCGCGACAAATTTTTATCTAATTAAATGCCCAATTTAAATAACATATTTTATTGGATGGGGAGTAATTTAATACTGGTCAAAATAGCTTCGGAAATAACAATTAAATTTTTATTAAATTCTGAAAGCTAATAATGGTTACTGTGGGTCATCCTTAGAAGACAGACATATGCCATCACGGATTTTTGTTGAACTTTTTAAGATGAACAATCCTGTATAACATAATTTTGATGTAACTTTTACGATTCCCGCGGCGCACGCCAATAAAGCTCCCAGTCGGCATGATTTTTTCCGACATCTTCAACAATAATCGTCACATTTCAACCAATTTACACAAAACCATAATGAATTATACACAAAAACCTTCCGCATGAATCACTCCGTCCATTAGGGAAAACCGTTTGAAAATTCGGTCGATAGTTTTTGAGTTTATCGCGTTCAGACAGACAGACAGACGCGGCGGGGGACTTAGTTTTATAATATGTAAGGATTATAGAAATAGCTGATAGAGATCAGTGAGAGATAGGAAAATTAAATTAAGGTCCATCAATCTGAATAAACGGAGTCAACGGTTTCACTATTGGTGGGTTTTTAATATGACCTTTAAGATTGATTGCAATGTGACCTGTTTAATTACATTCAGATGTTCTTCGACTCTGCTGACGTTGAGGGAAATACGTTAAGAAACTTGGACTAAATCGTAAACAATGGCCAAGCATGGTGATGCTCTTATTCTTGTTCTGTATGCCACTTTGGAATGGGCAACAAGCTCCATCTTTCTGACTGGATGAATCCTTGACCATTCAAAAATGCCTGAAATAAGTTTAATTAAAATAAATGCGAAGTCTATGAGAAGATTCAGTTACAAATTTTTCTTAATTTTTTAAGTGGCTCGTCCATCATTGTCTAGACAATTTTTATTCGGGTTGAGATGACTGGGGCCGAGCTGTCATTGACCCGACAATTTTCCATTAAAGAAAATGGTAAGGCATTTGCTTTTTACCATACTAGGATAATAGAAATTATAAATTACCTGTAGGTATATGTATAGTGGGGTCCGGTTTGTAGTAGGGCGGCTGCAGCGGCGCGTACGCAGGGTACATAGAGGCCGTCGACGGATAGCCAGTGTTCCACTCGCTGGCTCCTAGGATGTTCCCACTCGGCTCTGTAATAGATTACATTGTAAATTTAGATTCATTGATAGGTTTGTAAAGTGTATACTAACATAGGTTACATAACATAACATTACACCTGGTTTTCCCCGAAGGTTTAGGTAATAACAAAAAAAAAAAAAAATTTTTAGCTTTTAACTATTCTCGGGACCATGGATCCCGATCCTTTGGAAAGCGTACGAGGGGCCGAAGCCAACTCGTAGAGGCCCGTTAGACGCATTTAAAGAAATGAGGCACCAACCGACGATTATCCCTGTATGCACTATGCAAGTGCATCAAAGGACAACCCCCGGTTGGTGTAGGACTATTGCAGTACATGGAAACAAAACATAGGACTATGGGTTTGGGTAGCTAAAGTGGACCGGTTACCTGGATCTATGGTAGGACTATAGCCCCTGCCTGATCAAACTTTATATTTACACGGATAAAATGGCAGGGGGTGACTTGCACACTCAATAATGGGCCCCCAGAAAATATGTTTTTTTTTCTTTTTTTATTATTTTAGTATAATATAATAATATTTTTATAAAAGGTTTCAGCAAATAACCTATGGGCAACTTATGGCGTCTTCTTTTCCACAGAATCGGATCTTATAAGCAACTATCTATGTCAATTGATTGATTGATTGATTTTTAAAGGTCTTTATTAACAGAAAAAGGAAAAGGTTAATACAAGTTAACAAAAAGATCTTATTCTAAATGTAAACTAACATAATCCGAACAATGTTAAATAGGCTAAAACACCTCTCTTAACATATACCATGTATGATTGTTAGTGTGACTACAAATTTAATAGATACATAACATAAGATTGTGCTGTTATGTAGGGTTTGCAGACCCACATTTTTAAATTTAAGTTACCCAGGCCCCCCATTTTACATTATTTTAAAATGATTAAATTGTCACATTATTAAGACAAAACATTATTTAACAAAACGATAAAATTTTAAGCATATAAACGTAATGTAATGTACATATTACTGTGTAAGGTGACAGCAATCACGCTGGACAGGTGGTAAGTGAGCTAACGTTAATCCACCAAGAAATGGTGATGAGGCAGTTTATACTTGCTATAAGTTCTGGCATAAGGTAATCGGGTTAATCTACTCTTACCAATGTGTGAGACTAGAGTATTGTGATGACGTGGATTATTAAAGAGGTAGAATTTTCGGGATACTTTCAGAATGAAATCTTTTAGAGTTGGAAACTTGATATCATTATGTAGTTGTTTAAGGTTAGTGTAGAGAGGTGTGTTAAATGCTATTTTGAGTGCTTTGTTTTGAACGACCTGGAGTTTTTTGTAATTAGTGTCACTAATACTACTCCAGACAGGGGATGCGTATGTCATACAAGGACGAACCAGTGTGGAATAAATGCGTAATTTGGTTTGAGGGCTCAAATTAGATTTACGATTAAGGATTGGTTTTAAGCTGTTAAGGGACTTGACTCCTTTTAAACGAAGTTCTTCCATATTTTTCAACCAGTTTACTTTATCGTCTAAAGTTGTTCCTAAATACTTGACTGATTTCTTCCATGGAATGTCATAGCCTTCAATTTTAACAAAGCGGGTGGGAAGTGATCGCTTTCTTGAAAACATAATAATCTCCGTTTTAGTGGAATTCACTTTAAGCTTCCATTTAGTGAAGTAGTCTAGGAGAAGATCAAGCGAAAGTTGCAATCGTTGAATGACAAGGTCTAGGTCGTCAGATGAGGTGTATGTTGCAGTGTCATCGGCGTACACAGCAAGATGCGTTAGCCTTTGCTTCGGAATATCATTGAGATACAAAATAAAGAGGAACGGTCCTAATATGTCAATTATATAATATGACTGTGACATAGATACGGACGGACAGGACGAAATTAGTAAGTGTTCCTAAAGTTTTTTTTAAATAGTGTTTCGCCAGCAGCGAGGTGGTAAGACCCAAGCTAACGGTGGTTAGGGATAAATAGTTCACCTCCTCACAAAGCATTATTGCTTTTTCGATGAACAAAATTATCTCAGTCATGTTGATATTAACAGACTGGAAGACGTATTCATCGTTTTTAGATTTCCGTAGCCAAATGGAAAAAGCGGAATCCTTATACTTTTGTCCTGTTCGTCTGTTCGTCCGTATGTCATAGTAATTTTTCTCAATTACAAACGAGGGATGAAAAATAAAACAGTGCACAAAATCGATGGTTCGTAAAATTAAAAAAATAATGAAGTTAGAAATAGAGTACCTACTTAAAAATAATTAAGCATTACATAAATTGGGTTTTTGCGAAATTTATCATGTATTTCACATAATATTTTCCAATTTTGTCGTAAATAAGTTTAAGGAAAAAATGTTATTGGAGCTGGCAGGATATTTTCATTAAATTCGAGTGTAGTGTGAGGATGTTTGTTTCACCAAATAAATGATAAGCATATAGGGGGCGCGATAGAAGCGTAGAATGTAAATAGCCTAAAGATTTGGGCATTAAAAAGGAAATAACATCATGAAATTGTAATCATGAGCATTTGAAAAAAACCCAGTTACCTAATTACGAATTCCAAACAATAGCAGTACCTACCTAAATATACAACATGAAGAAAAAGCTCTGTCATCGGACAGAGCTTTTTCTTCATGTTGTATATTTAGGTCACTGATCGCAGTGACGGGTACTGAGAGTCTATTTTAGTAATTTTGGTAATAAAAATGTGAATTTTAAATAGCAATAACTTTTTTATTTTCAATAATAATAAGATTTTTTATAACTTTTTGGTAATGTTATTGCAGTACCTATGTGCCCCTTTCGGGTCGGACAGGTTTTTTTTACCTATTGTATAACTACTTAATATTTTATAAACTATATATAAAAAAATCTATTGACCAAAGCTGATGACTATGTTCACGATTTTAATGTGAGTGAAGTTTTTCAATCATCACTTATCTTTTTTTCCAATAAACTGTTTTAGGGAACGGAATTAACTTGAAATATTGAAATATTACTAAGCCTCCGCTGCCCGTCCGTCTGTCTGTCAGCGGGGTGTATCTCATGAACTGTAATAGGTAGACAGTTGAAATTTTCACAGATTGTGTATTTCTATTGCCGCTAAAACAAAAATAATAAAAAATAAAATAAAGTTAAAAATAATTAAAGCGTGTTAGTTAAAGGGGGTCCATACAAGAAACATGTTTTTACTACACTATAGTTGGATAAGTTACTTAAATAGGTCCCTACTCAATAAACATGTTTTAGTAATAAAAGACGTATTTTTTTAATGCTATTCAACAAAGTAGTTACCTACGTTAAATAAATTCATTGTAAATTAATTACTATATATCTGTGCCTCCTGTGATGAGTGATCTAAGTCGAGTTGTACCCTTTTTGTGATTTTAAAACAGATATTATCAGAAAAAAATTGCGGTTTTTTTGGTCTAACTCACGTTCTTCTATCTGCTATAGTTTCGGAGATAGTTAGGTGCAAAGTGATATAACTGCCAGGTTTTTGGCAAAAAAATCGTGAATTTAGATACATGTCAAGTTGTTACCCCTTTAAGTAATTGCTCCACACATTATTTTTCGTGCTTCGTGGTATAAGAGCGATTATATTAATTTTCACATTTTATTTTTCAGTATATTTATCGTGAATTTTGATATATCTAAAGTTATATCACATTGAACCGATTTTTCTCAATAATGATTAGGGTACAATTCAACATGTACCTACAAATCCAAATCTAAATTTATGCCTAATTTGTGTTATCTAATACATCTCGACTTAAATCATTCTACACATATCAATTTTAATGTGTAATCGAATATAAAATAAATTGTATCTAAAACTCAAACCAAATCAATATTTTTTTTATGAAGAACACGATGTGCTAAATGATACAAGTGCGAACATGATGCGGGTGGCGGGGGTACCCTAGGCGGCACAGGAGTGAAGTGACGCGGGGTCAATTTCAAAAACGTATTTGATACCATGAATTTGTCCTTCAAAAAGCCATCAGTAGATACTTGTTTAAAATCTGACCGCATTAATATGAAACTTAAGTACGCATCCGAGGCACAGGCAAATTTGACGAAGACACTCCACGAGCACCAAGAAGCATTTAAGGCTGCTTACGAAGAAAAGAAAAAAGAGAAACAACTGTCGCAGTCATGCGAAGATGTAATAGTCATAACATTTGATTTGCAATGTTTGTCCACCCCGCTCTTGCAAACGAATGTAGCATTTTACAAGAGACAGCTTTAGACATTCAATTTGACCATACCTACATGATTTAAAAACAAAGCTTTCTGTTACATGTGGCCGGAGTGTGAAGGGAATAGAGGGGCAAACGACATAGCTTCATGTCTATAAGATTTTGTTAAAAATTAGCTACTGCATTTAAACCCAAACAAATCAACAAACAAACAAATCCTGTACTCTGATAGTTGCCCGGGTTAAAACAAGAATTCGATTATTATAACAATGTTGATGCTGGTTGCTAAACTATCCCCACAATTACAATCTATTGAACATAAATACCTCGTACCAGGTCATATTCACATGGAGGCTGACACCGACCATGCGTCGATTGAGCGTAAGAAGAAGCACACGAGTATGGATATTCACTTGCCAAGAGATTGGTACCAGCTAGTACGTACAGCTTCAAACAAAACAGCAAAGTTTACTGTTATTGGATGACTCGTGATATTTTTTATGATTTTAACATTTTTTCAAACCAATTTCTTACTATTAGAAAAACCAATACCGCCAATGAAAAGTTTCTGTGGTGCGACGTTCGATCTGTTTTGTATACCAAAGAAAACATATCCCGTTTTTCTTACAGAATAGAATTCAAGAATGTTGAGTACATGACCGTGGATTGGTCTAAACGGGGTAAAGCTTACGATGTGATTACAATAAATACGGTACCAAAAGCCTACCACTCCAAGATTACTATTTCAACCGAAAAGAAGAAGGATCTGTTAGATTTGCTGTGCTTTATTCATGAGAGCGCTCATGAGTTTTACAGAAGTCTGAGCTGCAAGAATGATGTTAAAGACACTCCTCCAGATAATGATGATGATTCTGATGATGAGTAATTTCTAATTCATCTAACTCCTAAGACTTATTAGGTTTTTTTTTAATGTTTTGTTGATTTATGTATCTACCTACGTACTTTTTTATTCTCTTTATTCATTTACTACGAATTGTCCATCTCAGAGTGGAATTACTGCATATAGGATAGGTTGACAGCTTTTAAGCTGTTAACTGTGCTGTGTAAGTTTTAACGTGTTGGCAACTTTTGTTATGTTTATTATTTTTCTAGATTTTTTAAGATTCAGACAATGGTTGTGATACTATGTTTAGTACTGAGTAGGTTCACATGGCTTATTGTGATACCTGCGTAAGATTGATCTGTGCCATTTCTTAGTATTTAAGTTTAAAACTATTTGCCTTTGAAAAGATTTCAATTTACCTCTCTTAAGAATTTTGATAAAACTGTGCCTTATTTGTAAGTGAATTAATGGTTTTGAAGAAGATTAATAAACGTTAATTATTTTTCTAAGACTTGTATTTATTTACACAATAATTATGTATTTTCTTTAGGGGTATAACTTGAATTGTATCATTTAACACATATTTTAAAAACTAGAATTTTAGCAAACTGATACAATTCAGGTAAATTATGAAAATACCTATAATATATGTAAAACAGTGTAATCTTTAGGGTAGTATTTTTATCATTTGTTTGAGCAACGTTGTGTTAGGAACATTTTCTAATGACTTATTAGATTTTTTTACTTTTTGTATATCAGTTTACACAAAGACAATTTATAGGTGAAACATAATTTAACTGTACTTGTATCATTTATGACGTTATTTTAGCACATATTGGAAATAAAAAAGGTACAACTTACAGGTTTTTCCTGAATTACTTTAAAACTATAACATATAACCTAAAAATAAAAATGTACAGTGAAAGTTAATGTTTTTATCTACAAAATAAGGTAGTTATGTGTAACCTAGCCCACCTAGTTAACGAACTAGAATTTTTTCAATCTTGTTTTTATTCTCCTGTAAAGTGTTGATTTTTTACTTGTATCACTTGTCACAGGAGGCACAGATATATAATAGGCATGTTATTCATAGTGATCCTAAATCCAGGAATTGTCACCGTTCTTCGTTAGTATTCTAAAAGTGTTGCCATGTACTAAGTAGGTATTCTAGGAAAAAGTATTGCCTATTTGTGGAAATGTGGAAACCTACCACCTCTTTTTGTTTCGAGCCTGTAACCGTATGCAAGAACGGGAGAAAATGTCCCATCGTGTGCTTTCATAGTTTTGATATTGTCGTCCATAAAATGTATGGAAAAATGAGCACGTTTAACGTTAAGGTCGCACACACTTTGGGCACGCCACAATCGTGGCGATAAGACCCGTCTTTGAGGAGTGGCTGGAGAGACGCCACGGCGTTCTCACCTTCCGCCTGACGCAGGTCCTCACCGGACACGGCTGCTTCGGGAGGTTCCTGTTCAGGATAAGGCGGGAGGAAACACCCGGGTGTCACCATTGTGTGGATCGGCCTGAGGACACGGTGGAGCATACGGTGGAGGTCTGCCCGGCTTGGGCGGAGCAACGCCGTGTTCTCGTAGAGGCGATCGGCGGCGGTGATCTCTCGCGTCCGGCCCTGGTTCAGGCCATGGTACGGAGCGAGAGGAAATGGCAGGCCGTCACCTCCTTCTGCGAAGCGGTAATGCTCACGAAGGAGGAGGCGGAACGCGTGAGGGAGAGGCAAATTTCGCGCCCTCACGCCCCTAACCGCCGCAGGAGGAGACGCCCGGGGCGGGAATCGCGAGCCGATTTCCGGCCACCGTAGGCGCGGGCTTGCGGACGGTGAGCAATGGGTAGCTCGCCGTCCGATAAGGACCAAGCCCGGGTCGACGGCGCGTTGTGTTCCACGCGCGCCTCAAAGAGATGTCAGCAGAATTGACGGGGTCCGCTAGGGCCAATGCCTGCCGGGGGTTCGAAGAAAACCGATCGGGAAATCGTGGCCCCCGGCAACAGGGCAACCGAAGGAACACGGGTGGGTTTTAGTCAGTAAGAGTCTGACACGCCCTCCCGCTCCGCCCAGAGCGGGAGAAGTTATTTGATAATTTCCCCCCCAAAAAAAAAAAAGGTCGCACACACTTTGACGATAATATAAAAGATATATTATCTTCATATATATATACCGTACAATTTAATGAACCACCACATACTGTGAAGATAATACGGTGTGAGTCTTTATAATGTGTATGTACTTACATATCGAAATGACCATATATGCTTAATAATATCAACAAGAAAAATATTTACAAAAATCAAAATATATTTTTTATATTTTTAATTATTTTTTAAAGGTAGGTACGTAAAAAATTAGTGAATGAGTGAGAAATTTTACGATTACTGTAAAAAAAAAAGAAAAACAGATTTTTGCTAAAAAAACATGTTTATTTTCAATTGAGGGTAGTTTTTTCCACAATTTTCATTTTATGAGGACGCCTAATTACTTTCAATCATTGTTTCATCGCGATAGATTATTTAGTTTAAAAGTTGAGTACACCGTTTTGTTTACACTGAGGTCAAAGTAGCGAACAAAATTATTAAAAATTCCATAAAAAGAAAAAATGTTTTTCTCGTCGATATAATTAAGCATAGATTCCCTAATTTCGATATGTGCACATTATAAAGACTCACACTGTATAAATTTTTAAGCGCTATAATATTATCTTCAATGTGTGTGATGAGATTTATCGTGGACGGAAATTTAAAAGCGTCATCATTTATATTTCCATACACTTCACTTCCTTACGTTATCGTGATGCCGCATGCCGTGACGTGGTCGTCCACAATAATATCGTCACGTTAGAAATCTTAATTAACCGCACAATGACGGGCAAACTCTAATTGGCGTTATTCTACTCTGTGGTATTATTGATAAGGATTCGTTTTAGTTTTATGTAATTAGCTAAAAAAATCTTTTGATCTCCATAACAAGTTTCGCTTAAGGTTGAACTAGTCGCGGGCTCGAACTCACTGGGCATGGCCAAAAAGCACGCTGTCTCATCTGGCATCGTGTCCGACAGAGATAGTATCAGTGATGAGCAATTAGACGCTAGTCTACATGCACAACGTTTAGTACGCACGCACATAAACACCGTTCCGAACTATTTTCAAAAAGGAGCGCGTAAAAAATTACGAAAAGTCCTTTGGAAATTCGAGTTTTATGAAAAAACCTCTGCATAAATCGATTACAAATAAAGTTTATTGAACTCTTCGATAATTGAGCGTTGTCTGTACTTTATACTTATTTACGCCCAAAGTTGCGTTAAAATTAGAAAGAAAAAGGAAGAAATATTGTTGGCTCCTAACTTTTTTATGGCTTATTATTTTAGGTACTATTCTGTTTCCGCACAGACAAAGAAAGAAACACAAAAAACGATAATGTTTAACTTTGGATGTATAATGTCAAACAGTGGAGTAATACCTACCCGAAATTTGTGTGGAAAAAATAATAGAATAATAATAATGAATTGCAATTATAGATGTTGTAACCGTTTTAAGTGTAAAAAGGTCATTTGGAAAGTTTCCAAATAAAAAAATAAAATAAAATAAAATATCTTTATTTCAGACCGAAATTAGTCCATAAGTTGTTAGTGGTTAGTAACAGATTGTGCTTACATAGTATGTTAGTGTTGTTAGCAATATAATTAATTAGTTAGCACAAACCTAATGCTATTTTTACCCAGTGTCTTTGGATGGGACAGTCCGGTCTGCTAGCAATCATTTTCAGGATACCGTTACGAGTGTTACGCAAGCGTTGTAGTAAGGAAGCCGCTTTCTTGCGCATGATGGCGTGAAAACCATCCGTGTGCGCTGCAGCAAACATTCCAGACGCACTACAACGCCGCGGCAACCGCAACAGCATCCTGAAAGCGTTGTTGTATTGCACGCGCAGGACATTGTAGGCTCGGCTCGTATATGACACCCACAGGCCGCTCGAGTAGAAGGACTGACAGAACGCCTTAAATAAACTGACTTTGACGTCTGCCGTGCAGCGAGCGAACCTACGGGCGAGCATATTACTCCTCACCGCCAACGCCCTGCGCTCGCGCTCTATGTCGCCATCATCCCGTAGGTCATTAGTGACAACATGACCCAGGTACTTAAAACTATTCACAACGTTAAGTACTACGCCGTTGAGATATACCGGAGGTACACGACGGGGCTGTTGCTTAGGTACCGTAAACACTAAGACCTCACTCTTTTTTGAGTTATATTTAAGGCCGTGCACCTCCGCATACGTCTCACAGATCGTGAGTAGCTTCCTCAATCCGCTCATCGATGGACTGAGCAACACCATGTCGTCCGCGTAACTTATGTTATTGACACATGTACTGTCTATGTGACAGCCGACATGTGTGCTGCTCAGTCGCTCGATAAGCTGATTGACGTACAAATTAAATAACAGGGGCGAGCTTAACCCCCCCTGCCTTACGCCACATTCCATTTGATATTCATCCGACAGAGTACCGACCCATCTTACCCGATTTGTTTGGTGAGCATACCAGTATCTGAGGAGGGCTGTGTACTCCGCCGGTACACCCGTGCCCCTCAACTTGTCCCATAGCACGTCATAAGAGACGAGATCGAAAGCTTTCGACAAATCGAGGAAACACGCGTACACCGGCGTCCTCCTCGCGGTGTAGTACTTGACGGTATGTTTCAGGCTGAGGATGGCACTCTCCGTGGACACTCCCGCCTTGAACCCGAACTGAGCGTCATGCACTTTAACAAATTCTGAGAGGCACCCCTTCATCAGACCGTCAAGCACCTTGGCCATGGTGGTGGCTAGCGAAATGGGTCGATAGTTGTTCATGTCGGATGTGTCACCAGTTTTGTTCTTAACTATCGGAACCACTACAGTCCGCATAAGTGGCTCCGGTAAATAAGAATGACCCAGGCACAGAGTGAAAAATAGCGACAATACTCTAGGTAGATGAACTCCCGCATGTTTAAAAACTCAAAAAAAAAAAATCAAATACTTTTTTTATATCTAAAACGAAATATTCGGTGTTACGATATTGATTATTGCATTTCATAATCAATATTTTAGTTCAGTAGTTAGCGATATTTCCATACAGTAATATTGCCAAATTAATCAAAACAGCGAAATATTTGACAGCTATTTGCGATGATGTTGTCCACTTTCAGTTCAGAATGCACGCTTTTAAGTTTTCTCAAACTTGCAGAAAGGAAAAGAAAACAGACCTTTATCGTACGACCTGTCTTACTCTTTCTGCAGGGCATCTCGTATTTGACATCTGAGATCATGTAGTCATGATCTCAGATGTCAAATACGAGATGCCCGACCTAAAAAAAAAAAGTCAGTTATTTTCGAAACCCACAGGAAAGCCCGGTTAAGTAGTCTTAACCGGGCTGGGTCTTAACTGACTAGATACAGTCAGCTATATGGACCGACGACCTTATGAAGATGGCTGGGACAGACTGGATGCGGAAGGCGGAGGACAGGGTGTTGTGACGCAGCCTGGGAGAGGCCTATGTCGGGAGGTTTCTAATATCATTTTTTTCTAAACTGAATAGTTTGCGCGAGAGACACTTCCAAAGTGGTAAAATGTGTGTCCCCCCCCCTGTAACTTCTAAAATAAGAGAATGATAAAACTAAAAAAAATATATGATGTACATTATCATGTAAACTTCCACCGAAAATTGGTTTGAACGAGATCTAGCAAGTAGTTTTTTTTAATACGTCATAAATCGTAAACCGCAATTTACCTTTCATTCAATGTTACTTGCTGCTACGGAATCCTTCATGGGCGAGTACAACTCGCACTTGGCCGCTTTTTTTTATTTTTTTTAAGTAGGGTATCTCGTGGGACCTCTGAGATCATGACTACTTAACCGGGCTTTCCTGTGGGTACCTTAAGCTACTACACTTAAAACCTCCAGCCAGGGGGCAAATTGACACCCTCCATCAGTTTGACATCCTATTTTTTTTTTGGACTTTTATACTACGTGTATATGTCAGTCTGATTAATCTAATTCAATACATCACTAATTTAACTTAAGATGATAATAGTTTGACATCGTAACTTAATATTATAAATGTGAAACTGAGTTTGTTTCTTGGTTTGTTACGCTTTTACGCTAAAACGGCTGGACGGATTGGAATGAAATTTGGCACATGGGCAGACCATGACCTGAGTTAGGACATAGGTTACTTTTTATTCCGATATTATTATGGGATCGAGCTTTATGTGGGTGAAACCGCAGGGCGCTACTGCCGTTTCAGCGTTCAAAGCGTGACAAACAAACATACAAAAAAATCAAATCTTTTTTGTCTATAATATTAGTTTAGATACTTTTAAAATTAGTTCAGATGAAATACAATAATTAATATCGTAACACCGAATATCTAGTTTTAGATGTAAAAAAAGTATTTGGAAACTTTCAAAATGCCTTTTTTCATACATACTTTTTATCTACCAAGAAATGGGTAGAACCCTGGAACTGCCTTTAGTGAAAGGTTCAATGTTGCAACTTGCACTTGACACTACGAGCCGGAACCGTTGACCGAACGTTATTGCAGAGATATGCAACATTTCATGCCGATTAGTCACATTGAAAGTGAAACGAAATTAATATTCAAGCTAGGGTTGGGTGATTTATTTAATGGTGGTCGTAATATGGCGCTTGTAAACATAATAATAATGTAGGTATATAGGGTGTGTTCTGACATTATCGGATGTGAATATTTTACGGTAAGTAATTCATTAAAATTATAACAGTGAGTTAGTGAGAAAGTATGAAGTAAATAAAATTATCAACGTTGAGAAATCGTGCGTACAGTTGTTTACATAAGTTTAATAAGACTGCTGTGCGAAACACCTTTCAAACATCATAACTACTGTTTTCAAATTAAGTTGAGATGTGGCTTAAGTTTTCATGGAAGATAATTTTTTTTTTGTTTATTACGAAAATGTTTGGTAAAATTAAATGAAATTTTATCATAGTATGGTATCATAATAATTATGACTAAGACGAAAATTGTTCCTAATATAATCACACCTTATTTATTACCTACGCCCATAATAATTGATATATTATGTATGTCACGCGTACGGAACTAGTCGCAACGGTTTGGGATTGCCAGCTGATTCATCAGTGGATGGAACTCAATGAAAGTGAGGCCAGCGCCCAAACAATGCGAATTGGCGCACTCAAGGTTGGTGACACCTGCCTTTGGGTACGTAGTTGGGTGTAGATTAGGTTTTGGTTATGGATAAGCGTGTTTATACTTAGAGAGTCTTTGTTTTCATGCAGTTTTTTTGTTTAAATAATACTAGAAAAGCCGTTTGCATATTGTGATGTATGATATAATTTCATAGATTTTTGTGAAATACTTCAACCATACATTTTTCTGTTTCTGTTTGAAGGGTATTCGTGCGCAAGACGAGATGGTACAATGCTATGTCGCGTAGAGTTGTCCTAAGTTCAGGTAACAGGTAATAAGAATCATTTATTTGCAGAAAATAAAGATGGCAGTTGTTGTGAAGAGGAATCCGCTTAATAAGGTAGAGTAGTCTGTGCATGGTAGGCCATCCATAGACTTGCACAGTCACAACATGGTCACAACTCAATTGAAAAATGTCAATGTCATGGTTACCCAATTTTTTTTTCAAACCACGTAAGTTCCGTTTTATGAATAAAATTTCCAAATTATTTCTCAGATTTATACTGACACATGTATATTATGAGTAAGTACATCGAAATCCTGGTGAAAGTGCATTATTTGTAAATCATTGCGACCTTGGCATAGTGCCAAGTGGCCATGCTTTGAATGTTTCGTTCTGTTATGACGACGTTCTTTTCTTTTTGGTCAAATTGATAGGGATAGAGTTGCTCTTGTCTATGGTATCAATTTGGAGGAAAACATTTTTCCTGTGGTGTGGTGACTACGGTAGAAGATGCCAACTCGCAGCGGTGGAATATTTTAAATAATAAAATTATCTGACGAAGACTGGAAATATCTAGTAGACATGGGTTCATTAGTCATTATTCGCAGAATATAGTAAAAAAATACTCAATATTTTTTTTTAGAAGAAATGATAGCTGCTTGATAATAAACTAAACAAATTATTTTTTAATAAAAAACCGGACTAACTACGCACGCCTAATCATCATGAATAATAAAACACACGTACAAACTAAAAAAAAAACAAACATTTTAATACACCAACGGTGATGCACAACTTAGAGGGTGTTTCCAAAACGTGCGTCGTTTACTTTATTATTTGTCTGACGGACCTCAGTCCCACTGAGTCAGTAAGTCAGTACCCAGCTCAGTACTAGGTTCTGATAAAAACAAATCATTATTATGTTAATTCGTATGTAAGCTTTGTCCGCATGCGTTATTGTACAAGACTCGCAGCACGTACACACGTTATTCAAATTCGCAACTACAATTTTGGCGCTTTCGAAGTAATCATAATGCTGCATTCGTCGCCATTAAAGAACACTGATTTTTATCTTTCGTTTAGTGTTGAAGCGTCTGGGTTTTGTTTAGCCAGACGTTGATTGTTTAATGTTTGATTGTTCAATAAACTTTTAATTATTTATATCATACTGGAGTTGTGTTTGGCGCAATTACGAGGAAAAAATAAATGAAAATGTAAATATGTTTTATAGTTCATTCTGATTACGTACATAGATGGCACTACATGGTGTAGTATCCATTTAAGTTAAATAATAATAATAAGTACGGCTACTAGGTATTAATTAATTAATGTTGTTAGGGAGTTTCTTGCGTCACTTCTTCTTCCCAGTTAATAAGTGCTAGGAACTGGTGAAGGGCGGGCGTTTTGGGGGACTATCTATGTAAATGTTGTGACGCCCACACTAAACTGCTTCATGAACCAATTGAACAGATTAAATATCTCCATGCTAATTGAATCACACGGATCATCTAATTAGAGTCTGGCCACGCTAAGTCTGCAATGGAATAAATGGGCAACCCCAAAAAGTTTTATATATGGTATTCTTTTAAGATAAGTCAGTTTCGGGGTTCTAAGTAGATTTAATGATTTTGATATTTTGGGTTTTGATTTTTGCCTAATAGATTATGTGTTATAGACTATGTCGTACCTGTTTTCCACCTCCATGCGATGACAAAACTGTATCAAATCTACACTGCATCGTGCTAGAGTGACTATTCTTTATCAGGAATAAATCAGAATATAAAAAACAAAATAACCTATCAAAAACAAAAAGACAAACAAAGTATCAAATTCTTTTTTCGTAGGTCAGGATGGTGTTGCCTTCTATAGATTTTCAAATTCCACCGTTTTTACCAAATAATAATATTTTATGTAATTTTGACGCTCAAAACGTGCTGATTCTCAGCCTAGTTTGTATAAATGTCTTTTGATTTTGATTATAAACCCGAGATTTATAGGTAGGTACTACAATTTCTGGGTAGTACCTAGATAATGTATAAATCTTGAATTTCATCCAACTTTTTGAACGGTGTTAATGCACTGCGAACATCAGCAGACGTGTTCTTTATGCGTTTGATAATGATTCACGAAGGTCATGATTTATGAGGCTTGTCAACTCCTTATCGTATGTAAGGGCATCAAGGGATATAAAGTTTGTTAGAATATATTTTTTGGAGGTATTCCAAGTATTTTATGTAGGTAGTTTTATTTGTCGCATCACTGCTGGTCGAATTTTGGAGCAAATGAACAGGAAAAAGTTTTTATTTTTATTACAACGAATACACCTTACCTATGTATCCTATTAAATATATTTATTTAGTTAATACTTTAAGTACATAAATTTACAGAGGCGGACTTAATCCCAAATGCATTTTCTACTACAGTCAACCTATGAGTGATGCAGAGACAAATAGTGGTAGGTGCAATAACGAAAATTGTGAGGTCAATTTATGCGACTAAACCACTAAAATTAACAAGGAGGTATAAAAAATTAATTGTTGTGGTATTTGTACACAATTTCCGTCGTTATGATAGCCATAATCACAGACAGCACAAACCTAGTAAATTAATTAACAATTCAACTCTTTGTTGGTGCCACAAACCACAAGTGCCTAACACATTGTCATTACATAACCTGACGGCTATGTATTGATATAGTGGGTATACCTACATACCTAATATTGGTTAAGCTACAGTTTAGGAGCGTTCATTCTAAAATTTGGCAACGTCGCAAATAACTGTCAAATATTTACCTGTTTTGATTAATTTGGCAATATTACTCTATGAAAATATGAAATATCGGGCCCTATCAGAATATCAGAACTGTAGTATTTGTTTTTTCAAACATCGTAGCATTATGCTGAGATAGGAGCCTTTTTGGCCTCGCACAGGTCTCCTTTTTTGTTTACACAATTAAAAACAAAAAAATATGTTTTTCTGAAATTGCTATTGTTTTTATAATTTCCTTAGTTTTAATGTTGTATTTCCTGTGCGTGTCCCAAATTCATTTTTTTTCTTTCTTTCAAATATCGCTAACTAGTGAACTAGTATATTAATAATGAATGAACTTTATTTGCCAACCCAAAATCGTTTTGTGAAATAAATTAAATAGGTAATAAACCAGTAGCTGCTCGTTAATAGGAAATATTAATATTTTTTATAAAACATTAGTCACATAATTCAAAATGACTAATACACGCCCAGTTTCCACAAAAGACTTGTACATTAATTCCAGCAATTTTAATAAAACTGTCGTAACTAGAACTTGGTTATACATTGACGCACACATGTGACCCTGGTAATACCCAACATTCATAAATCTTTTCTATTCTATCATTACAATCATAACGCTTTACGTTAGAAAATAAGAGTAGATATTTATAGGAACTTTATGTGTAATTATGGTAATGGATTCTCTGTGTAAGTACCGTACATCATACATTATAGTTATTTTATAAATTGTATATTTTACCATTAGTTTTATATTTTGTAAGCATTTTTTTATAACTAAGTGATTTTCCGATTTATTGAATAAAGTTTTTTTTTTAAATAAACAAATTAAACAAAACACACTGCTCACTTGTACTTAATTCCAACTTACATTGTGCTACAGCTTAACTATATACGTACCTAAATTAAAACAACATTAAAAAGTTATTTCCTGTAATAAATGAAATAGCAGCTTTTAAATCTTTAACTTTTTTCTATTTTACACTGTCATGAAAAAGTCACCCTGTAGATACGACATTTTAATTTGCTCTATTAGTTGAATAGTGATATTATTATATAATCTTTAATCTATACTTATTTAATAAAGCTAAGCGAAATCGAATGAATAAAGCGCATTTATTGCATTTATGCCAACATTGCTCTAAACAATAATTACAATGTTGTACATACAGGAAAAAAATCCTACATTACAATTAACATAACATTACCCGCGTCATTTTGATCATCATAAAATAACTGTACAATATATTAAAGTAGTGATTAACTATACTACAATTACTTGTACGTACGGGATTGACGTCAATGGCGTGACATCTGCGCCTGAGTCACTCGATAGTTCTCAGGGCAAACGTCTTTGGTAATTAATTCACAGAAAATTGTGAAGTGCGGCATTGACCTATTTTCTTTCTTTGTCCACATTGTGAGTGGATTTTTTGTTTATGGGTTCGTGAAAGTCAAAGGAACTTCTGTACAAAACGACTCAAATAATATAAATTTTTCAAATAATAGGAGAGTAACAATAAAAAGTGAAGTCAGTTGTAATGGGACGCTCGCAATCTTTTATTAAGTTGTTGCAGATACAACATTATTACATTTTTTATTTCATTATTAATTCATTCTACTTTGAATCTCCTTTATAAATTTCAAAGCATTAAAGTTTGTTCGGTATGAGTTCACACTGAAATATTTTGATACTGACCTTGACATTGATAATAGGTTCGATCTACCACTGATACACAATTAAGTTCTCAAACAACGATAAACTCTATCAATATCTACACAACACCTTTTCAGTCTTGACTCACCTTAGATCGTATTATTTATTACGTAGACACTTAAGCCTTACACGGTGAGACGAAGTAAATAATTGGTATTCCCCAGAACTTGAAGGTAGTATCGATAACCTTGGTCTTGCATAGATACAAATCTGCGCAATACTTGAATCAAGCGCATTAGTTCTACATTTGAAACTGCGTCAGTTGTATGCTTGTCATTCTCTCTGCGTATCCTTGTAGTATCATCTAGGGTTACCGATAGGATGATAATCATTAGTGCTTTAGCGGAAGCCATTGTGGTACACATCCGTCAGGGCTGCATATTACTAAGTAGGATGATTGAGCATCGAAATGCTGTAATGAGCTGGAAGATCAGCTGATTCTAGGAATACAATTAGTGGTATCATTGTAGACTTGTGGTAGATAGGAAGGTAAAACTTTTCATTCAACCTCTAGATGGTAGACGCAATGTAAGGACAGGTAAGTAGGGCACGTCCACTTTGGACAAGGAAGATTCTTCAGATGTAATACGCAGAAATTAGCCGTAACAAACGTACAAATGCTGCAAATAAACTTGTATTGATCACGACGTAACTCGAAATATTTATGCGTCTAGTCCAGTCTAAACTGCCCACTCAGACTCATTTTAACCAGTTTAAAACAACCAACATATATGCAATAATTACAGCTAGTAGTTTATTAATCAAAAGTGTATTCGATAATGATTTTCCCTAGTCGATGCCACTCGCACCCGGCCGGCCGCACTGTACGAATCCACTTCATTTTGTGGCAACCGTGAAACAGTCCTAATTTTGCGCGTTCGGACATGAAATTAAAATCGGTTTAATGTATAAATGTGATATGCACTTAATTAATATTTAATTAGGTGTCTAAATAAAAGCGCTCTGTGTTGCCCGCTGCGGTAACGATAGTGTTGCCATGTAAAATTATGTACTGTTAAATAGCGTTTTGTCATGTCGGATTGGGGTGGTTAAAAATGGGTTATTTTGTGAATCGAATATTAAGCGATGATGTCAGTTAATATTATTTAAAAAATAAGCCGGTTGGAAAGAACGTATATGACTAATTTTTTCAGAATACCTAAGTGCTACCTTCTTTGGAAGATTACTAAATTCTTAAGAACTTTTTGGTTATGAACCAACATAATTGCCAACTTAGAATCCGAAGAACATTTTTTCTTAAAACATGAACATTTACCGACTCCATAACAGGGTAGTTATGAAAGCTAGCTGTTAACATAGGTACGGACAGGGAGCCTAGGCCTGCTGGTGACGTGGGATAATTACCGGCCGTCCCCCGCTTCACCCCACTTCACCCCTCGACACCCCCTCCTGCGACACCCACGGTAATGTCACATTAACACTTCCACCTCGGGCGTCCGCGTGCAAACTGTCAAAACATCGCGTCGTGTTTAACGAATATGAAATAAACGAAAATAGCGATTAAAATTGGTCATTTGTAGTGGAAATCAGAGCGATATGTAGGATGAGAGGTGGGGTAATTGCGATTTTGTGTTGGGGTATTTAGAATTGTTAAAAGGAAATCTGAAAGAAGTTGGGAGCTATCAATAGTTTTGTAGTTACTTGGGTGCTTAAAATCTAGGAACAAAAAAATTTAAGAGCCTAGGCATGACTGACTGTTGATTTAGCTGGCTCCTCCAAATATTGAAAAGGATCCTACTCGCCACGTTGAAGGACACTGGTCATAATTAGATACTTTTTTAGACGGTCAGACCATCTGCCACGGGTGTCGTGCCGACGCAAGAGAAGATGAACATGTTAAATTAGAATTATTTTATTTAACATAAACCTTTTATGACTTCCTTTGGTTCTGCGACATTGGGATTTACAACTATTAAAGAAGGTAGAAAGGTAAGCTATAGGTAATATTTTTAACACATAATAATTACGTATACCTACTTAGCTCCACAACCGGCAAGTCACGGTTGTCGTATGCAAACACGTCTGGGAGCCAATCAAAGCCCTTGATTAGGGGCGGAGGGGGTGTAATTAGGCTCCTTTGATCGCACCGCGCCTGTTCTTGTTTAACGTATGATTAGACATATAATCGATGTAGTATGCGGTGTGAACTATGGCGGATGTGATGTTCCGGTTTCGAGCTTGTCAAGGAAATGGTGGTAATCTAATTGGCTTATCAGATCTCGAGTGAGATGTGATTTGGAAAAATTTGTGGTTGTTTCGAGCGAGGATAGAGTTTGCTAACAGTAATGTAAAAAATCAAGAACTTAAATTGTTCATGGCTTTAAATATCTCAAGAATCTTGGCAACAATACAGTTTTGAAAACATAGCATAATCTCCTCTCAGTGAGAGGGAGCGGGCCATAATCCACCACGCGGGCCCAGTGCGGGTTGGTAGATGTCACATGTCTTCGAATTTTCGGTTTTAGGGTATGCCGGTTTTCTCACGATGTGATCCTTCACCGTTTTGAGAGCAGTGGTGTTGAAATAAATTACACACAGTAATGTGCCTGTCTGGGTTCGAACCCACAAACTACGACACGTAAAGTCGGGGCCTTTACCACTGGCCTACCACTGCTTGAAAAAAAAATGAAATATAAAAAAAATTGGTTGCAAAGACTCTCAAAGGGTTTCTTATTAAATTAACCAACCAAACATCTAATAAAAACAGACAAGATAACAAAACAAAAATCATTCACTTACGTAATTTCATCGCTAAGCAAACCCTTACAAGTATCAAAATAAACCAAAACAAAACACATACTTGGATGAAGCTTTATAATTCTCATTATACTGCTATAAGAATATTCTCACCCCCAGCACGGTCCGAAGTTTTGTTTTTATTGGTGATCACTTACATCGTAAGCTGGCGTAATTCGATACATCCTGTGCTTGACGGCCGGCTATGGATGCTGAGCCACGCGAAAGGGTCTAACAGACATTATTCCCAGAGGAAAAATAAGGAACATACTTATCGATATTGTGTAGTACTTTTACGTACAGGTCAATATGAGCAATGGGAAAGGTTGAAGATTTTTTATTATAGTGCATTCTGGCTTATTTTTTTTTTTTTTTGTGTGTGGAAAATCAATTTGTTGGCGTTTGATATTTATGGTAAAAATAACTAAGTAGGTACCTTCTAAGAATACTCCTATTGTTTTGTAAAAAACAGTTTCTACTACTTTAAAAATAAATATTCTATTATATAAAAATTCTACTAAGAAATAGTGTGACAGAACTGGCGCCAAAAAAATAAAATTTTCGTAAATGAATAATAGCCTGAAAATCGTTACTAAATAATAATATCATTTACAGGTTTCTGGTTTGTATAATTACATTGTTTTGACTAATTCAAGCTTGGCTGCCCGTTTAGAAAAAAAAACAAAAACATATTAATTAATTAAAATAAAAAAAACAAAACTATAATCACGAGTTTTAAAATAAAAAAAACATTGTAGCAGGTGATAAAAAGCATATTTGGATATTATTTCCTGTGCTAGTGCACAGTAATAAACAAACTTTCTTTCCTGTAATTGTTATCGTTAGGGACATTATGGCTTGAATATGAAAAGGTATGAATTTGAATTATGTTTATTATAATTTTCCTTATATTGTTTAAATTGAAAGCGTTGTTAATAATGTGACTTTTCCTACTTATTGCACTTTTGCGTTTAAATAATTTATTTATTTCTGGCCAAAAGATTCGGACCTAATCGTTCAAAAACTCGAAATAACAGAAAATCGTTGGTAAAATGTCCAATGTCCTGATAGCATTCACAATTTGGCATATTCATCCATCTGGAGCGTCATCGGGAACGCAACAGCATTGACAATAATTATTAGCCGGATAGCGGAAATCCGGTCTAAACTTACGTCGGACAGCCGGACACCGGATGTCCGGCTTCATTTATTCATCTTACACAAACAGCATTTCTTGTATAGAGGTTGAAAATGGCCGATTTAGCTCCATTTTCCGGAAAATACTTACTTAGCGCTACTGAAATCTAGTTTCGAGTTGGCAATGTCAAGTTAATTAATGAATAGTGAGTCGTTTTTTAAATCTTTTTAGATCATGGTTGATTGATTAGAACAATACTAATTGAGTAGGTTCATCGCAGAGATATAAAAGGTGGTCCTTTGAAACGAAAAGTCAAATATTATTTTTTGTTTCTCATTATTCTTAGTAAGAATAGTGGTTGCAAGCGATACTCTGCCCTGCTAAGTCGAAAGGCGCTATCTCAACGGAGTAAGTTTTGAGAAAATTTACTTTTATAAATTGTAATTTTAAGGAATAATTGAGATATAAAAACTTCTTTTTTTTTTTTTCTTAGACGTTATTGTCCCACTGCTGGGCAAAGGCCTCCCTACTCTCTTTCCACCTCTCTCTGTCCAGAGCTTCCAAGGACCAATCTTTCTTAAAGGAGTCCAGCTCATCCCGCCATCTCCGTCTGGGCCTGCCGCGATGTCGTTTGCCATTAAGCGGGACCCACTGGGTCGTAAGTTTGGCCCATTGATCGTTTGACATGCGGCAGATGTGTCCAGCCCAATTCCATTTAAGCGTGGCAGCTTTCCGAGTGACATCAGTTATTTTAGTGATGGAAAAAAACTTCTTAGTATTTTTTTAAAATGTTTTAAGATAAATAGCGCTATTTGGCTTATACCATTAGATGCGAAATTGTTAACGCTATTGAATGGTATGAGGTCCTGGGTTCGAATGGATTCGATGCCCGGGCCAGGCAAAGTGTTATTGGGTTTTCTATCTGGAATTTCTTAGTAGCAGTCCGGAGTCTGGATTTGTGCCGGATTGTTGGCAATAGGCTCGCCCCCTATTACATGGGACTTAAACATAACTGGCGAAATGTGGGTGTACTATAGGTACACCTCTGACTAACCCTTCGGGATTACAGGGGTGATGTTATGTTAGTAAGACTATCTCAATTTAATTTCTGTCTGAGTTACATTCAAGGCCGATGTTATTAAAGCCCGCCTAGTAAAGCATTTCCCAGCAGTTTTCTTTTACGAGAAACTTCATCATCTGCCTAGCCTTTTTCCCAACGATGTTGGGGTCGGCTTCCAGTCTAAACGGATGCAGCTGAATACCGGGACTGGTTGTCAGACTTTTGGGCTTCTAACTACCCGTAACGACTGTCAAAGATCTACAAATGACCAACGGCTTAACATGCTTTCCGAGGCACGGAGGGGTCTTGGTATATAAAGATGGTCACCCATCCACGGACCAACCGCGGCAATCGTAGCTTAACCTAATCGATCGACCCGTGCGGGTGTTATTACTTAGCCGCAAGCCCCTCCCGAAAAACTTATTAAAAATGCGAATCATATTGTAGTAATGTAATCTAGGGCAATAAACACAACCGTGGCATAACTGTCGGAAGTTTACACTATAAAAAATTACTTAGGCCGCAAATTACGGCACTTACTATTATTATGCAAAATAATAATACCTAAAAAATAGTACTATGTCTAATAGTAAAAAGTCGTGTAAATAAGTCCAAACGGTAACATTGCCCGGTTCAATGCGTTCGACTCTTAAGACACGTCCACTGTGGGTAATGCAAGTTGCCGAGATTAGATGTGTGGCCACGAAACAGGAGAGCCTTAGTTTTCTAAAGTATAACATTTTTATGGGTCAATTATTATACTAGCTATGCCCCGCGGTTTCACCCACATAAGTCTCGATCTTGTGGGAATATCGGAATAAAAAGTATTCCATGTCCTAACCCAAGTCATGGTCTATCTATGTGCCAAATTTCATCCAAATCCGTTCAGCCGCTTAAGCGTGAAAGCGTAACAAACAAAAATACAAAAAAATCTAATCTTTTCTTGTTTTGATTATAATATTAGCTTAGATTATAAGCCTGCATTGTCCCTCTGCAGGGCAAAGACCTTCCTACCCTTTTTAGGGTTCTATTCGTGGTGTATGGCTTCTGCTCATCAAACCACGTGGAAAAACACAAATAAACACCTAAGTGTAGATCAACTAAAGAATAAAAGAAAAGTAGAGACTTATAAGCAGCTCAATGAAGCATTTGATAGATTATAATGGAAAATGCTACGTACATCGACAAGTGCGCAGAACTGAAATATTGGGTGGATGGAAACTAAGACATATATTATGTGATAAACACCATTCTGTTTGATGGAACCATGGAAATGATGTACTGCATGTTGGGTTAGATATATATAATGACAAGACAAAACCTTCTTTCTGCGGTCTTTAGAAACAGTTCATGCTAGATTTGAATTGCGTGTCCGCATTGCCCTTTTTCTTGTGCAACCTCGCTGCTCTACTGGCTCCACCGAAGGTATTGTTACACGGAATGGATCCGGCCGATTGACGATCGTTGATACAGCCGGCCGGGCCCGTAACATTATCCGCTGAACACGCGATACGCAGGCTAGCGTTACCTATCTCGCGCACATACCTACCTAGGCACATACTCACCGGCGCGGGCGCACACCCAGCCACACTTATCGATATCTTTATTGACTTATTAACGGCCGTTTGTTACCATTTGTGAAACTGCTCCATATAAGCTCCATCATAAAAATAATGCCCAATCATTTCACAAATTACCTGCTTGAAATACTTTCCACTAACTTCTCTTCAACTAAACGTATCTAATCAAGCTCGATGTACAAAAGGAAAATTACACTAAAATTAGCAGTTCGGAGTTGCACGTGGCGAGTCTACCAGTGTGCTGTAAGCTTTGTGCATTGCCCGTGCTCTTTCAGCGAGATAATCAGATCATTACCGCTTGACAACACAACGGGCACTTATTTAGAGCTGATTCTAAACAAAGTAAAGTCCTTCTATCCGTTTACTGAGCTCGTTCGATACCAAATTATATGATCCACTTTTAAATTGTAGTCGAAACTTGGAACATCATTTATCGTAAGTTGAAACACAAATTGCTGACATGATTTTTACAATATTTTTTAGTAACAAACTCAAACACATTACCGACAGAAGGCAGCCGGGCAGCACGTAGAACAATAATTGATTGTATTGAGCCTGGCCGACACCTCAAAAATGTATCGATAAGTATGAGGAGCGAATATTAATTTTGCATCTCGTTCTTGCTCGTTAACATTATCATGAAGAAAAGAGAAAGGAGTTGTGTACGATGCTATTCGATATGCGTTTTCCTCTGAAGGATACGACTATACGAGTACGTGATTCGGTGTGTTTTTTTCGTGGGTGGATGTATTTGTAAGGCTTCGTTATGTGTTGCTCATTACTGTACAAGCGCGTATCCTGCCGGCGACCGCAAATGCGAGACATTACGGATCAGAGGAGCCACCTGAGCCGAGCCGAGATGCAAGCGATGCTTCTGCACTTAATGCTTCATACGTGCATCGTTCACCGACACTCGGCAACGTTTTGTAAAACAAAAGGTTTATCGACTTACAGGTGCTAAAACTATACAGAAGTTGATAGAATAGTTGTAGCAGAAATTCGAGGAATAAATGCATAAGAGAGAGAGAGAGGCGGATTTCCACATTCAGATTTCATCATTATTTTCAGCGAAAACCTTTAGCGATAACAGCTTAAGTATTTATTCCTCGAATTTTTGCTTTAATTTTTCTACCCACTCCTATATAGTTTTAGCACCTGTAAGTCGACAAAAAGTTTTTTTTTTATAAAAACTGTGTTACTGCATTACTAGTTTACTAGGTATTTCTTTTAAAAATGTAGATTGTGAACCACCATGCCAAAATCGCGAGGAACAGTTAGGTAGCCGAATATTTTAAAAACTGATTTTTTTTCAGGATATTAATCTTTACAAAATCATACACTTTATTCCAAAGAAATATAAATTCAATAAGAGCCATCAGAAATCTTGGTGAGTGAACTTATTCAAATGGTGTTTCGGTGGCTGCGGTGAAGTTTGGGGCGGCCGCGACCACCGAACCGCAGACCGAACAATAAATACTTATCTGATAGTCGGAACTAGACGAACGAACGAATGAATGAATGAACTAATCAAATCAATGTAAAGTGGGTGAAGGGTATGTGGGGATCAGGATTTTGTGGACTTAATCGTGTTATGATTGTTGGGGTTTTAACACTTTCGAAGATAAAACGACTTGTGTACTGGTAACACTTGTTACAGACTTGAATAAGGTTTGGTAATGTTCAGTATTATTCATAAATCGAATACTACCAACTTATAAAAAAACAGTAATGTTATATTGAGGAACCACTTAGGACAACTAAGTGGGTATGTGGAAATATTATGTTCTTAAGTAAATTGAGCACAAAGTCAAAACTCAAAGCATTTATTTCAAATAAACCAATTACAGGTACTTTTGAATTGTCAAGGGGTTGGTCAGTCAGAAAGATGAAGCTAGTTGCCCATTCCAAAGCGTAGTAGGTACCTATGGAGAAGAATGGGCAAGAAACTCCACGGACACTCTTTTTAAATCAAAATATTGGTTACATCATTTATGTTGAAATTATAAATGTGAGATTAATGTAGAAAGCACGTGCACGTTAAAAGCGTCCGTAACAAAAATAAAAACAAAAACAATTCAAAAATTAAAATAAACCGTGGCAGCTAAGAGGTGACCAGTCCCTACTGACGGCGCCCGTTCACGAACATGACGCATGGATTAGCACCATTTAGCTCAACCGTGGTAATCAATGCTCGTGCCTTCTCTATAAGCTATGACGTCTTTGTCCTGCAGTGGGAGTAGTGGGTCAGACCAGGTTCAGGTGGTGGGATTATGAATGGACTTTAAACAGAATGTGACCTCTGAGTTTGTTTCGGCCTTTCTTCTCAGAGTAGTCAGATAGGAAACGCCGACCTCATCTAGTTTTAAAAATATTATTGACGTGTAAAAGTGTTTGTACAAACCAAAAAAAAACAGTGGCACTCTGGGAGTGCCGACAGAAGTGAAAACTTGAACAATTTTATTGTACAGGAAATATTTTTAATTTTGGAAGTCGGTAAAAAAAAGGGGAAATGTCAATCATGTTGTTGCCATGTCTCAATGTTTGGAATGTCATTAATCCCAAAGAAAATGTATCGCGCGTTGATGTCTTTTTAATGGTCAAAAGCTGGTGTCGGTAACAGTGTCGCGAGTTCAATTGTTTTCCCATCTCAAAAATGTCCAACGCGCCTAAAGAAGTTTTCACTTCAATAAAATCATTTTATTTCAATAGGCTGGTATTAATATTAAGTAAAGTGACAAGTAGGTTTTACATTCGACTTTATCACAGGCGATGATGATTATAAGAAAAAGCCTGTAAGATTTTTACGTTGAGTGACTTATTCCGAAATGTTTTCAAGTAAATTTTATAACATTTATTCATTAGAAAGGATTCAACTAAAATCTTAGTAGGTAAATAAATAAAACAAAATATTTCCAAAAAATACCAATGTTTTTTCAGGCTCTGTCTGCAATTAAAACTAGTGTGTGCGCTGAACATGTTTTAGGGTTAATTTTAAAGCAACTAAATATCTTTGCGGTTAGCGCTTTTACAGTGCACTTTGCTAGTACATTTAAAATGCGCGAATATTGCCACATCGGAAAATAGTGTCTGTAATGAGTTGGGGGACATGCGAAGTTAGATGAATAATACAAGCGTTTGTCGGCAAAACGTCGATAAAATCATTCAGAAGTTAACTGTTTAGAAGTTTTGCGCGTGCTTTTTGCAGCGGCGCGGAAGGGTTGGGTTGTCCACGGTCGAAAAATATCGATAATATTTTGATGTCTGCTTCGTAATATTGCATTTCTGAATTGAAATTGGTGAACAACAAAATTGATGTACTTAATTTTTTGTTTGGAAGTAGGTATAGTTAGTAGGCGGCAACAGTTTAAAGTTTTTCTTACAAAATCTTTAATGATAAAAAAGGACTATGTGTTTGCAAAGATGTTCTACTTGGTACCTATCAAAACCAAAAAAAGTTCACAATTCCAAAACATGAAAAAAATAATTAAGCCCGCTGCAGCCAGTCACATCAATAAATTCTACTGAAAGAAAACCATGTAAGAATTTATATGACTTTAAAAAGGCAATTATAAAATTGACGTATCGATAATACTCGGCACGTAGCGGGTTAAATGTCCAGTCGATCCAGGAGCTGTGGTTTTGCGGCCGGACTTAATTCTACCCGCGCCGCTCCGCCCAACATACATTTTAATAGTTTTAATGCCCCAAGAAGCTATCTTCAGTAGCCGATTACACCGAATAGCTGTCCATAGACAACTTCCAATAAGTTTTTTGTAACAGCTAGTTATGAAATACTAAAAATGAAGACGTTACGCCGAACGTGATTCATTTTCGAAGGTCGGAAATCGTGTGAGGTCAACAGGACGTAGTTTCTAATGATTTCGATAGGTTGCCGGAATAGGGTTAAGATGCGGGTGGCTCGGGTTTTAGTTTTATTGCTCAATTTCGTAGATCAAGGTGTTTGTAATCAGAATGTTTCATATCCGGTGTGAGGGATTAGCAGCTGGATTTTCCTATAAGCGCTTTATAGGGTTCCGTAGTAAACAAGGAACCCTTATAGTTTCGTCATGTCCGTCCGTTTGTCTGTCCGCGGTCTAGCTCTGAGACTCTTAGTACTAGAAAGCTGTAATTTGGCATGGGTATACATATTAATTACGCCGATAAAGCGGTAAAACAAAATTATGAAAATAAAAAATTTACACGTAAAGTCCCTACACGTAAAGTGGTGATGTTTTTTTTATTTTTCTATCCCTTAGTGTGGGGTATCATTGGAAAGGTCCTTCAAAAACATTGCGAGTATGTGAAAATCATTTTTGGATTCAGGGATCTGTTTGCGAAATATTGGTACCGATTCCCTTGTTCACAAACTAAACTAAATTGAAGTTCAGTGCATCTTTTTCTTTCTATTTTATTAAGAAAAGGACAGAGGATAAATTTTAGTTTAGTCCTGTCAAATTAATCAGCGCCTGTCACTACTCCATACAAGTTTAGACGTGATTAAAAAATTGCCGACTAAAATTACGTCAATTTACGTCAAGCGCTGATTAATTTGACAGGACTAAACTAAAATTTATCTTCTGTCTTTTTCTTAATGAAATAGAAAGAAAAAGATGCACTGAACTTAAATTTAGTTTAGTTTGTGAACAAGGGAATCGGCACCATTAAGCTTTAAAGTGCAAATTTTTTGAGTATAACCTCATTCTCTGATCATTGAGCATTCACTGCCGCAGACTCTAAAGTCAACCTTATAACAGTTTCGATGGATATAGGTATGTACTTGCTGGTTCAATAAATATTGCTTTCGCTCAAAATTATTAGCGTCAGAATAACAAAGACCTATCGCAATATTGGCGCAAATTGGGCCAGGTGTGAAGTGGTAATACACTGCGATAGAGCGCTTGTACTGCGCCGACGGTGCGTAGGAGGCTAATCCGCTGCCGCTTATTACATCCCACAGTAGCACACCGATTGAAACCGCAGCCTGCGGCCCCTGATTTCTGCAGCCCCATCGATCTATAGTTTCGTTATCAAATTTTCACACGGACCCTCGGCCGGCACCAAGATTGACTTTATTTGAGTAAGTGTAACCGCAGCTCTACGCGCCAACAGCGGCTAACGCGCGATTACCGACGCTGTTGACTCCGATTTACGATACATAGCCGTCCCGATACTATTTTTCAATTGTTTCTCTAGAGAATTAAAGGTATTGGAGTGTGAAACAGTGAAAAGTACCTATCGTTATAATGCGATAGGTCGGTAGCCAATCACGGCGCCCGAGATATTGATCATCGAAATTGATCAATCAAATCGAAAATATCTACCGGAAATAAGGCGCGATGTAATATTACGTTGTTCTTAGAATTGAATGTTTTCAAAAATAGATTTTATATTTTATAACAATTTTAGTAAAAGTGTGAAAAATGTTGTTATTACGTGGAGTTTTGTGGCTTTATATTATTTGCGTTGATTTCGAAGTCTCCATTGAAATTTAAACAATGTATCGGTTTTGGAGTAATTATTGGGCAGCGCCGGGAGCCGTTGAAATTGATAGTATTTGACGTAGAAGTGATTACATGGTGTTCCATTGGCAATAGCAGCCGTCAGTGAATGGACCGCCACTCTGATTACTTTGAATTCAAATAGTGATAGACAAGCGCACTTTGTAGCACTATGTAACGCGCAGACAGAATATTTTTACAAAAATTACATTTTCTTTAGCTTCAAAAAATTTCGTAGACGTTTCGTAGCCGGTCGTAGCGTTTTTATCATAATGCCTACGAAATGCCTACGACATTTTTAAATTGCGATAAGAATAACAATTTGTTATTCGGAAGTTTCCAATTTCCATGTTTTGTTTCTCAGACAATAGTGAGTGAAATTGAGCTGCATTCTTTGTTGAACACCGGACCGGACTTCAAGACGGCAGTTTATTCCTTTTCAATTTGTAACTATAGTTACCGAATTTAAAAAATTTTAGGGTAGCAAAAAGCTCCCATCCTTGATGTCCTCCCTCCGGTTGACGCCCTCAGCCAAGGTTCGTACCCCACAGAGGGTGCCCTTAGCGAGCGTTTACCTAATTTTAATTAGCATTGTTGAATAACCCTTGGCTGGAGGTTTTAAGTGTAGTAGCTTAAGGCACCCACAGGAAAGCTCGGTTAAGTAGTCATGTTCTCAAAGGTCAACCACGAGATGCCCTAACTAAAAAAAAAGTAGCAAAAAGTATAGAGGTCTTAAATGACGTTTACTCTATTCTAAATTTGAAAACATCTATAAGTTCGCTAGTCTATGGTGCACGATGTGAAGCCGCCGGCGTAATGACATTGTGCCCGCGCGTCCGTTTTTTCTCCTCATCGCATTTGATGTTATTGTTATTATTTTTCTCTCGTAGCCCATCTAGAGGTCGACGACATTTGTCTTAGCTTCTGCTAGTTGGATAGTGGAAAGCTGTAAAATATTGGATGCTGTTGTTGGCATGCAGATTGTTGTCAGATTTCAAATGGACGTGAAATAGTGCGTAGGTCTGCTGCTTTTTTAAAATTATTATTAGATTATTTGAAAGGTGTTACAATGGCTTTAATTTGACTATCGTTTACTGGAATTGCAAACATGAATGAATTACGATAAGAATACTTTTAAAATTTACCTATTTATTTTTGTGCTTAAAGAAAGGATATGGTCAAAGTTAATAGAAACCATGCAAAAGTATTTTATGTAAAATTTCAGGAAAAGGAAGTTGATAAGCTTACTCAATTTATTTAGGTATATCCGCTATAGGGTTATTCCCATTTTATCCCGAATGCGTATACAGGACTGATAGCGTCTCGTTTTATGTAATTAATTAATGATAACCCGAACTCAAATAATGAACAAATCGTATATGGGCATGTGTTTACGTCACTAATGTAAAATATTATACAGTTGTTACGTAAGGAAAAATAATTGGTATTTGGTCGGTTAGAAACTGTTTCCAGGACTTCATACTTAATTAAATATTTTTCATATCATTCGGTAAGCTCTCGATTTTAAATCCTGTTCTATTTATTCCTATAAATTCCTTTGAATTGAAATCTCGTGACAATGTGGTTTGTTGGTAATTTAGTTGGCTGTTTTTGTAAAATTGTTTATTGTAATCATAACATGAGCTGCGATTTGATTTGCTTGTCAGAGACTTGATCTGGTTTTTGGTCAACTTGATCATTCTCTTACCATTTATGTTGGTGACATCTGTCACATATTTCAAATTTTCATAAATCGAACCACATAAATTTCAAAAAGTGTTCCAATAATTGTGACGTTGTCGTAACGTATTTCGAACTTCGAACACGTTGTTTAGCGCGCGCAAGCTTGCAAGGTGTTCGATCAGTGCGCATAATTGGCCGGTTCCGATTGTCCGGGAGCCGGGAGCGCAGCCCCCCATCACTGGCCGTCTACGTCATCATCCAATGACCGCATTGTTTGCCCCTGTTTCCGTCGCACTGTTTTTAATATAAGTTTGGAATGATTTTTCAGCAAGGCTTTTTAGGCTTTCTCTTTAATGAGATCTAAGATTTTTAGGATTCTTGGTTTTATATGAGCTTTGATATTTATTTTTAAATGAATAGGTACTGTCTGTTTCAAATTTATAAAGTAATGTTAATAGGAAGAACGTATTCTAAATAATTGGTCCTTTTGTACTTTTTAGTTCTGTCTGGTAGTGTAATGAAAAAATCTTTACCATAATATTACTTGAAAGATGTCTTCTAGGTACTAATGCGTAACATTAGATCAAAAGAAATTCCAACCCGAAATTTAGAACACAAGGAAGCTATGTGCTCGTAACCACGTAGATGTCGTTAAATTACAGCCGTGAATCACAACGCAATCGAACTGAACCATTACGAAGATATTTCTTAGACAGGAAACAAACCATTACCGATCCAATATCGATCGTTTTATTTAAGTACAATTTTGTTCCATTCAACAACTTGTAATTTATAAGCTATAATACTACCTTAGGAATTTTACAGGTCATGATGACGGGAACGGGAACGAATTAACGTAGTTGGTGAAGGATGGAAAGAAATTGTAAAGATTCGTCTTTATCAGTAATTTTTTTAATAAATAAAAAGCTAAACAAAACGAACTGCGAATGTAATTCCAAGATTGGCTTAAGATGGATGACAAATCCTCCATCTTAATCCGGCTCGAAGGACCAAAAAGTGAAGGCTCATAACTACCAAAATAATTAACTCTAATACAGATGCACGAAGCAATCCGACAGTTAGCAACAAGCATTAGAGTTGACATGGGCTGTCGGCGGCGCAGGCGGCTAATAACGTGCGTAATGACGGGTCGTCATTAGAGGCGCGCGCGCAGATTGCCGGCGCGCTGATGAAACCTGCTGGGATTGCCTTGTAAACGCCTCGAGTATGAACGTGCACTTAGAACGGGTAGATTGGGCAGTTTTTAGTGTTTGTGTTGTTTTATTATGAGGGTTGATCCGTCATAAGAAAACGTCACAAACACTAAAACTGTGGATTCGGAGATTTTTTTCGGCAATGCATAAAAAATTGTGAGAGATAAATATTTAAAATTTAATTGAATGTCATCATCTGCCTAGCCTTTCCCCAACTATGTTGGGGTCGGCTTCCAGTCTAACCGGATGCAGCTGAATACCAGTATTTTACATGGAGCGACTGCCTATCTGACCTCCACAACCCAGTTAAGTACTGGGTAACACGATACCCCTTGGTAAGACTGGTTGTCAGACTTTCGGGCTTCTGACGACCCGTAACAACTGTCAAAGATCTACAAATGACAGCCGGGACCAACGGCTTAACGTGCTTTCCGAGGCACGGAGGAGTCTCGGTATGTAAAGATGGTCACCCATCCACGGACCAACCCCGGCAAGCGTAGCTTAACCTGTTGGATTGACCCGTGCGGCTATTATTACTTAGCCACGAGCTTTAAATTTAATTGAATGTACTGGTTATCTAACAAAAATAATCTCCTTCAGTATATTTACGCATCGTGAGGAAAACGCCATGCCTGAGAGATATTTCGTAGTGTAGCCAAGTCAGAGGCCCATGGGCGGTTTTAAAACTCTGACACCAGGTCACTAACCACAGGAAAAGAAAAAGTACACTCAATTAAATTTTAGATATTCATCGATCAATATTCAAATATTTGAACAAGGAATTGAGTTTATCTCTTTTAAAATCTGGTTATGGTTTCCTGGAGAATTCCTATTTAATTGCAGAAGCAAGAAATAATTGTGTTTGATCAAACAATAATTATTATAAAAAAACTGCCTTCCTGATTGCCTTTTGTTATTAATTTTACGGATTTCGTCAGAAGCAATTTGAGGTAGTATTTAATTGATCAGAATTAGACACTAAACCAAGACTAAAGGATAACTTCCAGACGCGAGTTTTAACAATTAAGTCGGTGTAATTAGAGAAATACACGCGTTGGAAAAATAAAGACCGACGCTCTGACAAAATATTTTTTTGGATGCTTGTCAATCAATCTGCCTAGCCTTTTCCCAATTATATTGGAGTCGGTTTCCAGTCTAACCGGATGCAGCTGAATATCAGTATTTTACCGACTGCCTATCTGACCTTCACAACCCAGTAATTGGGTAATACGAAACCCCTTAGTAAGACTGGTTGTCAGACTTTCGGGCTTCTGACGACCCGTAACGACTATCAAAGATCCACGGATGACAGCCGTGACAAACGGCTTAGCGTGCTTTCCGAAGCACAGAGGTGTCTCGGTATGTAAATATGGTCACCCATCCACAGACCAACCCCGGCAAGCGTAGCTCAAGCGAATGAATCGACCAGTGCAGCTGTTATTATTTAATCACGAGTTCTTTTTTAGGATGCTTGTATGGATGTTTATATGAAAACAGCTGATCTGTGGAGTACAGGTTAGAAAAAAAAAGAAAAAATAAAAATCGGCGCTGCGGTAAAAAACGCGTTGATGTCTTTTACTCTACGGTGTCGGTAACAAGTCGCGAAATCAATGGTTTAGTCTCATCTCAAAAATGCTCAACGCGCTTAAAGAAGTTTTCACTTAAAAAATGTGAAGGAAAAGTATTCCTTTTTCTGTTTTCCCTAGTCTACTAGAAACATCAGTCCGTTCACAACAGCTCGTCGGTAAATAAGGCGGCAGTCAGTTAGAGGATCGTGATTGTGAGCCGCGCGTAATGAGCGCGGATATTAATAAATTTAACGCAGCCGACTCCGGGACACTTTACAGTTATTTAGGCCATAATTACGTCAGGAAAATTACCTATCTGTCTGCTGTTATTGTTACATGATTTACTGGGTTGTTTTTATGGTGAGTTTGGCTGTTGTTTAGATTAACTTTTGGGAGGATACAATATTGGCCCAAAATTGCAGAAGATCGGGAAAAGTGGACATTGATTTGGGAGATCTTTGCCTTGCCGTGGGACAGTATAGGCAATAGTAGTAGTGCGTGTAAGCAGAAGTTTTAATAAACTGTCTGGTGAACATGATTTGGATATATTCAACACCAGTGTTTCTTGGCTTAAGCATTTGTTGGTAAAAAGCTTCTTTACGGAAAAGTAATTGTTAGCAAAATATGATTTTTAGTTTGTAGTTTAATCTTGTACAATTTTTTTTCTTAATTTATGTTTAATAGGTATTTTGTATCGACCTTTTTTTTCTCATTTTTATGTTATCAGTGGAAACTTGTAAAGGCTTTCAATTTTATATTACTTAAGAACACTGTGTAAGTTAGCTGTAAGTTTCCCAAATAGAATAAAATAAATAATAAATAAATAAATATAAATAATAATACAATATTGGCAGGTGTTTTTTTAAGACGATTTACAAATCAAAGGCTAAGAATTATTAGGAGATTCATAAGCTTTAGCTAAAGGCTTTCCTTAATACAAAAAAAAAAAATACCGAAAGAACATGTGTAAATGATCTCGGGACTATTAAAATAATTCACATACATAAAGATGAGACCGTAGCAGCTAGGTAGCGTTCTGTAGGTTCTGCATACCCCCATGGGAAGAAGGCGTGAGTTTATGTAAATTAATTTTTTGAAGTAATTTATCGAATCTTGATGAAGTTGGTCCTTTGAGACACCACACAACATTTTATTTAAAAAGTCGTTAACAAGTTCAGTGTCGGGAGCCCTCCTGGAGGGTTCACTCAAGTCGCATATGGGATACCGGGAGCCTCGTGGAGGGCTGAATTCGGCATTATAAATTGGGATAATAAAATCAATTGTATATTTTAATAAGATTTCAAACCTAATGCCGGTGACACTCCTCGAGGGTTAACTATAGCGCAAACGTAATGCCGGTGACCCTCCTGGAGTCAACTTGCAATATGTATGGCGGCATGGCGTATGAGCTCTGTCAAAAATAGGTGGAGTCGAAAGTGTCAAAGAAGTATGTAGTAGGTAAGTTTATAACCAAACAATATTATTGTATGCCATGTTCATATGATTTAAAAGATTCAGATCTAAATGATAAATAAAACTTTAATAATTAAATTAATGAAACATGACCAGTTGAGTTTGGGTCAACAGGAAGTGGCCAAATACCGAAGTCGAATTGGTTTTATATCACAATTATAAGGAAAATATTTAATTTAGACTATTAATGCATGCGGTCAACCTATTGAATATTAGGGTTATAACTTCATTCACTACTTGATATTCGTATTCGACAAATAAGTAATCTTCGTTACTATTAAGTACTTGATCTTCGGTAATCAAATCTAAGTTTAGATTTGACAGTTTCGAAATGTCAACGGCAGTAGACAGTTAATCTTCATAGCAAGAACTTTTTAACTTAGCTTTTGGAAGTCTACTCTCCAAACATATGTTTTCCTCTAAATAAAAGTTCAGGTATGTTGAAAACGTGCAGTTTTCGAAATTAGATAATTTCAAAATGTCAAAGTGACATTCCAAGCTCCAACCGTTGACTACCTGAAAAAATTAATGTCTAAGAAAAGTATAAAAACGTTGACTAACCGTCCGTGTACATACCTCCCGCGGGTAGGTTGGCGTTAGTCTTGTACTCTCGTTCCTCGTGGGAGAGGGACCGGAGACTCCTCACAGAGGAGCTCTTGTACTCCATCTCCCGAAGAGCTAGGGATGCGCTGTCGCACGAGATCAAGGACCGCTGCAGGCCGAAGGACCGGATTTGGTGCGGAGACGCGTTTGTACCTGTGAGGAAGAAGGGTTTTAGTTTTACTGAATAGATGCATGCAAAAAAACAAGAAAAAACAGTGACACTCCGGGAGTGCCGACGGAAGTGAAAATTTGAAAAAAAATCGGCGCCGCGATAATCAACGCTTTGATGTCTTTTTAATGGTTAAAAGCTGGTGTTGTCACAGTGTCGCGAAATCAATGGTTTAGTCCCATCTCAAAAATGCCCAACGCGCCTAAACAAGTTTTCACTTCAATAAACATGTACTTTTGTAATATCAAACCAAACAAATGCATTCATTACAAACAGTGCAAGAACAAATACTTCTCCAATTTTACACGGCCCAAAATTAAAACATATTTTTCTACCTCTGTCACGCACCAATACAGTTAATATTTAATTTAATTTTCTAACAAGCCCAAAACTACAAGTTTCCGGCGACCACTCTTCAATTAAACATTAAAGTGTCAATCACCTTATTACAGAAAAGGTGGTCCTTTTTTTCAAAATCGTGGCCAAAATTGGCGGTCCTTCTGTCGGCCTTTAAAAAGGTACCGCCCTAATTATTTTGGACTTGTGTTAGATAAAAAATACATAGATAATTATTTTATGAGAATACACAATGTAAGATGGTCGTATACCGCAATTATGTAGTGACCCGACGCAAACAAATGCAGTCAGTTAATTATTATTTTTTGTTTTACAGTAATAGGGTAGTGATGTACCCTGGTGCTAGATGTCGATGTTTGTTTAGAATTAATGCCTTCTGCTTTACACATATCCACATATTATATCTATTACATTTTCGAAGCAGCACTCAGAATTGGATGTGATTTCATTCAGTTCACTGTCGGAAATTACATGATAAATGATTCTCTAACACAACAACCTTTTATGACAAATTCAGTTATAATGACCAATACAGTTGTTTTTTGTTGAATTATTTTAATTAAATTTAAATAATTATTGTTTAGACAAAATGACCACTTCAAATTTAAATCTTTCAAGCGCAACGCAATTATTGTTTGCACAACACTATTTAAGCATCATTCGCAGTTTCAACCGCTACAAATAAATTGCATTTTATCGATAGTCGATAGTCCGTGTAATGTGGGCGTACAGCGCAATTAGCGAGGGTCACTGCGAAGCGGCTTATGTCCCACCTACAAATTAAGTCTATTAAGTCAAACTTTTAAGTCCCCCAGCATGCGATATCTTCCTTTCTTGTGCCCCAGAGTTTGAGGCTTATTCGTTAAGTACTAGCCTTTTGTGCCCTTTCTACTCTTTGTTTTGATATTGTGTAAGGATTTTTGGTGTTCCTGCAGTTTGATAAAGATCTGATTCTAATGAAGTGAGTGTGCCTTGATTGTTAACGAGGGTCAGTACATTTAATTAAGAGGGTACATGCAAGTTTAGAAGAGCAATTGACCATCTTGAAATTCTGCTGTCTGAAAACATGAATTCATGTATGTTAATGTGGTGATAATGTGGATGTTTTGAGCATATATGAGCTCGTGGCTAAATACTAACAGCCGCTCGGGTCGATCTGTCAGGTTAAGCTACGCTTGCCGGGGTTGGTCCGTGGATGGGTGACCATTTCTACATACCGAGACTCCTCCGTGCCTCGGAAAGCCCGCTAAGCCGTTGGTCCCGGCTGTCATTCGTGGATCTTTGACAGTCGTTACGGGTCGTCAGAAGCTCGAAAGTCTGACAACCAGTCTTACCAAGGGGTATCGTATTACCCAGTTACTGGGTTGTGGAGGTCAGATAGGCAGTCGCTCCATGTAAAATACTGGTATTCAGCTGTATCTGGTTAGACTGGAAGCCGACCCCAATATAGTTGGGAAAAGGCTAGGCAGATTGAATGTGGATGTTTTAGTGGGATACTAAACTTAGGGCACTAATCAACTGTGTATTTCACTAATTATCTTGTTAATATGCGATAATTTACTGTAAAATTAAATGAGTTCTCATTCAATTTGTACTGCCAATTAAGTGACGTTCGAAGTGAACTTTTCAGAATAGCACTGCAGAATATTGATCATGTGCTCTTTTATAACATTTTTAAGAGTTTTTTTAAATGATAAAGTATAAAGAAATATTATCCCTGAGCCTGTACTGCATCGCGTCATGGCGGCAGCAGGCACAAAGGTCCCAGCAGTTGTGCAGTGCGTGAGTGCAACTTATTACTGATAATTTCACTATTGTTTGCCGCCGGCTCTGCCGCTCCATATGGCGTAACGTGTTTTTTTTTTGTACATTTTTCGTCCAATTTCGTCGATAGTTCGAAGCTTCGAACTCCTTTTGAGCAACTCCTTAGTTTCGCGTGACTGACAGGCGGAAGACGATGTTTTATGATATTAATTAGATATCGGTTAAATGTGGGGTGGAATTGATGGGAAATAAAAGTTTATTAGTATTGTTTTGTTGGTAAAGCTTAGGCTGGTGGTTACAGATATTTAGAGGATCCGTTTATAATGAATAGATTATTGATTTCGATAACGGTGACCCTTCGAATCGAAATCACTTCTTGGCGTGTGCCCTAAAGATGGGTTCTTAGACCGAATTTAGTTTTGAACATCCGATTAACTAGAAAAATAAAGTTGGCCTGCGGTATTGTATACATACGTGTGGAGGGCTTAGGTTTCTCTTTACGTACAACAACTTACGACTTTATGAAGTGAAAGATTGAAGGATTTTTTTGGTCCTTAAAACTCTTTAAAAAATGATTTAATCATGTTCTAAAACGATGTTTACCAGTTTGGGTTTACTTCAAAAGCATAATAACCTACTTACACAAATACCCAGCTACCTCCTACAAAATATGACCTTCACAGTATATAAATGTTGTGTAACCCACACAACAATAAAGTAGGTAAAAAAACACATGACAATCGCGATATCAGCGCCGACTCCCGTGGGAAGAAAAGAGTTTATCTACAAATTGCGATATCGCGGTCGCGCTGCCAACCACTATCATATATGAAAATTACACGATAATAATAGAAACGGTTCACAATATTATATATTATTTTAATTGTTTATGCTCGCGGTTTTCGTAGCGCGACGTCGAATAATAACAAATTGGGCCGAGCTCCAGGACACGCGCGATCGAGTTATGTTTTCATATTAGTTTTTTAATTAATTGGTAACTTGTAATTTTGTATTTTGTAAATGTATTTATTGTTGTTTGTTCCCGATATGACCGCATTGTTTGTATTTGTAAATGTGATGGTTATCAGAAAATAAAGCTGTTTTATTAATTAATTTGGTTAAAAATAGAAGAATCAACAGTCAAAATTGAAAAACAGAACATAGAATCTACGTCATTATTACCAGAAAACATTCAGAATTTAGAACATCTATTGACCCCTTTGGGACTGTGGTTTCACACTAAGATTGTGGTAGACTGTCTACGAAAAGCCACGAATCATTGATGAAGGAAATCCCCATGTGGCATCAGAGCAGTCAATGAGAATACGACAGTTAACTGTAAGCTATACTCCATAGGTTTAGGTAGTTAAAAAAAGGTAAACAAAAAAAACCACGTGACGAGACAGCTGTCAAGTAACCGACTAAACGTAATACCAGTCACTTCAGTTGTTATGCTACATCACAGTTGAACTCTTCAATTTAGCAACATTATATTTCGTTGACGTTTAGAAATTGGGCTCTTTACAATAGACAGATTACAAAATCTTATAAATCAGACCAAAAAAAATTGTGCTCAAGCAGTTACATCTACGAAAAGTAGTGAAGAATAAACGATAAAGTTTAACATACATTAATAAAAGAGGAAACTATAGTAAAAAACTAAAATAAATTTAATTTGGTGTTATTGTTTTTTTAACAAGAAAGTGTCATCTATAAAAACCCTTTTTACGATTTGTTTACCTTTTTTTAACTACCTAAACCTATGGAGTATAGTTATGTTGCGAATGAAAGCAACAGGTTAAGGAAATAGAAGGTCCTACGAGACGGATTTATAGATTTCTTGTCTTTGCCGAAATAAGTGCTAGAGTCTGGCCACACTAAGTCTGCATGGGCAACCCCAAAAAGTTTAAATATGGTAAACTTTTACATCAGTCTGTTATGTCAGTTTCGGGGTACTTGAAATGTCAGATTGCTTACGAAAAAAGTTGTTTTCACAGAATAAAGTAGAAAAATGGTTTTATTATTATTATTATTTATTTATATTCATTCAGTAGTATACTTATATCTTTATACATAATAAGTTGGTGCAAACATAAACTCATTAGAGTTTTACCGTGCACCAAAATCATCGACCACATGATTTAGACAATTAAAACAAAAATATAAAATGAGACCATAACAAAAACACAACGAGGGTAGTAAGCGAAATATTTATCTACTTATTACTAACGAGCGAACATCGGTGACCAATCTACTGACCGTCCTTAAAACAAAAAGTAGTGGAGGAATGTGATTTAGATTGATACAGGTTGTTCCTAAAAAGTATGTTATTGTATTAGTAATATGTAGTTATTTACCTATGATATTGTTGCGTATTATGTTTATTTACTATTTAACTATATTTATTTACAACATTTAGTTACATTGACTTATCATATATTAGATATTAAATATTGTATTTTTTAAGAAATGTTCCTTTAATTTGTACTTTATATTTTTATTCGTTATTTTGTCCCTCAATGATATAGGTAGTTGATTAATAAGGTAAGGTATTATATACTTTAACGTTCTCTTGCCGTGTAAATTGTTATACTTAGGAAGTAACAACTTAGCATTGATGACACTACGGGTATTAATTTCATTATTATTTATTGTTTTAATTTTCTTAAAATTTTCATTAAAAAATTCTTCTTTTAAACCTATTAAAAGTAGAGTGCGGGAGTAATTATATAATTTATGATTATGTAAATTCCAAGATGTGAAGGGACAGCACGGTATCGAAAACGACAATGTTTACAAGATATCGAAAAGTTGATGTGTAAGATCTAATTATTTTGATATTTTGCCTAATAGACTATGTCGTACCTATGCTCTACCTCCATACGATGACAAAATTGTATCAAATCCACACTGCATCCTTCTAAAGTGACTATTCTTTACCAGGAATAAATCAGAATATAAACAAAACAACCTATCAAAAACAAAAAGACAAATAAAGTATCAAATTCTTTTTTCGTAGGACAGATGGAACAGCTGTCTATAGATTTTCAAATTCCACTGTTTTTTTACTTATGCAGACTTAGCGTGGCCAGATTCTGTGGTGCGAGAGCTGACGGGACCTGCACATTTGTGCATTATGCCTTTACTAACATTGGACAAGCGATTGTGCCTGGTCCTTGTTTATTGTGTCTCTGTGCATCATACTTCAGCAGTTTTATAGTTGACATAATATTATCATGTCTGATTGTTGGTCCCGGATTCGATTCCTGGGTCGGGCAAAGTGTTGTTGGGTTTTCCATCTGAAATTTCGGAGTCTGGATTTGCACCCGATTGATAGCAATAGGCTCGCCCTCTATTACATGGGACTTAAATATAACTGGCGAAATGTGGGTGTACTATAGGACCAAACCTAACCCTTCGGGGTAATACAAGCGTGATATTATGTTATATTATCATGTATAAGATTAAGTTAAAGGTGAGTACGTACTAGTTTTAGAGCGAGGCTCCCGGGGTCCATCAACGGTGACTTTGATGGCTTTTTGGTACGTGGTTACTTGAGGTGGGTTCGTTGATATCGTTATTGTTAACGAGAAGCTCTTCCCTGGAACAAAATAAACATTATAATACGGTAGTTGTCTAGGTAAAAAAAAAAACTATTTAGTCCGTCTTTCAGATAATAAAAAAAATATTAGTCACGTATTTTTTGCTTTATCATATTAATCAAAAATAACTTAGAAAACACGCATTAAAGTTGTGGAGTGGGGTTTCGCTACGTCACAACGCAGTATTAAATCTAACAAGGCGTGACGCCATGCCACATTTTAACTATATGTATCGCCGTAATCTTTTGATTACGTCAAAAAATAAAAAAATACGTGTTCAATATTTTTTAATAATCTACAAGAAGAACAAAAATTTTTTTTTGGACACGGGCCTATTATATGTTTCAACACACCGACTGTACACTATTTCTATTTTCTTAATGTCCCTCGGGAATCATCGCATTTCCGAATACAAACGAATGCTAATTTCCATGTCCATCAACTATTAGATTTATCTTGTATAACAACTTGAATTCAGAACTAAGTACTTTATTGTTGTTTTGTTTTGATTTTCGTGTGAACTATATAGAGCTGTAAAACTATTTTCCTATCTGTGGTGCCTGCGACTTTAGCAGCTTTTCCACCATTTTTAAAATAAACTACATTAAGTTAAAAGAGTATTAACAACTCTATATACTTCCAAGTCGATACAGAGCGTCCGGTCGGCACCAAGTACAAAGGGCAACTGATAGAAATTCGACGACTGACGAAACACGAGGTTTGCCGAGGGACATAGTTGTAGTACCTACTTATCTTAAACTTATGAGATCCAAGCTTATGGTAGAATAAATTATTGAAAATGCACAAGTTTTGCTTTTAATTTTTAAGACAGACCACGAGTAATTCTGACTTTCTGAGCAAGTTTATAATATACTAACTTTCGCCAGCGGCTTCACCCGCGTTATATATCTTTATAAATTATAGCCTATGTTACTCAGTGATAATATAGCAGTCTGTTGAAAGAATTATTAAAATCGGTCCAGTCGTTTTTGAGTTTTTTCATTACAAATCTTTTCTTTTTTTAATATTATTGTAGAAGTAAGTAGATGAAGTCTTTTTTAATTATTTGATTAGTTCTTCGGTAAACATTCAACCAAATTAATAATAATTTGATTGATTTATTGTATTTTTATTGATTTATTTGATCTTATTATTATTAATTTATTATTAACTTATTGATTTTATTGTTATTTTTATCACTTTAAATATTAATAAGAGCAGTGGTGGCCCAGTGGTAATGGCCGCGATTTACGAGTTGTACGTCGTAGGTTCGAACCCAGACAGGCGCTTTACTTTGAGTAAATTATTTCATCACCACTGCTCTCAAAACCGTGAAAGAAAACATCGTGAGGAAACTGGCATGTCCTAGAAACGAAAATTCGAAGACATTTGACATCTACCAACCCGCATGGGGCCCGCGTGGTGGATTACGGCCCACTCCCTCTCACAGAGAGGCCTGTTTCCCAGCAGTGGGAACATTATAGGATGATGATGATGATGATGAAATATTAATAGGCATACTATGTAAGTGCTGTGTTGTACTATGTGTGATACTATGTTAGTGACAAGTTCGCTGTAGTTTATAAGTTATAATATGATATGTTCTCTATAAATGTTTTTGTGATCTAGTCGTCGGAGTGCCATAATAAATAAATAAATAAAATTCTTTGTGGTCATCATTACCATTCCCCAGTCATGATCAAACCATATAATGTTAGGGTCGGGTCTGTGGGTACATTCTCTATAATTATGTATTTTATATCATTAGTCCAACACAATTGTACCCATGTATGTTATAATAAAGTAAATCATATCACTGATTATACAGACCACTAATTTACACATTCAAATACAATTGTCCTTTATAGTGCTCGAACTAGTTTCAATCGAATTAATCAATTTATTATTTGGAATATTCAACATAATTCATAACCATGTTAAGTAAACTAATGCCCGTTTTCACATCACTAAGTGACACTTAAATAAATCCCTAAATAAAGTGCACTGTTAGATTTTCAACACTAGGCGCAGCGCTGATAGTTGAAAATCCAACAATGCACTTTTATTTAGGGATTCATTTAAGTGTCACTTAGTTGTCGGTGGAGATGGGCTGGTCACATGCTTCGCGATAGGCACAATAAGTGGTATAAAGCTGTGACGGAATGGCAAATTAGAGATGGGTCGAAAAGAAGTAGAGTAAAGACAACGTAAACGTTGGGCCGACGACATAGTGGAGACAGCTGGTGCCCTATGGAGTAGAGATACACGAGACCGTGATAAATGGAGCAGCCTGGGGGAGGCCTATGCGTCAAAAGACCCGCTGATCGATGAAGACACCGAAGTGCAATAGTTATGTTTGCTTAATTTATTTAATATTTTAATTAGTTTTATAAGTTATCAGTAAATAAAGGCTTATATATATATGTATATATATAGTTGTCGGTGGAAACGGGCATAAATATAAGTATGTAACTATGGTCAAAAACACTAGTGATGATAATGTTTTGTAGACATGCTCGTGCACCTCTATCATCAGCTGTCTAGCCTTTTCCCAACTGTGTTGGGGTTCCAGTCTACCTAACCGAATGCAATTAAATACCAGTATTTTAAATGGAGCGACTGCCTATCTGACCTCCACAACCCAGTTACTGGGTAATATGATACCTGACGATACCACTTGGTAAGACTGGCTGTCAGACTTTCGACCTTCTGACTACAAAACTGTTAAGGATCTACAAATGGCAGCTAGGACCAACGGCTTAACTTGCTTTCCGAGGCACGCACATATTTTATGGACCTCTATGAGATACCAAATATAAGCAACAAGAAAGGTAACTTGTTAACCTCACTCAAGACTCAAGTATAACTTAAACTAGTTTCAACTAATCAAATGGCTTTAAGTAATGATTTAGTTTTATGAGGCTTTATATTAGGTATACAAGCCTTACAGCTTCCAGTCTTAGTTTCAAATAAGCGATAGAATTTAAAAAATCATGTCGATGTCAATAACAATGTCTTTGACTCTCTTTCAGTATTTTTTGTACAGCAATAAAAATTGCAATTCCTGAACATAAAAATCTCCAACGCAAGAGCCATGAAGTTTTCGATTCCAAATAACTTGACAGCTCTTATAAAATACAATAGACGTGGATATATTTAGTAACCTATTCCGCTTAGCTACTTCTAAAGAGATCGACACATGTTTCACCTCTCAACGAGGCATCTTCAGGATGACGATGGTCTTGTCGCGAACCCGAACACGGCGTGTTGCAACACCGAGCGCTGAGCGCTGAGTTTACTAAATATATCCACGTCTATTGTATTTAATATTGGATTTCCGCACGCCTGAATCAATTAACTATCTTGACAGCTCTTATTAACTTCTTCTGTACCTATATTCTTTCCTCGTGTGATATAGAGTCAAGTTTAGTGTGTAGTGCTAGCCCCTACAGTCCACACTAGTACGAACACACACGTGTGGTAGTGTGGGAATGTAGGTACTAATGTGGATTGCGTATGGTGAAAATGGCGAGCTTTTTGGGCGTCCGATTTGCGGTCAGCAGTAATGAATGCACCGATAAATACCGAATAAAATTACAGTTAAAATGAGTGGATTAACATGTCTAATGCAGATAATTCGTGTGTAGAGCACTCGATTCGGAATAAATGACTGATTCCAACGTGCCCAGCCTGCGAGATAAGGTGCGTTTTGATTCTGGTTTTTGTTTGTTTTCGATTTAGTTTGAATAAAATGTGGTGCGAGGACGTTCAGTTAGATTGTTGCTCAACAATCTAATTAGGCTTTATTATTAGTACCTAGGCGACCGAGTTCTGTTTTGGTGAAAATAGAGAATGCTCATTGAATAGCATAGGATAGTTCCTACTAATTCCATGTATAGTACTTACTAATTCCATGCTGCTGCCATGTCATTATTCTAAGGTAGCCATTTTGTTCTAAACTTTGGGGGACCGAGCTTTTTCGGATGAAAATACGGAGAAAACAAATTTTTCACGATATTAGACCTACCTAGATCGATTTTTCGCCCCCGTAATCCCGTATATTGCAACTTTCACCAAAATCGTAAGAGCCGTTTTCGAGAACGTGATTACAAATATAAATATACACAAATGTTGCTCATTTAATAGTATAGGATGTAGAAAACATTCCTTAGAAAGCTAAATGCAAAAAGGATTCAACATCTGTAACCGATATTGTCAGAATCTCGAGAAGGTCAAAAGAAAATTGAAGAGCGAGAATAGAATGGAATTCTCTTTATTATGTCCAATTGTCCACCATACAAATTACAGATATAAATGTAGAAATTTTACATAGTCTGACAATATTGGCGGTATTATAGCAGTGTTAGCCTAGTGGTGTGACCATCGGACTGCCAAGTCACAGGTCTCTAGTTCGAACCCAAGGCACACACCTCTGACTTTTCGGATTCATGTGCGTATTGTATAATTATCACTTGCTTCAAAAACGGTGAAGGAAAACATCGTGAGGAAACGTCATGCCTGAGAGATATTTCTCGACGGCATGTGAAGTCAAGTCAGAGGCTCATGGGCGGCTTTAAAACTTTGACACCAGATTAGTCACTAACCACACGAAAAGAAGAACTATTGGCGGTCTTATCGCTAGAAGCGGTCTTTAAAAATAGAAGAGAGAAAAAAAGAGCGAGAAGCAAGAAAATCAGTAGAAACGTAGTATCACAGCGTTTGTAGTTTCTTCCGCATTTTAGTAAGAGTTGGTTAGTTCGTTACACATTTATCGAAACGTCAGAGATAATAACTAAAAAACAATCGACTTCCAAAAAACAACAAAGTGAAAAATAACTTTAATTTCGGAAGTCGGTGTCTTTGGTTTTGAATTTTCGTTTTTTGCCACCGACTTCCGAAATAAAAGTTATTTTTCACTTTGTAGTGTTTTTTTTGGAAGTCGGTTGTTTTATTTGTAAAAAGTTTTTATTTTTTACTTTTTGATTGTGGTACCTACCCCACACACATTCGAATACCACCAGTGACAGGAACTTATCATATCATCTACATACTAAGTGGGAAAATAATACGTACTTTGTAGCTAACTCAAAAACTACTCAAGCAAAGTTAATAAAATTTATATGGAACTAATTTGAGAGCATACCCTTTGAAACAAAAAAATAATTTTTAAAATCGGTCCACAAATGACGGAGAAATCGGCAGACATACATAAAAAAAAACAAACATACGCGACGAACATATAACCTCCTCCTTTTTAGAAGTCGGTTAAAAATACTAAGGATGTTATTTAGAACGATAGGCATTCAAACGTTTGTGTTCTAATTATTAATGTTGCGTATTGAATTATTAATTCCCACAGTTCATGCTTCTTTTATGATAAGGGAATTCAGTTTGCTGCTTCCTGTTTTGGTGACAAGTAAAGACATGTTTGTACCTACCTACATTATGGGGTTTATTTATAAATGTTGCCTAAAGTTAAGTTATTATTAGTGACTGTTTAACCATAAACTTTATGCAACGTTTATAAATTCAAATTCAAAAATCATTAATTCAAACTAGGCTGAGAATCAGCACTTTTCGAACGTCAAAATTACATAAGACAGTCCCCCAAAACGCCCACTCTTCACCACTTCCTAGTGCTTTAGCTGGGAAGAAGAAGTGGCGCAACAAATTCCCCAGCAGCACAGCGTCTGTTCAAGTTAGAAAGTTTCTATACAATAGTATGCCAAATAATTTACATTATGCAACATAAAACATAATTTTAATGATAAATTATTGGGCATAAATAAACTCCTAAGTGCATTGCAATGGGCTTAGGAATGAAATAATATTTATAATTTCTTGCCCATTCTTCTCCATATGAAAACTACCTTTTGGAAGGGGCGACTAGAATCAATTCTATTTTTTGTTTCTGACGTTCAAAAGTGCCTTTTTGTGCCTAATTGAAATAAATTATCTGACTTTGACTTTATTTAAAAAAGTGTTTTTTTGTCTTGCCAATAATTAACCATAATTAGGTAACTACAGAATCCATCGGTTATCGCAGACTCATATAATTCTAAGATCAAAGTCCTTAGAATTACAAATGTAGCAGTTTGAATAAAATTCGCAGTTTAGAGTCGGAGAGATCAAAGTATTTGAAAGAAGATCTTCCGACCGAGTTTGACGGAAGGACGTCACTCGAAACTTTGCAAAAGCAAATCAGGTAGAGCAGAATTATTTTCGCAAAGCCTCACTCAATACGGAAACAAATCATCATAAAACATTGGTCGCTAAACTTTAAAGGCGTGTCTCGAACGATGTGAAATATTGCTTCTAAAGTCGCCATTAAACTTAATACACTCCGCATGATCACTCATCAACAGTTTAGAACCTAACACAATACGAGTGAAGCCGTAAAACATAACATTGTATGGCAACGACCATCCAGAGGTGTTGAGAGAGGCGCGTGAAATATTCAATTATTGTGCCCAGGCGCAGGTGGGCGAAGGGTCCGAGGGGACCCGCCGCCATCTTGATTTACGATCGAGCGTAAATCCTGAGTGACATTTGTGAGTGAAGACGACTCGCAAACCGTCGCCTCTTATGTACACGACTATGACACGATTTTCAGGAAAATATTTTACAGTCGCTTTCTATTGCTGTTTCCAATAGCCCATAGTTCCATAGATCGGGTTTGAAGCGGCAATGGAAAGCAGGTGATGGTTGTGTGTCGTTTCAGTGCATAAGTCTGATCATGAGTTCTCAATATTGTATGGAACGCCCAGCGAGCATAAATATAAAATGTTATGTGCCTGTGGAGACATGTGAACATCTCTTGTCAAAGCTCTCACAGCTTTCGGGAAGAACTTGAGTTATTTGAACATTTGATGTTATAAGTTGTTGCTTGAAAAGCGGGTTATTTGTTGGATTGGCATTCGAAAGGCTGAATTAGAACACTAACTGCTGCATTCTACCCTACCTGGGAATTGTAATTATAGTATAGACAAAATTTTATAGCATTGAAATCGATTCTGCATTGGTTTTCTTCCCTTAATTCTTCTCGCAGTTCATGAACCACAATAGTCTTATAAGTGATTCACATTTTACGTAGGTAGAGCTTTTCATGTCCTTTTACCACATGAAAACATAATATATTAATCAAAGTATGGTCCATCTTGATAATTACAACAACAGCAATAACAAACACTATTTCAAAACTCGATTCAATATAAAATGCAACAGGCCGGCTACAAACTCCTCATCCACAGTACACCGGCAGCTATAAATACGATGTAACTGGACACCGTCGTGTGTGAACTACCATTAGTTGTGACGGACTCATCACAACAGAGCATCGATAATGTGACGAGATTAGAGGCGACAGGCGCGGACTGGTCCAGTCACGTGATTCGGAACATTTCTGTTCTTTTTGTTGGAGTATCACGGTCTTGGAAGCATTTTTGTTGGTGATTTTGGGCATTTAGATTTCTGGACCTCGGCTATCAAAGAAAACAAAGACCATTAAGGTTAATTTCGCTTGATCCAAAAATATATAAAAGACAATAATTATTAATATGGTCTGGTGGTATAAATATTTGGGTAATGACTAAAGTATCTCATTTTAACGTTGATTGAAATTGTCATTTAACTCATTAGGCTCATTTTCAGCATCAAACAATAAAGTTCTGATTTTCGGTCCATCCAAAAAACCCCGAGAAGTATAGATACTATAGAGTCATGCTAACCCACCAGAATAGGTAAGTCAGTTAAAACCGGAGTCTAATTGTAATATTAAATCACATTCTCTGTGTGACTCCGGTGACTTAAAACTAACTCATTTTACGATTAGTTGCCAAACAACATAATAACACAACTAAAAATGATCAAAATATTACACCACATTTTAGATATTTCGAAATCAGTAATTTGATCGTAATGCGCTATGTCGAAAGAGAGAGTCCCTCATACTTTGACAAATTGAACAGATAATTAGGGACGAGCATAAACGGCATGACCAGAATGTGACCAAATCATTTTGTGTAGCGGTCATCACTGTGTTACGGTCGGAAATTATGTATTTTTTGTTTGGCTCTGGTTTTCGTATTGAATGTCTTGAGCAACGAATATCTTAGGAGTATATTGGTTATGTTGCTGTTTTTCATTAAAATCGAACAATTTCTGCTGAAAACAATTTGTAGGGCTTTTATTTAACTAATAAAGTACTATTTTTCTTGTCACTATAATTGTCGTCGAGAATCATTATGTGAAAGTCATTGCCTATCAACATTGTGACACTTGATTCATTTTTGTAAAGCAGTATAATTATTTACGAAACTAAACATTTAATTTAGACAAAATTAATAAATGAACTTCTAATAAGTAGGAAACATGTGCAGATTCTAAGAAACTGCGAAATTGAAGCAAGAGGAAAATCCAAATATATTGTAACGCCCACAGTTCGATACCGAGAAACTAATATTCTACTAATTTTTAAGTAATAATTTATCTTGTTTTGTTGCAATAGCCTGCTTTGGGATCATTGAAAAGACGAGGCTCTTCACGAGAAGAACAGAGAGTAGTAAGAAAGAATAGTAGTAGTAGACTTTGAAAGATCAAAGTCTCTCATCATTTGGTGAACAAAGAAGAAGATGGCCAGTACTGTAATAGCATCACCAACCAGTCAAACGTGATGATAACGTCACATCAAGCCTGTTTTCCTCGAAGGGTTAGGTTAGGTCGACGGCGCGTTGTGTTCCACGCGCGCCTCAAAGAGATGTCAGCAGAATTGACGGGGTCCGCTAGGGCCAGTGCCTGCCGGGGGTTCGAAGAAAACCGATAGAGAAATCGTGGCCCCCGGCAACAGGGCAACCGAAGGAACACGGGTGGGTTTTAGTCAGTAAGAGTCTGACACGCCCTCCCGCTCCACCTAGAGCGGGAGAAGTTATTTGATAATTTCCCACCCAAAAAAAAAAAAAGGGTTAGGCAGAGGTGGCGCGCTATCGTGACGATTTTAACCATGTGTAACAATGTTAGTTGCTCCTCCTGAACGGCTTGATCGATTTTTATGAAATTTTGTAAGTGTATTCGGTAGGTCTGAGAATCGGTCGTAATCTATTTTTCGGTGTGATAAGTGTGGTTCACCCCACACATAAATAATTTATATGGCAAAACAACGTTTGCCGGGTCAGCTAGTGGTGCCGATTCCCTTGTTCACAAACTTAACTAAATTTAAGTTCAGTGCATCTTTTTCTTTCTATTTCATTAGGAAAAGGACAGAAATAAATTTTAGTTTAGTCCTGTCAAATTAATCAGCGCTTGACGTAAATTGACGTAATTTTAGTCGGCAAGTTTTTAATCACGTCTAAACTTGTATGGAGAGTGACAGGCGCTGATTAATTTGACAGGACTAAACTAAAATTTATCCTCTGTCCTTTTCTTAATGAAATAGAAAGAAAAAGATGCACTGAACTTAAATTTAGTTTAGTTTGTGAACAAGGGAATCGGCACCATTATTCTATAAATATTTTATTGATTGGTTTTGTTAATGATAACGTTTCATGCATAAAGTTTTCGACATCACTTGCACTTTTTAGTACTGAACTTCTCCATGCCAAGTCTGTTTCGACATGGAAATAAATAGTTTCCTACCATTAAACAGTATCCTAATTGCGTAATGCACGATCAATCACAATTTGTTTCGATTTGAAACGGATTGTTAATCCATTGCTTCGTAAGTTGGAAAAAAAAATCTGCTCAACAACTTAATAACGCAATGAATGTTGTTGAACTGTCAAAATGAAACAAATTTGTCATGATCGTTTACGAAAATAAGTTACGCAATTAGGGTACTGGTGTTGAAATGAATGGAAAAAAACATAATTTTTTCTTTGGTATTCTCAGAGATTAGTCTTATTACTTTGAGATAGGGCTCTGTTTATCTTAGATCAACAAGCTGATAACCCCCTCGGCTGCAGTAATAGGTAGTTTCCCTTTTTTTGGTTAGTTTTTTTGAATTGATACCTACAGTATTAGGTTCTGAATAAACAACTTACAATACTTGCGCTTATTTAGTTACAGTACCTGGGCGACCGAGCTCTGCTCTGGTGAAAATAGAGAATGCTCATTTAATAGTGGATAGTACCTACTAATTCCATACTGCCATGATAGTAGGTACTTACTATTTCCATGCTGCCATGATCATTATTCTAATGTCAATAACGTCATGTCATTATTCATTATCTTGTTTTAAACTTTGGGCGACCGAGCTCTGCTCGGGTGAAAATACGGAGAAAACAAATTTTCTCAGATATGAGACCTAGCTAGATTGATTTTTCATCGATTTCGTTAGAGCCGATTTCGAGAACGTGAGTAGAAATCTATATACAAACAAATAAATATATATACAAATATTCCTCGTTTAATTGTATAGGATGTTGCATAAAGCTATTTATTAGTTCCTGTCATGTATGTAGCTAAATAATGTATACACCGTGAAATTTGAATCACAGTTTTGCTAGAACAAACGTTGTTCAGACTATGGTCTACTACCATTCTACAGCATCCAATAAAAAAACACAAAAAAGACTAAGTTTAAAATGTCAAGATTATCTACTGCTTACTAAATTTCGTTTATGGAGGTACATTTCCCTTTAGACAATGCTGTAACCCGTGCGTGGTGTCTGTGTTGTAGGGAGTAACGATAATCTTGACATTTTAAACTTTGTCTTTTTTGTGTTTTTTCAAAAACCAATTATTTACTTTTTATTATTGGATGCTGTAGAATAGTAGTAGACCATGGTCTGAACAACGTTTGTTATAGCAAAACTGTGAATCAAATTTCACGGTGTATAGCTATATGAAAATTTTGTAGCCATATATCCTACCTACATACCTAACACATAACAGCCAGCACCATACCGACCAGTCACATCACTGATGGCGTGTTAAAATGATCTCCGTGATTTTACTGCCCCTCCATATTGTTGGTGCATGTGGGCTGTAATGGCGGCAGGCTGCTCTTGCGCACACAATACAATGGAACACTAAAGTGCCAACGTCGTTTATAGCTGCCTGTGGTTTGGAAATTAAAATCCAACTTGCTGATCCGACTTTGTCGTGGCATTCAAGTGGTTGAAGGTTTAGGGAAATTGTTGGATCATGACTCTGTTCATTATTTTTGTGTTTGTTATCCTCGAAGAGATAAAGTTACGTACAGCTCACCAATAATTCAACAATGCAATGTAGATAGTATCTATAAATTGGAACCCATCGCCTCGTCTATGTATTATCGAAAAATTGATGTTGATTGATGCAAATCATTCGGTTTTTAGACATCTTGAACCTCGAATATGTAAAATGAAACCCTGATTGACACATTTTTAATGTCTCCTTTAGGTTTGAGGATTATTATTTTAAGGAATCTATTTGAAATATATACTTGCACCGTATAATATTTTATGGGACATTTTTGAAATATTGACATAGTTTTTAATAAAATAATATGCATGGAGCTAATTAAAGAGCGCGTTGTTTTATTCAATTTATATTCAGTAGGAATATGTATAAATTGTTAATAACATTTCCATATACAACGTATTTACCCACACTTTTTCGCAGAACAAACATTTGCATTGATGACGCTCAATTCGGGGACTTGTGTCGGTTCGGGAAATTCATTCTATATGCCAAGTCAGAGCTTTAGGGTCAGCGCAGACTAACCAACGGTGTGGCGGCAAAACGAATAATTCTATAACAATTGAAAATCGATTTTATTTGTTACAGCATACGGCTTTAATTTGTATAATGTAATCAAAACACACAAAGCGTCATAGAAGGCGCGCGGGCCTGCTCTTCGTTGACCCTATGCTGGTATAGCCCTGACCAGGCATGGAACAAACTACATTATAATGAAACTAATAAATAAAATAGACAATACTTGTAAATAAAATAATAACCTAGAGTTGATTTATTCGATAGCTCGTAGTTTCTCGTAGGTAATCATAAATTGCATGGAAATTCCATTTTATTATTCGTCAAAGAGATCAAATGGAAATTTTGAAACTAGTGTGTTTAATGAAGGGTTATGATTTACATTTTATTTTCATATTTGAATGTCCATAGTACAACGTAGTTCTAAATGACTTGAAGTATAATATATACAGTGTGAGTCTTCATAATGTGCACATATCGAAATGAGGGAGTCTATGATTAATTTTATCGACGGAAAAAATGGTAATTTTTTTTTTTAGTTTAAAAAAAAAAAAAAAATTTACAAAAAAATTTTTTTTTTAAAAATGTTTTTTTGCTCTCTTTTTATTATTATCTTATTTATAAATTTTACAATTAAAAATTGAAGAAAAAAATACAGATTTTTACTAAAAAAACATGTTTATTTTCAATTGAGGGTAGTTTTTTTTCTCAATTTTAATTTTATGTGGACGGCTACTTACTTTCAATCATTATGGAGTTTGTTTCATCGCGATAGCTGATTCAGTTTAAAAGTTACACAGTTTTGTTACAATTTTTTTTTAATTTCATAAAAAGTATAAAAAACAATATTTAGATTTTTTAAATATTTTTTCTGTCGTTAAAATTAAGCATAGATTTCCTCATTTCGATATGTGCACATTATGAAGACTCACACTGTATAATAACTAGCTGACCCTGCAAACGTTGTTTTGCCATATAAATGTTTGGGGTGGATCATATTTATCACCCTACCCACCCTACCTACCCTACCTACCCTACCCACCCTACTCACCCTACCATAATTTATAAAAACATAATTTTTCTTCATATCTTTTTTTTTTCCTAAATTAAGATGTAAGCTATCCTATCTTTCAAGTTGGATCAAACTGCACACGGTGTGCAAATTTGATTAAAATCGGTTGAGTAGTTTAGGAGTCCATCGCGGACAAACAACGTGACACGTAATTTATATATATTAAGATAATATATATAATAATTAATACTAATGACAAATTAGGTATCTATATTTTTCTCTTTCTTCTTTTTGTGTGGTTAGTGAATAACCTGGTGAGTTGGGTCTATTATGATAATTGTGTTAGTACCTGCGCCGTATAATCGTGCAATTTAGGTAGGTACTTCCCGTAGTTTTCCTCTCGTAAATGTTTATACTTTTATACAGGTACAAGACGTTTGACGTCAATGTTTATTTATTTTTCCGTTCGTTTAAAAATCCCTTACAAATATAAGGGTGTATCATCGACTCAGAACAAAAAAAATAATTAATTAAAAACAGATTTAGTGTCCAATCTGTTTTATTTTCTTTTCTTGTGTCAGCCAAAATAAGGCAGTTTAAAAGATTTCATTTTTGTTGGTGGTGGTGTTTAATTGATTTTTGGGTGACGCCTCTGAGTGTGGAAATTGTGACTACATTGTTGCATTGGGTTCCCACCTGTAAAAACAAATGTAAGTGGTAATAAGTAAATAAAAACGTGTGGCACTCGGGGACTGCCGCGGTAAAGCTATTGCATAGCATTTGTAACCTCCATACTTCCTATTTGTCAACGCTACACTTGGGATGATGACGTGATGACATAAAACAAAAATAACGTTCCCATGACAACATCACGTTGTCATGGGAACCGTCATTACATGGTAGGCGGAGTGGGGGGTGTTAGGTTTTATTTTCGTTACGTTACGGAATTTCTTGATTCGGTCGCCGCGCTCAAAGCCCGCGATAAAAGCTATGCAATAGCTTAATATGTTTAAATAGTTAAAAACAAGCAAAAGTAAGACTGCGCTACGTACGGCGTGGCTGTAAAATTAATACCTATTCTCTTATTCCCACTACAACTGACACTGTCATCAAGTCAAAAGTAAATAGGTTAATTACTGACCTATTATATTACTCTTGTTTACGTTGTCATTACGACATGACGTGATGACATAAAACAAAAATTACGTTCCCATGACAACGTCACGTTTCCCATGACAACATCACGTTGTCAAAGCCCGCGATAAAAGCTATGCAATAGCTTAAAAATTCCATCAAATGGAATAAATAACTTGATTTGTTTTTGTTTCATCATCATCATCATCAGCCTATAATGTTCCCACTGCTGGGACACAGGCCTCCTCTCTGTGAGAGGGAGTGGGCCGTAATCCACTACGCGGGCCCAGTGTGGGTTGGTAGATGTCACATGTCTTCGAATTTTCGGTTTTAGGACATGCCGGTTTCCTCACGATGTTTTCCTTCACCATTTTGAGAGCAGTGGTGATGAAATAACTTACACAAAGTAAAGCGCCTGTCTATGTTCGAACCTACGATCCACAACTCGTAAGTCGTGGCCGTTACCACTGGGCCACCACTGCTGTTTTTGTTTATTAATGATGAATTGTTAATTTTTACTAGATGAATGTGGGTGTATGTGGCTGTTTTCTCCAAAGGGTTAAGCAGCGGTGTACCTAACCGCTGCTTAACCCTTTGGAGAAAACAGGCGTGATGATATGTGTGTTAAGTGTAATTAATTATAAACTGCTAAACTCATTTTATTACCACGGTCAAACAATCTTAACAAAAGCTATTGTATTTACCAGTGTTTTTTCGAGGGAATCCCTTTATTGACTCACAAGTACCTATATGATAATTACTTTGACACATAGATTTACACATTTCCCACACAAAAAAAATACTGTCCGATCATTCGATCAAATGTCAATACATTACATTATGTCAATATATTACATTATGTCAATACATTACATTATGTCAATACATTACATTATGTCAATACATTACATTATGTCAATACATTACATTATGTCAATACATTACATTATGTCAATACATTACATTATGTCATAATTACATAGCGTAATACCTGTTTTCTCCAAAGGGTTAGGTAGAGGTGTACATTATAGTACACCCACATTTCGCCAGTTACGTTTTTAAGTACCATATAATAGGGGGCGAGCCTATTGCTATCATCCGGCCTCAAGCCCAGAGTCCGGGCTGCTCCTGAGAAATCCCTGATGGAAAAACCCAATAACTGTTCGCCCGACCTGGGAATAGAACCCAGGACCTCATTTTCAGCAGTAACGTTGGCGACCACTGGACCTTCGACACAGTCATAATACCCAAACAATTTATTTAAAAAAAGGTATTTTCCTGATTAACCATAATTCAATTTTCACGCAAACTGTTAATAAATTGTCAGTTCATAGACACGGAGGTAAGTTAACGGCAAACACGGGTTTTCACATTCGTGATTTAGAAAATGCTCGTTCCCTCACCGCAAGCGATTATTTTGTTCATGAAGGGGACTCGTGGAACGGGGCCTTAATAGCGTCATCGTTTAGTTTTCTTTTATTCGATTATCTGTGTACAGTTTTGGAAATAAGTACCTACGGATTTGTTTTTTGGTTTGATTTTGTTTTTTGTTCATAGTAACTGGTGATGTCAGCGGGTGGACTAGAGACCAAAACCTGCTAGCCTGACGACAGCCCCGGATCTAGGAGGGGGGGGGGGGGCAAGCCCGGGCCCGTGCCCCGGGCGCCAACTTCAGGGGGCCACAAATTCAAGCGTAGCAGACAAGTGCACCACCCAGCACACAGCAACTTTGCAATAAATGAGACGCGCAGTACATTTATAATCTTTTAATTTTTTTTTTTACAACACTTTTGGCGCCCCTGTTGAATTGACACATTATCGATCGATACAATTTGATTGATATGTTGCTGCCAAAATTTTCATTTTGAGAAAAATTTTATTTCGCGGGGGCTAATTCAGCGCATCCCCATAAAAGATTGGCGGGCGGCGGGCGGCTGACGGCAGTTTTTGCCCCGCCTCAAAAAAATTCTAGATCCGGGGCTGCCTGACGAGCATATGGAAGACCAATGTTGAGCTAGGTTGGGAAGACATGTGATGTGACACAAGATTTGTTTAAATAACGAAGAAGAAAACGATGGACCCCGAAGTGGGACGAAGGTGCTATGATGATAACAGGATATTTAGGTAATAAAAAAACCGGTCAAGAGCGTGTCGGACCACGCACAATGAAGGGTTCCGTAGTTAGGATGAATTTATCTCAAGGACAAACTTAACATTGTAGTTGAAAAACATGCTCTCCCATACATTCCAACTGCAAATGTAAGTTTGTACAAACAATATTGAGCGATTTACCATGTTATTTTAAGACCATAGTCTTCTTATAGGTTTTCCTGTAATCTATAAGTGTAGAATCTGTACTTTTTCAAAATTTTAGCCTCAGTAGTTTCGGAAATAAGGGGGGAATGGTAAATTTTCATAAATTTTCTTAAATAACTTTAAAAGTATTTAATTTAAAATTATTTAAAAAAGTTGAGATCCTCACAACAAGTCCTTTCATTTGATACATCACATAGTACAGTTTGCAAAACTTATTTTTTTTTTTTTTAATTTCGCCCCCGGATCACTGACCCCTGTATTCAAAATTCATTTATTTCACAGAAATTGATATGTGTACCTCAACTTAATTGGTCCATTAGATTCGGAGCAAATAGGCTGTGTCAGACGAACAGACAGACACACGAGTTTTCCGGTAAGGGTTCTGTTTTTTCCTTTTCAGGTACGGAATCCTAAAAACTGACTACGGAAAAATAAAAATTTAAAAAGCACTAAACAAGAAAATATTTCAGAAATCAAGACATAGGTACAAAAATGTTCAAGGAAAACCCGTCGTCACATCACACTTTTATTTTTCCGTAGTAAGGTTACAGTTTTTTAAACTTATTTATTTAACAGTTTATGTACACACATATAAACAGACAAGAAGAAAGGAACAGAAAAATACGTACAAAGGTGATGCTTATTTCTAAGGAAATCTCTTCCAGCAATCCTGCGATAGGAAAGTAGTTAAAGAGACGTAGACAACATGTCTTGTTTTTTTATTTTATGCTTTTCCGTTTTAACGCTTGATAAACGTAATGACAACGTAAACAAGAGTAATATAATAGGTCAGTAATTAACCTATTTACTTTTGACTTGATGACAGTGTCAGTTGTAGTGGGAATAAGAGAATAGGTATTAATTTTACAGCCACGCCGTACGTAGCGCAGTCTTACTTTTGCTTGTTTTTAACTATTTAAACATATTAAGCTATTGCATAGCTTTTATCGCGGGCTTTGAGCGCGGCGACCGAATCAAGAAATTCCGTAACGTAACGAAAATAAAACCTAACACCCCCCACTCCACCTACCATGTAATGACGGTTCCCATGACAACGTGATGTTGTCATGGGAACGTTATTTTTGTTTTATGTCATCACGTCATCATCCCAAGTGTAGCGTTGACAAATAGGAAGTATGGAGGTTACAAATACTATGCAATAGCTTTATCGCGGCAGTCCCCGAGTGCCACACGTTTTTTTATTTACTTACACAATATGATATGTATACATATTTGTAATGTGCTCGTCAAGACCTTTCTTTTGATGTCAAACATGTCAACTATCTCAATTTAAAAAATATATTTCGTGGTCAGAAATTACGTGTAACGTCTACCATATTAAAAGAGAAAATTAGCCTTTGTCACCCAGACTATTATTACAAATCTATTGATAACTCATTCATCAAAATCGGTTCAGTAGCTTAGGCCTTTTTTTTTGGGTGGAAAATTATCAAGTAACTTCTTCTGCTGTACGTGGAGTGTGTGTCAGACTCTTACTGACTAAAACCCGCCCGTGTTCTTTCAGTTGCCTGTATTGCCAGGGGCCACGGTAACCCTTTCGGACAAACCCGCGACCCTGGCATTGGCCTTATCGTGCTTATCAAGACCTTACTTTTGATATCAAACATGTCATAACTATCTCAATTTAATTTTTTTCGTTGTCTGACTCTGCTTATATGTAAAGTCTACCAGATTAAAAGAAAAAATATAAATAGCCTTTGTCACCCGGACTATTATTACAAATCTATTGATACCTCATTCATCAAAATCGGTTCAGTAATTACGACGCTACGGTGGAACACACGTAAATACATAAATAGACTGCTAAAATCATAACCCTTCCGTTTGGCTTTGCCATAGTCGGGTAAAACAGTTCAAAAAGACTTGACCAATAATCAAGAATGAAAGTCAAGCAGTGATTTATTTATCAAAATGTGCTATGTGATCAATGTTTTATTGTTCTAGAATACTAGCCTAATTCCCGTTACCACGAATACTAAGCGACAGCCTAAATATTATTGCACTGTTTTGGTTTTTCAACTCTCGGCGCTACGCCGAGTGTTGAAAATCGAACAGCACGCGTAGCATGACAACCATAGAAACGGGTTTTCTACGGGTTTTGTCGACGAAAGAATAGATAAAATGACAGATTGTGATTGTTTATCTGTCATTTTGTCTACTCTTCCGTCGACAAAACTCATTTCTATTCAAGCGCGCAGTGCGCTTTACATTTAGGTGTCGCCTAATGTTAGTACAAATGGGCAAAGTGACTAAGAAGTTAGACAAAAGTCTAATTATTCGTCTCAGTACACCGTAAAAGGATTAATTAATTTAGAGACTGGTAGCAAACCAATTAGTTTTCAGGGTTGAACGCGCGCGCAGCGGTTATTATAGTACGAAAATGAATTAATCATCACTGGCACACAACAATTGTTTTCTGTTTACAATATGAAATAAAATATTATTTTTAACCGAGTTCAAAAAAAAGGAGGAGGTTATGTTTTAGGAGATTATTTTTTATAGTCCTTACTCGTATCTTAAATACCCTCTTGAAGTCGGGCACTGAAATGTTGGCATGTGTGACTTAAAAGTTATCATGACAGAAAGGTCACAACAGGTTGGCCATAGGCCATATGGACATGTGTCTGAATGGCTTTGCGAAGGTACAGTAGAGGTTGAAAAAAAAACTCCCCAATTAAAATGATCAATAACTAACACTTTAATTGACATCCTTAATTAATAAGAATCAACGTTACTCAATCAGGCTTTTTCTTAACCAACGATTAATCTGTAGCTACCACGAGACCACAAGTAGCTACCTATACTTAGTAACCTACAAACAAAAACAAAGATCAGTAGTTAGTACATCATCATTGATAACATACAAGAGTTCATTACTTCTGACAGCTATAAGGCTGTGTGTAGACTTATGTCAAAACTGTATTTAGACCAAAGAGCGTAAATATTTGAATTAGCATTCCATGTTTTAAGGCTTCCGCAGACAGACACCGCACCGGTAGAACAATTTCCGTGAAGTTTTCATAGAAATTGTTTCACTAGAGTCGCGTCACGCCTGTCTGCGGGAGCCTTTAGACAGACTATCGTTCTATAAAGACGCGAACACTTGCAATAAAACAGTTTCATAGTTAGCTGAGAAAATGTACTGAAAAACTGCTTAGGTACACACGGCTATACATTTCCAGTATAAGCTGACCTCTCATTGTACGGAAATCCTATACAATGCGAGATCAGCTTATACTGGAAAATTATAGCTTGATATGTAGTCGTGTGTACAAGACAAAACTGTTCCATGAATGATAGAATTGATAGACAAACTTTTTTATTTGCCTCATAGTCGAAGTTGTCAAAATGTACTGAAAAAACTGCTTAGATACAAGACAAAACTATTATAACTATGAAACAAAAACAGTTTTCTTTCAAGTGTCAACTTTATAACACCGCGCAATGCAAATTAATGAGAGACCCACCGCGAGATAATTACTGATTCCGATAATAGGTGTACAAGCCCCACAGCCTGACGCGATTTAAAACAAACATTATAGAACGTGGTATGAATGAGAACCGGTCTGCGCGCGCGCAGCACTAGTGTCGTCATCATTATAACGATTCAAATCAGTGCGTCATGCCGTCACTTGAATTTTCCAACTTTTTTATTAATGACGTCGGGTTTCTTTTGTTTGATCGATAACTGGGAATTACATTGCCCGAGTTTTTAATGTCTTTTAGATATCAAGGACTTACTTTAAGTTCAAGAAAGGTCACGGTTTATCGTGCACCAAGTGATTTCGTAATGATTTTTTCTAGAATCAGTTAGTCAATGATAGTATAGTTATTACGAATGCTGCGCTTGCGCTCATCTAGCGTTTTTCCTTATCGTGACACATCTTGTTGCGCCAATCAATTAGAATCAGTGTTAAATAATAGATATTGTTATTAATGATTCACGCGATCGAAATCGAAAGAGAATTAACCTTCTCTGAGTTGTGACGTTGTCGTCATATTAACTTGACTTTTAAACTTAGGTTTATTAAAAGAGTCTGCTGACACATCGAGAAATTTGTCCGACATCATTCAAGGCCAGGCTTATTCATGTTTTTTTTATTGGTAATCTGGCCTCTGATGATAATGATAATTTTGATCGCATAGAACTCGCAACCGGCTTGCGAGTATTTGTAAAAACGAAGATGAACTTATGAGTATGTTGAAACAGTACGGGTATATCGCCGGGTCTGTTATTTAAGGCAATGGCACGTAAAATTTTATCGGAGAGGCAACCGGATGGCGAGTGGTAATCTGGGTCTTGAATTGATATCAAACCTCCCGTACCGTCCGAATGGACCCCAAATGGACGGGGGCGGAGATATGGAGGATGGGGGCCTAACCATTTTTTTTTGACATGGCATTCAAAATTTAAGCTTTAGTGCAAGGATATTGCGTGTATTCTATGCCCTCTGGTTTTGATAAAATTAACGCTCATTTTCGGTGATAAATCGTCGGTAAGGAGTTTCAAGAATTATATATATTGTTTGAATTATAACGATGTTGGGGGGTGGCAACCGGATGGCATTGATACACACAAATTCCTTGCACATAATAGAGCCAGGTAAAAAAAATATGTTAGGCCCCCATCCCCCATATCTCCGCCCCCGTCCATTTGGGGTCCATTCGGACGGTACGGGGGGGTTCGGTATCACTTCAATACCCAGATTACCACTCGCCATCCGGTTGCCTCTCCGATAAAACTTTACGTGCCATTGCTTTTACTATGTAATCTCTGCCTATTAGCCTTTAGAAAAGGCGTGAGTCTATGTAAGTACGGACTGTCAAAAATTACAGTTGGGTAAGTTGCTTGTCAATTTTGAATTTGCTTAACAATTATCTAAATAATCTCTCCCTGACTTTACTACGATAATATGACGGTATATAAAAGCAGTTATTTTTGACGTCGATTCGAACCCTACTGACCCAACAACTAGGTTGAAACTGACAATAAAATCAGTAATCCATTTATTAGACAGGCGGTGTGCGCAAATCATGGCGGTCGGCCGCGTTGAGCGCCAGATTAACCAATTATTATGCGCCCCTACTAATAGTTATACGCGTACTAATATCTACCGACCGGTTCCTGGTACCTACGGCTACACATCAAGCTATACATTTCCAGTATAAGCTGACCTCGCATTGTACGAAAATCCTAGACAATGCGAGATCAGATTATACTGGAAATATATTATACACAGCTTGATGTGTAGCCGTGTGTATCTACGGACGTATTCATAGTACAACTGTGTAATGAGTAGTATTTAAATGTTTGGACAGATTGAAGACTTGACGAGTGTCAAGATTCTGTTTAGAAGTTAAGTTGAATCATGATTGACTTATATAGGATCCATTTTTTAAGGTTAAGTTACGATTCTCGCGGGCGGTTCGAGGATGGGTGACCATCCATTACATATTGAGACCCCACCGTGCCTCGAAAAGCAAGTTACGCCATTGGTTATGGCTGTCATCTTTGACAGACGTTACGGGTAGTCAGAAGCCCAAAAGTCTGACAACCAGTCTTACCAATAGGTTTCGTGTTACCCAGTAATTGCGTTGTGGAGGTCAGATCGGCAGTCTGCTACATGTAAAATACTGGTATTCTCCATCCTGTTAGACTGGAAGCCTAGCAGCATTTTTTTAAAAGTGAAAACTTCTTTAGGCGCGTTGGGCTTTTTTGAGATAGGACTAAACAATTGATTTCGCGACACTGTTACGACACCAGCTTTGACCATTAGAAAGTCATCAACGCGTTGATTACCGCGGTGCTTGGAGTAAAAGACATCAACGCGTTGATTATCGCGGTACCGATTTTTTTTCAAGTTTTCACTTCTGTCGGCACTCCTGGAACGTTTTTTTTTTACAATTACTGTGCGCCTCTGTTGACATAGTTATCAATTCTGCTGTAAGGCAAGGGGACTTATAGTAGAATTGAACCCACGTTAAAAGACTTTATGGTCTTCTTTGCCTTGAGCAATTAAGCCAGGTCAGTAGTCTATCGAGTCATATAGATTCAATGGGAAGTAAAAAATATATTCACTCTTTAGCAGCTAATGAACTCTACTAGAAAGACGGGTTTGACTTGTTTAGGTGAATTTTAGTAAACAGACATGTTTCCGGTGTTCTCTCGTCCTCCAAAAGTATTAAGACGGAAGCTGACTTGCTTTAATAAATACCATTTTTTTTTTAATAAAAACAAGTTTTCCTTTGGGAAAACCCAAAATTTTAGTAGAGTAGAAGAGAATCTGAACGACCTCTAGAAAAGCCGTAATTAAAAGGTTAAACTGTCACAACTGGAGTCTATAAATACCTCACATGGAAACACCCAAATCGATTGTACAATAATTTAAGGCTATAAAAACACACGTTACGAGACGAGTAGGTACTTAGTGATGTTTTTTTAACGTAATTATGTGAGACGTGTGGTGACGTATTTGGAGTTTCTTACCGGTTTTGACTACTCGACTTTTCCGGAATTATATGCAGCTGCAGTTGGTTCTGCCGTTGGCGCGTGCCACTCGTGTATATGAGCACTTAGGGTTGCCATTTATAAATATAAAAAGTCCTGACAAAAAGCCTGACATTTCAATAAAAGTCCGGACATTTTAGTCACAAAATCCAATTATTGTTTCATCTCGATAGTTCATTGTTTAAGAAGATTTATATTTTGTTTTTAGATGAATGAGAAGTTAATAAATATTAAAGACTTATATAATTAATATTAATTACTTAAATAAGTTTTATTACTCGTATTCCATCTAAGCCAAAAATCCTGACAAACTAAAGAGCAAGACAAAGTCCGGATAAAAGTTTAGAAGTCCGGACAAATCCGGACAGATGGTAAACCTATGAGCACCTTAGCTGCTGAAGTGGTAATGGGCCGGCCATGTTTGTTGAGAGACTGATAGTTGCTAGAACAGACTAGTCCTTGAGGGAAGCCCACGAATCGGCAAGCGTAGCACAGCTAGATGGACTGGCGACTTTGAAAAGGGTGTCAGGAACAGAATGCGCAAAATTGAGTGTTATCGCGTATCTTAGGATAGGACATTTACCATCACCTCGGGAGGCGAAAAGGCTTGTTTCTGATCATTTGATACGACCTAACCTAGTCTCAAAGGTATATCGGTCAACGGTACGTAGTACCTATGTCTCTATGTGGTAAAGCCCCGTTCGTTGACCGACGAATCTTCTGGGTGTTGCCATTTGAAACCCTTCAATTAGTAGGTTTTTCTCTTTTACTTTAATCAATCTACGTCAGTTTATTTTATATTCTTTGTTATACAATGTACAGTAGGCTACATGTAAATAAACCAGTATAACTTGGCCTTTCATTCTATTAAAACTTCATACTACGCTAGGCCAGCTCAAGGTCAAAGTTTTGCGACCGTAGAGCGGTCGATTGTACCATAGCTGTGACCATAGATTATTTCCCTTCTCAGCTTTACTTTTGTTTTTCTTTTTTATTAATCTTCGTTTGAGTACAAATCTTGTAGTGTGGTAGTGTCCACTGGACGCAGCAAACAATTAAGGTTTTCATGAAAATTCACGCAACTAGTTGGCACCACTTCTTCCATTTCGCCAATGAATATCAAATATTTGATGACGCTCATAATTCGTTTCATTTATTCGTTCATCAATCAGTCATAATCGTAAAAAAATATAAGCACTTTGACACTTTTGACAGGTGCCCGGACCATGCCCGGACCTGACATCTCAGTGCTGCCACCTAGTGAACGTCAATTCAGAAAACCCTCTTTGAACGAGGCTAACGTTCCATTTTTAAGTTTGGCAAATATCAAGCGTGTTAATAATTTGTTATTAGTCTTAGGGCGTCATACGTTATAAACATTATTCGCGATGGTTTTTTTGTGACATGCGTAGTCTATACTATATCTATATACCTACTATACGATTAGATTAGGAAAAAAAGAGGCACGTGTACGCGTTTTAGTTGCTAATGTTGCTATACGAAGTTTATGATGTAAGTATTATTGCGTAATTAGTGAATTTTGTATGACGTCCCTTTAAGATAAGACCAATTATAGGTATTTCCAATTATAATTCCGTAACCTGCTGGGTTTTGCCAAGGAAATCGTTTAATAAGAATAATTTTCTTGAATTAATTAGGTGAAGCTAGGAATGATTTAGGCTGTAGCAGACATTCTGGATTCTTTCTATTATAACTTAACGTTAAATTATGCAAGTAATGATTGCATTCGATTAAAACTTAAATTTACAGACAGACAAAACAAAACTCGTACTTAGAAGTATATATGCTACATCAATTCGAAACTTGGAAGGTGTAAATATGTGATGATTCATTATGTCAATTTAAAAAATAGGTGATGTTGCTGTCGATATAAATGTGGTCATGGTCACTTGATTTAGTTTCCAAGTAGGTAAACTTTACCGAAAAGCACGTAGTACAGATCTCATTAAAATATGACTAAAGCCTCATTTACACAATGCCAGTTTCTTGTCTGTGGTAACATATTCGATCAACAAATCACTTACATTGTCTAAACACTGTATAGACGGAACAAATATTGTTGCTTCAACTTGTGGTATACCACGGTAAATGAAATCGCACCGTGTTAATCAAGTTTTATTCTTTAAAACATGCAGAAGCACTCACCTCTCCCACTCCTCCCGACGAACCTCAAATCATTGAACTTGGCAACCCTATTCTTCATGACAGCCGAGTTGTTCCTCAGCTCCGCCGAGCAGTTCTCGTCGTTGCCAGCCCTGACAGTGACCAGGGTGCCGTCGAGGACCTCCCCCAGTGCTACTACCTTGAAGCCGCCAGGTAGCGTCTTGTTGGATCTCCAGTGTTGTGGCAGCATTGAACACATGTAGTCTGGACTGCCCGTTCTTACTGTCGACAAAGGCGTTTTGATTAGAGTCAAAAATCAAAATATTTTATTTCACATAAACCTACATGGGAACTTATGAAACGTCAGAAGCTAGGTGCACGGTTCCAATTGGTCGTTTCCTATGGAGAAGAGCCGGCAAGAAACTCCACGGTTACTCTTTTAAAAATAATTGGCTTTTACAATACTTTCATATAACAGTGTTTCTAGGTATGGGGGGACAGTGTAGGTCTTTCAATAAGTACCAAGTACTTAACAAAATAGAAAATGGTCAACAGGTCTACAATCCACTAAGCCTACAGCGTTCTCACATTCACAAAATATGTAGAAAAGAATCTGTACAAAAATCAATAAATTAATAAAAGTAAAAAACCTATTTTAATAAAACGCAATTATATGATGAAACATGTATTCGTCCAATTATCGTCGTCATTATAGCCTATTCAAAATCAAAAGTTATTTATTCAAACTAGGCTGAGAATCAGCACTTTTTGAACGTCTAAATGATATAAGATAGTCCCTCAAAACACCCACCCTTCACCACTTCCTAGTGCTTCAGCTGGGAAGAAGAAGTGGCGCAACAAACTCCCCATTAACAGTCAAATGCGTGCTGAACATAAGGCCTCTCTAAAAGAATGTTAGCTCGATCTTCGGCCACTCTTATTTCAATATAGTCTTGGAATGGTAGAAACTAGCATTGGTAGAGTTTGTTTCACATTTCCCACATAAGTGGGTTAAATATTTAGAAGTTTAACCCTAGGTTTACTTCTAACTCTTGGTGACGCAAGATGAGTTATTTGATTAACCCTGAACTAGCTGTTAATTCCGAGTTAGGATAACCCATGAACGTGTAAGTGGGCCTAAGAGAAACGAAGTAAAAAAAAAATCACTCATCGAATCTAGATTGTGGTACATAGATCTCCTTTTCTACAAATAACCCAGTCGTATAACTTTTGTTATTGGGTTTTTCTATCTAAAACTCAGTAGCAGCTCGGAGTCTGGATTTGTGCCCGGTTGATGGCAATAGACTCGCCCCCTATTACATGGGACTTAAACATAACTGGCGAAATGTGGGTGTATCTGCTACAATGACACCTCTGCCCAACCCTTTGGGGATGACAAGGCGCGATGTTATGTTATGTTAAATATTACATAAAAAACATAGAGACGTAGGTATTTAACATTATTAGCTATTTATTAAGTATTCCATACGTTGTAAGTACATACTAAAAACCATTACGTATGTCACTTGATTTCGTTAAATAACAAGGGATTTCTAGTGCATTTAAATTCGTAATTAATCAAATGTATATCACCCATTAAACTTATTGACGTAGCATTGTGCATAGTGACGGTCAGAAAATGCTATCGTAGTTCGACCACATGAGTGAGAACTTACTCTGTGGTTCGACTTCATCTGAAAGACGTATTAAGGGTCGTTCTACCAAAATTGCGTCGCGGTTTTCTGCGGGAGCATTTCCGAACATAACTGACTTTGTTACCACGTTCGCATCCTCATTGGTCACACGACGGTTACAACGAAATGATAAATACCGGATAAACAACTAATAATCCAGAATTAATATAAACTGAGTTATCACACGGCTAGCCGACAGCTAATAAATTGTAACGCGTCTGTTATAAAAAATATTAGATTGAACGAGGAAAACCGTTATTTATAACAAGTTAACAACTAAATGTAATGACTGCGTAAAAGCGGGGTTGAGTTTTAATATTGTATAATTTATAATGCGGTTTTAATCTTTAAACTTTATGAATTTTTGTTTTGTACTGTCATAGAGTTGAAAGGAATGACGATTTAGACTGAGTTTACACTACAGGCAAAACAGATTAAACAGAAAACCAATTTACGGACTTGAATGTCGAATTTGAATGTTTGTGCGCTATCTCATCTCAGTGACAATGAATGTCAATGTGTGTTTTTTAATTATAAAAAAATACTGGCACTCCGGGAGTGCCGACAGAATTGAAAACTTAAACAATTTAAAAAAAAAATCTTCCAAAACCTTTAAAGTAAAAATACTTGCATAGAACATTGATCCGTAACGTAATATAAATAAAGAGCACAATCGCGTTTACAAAAATGAGTTCAATTGCTTTTTCTTAAAATCTCAAAAATGCGCAACGCACCTAAAGAAGTTTTCACTTAAAAAATTAGCTAAATTGATTGTATTTTTGACAGATTGAGACAGATCAGAATGCGAATGTTCTTAATAATACGGGAATTGCCCTCAGTTTCTTTAGCCAAAACAAAACAGTTTTGTATCGAGTATGCGCAACATCAATGGTTTCATTGAACGATAGTGTGTCTATAGAAAGTCTTGACTCAGCCTGCGCATAGCCTTAGCTGACTTCGATGATGATTTGACGTTTCCAATCGATTCGTAACGTTTTCGAATCGAGTAAATAGGTGTAATTATGATGAATGATATCTCGCAGGAGCGTTGGTAATGAATCATCATTTTAGGATAAAAATGTGTTGAACATGTTGATTACTAGAATTCGCTCTCTGTGCTTGTAGAACGATTGGTGATCACAGTTAATTGATATTCTTGAATTTTTTACATGATCTAAAGAGAGGCAAGATATAAGATTAAATTAAAGCTAATTAACTAAGGCTGTGCGCAGACTGTAACAAGTCAAATCAGTCTCTAGTCGGGATATCGCTCTGTGAAAACAATCACCATTTTTTTCAGCCAAAAGACATTCACTGCTGGACATAGGCCTCCTTCAAGTACCGCTACTTCGTGAAAACAATGATGGCACGAAAACTCACAAAGAAAACAATGGCACTTCGGGAGTGTTGAAAACTTGAAAAAAAATCGGCACCGCGGTAATCGCGTTTGATCGCGTTGATGTCGTTTACTCCACGGTGTCGATAAATTGCGTTACAGTGGTGTCGATTCTCTTGTCACAAATGCCTCTAAACTAGACTAAAAATCAACAAAATTTCGTTTATTCCTGTCAAACGACGATTTCCCATTCTGAAATAGACTAAAATGACACAACTTAACTATATTTTAGTTTGACAGCACTAAGATGGTACTGAGATATTAGTTTAGTGAAAATGGCAATTTTGCTATTCTGAATTTGACGTTTTTCACCTAAAATTTAGATTTTCTAACTAAATCTGACTATTTTTAATCGCGACTAAAAACGTGTGGAATAAAATTGGTTGGAACTTTAAATTCATACCAAAACCTCGACTTCAGATGCAAAAACAGTACTGAATATTTTTTTTTCTTTTGCTTATATCTCGAAAACGGTGTGTCCAATCGCAAAAATAATGAAAATTTCGACACCCTTTATAAAACCTTTAAACCCCTAACACTCTACATGTAGGCAATATTTTTTCTTATTTACAATACAAAAAGTGAAAAAAATCCACATAAAACACGTCAAGGCTGCCCCCCCTGCGCACCTCCGGCTCTAAAAAGATTCACGTGGTTAGGTATCACGTGTGGAGTCGCGATTGTCAAATTCGATTTAGATGTGTCAAAATTATTTTTAAATTTAGAGAATTTATTTTACAGAATAGCTTCGAAATTCTCATAGTCAAAAGTAGGGAATTTTAGTGATAGTTTAGATAGTTTAGTTCGGTGTACAAGAGAATCGGCACCAGTGTCGCAAAATCAATGGTTTAGTCCCTTCTCAAAAATGCCCAACGCGCCTAAAAAAGTTTTCACTTCAAAAATATCCTCTTATACGAAGTTATCTAAAATCTACTGAAAATATTAATATGATTCTAAACAAAAATGTTGCTGTTACAACGACATCTGCTGATCTATTCCATAAAAATCTCATCGAGAAAACTTAGGTAACTTGAATTAAGCTGTCAATTAATAGTTTTAGTATTCATAAGAACTGAGAACTGCCAGTCAATCGTTTTAAAACAGCGTAATTCAAATGGCTCATAGAAAAATCTTTCTATTCTGTGAATGAGTACCTGAATTTTAAAGATTTACACTGACATTTTACTATTATAATTTGACAAATGATTGACATTTTTATTCTTAATATATAATAACTATGATGTATGTTCCAATTTTATTAGCTTCTTATTTCATTTATTTAATTTATGTAATTTTGCATGCTAGTTTTAGAACTTGTTAAAAAACCCGTCCAACTGTAATGTTCTACAATTCTTGCAAATAAAATTTCATTTCATTTCATTTATTTTACCGAATAGACCGGCTGGCTGCTCTGACTTTAATGTAAAAGAAACTCATCTACATTCTAAAACAACACTAATAAGCATCTAACGTCAACTCAATCCTCAAATTAGGATGCGGTCACACCGTTAGCTTCACGGACTATCTCAAAAAATCACCGTGTAACGGATCGAGGAATCATAAAAACATTAATAGTGTAAATGCGGTTTTACTATTTACGGAAGCTGATGGTATATAGGAATTATGCAGCCGCAAACTGCGGGTTCGGTGCGGTCGAAGAGCTGTGAAGGGTTACTCCCGGGATTGCGCTTGCGTTCCGATAATTTGACTTGTTTTTAAACCCTTGAAATTGTGAAGATGAACACTGTCTCTTTGTAAGTCAAAGGGCGTATGATTGCAGGTTTTATCTCTCAGCCTCTATTGGAACAACCCATTAGAGACAAAGAGCTGAAAACTTTAACAAATTCAGTACCCTAATTGCGTAATACAACACAATCTGTTTCGATTTGAAACAGATTGCTAATCCATTGCTTCATAAGTTGGAAAAAAAATCTGCTCAACAACATAAATAACGCAATGAATGTTGTTGAACTGTCAAAATGAAACAAATTAGGCATCATTGTTTACGAAAATAAGTTACTGGTTAACTTACTTATCTGGCAGATTTTAAAGAAATTCTGTTCGTTTTTCGAATTTCTCTGGCAATTAGTACCTCTCCAGCCAATGATATTATTTTGTGATCATTAAACGCTCATTTTAGCAAAAATGTCGTCTTATTTATCTATCACCCTTACAAATTATGTTGTTTTCTACACAACAAAATACCGGTTTCCTAATAAAATTTAGTTGTGAACATTAAACTACTAATGATAACCGGAATGCTACTTCATATTTAAAAACTGCTATAAATAATTAATTTATAATCACTTTGTCATAATTAAATTCCTACTTTTCGCGAACGAGCATAATTAGTATAAAATTCCATGTTTTCTGCTATTCCATTTAAAAGTAATTAAAAAAAATTGTGATATCCGTTAACATAATGTGCGGAAAAGATGGCGGTATTATTATTATTATTTTATTTAATAAAGCAATAATATGTTTTCCGTTTCGAGTTTAGATCGTTAAAATGTAACAACTAAATTGGATTAATACACCATAGCCAATACGCAGTAATCGCTCAAAAATACTTGAATATTGAATAATAGCGAGGCGTCTATTGTAAACATGATGATCAAATTTATCGAAGAAAGTCGGTTAAATATATACACAGTGGTGCCGATTCTCTTGTACACCGAACTAAACTAACTAAACTATCACTAAAATTCCTTACTTTTGACTATGACAATCTTAAAGCTATTCTGCAAAATAAATTCTCTAAATAAAAAAATAATTTTGACACATCATCATCATCAGCCTATACTGTTCCCACTGCTGGGACACAGGCCTCCTCTCTGTGAGAGGGAGTGGGCTGTAATCCACCACGCGGGCCCAGTGCGGGTTGGTAGATGTCACATATCTTCGAATTTTCGGTTCTAGGACATGCCGGTTTCCTCACGATGTTTTCCTTCACCGTTTTGAGAGCAGTGGTGATGAAATAATTTACACAAAGTAAAGCGCCTGTCTGGGTTCGAACCTACGACCTACAACTCGTAAGTCGCGGCCGTTACCACTGGGCCACCACTGCTCTGACATTTTGACACATTTAAATCGAATTTGACAATCGCGACTCCACACGTGATACTTAACCACGTGAATCTTTTTAGAGCCGGAGGTGCAGGGGCAGCAGGGGGGCAGCCTCGAAGTGTTTTATATGGAATTCACTTTTTGTATGGAAAATAAGAAAAAATATTACCTACATGTAGAGTGATAAGGGTTTAAGCATTTTATAAAGGGGGTCGAAATTTTCATTATTTTTGCGATTTGACACACCGTTTTCGAGATATAAGCAAAAGAAAAAAAAAAACTACTGTTTTTGCATCTGAAGTCGAGGTGTTGGTGTGAATTTAAAGTTCATGACAACCAATTTTATTCCACACCTTTTTAGTCGTTATTAAAAATAGTCAGATTTAGTTAGAAAATCTAAATTTTAGGTGAAAAACGTCAAATTCAGAATAGCAAAATTGCCATTTTCACTAAATTAATATCTTAGTGTCATCTTAGTGCTGTCAAACTAAAAACATAGATAAGTTGTGTCACTTTAGTCTATTTCAGAATGGGAAATCGTCGTTTGACAGGAATAAACTAAATTTTGGTGATGTTTAGTCTAGTTTAGAGGCATTTATGACAAGAGAATCGGCACCATTATCATCCGTACTTATGTAATAATTTTAATATATTTTATAATATAGTAAATGCGAAAGTAACTCTGTTTATCTGTCTGTCTGTTGCATTTCACGCCTTAATGGCTGAACGGATTTCGATGGAGTTCAGCACACAGGTCGACCATGACCTAGATTAGGACATAGGATACTATTTATCCCAGTAGTACGTTCTTGTGACAGCAGTTTTGATATGAACCAGTAGAATGGTATTTTAGTGGCCTTTTATTTCTTTTTTTTTTGGGTGGGAAATTATACAATAAACTCTCCCGCTCTGGGCGGAGTGGGAGGGCGTGTCAAACTCTTACTGACTAAAACCCACCCGTGTCCCTTCGGTTGCCCGGTTGCCGGGGGCCATGATTTCCCTATCGGTTTTCTTCGAACCAGTAGAATGGTATTTTAGTAGCCTGATACAATAATTAATAATTATGATTCCTGTAAACCGTTTCGACTAAATTGTTTTTTGACAGGTCCATATAAGTGAAATAGTCGGTTATGATTCCATTTAACTATTCCGATTAAGCTTAAATATCTGGATGACATTTTTTTAAACGACGGTATCTAAAAACAAAACCTAGCTAGATCGATTTATCGCCCCCGAAACCCCTTGTATACTAAATTTCATGAAAATCGTTGGAGCCGTTTCCGAGATTCAGATTATATACATACAAGATGACGATTGACGATTTTCTTAATGATGATTCACTAACTAATTGACATACTATTACCCTGATTGACATAATTATTAGTTCGCTTACTTAGTCTTATTTTATATTTTTTATTGCTATGACCACACTGACATTTTTATTTAATTTTTTGTAATTCCAATGATCTGCATATTCCTATTTTTTTATTTGGAATTGTAAACCTTTGCATGCCCACGTGACGGTAAAATATGGAGAATTTTATTATAAAAACACCTATGTACTATACCCATTTTTGCAAATAAATAAATTATTTGATTTGATTTTATTGAAGAATCGCTCGTTTAAACGTATTAGATATATTTTTATCCGTGAAAGTTCACGTCAACACTTCAGTGGTGTCAATTCAAACTTATGCTCTCAAAATCGACACCCTGCTGTCATCGCACCGTATTCTAAAATATTTGACAAGTAAACACCAAATATCGTTTATGGAAACTAAAAAAAGCCAGGTCAGAACCACTCATGATAATAAATTAACACCCTAAACTGTTTATGTAAATAAACTAATGTGTGTTGCTTGCGGATTCCCCGACTCAGTTATACCCACTTAGGTAAGTATGTCGGAAAACACTACGGCAATACCTAATAGTAATACTCGAACTGATTCAGAATAAATATTATGTCAATCATACAATTATTAAGTGTTGGTATGTTAGTGGACTATTGTAGAGAACAGTCAATGGTAAAAATCTAGTGAAGATCTATATAAATTGTGTGTATCTTAAGGGTCCGTGCACGAAAAATCGCTCTTTTGTCAATAACTTATCTAATTTTGAGAAAGCTTGAAATAACAATAATTGAAAGATTAAGTCTGCCGGACTATAAAAGTACTTACAGTTTTCATGGTGCTAAACCATTCGTGTCAGTCACATAGTTGCATCACTTTTGAGCTCTCGAAAATATGGTATATTTAGCCTTTGGTTTATTTAATGAAGGTATTGTATATCATAAAATAAAATTTTTACTTTATCTCAAGGATAGCTGAAGACTAATGACAGATTTTTTAATTTGTTGATATGGTTTGTTAAATACTAGGAAAAAATACATTACTGACTGGATTTAAAAAAAAGGTTTTTTCAACATTATTTTTCTGCTATATTTTGTATGGAAGGTGAAAAAAGTGTTTCAGGTTTATGCAAGCAGACCATATAATGATGCAGATGACATTTTTTTATTTTCAAAATTAATAGTAGTTTCTTGTTACAAAATGATCTAATATCAGTCTCGCGGCATTTATCGGAAAACTTGTTGCAAATATTGATTTTCCCTGAATACTTAATTTATTTGTAAAATCCCTTTCAGCCACATGCAAAATAAATAACTGGACTTTTCAAATCACAAATAGTTTAGTTTAAATTCTTTTTCCCTTTCTCACAACGAATGAAAAAAAAAATTGATTAAAATCTGTCGAATTCGTGCACGGTTTAGTCAGTGTTGTTAAAACTTAAAATAGTAATAATATTTAAATTTTGACGTTCAGAAATATCTTTTATGAGCTTATTTGAAATAAATTATTTGTCTTTCACTTAAATTTACACTTAAGCGTACACTTATCTGGATAAATATAGAATATAGCATACCCAAAGGATTATTATCCTTTAAAACTGAAATGTTTTCTTTAAGTTTACGGATATAACCAGCGAATAGCTTGGTGATTAAACGATAAATGATTTTATTTCTGTAAGTAGGTTTTTACAAACACTTTTACACGTCAATCATATTTTAAAGCTAGATGAAGTCGGCGTTTCCTAACTGACTACTCTACTACTGGCGACTATTAGATCCGCATTTTCAGAATGAATAATTGACGGAAAATAACGACACATTATATAACATAACACAACATCACGCCCATAATCCCCGAAGGGTTGAGCAGAGGTGTAGATACTTATAGGTAGTAAAACCCACATTTCGCCAGTTATTTTTAAATTCCATATAATAGGGGGCGACATGGAGGAGCTACCGGCTAAGTAATAACAGCCGCACGGATCGGTCCATAAGGTTAAGCTACGCTTGCCGGGGTTGGTCCGTGGATGGATAACCATCTTTACAAACCGAGACTCCTCCGTGCCTCGGAAAGCACGTTAAGCCGTTGGAGGCTGTCATTCGTGGATCTTTGACAGTCGTTACGGGTCGTCAGAAGCCCGAAAGTCTGACAACCAGTCTTATCAAGGGGTATCGTATTACTCAGTTACTGGGTTGTAGAGGTCAAATAGGCAGTCGCTCCATATAAAATACTGATATTCAGCTGCATCCAGTTAGACTGGAAGCCGACTCCAACATAGTTGGGAAAAGGCTAGGTAGATTGTAAAAGGCTGCGACATGAAAATCACAAGTTATTTAAAACATCGTGGGGTAACTACCTTTTACGTCTGGTAGTTAAAAATACCAGTGGTAAATCAAGTCCCTCGGCAGATATCGATTTATTGGTAAATATTAGAAAATACGTATGAGATAAACCCGGCTTTAGACATTCTTGACACGTCAATTAGACTGGAAAAACAAGTTGTTGAATAGTACGGAATAGAAATGTTTTAATAATACTGTAGAATACAGGAGTATATCATATATATATTTTTAAATTGCTGTTTCCTACATTTTGACGAGTTATATGAACATAAAATGTAGAGAACAGTTGTTTTTTTTCGTGATTTTATGTTTTGGTCCCATAGTAAAAGTTGTTGATAATGATGAGTACAATGGCCCCTTAAGAGATTGTTAGTGAACCAAATAACCCTGTACAGTCTCTACACTAGACACTGCTCGGAATTATTTTTTGTTTTTATCTCAGTATTTTCTAAGTATCTCTGCTCCCATATAGAAATTCAGTAGAGGATAACCTTAGATTAGAAACTGCGATCATTTATTCACACTTTGATTTTTATTATGAAAAAGATAAAGCTCTCTGATGGACACTACTGTTGTAATGAGAGTTAACAAATCAAGTTGAACTAAAGCATCGAAACACTTAAAAATACCTCAATAAATATATATCGCTTTCTTGATGGAAGATCCAACTCTAAACTTAGTAAGTCCCAAGAATTTAATATCACAAATCCTTGCTCAGTACTATCGAAGAAACCCATATCTAAGCAGTTTGAAAACCAAATCCCGTGAATACGATGACCAAATCTGTTTAAAGGGAAAGCGTCAGGGTAGCCCGCGAAATCCAAATTTTCTTACGTTTTCTGCATTTGGCAGGTCAGTGTCAGGTTTTATGTTGATTAAACTTGATTAAAGTATGATTCGCGGCGTCAAATGTCATTTGACACCTTTGTCTTCTTCTTAATCACTATTGCTGATTGTAATGATTATAATTGAGTAACGCCATATTTGTTACGACCGCGAATCATATTTTAATCAACATATAACCTGACACTGACCTGCAAAATGCAAAAAACGTAAGAAAATTTTAATTTCGCGGGCTACCCTGACGCTTCCCCCTTAACGGCCGCTTTCTATAGCGGTTCTTCGATAGTAGTACCTAATTCATCATCAAATTTCTGTTTTATTCCTTCTCATTTTATTTGCAGTCGGCGCAATGCCTTTTTCTTCCATACATCTCTATTAGACGTCATCTCAACAGTCATCCCCTTTCTAGCCATATCATCTTCTACACAGCCCATCCATCGTTTCTTTGGTCTTCCCCCTACTCTTATAGCCATCCACATTCACTCAAAGCTGACTATAGGCCAAAAAATATAAGTCCATTGCTAGCCTATTGGACTAACTGCACTTATCCTGAACTCATTAGGCCTCATTGAAAGTGTTCAATGCTGAACTGAACAGGTTCGTTACAATGAGTGCATCCCGTGCGTGTGTCCCACCCTTACATCTAATTGCTCTACAGCTTTCAAACGGTAACATTGCATTAGTAAATAAGCATTCGAATACATGATTGGAAATGTTTGTACATATTTCATCAAGTGGGAATCGAGCGGTGTGAAATAGTTTTATTATATCGCACTAGTCTGCCCGCAAACTATCCTGCGTGAATTTTTTTGTTTTAATGCTTTTTATTTTACTTTTAAGGATTATTTACGCTTGTACTACCGTTTTTAGCAAAAAATTACGGCATTTTATTTTCTGAAAATGGTGTCACCACTTTCGGAAATTTGCTTTTTTTTTCCGGCATCATTAAAATATTCCCTTTCAAAAGATTCGTGCTTAGAAGTGATTGAAATACAAATACATACACATGAAAATAAATTATTACATTGAAAGATTTTGAGAAGATTCTTATTGTTTACTTAACTAAATCCTAAATTTTTGAATATTTTTATTGAATTTTGTCAATAGTATTTCAGAATTAACTTTGTCATTTCCAATTGTTACGTAAATATCTTATTAAATATAAATACATAGTGGTCCTGACCATAAATTGTTACTTTAGCTAAAAAAAATATATGATAACTACAATTAAGAAACATGCAATTAGCGAACGCGTTTTTAACTGCCATTAAAATTCCAAATAACTTTGCATAACAATAATAAGTGAAATTAATAATTATTATTGATTGAAATATTAATTATTATTTATTGAATTAATAATGCATATTTATAACATTTTATTGAGTTTTATAGAGAGAATTAAATTAAATAAATCTCTCTCTCGAACTTTCTCTTACATTCGCGTTGATGTCTTTTACTTGAACACAACATCGATTCTATAAAATTTCATATTTTTGCCTTTATTATAACATTCAGGATATTTTTGACGCTAAATATTACAACAACGTTAATTATAAAATGATTTTATTTTGGGTACTTCTATAACATTTATTGTTACCATCAATGGTCCTCCTAACAAAATTATTTATTTAAGCGAATCAGCCAAGCCTAAGCTATCCAAAAATCCCTAAACGTAATGGTTTCTTAGTAAACGTAACAAATATTCAAGATCAACAACTTTTGACCTTAGAATCAACCGGAAAGCGCGGAGCTTCTTTATCGACTTATTCATCAGGTTTTTGCTTTAAAGTTTATAAATCTGTTGCATGTAGGTCATGTGGAACAGAGTCATCATCTAATGTATTGATAATGATGGGTCATCGTCTACTTCTTTATTCCTCAAGATATTGGGAATTTCTCAGTAGCAGCCCGGAGTTTGCATTTGTGCCCGGTTGATGGCAATAGGCTCGCCCTCTACTACATGGGACTTAACTGGCGAAATGTGGTTGTGCCATGGGTCACCTCTGTCTAACCCTTCGGAGAAAACAGGTGTGATGTTATGTTATGGAAAGTATCGAAGATTTGTTACCTAGATCAGGGTACTCCGCGAGGGTCTCGTCCACGATGTACTGCAGACACCACGGCTCCAGCTCGGCCATCTCTCGCCGCCGTCGGCCTCGGGACTCATACGGCAGATGCATCCTTCACACCATCACACTCACTCGCCGCACCGCCACGGGCGGCGTGTCCAACTGTCCCACTGGCGCAGCAATCGACACCAAACAAAACGATACTAACAAACTCTATAGCGGGCAAGTAAGGGCTCGTTTGAACACTCGAATTCCAACACTTCCGCACTCTTCACGACCTTCAAACGTCTTCGTTCTGGCAAACGTCCAAAAAGTTTTTATATGACAACAATACTTCGTTACTGCAAGAAGGTTTCTCGTACGCGAGTCGTGAGTGAGTATTTCGTTAGTGTTGACACGATAATTTACTATGATTAGGAAATCTTTGGATTCTAATACTTTGTCAGTCTCTTCGTAGCGTTTGGAGTCTAATGTTATTAATAAACTAAAACTTTGTATTATAAACAAACGCGTCCGCTGTTTCACTCACAAATTGTCCGCGTATGTCGCACTTTAGTAATATATTTGTGTATTATTTCCTTAATCCAACGACGCTCATTCTGTATAAGCGAGGCATTTCTTGAATTTAACTTTCGTCATTCTATATGAGTCACAACACTAGTCCGGGGTTCACTGGGAACTATTTGATGGTACATGAACAGTTCCGGCTAAGTTCTAAGAACACCTGTAAGTCCCTATCGCGCTCCGTGTTATGTCAACATCAGCTGAGAGTCGATATATTTATGATAATGTGCCGCTCGGGCCGGTTGTGTGGCGCGCGATTTTTTGTGCTGAGTGTGAGCCACGTCTGACGCGCGTCAGGTGTCGCGTGGTGCGTGAGTCAGCCGCTCGCGGAGGCTGGCGCGTGTTCGCTGCCCGCGCGACTCTCTACTACTGAACCGCCGCCATTCTGTCACTCGCTGCCTCCATTCTCTGCGGTCAATCTGCGGTTTAGCCACGCTTCATTTGTCGGGAAAATGTGCGGTGTTCTTCTCCCGCTCGCACTTGTACCTCGCTTGGTTGGTGCGAGAGAGACCCGCGGAAGTTTTGTATCATTAAACATTTTTGTTTAGTTCCATTGTTGAAAGGGAAATATTATGAGCTTTTTCATTTTAAAGCGTGGTTGCGTATCTCCCTCTTTCGGTTCGCTAGCTGTGGTCAGAATGGAGAGAGACGTCTATAACAGTAGATATCATCTTAATTTTATGAAAGTTTTCAAAAAAATCTAATTTTATAACATAAAAATTTATCTTGATAATCTGTATAACGTGTGCTATTGTGAAATTCAATTACATAGCAACAATCACATTAGAAGGTAATGCCGTTCCGAATTAATGGAACTAATGAGGTTTGATGGCTGCCAAATTGTATGTAACTTAACACGTTTGTACTAATAAACTAAATACTCATTAACATATTGGCTTAATTTGTTGGTTCATTGCATGATAAGTTTAATGTTACATGTTGTGGGTGTATTTTTCAGTCTGTTGTTGGTCTTGAGATAGTGTGGTGGGCGTGTGCGCGGCTGGGCGGGGCGGTCCCGCCTACCGTCGCGAAGACGGAGCTCGCGGGCGGAAAAATTTTAAAACGCGCCGCGCCGCGCCACCGCGCCATGTTCCCGCGTCGTGATCGTGTCGCCACCGCATCGCACTTGTTGCGTCCACTTCTGTGGTATGCGCCCGGCCTCTCCTATAAGGCCGATAATAATTTCGCCGATAAATTATGTAGATTTTGAATCTAATTTAGTTCATCTTTATTTTTTCAGTCTGCATCTCAAAGCTAGTTTTAATTTTTTCAGAGTGCTACAAAATCTGTAGTGACCAATGCTATAGATATCGTAATCGAGAGAAACCCCAAAAAAAGAACATTAACCACAAATCTAAGTCCTTGGACGTGTGATAAATACTAAAACCAAATTACAAAACAAACAAAATAGATAAATGATAAAATCCCACTGTGAGTCACTTTCGTAGATACATGAATATTAATATAAAAACAAAATATATCTTTATTTGTCACTGTATTTTAATTATATACAGACGATATACATATTTTTTTTATAACCAGTGCGTTTTGATTTAATCAGATATGTTTGTGCTGAAATTAAAATGAAAACACTTATGGAATATAATAATGTTAATAACGTTTTTTTCATGCACAATGCACAATATATCTACGCGACGTAAGTACGTACATTCGTATTGTTTTTAATATTATTCTGCCTACCTAGAATTAACTATATAATATGCATAAATTATGTTTTTTTATTTATTTTTATTAACTAGGGCATCTCGCAGTTGACCTACGAGGTCATGACCCGGGCTTTCCTGTGGCTGCCGTAAGCTCCAGCCAGGGGCAAAAACTATTCTAAATTAAAACTAGGCGAACGCTCGCTAAGGACACCCCCTGTGGGGTACGAACCTTGGCTTAGGGCGTCGCTGAGGGGAGAACAGCAAGAAGGGACAGGCTGGATCAAACTTTGATTTTCATCTTGATTATCATACAGGGTATTTAAAGCTACGTGCTCAGCTGCAACAACTGCTGGCACCTCATTTTCGAGCAAGGGTCGGGGCGGGGGATAAATTATGTAGATTTTCTTTATCTTTTAAACCAAAAATTCGAAGATATACAGTCTATAATGTGCACATATCGAAATGAGGGATATGCTTAATTTTATCGACGGAAAAAACATATTTTTTTTTAATATTTAACCGTCGATAAAATTAAACATAGATTCCTTCATATCGATATGTGCACAAACAAATACTCACACTTGTATACGTGACATCCACCAACACGCACTGGGCCCGCGTGGTGGATTATGGCCCACTCCCTCTCACAGAGAGGAGGCCTGTGTCCCAGGAACATTATAGGCTGATTGGGCTGTGCTATACTGATGCTATTTTCTATCTTGGGAAAGGCAACGGGATTAAAACCTTCACGGTGGCCGTTCTCAGTATATTATGGGGCTACAGGATTTCCAACAGTAAAATGGTGCCGATTCCCTTGTTCACAAACTAAACTAAATTTAAGTTCAGTGCATTTTTTTCTTTCTATTTAATTAAGAAAAGGACAGAAGATAAATTTTAGTTTAGTCCTGTCAAATTAATCAGCGCCTGTCACTACTCTATACAAGTTTAGACGTGATTAAAAAGTTGCCGACTAAAATTACGTCAATTTACGTCAAGCGCTGATTAATTTGACAGGACTAAACTAAAATTTATCTTCTGTCCTTTTCTTAATGAAATAGAAAGAAAAAGATGCACTGAACTTAAATTTAGTTTAGTTTGTGAACAAGAGAATCGGCACCACTGTCTGTCAATACCCGACTTGCAAAGAAAAAGAAACTACAGGTACCAAACGTAAACAATTATTATGGTAAGCGTACGAGACGATGGATTACACCTACATTAATAAATGAATTGCCTGAGGGAATGATCGATCGCGTCACAAGTAAAAAATCACCTAAAAAGTGTCCTAAGGAAGCATTACTTGTCGATGTGTCCATAGTTGCTGTGTGCGATCGGCGGCTGCGGTGGGCTAAGGTCGTGGGTACTAAGTTTGCTAACCGTATACTGAGTAGGTACCTATTATAGGATAGTCTCATGCCGTTCGCTGACTGATGCCGCTGAGTATGGTAGCTGTAGAACTTGGAGAATCTGTGGCTGTGTGGGCAACTACTCTGTATTAACATACAGAGTGTTTGCCTACAGAGCCATAGTCTTTTAGTTTTTAACGTAGATTTAGTTTTTACAGTTTTTATATCTAGTCAAGCAAAGATTCGTGCTAAATCCACAAAAATCTACTGCTGACAAATTGCTTTGCAGTTTGGCAGATGTTATGTAAAACGAAAACTGTAATATTATGAACTAAATAAATAAAAATAAAAATAAATTATAGTCTTAAATTGGTAAATTTGTCTCGCCACCGAATGATAGATATCCTTTTATTATTTTACACACAATGGTGCCGATTCCCTTGTTCACAAACTGAACTAAATTTAAGTTCAGTGCATCTTTTTCTTTCTATTTCATTAAGAAAAGGACAGAATATAAATTTTAGTTTAGTCCTGTCAAATTAATCAGCGCTTGACGTAAATTGACGTAATTTTAGTCGGCAAGTTTTTAATCACGTCTAAACTTGTATGGAGAGTGACAGACGATGATTAATTTGACAGGACTAAACTAAAATTTATCTTCTGTCCTTTTCTTAATAAAATAGAAAGAAAAAGATGCACTGAACTTAAATTTAGTTTAGTTTGTGAACAAGGGAATCGGCACCATTGTCCTCTTATTTTTTTCAATTTTATCCTTAACAATCTTTTCAACAGTACACTCTATCATCCTATTTGAGGGTTCGAGAGTAACTGTGTTAATCTATGGATCTAGTTTTGCAAAAGAAACTGCTGTTTTTTTACGACCGATATTGATTCGACCGTCTACCAATAATGGTTCGTTAAGAATCGGTCATAACGTGACTAATTAACACTTGTCCAGACACAAAGGGACCACGTGACGTAATGACATAACAGTCGTGTCATCCGCGACCCGATAACCGCAACGTTGTCGATTTTTACAGCGGTAAGGAAGCGACCGCACCGGCCGCAACCGCCGCGGTGGGCCCGCAACGCGAATCGAACTGTAAACTTATTGCTCTTGAACTTCAGTGGTCGCATCATGTGGCCCTTGAACTGTGTTGGTGCTGAACATAGATATCTGTGGTGCTGAATGTATGTATACACAGGCTGGCAGGGAATCTACGCAAAGACTGTTACCATGGATACAGTACCTACATGATTTTGAACTTCTTATTTTTTAAGCTATGGCATAGCTTTTATAGCGGGCTTTGAGCGCGGCGACCGTATCAAGAAATTCCGTAACGTAACAAAAATAAAAACCTAACACCCCCCACTCCGCCTACCATGTAATGACGGTTCAACATATTCGCCACGGTCAGTAAGAAACCGATCGGTCTCGAGGCACAACGGTGGATCGACATTTCTTGTCCTCTGGTTCGATCCCGGCCACAGAGATTTGTATTTGTTTAAAGATATTTTATTGCATGTTGTTTACTTTTATTTTGTTTTTCATTGTTATGGTTAATTTTCCGTTAAAGATTTTGTTAGTTTTTCGTTTCCGATGAAGATTTGTAGTTGTTAAGGTGTTAGTTTGTATTTAGATTTTAAAATTAAATTGTTTGTGCCACCTATGTTCTTCTTTCATTAGGTAGTCAGTTTACTTGGAACCCCGGTCATCACGTTGTCACGGGAACGTAATTTTTGTTTTATGTCATCACGTCATCATCCCAAGTGCTGCGTTGACAAATAGGAAGTATGGAGGTTACAAATGCTATGCAATAGCTTTACCGCGGCAGTCCCCGAGTGCCACACGTATTTTTTTTTTAAATCAGGTTCCTTACATTTTGACCGCTTAGGTATTGATTGGATTTTTCTATGAAACAGCAATTTTTTTTTTAAATAACTGACGAGTAATTTCAGAATCATGTACTGAATCCACGGTAGTAATTTTCGCGTCGATGTCCCTGCCATCCTATATAGTCGCCGGCACTTAACTTGGCAAGAATCGTAGTTGCGCAGAATTCGTTTTCGCTTGTTTTTCTTAACAGAAATGTTCAAAATTAAATTATGGCAATAACCATAGATTGATGACATGCAATAAAAGTGTCAAATTTTTGGTGCACTAAATGTACATACACGAACTTACTCCCAATACGCCAAAACCTTGCCAAGTTACTATATCGGCGTGAAGTCTTTCAATGAACGTATCATTTGAGATTGATCTGTTTTTCTCGAGCACTTCTGCAGTTAAAAACTCTTAGCCGATAACTTCTTTGATAATTAGAATCGTTTGGTTTAGTTTTTTTCACACACGTTTTTTTGCCGTGAAAAACTACGGTTAATTCGCCGTGCGTAGACGCGGTTCTCAGTGTTGTACGGATCACTATGGAAGTTTGTTGACAGACACGGCGCCGCCCGTAGCCGTATGTCATACAACCGGTGGTGGTTTGCCGTGTTACTGCGGCTAGCGCGCTACACTGTAAAGAAACCGTACCGTGTACAACGGGCCTCATGTATTGATTGATATACTTACCGATTACAATCCAATACTGATGACTATGTTACCAATTCCACATTTACATCAACCTCTTGACCTATAACCCTGTAAGAGTATTGTGGAGTAATGTAGGCTTGCGGTAACAAAGAGTGGTGACCGCAGCTGCAGCGGTGCCGTACCGCGAATCAATTAGCTGCTCGCGTACTGCAGCGGTGCCGAGCGATGCCGAGTGGTTCCGAGTGATACCGAATTGAGAGACTTTACACTATTTACAAAATAGTAAAACATAAAAAAAAAACAGTGGAACTCCGGGAGTGCCGACAGAAGTGAAAACTTGAACAATTTTACTGTGCAGGAAATACTTTTAATGAGGTGTTGGTAACGGTAACAGTGTCGCGAGTTCAATTGTTTTGCCCGTCTCAAAAATGTTCAACGCGCCTAAAGAAGTTTTCACTTCAAAAACACACCTGTATAGCCAAAAGGTTAAGCAAAGGTGTATCTAAAGTACATTCATATTAAGCTAGTCATATTTAAGTCCTATATTCAGGCGAGCATATTGTAATCAACTGGGCACAAATCCTGACTCCGGGCTGCTTAAAATTATGGAGCTAAAATAAATTAGCTCTCAGCGACTTCATTTTCATTAAGTTTCATTACCGATGGACTCCTAATCAACTTCTTTTTGCATTCAGTCATCGAGGATGTCTCTTAAAACTTATTATGCGTATCAAAAATGTACTAAAATTGGAAAACATTTTAGGTAGATAAAAAATAAAAACCATTACAAAAGGCATTTAGACACAATATAATTGGGGAATTGCTTGTGTTAAGGCGGGTTCCCACGGTGCGCGATATTGCGCACGCACGCGCACCGGCCCGCACAGCGCACGACCACGCACCGCGCACGAAGGGTCTTCCGACGGTGCGCGATATTGCGCACGCAAGCGCACCAGCCCACACAAACATCTGCATTTTTTGTACCTACGTTCTATGTAAATAAATAATTATTCCATTCTATTCTATTCTGACAACCACAGATAGCTACACAACACACACCATGCCTTTTCCGACGGTGTGTGTCGGTCTGTGTGGGCCTTGAGATTCGAAGCCACATTTAGCATTGTTCTGTTAGCTTTGGTGGATGCTGACTATAACTTCACATTTGTGGATTGCGGATGTTATGGTAGAATAAATAATGGCGGTGTTTGCAGAAATACAGAGATGTATTGTTTTTTTTTAAAGAAATGTACTGTATTTTTCAGCATCAACTAATTTGCCCTTCAAGGAGGAACCACTTCCCTACGTGTTTGTGGCAGATAGTGCATTTGCTCTCACTGAAAATATGTTGAAGCCGTCTCCACGCTAAGGGAACAAAAGAAAGATACCTACCTCATTAACGGCATAACAATGTAAATGTCTATTAACTGCTCCCAAATTACGATGATTATTTTATTTTACTTTTTTTACATTCTTCCTTGACATAATATTTCATTTTTTGACATTATATACTTACAACCTATATCTATAAAAGGAAAGGGTGACTGACTGAATTACTGACTGACTGATCTATCAACGCACAGCTCAAATCACTGAACGGATTGGGCTGAAATTTGGCACACAAGTAGATAATATGATGTAGGCATCCACTAAGAAAGGGTTTTTGGAAAACCGACTTTTAAGGGGGTGAAAAGGGGGGATTTTGTTTGTATGAAAAATCTTATTCCTTGAGTTAATAAACTTGAAACTTGGCACGAATACTCATAATGTAAATTATAAAGTTTGCCATTTTTAGTTTTTCTAAACTACCCCCTAAGGGAGGATTGGGGAGTGTCAAAGTTTGTATGGAAGACGCGCGGTCTGATTAACTTGAAACTCAGTATTTATACTTAAGACTGAAAACAAATAAAAACGTATATCAAGGTTTTTTGAAAATCTACCCCTAACGGGGTGAAAAGGGGTATTAATTTTTACAGGGGAGGATTTTACTGTTTGGTTTGATTAACATGAAAATTGATATAAATAATCTATGTCAAATAATGGAAACGTCACAATAGACTTTTTCAAAAATTATTATCACGCTATTTGCTATGGAGGATGAGCAATATTACATTATGTTCGTATTCTTCTATAGTTTACTGCAAACTGTAAAAAGACTATCCAAAAGGTTAGAATATTGCAGATAATTACGGATTTAACCTTTTAAAAGATCATAATCACGCCATACCTTTATGGAGCTAAGTAGTCAATCATAACATATACAGGGTGGATGTTGATATGGGGCAATAAGGGCAGGTACCTTAACCGTTTTCGCTATAAGAAAACGGTCTTAGGAGACTGTCCTTAACTTTTTGAAACATTTTGATCTGCATTCACAGATTTTGAAAAAATTGTACAGTCAGCAAGAACATGGGCAATTATCACAAAAACTTTTTTGATGCCAGTCGATCCTATTTCATAAAACGAGGGTCAAAAACTATATCGGGCCAACTGAGGTTTGAGTATGAGAAAATTCAGAAATTGCAAAAAACTTTCCATACATTTCGTAGGAAATGAGCCTGAGAGGAGATAGAACAACACGAAATATTATCCGCAACGATCAAAATCCGTAGTGCGCGCTTAGCCTAAGTTTTTAATATCTATTTCAACTTGATACCTCCACGCGTTTCTGAGAAAAAGTGTCTTGACTGGCAACGATGTCATCCTTAAAGGGTTTCCGTTTTTCATTTTGAGGTACGGAACCCTAAAACAGATTTATTATCTTTCTGTTTGTTACCTTTTCATGCCGTAACGGCTGAACAGATTTAGATGAAAGGCATACGGATAGGCCATGACCTGGGTTAGGACATATAATAAGTACTCTGAATATCGGTAGTACGTTCCTGTGGGATATTTTCCAACCTTTACGCGTGCGAAGCCGCGGGCAAATGCTAGTTTTCTATATTGTTTTAATTGAATTAGATTTGTTACAGCTGTAGTGGCAATCGTGTTATTTGGTTTAAATATTTTTATTATTTTGTTTATCTTTTAAATGTATTCTTTTCTTTTAGGTTTTTGTGAATGTGAGAACGTAGTAGGCTGTAGACTTGTGGACCGTTTTCTATTTTACTAAGTACCTGGTACTTGTTGATAGGCCTACACTGTCCTCTCATACCTATTAACACTGTAATTTGAAAACATTGTAGAAACCATTTATTAAAAAAAAAGTAACCGTGGAGTTTCTTGCCGGCTTTTCTTCATAGCTTCATAGGAAGCGACCACTTGGAACCGTGCACCTAGCTTCTGATGTTTCATAAGTGCCCATGTAGGTTTATTTGAAATAAAACATTTTGAATTTGAATTGTCGTTTGTCTCGTGTTCGGAGAATAGTCGAAAACATTTTCGGTATTATGTCGGATATTTTTAGGGTACTTAAGAAACCATTTTTATTGGAACCAAAAGTACTTATCCAATATTGTTATGAAGAGTTGTTTACTGTGCAAGTTTTTAAGGCAATCTAAAAATTCACATTTTGATACTGAAAATGAAGGTGGAGTGCATCCAGGCTCATGGCCAAATGATCCTCAAGGAAATACTTCCTTGATATCTATGAGGAATCTTCCAAGAAGAGCAACTTTTTTGAACACACAATTTTTTTAATTTTAATATTACATAACATGGGCAGAGGTGTCCCTGTAGTAGGTACACCCACATTTCGGCAGTTATGTTTAAGTCTCATGTAATAGGGGGCGAGTCTATTGCCATCAACCCGGGCACAAATTCAGACTCCGAGCTGCTACTGGGAAATTTCAGATAGTAAAACCCAATAACACTGCCCGACCCGGGAATCGAACCCAGGACCTCTGCAGTAGCGTTTGCAACCACTAGACCAACAAGGCAGTCAATTTTAATATTCTTTTCTGAAATAGCTATTGTTTTTATAATTTTCTCAGTTTTGATGTCGTATTTCCTGTACGTGTCCCAAATAAAAAAAAATCTTTCTTTCTAACTCTATCTGCTAAGACCATCTATCTATACATATAATAAAATCGTAGCGAAGTCAAAACTGTACATTGAATATTTTTGAAAAAAGTATTTGCTACGCGGTCTACGATCGATTCTAATGCCGAATATATTTTATTTTTTAGAATTTTTGTCTGTTTGTCTGTATGTATGTTCCAGCGTTATCGCAAATTCTAGCGGATAGATTCTGTTAAAATTTTGCATAGGTATTCCCTATAAGTCTGGTCAAACTGTAGGGTATAAACTATCACGCTACTACTATTTACTATTGGGGACGAGCAATATTATATCATGTTCGAATTTTTGGAAATAAACGCGCCAAAATATTAGGATATTGTAGATGGTTATTGATTTAACTTTTTAAATGATTATCATCACGCTATACTTTTATGGAACTAAGCAGTCAATCATGAAATATACCTACAATATGTCCTGTTTCGGACTGTACAAACTTAAAGGGGTGGTAGTTTGCTCTATTTTATCAATAAAATTATTCTACATGTAGGGTTGGAACCCATCCCCCCCTGAATGGCAGCCATTTTTGTGTTTTGATCGCCTTTTATGGAGCGTGCATACTAAAAGTACAGTAACGTTAAAATAAAGCTCAATTGTCATAAAATATATACTTTTAGCAACGGAAAAGTATTAACAATGGGTTAAATAACTCAAATAATAACATTGAATGCTGCATCATATTGCTTATGCTTAAATTATAAATGCTAAAAGATCAATTTTACGTTAAAAATAACATCGTTTTTTTTGTTAGTCACGGTAAGTATTACAAAATTAACCCCGGAGAACTACCTTTTTTATCTACTTGTCTAACAGATGTTTCGTTCACCTAAATAATGATACCAAAAAATTTATTCTATGACTAATGGTTTAATTAACTAAACATTTTTTACAGTCCGTTCAACCGATTTGACTTCTATTGCGTTGGTGGCATGACAAATGGCAGCTGCAGTAAACAATTGGTTTATAACCACTTTTTTTTGCTTTTAATGCCATCCTTCTGCCTACGCAATAGAAGTCAAAATCGGTTGAACGGACTGTAAAAAAGGTTTGTTTAAATGTCTAATCTTATTTCAAACGGAGTATAGAACAAACGGACTGATAAAAAAAAAACTAGTTAAGTTTTAATTTGACGAATACTTCTTTTGTTTTCGCGTCATCCCCCGAAATATGTATTTTATCCCTTTCTCACTTCAATAACATACAGAAAATCTTTTTTGTACCCGCTACCCCAGAATGCGGCGCTCATTCATATCGCACGTACGGAATGGCTGCGTTCAAGTAACAATATCTCTTAAACTAATTGTCATAGAATCGATTTTTTGGTATCATTATTTAGGTGAACTAAACATTTGTTAGACGAGTAGATAAAAAAAGGTAGTTCTTCGGGGTGAATTTTGTAATAACCGTGATTAACAAAAAAAACGATGTTATTTTTAACGTAAAATTGATCTTTTAGCATTTATTTCAATATGATGCAGCATTCAATGTTATTATTTGAGTTATTTGACCCATTTTTAATACTTTTCCGTTGCTAAAAGTATTTTTTTATGACAATTGGGCTTTAAATTTTAAAGTTAAGTTACTTTTAGTATGCACGCTCCATAAAAGGCGTAGACCCTACATGTAGAATAATTTTATTGATAGAATAGAGCAAACTACCACCCCTTTAAGTTTGTACAGTCTGAAACCGGACATATTGTATAGGAACAGTTATTTTAGATAAATTTCAGTGAAGCAATTAACGCAGCGGTTGGACCATTGCTTTGCAAACATGGGGTTGTAAGTTCGATTCCTAACTACTTTTTTGCTGTTTTTCTTTTTTTTTAACATTTTGTATTACGATTTTTTTTTTGGTTATCTATATCTATACACATAATAAAATTGTAGCGAAGTTAAAAACGTACGTTGAATATTTTTGAAAGAAAGTTATTGCTACAAGGTCTGGGATCGATTTTTATGCCGAAAATATAGTTTTTAGAATGTTTGTCTGTTCCAACTGTAGGGTATAGACTATCACGCTATTTGCTATGGGGATGAGCAATATTACATTACTAGCTTCTGCCCGCGACTTGGTTCGCGTGGAAGTCGTGAGACACCACAATATACTACAGTAACAGCCACATTTTATAAAACTTCCCTGTATACTACGTTTGTAGTTTTATTCTTAGCAGTCAAAATATACAGAGAGTCAGGAATGATGACTCGGGAGGAAGCGACGTAACAGTTGTCCGTGTGAGAAGCAGCTTGTCCTGAGGTCGAGACCCGCAGCCTTCAGCCGTTGGTGTCGGCCCCTGTGACTTGTTGATCGCAAACACTTCTCCATATCATATGCATTGTGACGAAGATAAATTGCTTGGCAACCATAAAAATTCAAAAAAAATCAAAATTCAAAAATCATTTATTCAAACTAGGCTAAGAATCAGCACTTTTCAAACGTCAAAATTACATAAGACAGTCCCCCAAAACGCCCACCCTTCACCATATAAAGTAATCAAATTGCAACCCGTGAAATACCTACTTATTATTGAGAAGTTCCGTTGGCCATCTGTGTCCATCATCAGTTCCGCTTTACCAAATGGTGCTTTCTGAGAGCAAATCTATGAGTTACTATAAAAATACCCAAATCGCTATAGGTGTGCCTATAATATTTGAAGAGTTCCCTCGATTTCTCCAAGATCCCATCATCAGATCCTGAACAAATGACAATGGAACTAACTAGAAAGTATAACCATTTTAATTATGTTTTTTCAAATTCGACGAAAATATCAAATATTTAATACTTGATATTTTCGCTAAAAAATCATAAATAAATAGTTGCATTACCACTTTTTTGTATCTTTACCAATAATGATGCAAAAACCCATAGCTTTGCAGATATGCATATATACGCAAATTATGGAAATACTTAGCTGTCAAAGGTAAAATTAGTAGACATGCGTCAAATATATCGAAACATATCTAAAATCCGATTTTAGTCACAAATTGTATCGTATCGATAAGCCGAATTAGACAAACCGATTTCATAAAACTACGGCAAGAGTAGATTTGCGTAAGCAAGTATTTGTTTATGTTTGGATAGTTTTACAACCGAATTATAATATTACTAGAGACGATCGAAACTGCGAGCCGGAGGCGCCAGAGCAGCTCCAGAAATTGATTTCTAAAAACGGATTTTGAAAACGATTTCATAAATCGAATATTTAACCGTTTGCGTAAAAATCCAGAAACGCCCATGTCTAAAAAAAATTCTTATGAATTTACATACGTACATATTTATTTTTTAATTTATTTATTTAAATCAGATACAGTGATCCATATTAATGTTAGTAGACCTACTTAAAAATTATGTTATCAAAGGTACATGCCACAATAATAAATATTATTATAATCAAAATAAATAACTACATAGAAATTGAAATAGGTACATAAAATCAAATTGTAAAATTAATTAATAAGTTTCATAAAATCTAATTGTAAAATAAATTGATCTTTAGATTAAATCAAATCTTTGAAATAATTTACATTCTTTAAATTCATTAAAATTGAAATCCAAAAATTCATTATATATAAAATTACAAATAATAAAAATAAAAGTCAGAATCAGTCAAACTATGTCTAGATGACTGCTTTAACAAGTGACCTCCAAAGCGGGGATGAGATCTTATCGGCTATTGTCTTCAAGATTTTGATGCGGCTGCCACGCATTCTGCAGATCAGGGATACCGTTCTCTTGCAAATGATGGCATGAAAGCCATCAGTGCGAAACAGCGCGAACATCCCCGATTTATATGCCAAGTTGGGCAATAAAAACGCTACCATTGGTAAGCAAAACGATTCGTTTTTGTTTATAGGAACCGAGCAAAACCTCGCGCACCTTTGAAGTCTACCGACTCGCCGCGGATCGGGCGCACCGCCACGCACGCATCTGCGCTACCACGCACGTTACCCTTCCCATGGTGCGTGTCCGTGCGAGCTGATCCGCACCGAGTCGGTAACTTCAAAGGGAATGTATCCAAACTCGGACGCACCGGGACGCACCGCGACGCACGCGTCTTCGCTACCACGCACGATACCCTTCCCACGGTGCGTCGTGCGTGCCGGTGCGCGTGCGTGCGCCATTTCACGCACGCGTCGGAAGCCAGCTTTAGGAAACTCCGCGCTTCCACTTGTCATTATCTTATGCAATTGAATGTAGACAATGTAAACATGCAGAAAAATTAAATAAATGGGTAACTTAATTAAAATTATACAAAAATGAAAAAGTGAATTATTTGTAAATGAGAGCGTTATGTATAGAAAAGGGCCAAATCGCGCGTTTACGTGTGATTATGTGTGAGTATGGGTGAGAGTGTAAACAGTGAGGGTGTGTAGTGTGTGCGTTATAATTAGCGTCCTTTAATATCCTGCCCAATAATAAATATAAATACGAAAGTGCATTTGTTTATTAGGTATTTATGTGTTTGTTTGCTTGTTATAGATGCAACGTTATTGTCATTACGATACCACGAATGTTTAAACTATTAATAATAAATACATTATGATTATCACTTTTAGGGACACTAAATGCTCATAGGCGTAGTAACAATACAATATCCATTATGTCTCATTCTTTGTCCTTCAATCGATTAATTAACAATAAAATAACACTGCAATTAATTATTATTTATTTATTTTACGTACAACTTAATCACTACTTAACTATAACATTATTAACTTCACTTAGATATTACTACTATAACAAATTTATCTTAGACGCAATAGACGCTAAACTTGGAAAATATGACTAAGTAGGCATATATAAAAATATCATCATAAATCATTCTTAATGATATCGATTATGTCTTTGAATTACGGAAACCTCTGGTGTAAGATTACTGGTGCCGCCGATGAATTTCTACATTTTATAAAAACTGTGTATATAATAAAAGCAACAATAACAACAATTATAATGTTAGTAAATGTTGAATAGTAGCTTCCATATTTCACAATGTGAGGCACAGATTCAGCTTGTTGCATGTGCATTTCCATTTGATCTAGTTTATCGGACGCCGATTTTAAAGATTCTAAGTTAACGTCGTTTAAAGTAATCGGAGTAAGCATATGAGTACTACTATTGACCAGTTTAAACTTACAACAGTCATCTTCAATAATATCAAAGTCAATTTTTAACTGATTTGGCAAATTCATCTTATAAGTAACAGATGGTTTAAACTGCAAGTTTTGGAAATATGCAACACAATCGTCTTCTAGAGTTAAAATTCCAGTACCTTGAATCGTGTAATCTCTATTTTTTTGATTATTTTTCGCACATTCAATACTTAATCTGTTAGGTTTAGATTGAATGTAAATATATCTTCCATCATTTAGTTTTTGCCATACGTTAATATTGCCATAAATTACTCTTGAGTCACACATTTTAGGAAGCGAATGAATTACTTTAGTTAGAAGGTCACTTTCACAAGAAGGATTTTCATTTACAGACAAAATAGAAGGTAAGGGACAGATACTTAACTTGCTATTAAAATCCTGACAATCACTCACACTATCTAATAATGCGTAACTTCTTTTATCATCCGTTATAGCAGTGTATAATTTAGTGGGATGAATAAGAACATACATATCCAAATTATTCTCAACCCGTGGTGTTGGTAACGGTAAATTCTTGTAAAGGTTATACTTATCAGAACGAATGAGAGGTATTTGTAAAACAAATACTAACTTGTTTTTATAAACATAAGAAATCAGCTTAGAAATGTCGATAATGTTATGTATGTTCTGTAAGGACAGCTGAATGTTGGGAAATATGACGATTTGGTTTTGTATAAGTTCATTGTATAAGTTAGTAGGAGTTAAAACATAGGGATGTAAAATATTCATTTTCGCAAACAAAATAGAATTTAATACTGTATCTAAAATATTAGAAACAGACATCAACGAACTTTCGATCAGGTTAAAAATGGAATCAATTCTTGCCGCATTTTTTAAGTTATCAGTATCTTTGATATTGTTTATAAACATTTTATTTAGTTTTTGTAATTGTTCATTAATGTTTTTTTCATTTTCGTCTAATTTAGTAATAGAATCGTTAAAGGCATTAATAGTGGATCGAAGAACGAGGATGTTTTCCTTCATATAGGAATATCTTTGTTCTTCGTTCTGACTAACAGCAGCTAAGGCTTCATCGTATCTTTGGGCATCGTCAGCGTCCAATGTGCCAAATAAAAATTTGTTAACTGTTCCGACAAAATTGAACAGACCTCTTTTGGAGCGTGTCGTTTGTTTGTGTGGCTCGTTTGCCGAAACGAGTTGAGATAGGGAATTATATTTTAGATTATTAGCGTTTATTAAAATGACTAAAGGATTAACAGTATCGTTACAGTCTATGTGTAATGAAGGGGAATACTGAAATTTATTACAAGTCACAGAAATATCTGAAAGAGATTTTTCAATTTTATCCAAATAAGGCTTAATAGGTATAAATTCTATATGAGTGATAACATTGCAGTAATCATTGTAAAAATAAACATCCGAAGTCGGGTCGAAATACATTCCCGGACTATGTACGATAGGTTCGATTGGTTCAGAGAAGCTCGATTTGATGCACAACATAATGAAGAACACACTCACGAACATTTTGGAGACTTTTCCCATTTTGATGAAGCAACACGTGGCTCGTAAGAGGTAGTGCAGCGAGGACGTCAGACAAACTTCGAGTGCTCGGCGATTCGGCAACTCGTCGAATATACCTTGAGATCTCATAACGTTGTCCGAGAAGACTTGTCACACAAAATGACAACAGGAGCTGGTGATGATCATGGCGAGTTGACTATCCGAAGTTGTGAAGTTGTTGTGTGAAGACGTTCAACAGCGAAGACTTCGTCGCTCACAAATGCAGCAGGAGATCCACTTCAGACACCAAAGTAGTAAGAATGGCGTCCTGTTCGTGAATAACACTGTATGCTACTGCACACAAAATATTCACAATGGCAATTTGTAGTAATTCGGTCAAAATTCATGAAGAGACTGTCTCGCTTAGGATGATGTGCAGCTTTATATACCTCGTTCTTACATCAGAAATTATTACTTGGGTATTATTGTGATTATGTATTATTTAATTAATTAAATAATGTATAAATTGCGGTTAACCAATATATACTCAATTTAATGCTCTGACGGCATGCATGGCCTCATTTGTCATTAAATCTATGAATAAAAATAATATGAATAGGAATAGAATAACAAATGTTTGTCTGAAAATGAGTGTACCTACAAATAACAAAACAAAGAAATCAAAAAGTTATAATGTCTGTCTAGGTCCAGAAATCCATATCCATACTATGGTTCTCCATTGTGTTTCCTAACTTTTTTATCCATAATCTAAAGTGCCATGTTTTTAGTCCTAATCATCATTTGTCCGAATGATAACTTGTCCGAACTTAATGTCACATAATATAACATGCCATAAAATTGAAATCCCTAAAAATTAAATGTCCTAAATTTGTTTGTCATAAATATTACAATCCATAATATACAAAAGACTTAAAATCGTTTTCAATAAAAGTTATAAGTGCTAAATTTAAATAATTTAATGTTCATTTATTAGGATAAATTTAGATTAAAAAACATTAAATAATTAAAAAAAAAAATGTAAAGATACAAAAGCAATATGGCTTTTGTCTCGGCTCCAGCGCTGCATGTGTTATCACTCAATAAAACAGTTGATTGTGAATACGTGGTTTTTATTTCTCCGTAAAAAGCCTGCAAACAAGCATACACCATGCATACAGCAAGCATGCAGCATGCAAGCAAGCATGCAAGCAAGCACGCAGCATGCAACATGCAGCAGGCATGGTTTTTGTCACGGCTCCGGCGCTGCGGGGCTCCGGCGGCCCCACGCGGGCTTATCATCGCAGATGGTTCAACGCTCACCACCGCAGCTTCGTCTTGCTGGCCGGCCTTGCCGGCCAGCCTCAGCCGCGGCGGCGAGCGATACAACCACCTGCTCCGCAACTCGCGGGCCGCCTCGCCCCTCCGCGCCTACGCGATTTTAAATTACACTCTAGGGGTAGGGCAGACCAAGACTGCGTGGAGTCGGATTCACAGCGATTCGTTTCTGTCACTAAAACCTAATTTTTGCAAAAGTTTTAGGACTAACAATTTTATTTGAACATTCGGAATAATACACATTTTATAATACAATACTTAGGATTAGGACATATGACTTTATTTCATGCAAAATTAGGAGATTCAATTATTATAGTACTCGATATTGACATAATAGTTTTAGAAGTAAAGATAATTATGTAAAACAATTTTTTTTAAATATTAATATTATTAATATTTTTTTGAATATTATGGTTACTGAAGTTTATAGCAAACGTGTTATGGATAATGATTTTCGGACAAACAATTTTACCCCATACTATCCATACTTAGAATATTATGAACGCGAAAGTTTGTGAGGATGGATGGATGTTTGTTACTCTTTCACGCAAAAAGTACTGAACATATTTGGATGAAATTTGGCACACAGATAGTTTATAACCTGGACTTATGCGGGTGAAACCGCGGGGCGCTGCTAGGAATAAAATAAATAAATATTACTTAAAACAAATTGACAAAATAAAATTCTGTCATATTCTAGCAAAATCCGGTTTGCATTTATTTACTGTACCTGTATTTACATAGCCAAATTAAATTAGCTAGCAAAACTGCGCAGACGTAGTGGGTATCGATATCTAAACACAAACAGGTAAAACAAAAAAAAAAAAAAAACTTATTTGATAAAAAGGAAAAAAAAGAAAGAAAACGTCTGTTTGGATACAGTTCGTGAAACGTAAAATTCAGAAAAAATATAATTATTTTAATAACGATATTTTCCCTTTTTATTTTTTTGACAAAAAAGAGAAAAAATCGTTATTAAAATAATTATATTTTTTCTGTATTTTGTGTTTATCACCTTATTGAGACTGACTGTACTAATAACAAGCGAGCATACGTCCATGGGTTCTAAAAAATCCGATATTATAAAAAATGTCAAAAATCCGATTTTTTATATAAATCCGATATATGTCGGATATATATACAGGTTAAGAAAAAGAAGTGAATTTCATTCTGTAAGGGGATTGACTCTTAAAAATATGAAAGAAATCGTAGGCACTAAAATATTATGTCTGAATAGAACGAAATGAAAAACAATAATGAGTCAACGTTTGTTTATCTTTCGATTGTCACGCTTGCGGGGATTCCCTAGAAAGTGAAAATTATTAACGCTAGGAGCACCAGGGAATCCCCATCTTTTAGGGTTCCGTTTTTTTTTTTTTTTTAACAATGGCTACTCGCAGTGATTGACCACTAAGGTCTTGGCTGCTTAACCGGATTTTCCTGTGGGTGCCATAAGCTTCTACACTTAGATCCTCCAGCCAGGAGCTTTTTAAACTATTCTAAATTAAAATTAAGCGAATGCTCGCTAAGGGCACCCCCTGTGGGGTACGGACCTCGGCTTAGGGCATCGCTGACGGGAGGACAGCAAGAGGGGACAGGCTGGATCAAATTTATATTTATATCATGATTATTATTCGGGGTATTTAAAGCTACGTGCTCAGCTGCAACAACTGCTGGCACCTCGTTATCGAGCAAGGGTCGGGGGGGGGATTCGTTTACTCGGGGAGTAGATCGCGTACGTAAAGGACCTCGGCGGCGAGGTCGGAATGACGGGAGGCGTCTGTGTTTGTGCACTGTACTGGTGGCCCTATTCTGCTCCTGGAGGAGTGTAATGGGGTCATCTGGGTCGGAGAGTACATGCCTCGGACGGCGGATCTGACTGATTTGGGACGGGACATAATTGGCTGCCTCGACTATCAGAGGGTTCCGATGTCGAGGAGCGGACTCAAAGTGGCGCTTGGCCATGCGTTTGAGGAACTGGTGGATCGTAGGGATCTTACAGTCGAGATGGAGGATCTCGTTTCTGACGTACCACGGGGCTCCCGTGGCCTTGCGAAGGAATCTGTTTTGAAGGGTCTGCATCCTATGGATGGAACGGGGTAGGGTTCCGTAGTAAACAAGGAACCCTTATAGTTTCGTCATGTCTGTCTGTCTGTCTGTCCGCGGTCTAGCTCTGAGACCCTTCGTACTAGAAAGCTGTAATTTGGCATAGGTATATATCATATTAATTACGTCGACAAAGTGGTAAAACAAAATAATGAAAAAAAAAATGTTTTAAGTGTACCTCTCATACACGTAAAGTGGTGATTTTTTTTTTGTTTTTTTTTACCTATGGTGAGGGGTATCATTGGAAAGGTCCTTCAAAAACATTGAGAGTTTGTGAAAACCATTTTTGGATTCAGGAATCCGTTTGCGAAATATTAAGCTTTAAAGTGCTAATTTTTGTTAGAGTCAAGTCCCCCCCCCCCCCCCTACCGGTTTAATGGTTGGTTTTGGGTGTGTGAAAACAATCATAACAGTAGTTTATATAACGAAATTAAAAGGAAAACTATCACAACTAAGTAGGCTCTACAAGTTAACGAGTAATAATCGACCAACTTAACTTTGCAGTTGCAAAAACATGTTTTACCATACATTCCGTATGGGAGAACATATTTTTCAACTACAAAGTTAAGTTTGTTTTTGGGATAAATTCATCCCAACTACGGAACCCTTCATTGTGCGTGGTCCGACACGCACTTGGCCGGTTTTTTTATTACCTCGTAAAATAAACCTTATATGATATGAAGTTAAGGTTTGAATTTCAAAAAAAGCTATCCGTACTGGTAAGTTATAGGAGATTTCCTCAACTTTAAATGAGGTTGCCCTTTTGGGTAACAATCTACATTATTCTGAATTGTAGTTTTTCGCTACATGTTGCCAGGGTAAACAATAATCTCCAAAAATTTTAGTTCAGGAGACAGGAAAAAATCAATTGATATATATCGTGATATATATCCGCTGATATATATCGGCGAACCCTGATGGGTAGTAAGTATGTAGGTTCCTTCTTATTTTATCCTCGACTGTTGTGATCTCGCATGTTGTTGTTGATGTTTACATTTCTATGTATTTTATTATGGCTATTGTAATAATATCTATCAGTTTTCCTTTCTACATATTAACCGTAATTAATAATATTATAAATGCGAAATAACTTTGTCCGTCTGTTTTTTTCACGCCTAAACCACTGAACCGATCGTTATGAAATTTGACAGAAATAATAGGACCTGTTAAAGCAGGCATTGTTAAGCTTTCACACTAAAACGGCTGAACGGATTTGGAAGAAATTTGGCACATGGGTAGACTATGACCTGGATTGGGACATAGGATACTTTTTATTCCAATATTCCCACGGGATCGAGACTTATGCGGGTGAAACCGCGGGGCGCAGTTAGTTTACTATAAATATCATAGTTGCTAGCCTATTGATAGATTGCATGTGTCCTCATCACCACGAAACCTCAGGAGTGCCACTGTTATTGATGATAATAATTAAGTCTCAAAAGCTCAAAAGCGAACAATTCCTAGTTCGAACCAGTTGAGAGGAAACATCCCGATAAAACCCAAATAATGACCCTACAACACAGACACCACGCACGGGACACAGCATTGTCTACAGGGAAATGTACCTCAATAAACGAAATTTAGTAAGCAGTAGATAATCTTGACATTTTAAACTTTGTCTTTTTTGTGTTTTTTCAAAAACCAATACGTTTTTTTTTTATTGGATGCTGTGGAATGGTAGTAGACCATGGTCTGAACAACGTTTGTTCTAGCAAAACTGTGATTCAAATTGCACGGTGTATAATTGTTGAATTGTGTTTACGTAAGTAGAGTCTGTGACACTGGAAATAAACAAAGACGTGTCAACACTGCGTTATATTGTTGCGTCAGTCATGTTTGTTGTTTTTTGTTATACTAGGGATTTCTATCTGTAAGACATGACGTAGGTACTTATTTACATTTAGAGCTTGACAAGATAATTAGGCTAAGCGTATGCTGAAACGCAGGTGACGCAGCACAGCACAGTGCAGATTTTGCAGGGTAGGGCAGGCGAGGCAGACATAGGCCGCGAGCGCATGCTGCGATACAGCTACACAGACACGTACTGTCCTAGCTAGTACAAACAATACTTAGACAATTGCAACAAAATCGCACCACCTGCACGCGTTCTGCAGAAATCTGTACCGACACTACAACGAGACGCAGAGCAGGACAGACATATGTCTGCGTCGCACGCCTGCACCGCATCGTACGCAGCTCTCAGTACGTTCATGCATTACAAAATCTGTTCTGCCTTGCGTTACGTGAATCTGCGTCATCTGCGTCTCAACATACGCTTAGCCTTATGACGGTTCACACTTAATTCTGACGCACGTTTTACCATAGCCGCGAGTAGTCGAGATTATAGGAGCTGACTATGCTTGCCGCTGTCGGTCCGTGGATGACCATCCATTAACAAATATGTTGCTGCGTGCTGCTACACTGTCGACGCAGCTGTACGTATCCCGTCTGCATCACTCCACGATGACTGAAGACATTGTGGAATACATCAGAACCAAAACCAAGTGGACCTTGAGAGTAGAGAAGTTGGATTCGCGCCATAACACAAACTTCAAGTCGTTTGTGGTGGGGGATCCAACTCAGTACCTAGAAACCTTCATAAAAGAAGAGTTTTGGCCGAAAGATGTGGCGTACCGACGATTTCGTGGAAGGTTACGTGACACCACGCAGCGCAACACGACGCCGACACAGTCATCACTTCGTGTACAATTTATTATAATAAAAAAATATTAAGGTATTTATTTATGGGCCTGCGTCACCTGAATTAAATAGATTATTATTATATATTATTATTACCTATCGAAATCCCTCCATGCCTTGGAAAGCACGTCCCGGCTGCCATTCATAGATCTTTGACAGTAGTCAGAAGACCAAAATTCTGACAATCAGTCTAACCAAGGGGTATCGTGTTACCCAGTAACTGGGTTGTGGAGGTCCGATAGGCAGCAGCTCCATGTAAAATACTGGTATTCAGCTGTATCCAGTAAGACTAGAAACCGACCCCAACATAGTTCGGAAAAGGCTAGGCAAATTGATTGACTTTGCGTTCAGATGCACGCAGCCACATGCGCAAATACGCGCATACTGACGCGCAATGACGCGATAAAAAGATTGCTGTTATTAACCCCTATGCGCTAAGAGTTGCAGGCTTGACTGCTAAGCGTGAGGTCTTGGGTTTGACCCTGAACACACACAAAGTGTAATGTTTTCTACAATATGTAAAAAAAACCCTATCCGATCCCAAAGGGGCTCATAGGTACTGCAATAAAATTACCTAAAAGCAATCAAAAATCTAATTATTATTGAAAATAAAAAAGTTATTGCTATTTCAAAATCACATTTTTAGTGCCAAAATTACCCCAAATTCATGAAAAAATTGCAAATTTTCAGCAGGGGTTATAAGTTATGACTTGTAGACACCCGCTAAACGATGGCCGCCCGCGCCCCATGTAATAACCCGGTAAAAGTACCCATTGAAAGAAAAAAAAACAGTGGCACTCCGGGAGTGTCGACAGAAGTGAAAACTTGAAAAAAAAAAAATCGGCACCGCGGTAATCAACGCGTTGATGTCTTTGACTGCACGATGTTGGTAAATTGCGTTACAGTGTCGCGAAATCAATGGTTTAGTCCATCTCAAAAATGCCCAACGCGCCTAAAGAAGTTTTCACTTAAAAAATGAATCAATCTTTCTTTTTTTGGATTTTCCTGAAAATTACCACATAAACCACCACTTTCAGTATGATACCTAACAACACCCTCCCGGATCGGATAGGGTTTTTTTACATGTTGTATAACACACACACACACACACACACATAATACACACACAATAACACACATTATTTACATACATCATTATCGGAAAGTGGGTCTATTACATGTCCACACCTCTCCCTTCATCATCAGGGCATCTAAGCGTGATACCATAACTTACTGAAGATTGTTGAAGAAGAGATAGATTCGTGAATTATCAGCCATTTCCCATTTTCTACAAGGGTGGAGGTGTGATGATTCTCTATTGCAAATTAAGGGTTCTCTAGCTGCAACAGGTTGTGGAAGCATAATTCCTCCTCTTTTCTCTATGACATCTAAGATTGAAGTTAAAGCAGTCTTTGAGAAGATTCATACCTACATGCTCAGACTTCTGGAAAGGCATGATAACAGGCCTCCAGACACTATCAGTAATAATGACATTATATTCAAGTAATGTCATTACTACTGACAGTGTGGTGGTTGGAATGATGATGTAATCTATAGTAAATTGTTACACGAGGGGCTAAAATAACGCATTCTATCGAGGTAGTTTTACTCCTGAGCTTTAGCGAGGGAGTAAATAGAAACCGAGTTATAATGGGTTTTAGTGCCGTGTGTTACACTCTACTTTTCACTACGATTGCGAGAAAATAAAATAATCCAATGCAATAAATAGTTTACTTTATTTTTTGAAATATACAATTTGTTCAATTTCTTGTCAATCTGAATTTTTAAGGAAACTTTTTATCCCGGTATGCGGTAGTAAAAAGCTAGTTTTACATATAATAAGAATAAAGACGTTTTTGTTTTTGTAGGCTTGTTGGTTACAGACAAAAATCACTTTTTTCCCTAGAACAAGATATGCTATTTTTTTCCCGCTCTGGTACGCTACAATGATGGACTTTTTGAGCAAGAGGAGTGAAAAATATTTTTCACTCAAAAAGGCCATTGTACATTTCAATAAAATGAACTATTTAATATTGGATTGGGTTATTTTATTTTCTCGCAAATGTAGTGAAAAGTAGAGTGTAACACACGGCGCTAAAACCCATTATAACTCGGTTTCTATTTACTCCCTCGCTAAAGCTCGGGAGTGAAACTACCTCGTTACAATGGGTTATTTTAGCCCCTCGTATAACAATCTACTATTAATAGTTTTACGTCAATATTGTAAGGAAAGACAGCTAAATTAATGTCATTATTACTAATAGTGTCTTGACCCTTATTAGGGTATCCAAAGACGGAGGGTATTCATAAGGTTCTCCCAAAGAAAAAAATAAACAGAATATACCCGGCTCTTGTGTTTTTTCAAAATCTTATGTAGACTTTATTTTAATCCCACATTCCGTCATACCTGCTCATAACACACGTCACATTGCTAACGACTTGTTCCGTAACCTATGACAACACAGAAAGTATTGGTGAAAGTGTAATTTAATATTTGAGTTTTTTGCTCAACGTAGGCATACCTAATAGGATATCGCGAGTGATGCTACCGATCAAGGTTAAGTCAACATCGCACGGTGGAGGCGCTAAAATAGATCTTGAGCTCTCGCGCATTGGTCAAAAACAATAGAATACCTGCCCAATATCAAATCACTACCTATATTAGACCTTTGGCAAACAGCGCAACAGTAAAACTGACAACTAGCTGCGCCCCGCGGTTTCACCCGCATAAGTCTCGATCCCGTAAGAATATCGGAATGATTTTATACTGAAGATGACGTCCAAACGAGTAGTGTTAGTGATTTGGAAAAAATATATGTTAAATAAGAGCATTTTTCTAATATATTAATATAGGCATATTTTTTAGTATGTTTGTATTACATAGTGAAATTAATTTGTAAAGTTATGTCTAACGCGGATAAAAAACTGAGAATGACGCAAATCGAGAGTATTTTTCTGAAAACTTCACCATTTTAAAGATAATTAAATTATTGATCTCTTAGTATACTTGTTTTATTAAAATACTTTTTGTTTTACATGTAATAACACAGCGCTCCTTGATGGGCGAGTCCTATTACTGGCTGGACGTACGACGCGTTGCTTGAGCTCAGTACAGAACACGCAAGCTAACCATTCAAGGTCACTGTCATATATCTGCGTTTTAATGCAGCTTATAAACTATCTGTGTGCCAAATTTCATCCTAATCCGTTCAGTAGTTTTTTCGTAAAAGAGTAACAAACATCTATCCATCCATCCTCATATACTTTCGCGTTTATATAGTAGGATAGCTGCTGTGTTGCTCCGTCATAGTAGAGCTTTTTATAGGAAGATTCCCACTAGGTTTCAACATACATCATACATAGAGAGAGAGAGAATGGGCTGTAATCCAACACTTGAGTGCAAATGGTAGATACCACGTGTCTTCGAATTTTTCATTCTAGGAAATGTCCGTTTCCTCACGATGTTTTCCTTCAAACTTTTAAGTTTGAAGTCTCTTTACCAAATGTCATCAAAATTAACAAACAAACTGACTTTCGTATTTATTTCAATCTGCCTAGCCTTTTCCCAACTATGTTGGGGTCGGCTTCCAGTCTAACCGGATGCAGCTGAATATCAGTATTTTACATGGAGCAAACTGCCTATCTGACCTCCACAGTCCAATAACTAGGTAATACGATACCCCTTGATAAGACTGGTTGTCAGACTTTCGGGCTTCTGACGACCCGTAACGACTGTCGAAGATTCACGAATTACAGCCGGGACCATCGGCTTAACATGCTTTGCGAGGCACGGAGGAGTCTCGGTATGTAGAAATGGTCACCCATCAACGGACCAACCCCCGGCAAGCGTAGCTTAAGCTGATAGATCGTCCCGTGCGGCTGTTAGTACTTAGCCACGAGCTCCTCGACTTTCGTATTTATTTAATTATCATTATTTATGTACACACAGTAAAATACGTAGAGATACAACATGTAGGAACTACAGTAGCAATAATGCACACGAGGCAAATTGCAATGAGCCCCGCGCGAACGGTCGAGCGCCAGTCGCCCGCGCCGCGCCCTAGTGTTAACTTGTGTATTGTAACCAACCCCACTGTAACGTATTCCTGAATTATCAATACACTTAATATTGGACTCCAGACTTTCATTTACATACTTCACCAACCAAACTAAAGGTTCCAACACAACATAATTATAATTTTGAGTACAAAGGTACTGCTTATTTCTTAAGAAATTTCTTTTTCAGCAGACCTGTGAAAGGAGAATTGAGAAAGAAATGTAGATATTAAATAGTGTGTGAGAACAAGAAAAGAAAATTATTATTATGCGAAGTCTTAAACTACAATATTAAAATATACCTACACGTATAACGTAATAAATTAACATATACTTAAATAAATACATAAAGCTTAAATATATAAACATACATAGTACTACAGGCATATAAATACTCACAGTTGAGAGGAAAAGTACTGCTCTTTTACTCGATATTTGAATTGAATAAATAGAATAATAAATAGAATTAATCGAATAGACTGGAAGTCGACCCCAACTTAGTTGGGAAAAGGCTAGGAAGATGTTGAGTAGGTGTGTTGTAAGTATATCTATTGTTATTGTTTTGACAATTACCAGGATATGGGTTTTTAAACCTCTTCTGTGGCGTGAATTGCATGCTAAATAGATAACCAACGTCACGGTAAAGTGATAAGTAGGTAACGTCAAATGGGTGGCAATTAACTGCTTTTATGGAAAATCCGGAGCGTTCTACATTATCGATTTTCTGAGATTATTGATATATTCATACATAGGTACCACAGCTCCACACTTCCATGGTTGAACAAAATCAAAATATGATTTCACTTCTTTTATAAAAAAACACTACAAAGTGAAAAATTACTTATATTTCGGAAGTCGGTGTCTTTGGTTTTGTATATTCGTTATTTGCCACCGACTTCCGAAGTATATCTAAGTTATTTTTCACTTTGTAGTGTTTTTTTAGAAGTCAGTTGTTTTTAAGCTATTGCATAGCTTTTATCGCGGGCTTTGAGCGCGGCGACCGAATCAAGAAATTCCGTAACGTAACGAAAATAAAACCTAACACCGCCTACCATATAATGACGGTTCCCATGACAACGTGATGTTATCATGGGAAACGTGATGTTGTCATGGAGGTTACAAATGCTATGCAATAGCTTTACCGCGGCAGTCCCCGAGTGCCACACGTTTTTTTTTTTGTAAAAAAGTTTTTATTTCTCGCTTTTTAGTGGGTTACCCTTGAAGTATATTCTTTCCAATAAAAAAAGAATCATCGAAATCGGTTGGCGTGATATTGAGTTATTCATCCATTTGTCGCGCACATACTTTATGCAAATTAAAGACTTATATGGTTTTTTCATGGATGCCACTATCAGAACTGGACCAAATTGAAATGGGACCACACGGGAAACACCAGCTTTCAAATAAAAAAGAATCATCAAAATCGGTTCACCTAGTCCAAAGTTCTGAGGTAACAAACATAAAAAAAACCTCATCCTTTTTTTGAAGTCGGTTAAAAAAAACTTACTTGAATGGATCAGCCAATTATCATCCTTCATTGGTAAACCCGATGACCTAGAATTAGTAGGTTTGAAACGTTGGGTTTTCACAGAAAATGTTGTTTAAGCGATATAGGTACTTAGGTACCTATAAACCTTACTTTGACTTTGACTTCGATCCCAAAATGTCAAGCATTTTGTCTTGGGACTTGGATAAGAGTGGGTGGTCTGCTGGTTAGTAAAAAGACCCACTATTTACCATGGCTCTGATATTTAAGGAGAAAAGTTGGACCTTCCTCCACTCTTCAGGTAAAACCTAGGAACTTGTCAAGTCAGTGTCAAGTGACTGGTGAAGGGTGTGTATTTTTTCGTGACACAGACGAATAGGAATGAAGAATATTGTCTTCCTCGTAACACAAAGGTACAATTCCGAACAATGCCGGTAAAATAACGAGTGATCTATCGGTTATTCAGAGTGGTATTATTCATTGGCTAGTTGATTCACGATATGAACGATTAAAAAAACCTTGGGATTTCCCATTCACCCACAAACAGTACCGTATTTTCCAGGTCTACACACAGGTTATACACAAAGAAGAAGCTCTTCGTGTCAATGATTCCATTTTCATATTTCATATATATAAGCTTCGACAAGAATTCAGCTACGTTGATTGCGTTGGCATTCGCCTTGCAAAGGTCTATCCACACGTATCAGGGCCATGCCCAGGACGTGGATGGACCAAGCTCCATCAGGGGTTTAAATAAAAATCGGCCAAGTGCGTGTCGGACCACGAACAATGAAGGGTTCCGTAGTTGGGATGAATTTATCCCAAAAACAAACTTAACTTTGTAGTTGAAAAATATGTTCTCCCATACGGAATGTATGGGAAAACATGTTTTCGTTGTCGGCTGCTTCGGGAGGTTCCTGTTCAGGATAAGGCGGGAGGAAACACCCGGGTGTCACCATTGTGTGGATCGGCCTGAGGACACGGTGGAGCATACGGTGGAGGTCTGCCCGGCTTAGGCGGAGCAACGCCGAGTTCTCGTAGAGGCGATCGGCGGCGGTGATCTCTCGTGTCCGGCCCTGGTTCAGGCCATGGTACGGAGCGAGAGGAAATGGCAGGCCGTCACCTCCTTCTGCGAAGCGGTAATACTCGCGAAGGAGGAGACGGAAGGCGTGAGGGAGAGGCAAATTTCGCGCCCTCACGCCCCTAACCGCCGCAGGAGGAGACGCCCGGGGCGGGAATCGCGAGCCGATTTCCGGCCACCGTAGGCGCGGGCTTGCGGACGGTGAGCAATGGGTAGCTCGCCGTCCGACAAGGACCAAGCCCGGGTTGACGGCGCGTTGTGTTCCACGCGCGCCTCAAAGAGATGTCAGCAGAATTGACGGGGTCCGCTAGGGCTATTGCCTGCCGGGGGTTCGAAGAAAACCGATCGGGAAATCGTGGCCCCCGGCAACAGGGCAACCGAAGGTTTTACCACTTTGTCGGCGTAATTAATAAGTCCTATGCCAAATGACAGCTTTCTAGTACTAAGGGTCTCGGAGCTAGACCGCGGACAGACAGACAGACAGACGGACGGACAGACAGAGAGACAGACGGACATGACGAAACTATAAGGGTTCCTTGTTTACTACGGAACCCTAAAAATATCGGTGTTTATATTTTATATGAACTTGTTCACACTAGTCCGTATCCGGGCCGGCGAAGAAAGCTTCAGTGCCTGTCTTGTGTGTGTCCTTTTATGGTGCAGGTGTTATTGCACAGAGAACAAGACAAGAGATGTGGCAACGTTTGTGATGTGGCTCGACAGCTATTGTGGAAAACTTTAACCATGGGTTCAGTACATGATTCTGAACCCCCCTGCGTTGAAATTTTTCGTCGGTTATTTAAAAAAAAATCTGCTGTTTCATAGAAAAGTGCAATACCTACACGGTCAAAATGTACCTATGGAACAGCAGATTTTTTTAAAATAACCGACATAAAATTTCAACGCAGGGGGGTTCAGAATCATGTACTGAATCCAAGGTAACAGTATGCCACCCTGTATACTCAGGTAAAAGTTAGGCACGTACGAGTGTAACAGTGGGATCCTTGGTTCCTTCAAGTGGATCTAGTCTTTGATCAGTAAATCTTCTATCCAAATTCATAGTAACTGTCGTGTTTTTTAATAGTAATAACAAGAAATTTATCAGTTACATGTCGTTTTCAGCAAGTTTTATTGAATAGCTTTTAGAAGTTACAGTGCAAGGTTATTTTTGCATTGCTACTTCTTTTATATAAAAAGTTCTTATAGTATTTCGTTCAAAGTATGGAAAACTTCCTTCTTAGCCGACGTTCGCACGGACGTAATAAAATCGCGACGATTTTTTTTCATGCACTTGATTTTCAACGCTCTGCTTACCGCCGAGAGTTGAAAATCCAACTGTGTGTTTTTTCAACGCGCTGGGACGAGAGTGCGTCCCAGCGTGTTGGATTCTCAACGATTAGCTTAACACTGAGAGTTGAAAATCCAGTGCGCGATAAAATTCCGCCGCGATTTTATTACGTCCGTACGAACGTCGGCTTATAAGTAATCCGCGCGCGACTGCTAGTCACCGCCTGAGGTTTGTGAGCGGTGAGACGGGGGAGGGTGCCATTGATAAAATTTGCAGACTGGGTTAGCTTGTCCTTTGTCTACCTCCCCCGTCTGTGTCCGGTGGCGTCTGACGTCCGGCGTTCGGCGGCGGCGTCCCCGTCTCGCGGTGTGTAGCAGTCGCGCACGGACTATAGTGCCCTTAACTGTTTCTAGAGAACATACCTGGTTGAAGGCATATTCAGGCTATCGAAGAAACGCATTATTACTATTCTTGCTTGCTGCGCTCGGCCACAATAGTATCGCTAACCTACGAAAGAAAAGGGTCGTGTGCATGGGATTTTGATTTCAAAGTGCGTTACTCCGATGGTACCTATGTTTCACAGCACTGTTTATATACCTATAAGCTCAACGTTTTTAGCGAATGATTAGACTGCCTTATTAATATGTATATTGATGATAGGTGGACAATGGTGCCGATTCCCTTGTTCACAAACTAAACTAAATTTAAGTTCAGTGTATCTTTTTCTTTCTATTTCATTAAGAAAAGGACAGAAGATAAATTTTAGTTTAGTCCTGTCAAATTAATCAGCGCTTGACGTAAATTGACGTAATTTTAGTCGGCAAGTTTTTAATCACGTCTAAACTTGTATGGAGAGTGACAGGCGCTGATTAATTTGACAGGACTAAACTAAAATTTATCTTCTCTCCTTTTCTTAATGAAATAGAAAGAAAAAGATGCACTGAACTTAAATTTAGTTTAGTTTGTGAACAAGGGAATCGGCACCAGTACAGTCATCTATGCAGCCAATGATAATAAATAGTCTGTGTGTCTAACAAGCCTGATTGTTTGTCAACAAGAGTACGTACTAAGTGTCGGTAGGCATTAAGTCACATAGGTAGGCGTGTACGTACGATGTACGTAGGTATATCGTGTGGTACTTATTCATAAGGATAACAGGAATTAAATTAACTGGAACTAAATTAACTGGAACTGTATTGTCCTTATAATTTCAAACTGTATATGTTTTTACTTAAAATATTTTTATGCGTATGTTGGTCTGTTATTTGGTTGGATTTGGGTGTAGTTTGATCCAAAAAAAAAATGTTATAGTGATTAAGAGGGCTTATACTAAAAGTTGGCAACGTCGCAAATAGCTGTCAAATATTTACCTGTTTTGATTAATTTGGCAATATTACTGTATGGAAACATGAAATGTGGCTAACTAGTGCACTAAAATATTGATTATGAAATGCAATAATTAATATTGTAACACCGAATATTTAGTTTTAGATATAAAAAAAGCATTTGGAAACATTCCAAGTGCCTTTTTTAATATTCTAGTTCGCTAGTTAGCCACATTTCATGTTTCCATACAGTAATATTGCCAAATTAATCAAAACAGGTAAATATTTGACAGTTAGTTGCGACGTTGCCAACTTTTAGTATAAGCCCTCTTAACGGCTGTTTAGCCATAGTTTTTTGACGTTTAAGAGTCTCTTGACTTTAAGAAACTTTTATTTGGTTAGTCGGTTTTTATAACAGGAATAGGTACCTATATTATTATTTTTGTATCATAATCTATGTGTACCTACTACTTGCTTATTAGAAATCTCACTGAAAACTTTTATATACTTCCAATAAACAGAATAATTCCGAGTAAACAATACCATATTTGTAAGTTGTTATTCTGTAATGTTGGGTAGGCATTATTAAAGATAAATAGTTACCTAACCGTGACAATGAATCGTTGGCCGTCAATGTTTTGTGAATCATTCATTTACTTAAAAGGAATAGCTTGTTAATTCTTTATTATATTTTATCCTGACTCATTCCAAACAGTATTATTATTAATGTACTTTCCTACTTTTTATCCAAGGATATTTTGTTAAAAATTATACGAACGGGGTATTAAATTTATTCTATGTTCGTCATGCGGTTTTTAATAACCCTGAAAAGCCAAGAACGACAAAATTCTTACTAATTGCCACAGTATGGTTAAATTATTTATTTAATTAATTATTAAATAAACCCGTTATTGTCTGTTATGAAATTCGAGTAAAATCCTTTGTATAATTAATTACTTAGCTTCTTGAATTATCATAATTCATTTTCATTATTGAAAACCACAGTTGATGGTTTGTTTGTTACTTTAGAATGACGTATACCTACTCACTCAAGTCTTTTGTTTCAATAGTGAACAGGGTTACTGTAGCGGGAAACTAAAATGCAGTGGAAGAAAAACGAGGTTGACGTGAGCCGCACTAATTCAAATTCAAAAGTCATTTATTCAAACTAGGCTGAGAATCAACACTTTTCGAACGTCAACATTACATAAGACAGACCCCTCAAAAACGCCCGCCTTTCACCTCTTCCTAGTGCTTTAGCTGGGAAGAAGAAGTGGCGCAACAAACTCCCCAGCAGCACAGTTGTTTGTTCAGTTAGAAAAACTTGATTCTATACATAGTACTAAGAAATACTCTTCAATACTTGATCAATACTTTTTTGATAAAGATCCAACTGAGATGGTGTGGTCATGTACAGCGCATGGAGATGAGTAGACTACCTAAAACCACTTTCTACTCAGAGCTCGCCCAAGGAAAACGTGCACAGGGTGGGCAACACCTGCGCTACAAAGATGTCCTTAAACGTCACCTTACGACCTGCGGCATACCTGTTGATCACTGGCAGGAGCTTGCTCGAAGCCGAGAAAGATGGCGCACCTCAATCCACAAAGCAACTGAATGCTTTGAAGCAAGTCGTCTTGAAGACTTAGACAAGAAGCGCCAAATACGCAAAAGTCGCCCAAAGCCTTCATATGCGTACACATACAACGATGCTGATCAGCTCTTCTGTACACGGTGTGACCGGGTTTTCAAGACCAAATTTAGTTTTGCTAGTCATCAGAGAGCTCACGAAAGGAAAAAAGAAAATTAGTCTGGGTCGAGAACTGAAACCATGGATTCAGTACATGATTCTGAACCACCCTGCGTTGAAATTTTTCGTTGGTTATTAAAAAAAAAAAACAGCTGTTTTATAGAAAAGTGCAATACCCACGCGGTCAAAATGTATGGAACACCTGTTTTTTCCTGTTTAGAATCATGTACTGAATCCATGGTTTCAGTTTTCGCGTCGATCTCCCTGCCACCCCGTATACTAATCAGTAATTAAGTAGGTACTTAAATGAACGGTTTTGGTAGAAATATTGAACTGATTTTCTTGGGACGGGCTAGGTAGATAGACATATACCCTGCTTCCGAATTAGTAAGCCGAAGTATTATTCCGAACGAGTAAGCCTCCGAAATTCACATTTCTATGCAAAAAAACGTAAGACAGTGGTGCCGATTCTCTTGTTCACAAACTAAACTAAATTTAATTAAGTTCAGTGCATCTTTTTCTTTCTATTTCATTAAGAAAAGGACAGAAGATAAATTTTAGTTTAGTCCTGTCAAATTAATCAGCGCTTGACGTAAATTGACGTAATTTTAGTCGGCAAGTTTTTAATCGCGTCTAAACTTGTATGGAGTAGTGACAGGCGCTGATTAATTTGATAGGACTAAACTAAAATTTATCTTCTGTCCTTTTCTTAATGAAATAAAAAGAAAAAGATGCACTGAACTTAAATTTAGTTTAGTTTGTGAACAAGGGAATCGGCACCATTATGGAGTTTATTTATAAACGTTGCTTGAACGTCAATTTATGGTTACACAGGCGCTAATCATTACTTAACTTTAAGCAACGTTTATAAATAAAACCCTTTGAATTACGCGGGCTACATCGAAAGAAGCACCCTAACCAATGCCATAGTACCTAGAGTTCGACAAGTTCTCAATCTTAAATTCTCAATATTCAAACAGAGGGGCAATTCCCGTAATTTTTAAGAACTTTCGCATTCGCATCTCAAAAATCTGTCAAAATACATAAGTAGGTACCAATATTTTTGACAAGTTTGACAGATCTTAGCGACTTGAATGTGAACTTTTTATTTAATTATCTGTTGTGGGTGTACTATAGGTAGGTACCACCTCTGCCTAATCCTTTGAGGAAAATAGGCGTGATAGGTATCTCTATAAAAGAAGAAATACAGAAAATTATTTGGTAAGTAAAGGCTATCCACCACAGGCGCGTTATTATCGGTCGATAATATCGGATGTCTTATTGCGATATTTGTTTTCAGATTTTGTATTAGGACGGCCACGAAGTTGCACACTGCTGCGATAATAAGGACGCAATAGAAGTAGGACTGTAGGACGCTTGCGTTCCTCCGTCCTGTGATATTCCGTTATGAGTTCTTATAACATTTTGTATTAGGACACATACGATCTTACACACACCTGCGTTAATAACGTTAGTACTAGTAGTACCTCAATAATTTGGTTTTACCGACGGGTACTCCAATTAGTAGTGGCTACATGTCTGTACGAATATCCTGAATTTTGTTCTTTAATATGGATATTAATAATCATCAGACGAAGAATTTTTATCACTAACAGTAGCTATGAAAGATGACCGAAGTCATATATTACAGGTCGTTAGACATATCGTTAAAAATATTGAACTATAAAAACGCAGCTGTGTAACAAGAATCGGGACGCAGTGGTGCCGATTCCCCTGTTCACAAACTACACTAAATTTAAGTTCAGTGCATCTTTTTCTTTCTATTTCATTACGAAAAGGACAGAACATAAATTTTAGTTTAGTCCTGTCAAATTAATCAGCGTTTGACGTAAATTGACGTAATTTTAGTCGGCAAGTTTTTAATCACGTCTAAACTTGTATGGAGAGTGACAGGCGATGATTAATTTGACAGGACTAAACTAAAATTTATTTTCTGTCCTTTTCTTAATGAAATAGAAAGAAAAAGATGCACTGAACTTAAATTTAGTTTAGTTTGTGAACAAGGGAATCGGCACCATTATCGCAATAACGCATCCGATATTATCGACCGATAATAACGCGCCTGTGGGGACGAGACTTAAATCCGCACAAGACTTAAAATAAACAACACGAAAAGCACAATAATCGCCTTTTTGTATTATCCTTATGCAAAAATGTTGTGTACCCCGTCCCCTGTTATTAGGGAGCCGTCTTGCACCGCCCTTGGACAGTTAATCGGTTTAAGTTGTTAATGAACTCGGACGAGACTAATCTCATTGACGGAAAAACAATGCAGCGGGAAGCTGTTATGGACTCTGATTTATGAAATATAATGTTTGTGACGTGCTTAGGGATGCCGTTTGTGTAAGATAACGGATTTTGGTAGGGGATTTTTTGTTGTTCAATCATATTGTTTGAGAATTTTGTTAAGTACCTATGTGATTTTTCTGTTTGACCCCAGAATGATGTCAAAAGGATAGTAGCTAGCTTTGCTAAGTCCAATTGAATAGGGGTGATTAAGACTAAAAAAGTTCTATCACTTCTATCTCAATTCCTAAATACATATCTATTATCATTTGCCTACCCCCATGGGAAGAAGGCGTGAGTTTATGTATGTATGTATGTATCATTTGAATTGACCCGAGAATCGACTCTGGAAGTCCCAGAACAACAGGGTATGGTTTGATTGATAATTGATCCATAACCTAAGCTTACTCCAAAACCTAAGCTTACTTACCTGTATAATAGATGACGAATCTTATACGCTACAGCTTTTTATGAGCAACTATCCTACCAAAGACAATAAGGATTAATAATTGTAGAAGGTGATAACATCTTACGGTATCACCGAGGTAAAGGCAAGGTTAAAAGGATAGAGACAATTATTGAGACAAATGGAAAAGAGGGTTTGTGTCAACTCCAATACTCAAATGAGAATGTGCAACGCCATCTATTGCGCTATAAATGGTTGAGTAAATTTGCCTAAACCGCCATCTGTTGATAAGTTTCAATATTATGTAGCAAAGTAGTTTGCGAAGGAACGTTTTTCTAAGAGTTTTCAGTATGAACTGCTAGATGTCAGCACTAAAATTGTTTAGAATAAAACTAACAGATGGCGCTGGTAAACGGGTTCCTGTGAAAAGTTTTGAACTGAATAGGAAAATGCAACTTGTCTCTCATTCCAAAGTCTACGTAAAACTTTTTAACCGATAAAAAAATGGTGGAGGTGCTGAAGTCGACGCGTATATATATATTTTTTCTATGTTCAAATTGTATGGCCAAATTGTTGTGGGTCAAGAAAAATTTAATTATTTTACCTAGGTACACTACCTACTGGGTACACTGCCTACTTTTTCTCCAAATATCAAGTTTTAGGCCGATTTTTACGGAGATAAAATAATGACAATGCTTGAACAATGTCTTTGGGAAGTTAGTTCCGTAAGTATATTATTTAAAATCGTTAGATTTTAGAAAAGCTAAATCAGATTTTATTTCAGTAACATGAGGGTAATTTCTACTAAAATATTTCCTAGTTGTAAATTGTTTAATTTGGTAGCTTTTGCACATTTATACTTCTATTATGTAGATAGGTTCCAAATTAGGTTTTAATACCGACTTATGAAAATTACTACATAGTATATCTACCTTAATACATAATTGGAAAACCCATTATCGTAATGAATCAGATAATACATAAAAAGAAAAATTCTTTGTGGAGCTAACTCAGTAGTGTCAGTTTAGTCATTAGTAGGTACATGGACATACACACATCATCACGCAAATTTAGGTACAGCACCTACACCGCACAGATAGGTACACGCCAGCACACACTATAAACATTAATAATTATGTCACTTTCTGTATTTCTTATTTTTCTGTGTGTAGGTACTTCGGAACGGGCGTAATGTTTAGAATAATAATAATGTTATACTTACTGTCAGCTGTGAAGCTACTTACCTTATATTAAATAAATAAATAAATATGGAATTTAAGGAGAGATCTTTGTTAATTTTACGGTAAAGGAAAATATTGTAACTAAATCGCCTGAAATTACGCGAAATAATTTAACTAGGTACCTAGGTATAAGCTCCTAAATTACCGTAAGGTGATCTGCCTTTTCCTTTATCTGTTCTTATGACAAGATTCATTGAGATAGTTACCTACTTGCTGAGATTATTTTATCACCATTGTTGTCACAAGGCAATTAAAAAAGTAGGAGTCACACCTGTGTAACGAAAGCAAAATAATACACCATACCCGCCTATATTTTTATCAAAAGAAATACCCATAAATACATAATAGGATTTTGTGTAAGTAAATATTTGGATAGTGGCTCTCATAACATTTGAAAGGACATGTTTTTGACCATGTTTTTGGGCCCGGCGCGGTCACGCCCTCTGTCGACACAATAAGAAAGGCCTTCTTCTTCTTAGGTCGGACCTTCACCAAAACTGCAAATTGTTATTTCCACACGATAAACTTTTCTAAAAGATGTTCTTTAATGCTAAAATGAATGAAATGGTTTGTTGCGTAAACTATTAATCTTGTCAATGGAAGGCAGATGTTGTAAAAAGTCATGTTTTATTTTGGATTTTACGATTTTTATTCGGTGCTTTGCCTTTTGTAATCTTTTCGTTTTTTTTATAGAAAAGTAATGATTCAATCATCAATGAAGAATTACATATATAATTTTCTGTAATCTCCTCGAATTGACTTAGACTTATTATGTTTGCAAGAGTTAGTTTTGTTAATTGACTAGCTTTTGCCCGCGGCTTCGCCCGCGTGGATGTCGGAAAATATACCACGGGAACGCACTACCGGGCAGTCAGTACCGAGATTACATACCTTATGGGCCAGGAAAAGGTTATTGACTCCTACCGCTGCGCTCCAACCATAATTATTTTGTCACGCGTAATTTTGAATCTGTGATATCTTTTAAACCATTCATTTAAATTATATGATGTCAAGGCATATTTTAATCTTAATTAAATGGCCAATTTAAATAATATTTTATTGGATAAGGATTAATGATACCGGTCAATATAGCTTCGGAAATAACAATGGAATTTTTATCAAATTCTGAAAGATAAAAATGGTTACTGTGGGTCATCCGTAGAAGATAGACGTAGAAGATAGCCATCGCGGACTTTTTTGTTGAACTTTTTAAGATCTTCAATCCCGTAGAAAATAAATTTGATGTTTCTGTAACGGTTTACGCGGCGCACGCCAGTAAAGCTCCCAGTCGGCATGATTTTTTCCGACATCTTTAACAATAATCGTCATATTTCAGCCAATTTACACAAAACCTTAATGAATTATACACTAAAACCTTTCGCAAGAATCACTTCGTCCATTGGTGAAAACCGTTTGAAAATCCGTTCAGTAGTTTTTAAGTTTATCGCGTTCAGACAGACAGACAGACGCGGCGGGGGACTTTGTTTTATAATAATGTAAGGATACCTACTTCTCCTTCACTTTCCACTTCACTCTACCTTTTTTTATGTTAGCCTACACTGTCCCACCGCTGAGCAAAGGCCTCTCCCAAATCCTTCCATGCATCCTTTTCCTGCGGCCTTGATAAGGTCATCGGTCCATCTTGTGGACCTTCCAACGCTACGTCTTCTACGCAGGAATCCGCTGGATGCGGAAAGCACAGAATTGGTCGAAGTGGAGGTGCTTGGGGGAGGCCTATGTCCAACAGTGGACGTCTTTCGGCTGAAATTATGATGATGATGGTCCTTTTCCAAGGCCACCTCCATCCAACTCTCTTCCTTACCTATAATTTTTATTTAAGTTCTAGGAACTACTAACTAACCCTAAACCACCTTCTTGGTGATGGTGATGGTTTGAACAACACATAAACCTTTTTTTTCCTGTCTAACCGGATGCAGCTGAATCGCAGCATTTTAAATGGAGCGACTGCCTATCTGACCTTCACAACCTAGTAAGTGCTAGGTTGTGAAAGTCTGGGCAACCAGTCTTACCAAGGGGTATCGTATTGATACCCCTTGGTAAGACTGGTTGCCAGACTTTCGGGCTTCTAGCGACCCGTAACGACTGTCAAAAATCCACGAATGACAGCCGGGACCAACGGTATAATGTGCTCTCCGAGGCACGGAGGGGTCTCGATATGAAAAGATGGTCACCCATCCATGGACCAACCTCGGCAAGCGCAGCTTAACCTGATAGATCGACCCGTGCGGCTGTTATTACTTGGCCACGAGCTCCTTGATCCTTACCAACGAAGTGAAACGCAATATTAGGGAAGCTCCTGAAAAAAATTCAATGTAATATAGGGGTTGATGGGGTGAGCACATTACACAAGATAAGATACTTTTCGCCAAACTTTTTCTTTCAGCTTCTCACCAAAAGAATCCTGCGTCCAAGATTCGGTTTATCATCTCACACTCATTGTCCGCTATTCTATCAACACTCGCCATTTATTATAACTACATGAATGGCTTGTCGCATCGCGCCCAAACAAAGCTTTCTGAGGTATCACGCCACCATTATAACAAGACCTTTCCATTTCTATTACGAAGATCTCTTTTACTTCAGCAGTTCGAACGATGGGAAGGACGAGAGAGGTCTTGTTAAGCTGGTGAGCGTATTATAATGCGTTTAATGGCCTGTAATGAATGGCATAACATCCATAAAGCGACAATGCAGCCACTCGAATATGCCCTTTTATAATAATAAGTGATTTATAGCAGATCACCGCGAAAACTGTGATTGTTTTGCACGTGTTTATAACGATACGCCTTCGGGACGAAGGTAAGGTGACAGGAGATAATAGTGGCTGATATATTTATCTGTTGGATGTTGAATGGGGAGATGGTAGCGTGGCTTTGTATTGGAATGGTATCAGTTAGAGCGGTTATGCACCACGTCCGATCCGAATTCGAGAAATGTCGGTTCGAAGTAGCCATAGTACTACAGTAGAACCCGCTTAACACGATCACGCTTAAAACGATTTCTAGCATAATATGTCATTTTACGTCAGTCCCTACAACTGGATTGTCTCTCGCGGCAGCGGCGAGCGTCTGTCTTAGCGGTGCGCGGTCGTGAGCGTCCGGCCCTCCCGCGCCAAATTAAGCGAAAGGCATTGTCACTTCAAGAAAAAATTAACATATTGAAAGTTTTTGATGAAAAATCACATACCAAAAATCAAACACAGTTAATTTACAAAATTAGATCATACTATGTATGTGTATTACGTTTTATTTTTCAATATCCCCTTATCCTGTATAAGACGCTTTCTCGATTAAGACGCGTTTTTAGTTGGGTCCCTGTGAAATCGTCTTAAATGGGTTCTACTTTTGTATGACCTGTTGTGCACTAGATCTGAACTCTGTCCGTTCGAATTTAGAACATTACCAATTCGGATTGAACTCGGATTTTGAATTCAAATTCGGATCGGACGTAGTGCGTAACCGCTCTTACAATGTGGGCTTTTAGTTGAGCTGTAGGTACTTACATACAGTTTTTTTTTGTTCGGATATGTCTTTAAGCTTGCACCATTCTCTTTTAATCATCATCAACATTATTTGAAGTCGGTGCAGCAGGTACTATCGATGAAACGCATATCTGTACACTGTAAGGACTATTCTTGCTTGCAGGGCTCGACCGCTATAGTATCGCTTACCAACGAAAAAAAGGGTCGTGTGCACGGGACTTTGTTTTCAAAATGCTTAGACATGCGTTACCCCGATGGTACGTATGTGTTCTTTTTTCATACATCTCTATTAACAGTCGGTCATATCAGCAATAGTCACCCCCTTTCTAGCAATTTCATTAACCGACTTCCAAAAAGGAGGAGGTTATATGTTCGTCGCGTATGTTTGTTTTTTTTTCTTTTTTTTTTATGTATGTCCACCGATTTCTCCGTCAATTGTGGACCGATTTTGAAAATTCTTTTTTTGTTTGAAAAGGTATGCTCTCGAGGTGGTCCAATATAAATTTTATTGTCTTTGCTTTAATAGTTTTTGAGTTAGCTTCAATAATACGTACTTTTTCCCCACTTAGTATGTGGATGATATGTTAAGTTCCTCTCACTGTTATTTACATAGCAGGTAGTGGTATTCGAATTTGTGTGGGGGTAAATACCACAACTAAAAAGTGAAAAATAAAAACTTTTTACAAAAAAAAAAACAACCGACTTCCAAAAAAAACACTACAAAGTGAAAAATAACTTTAATTTCGGAAGTCGGTGGCAAAAAACGAAAATTCAAAACTAAAGACACCGACTTCCGAAATTAAAGTTATTTTTCACTTTGTAGTGTTTTTTTTGGAAGTCGGTTGTTTTTTTTTTGTAAAAAGTTTTTTCTTTTTCACACACAATCCATCGTTCCTTTGTCCTCTCTTTTCCTGACAACTGATAATCACACATAGTGGCGTGGGTCAGTCTGCCTTATTTTTCTCAGTGCCTGTATTCTTGTTACCAGGAGTTATTGTTAGTCTGTATCATCCCACTGTTGGGCAAAGGCCCATGACTTCCAGTGCTTGCGATCTATAGGAGTAGGTACCATCGAAGAAACCCATACCTATACACCGTAAGGACTATTTCTGCTTGCAGCGCTCGGCCACTATAGTAACGGTTACCTACGAAAAAAAAGGGTCGTGGGCACGGGATTTTGTTTTCAAATTGCTTAGTTATAAGTTTCTTCGATGGTACCTACCTAATAATCAAGTCAGATATTTAACGTTACCTGATGACCAATAGCGAATGGTAAGTACTTAATTATCCATAACTTTTTGCAGTTGCCGTAGAGAAAATAATGACAGAATCGGATATTGCAGAAAAAGAAAAAAATACTAGGTCAATTATTTTCGTCGAGAGAATTCATAGGGTTAATTAAGTAAATGTAGCGCCAAATAACATTTTTAGTATTAAAACATAAAGCAAGGTTTAAACTATTTTTGTAACGTTCTACGCTTATGCAGCTACCTAATAAATGTATCCATATAAAATCTTTACAAAAAACCTACCTTAACTAACTCCATTGAGTCTTGTCGGCCGGCATACAAGTCTACTTCAAATAAAATCCATTCTTTTAGCCCCAGCTTACCTTAAGAAGATTAGTAGAGCAAAACATTGCACCCTACGACATATGTATCTAGAAATAAAAAATAGCAATAGAAAACTGCTCTTTTTACTTCACCAGATAAAGATCCTGCCCAAACGGCCTCCACAAAGCGAGACAGATGTCCAATTTTTATCTCACTTCTAAAAAAGATGCGGATAAAATGTTTATATTCAAACTCCTACGCAACGTAGACAATGGAGGGTTAAATGTGACGTGAAATGTACAGAAGGTATAATCCACTTATACTAGGTATTATAGGAGGCATGTCGCCTTTAAAAAAAGCGCTTTTTTGCGCTACAGCGGTACGTATTGTGATTGATTTGTTAAAAGAGTGACGCCGCGGGGTTTCCGTTGTGGGCAAACAAGAGGTTGATGGGTGACGCTCTTGATTGTGATGAGGACGTAGTGCGTCCGATAGATGGCGTTACGCGTAGTGGGACGAATAGTTTTGGAGCGGCGTTCGCGTTTTAGGGTTGAGTTTTTGCAAGTTCTTTTTTTTATTAGCGTAGGCTATGAGGTTTGTAGTTTTGATGTAGTTTGCGATGTTATAACTGTGGAGAGTTAAATTGGGTGTTAAAATAATTTTGTCAACTAAACCGTTAATTTACGGCTTATATTTTTTAATTGTCAAGCATTGTATGCTGTTCAACCGAACTTTTTTTTTAACTTTTTCTTTCAAATTGTTAACTTGATTTACAAACTTCCCATAACTTTTAAAACTTGTTCAGATTGATTACTTGCCAGTACATTGATTAAGTACCGACGTTGAGTATAGGCGTATAGGTGGAGGTGCTAGTAGGAGGAGCTCGTGGCTAAGTAATAACAGCCGCACGGGTCGATTCATCAGGTTAAGCTGCACTTGCCGGGGTTGGTCCGTGGATGGGTGACCATCTTTACATACCGAGACTTCTCCATGCCTCGGAAAGCACGTTAAGCCGTTGGTTCCGACTGTCATTCGTGGATCTTTGACAGTTGTTACGGGTCATCCGAAGCCCGAAAGTCTGACAACCAGTCTTACCAAGGGGTATCGTATTACTGGGTTGTGGAGGTCAGATAGGCAGTCACTCCATGTAAAATACTGGTATTCAGCTGCATCCGGTTGGACTGGCAGCCGACCCCAATATAGTTGGGAAAAGACTAGGCAGATTGATTGTTGAAGCGTATAGGTAGGAACTTCATACGATTTCCCTAAATCATTCGTTTATTACCAGTAGATACTCTGTTTTGTTAAGAAACCATAGGTACGATTTACTTCTTCATTTACCAATCCAACTACTGAAGGTTGTAACTTTTTCATTCCAAAACAGGTAACTACCACACACACTACAAGTAGGTTACTACCAATAATAATTAATTTTTCAACACACTTGCTCGAAAAGTGTTTCTTATTGCACCGCTTTGCCTTCAGCTCGGGCTGCAATCCCGCCTCGAGTGCAATGACAAACTTTTGACACTTTTATCAAAATGTATTATTTATTTATTTAATACTTCAAGCACATAAATGTACAGAGGCGGACTTAATGCCATAGGCATTTTCTACCAGTCAACCTTTGGGTGATGCAGAGACAAACAGTGGTAGGTGCAATTACGAAAATGGAGGAATTTAAAAAAAAAAATCAAATATGAAGATACACATATACTTATTACAAACTATAAATATAATATATAGGTCTAATTACATATATAAAATAAGCACAAATAAATACACATAAATACATGAATATACTAAATCAAAAAAGACAAACTGACAAAATCGAATTGATATCACGTAGATTTCAAAAATACTTATCCAATCTATTCACAACGGCTCCTATTTTCTTCTATAGTTCATTAAGTACCCATTTATTTATTTTTTGAAGTAAAAACTTAAGGGCCGAATAAATTAAGGCTGAGTAAGTAGCAGATGACCCCACCTATTAACCACTTTCGCATGTTCAAAGTTCTGCCAAACACCCTGTATATATAAATATTGCTCGTTTAATAGTTTAGGATAATATCGTATTATTTCGTCAATAAATCTCGGATCGATGTCACTATAAGTTACAACCTATAACTGATCCCCTTTTCGACTATATCCATTCATTAGTAGGTACCGACGGTAATCCACGAGTCGGCACTGAATAGAATGTCAGGCACTAGAGCAGTCCGCAAAGGCCGGACGACCGCAGAGTCAGCGGCCAACCCTATTCAAACCGCCTACAATAGTTTTTGTCACCTCGGCTTGGCAGGGAAAGGGCAGAAGTATAAGTAGAACAATATTACGCTCGCATTATTTTCGCACTATTTCGGGTGCTGCATTTGTTTTAAATTATTTCATAAGGTAGGCACAATAGCATCGCCTATAATAACGAAGGTGGGCGCTGATACCTATATTTACAAGATATTAAGTTATCTTAGCTTAGGTATTGGCTGCAACTCGAACTTACAACCTTACTTACTATTTTCACTGTAAACCATGTTTTATATTACTTGAAGGTGCAAATAAACAATTTTATTTTATTTTTTTATTTCATTTTTTTCTGTTTTGGTAAGCTTTTGTGCATTATGAAAAAGATGTGTTTTCTTCGTTTCAATTTGCGTAATGTTTCTCTTGCTGCAAGTGGTCTCTAAATCTTCTTCAGGAAATCAGGAATACCTATTGTCCTATTTAATTTTATTTTGATTTTGCTGTGTGCTTTAGAAATTAATTGATTTGTTCGGGTTTGAGATATCTTTATTTCCCATAAGAAATTTCACTTACATGAGAAATATTTAACTAATTAAAAATAAACATAATTGATTAACGTACAGTTTTGGTAAAACATAAATAAATTAGAATACACAAAAATACTCAAAAAGTGTAGGGTAATCGCTAATAATTTAACACAGCTAAAACGTAAACATACACGGAACGCGCGCAACTAGATGTGTTTCAAATAGTTTGTTCTGACATATATCTGTGATTCAAATAGTGACACCTATAAAATTGACATATTTGTGTATTGTTTTTGTATTTATTATGGGTCGTGGACCAGAAATAAATGAATTTTGTTTTTTATTTATTTATTGTCATTAGTAGGTACCTACTCACCATTTGTTTTGTTAGGTATCAATAACATACTGTTCTTCTTCTTCTGTTCGTGTGGATGGTGACTAACCTGGCGTTAGAGTTTTAAAGCCACCCATGGGCCTCTAACTTGGCTTCATATGCCGTCGAGAAATATCTCTCAGGCTCAGGTTTCTTCACGATGAAAACACACACAAACGATAAACATACTGTTGAAAATAGGCTTCTGGCTTCTAGTTTAGAGTAACTTCCTGGATCTGACGGTGACTTGCGGTCTACCCAATAGCTTGCTATCCAATTAACACACTTATTCGTCACGTTCTGTTTTCCAGTTACACCAAATTATATTCATATTAATGATCATGCATCACCAAGTGATTTGTAAACTTAAACTTCTGTCCTCTACCCTTACTTTGGCTATTCCCTTTTCGTTAATATCTTGTTCAACTTTGATTTATGTCAAGAAGCAGTCGTTACGTGTGTACGAATATCATTGTGTTCTTTGAATAGCCTCCGGAATCGTGCGAACATATTTTTGGAGTTTTTCTAAAGAATTTCACGGTACTTCGCTGAATGTAAATAAAGATTGTGGCCATTTATGGGCAATTTAGGATGTATCCTGTGATTAATGACGTGTTTTACTTGTGGTACGACGTTTTGCTATTATGTGTGATTGATGGTCGTGTGGCTACTTGAGGCTGCTGGTCATTTACGGAAGATAATGTTAAGTTCTTTATCTTTAAGAGACCAGCCGATATATGTCAAAATCTTACTGTGAAACTTTCTTGACGTGAGCTGTCATTTCACCAGTCGATCAGAATAGACCGACTGATTGCTAGAGATTGACACTATTGACATCTCGGTTTAACACTTTCGCTCCAGCCACTTTTCATAGAACTCAAATGCCAAGCCGCCATGCATGTTGGAAGTGAACCCTCCAGGAGGGTTTCCGGCATTACGTTTGCGCTAAAGTTAACCATCGCGGACGGTCAACGGCATTAGGTTTAAAACCGTGTTATAAAACACTGTAAAACGAAATAAAGTAGTGTTTTCAGGGGATCTTGTCGTTATAATAGTTTCCAACCTTTTAAATTTTTAGTGAATATTTATAACCGAGAATATAAAAAAAAAATGCTTGGATTTTAAAACCAACGCATCTAAACTAATAAATCTTATTAAAATATACAACAGATTTTATTTTCACGGTTTATAATGCTGTACCTATTCGCTAAGAAAAACCTACATTTAAAATGAGCCCTCCGCGAGGGCTCCCGGCATCCCATATGTGACTGGGGTAACCCTCTAAGAGGGCTCCCAGCAGAGAGGCGCTACAGCATCCTCACATTCCGCCTGACACAGGTCCTCACCGGACATGATTGTTTTAGGAGGTTTCTGTTCAGGATAAGGCGGGAAGAAACGCTCGGGTGTCATCATTGTGTTGATCGCCTGGAGGACACGGTGGAGCATACGGTGGAGGGCTCCCGGCACTGAACGTGTTGAGCTCACTACTTCACCTAAGTTTAGGCAGCCAACGATGGGCTGAGTGAATTCATTCTGCGCTCTAACTTCTGTGTTCCATATTTTAATACGTATAGTGTTAATAAAAAACATTATTATTTATGTAGAGTGTTTTTACTTCTCAGCTCTTTGGCTGATATTTGCAACATTTACGGACCGAAGCCAAGTGCAGCGTGTGGTGTGTTATGTTGAGGATGTTTTATGATGGGGACCTATTTCGCTTTCATCTATTTGCATGAACTTTGTGACAATTCGACATGTATTTAAAATTGCAGCTTTTTGTAGGGTGATATAAAGTCCCCGTCACGAGAAGCTATAAATTTTGTAAACACACATTCAGGGGTTTGCAATCTTTGGGTAAAATAAAATAAAAACAGTTTTGTACAATTTTTTTACAGGGATATAATTATATTAACACACACATCTAATTACAAACAAACAATATAACCTAATCCGCGAAAACACCACAAACAAACAGACGCATTCGAAACTCGAAAGACAGCAGAGACAACGTCAGCGTGAACTTACTTCAAAATCGTGGCTCAAATGTTTACGGTCCATGAATCAGATGCGTTCCAGTACCACAAAACCTTAGACGACAGCGCTTTATATCGCTAAAATATAACCCGATCAAGTGAAATTGCTCATTAGTTTCGTATAACACGTACGTTACTTTGACTTCATTGAATTTGGGATTATTTGTTGTTGATTAAATTGTCGCTACGTAACTTGGTAGAAGTTCTTTATTTACAAAAATTATAGCTTCTCGTGACGGGGACTTTAGAAGGTTTCTTTTAGGTTTAGTAATTTAAGGCTATGAAGAAGGTGATTATTATTATTTATTATTATTGAATGCTGTTCACCTCACGCTTTCGTCATCATTATAGTTAGGTAAATTAATGAAAGAAATACATTAAAACATTATTAATGCTTGTTTCAATGCTGAGGCAGCTACTACGGCAGCTTGTGACAGCTCGTTGCATGTTGTTTGGATATACTCCGTTTACGTCTTCATAAAGTGTTTACGGAGTGTGTCGATTTCACAATCAATCTGTCTAGTCTTTTTCCAACTATTTTGAGGTCAGCTTCCAGTCTAACAGGATACAGCTGAATACCAGTATTTTACATAGAGCGACTGCTTATCTGACCTCTACAACCCTGTAACTAGGTGATACGATACCCCTTGGTAAGAATGGTTGTCAGACTTTCGGGCTTCTGACGACCCGTAACGACTGTTAAAGATCCACGAATGACAGCCGGGACCAACGGCTCAACGTGCTTTCCAAGGCACGGTGGAGTCTCGGTATGTAGAGATGGTCATCCATCCACAGGTCAACCCCGGCAAGCGTAGCTTAACCTGATCGATCAACCCGTGCGGCTGTTATTATTTAGCCACGAGCACAATCACAGGTTATTTGGAGAGCTCAAAAATAATCCTACAAAAGTAGAATTGCACATTATACAGGGTGTTTGGCAGAACGTTGAACATACGAAAATGGTGGATAGGTGGGGTCATCTACTACTTACTCAGCCCTAATTTATTTGGCCCTGGCGCCCTGGATATTAAAATTATTATTTTTTGCTTTCTTCTATTTTCACAACTTTCTTAACTTTAAAGTGTAATTTTTATTAAAAAAATGGGTAAAACAGGCATTTTTTTTAAATCTTTAATATTGGCAGATTCTTATAACAGAAAGATGTAAAAAATACTTAAATCCTAATTTCAACCTGCATTAAAAAAAAATATCCAGCACGCGTAGCATGAACACCGTAGAAACGAGTTTTGTCGACGAAAGAATCGACAAAATGACAGATAAACAATCACTATCTGTCATTTTGTCTATTCTTCCGTCGACAAAACTCGTTTCTACGGTGGTCATGCTACGCGTGCAGGGGGCCAGGGCCAAATAATTTAGGGCTGAGTAAGTAGCAGATGACCCCACCTATCCACCATTTTCGTATGTTCAACGTTCTGCCAAACACCCTGTATATCTTGTAAGAATCTTTTTAAAACTTAGTTAAAGAAATTTAACCAGTGAATAGTTAACTGGTTGGTTGACCGTCACTTCTGTGACAAGTCATTAGTCCATTAGCAGTGAACACAGTGCGAGCGAGGCAGTTTATAACTTTCAACTCACCGTTTTGTGTTAAAAATGTGGTTTCAACTTTACAGGTTTTGGATATAGTGGTACGTTTTTCATTTATGGGTTGTGGAGGTCATAACATTGTATTTGTATAAATTTATTCACAGAAAGATGAGAGAGATTGACAGGTGAATTTAATCGGAAAGCTTGATGTGATTTTTCGATAACCTTGGTTAATTAATGAGCGAATTTAATACTCTTTAAACAGATTACTTTGCCATTACAGTGGCTGTTACAATGCTACCACAGCTTAAATCAGATGAGTTTGCAAATGATGAAAAATATTAAAGAAAAAAACCGAGCAAGTGTGTGTCGGACCACGCACAATGAAGTGTTCCGTAGTTCGGATGAATTTATCCCAAGAACAAACTTAACTTTGTAGTTGAAAAACATGTTCTCCCCCACTGTGGGATAGATAAGAAAAAAAACCATCCCCACTTTACGTGGGAAGGCAGGTATCTAAAAAAATTGTTTTTCATGGTTTTATTTTACCACTTTAGGGGCGTAATTAATATATACACCCATGCCAAATTACAGCTTTCCAGTACTAAGAGTCTCTGAGCTAAGCCGCGGATAGATAGACAGACAGACAGACGGACATGGCGAAACTATAAGGGTTCCTTGTTTATTACGGAACCCTAAAAAACATTTTCGCTTGTTTGAAATTCTTTCTCGTTTTTCAACGATTTGCCAGTCAGCAGAGTAGAGGAGCTGCACTGTCCACCGTTCACCAGAAGTACTTTGTTAAGTAACATAACACGATAGGTAACGCTTTTAATACACTATACACAACTTTTACTATAACATTACAGCACCAATCCCATCCACATAAAGACAAAACAAAAGAACGACAAACAAATCCGATACAAATCTGCCTCCGCCAATAAACTCGCGTCTAAGTTAACGTAGGAATATCAGTTTTCCGACTTTACCCAATAAAGGGTAACCCCTGATCCGTCGAATAAACAGAAAAAAAAAGAACGCGGGTATAACGAGTAAATCACTGTAAGCCCCAATACGCGGGGCGACGCCACTGGGTAAGCCCTGTAACCCCTTTAAGTTCACCTAGGCGATATGCCCGGGCCGAATAAACGAGACGCGAGCTTTCTCGCGTATTTACTGGGAACGTTTGATGCGGTAAAGTTCTTGTGGATTGGCGTTTTTGACTTCGTAAATATTGGTGTTATTTTTGTACCGCGACTGATAAAAAAACCATGACCTATGTGACACAAGAGTAGAAGAAACGATAGAAACTTAACCGCTACGCGGTTTTTGCTACTACGCCGCTACGCGTAACATTAAATATTTCTATTAATCAAGCACTAACAAATTGTGTAGTTCAAACAATTGCAGTTTATAAGCATAATGATAATGATCTTATGCCTATTTAATTGGTACATTGTCATGATATTATGTGCGAATAACCCGTAGAAAATTATTAAGCAGGTAAGTTCCTACTTAAAACTCAATTAAAATCTTACGTGAAATTAATAATACATCAGCAATTTTATTACCTACTCGTAAACCCCAAAGAAAAATCCAGATCAAATTAGCAATAAAATGTCGGCGGCGTATCGGTTATCAGCGCCTATTATCTCAAATGCCATTGTGTTACAATATCGGCGTGATTGTGTGTGCGACTGTGCGAGCCGCGCGTGACCGCCCGCCCGCACTGACCCCAAAGCCCAACTACTCTCTCTACGCCCTTTACACAAATTGATTTTAAATGGCGATTTATTTCCGCCTCATATCGCCGATCCCATCTTCCTATGAGTTTTACTGCCGGCTTAAGCAGGGTTAAAGAAGTCCAAGTTATAAAACGGTTTATTTCTTTTTCGGGGCCGTACCTACCCCTAATTATGCCGGATTAACCCGCGAATGTACCCTCATTATTCGCAGATACATAAGCCGTTTTCAAACTCTATCACGATTGAGCCAAACTTCCAACAAAGGCGTGGAATTACACAGAAACGATGGACGTAAACGAGTTACTAAAACTAAAAGTCTAACGGTGTCGCACTTTTTTATCGCGTATTCTATACATAACGGGTGTTTGTAATAAAACTTCAACACATTGCAGAATTTTCACCCTTTTGCAAATTTGTGCAAATTACTTTATGAGCGCTTTCAATGTTGAGTTGCGAGTTTTTTGTCGTTTACGACTGCAGCGAGCTGGAACGTCCAACAGTCGAAGTCACCCGGCCGCGTTCAGATGCCTTTCTGATTTTACGAGCACCTTACCCGAATGTGTCGTACCCTAAACCGTCGGCTAATAGAAATAAATAGTAACCCTTCGGTGGCGGCGCGTTTGCCGCCGAAAGGTTTACTTTTATTGCCGTCGACTTTCTTTCTTACCACCCCTTCATAATTGTCAGGGTTGAGGGAAAAAAGTAGAAATCACAGTTTTTGCGAAAAAACTTCTTTGTTTAATTTTAGCAAATTGCGTTTTTTAGCAAATGACATTTCATTTTAGGGTTGGGAAAAAAAAAGGCGATATAAATGAATAGTTTCTGAAACAATGTGCGAATCCTTTCATTAGTATTTGGCAAAAAAGTTGCAAATAAAATTAGTAACGGGAAAATGCTAGCTTTCTTTTTTGTGAAGCTGTTAAATCGCAAATACAACGCAGACGTGTGTACTTACTTTTTAAATTGAACAACCAAATCAACGACAGTATTATCACTTCAACAACCTTTTATATCTTCAGATCTCGAAACAACTAATTAATATCTCAACCCCGAAAAAAAAAAATACAAATAAATCTACAAACACAGCAGGGACGTTAACTAGAACGGCGATACCAAAGCAAACTATCATAAGTGAGCATTTTTTTCTTTAATGTCTGCTCCTAGATTGAAACATTTTGCGACCGCAAAAGCTTAGCAGTGGGGGGTTAACTTGCGTCCGACAGTCGGACTTTTTTCGCATTCCGACAATTTCGACGAAGTTGTCAACGTGATAAAGTGTTCTTACAGTGATGTGTCGAAATAGGGGACGTAATAAAGATATCATGCGAGTGTCGAGAAAGTTTGTCACAATGGATCGTGGTTGAATGTGAGGCAACAAGTGTACGCACCTGAGATGAGTTTGTGAAGTAGATTTTAAAAGTTTTTTACTTACGTTTCTAGTTAATATTTTTACATATTTAAAAACTAAAACCCCACTTCTGAAATATCACGCTCTAAAAAGTATGAAACAAGAAAATATTTCAGACAGAAATCAAGACATAGGTACAAAAATGGTCAAGGTAAAGCCGTGGTCGCATGCCTGTACATCTACAAAATTATAATGACTTGCGACCACGGCTTTACAAATCAAGCCCAGCATTTGATATCCAACATGGCACAATAAAAAAAAAATGTAGTTCTTTACTTTATGTCCTCTAGAGGGCGCCATATTAGATTGAATGTGACATCACATAGCCTATAACCAGCGGACAGTCAAGACGCTTCCAGTGACACCTCATTTGTCAAATTATGATGTAGTTTAGAAGTTATGAGGTAACAGATGAACGTACTGTGAGGACTTATCATTGGAATTCAACCTCACACATCATGCAGGCTGGCAAGAACGCTCTATGGTATCCGAACATTCGAACATTTTGTATTTAAATTAAGATTTTCGTATGGTGTGCATTTGTTGTAAGAAAAGTTAGTTGAGCCCATGGCGTCGGTCGCGTAATATTGTCTTTTGCTTTGTATTATTGATTTAAATATAATCTTGTGTTCTCTAAAGTCCTTTAATTTAAACACAACACACGATCCCGAGTACCGCAGCCAAGCGAGTTGCTCACAATTGGTGGAGGCGCCCTTCTAAAATTTATAAAGATAGTCGCCACAAATGGTGGAGGCGCCGCCCTTGTAAAGAGTAGTCCTCACATATAGTGGAAGCGCATTAGTCCGGAGCTGAAGAAGATATGAGATACGACGACTAAAAGTCCGAAGCTAAGTGGTTTTTATTATTATTTTATATAGAGCGAGATGGCGTATCAAATGCAGCCCTTCTCGGGGATCAACGGCATGTGCCTAGAGAATTTTATTAAGGAGTTCAGGCTTGTGGCCACCGAAAACGAATGGCAGGAATATGATTTGGCTCTAATATTACGTGCATTTCTTGTGGGGCCAGCAATGTATTTCCACAAATATACATACCACGAGGGTATGAGTTTTCAATCTTTTTGTAAAGAATTATGGGCAGAATTCCCATGCAAATGCCACAAAGAATTAGCGGCATATAGGGGACAAGAAACAGAGATGTCCGATGAAAGCGGACAAAACGACATGAATTTAGATAATCACACCAATTTATTTTCTAGTGGAAGACAGGATGACCCACTGGAAGAAATGAAAAGCTGCCAAGAGGGCAGAGATGATGATGAAGATGACTATGATGATGATGAAGACGGCTCAAGTCAGTTGTTCGAAAAGGAACACATGGAAGAAGCCACAAAATCGGGTCAGTCCAGTCCATTTATTAAACCATTCACGTGTGTTTCAGAGAATCAGATTATGTCCTTGCCAAGGGAAATTATTGATCACGATGAGGAAACTCCTACACATAACTTCGTCGTTGATCAAATTAAGGAAAATATTTCTGAGGATGACGTGGAGTCATGTTCAGTCATAGAGAAAGAGAGTGATGGTGAAGTAGTCGTTGACTTGGTCAAACATGTTGAAATTCTTCAAATGGCCGAGACCACAAATGTTCAAGTTTATGTTACCCATAAGGAACATAAATGTATAAAAATTCTGAATGCCACATTTCGACAACAACGTGCTAAAAACAATTCAAGAAGAGCACCAGATAAAAATAAGGAGTCGTATGTGAGAATAATTAAAAACTTCGTACCGAAAATCAACAAATTTAAAAGGTCGAAAGTTTATAGACATTTTATAAAGAAGTTTTACATTTTAGAATACGAGTTTTTAAAATATAGAAGTTCAGCGATTTTACCCCTATCAATAGATTAAAACCTTTTCATAGTAGAATTTAATTATTAGTTTTTATGTCATTTATTTTACTGTCACATTCATCAATGTCATATAGATGTAAACATAATTTGACACATTATTGTAGTGATGAATATGAAATATTATTTTAATGCGTTATAATTTGTTTCTCGTTACATATTATGGGGAGCAATCATCGGACGCTGCCGGGAGCGAGTGAGGTGTTGTCACTCCTCACATCGCTGAGAAGTCTGAGGGAATGAGCCACTGTCTGCGTCTTCAATGTTATGTGTCGTCTCGTCTAAATTAGCATGAACGTACTCCAGAATTTATTAATGCGAATTAGAAGAGGCAAATATTTTTGGAAACTGTGATCCCTTCAGGAGGGAGGGGAAGTACTCTGTCTTGGTTGACACCAGCCTCGCTAACGGGGGCATAGCCCTTGCAAGGTGTGTCTAGTTGACACAATTGGTTCAACTTATGACTGAGGTCTCACAGTTTAGTCAGGACTTACTGACATTCGATAAAGAGTGAGTCCTATGAGGATAATATGAGGTTTTGAGATTTTCCCTCTGGAGTATGGTCGTGAGTTTTTAATGTTGTTGAGCGCTTACTTCTTGATCCTTCGTTCCCTCTGGCTCAATTATGTCCGATGGAGTTAAGGCTTAGGATGTTAGAGTTCATTTTCATAAACCCCCTCTGGGTAGATGTGAACTGTCGCATCTGTTTGTTTGTTGTCAGAGGCTTGCTGTATCTTTTGCGGTGGTTTTGGTACAGTGAGGTTTAAACAGAAGTATGTTAATTTTTTGTGCACTGTTAGCACATATTGTCATTTAACTTGGCTGATACCTAACCTGGTATCAGGACTTTGCGACTCATACGTTCTGACTTAAGCCTTCTCCTGCAAGAGAAAGACCTCACCTTGTATTTTAATTGCCATCGTTAGGTAACGTTTCTGTTAGGTATAGGCAGGAAGGGTACGATTGTTCGGATACTTTGAATAAAGGTCTCTACCTGATCCCTTTATTCAAGTGGGGCGTAGCTCATGTGAGGACTTATCATTGGAATTCAACCTCACACATCATGCAGGCTGGCAAGAACGCTCTATGGTATCCGAACATTCGAACATTTTGTATTTAAATTAAGATTTTCGTATGGTGTGCATTTGTTGTAAGATAAGTTAGTTGAGCCCATGGCGTCGGTCGCGTAATATTGTCTTTTGCTTTGTATTATTGATTTAAATATAATCTTGTGTTCTCTAAAGTCCTTTAATTTAAACACAACACACGATCCCGAGTACCGCAGCCAAGCGAGTTGCTCACAGTACACACATACCGGTCAAAATCATAACCCTCCTTTTTGCTTCGCCGTAGTCGGGTAAAAAGAATGACTCAGGGTTTCATTAGTATAAAAACAATGGGTTCTTTATACAATAAAAAATTCTTGATAATTATAATGATACATTACCATATTTCCCTTGCCCTTATCCTAATTCATTTGGGATCTGCGCAACATATATTTTTCTTCCATACTTGTCTATTGGTCGTTATCTCGGTCACAGATAATATAATACTACGTATCTCGTGGTTACCCCCATTCCAGATACATACATAGGTTTTCTTGTGGTATATAGGTGTATGAGAACCTTATCAGAAGGCTAAAAGTCACCCTAAGGGCAATGGAAAGGGCTATGCTTGGAGTTTCCCTACGTGATCGAATCAGAAACCGCCCGAAGAATTGTCTATGTATTGAATTGTGTGAAAGGTTCTGGAGTGGCGACCGCGTACCGGAAGACGTAGCGTTGGAAGGCCTCCCACAAGATGGACCGATGACCTTGTGAAGGCCACAGGAATCCGCTGGATGAAGGAAGCACAGGATCGGTCGAAGTGGCGGTGCTTGGGGGAGGCCTATGTCCAGCAGTGGACGTCTTGCGGCTGAAATGATGAGGCATGTATCTGACACAAAATAGGTAGGTACCGATTTTATTTAAAAATTCAGCACAATTCGATTCACACACATTTTTGCTAGGATGTTCGCATTTACCTGCCTGCCATTAAAAAAATATGCATATAACTTTCAGTTAAAATATCCAACAATGACATTTAAATTTTATGTTCATTAAACCGAAAACTATTTCTGGAAATAAAAAATAAAAATAAGGCCTCAAATATCCTCTTGTTTATTAATTAAAAAGGAAGCAATCTAAATCACATAATTTGGTTTTCAAATCCAACATTAGTTCTAACAATAAATAGTTACGTTCGACTTTTTGCTTCCATTCATAAATACATCTAAAGTGAAGTTTTTACCTTATAATCACAGCTCAATAACATAAAATTTTATGCGACTCGGAAAACATAGATCGCGGTAGCTCCGCCCTTAAGGTTCCGAAAACAAAAATTAAAAAAAAGAATTCTCTATTTCCGAATACATTGCTGCATAGCTTTGAGATGGTTTACTTTATTTCTTTGAGAAACAGTTGACAGTCAGCAATGGAATGTAAAACAAACCTGTGATCACCATTATTTTCAATGTTTCACCATTATTCAAAGACCACCTTCGAGCTATTTGGAGCTACATTTAAAAGCATTAAAACTGTGTCCGTTCAGATGGATGGTGTAAACAATTGTGTATAATTAAGTGAATCGCTACGCCGATTACCGAAATAATCGCCGACTTAAATGCACTCTGAAATTAGTGTGACTTACTAAACAGATGTGTTCACATGACGTCTCTTTTAAAGGTATTAAGTAGTTTCACTTTGAGTATTTTGGCGTTCAATGGGTCATTGTTTACAGGTATTCGTATTGTTGTTATCTTTTAATGGACAAAAAAAGGACATAGTTTTTTGGGTTTCACAACTGTACTACTGCGTCTTTGAAAACTGTAATATTCAAGTTTTTCCACTTTGCTTTAGGTTTCCAATTAACAATATTGCACTTGGTATTTTCAAGTAAGTGGAAGTAAGGACCATCTAGGTGGTAATATTTTCGGCAAGAAATGCAACATCTCATTTTCGATTTTGGCAATTTTTTTTGGAGCTGTAAGAAAACTTTAGAACTTTTTATTAACAAATTTTATTTAACCATTGCCCTAAATATTCTCTAACACCATCATAACATATAAACCACGCTTAACTCATAATAAGTCTAGCGACACACGGTACGACGGAGCGACGCGTCGCGTTCGGAAAGTAGCGAACAATCGTAAAATTTTATCGTCTCTAATGGGCCCATGGCACTGATTTGTAGCCGCGCCGACAACGCCCTCTACTCTCATATGAAACCTCAATGTATTGTTTTTGAAACGACTGGGGTGATCTATTTTTGGAAGGACAGGTACACTGTTAATTTGGAAAGGTACAGCCGTGTAGCGTTTCATTTGAAATCGTGTTGACGACGGACGTAGGTGTTGAGTACCTATGTGCTGAATTATAGACACATGTAGATTTTACAGCTATGTAAGCTTTAAAAAAGCAAAATTATGTTGATGTCCAGAATGATCTTCATTTTCTTTTCAAGTAAAATATTTTATAGCTAGCCGAAAACCAGAAAAAAAAGCTGAAGTTTCATTTTCTGGGTTTCGGCAACAGCCAGCTGAGTAGGGACGTATTATGAGTACTTAATACCAAAAAGTGAACTGTCAATTGGACGTAGATTAGCAAAAAGGACTCAACCCACACTATGGTCAAAAATTAAAAAGGACCTAAAGTTTGGTTCCTTTAGGACCTTTTTTCATTTTTGACTATAGTGTGGGTTGAGTCCTTTCTGATAATCTACGTCCAATTGTGTACGAAACTTTTAGTGGCATTTATTAGTAGGTTTGTGTTTATCATATTACCATTTTCAGCCATTAGATAAGTATTCAATGGCAAATTCGTTAATTCAGATAAAACGTAATAAAAAAAATAATCCCACGTGTAAGGTGGACGGGATCGTTCCGAATGTTTTTGTCACACAAATATACAATTTACGTAATATTTATAGTTAAAAGGCGGTGATGCTCGCCACACACCACGTCAGTTGTTTCCACGGGGCGAAAAGCGAGCGGCGGAATGTCGCTTAGCTACGCTGAATGTGCAGGGAGGTATAAAAGATAAGATGGATGAGGTGTGTGAGTTGGTGAAGAATAAAAGGATAGATATGTTATGTGTGAATGAGACGAAAAGAAAGGGAGTGGACATATCCAAACACGGTACTCTGACCGCAATTTGGTCCGGTGTTCAAGAGACACATAGGGCCAGTCAGGGTGTGGGGGTGGTCCTGTCCGAGCGGATGATGAAATGTGTGAAAGATTATGTTTGTGTGAGTCCCAGGATTCTATGGGTAAGAACCAAGGTGGGCCTAAACTCTATTTTTATTTTGTGCGTTTATGCACCCGATATGGGAAGCTCACCTTCGGAGCGGGACGAATTTTGGGGCAGTGTAAGGGATTTAGTGAATGGATGTAGGTCAAACGAGAAGATTGTTATGCTTGGAGACTTTAATGGTTGGGTTGGTGTGAAGAGGAATGGGTATGAAAAAGTGTTAGGTGCATTTGGGGATGAAAGAGTGAATGAGAATGGGATCAATTTGCTAGAGATATGTGTAGAGAGGAATCTGTCTGTTATGAACACTATGTTTAATCATAGAAAGGTTCACAGGTATACGTGGGAAAGGCAAGACAGTAGAAGTATGATCGACTTTGTGATTGTTGATGGAAGATTAAAGAGTAAAGTCACAGACACTAGAGTATATCGGGGTGTTAATGTAGGGACTGATCATTATCTGGTTATGTGTCGGATGGATGGTCTGTTCAGGCATTGGCGGCACCGAGTTCGAGTTCCTGTGACTGCTCTAGAAAGAATAAAAGAAGAAAGACTGCAAGAAGTGAAAGTAAAAGAGGAATATAAGATGGAAGTGAAAGTGAAGACGGATAAAATATTTGATGATGCTAATGATTACAGTCTAGAAGAAGTATGGGATATAGTGAAAAGTAGTATGGTGCATGTAGCCACAAAAGTATGTGGTCTGGCGAAGAGAAAATGTGGTAGTAGAACGAATGATTCTTGGGTAGATGGTGAAGTAAAAGAGGTTGTGAGGAAGAAAAAAGAGGCCTGGCTTAATGTTTTAGCCTGTAAGGCCCAAAATAGGATGAATGGGACAACGAATATAACAGATGATTCAGATGATTTGGAAAGAGTGAAGAAGAAATACTCCGAAATGAAAATTAAAGTGAAAGAGATGGTAAAAATTAAGAAGGATGAAAAGGAAGAAAAGTATAACAGGAAGTTCTCTGATAACTTCAGGGTCAATGTTAAGCTGTTCTGGAAACAGGTAAGATTGGCTCGCGGAGTAACAGAAACATCGAGTATGAATATTATAAGAGCAGAAGATGGATGTTTACTAAGCGAAGAATGTAAGGTCTTGGAACGTTGGAAGGGATACTTTGAAAGTTTATTTAGTTGTCAGGATAGTGTGCAAGGAGTGGGTGACTGGGCAGATGCCAGTTTTGAAGACCCAAACTCAGATGTAGATGACGAAAATGCGATAGAAATAGATGAGATTATAAGAGCGCTGAAAGGGATGAAAGTTGGGAAAGCTGCAGGGTACGACAGAGTGTCTGCTGAAATGCTGAAGGGCGGTGATGGGGTGGTAGCAAGCCTGTTGTGCCGAATCTTTAATATGTGTTGGAGATATGGCCGTGTGCCGGATGATTGGTGCAAGGCTGTAATCGTACCACTATATAAGGGAAAAGGCTCTCAGCAGGAGTGTAAAAACTACCGCGGCATTAGTCTTTTGAGCGTTGTCGGCAAACTGTATGCGAAGGTTTTGATAAATAGAGTGATAAAAGTGACAGATGAGAAAATATGGGATGTACAGGCAGGATTTAGAGAGGGAATGGGCTGTATGGATCAGATCTTCTCCCTAAGGTGCATAACCGAAAAACATCTAGCAAAGCACAAGAACGTCTATTGTGCTTTCATTGATTTGGAGAAGGCCTATGATAGTGTGTGGAGGGAAGAACTGTGGTCGACACTATCCAAGTACGGTGTGGACTGGCGCTTGGTACGGGCACTGAAATCTTTATACAAGGATTCCAGTGCTTGTGTTAGGATAAATGGGGCATACACGAACTGGTTCTGCATCTCGAGGGGTGTTAGACAGGGTTGTGTAGCGTCACCGTGGCTGTTCAACTTGTACATGGATAGTTGTCTGATAGATTTGAAAGAGGGTGAGTGCGGATTGAGGATGAATGAGTTGCCTGTCAAATGCCTTATCTACGCAGATGATCAAGTTCTACTTGCATCATCAGCAGAACAGTTGCAAGACATGGTGACTGTGATGGGTGAAGCATATAAGTGGAAAGGGATGAATATAAATGTGAATAAGACGAAGGTCATGGTGTTTGAAAGAGGAGAGGATGTATCGGTGTGTGATGTGAAAATAAATGATAAGAGTGTGGAGCAAGTAAGTGAGTTTATATATTTGGGGAGTCTGTTTACAAGGGATGGGAAGATTGATGGAGATGTGGAAAAGAGAGTAAACGCGGGAAACAAAGTTAATGGTGCTATACATGCGATTGTGACCAACCAGTCGATGTCTAAAAAGGCTCGACTGGCTGTTCACAATGGTGTGCTGGTGCCCACGCTTATGTATGGTAGTGAATGTTGGGTGTGGCAAAAACAACATGAAAGTAGAATAAATGCTGTGGAAATGCGTTCCTTGCGAAGCATGTGTGGCCTGACTATGAATGATAGGCTGAGGAATGATGTGATAAGACAGCGGTGTGATTTAAAAGAAGATGTAGTGACAAAAATTGAAAAGGGTATGCTGAGATGGTTTGGGCATGTTGAGAGAATGAATGAAAGGCGACTAACAAAATGTATTTACAAGGCTGATGTAAAGGGAAAGGCCGGGCGGGGACGCCCTAGGAGGACATATACTGACCTTATTGGTGATGTTCTTCAGAAAGGCCAGGTGCGTAGTACTCGCAACCGGCGTGCGTGTATGACCAGATGTATGAACGTAAACGAGGCAAAAGGACTATGTAAGGATCGTAGCAGGTGGCGTTCTGTAGTTTCTGCCTACCCCCATGGGAAGAAGGCGTGAGTTTATGTATGTATGTTATAGTTAAAAGATCATTTTGTTGAAATGGAGCCAAATTTCCGGGGCGAGCTTTCAACGGAATTTACAAAAAGCGCCATAAATTGGCAAATAATCCCCCGCATAACGCAACCTTTGTTTGGCCACACGTGCTTTTAATATCTGGCTCGCATCGCGATCGCAACAAAAGCCGGATTTAGTCTTTGTGCGCTCCACCTAGAGTAAACACTTGTAAAAACTCCGAAATATGAAAAAATTACGAATATAGTTGTTAATAAATTTTATTAAACATATACAAAGGTTGGTGCAATTGTGAAGGCGACAATCGGCCGCGTCGAATTTGTCATGTAACTGCATGCTTTGTTTGGGCGATGAATGCCGTGTGAGAAGGAAGAGCTTCCGGTGCAGCGGATCGCACTGGGATCGATGCCCCCGGCCATATCTTGCCATCGACATCCACCATTGTTGTTTTTTATCTCAAATTGATAGCTATACTGTATTCATTGACGTTCTCAACTTACAAAGTACGTGTATTTCACTTCAAAATTCCAAACTAACAAAAAATATTATCAAATTGTTGCATGTTTCTGAATCAGTTTTTGTTAATTTGTTATATTTTTAAATCATCGCCCGTAATTGCCTCGTCGGCGAAAACTATTTTTGTTTCTGCATTCACAAATAATTGAATATAATTAGGGAACAGTGCAATGATAGCGTTCTGAATAATAAATCCAGTTGGAACTAAATAAAAGTACGTGTAAGTGTGTAATATTTTTGCTTTTCGCTTTTCATAGTTTTTATACACACACATTTTGAGATGGATTTTTTTAATAAATCGTTTTACCAATTGTATTTTTTTTTTTGATAAATCATATCACATTAGATTTATCATCATCAGCCATCAGTCATTATCATAACTCAGAATAAGCACATTTCACTCATAATCCAGTTAATTTTTAAATACATAATAATTTTATCTATTCTTCAGAAAAACATTATCATTTATTTATCTACTTCCATTTTTCGGAAAATCCTAAACCATAGTATAAAGAGTTCCTAGTAGGCTATCTCCTGCCCAATCCGCGATATAATTACCTACCATACTTGCCTGTCTCAGGGTTGTCACTTTTAGCTAAATTTTAATTCAGTGCCTAGAAATTGGCAAGGGCCGGGAAGTTCTATCTTTACTTATGTGTTGTCTAGGTTTAGGGTTTGTGAGGTCGGTTTTACCTAAACGATGATGTTCATAGTGTTTGTATGAATGACAAAATTATATTTGCGGTTTTTGAAAAAGTGCTATATCTCAAAAACTGCTAACTATATCTCCTTCAAACCAATTTTCGTTGAAAGTGTTTTTTGACATCTACAGCATATATTTTTATTAGATTTTTTACTCTCTTACTTGTTCTGATTCACAATTTGTCAAATATTTGAAATTACGATTTTATAACTGTAAGTACTTAGTTACTTTACTATACCTACAATACTGAATAATCCTCAAATACTAGAATCTTTGGGATTGCTCGTTCCAAACAGTAGGCTGCGGCAAGGGCCGAGAGAGAGGCTGTTTAAAGTCCCGGTGGCCCGTACAAACCTATTAAAGTTTGCACCAGTGGGGCGGGCAATAAAGATACTCAACAGCGTCTCTCTGCAAGTGGATATCTTTACATGCTCATTGGCGGAATTCCAGAGGGTGACACTTAACATATTGTCCTCTGTATGACTTGTGCCACACAGTGGATATTGTGACTACATTTCTGTATTGGGTTGTACCTGTTAAAAAAATGTATGTGTGAATAGTAAATAAATAAATAAATACTGAGAAATCGGCATGACTAAACGTAAACAAAGCATTAGCGGCATATCAATTAACAGATCAAAAGTAGGTACCTAATACATTTTAGTGGGAAAGTAGGCCTGCCTACTTCGTCTGTCTGATAGATAACTAATACAACAAAAAATAAGTAGGTATCTCATCATCAAGTAAAAATTATATGCTAGAATAAGTGACTTGGTTACCTTTTCTATTCAGTAGGTAATCTGAACAGAGACAACTCTGGAATCGATTAATTATTTAAACACCCAAACGCACAGCAATAATTTCTCCTGCGATTATCACTCATTTTTCATACATTTTGCAGTGCCGAAAAGCCGCGACGCGCAAACCTTGTGCGGCGTTAGCCGCGACTGGCGCACTCCAAAACAGCCGAGATTTTGTTAAGTGTGCGTGCGGCGACGCATAGATACAAGCCGCGCACACATACAAGCCGCGCGCGGTGCGTTTCTATGAAGATAACCTACTACCTCTCTTTATACTATGCCTAAACCGTTTATCCATAGGCTTAGAAATAGAAGTCACCTCACTACGCATTCAACGTTATAAAGACTGGCTACTAACAAACAATCCGGTCGACATTTAAAAAAAGAACATTTTTAAAACAAGAAAAAATTCCAGCCATGTGTCGATCGACGCACATCGGTGGCGTGTGTATGATACGCAAAAAAAAAGAAAACGCCGCGGTCGGAACAATCGAAGCTAAGTTATAAAATATGTATCCTAGTGCTGGCTTTTGAAACTTGCTCTCGTACTATTTTGACCGCGATCGGGAATTCCGACAAGAGAATCAAATCGTAACGTTGTTAGTTGCTTTTTTTCCGGTGATTTTTTTTCGGCACTGAAACTGAACAATAGTCGGTCGAAAAATGAGATATAGCTGGGTAAATAAAGGACTCGTTGTGAATATGTGCATCGGGTTATTTATGAAAGCTTTTCTGTGCAATAGAAAATTCTGGTAATTGTGATGCGTGATGTTTTTAGGAAATAAGCATAAAATGTAGGTGCTTATTTCACGTGAAAGACATAACTTTTATACACAAATTATGTTGCAAAAAGTATTGATCTTTTATTTTATTATCTTTACACTTAGTTCAAAGTTATGCACATTTAATCTGGTGAATTGTCATTGTCTACGAAGATTCAAGGATTATTTCAAATAGGATTTGTTATGGAGTCTACCTACTTACCTCCCAACGTTTTTCCATTATTTTACCTAATTTTTAACTACCGACACTGGGCTAGAATTATCCAATTGTTTATTACTATTTTATTTAAAAAGTTTAAAGAATCAGCGTTAACTTACCATAAACTTAATGATAAACATACTCGTAAATAAAGCTAAACAAATACTTCCGCAAACGGTAGTTGAAAGGCGACATTAATAAGACAACATGCGACGATCTTGATGTCTGCATTCCCTTATCGGTGTGCGATCGCGACAAAAAAGTCGCACTTATGTGCCGGTCATTAATTAAGTGGTCTGGACATGTGCTTTGTGTGATACTGTTGTGGATGTTTGAGGTAGTGTCTGTGTCTTTATTTTTTAATATTATTGTGACGTAATGAGTTCGAGTTTTGAATTATTTGGATGAATTGTTTGAATGAAGTGCTATTTCTTGTGAAGAATGATAAATTTGAGTTGTCAAAAGTTTTTTTTGTTTTGAAGCAGGTATCACAATGTCTGAACTCTTTTCTGATTTGGCAGACGTTAAAGCATAGACAAGTTTTTAAAGAAAAAGGAAAATCGTCAAAAAAAAATCCTGTAAACGGAAAAGGTACGGTTATTTGTATGATCTGCGCAAACACATTCAAGCGCAGATTAAGGCAATACACCACAACATTTGAAATAACATAAAACAGACTATGCTAAATATACTAATATAATGTCTCCAACACCCTAGAGGTAACTAATTAATGTTAATAGTACTAGATATAAAATCACTTTGTATCTCATTATAAGCGAACTACTAGTTTTTAAGTTCTTGTGAGAAATAAAGTTCTTTAAACCCATCTGTTCCAAAACTATCTAATGAAAGTATAAACAAATCCTGTACAGGTTAAATAAATTCTTACGTAATCGCTCACTATGGGGAGTCAGTAACATTCATCTGAAATTAGATTTCAATTGTATATCTCATCACTTTTTTCAACAATTATTGTTTAAATAACATTATTAACTCGAAATGAAAAATCATGATTGGGCGAAAATTAAGGTTATAAAATTAACCACTTCACTAAGCCTTGTGATAAAACTATAAAACTTGACATTTTAATTATTATGTAAAATCATCAAAATATTAGGTACCAGTTTTATATACACATTGACATTGTTGAAAATTATATTCAAAATGACATGATTATTTTGTAAAGTATTATATTATTTCAATTATTGTGAATGTGAGGACTATGTGGATATTATTTTTATTGCTCTGCTAGCTTTAATGATGCCTACCCAAATGTCCTTTCTTTGGTATTGTTCGTCGAGTTGAGCTCTATAAGTTCTGAGTTGAGCTCCACGATTACTGACAATTGTTTGCACTGACCGGACAGGTCCACTCAAATCTGTGTGGTTCTTTCCTCAAAAGACCATTTCAGACACTAATCTGCCTGTGGTCCTCTATGGTCTGACCAAGATTATGACTGGACTTTAAAAGAGACTGCGACCTCTGAGTTTGTTTCTGCATTTCTTCTCAGAGTAGTCAGATAGGAAACGCCGAACTCATCTAGCTTATTTTTATTTTTATTTGAAGTGTAAATGTGATTCCTATTTACAAAATAAACAATTTTATTTTATTTCACCACCTCAATTGTTAAAAAAAACGTCTTCATTTAGAATTTCGAGTTAAAGTTTTCAAAAAATCAAAGCAATCAATTTGTAAATGCCACAACAAATGATATGTTTTCTAGGTAAGTTTTCTGATCTATTTGTTTACATTTTCAACAGACAATAATATGTAGGTATATTAGGACTTGTTAAAAAGCAGTAATATACTGTGTGATTCTTCATAATATGCACATATCAAAATGAGGGAATCTATGCTTAGTTTTATCGAAGGAAAAAAAAAATTTTTTTTTATAATTTTTTATTGTAAAAATTTTTTTTTTTCTCTTTGGCATCTTATTTATAAATTTTACAATTATTGTTAAAATTGATGAAAAAAATACAGATTTTTGCTAAAAAAACATGTTTATTTTCAATTGAGGGTACTTTTTTTCTCAATTTTCATTTTATGTGGTCGCCTAATTACTTCCAATCAATTTAAAGTTACACAGATACATTACAATTTTTTTTAAATTTAATTCCATAAAAAGTATAAAAAGATTTAATTTTTTTTTAATAATACTAGTCTGTTATTGTCCCACTGCAGGGCTTTGCCCTGCAGTGGGACAATATTGTTAAAATTGATGAAAAAAATACAGATTTTTGCTAAAAAAACATGTTTATTTTCAATTGAGGGTACTTTTTTTCTCAATTTTCATTTTATGTGGTCGCCTAATTACTTCCAATCAATTTAAAGTTACACAGATACATTACAATTTTTTTTAAATTTAATTCCATAAAAAGTATAAAAAGATTTAATTTTTTTTTAATAATACTAGTCTGTTATTGTCCCACTGCAGGGCAAAGGCCTCTTCCCATACAGAGAAGGCACGAGCATTGATCACCACGCGCGCTCAAGACGGGTTGGCGATTTCAGACTTATATTAACTTTAAGTCCAGTACCCTAATTGCGTAATACAACACAATCACAATTTGTTTCGATTGGAAATAGATTGCTAATCCATTGGTTCATAAGTAGAAAAAAAATCTGCTCAACAACGTAAATAACGCAATGAATGTTGTTGAACTGTCAAAATGAAAAAAATTAGGCAAAATTGTTTTCGAAAATAAGTTACGCAATTAGGGTACAGGTTTCCCGACGATGCTTTTCCTATACCGATATTAGTAATGTCTAAGATCGAAGAAGAAACTCAGAAAGTACATTTGAATTGAAAAAGTCACATTGCCTGGATTTGAACCCACAATCTCGTGCATGAGAGGCGAGGCCTGGGAACAACTGGGCCATCACGACACAACAAAAAGGAGTAAAATAGAAAAATAAAAATAAAACAGATTCAAAAAGAGTTCATTCCTTCAAAGTACTTATGGATACATAAGTACTTTGAAGGAATGAACTCTTTTTGAATCTATATGAATGATAAGTCTGAATGATAAAATCAATACACACTGATACCTCCCTGATATACCCAACATTAATGAATACAAACAATCGCAGGGCTGTCAAAAGTTATAAATTAATAACTTGCCGGCTGCCGTCGCGTCGCGCCGTCCGACATTTATAACCGGCCCGACCAATACTCACGTCATTTTTAACCGTCAGCGCTAATTTGCCATTGTTTTGCCCCTGACGCCACCTTTTTTGCTAAAAACCATAAAATAGATAAAGTTTTTGTCGTTTGGGGCATCCTTAATTGATTATAAACGTTAAGGTGGTGTTTGATGATGAATCCCAGTATTTGGGGCGATGTTGGGTGTTATTTATCTTAACACGTTTTTAGCAAGTCATTTATTTTATGGTTTTATTTAGAGTGAAGTTAAAGTTCCTTGTTTATTTAATAAAATAATAGGAATATTAAGTTAATGCTTGTGTTAAATAAAAGTATTATAATGCTTACTACTTAGTGTTGTTTATGTGGGAGTTGGAAAGCAACCGGAAGGGCACATAAAAGCTTATAAAAAAAAGATTCACATGTTAAGCTTTTTGAAAGTGAAACTTTTATTACATCGTCTCAAACTTTTTCGTCTGTGTGTTGCATGTCGCGTGACGGTCGGCCGCGGAGTAGGGATAAAGTGAAAGGCGCTCGTCAGAGCAGCCAAGGCCAATATGGCGGCGCCTATAGAAGTTTCACTTTTACCGTGGTTTCATAAAACCACACAATTCTTTTAAAGTGAAACTTTTATCACATCGTCTCAAACTTTTTCGTCTGTGTGTTGCATGTCGCGTGATGGTCGGCCGCGGAGTAGGGATAAAGTGAAAGGCGCTCGTCAGAGCAGCTAAGGCCAATGTGGCGGCGCCTAAAGAAGTTTCACTTTTACCGTGGTTTCATAAAACCACACAATCCTTTTAAAGTGAAACTTTTATTACATCGTCTCGAACTTTTTCGTCTGTGTGTTGCATGTCGCGTGACGGTCGGCCGCGGAGTAGGGATGAAGTGAAAGGCGCTCGTCAGAGCAGCCAAGGCCAATGTGGCGGCGCCTAAAGAAGTTTCACTTTTACCGTGGTTTCATAAAACCACACAATCCTTTTAAAGTGAAACTTTTATTACATCGTCTCAAACTTTTTCGTCTATGTGTTGCATGTCGCGTGACGGTCGGCCGCGGAGTAGGGATAAAGTGAAAGGCGCTCGTCAGAGCAGCCAAGGCCAATGTGGCGGCGCCTAAAGAAGTTTCACTTTTACCGTGGTTTCATAAAACCACACAATCTTTTTTTTTTAACTTACTTTTTACGTAAATAACAACACATTCGTAAAATCATCTAAACATAGTTTCAACGTCTCAAAAGCAACGAACACAATTTCAAAAACCGTATCCATGTTCGAATTTCAAAGTTTAAACCTCGAAAGATCTCTATACGTCGAGTTCACCAATATATCGGAAGCGACCAGTCCCTGGGTTGGTATTTGCATAACGCTTCGGCAATAAGTTAGGCGCACCTCCGCGTCGGACGCATGAAGGCGACAGAGCCGCCTCGGCTGCTATAAAGCACAGTGCAATAAAGAGAATGGATGCCGCCCATCGGCCGCCACCGGCCGCCGGCTGGATTACCCGAATCGCCACTATTTATCGCTCGAGCCGTGCGCCCAGGTGCCATCAATCTATTTAATGATCGGGTCAGCACATACTCTTAGTCTTTTTACCGCTTGCGCCCGTTCGCCGTCCAAAACGAAGACGTGAACTCCTGGGCCGGGAGATGGACGTTTGATGAGGGGCTTTTGTGTCGATCGCCAGCGTTAAAAGGGTTTCGGACGCACTATCACAGTATTATAAGGGTTTTGCTTGCTTTTTTAGGCTTAACGGGAGCGGTTGGGGGCGAAGGTGATGTAAATACGTCCGCCTGACAATACGGTTATGAGGAAGATATTGGAAAAGTCTGCTGCAACGTTTATCATTACACGTATAAAACAGTTTCGTCTTTATTCTAAACATATTAAGAAACCTTATGAGGAGCTCGTGGCAAAGTAATAACAGCCGTACGGGTCGATTTCTGAGGATGGGTGACCATCTTTACGTACCGAGACTCCTCCATGCCTCGGAAAGCACGTTAAGCTGTTAGTCCCGGCTGTCATTTGTGGATGTTTGACAGTCTTACGGGTCGTCAGAAGCCCGAAATTCTGACAGCCAGTTTTACCAAGGGGTTTCGTATTACTCAGTTACTGGGTTGTGGAGGTCAGATAGGCAGTCGCAGCAGCTGCATCCAGTTAGACTGGAAGCCGACCCCAATATAGTTGGGAAAAGGCCTTACGTGGAAATGAATTGACTAAATATATTTTCATTTTCACAAAACTTTTTTTATAGTAGCGATTCCCACTTCCAGTAACGATCCTTAAAGGCTAACTAATACTTGAACAGACTTTAGAATCAAATGACTCGTTCATAAAGACACCTACGACACGGAACCCAACTGTAACAACAATCCAACAGAAGCGTTTATTACATCTCCTATTACCAACTCAATACTTCCCATCGAGCACAAAAGTCACCAGCAATTAATCCTCGAATAAATCAGACTTTATTCTGAAGAGCCCTAAGTTTGGTGGACCACAATCAAAAGTGGGCATTGAATGGTCGCAGCACACGTTCGTGTAGACCTCGGCTGTACATCTGCCGGGATCGTGCGCAGAGCAATGGCTGTAAGGATTTGACGGGTCTTTAGTCACTGAGGTCCGCTTTGTTTAAACGATCTTTGTGACTGGACCCGATTTATGTCCATAATAAAGGCGTTGAAGGATGTTTGGCTTGATAGCTGGGAATTTCAGATGAATCTTGGAGACTGTTTGGACATATCAGTCTTGATTAACTTGGTTTCCACACTTCTCGTGGTGTTCATGCCATGTTCCTTCTTTTGCAATAGAATTTATATAATATACTAGCTTCCGCCCGCGTGTTATGTCGATAAAAAGATCAAAATCTGTTCAGCCGTTTAACCGTGAAAGCGTAACAAACAACATACATACGAAAATCAAATCTTTTCTCTTCATAATATTAGTTTAGATTTATTGTTGTAGTTGTACTTAATGTTTCCCTTTGTTATACTTATCGTGCTGTGTTATGCTTATATTTAAAGTTGATCATAGAAAATTGGTTATATTATGATTAGGAACCCGACTTGCTGCTTACTTTCTTGCTACTTTTCATACACCAGACCTGTAACAGAAAGAGATTTCAGCAGAACTGACGGGGTCCGCTAGGGCCGATGCCTGCCGGGGTTGCGAAGAAATCCGAAAGGGAGATCGTGGCCCCGGCAACATGGCAACTGAAGGAACACGGGTGGATTTTAGTCAGTAAGAGTCTGACACGCTCTTCCGCTCCGCCCAGAGCGGAAGAAGTTATTTGATAATTTCCCAGCCAAAAAAAAGACCTGTAACAGAAAAGAGTTACATAAGAGAAACATACACAGTGTGATTGTAAGAGACCACCCCACACATAACTCACCATCATATTCCTACAAAACAAACATACTTAAACACAGCACACATTCCGCTATAAAAGTGGCAAAATCAGTAGTCAGTGGTGATATGATTAGCTATGATGGCGGCACTACCCTACCTCAATAAGTCGGGGCTTGTCTACAATTCGTAAACTCGCTTACTTCACCTGAGCAAACTGCCTCCCGAGGGTGGAGGGCGCGTGTTCGTTGTTTTACATCACGGGATTTTTCGGGTCACGTCAAAAAAAAAAGTTGTTTTTTTTTTCAGACATGTTTGATCTATTTATTTTTCGAAGTTAAATTATCAATTAAACGAATCTATATACAAACTATACACGTTAAATAAAAACAATAAATTATCCTAACACTAAACCTAACAACAAAATAAATGGCGTCGAAAAATTCCTCGGCTTCGCTAGTAATGTGCCCAAAAGTTTAGTATTCGTGTAGTTTGTATAACACCATGAAATCACAGTTTTGCTAGAACAAACGTTGTTGCATGGTCTACTACCATTCTAAAGGATCCAAAACAAAAACATAATTGGTTTTTGAAAAACACAAAAAAGACAAAGTTTAAAATGTCAAGATTATCGTTACTCCCTACAACACAGACACCACGCACGGGGCACAGCATTGTCTACAGGGAAATGTACCTCCATAAACGAAATTTAGTAAGGAGTAGATAATCTTGACATTTTAAACTTTGTCTTTTTTATGCTTTTTCAAAACCTATTATGTATTTATTTTTATTGGATTCTATAGAATGGTAGTAGACCATAGTCTGAATAACGTTTGTTCTAGCAAAACTGTTCTTCAAATTTCACGGTGTATTTGTGAAAGAACTTCTAAACAATAATTTTAGTCGTTGTAATTTTTTGTTTTATGTTCTTTCTTTGCGTCATGTTAACCGCAAATAAACGTATTTTCTTTCTTTTTGTTTCATCATGAAAAATAGTGTGTTTATAAAAAAGTCAAATGTCAACTTAAATAAAATATGTGAAGAGCAATTTGTTGAAAAAAGTTTCACCTTGGTTTTAAATTCTCATGGCCGTCTCTCAATACTCTCTCTGTTAGTATTACTTTCAAGTGAATTATATTTTTGACGTACTTAATTGTTTAATTCTTCTTCTTGCCTATCTAAATAGAATCAGTTCAGAATTTGGCTACGAGATGGGCATTTGCAGTAGCGTCCATCATTTTTAGTTTAAAATAAAATATTTCATAATTTAAAATATCGTATGATTAATTTTATAGGTACAAAACAAATGTATACTAGTAAACGATATAGAGTTAGCCTCTTAATTTAAAAAACAATTAATTAAATAATATTCAAAAATTAAAATCACCTCGTGCAATGGACACACACCACAAGGCGGGCAGACCGTGGGCGGGCGCGGCACGGTTCCGGTCAAGTCGCGGGCGGCTCTCGGCTTCCGGCCGTCCAATTTGGCCACATTCAGCCCAATAGTGGAGGCAAGACGTTTGATACCTCCCCCGACAACGACGCGATTCTTGACGCCGTTTTATATAAGTTTCAATTTAGTTTTTCTTGTCTTTGCTTTAAGGTGTTAGGAAAAACTTGTTTTAAACATAGCTTTTCAGCTGTTTTTTATTGTTTGTACGAGCCATTATGTTTAAAAAAAAATGTTTTAAAATAATAAACTTATGGCATGGTTGTTTCTAATGATATTCTGGAACGCAACTAATTCATAATTGGTGGTTGCGTATAGCTCATTAATTAGTGTATGGCTATTATTGCCCAAGATTTTAATTTCAACCATAATGGTTGGTAAGTAAATTAAGAGCGTACCGACCATTTGCCTTTGTCTTTGTCTTTTTCTTTACGTGTAAAGAGTAAAGAAAATAACCATACTTTTACACTTTTTCAATGTTTTTCGTTGTTATTTTCATCATATTGCTCTTAAATAAAAACTAACGCGGACAAACGCTGGAGTTATTTATGAACTTTATTTTAGTAAATGAATCAAAACATAAATTTACTTATTTATATAAAAAAGTAGCAAAATAGAGGAAAAAAATACTCGATAAGAGGTAACTTTGCGAATTTATTCTATCGAGCCAACTTTATCAAATCGTGTTTCCATCGCGGATGATGTCTAGTATATATCCCCAATAATTACAATTTATTTTCCTACATTTTAATTTAATTGTTTACTACTTCAAATAAGCTTAATAGAAACATGTTTGTGTGCATAAAAAGCTCGGTACCCTCTTAATGATAAATCAAATATAAGTGCATACGACGTAGATATAATACAGGGTGGCAGGGACATCGACGCGAAAACGGTTACCGTGGATTCAGCACATGATTCTGAATCCTCTTGCGTTGAGATTTTTCGTCGGTTATTTTTTTTAAAACTGTTATTTCATAAAAAAAGTGCCATACCTACGCGGTCAAAATGTATGGAACAACTATTTTTTTTTTAAATAACCGCGTTAAAATTTCAACGTATGGGGTTTCGATTTCAGAATCATGTACTGAATCCATGGTAACCGTTTTCGCGTCGATGTCCCTGCCACCCACTGTATAGGTATTAAGTTATCAATCACAGCTGTGTTTGCAAACTTTCATCAAAGGGTTGTTGTGTAAATCTTAGTTAAATTGGATTGGCTTAGCTTGAAGCCGATTTTAGCACCTCACAGTCAAGGCAAATGTCATAGGCCAGTTTTCAGATGGGTGTGTTTAAAATTAGTAACAAAAATATACACCGTGACATTTTAGTGGTCTTACAAAAGCAGCCCACTTCATGTATCAAATGACTACTAAACATTCATTTAAAAAAAACGATATATTGTAACAATTTTGTAATTGCTCCTAGAGGTATTTTATGTCAGGTATATTGAGTGGCCCTTTCTAAAATGTTAAGGTGTACATCATTTTTAAAGTGAAAACTTCTTCAGGCGCGTTGGGCATTTTTGAGATGGAACACTGTAACGATACCTCATTTTTGTAAACGCGATTGTGCTCTTGATTTATATTACGTTACCGATCAATATTCTATGCAAGTATTTTTAGTTTAATGGTTTTGTAAACGTGATTGTGCTCTATATTTAGATAAGGTTACGGAGCAATGTTCTATACAAGTATTTTTCTTCCACCAAGGCGATTTTGTTCAAGTTTTCACTTCTGTCGGCACTCCCGGATTGACACTGTTTTTTTTTTAAATTAATATTTAGTAGTCATAGGATACATGAAGTGAGCTTCTTTTGTAAGAGGATTAAAATGTCACGGTGTATAATAACATATGAAAATAATACGCACTGAAGTTTTTCTGCAATGTATGTACGGTTATAGCACAACTTTCTTTCCACGAAAATCTGCCCCCAAACAAAACTCAAATAAGTAGGACCAAGCGAAGATAAATTAATCACCTTTTCCACGAACAGTCTCCATAGGTACGGCGCATAATCCTACACTAACGACTGATGCGACTAATTATAAGATGAGCTCAAGTTAATCCTTGGGCCTCAAGGCCCAGTTGTCCGGCCTCGTTCGGCTTTCTCCGCCAAGCTTCGGACTTACGCCGTACGCAATTAAACGGATCTCCGGCCGAAACTAAACAGAAGGATGCCTTTGGCTTGGTCACCGTGCTGTGTACTTTGGTACTTAATTTAGGCTGCTTGGTAGGCATGGAATTTGGGAAGCAAATTAGAAGTATGAGGCTTTAGCAGGTCTGTTGTGGGTTGGCTTGACCAGAATATTAGAATTAATGCTGGAAAATTTAATGGTCGTGATCAAGCATTCTAATAGGAATCGAAGTCTCGATTTTTTTGACAAAAAAACTTATAGAAATTCAGTTCAGGAAACACTTTTACGGAATAAAAAAACAGTCAGCATCAATTTAAAGATCTTTACATCCGCGTACATTCCTCCCCTTGTTTCCCCATCTCTAGTAAAGAGACCGACGGCTGTGGCCAGGTTTTCCGGCCAGCATTATTATTGCAAATTTCTGTCGGCAGGTACTCACCGCATAATATCAAAACAAAGGTACTGTCCCGTGAAATCCACACTAGGTGGTTGGCAGCAGCTCATTAAGGAGTCAGAAGGGTAAAAAGTCTGGTCCCTCGGACGAATCGGCCTTTTTGTAAAAAGAGGCTTAATTAGGGCCTCATGCGGCTTCCCTACAACCCCTGTAACTTTTAATAAATGTTCGAAGAGCGCCATTTACATAGCCTACGTATAGATGTATATGTGCGTAGATTATACGATAGCACCTAAATTCGGGTTTCGTCCGTATCAGCTAAAGTATTCGATGAAAGTTTGCAGGTTTAAAGGACGATTTTAAATTATATTCATTTAAAAACGTATTTGACTTCATTTAATGTGGAAGAGTCTCCTAAAACAGTTGCCCATCTTTTCGGCTCTGTCATAGTCAGTTACCGTAAAATAAAAGAATTCCCCTCATTCTTGAACATTGCTAAATGTTAGGGTTGGTTTTTTAATAAAGCACACAGTATTTTAATCACTAACAGTGACCAATGACCGTAAGATCTACATGCACGGATAACGTCACTTCAAAGGTGAGAGTCCAAACTAATTACGTCAAAATTAAGGGGAAGTTGTAATATAGGTATTACTCGCTTACTTCCCACGTACGCGCGTGTGCCTAGCAAGTCCTCGTGGGAAGGTATTAAATATCTCGAATCAGTGCACACCGCGTCCTCAATGAAGTACTGATCGGACCTCCGATAGTGTTGTACAAGATCACACCAATATTCGATGGTCTACTTCCCCCTTCGTTGGCGAAAATATTGTAGAGAATTTCAGGGGTGTTGTGATAGTTTTTGCAGGTCATATTAAAATGGTTGTGTCATACTAATAAAGTGATGCGCCTTTATCGAGGCATCTGTCCTCGCACAATGACGGATCATCCCGTAATGCGGACGGGAAAAAAAACGGGGGTATTGTAAGTTTTTTTGCAGTCTGTATTCCGGGTTATTGTTGCGTTGTTTAATTTTATGGGATATTTTAAGCAAATGATACTTTTATCGCATATCTACACTGATGAAGAGATATGCGGTATGAATAAGCGGGGTCTGTTTGAGTTTGTAGATTTGTTGGCGATGATAGTGTTCAGTTTTTGGACGTTTTATGGAAACTAAAAGTTTTAGGTAAAAAATACAGTAACGCTGTTTAATTTACTACATAGTTACAATTTAAAAACTTTGCCTACTTTACTCGAAATTGCATGAAAACAACATGAAGGGAATAGACTCGACATGGTCAAGATCGCTATTACAAAAATTGTATCGTAAATGTTAAAGATCCTGAAGACGAATTTGCTTGTAGTGATATTTATTTACACGCTGATTTCAGGCCAAAAACCAACATCTATTGTATACGTATTTCTTGTCATAACACGATTAGTCTTACAGATCACACTGTCCATGACGCAATTGCTTACATTAAAAATTCCCCGTAAAAACAGCCCATTAACCTTCAAAATCATCAAAGAACAAGTAGCCAACCTCTTAAAGGATAAATCCATAAAATCCAGCACTAAAATGCCTACGTCATATGTTTGCGTGAATAGGAATTGTTTACGAGCGCCCCAGCGAAGGCGGGACAATAATGAGAGCTATAAAGGCGATGCCACATCGGCGGCGTATCTACGATCTGCGTCTCGATGGAGGTTATTTACATAGCAATAAGGACAGATACCGTCGCCTCTATACCCGGCACCTTATCTCTGTTATTGCCTGTGTGCACACGGCTTATGGTCGGAGGAAAATGAACTGGGGACTCAGGAAATAAGGTGTTTTTAAACAAGATCCCTCTGATTTACTCTCTTTGAATGGGAGATTGCAACCGTTGTGGAAGGTTTCACACACGGTGCAGTGAACTTTTAAGGCTATGTGGTTTCTACTTTTTAGGGTTCCGTAGTAAACAAGGAACCCTTATAGTTTCGTCATGTCCGTCTGTCTGTCTGTCTGTCCGCGGTCTAGCTCCGAGACCCTTAGTACTAGAAAGCTGTAATTTAGCATAAGTATACATATTAATTATGCCGACAAAGTGGTAAAACAAAATTATGAAAAACATTTTTTTTTAGGGTACCTCCCATACACGTAAAGTGATGATGTTATTTTTTATATTTTTTTATCCCACCTTGTCCTATCATTGGAAAGGTCTTTCAAAAACATTGTGAGTATGTTAAAACTATTTTTGAATTCAGAGATCCGTTTGCGAAATATTAAGCTTTAAGGTGAAAATTTTTGTTAGAGTCAAGTGTCCCCCCCCTGCCAGCTAAATGGTTGGTTTCACATAATATGTGAAAAAATTCACAACAGTAGCTTATATAACGAATTTAAAAGGAAAACTATCACAGCTGAGTAGACTTTACAAGTTAACGAGTAATAATCGACCAATTTAACTTTGCAGTTGCAAAAACATGTTTTCCCATACATTCCGTATGGGAGAACATATTTTTCAACTACAAAGTTAAGTTTGTTTTTGGGATAAATTCATCCCAACTACGGAACCCTTCATTGTGCGTGGTCCGACACGCACTTGGCCGGTTTTTTCTTATAATTATGAGCCTATCACCGTAAGTAAGGTTGGCCGTCAGGTTCACAAAGCATTTCATTTAGGTTAAATTTCGTATTCTGTGAAGTCTGGTTCATGTCAACGCGGAAACGTTTACTGAAAATGGTTTTATCGTTTTAATAACCTGTTTTTGTGTTAGCTGAAAAATTACTATAAAATGAAATTGAAAGTATTTTTAACGTAATTTGTGGTGTTAAATTTGTAAATATGATTTTTTTTAATTAAATTTTTATTTTGGAAATTATGTGCATGCAGCATGATGCCAAGAGTCACTTTCCTAATGACTTCAAAATTGATATCCAAACACCAAATTTTTAATAACAAACACCCTGCATATAAAGATTTGTCGCTCAACAGAGAATTGACAACAGCTAGGGGTGAATCCAAATATTAAAATGAAAATTTATGAAGTGTGACTGGTAGAGGGACATCCGACCGGAGCGAACCGATTTGTATGGAAATCTGGTGAAATGTCTCACTGAGCGGGTGTCGCAGTCATCCGGAGGTACAATTTGATGGCATAATTTGGTACAAGGAACGTAAAACGTCCAGATTTATGTATGTTTGGATGTTTGCCTTTATTGAATGGTGTGGAGAGCCGGTTTATGGACGCTTTGTTGCAATGTGTATGATTGTGTTTTGTTAATATGTATGTGTTCGGTTGGTTTGTGGAAGTGTTTAGATTTTATGACCTATGCAAAGCTAACGAAACTTCATCAAAGCTAAATAACATCATAACAGTGATTTTTAAAGGCAGTGACACCAACCTCTGGACAACTTTCGGTTAAAGGTAGTTCTTTTTTAACTTGCCTCAGATCATTTAATACAAATTTTGTTTCATTTTTTAATTTAGCTAGCTGGTAGTCTAGATATAAACACTGTGAACCAATGTCAATATATTGGGCAGTATCAAAACACTATTTGCGAGTTTCATTGTTTCAATTCAACTATTCTGGCTTATTCGTCAAACCGAAACGTTGAGAGCAGTCGATGTACCATAAGACCAAGCCGCGTTATTCTGTAAATATACTGCTGTGCTTCAACTGCCATGACACAGTATGTATGATGAACAGTAGCTCAATATGATCGGGTTAGTAGAGTACCTACGTTCAGAAAAGTTGATAGTACTGAAACACCAAGAATCCTTGTCCTAGGCTCGCCATAAAACTCCTATAAAATATTTTCCTATTTATTTTGATTACTAATTACTTTTCATCTCATGTGTCTATCAATGTTTTACATAATTATTTCTTATTGACATATTTTTTTATCAACTTATGTTAATTTATTCATAGGGGACGAAAGTTCAATGCTCTTTCTTTAAAGCTCTTTGTAAGTAGTTTTGGTTAATAACGATAGATGGCACGAGTAGTAAGACAAATCAGTTCTTCAGAGGTAGCTATTAAAAATTTTGTAGCAACAGAATTACTGTACTGTAACACAGAAAGTTACTACCAATGACGATGTAACTTGATGTGAACTTAGATATAACTAAGTTAAATATTATTGTGTTTTACCCGGAATCAATGCTCTAAATGATGGTGTATCCCTCATCAAATCTTTTGTGTAGTTTAGAAGATCTAAGGGGTCATACAGACAGACGAAAAGCGACCTTATTTTTTATACTATGTATAGATAATATGAGAAAATAAACTAGCATGTTTAGAAGCATTTGCGTTTAATTTATTTTCTTGTATTTTTACCATCGGTTGCCTGAGTTTTCCTGCCGTGTAATTATTCTTTAGTTAGTCTCTCAGCTTATGGTAGTTATCTAAGCAGCAACTTCATTCAAGTCCACACGTAATCTAAGAGCATTTATTCTGAAAGTGGGCAAAGTCACAAATAACTGTCAAATATTTCGCTGTTTTGATTAATTTGGCAATATTATTGTATGGAAATTAAAAATGCAATAATTAATATCGTAACACCGAATATTTGGCTTTAGGTATAAAAAAAGTATTTATAGCACAACATAAAGTATTGGTTACAACATCAAATTCAGTGTTATAATTGCAATTCATTATTATTATTCCAGTTCACTAGTTAGCGATATTTCATATTTCCATACAGTAACATTGCCAAATTAATCAAAACAGGTAAATATTTGACAGCTAGGTATTTGCGACGTTGCCAACGTTTAGAATGAAAGTTTCTTGCTTGTGGCATACATTAAAATCGAAGCATTAAATGACTTGCATCGTATAAACACTGTTTAGACGTAGAAAGTTTTATTATTGCTCCAACTTATGGTGTGCCACAGGCAATTAAATAACGCCATGGAAATCAAGCTTTACATTATTTAACAGTTGATTTACTACATGTTCCTCCTCTGTGGTCCCAGCAAAGCCGCTGAGCCGTCATATCGACTCGGCTCGTTGCAATGGAATCGGTTGAGCCAGGTTTTTTTACGCACCCATAACTGAACCGCCTATGGCCTGCACGCAGTACCGATAGACAAATTTCAATGCGACACTTTTTTCCAGCCGCTACTGTTACGAATTTCCTTTGTAATAAATAAAAAAAATAGCGGTTTATAAGTTGAAAAGTATTTTTCACTTTTAGGGCTATGGAAGCTTAAAATACTTTCGGACCAATCCGGGAAGCTTCATAGTTTGGTACGGATTTTTAGGCTGAAATGTTTGATGTAGCTTTTCTAACGTGGTGGTATTTTCCCAACCATGTTGGGGTCGACTTCCAGTCTAATCGGATGCAGCTGAATACCAGTATTTTATATGGAGCGACTGCCTATCTGACCTCCACAACCCAGTAACTGGGTAATACTATACCCCTTGGTAAAACTAGTTGTCAGACTTTCGGGCTTCTGACGACCCGTAACGACTGTCAAAGATCCACGAATGATAGCCGGGACCAACGGCTTAACATGCTTTCCGTGGCACGAAGGAGTCTCGGTATGTAAAGATGGTCACCCATCCACGGACCAATCCCGGTGTAGCTTAACCTGGTGGATTGACCCGTGTGGCTGTTATTACTTACTCACGAGTTCCTCACTACTAACAAGTACTTTTATAGTATTCTAATGATAGCTATATACACGTTACGAGATAGGTACTTGCGCAAGTTTAGATTTGCACAAATCTGCGTGACAACGAATGGCTTGGATACTTGTTCTGATTCATCTGACACACGTTAATGTACACCTGTGCAAGTTCAATTTTGCGCAAGTATATCGTAACGTGTGTGGCCTAACGAAGTTCCATACAAACTTTCATCCCATAGGGGATGAAAAAGACGAAGTTCCATACAGACTTTCATCCCATAGGGGACGAAAATGACGAACTCCCATACAAACTTTCATCCCATAGGGGATAAAAGTTTGTATGGAAGCTCGTCATTTTTAGGGGATGAAGTTTCGTAAATCCGTCTGCACAATTTCATGTTTCTAGACCCAGTGGTTAAAGCTGTACGTTATCTGTCAGTGAATGAAAGATTTTAGCTTTAGGAAAAATTGGGAGTAGTAGATTATACAACAAGGGAAAAAAAAGGGAATTTAATTCGAGGGACTAAGTTGGTTGCCGAGAGCAGCGAAGGATTCTAGATTAGAATCTTGAGCGGAGCGAATGATTCAAGAACCGAGATTTTTTTTTCACGAGTTGTGTCCTCTACTTTTTACCATTGACTGCGAGAAAATAAATTGTAGTTTATCTACTACAATTGCTGCTTTAGAACGAAATGATTCCCGAGTCAGTGTCTCATTTTCGTCACTGGAAGAACTTATTTTATTATAATTATGTTAATAGATTTTCCAATGAGATAAAACAACCACGATAAAAGAACCTAACTAAAATTAGCGGTATATTTTTTATTTATTTAATTGGATACTGGCTGGCTAAATGGAGCTATTCCATAGAGCTATACTATAGCTTCATTTAGCCAGCCAGTAGGTACTTTCAGCACATTTATTTATTTTTAGGGTTCCGTACCTCAAAAGGAAAAAACGGAACTCATAAAGGATCACTTCGTTGTCCGTCCGTCTGTCTGTCAGTCTGTCAAGACCCTTTTTCTCAGGAACGCGTGGAGGTATCAAGTTGAAATTCATGTTAAATACGAAGGTCTATGATCTCTTAGAGTTCTAAAAAATCAAGCTTCTAAGTCAACGAAATAAAAAAATATGGCAATTTGCGCGTCATATTTTGATGCTCGCAAATAAATCAACTTTCTTTCGGGTACTTTCCGTTGACCTAGAATCATGAAATTTGGCAGGAAGCACGTATAAGGGAAAAAGTCTGAAAATCGTGCATTTGTAGTGTTTATTACACAATATTTTTTTAAATTACAAACTTACATTTGGAGTTGGAGAATTGACCGTGGTGTACATCAATGTATGGGAGAACATGTTTTCAACTACAATGTTAAGTTTGTTATTGGGATAAATTCATCCCAACTACGGAAACTTTCATTGTGCGTGGTCCGACACGCACTTGGCCGGTTTTTAACCGACTTCCAAAAAGGAGGAGGTTATATGTTCGTCGCGTGTTTGTTTTTTTTTTTTTATGTATGTCCACCGATTTCTCCGTCAATTGTGGACCGATTTTGAAAATTATTTTTTTGTTTGAAAGGGTGTGCTCTCGAATTGGTTCCATATAAATTTTATTAACTTTGCTTGGATAGTTTTTGAGTTAGCTACAAAATACGTATTTTTTTCCCACTTAGTATGTAGATGATATGATAAGTTTCTGTCACTGGTAGCAGGTAGTGGTATTCGAATGTGTGTGGGGTAGGTACCACAGCTAAAAAGTGAAAAATAAAAACTTTTTACAAAAAAAAACAATCGACCTCCAAAAAAAACACTACAAAGTGAAAAATAACTTTAATTTCGGAAGTCGGTGGCAAAAAACGAAAATACAAAACCCAAGACACCGACTTCCGAAATTAAAGTTATTTTTCACTTTGTAGTGTTTTTTTTGGAGGTCGGTTGTTTTTTTTTGTAAAAGTTTTTGTATTACATAATTCGTGCTTGTTCCAAATTCAATATATAAGTAAAATAGAGTTTTATTCACTGTTATCAGTGACAATGGTAAAAAGAAGTTTTATTTTTCTTTACTAAATACTTTCATTTAATTCGAGCTCATTCCTTCTAAACTGCAGAGGCTTACACAACATTTTCGCAAATATTAAAATATTTGTACTAACAGAACGATCACAGAATTCGAAATTGTTTAAATACAGCATGTTTCAAAATAGCGCGCTAATAATAGTGGGCAGCTTTGTTTGCTGTTAATAAATGAAACAACTAGTATTCAACATTCGATTCCAATTAATTGACATGCGAATTGTCGCTGCGACGCGCGACTCAGTCGTATTACTGTTGCTTTCATGTATTATTCGGATTTATTTATGCTTTTATGTAAAAAAAAAAAACCGTTTTAAAACATTCTTGGAAGAAAGAACTGTTTGACTGTATCGTTGACTCAGTTCAGCAGTATTTCTTAAGTTTTAAAAGTAAGTTACGATGAGATGAGCGCACGACGTAGTTCGCGGGTAGATCCTGGATGAGGCACTGGAGCGTGGGGATTGGCACAAGGAAGAAGAGCAGTGAGAAAAGTCGTTTATTAGCTCATGCCCACTGTCACGATCATCATCATCTGCCTAGCCTTTTCCCAACTATGTTGGGGTCGGCTTCCAGTCTAACCGGATGCAGCTGAATACCAGTATTTTACATGGAGCGACTGCCTGTCTGACCTCCACAACCTAGTGACTAGGTAACACGATACCCCTTGGTAAGACTGGTTGTCAGACTTTTTGGGCTTCTAACTACCCGTAACGACTGTCAAAGATCTACAAATGACTGCCAGGACCAACGGCTTAACGTGCTTTCCGAGGCACGGAGGGGACTTGGTATGTAAAGATGCCCACTGTCACGATCATGAGCTAATAAGTGATTAGGAGCGTGACTACTCCTAAACACTTATTAACTCATACCCGCTGTCACGATCATGATCTAACAAGTGATTATGAGCGTGACTACTCCTAAACACTTATTAAATCATGCCCACTGTCACGATCATAAGCTAATATGTAATTAGGAGCGTGATTACTCCTAAACACTTATATAGCTCATGCTCACTGTCACGATCATGAGCTAATATGTGATTAGGAGCGTGATTACTCCTAAACACTTATATAGCTCATGCCCACTGTCACGATCATGAGGTAATATGTGATTAGGAGCGTGACTACTCCTAAACATTTAATATATAGCTCATGCTCACTGTCACGATCATAAGCTAATATGTGATTAGGAGCGTGACTACTCCTAAACACTTATATAGCTCATGCTCACTGTCACGATCATGAGCTAATATGTGATTAGGAGTGTGACTACTCCTTAACACTTATATAGCTCATGCCCACTGTCACGATCATAAGCTAATATGTGATTAGGAGTGTGACTACTCCTAAACACTTATATAGCTCATGCCCACTGTCACGATCATGAGCTAATATGTGATTATGAGCGTGACTACTCCTAAACACTTGTATAGCTCATGCTCACTGTCACGATCATGAGCTAATATGTGATTAGGAGTGTGACTACTCCTAAACACTTATATAGCTCATGCTCACTGTCACGATCATGAGGTAATATGTGATTAGGAGCGTGACTACTTCTAAACACTTATTAGGTCATGCCCACTGTCAATAGTCACACTCGCTTTCTGTGTCCTGGGTCGATCCCCGAGTCTGTCAAAGTGAAAGGATTTAGCTACAAGTGCTGCAACCCCCAGATTTGCGTTGCCTGAGTTCGGAAAATCCTTGTGATTTTTACTTGGTCCAATTTGTGGGGTCTTCCGATTCGCCTGTTTGATGGGAAATATTTGGCCCTTGTCCGTCGTTACGTACACTTGCCCGTTCTGCTTTCAGGCTTCCTTCTGCAATTATGATGTTATTGATGCTACTCACACGATCTGAAGATTTCCTTGGGCTCATTCTTGAAACTTCTTAGAAGCCGAACCTTCTTCCACTACACCATCTCCTTCACAGAGTACACTTCAAGGTGACACTATTACGAGTACTGACCAACTGTATGAAATTCACTTAGCAGTGATAGCTTTACCCCTCTCGCGTACATGATGACCACGACCGCGACCTTGGTTGCAGCGACCATAGTTCTGCCAATATTTTTCTAAGATGTTACTCGCTGTCACCAAAATCGAGTTTGAAATGATTCTTCTTTCTGATGTCCAGAATCATCAGTTTGGGCCGTCAGATTAGTCCTCTCGCATTGTTCACGCTGCCCATCAAGCTTAGCAAGTAAAATGCCTATTTAATATTTAAATAACCCATCAGTATATAGTCCCAGTCAAAATCAAAGCCGTTCGGCGCTGCATGCAGCTCGAATGCAAATGTTGGGTGGGGTGTACTGTGAACGCGCAGTTGGCTGCATTGTGCCGCCCCGCGCCCCCGCTCCACCCCCGCACAGACCCGACACATCCCGCGAGAGTTTGTTTTTCGGGGCAAATAGCTATAGGCTTGATAATGGCCTCGCGGGCTGCGGTATGATGTGGAAGTTGCTCTACTTTAGTGCGTGATACGGAAGGATGGGTAGGATAAACCTACTATGCCAATCCTACCTTAGCGAAGAACAGCGTCGGCTCTAGAATTTTGTAGGAATATTTAAGCATTTTTGACCAATAGATAGTTAATCTGACCAAAATACTTATTTTTTCAAACGCACATACTATTATTATCGAAGAAAATTATGAATCCTAAAAGACAAGTGCACCAAATTATTTTTGATACTGCTCCTGACAAGATTATGTTTAGCTCAACAATTGAAATAAAAAAAAAAATTATGAGTATCCATTGTCCTAATTAATTATTTTTTTATTTTGCTGTGTGCTTTTGACATTAATTGATTTGATCAGACATTTATCTGTTACTCATATTTTACGTCATTTAATTAAATTTATTTATTAATTATTCGTTCGACTATTTATCACGTATTTAATTGCACAAATAGTGACACCTAAATTGACAAAATTGTGTATTGTTTTTGAATTTAATATGGGTCAAGGACCTGAAACAAATGATTATTATATTATTTTTTATTTTATAGACCCATACCATCGCTGTCATTGAGGAAGTTTTGTGCCTACCAGTTAGAGCTACAAAAACAGAAAGCCAAAGTAGAGCACCATCCCAACCATATCAACTGTATCGGAGTGGCGGATGGGTTTTGATTTTTGTAGTTTCGTATTATTTGCGTATTTATCCACCCGCCGCCCAGCGATACATTTATTTGCTTCCACCTCCCCATACTCTGCCTACCCCCGTTCGATTGATCGCGATATCATTGCGATAATAGCAGCAGTGGAATCGGCGCGCGGTTCCGTCACGCTGGCGAGAAATATGGCGGACTGCTGCGCCCGATCAACCGTGATCGCAGCTAATTATTGTTTATTATTAGTTATAGATGTTGGTATTGATTAAATTGGGATAGGCGCATTTATTGCATTAGGTTATCCTGCCGGTCTATCTATAAATCTATGCATATACATACATACATCCATATATACAAATAAATAAAATTGAAGTGTTTGTAATGTCAAAATAACAGCTTTTTACTAAAGTAGTTACGGTAATTATGACAAAAAAAAACTGTCGGTGCTTCTGTCTGTCTGCCTGTTTGTTCCGGCTAATCTCCAAAATGGCTGGACCTATTTGGACGAGACTTTCACTAGCAGATAGCTGATATTATAAGGCGTAACTTAGGCTACTTTTATTTTAGAAAAATAATTAGGGTTCACGCGGGTGAAGCCGCGGGCAGCAGCTATATATAGTTCTATATAAATCTCAGTGTGAAAACTTATGTAAAGTGAGCTGTCGTTCTAGTTGATGCTAGAGATTGACTCATCATTATGTCACACACTTCATAATCACAAACGTCTATAAGTATCCATCATCATATCTTCATCATCAATATTTCAGTCAAAAGACGTCCACTGCTGGGCATAGACCTCCCCCAAGCACCGCCACTTCGACCGGTTCTGTGCTTCCCGCATCCAGCGGATTCCTGCGGCCTTCACAAGAGCATAGATAGATAGAAGATAGCATCGGACCATCTTGTGGGAGGTCTTCCAACACTACGTCTTCCGGTACGCGGTCGCCACTCCAGAACCTTTCGCCCCATCGGCCATCTGTTATTACGTATATATAGGTACAGTATATTAAGGTTGAACTAGTCGCGGGCTCGAACTCATTGGTGGGCTTGGTCAAAAAGCACGCTATCTCACCTGGCATCGTGTCCGACAGAGATAGTATCAGGGATGAGCGGTTAGACATGGTCTACATGCACAAACTCTAGTTCGCACGCATACAAACACCGTTCAGAACGATTTTAGTAAAACGAGCGCGTAAAAAATTACGAAAAGTCCTTTGGAAGGTGGAGTTTTATGAAAAAACTACTGCATAAATCAATTACGAATAAAGTTTATTATAATCTTCGACAATTGAGCTTTATTGGAACGAGCTTTGTTTTGGAGATTTTATACTTCTTTTATTACTTATTTACTCCCAAAGTTGTGTTAAAATTAGCAGGAAAAACGAATCTTTGTTGGCTCATAACTTTTTAATTCCTTTTTTTTACTATTCTGCTGCTGTACAGACAAAATTATTAATAAGACAAAACGATTTCATGTTTTACTTTGGATGTACAATGTGTAACAGTGGAGTAAAACCCCCTCGAAATTTGTATGGAAAAAGTATCGGCTAGTTGCGCCTTAAGTTACCTATCTAGAAACTTCTACATGTACAAGCTTGTTGCTTGGAAACCATTAACTTGTTTCTAACACAGTACTACATTATTAACCTATTAAAATTATGAAAACATTGTCCACGCATATTAAAAAATGTCACCCAAAGATGTCAGTCCGTTTATAAAATTCATCTCAAGTTTTATGCACCGTAGGATCTACAATAAAGCTCTGTCAAAACATTACATTAACGGCCTTATTTTAATGAAGCGCAAAATGTCTTTTTGGATCAATCAGTCATAGTAAAATGTCTTCTCAGTAATACGTTGACAAACAAGATAAATATGCAAATCTTTCAAGAAAGGCCACACTGTGACATATGCAACAAAGGCACTGTGACGTATGCAAATTAGACCGACGAGCATAAAACTTGTAAACGGCGATACGGTAAAACTTTTAACCAAATAATGTTGAACAAAAAAATATAGAATATTTGTCATGTGAGCGCATACGCATGGGCTGGTTATCAATTTAAAAGTCGGCATTATCCGCATAATGCTGCAAGGGGCTGATATAAAACATTTCAATTTGGTGATCCGGTTACCCGGCCCCCGTTTCAAATCTGCATTGTGGGACCCCATACACTAGTAGTTTTGGGTACAGTCGCGCTATAAGCTTTTTCGATTGCAGATATTTTTGTTTGTTCATTTTTGTTAAAAATGCACGCAGCAAAGTAGCGTGGAAAGTCAGATATCTTATTTCATTTTCTGTTTGTTGTTTTATAAATGCTCCTCTGTGTATTTTTTGCTTGTTTTTTACGATGTTAATTTGCTTTCCTTTGTACGTAAATTATTTCGCTCGGATCGGAGTCATGATTTTGTAAATCAGTAGATTATGGATGCTGATGTGTTATTGATTTCTCTGTAGTTTTTTTATTGAAGTACTTATTTGATTACTAATTATAATAGTTACAAACCTATATCGACGGTGAAAATTTGAAATGTCGTAAGGGACATTGTATTTCCTGTTCCTTACGACCTTTGAAATTTCCACTGTCGATATGGTCTCTTCATGTCATAAAACTATCGATAATTGAAGAAGTTACACCTAAAATTTAAGCATCTTAAAACCTTATTGGGCCTTATTATAATCTAAGAACGACGTATATCAATTGAAAACCAAGAAAACGTCAGTAAACTAGACTACCTAAATAACTTCAAAAATGATGATGAAGTATAACTACATAAAATAAAATCATAAAAAATAATACACTCGACAAACTAGTTCCAAACCGTAACACTTTAGAACACGAGCGTCCCCGCAGTGGGTACCCCAAAACGCAGTGGGTACCCCAAAACGCAGTGTATGCTTGGTTAGGCCCGCGCCTCCCGCGGCCGGCGGGTTTACAAGAAAGGGGTAGTTAGCCGCTATTGTCTCCGGCCCTCCTGCCCCAATCCGGCTGCATTCTGCTTCACCGCTACAGAACCAGATAACTGACATTTTTTTTAATGTCAAAATAAGTATATAATTAGGTTCTTAAGTAGTTTTGTGGCTGGAATTGGATATAGCGTTTAGTGTAAGAGGTCTTTAAGAAAGTGTTGGGTTACAGTTTTTGGTTATGTAGTTCATACCCCTTTTTTCAGGTTAGAGGAGAAAGTATCACCGACGAGCTTACATTGTACACTAGCATTATTATAATATAAAGCTACTATTGTGACATTTAAAGTGGAGCTTTCAGTCAATACCTGGGTATCTGAAGTTTTACAGCAGCATTGAATTCAACTGTGGCTATTTTGTAGACTGTAAAGAATCATATTAACAGAAACAGGATATTCTAGAGATAAACATAGATCAGTAAGAAGATATTAAGTTATTGGCAGTTTTAGTTGATTAATTATAATTTGCAAATGTGGGTATACACGTACGGTACACCTCTACCTAACCCTCTAGATAATACAGGTGTGATGTTAAGTTGTTTAATTTGGGACTTATTGCTTCAATAAATAGGTACTAAAATAATTGCTTTAGCAACTGCAATTATTAAGAACTTTATAGGCAGACTAACAAACACTTTTTAGTTTGATAATATAATTCAAAATGAGTTTGAAATAGATTCATCTTAGAACATGCAGTCGATAGTTACCTATGTAAGTATGTATTCGTCATCATTACAGCATAAGCCGAAGGAGACAGAAACCAGTTTAAAAAAAATGAATAAAATTGCCTACTTAACGTGAAAATCCGGGAACCGCCTTTACCAAATTACAAATACTCTCAAAACGTCAAAGTCAAAACACAAAACCGAGAAATAACTCGTTTTACCGGCAATTATTATTATACGCAGATACCCAGTTGTGACGATTAATAGTAGAGGAGTGTGCACGGTGCGCGGTTCCCCATTCTCCCCACAAAGACGACACGGAAAACACTTAGCCTTGTTGACACTACACTTTACACTGATTCTACTTCAGGCTCGACACTTTGATTCTACAATTGTCAGTGCGATTTATTTGAGTCTGTAAAACCCTTATTAAAGGACTGCATTTTGCAGTTGAACTCCTCCATAATTTTGATCAATAAATACATCTGTGTTTAATACCAAAACTTATAAAAAAAACCGGCCAAGTCGGACTCACGCATGAAGGGTTCCGTTATCTATAAAAACGGCAAAAAAATCCTGTCTGTTGTATGGGAGCCCCCTTAAATATTTATTTTATTCTGTTTTTTAATATTTGTTGTTATAGCAGCAACAGAAATACATCATCTGTGAAAATTTCAATTGTCTAACTATCACGGTTCATGTGATACAGCCTGGTGACAGACGGACAGACAGACAGACGGACGGACAGCGGAGTCTTAGTAATAGGGTCCCGTTTTACCCTTTGGGTGCGGAACCCTAAAAAACAATCTACCTAGCTTTTCCCAAATACGTTAGGGTAGGCTTCCAGTCTAACTGGATACAGCTGAATACCAGTATTTTACATGGAGCGACTGCCTATCTGACCTCCACAACCCAGTTACTGGGTAACACGAAACCCCAAAGGTCATAATAACAAACTTAATAAAAATAATCGTAGAGTTTCGGAAGTGATTTTTCGTTTGTATTATTTTAATGAGCACTATTTTTGAGATGGTTTTCTGATATCTGTGTTTAGCAGTACGGGTTTCAGACTGATATAACTGATTCTTCTTCTTCTGATTTTTTCTTAACTGTCTGACTTCAGCACTTGTTGAGTACGGAGGTACTAAGCCTTCGACTGTTACTTACGTGTATTTACTGAACAAAATTATTGATCTGTGCATAACAATTAAAGTGATAATTACTAAGAAATAACCAATAATAAACCAAGCGTGATTATTTGGAAAAATAAACGAGTGTGTGATTTTAAATGTGAGTATTATTGTTCCTTTAGTAGTTTTCCCATGATGGGCTGTCTATGAATTTATATGCCTACTCGTACTTTATTTGTTCTAGCGCTATAATGTTCTGTTTTCTGAGTGTTTGGTTTTGATTCTCGATTCTTCTATACTTATGCAGTCAAACCTGGGTAAGTGAGAACTGGGTTAGCGAGAAAACTCTATAAATAAAAGTAATTGCCAGGTCCCGTCATTATAATCCTATGAAGCCTCTATAAGTGACACACAAAAACCTCTATAAGAGAAAGTTGATTTTTGACTCGTGGACTTCTATAATGAGACTGCTCCTTGCCTGTACCTCTATAAGCGACAGTCGAGTGTAATTTAACATCTGTTATTTATGAATAATTCTTCAATTTCGAACTAACGTTGTTTTTGTTCCTCTCAACCTTTCTCAACCAACCTCAACCTCTATAAGTGCGAAAGGGCGCTGCTGTACCTCTATAAGCTAGAGACTCGAGTTGGTGAGAAACTTCTATAAGAGAAAAACAGATCGCGGTCCTTTGAACTCTCGCTTATCCAGGTTCGACTGTATTATAAAGAGGTAAAATTTGTTTGTTTGTAAGTTTGTATGGTAGGGGATAATCTCCGGAACCACCAGTCGGATTTGAAAAATTATTTTTGCATTGGCTAGCCCAATTCTTTAGGAAGGTTATAGGCTCGCGGATGAAGTCGCGGGCAGAAGCTAGTCTTCCTATAAAGATAAAACACTTAGCCTGGTTGACACTAAACTTTACTGTGATTCTACGTCAGTACCGAAAATATGTTAGAATAAAAAAAAAAATATGTATAATTATCCTTCTGTATTCACATAATAATAATACTAAATCGTAGAATCAATTGATTCGACGATTGTCAATGCGATTTATTTGAGAATGTGAAAGCCCTTTAGATTTACATTTTGTCATTAGAAAGAGCGTTAATGAAGTCTTCTATGATTATGTGAAAACAGAAGAATATAAATAGAAATTAAAGTGCCAAAAAACTTTTTTACAAAAAACACAACCGACTTCCAAACTACAAAGTGAAAAATAACTTTAATTTCGGAAGTCGGTGTCTTTGGATCAGATCAGTATTTTAGTTTTTTGACACCGACTTCCGAAATTAAAGTTATTTTTCACTTTGTAGTTTGGAAGTCGGTTGTGTTTTTTGTAAAAAAGTTTTTTTTCACTTTTTAGTTGGTTGGTTTGTAATTTATCTAAGTTACAATAGCCTTATGTCAACTGCTCATCAAAAATACCCAAATCGCTATAGATGTGCCTTTAATATTTTAAGAGTTCCCTCGGTTTCTCCAAGATCCCATGATCAGATCGTAACCAAATGACAATGGGACCAACTTGAAAGTATACCCTTTCAAACAAAAAAAGAATTTTTCAAATCGGTCCAGCCGTCTTCGAGTAATCGGGGAACATACATAAAAAAAAAAAATATCCCAACGAATTGAGAACCTCCTCCTTTTTTTTGAAGTCGGTTAAAAAGGTACTTAAAAACTCAAGGTCGAATAAAACAATGAGATTCAATGGTAGACCCAAAGGATGCTTCAACTAACAGATGTGTGCACTCACTTGGAAGCTGGGTTTACATGAATCAAGCCGACCTTGACGGAGACCACGTTGTCCGGCCTCTCGGTGAGGGTGGTGCAGTGGGACGAGCAGTTCTCTACCTTGAGGGTTTGTGGTGTCATCGCTCTGCAACAATTACACCACTACGGCAACACGTGGATGGGCGCTAATTTCGACTGTACCAATTAACATTGTCGGATCTACATTTTTGCGATTTTTAAATTCAAATGCCATACGGTCACAACATATGCTTACAGATTTTTAAACGCTATTTTTAATAAAATTGCTGGCTGTGTTCAAATTAGACACAATACCTATGTTTCTACACTACAAACAATATTTTTGATCGATGGTTTTCTCGTAGCCGAGTTGAGAGTTTAAGTTTACGGGTTGATATTATGAAGATATTTCCGAATCTTCCAAAAACTCTTTTATTAGATACAAAATTCAAAATTCTAGTTCAGGCGCGCCACTTTAATTCTATGATTGTCTCCTATTTATTTGAGGCATTTTGTAATTAGAATGAAGTCCTTTTTACCCGACTGCAGTGAAGCCAAAAAAGGAGGGTTATGTGTTTGACATGTATGTATGTATGTATGTCTGTCTCTATGTTCCCTCGTTACTACAAAACGGCCCATGGGCGGCTTTAAAACTCTAACACCAGGTTAATCACTAACCACACGATTTTGGTTAATGATATGTCGTTAGATTCGTATTTATTGCGCGAGTGACACTGGGTATATTAAAATTTAAAAAAAATCTAAATCAATTTGCAGAAATTTAAATACGTAGGAAGTATAATTTAATATCGATTCGAAATAACGTGTTTGTTGTAAAAAACTTTTTATACATGTTGAATGTATGTATCTACCTATAAATTCGATCACAGAGCTTACAATATCAATTATTGAGTTTTTAATGACTTCCTGGTTAAGAAGTCTTTTGACTACGGAAAAATTTAAACAGCAATGCTTTGCAACAAGCATTTCTGTAGAACTAAAAAGTACCTATATTAAGGTCAATATTCACTTATTTGTAATTTTTGCATAAATGAAGTTTGAGTTTTAAACAATGTTCATACAAAAGAAGATCGTGGTCACAGTTCCTTTATCTTTTATTGATACCTTGGACTGTCAGCGTTAACATGACATGTTAATAACAAGAAATCATGACCCAATTTTTCATTATACCTTGTTAATACCTTCACGTACATAAAATAATCATATCCAATACATAACGTTTCCAGTCACTACCCCACATAATAAACATTCGCAACATAACAAAAACTGTTCGTTGATAAATTATACCCATTATCGTTAATCTGCAAACAAATTACAAAAACGCTACAATAAAACTTTAAAGTTCACGACAAACAGTAGCGCGAGTGTAATGAATGGCCACAGTATTATAACCGGACTGCAAATCTAGTTTGGTAGGGGAGTGCGGGAAGTACGGTGAGCCTCCATGGCCAGACGTTCACCACACTCCGGCGTGTACTATTCCCGCTTAACACATTAGCAAAACACTGTAAGATCACTAGAAAACACAATCCAATTTCAACCTTTTCAATCGAGAATAAAGTCAATTTTACATCACCAAAATTTTGCTCCATACACTGGATATATATCGGGGGTTTCACCAGATCGCTATAACATGTTCTTTGTCGCTTTAGCCACGTCCCTCTCACACAATGGCATACTTATTAGGGATTTAGTCCAGATATTAGTTGGGGATGTCGGCATTGTTTGGATTTTAATAGAATTCGGCTTCACCCCGGGCGGTTGGGTATACTTACACGTTTGTTGTTCGTCGTAGACTACATGCGGTACCTTGACGCATGTGTTTGGAATTGATTCGGAAAAGTTATTGCTTCGTTATTGGTCTTGATGTGTTGAATTTTGTTCATTTCTTGAATTGAACTTTGGGTTGATTGATTGGAAATCAATTAAGATGCAGGCTTAGAGGTAAATATGAAATATGAATCTGAGGCTCAAGTTTGACTCGATTTTTCATTCATTCTTGTTACCAAAATCTTTGAGTTTTGATTGACTCTTTTATTTACAAACTTTTAGGCCCTATATGTGTTTATCTTCTATCATCCTATAATTTAAAAAAAAATTAGGTACTTTGAAAGCGTAGTAGGGAGACGACTCGTAAAATCACTAGAGGACGTTTAGAGACTCGAACAGTTAATAATTGAAGCGAATGGAAATTCTTAGAGAAGTCCTAAACATGCCTGTGGGTGGAAATGAGATGAAAAAGAGAATTACTCTGTTAAAGTTACGTTGATCAACAAAACGAAATTGCCTGCAAAAAGAGTCGTGTATGTTGTTTGTGCACAATTTTTTACTGTACGCAGAATCATTTTTGATTGCATTAGCGTTAGAACTGAAGTTATTACAGAAACAAAAGTTAAAACCATTTTATATTTAATTGTATCATGATTTACGGTTGTGACAGTAAGTGCATCAAAATATTTTACTGCGTTGACTGTTTAATTTATATCTTTTACCAAAGAAAAGAATATATGAGCAGTTGCTAACGTTTCCTTCGAGTCACTGTTTACTAACTGCGGATATTTATAGTTGGATGCACACCACAGAAAGGAAGCTGAATGATGCTTTCGGCTGTATGCCCCCCGTGTGTAGTGCTGGATCGATAGATGCCCCTCATCGCGCCCCTTATTGAAAATTATAACAATGGAACACCGCGCTCTCTCTGCGCCCTCTTAACACTCACTGATTTCGGCAACGCACTGTGGATATGCCAGAAAATTAAATATTGAATATGAACTTTAATAAACTCATATCTCTTGCTAAATAACTCTGGAAGACAGTCAAAGAAATTGTTCATAGCCACCAAAATACCGCTCTAGTGGAAAGGAAACATCGTAATGGTTATTAGAATCTGATGTGTGTGTAGATAGGATCTTTACGATCACTTTCGTTCAGCTCTTTCGTTTTATTCCAAAACGAATTTGGTGAGATAATAAGGAAAACCAGTGAGGGTATCTTTAAGAAACCTAAGTATGAAAAAAGAAACTGCTTAAAACCTCATTTGTAGTATTATTACATTGAATCAAAATAGGGCTCAAGTTATAAGGAAAATATTCAAGACCATCGAATCTGATAACGACTTCGTTGACGAACGAATATGATGAGTGCTGAGAAGCTTCAAACAAAACAAACAGAAGAGAGAAATAGGCTAAAATAAAACAGACTGATACTAAAAACAACATGCAAAAATATTCTCCAGCCATATCCATACGCAGATGTATCGAATGTGGACGTGTTAATATATCGGTCGAATCAAGCTTGGAGGGCGGAGGTCGGGATGCAGGGATTATAATGAGGCGCAGCCCCACTAAGTATTTTCGACATGCGTCGCCGTCACCCGACAAACATTCGGAAGGCCGGGGGTTAACGAGTGCAGCGCGTCGAAAATTACACGCGCTACCGGCGAGCTTTAATGTCCACGTCATAGGTCATTCCGGGATGAGCGTAAAAAGTCTGTAGACGACTGTACGCTTGTAAACCCTGAGGAAAATTTGGTATGTAGGAAGGCAATATTTCTCCTTTTATTACTGTCAAGTAGAGTTCGTATATCTCTGCAATTCATTTAGGAATATATAATGCACTTTTCAATGAGCAAGTGCCTTAATTAGATGTGTAGGACTGTACACTCATTGTGATGTTTTGTATTTTTCATTAAAATCCAGATCATTCTGGAAATAACAGACAATAAAATGATAAAATATTTTCAAAGTGCTATTCATGAACCCAACGGAGAGTTGAAACAAAACTAAATGAACTAAAGCCGATACTTCTAACTAATACGATGCTACGATTTTTATTGCCGTTCGAAATATGCTTTATGATTATGTTTAGAAAAATATCGTTGGAAATATTTCGTTTTTAATTAACCAAGGGAAGTTTATTAAAAAGTAATGGAAATATCAAATGGAAATCTACTTTATTGTACGGTATTTCTACTTTCTTGATGTCCCTCGGAAAACTTTGGTGCAGACTGGATGCTCTCAATCGACTTGGAAGTATATAGAGTTGTTAATACTCTTTTAACTTAATGTAATTAATTTAAAAAATGGGATGAAAGCTGCTAAAGTCGCAGGCACGACAGATAGGAAAATAGTTTTACAACTCTATATAGTTCACACGGAAATCAAAACAAACAACAATAAAGTACTAAGTTCTGAATTCAAATTATTATACACGATAAATCTAATAATTGATGGACATGGAAATTAGCATTCGTTTGTATTCGGAAATGCGATGATTCCAGAGAGAAAATTAAGAAAATAGAAATACTGTATGTACTTCGTAATGCATGTCCTACTACAAAAAACTCAAACAAAAGCATTCGATAGAACAGATGAAACACAGATTTTTTACATAGATCTGTCCACCGAGTAGTTACTGGAAGTTAACCAATAACACGATTCGGCATCCGAGGCACGCGCAACGTTTTTTAGGACAAACATCGTCCCAGTTTCACTCCATTCGAAGAATTGACACATCCAGAGAGAACAGTGTTGGCAAAATACTGGAACGAATGGGTGTTATGGTGTCGCGTGGATGCCATAAAGGTCCCACAATGCGGCTGGCTTGAGATGTCATTAGCCAAAGAAATCTGCCATTGTATCCATGGTACCGAGAACGTCAGCCTTTGTCCAGTTTTCATATTGTCGCATTGTTTTTATTTTGTTCTTTGTATAATTGTTAGGAAGTTAAATGTAGTTAAGTCTATTGTGTGCTTTGTTTTTAAATTTCACGGAGCTCCATGTCGCCTTTTGGTCATAGTTGCATAGAATCTGTCTCTAAATCGCTGTTTATTAGTGACGACGGGACCTGTCCCGGGTGATTGAGGTGTCCGTTTATTAGTCATCGCTGTTAGAGTGTATTACATCCTACGGTGCGATAATGTGTTCGTGTTGGTTAACTGTTTAGGAGGAAGGACAGGTTGATGTACGGTGAATTACTGAGCTATATAGTCCACTTCAAATAAGATTAGATATTTAAATAAACCTATTTTACAGTCCGTTCGACAAATGGCAGTTGCAGTAAACAGTTGGTATTGTAACCACTTTTTTGCTTTTAATGTCATCCTTTTACCTACGGTATAGAAGTCAAAATCGGTTGAACGGACTGTTAAAAAGGTTTATTTAAATGTCTAATCTTATTTCAAATGGAGTACAGATATAGATGCAGCTCGATTAAAGATAATGCTTTTGTTATATTCCATCCACATATGATTATTGTTTAACAACTTTACAGAAATGTCATGTTTCAATACTAAAATACAGTTGCCTTCCTTCATGATAATATCAAAATTTGTAAAAAAACTTTAAGAAAATATGACGTTCCTTCAGAAAATTTCATAAATGAGTTTAACAGAATAAATCATGAGACAGAAAGAATCACACAGCATATTTCTAGAAAAGCATAAGAGCATAATTTGTCTTTGTCCGTAATGGTGAAGAAACAATAGCTATAAAAATGGACCATGTTTTTACTCTAACCTAAGCTCGGGACTGTGTTGCCAATTTAACAAAAGAGAACAATATAGGGTAACACCAGTGGCCATCCAAAGACAATATCATTTATGACAACAGAAGCTATTTGACAATAAAATTACGAGCAAAAAAATGTGACGAAACGCAAAATTGTGATGTTCGGAGTTTTGCCCGAGAATTAGGTAATTTACCATTTTTACGTTTAGGTTGCAAGTAAAAAAGGGTGCGTGGATAAAAACCTTTGTAGCTTTGTTAGTCTTGATGATCTTTGTGATTTTACAATGGGCATTGATGCAATTATTGGGGTCTAAAATATTGCTAGATCGATAAGTCTACTTACACAAACTAAACTATCTATAACTGCATCAACAATTTTCAATCTAAGAAAGTCAATATCAATAAATAACTTTTAACAACCAAATAACGCTACTTCAAAACCCCAAACCATTTTCAAATCTCTCTTTCTCTCCCTCAACCCTGCTCCCGCTACAAAACAACAAACTTCATAAATCAGACTAAAACTAACGGAATCGTTCACTCATTATTCAAAACTCTATTTGTTTACATTAACCATAACTCTGTTGTTAACGGGAAGCATCGTGTCTTGACGTCACTAGATCACATACCGTTAGTCATAAAAGCCGTATAACGGTGTACTGAACATTGAACCATTTTCAAGCAACCCTTTGAATACGTAATTACACAAGGAACCGTAACTCTATCAAGTCGGTTACACAAAGAGTAATGTTAGCTGACCTTGAGAAGGAAAGTACAAAGAACTTTCTCCGTGAAAGGGTTTTGTCACTTCCTTGTGAGCGTGTCCAATGGCTGGACTATTGTTGGGTCCTGTTACTTCAAATTGTACCACAGTTACTTTATTTAGGAGTTTATTGAAAGTGATCGAATGGTCTTTCTTTCTTCAAAAGGAAGAAAGTTTGGAAAAAATAAATCATACTTAGGTAGATATTTTTTTCTGTTTTGTCACGATCGTTATAATTACTTGAGGTTGATAATATACCCAGTATTCAAATTCAAAAGTATAGCCAGGCCACAGGCAAATACGGGTAGCCAGTAGTTTAAAAAATCACTGAAGTATGTAACTAATAAAAACAATTACTTAAATCAAAAAGAATTTTTCAATTTCTCCTGAAATTGCCCTAGTAATAATTATGTGTGATGTAGTGTAATTGATTTTTGCCCTAGTTATCTCGGAAGATAACTAGGGCAAAAATTTTATACCTCTCTGAATTGTGTCCATAATTTTCTTTATTCCTGACAGTACAATCTCTACTCATACACTCATTTTTAAAACAGCTATACAGAACTGATTGTATACGCCTTACTTATTATAATCTCACCATTATGTAGATCTGACATCTACAGTGAACGCAAATGTTTTATTTGCGTTCACTGGACATCTATGTATGACACAGCGATAGGCCAGGAGTTTCATCTGTCTGTAAGCTGTCTAGCTGATGACATTACAACTGGTAGAGGCGCTATAGTTGTATAAATAGCTATAGTTGTTCATTTGGGCAAAAAAATAAACTCCCAAATGATAAAAAAGTCCAACCAAAAAGTTATTAAGCAGTTGATATCATAATGCAAAGATCAACTATTTTGCCGGTTATCCTAATATCCTGTTAACTTAAACAAAAACAGGTGGACCAAAAATAATTTAAGACTATAGATTACAGATGATCACAGTTAAAAGCATTGTAGGACTTGTAAATTTAGGTCATCTGGAGATCTAGATAAACAAGTACAGAAATTGCGAGCGAAATACAGGGTGACGATTTAGACACCTACATCCGTCAAGGGGGTGATTCTACCCGTCATACTAAACAACTTTCACGCATGGTGAAAGTTGTTTATTATGACGGGTAGAACTATTATCCGATTCGTGAAAAAAAAATCAAATTCCTATACAACAGTAGACCAGACTGTTGCGATACTCGTATGTTTTTTTTTACAAATGTTTGTCTTTTATGTGTTTCATCTATAGTGAAAGTTGTTTAATATGACAGGTAGAATCACCCCCTTGACGGATGCAGGCCATTAAATCGCCACCCTGTAGGTATAATGTACGTACATACATGGTTATCGTACCTAGAAATAAAACAGAAAGAAAGAAAATGCGATTGTCGTACGTTACGTCATTGTTTATGTTTACCCGAGAGAGCCTTTGACTTCCAGAACAGCGAATTGACCATGAGTTTGTAATAAGCATTAGCATTATGTAGACGCATCTGAAGTCCGATTTGACGTCGCGATTATTCAGGATAACCACAGTACGGGTGCACTGGGTACATTACCTTGATGACATTACGTTTCATCCAGGGTTTCCACAAACAGGACTAATAGTGTTTGCAATCCTATAATGTGTTTCTGGGAAACCTAAATCCTGCTTTGTTAAGAAAATCCGTGTAGTGTGTGATTGGCAGTCTCAAGTATCTATGACTAACTTTGAAATAGTAGTTTAGTGGTATGAGGAACAGGGTGTAAAGTTCATTCATCCACCATAGAAAAGGGACGATTCTCCGACCAGATGGGTGTTGTGTCCGGCGGGCAACTGCCCAACGGTTTGAAGTTGAAATCTTGTATGTATGTCGATCGCTCGGTAAACTCTAACTGCGCGATGCAGGATTTGTGTGACGTCATGTCTATGATGCGTAGTTCGTATGTGGCGGTGTAACTGCTACAGTAGCTTAGGTTAGGTATAGAAATCAGAATAAATGAATGGCATGTTAAATTGAATGAACGATATGACTTTAATTAAATCATGAAACAAAAAATTAAATACACAAATAAACTCACGCCTTCTTCCCATGGGGGTAGGCAGAAACTACAGACCGCCACCTGCTACGATCCTTACATACTCCTTTTGCCTTGTTTACGTTCATACATCTGGTCATACACGCACGTACTATCTATCGTATCTCGTATCTTAACTTAAAACCAAGTATGAATTAGATAATTGTGCTCCTCAAACATCCGCAAATTGCTTTTATTTCTCTTAAAAAAAACTTTCAAACATTTAATAATCTTAATTTCACAATTTTCTTCAAAGATCCTTCAAATCTTAATCACAAACCTCTTAATAAAAATCATTACGAGTCAGATAATGCTGAAGACTTAGCCGGAACAAGGGGGAGTCATGTCCCAGCTCCTAACAACAGATTGACTTGCGTTAAACGCGTAAGCTGTTGAGTAAGACAAAGTCGCGCTTAATCCGCACCGTCTATGCACCATCTCAGCTATTTGGGGAAGGATTTGGATAGATTAAAGGCCCCCATTCACCGTGCGACTGGATTCTTTTTGTAGCCGTAATCTTGTTGTGAACTGGCTTAGAAATAAATGTGTCATGCAATCTAACGACTTGTTAATTATCTTGTTTTGTTTTATGATGTTTTTTGTTTCTTGTCAGTTTATTTGTTTGTTAATCTTTTAATATGGATTAACTTGTTCAATAACTTCAGTTGATATCAATGATTTTTAAGCTGTATTGTACTGAGACCATTTTCTTTAAGGCGACGATAACCGTCTATTAATGATTTTTTACTGAAGATCACGTCCAAACGAGTAGTTTTAACGATTTGGAAAAAAAATATGTCAAATTAAAGCACATTTTTAATAATTAGATATATGAATATTTTAGATTATGTTTATATTACATAATGAAATTAATTTATAAAGTTATATCTAATGCGGATAAAAATAACTGAGAATCACGCAAAATCTATCAAGCGTATTTTTCTAAAACTTGCACTATTTTAAAGGTAATTTAATTATTGATCTTTTAGTATACGTGTTTTATTAAAAATCTTTTTGTTTTATGTATAATAAATTAATAATGCGTCTAATTTGGGACAGAGCTTTTCTTGATGGGCGAGTCCTATTACTGGCTGGACGTACGACGCGTTGCGTGAGCTCAGTACAGAACACGCAAGCTAACCACTCAAGGTCCCTGGCATATATCTGCGTCTTAAGTACTTCAATATTACGAAAGAAACATCTCAACTGACATATTCTTATGCCAAAAAATATAATATTGATAGAGGACAAAAGAGATGGCTGTAGTAATGATTATCTCATGATTACCTACATTTATTTGAATAATATTCTGAAAGTTCTGAACCGTTGAAAATCGCTAATTAAGTTAATTAAGAGTAATAACGAATTTAAATTGACTTTGATCTGATATGTCAACAATGGAAGTCGTATCTACTTACATGTGGTTTTAAAACAGGTACAATGGGCAAAAGAGATAGGTACCTATGCGAGTAAGCCAATAAATATCAACGTATTTCAAAGTCAGCCTGCCTGGTACGTCTAGTGGTCGCAAGCGCTATTGATAAGCATAAAGTTCGACTTCAGGGTTGGGCACAGTGTTATTGGGCTTTTTCAACTAGAATTTTCGAGTAGCAGCCATGTTTGCATTTGTGCCCATTTGAGTGCAATAGGCTCGCCCCCTATTAGGTACATGGAATTTAAACATAACTGGCGAAATGTGGGTGTACTATAGGTGCAACATTGCCTAACCCTTCGGGGAATACAGGCGTGATGTTATGTTATGTTACAAAGTCAGTTAGGAATCAAAGTAAAATCATTATAGCATAATGACAATAGATGCCACCAAAGTCTTGGTTTCTTTTTTACAAGTTTTAACCCTTTGCTGCTAATACTCTCAGGCGAAAGCGCTCGCCAGTGACCTTGAGTGGTTAGTTTGCGTGTTCTGTACTGAGCTCACACAACGCGTCGTACGTCCAGCCAGTAATAGGACTCGCACATCAAGGAGCGCTGTCCCAAATTAGACACATTATTAATGTATTATACATTTAACAAAAGGTATTTAATAAAACACATATACTAAAAGATCAATAATTAAATAATTTTAAAATGGTGAAGGTTACAGAAAAATACGCTTGATCTACGCTAGACATAACTTTAAAAATTAATTTCATTATGTAATAAAACATAATTTAAAATTTTCCTACATTAAGTTATTAAAAAGAATGCTTTAATTTAACATGTATTTTTTTCAAATCATTAAGACTACTCGTTTAGACGGTATCTTCAGTATAAAATCATGAAAAGTCGGTTATCGTCGCCTTAAAAAACTTTGGCGATATTAACAAAGAACACGATTGAGTGATTACACGTTCATCGCTAGCACACGAATAGAACTTCGATCACACGAACGGTAAGTAGCGGTGACTTAAGTAGAGTCGGCAAAAGTTTATTTTTTAAATTTGTGTTTTATTCGTATTTATGCCAATAAACGCATCTTCTTTCACGCAAATGTCTATGTTGGCAAGAAATTCAAATACTTTTAATTGCGTTTTGACTGTTGGTCCCGGAAAACTTCTGACGAAGGAAAAAATTGAGATCTTGCAAGATTGCCGCTGGCACCGATATGCACAACTATAGAAAAAGTAGTTGTAGGTAGCTGTATACTTATCTCTTTTGCCGACTGTACAACATCCACAAAAATGTACCAACGTACTCGTTATCCAGTTTAAGCTCGACACGGTTAACCGTTTCAAAAAACTGTCGCTGATTCCGTATCGATCTGCCGGGTCACGGTATGAGTGTTAATTCATATATAGCTCGTTAATTTTCCTTAACGCCCTCTCTAAGCCTCATACCCACGTACTAATGAATTTCAATTTGTACGCCGCGGACGTGCGGAAAAAATCGTTGCAGTTGAGTATTAGGCGGTATGTTTTTTTTTAATTTTTGCCCGGGCGTCGACTGTTTTCGCTCACTAGGTGTTTATTTGACTAATTCGTTCGCTAGCTTCGTTCTTTGCTCTTTTGCGCTGTGTGCGCGCTTGTGTTTTGTTTTGGGGCGAAATGTGTGTTTCGTTTTGGAAATGGAAAATTACGTGGTACTAGTCATCATGTGTGAGAAAATGTTTTGTACCCCTGGAATAGAACGAATGAAATGAATGAATTTATTACCCAGACCGGTGTAGGTACTATTTACCAACTTAACAGACATAATGAAAAGACTTAATTAACTCAATGTTAAGACGTATGAATGAATGTATTTGTAATACAAAAATAAACTCAAAGGAAAAAGGGACCACCAACCTTTTTATTCGTATAAAAATTGTTTTCACACTACTTACGTGTTTCCTGTCTGTTACTTGAGTGAATACGCAAATAAAGTTGAATTCTATTGCCACAAATGCGAGGAACCGCGAGGAACTGCGAAGAACCGCGAAGAACCGTGAAGAACCGCGAAGAACTCATTCATATTCGCGAACACACCTGTTACTAAATTGAATAATGGACGGTGAAAGGAAAGTTATCATAATGCGAGTGGTAATAAGTGGTAGCGTAGGGCTGTGACGTGGTTTTAAAGATGGCGGTCTGTTATAAAAGCATTTTTCTTTTAAATCGAAATTAGTTTTTAACTACGTGATAAAAATAACGATGTTGGAATGAAAAACAAATAAGAATGGTAAAAACCCCTGGCTGGAGGTTTTAAGTGTAGTAGCTTAAGGCACCCCACAGAAAAGCCCGGTTAAGTAGTCATGATCTCAGAGGTCAACTACGAGATGCCCTTAATAAAAAATGGTAAAGCAGTAAAACTCAAACTCAAAGCATTTATTTCAATTAAACCATTTACAGGCACTTTTGAACTATCATGGAATCGATCAGCCAGACATATGAAGCTAGTTGCCCATTATGAAGGTACCTATGGAGAAGAACGGGCAAGAAACTCCACGGACATAAAAAATTGTTACAGTTAATATTAAACAGTTCCAGAATAAGCAGATCTGCGCGCGTGCTTTTCTTCTATTTAAACAATCATGTGGGCCCCGAGAACTGAAAGACAAGACAAGTGACTATAGCTTTCAAAGAGTTACGTATTTTACAGCACTTTTCAACGGGATTGACAAAAGCTTTTCGGTAAAATAAAAAAATAAACGTGTGGCACTCGGGGACTGCCGCGGTAAAACTATTGCATAGCATTTGTAACCTCCATACTTCCTATTTGTCAACGCAACACTTGGGATGATGACGTGATGACATAAAACAAAAATTACGTTCCCATGATAACATCACGTTGTCATGAGAACCGTCATTACATGGTAGGCGGAGTGGGGGGTGTTAGGTTTTTTTCGTTACGGAATTTCTTGATTCGGTCGCCGCGGTCAAAGCCCGCGATAAAAGCTATGCAATAGCTTAAAAAAAAAAACATTTATTTTGGACCAAACACTTGTTAATATTTAATAAATTCTTAACACATTTGGTAATTAATTTAATTAAACATTAGTAGGTAAACATGGCTACACATCAAGCTAAACATTTTCAGTATAAACTGACCTCGCATTGCACGGAAATCCTATACGATGCGAGATCAGCTTATACTGGATATGTATAGCTTGATGTGTAGCCGTGTGTACATAGGTACTGGGTAGTAGGTTATGTTCCGTACATTTTTGACTTTTAGTTCTATCATAGTTATCGCTGATAGAATGTCACTTGTTTGTTCCCAATTCATTTTAATAATTCTGGCCTCTAAACCGTTTCATCGGTAAATAAAATTCAACCTGCTCAAAGGAATTAGAGGCAGCCTTAGTATGGAGTGTTGGGGTGACATCCTGCCCGCTCGTCAACCGAGGTGGTCGCGGGCGCCACACGCAAGCTTGAATTTTCCCCTGACTGCGCGTTGAATAGTATAAGTTTGATATATTTGATGATTTCATAAAGGTATATACGTAACAACATAGCATAACGTCACACTCTGGTTCACCGAAGGATTAGGCAGAGGTGACATAAAGGTAGGTTTTAGATATATACCTGAGATAGATAATTATGTAGGTACCTGGTTGATTATACAAGTAGAATGTTTTTTGAAGCGTCTTCCTACTATGCATAACATTATAAATGTGAAAGATTGTGAGCTTGGATGTTTGTTACTCAATCATGCAAAAACGGCTGAACGGATTTGGATGAAATTTGGCACACATTTAGTTTGTAACCTGGATTAACATATAAGATTTTTAAAGTGAAACTTTTATTACATCGTCTCAAACTTTTCATCTGTGTGTTGCATGTTGCGTGACGGTCGGCCGCGGAGTAGGGATAAAGTGAAAGGCGTTCGTCAGAGCTGCCAAGGCCAATATGGTGGCGCCTATAGAAGTTTCACTTTTACCGTGGTTTCATAAAACCACACAATCCTTTTTTATCTCGTTAGTACGTTCCCCTGTGATAATTTGCGACATCCACGCGGGCGAAGCCGCAGGCGGAAGCTAGTGTAATAAAAATAATAACGGCAACTAATAATAAATAATATAATCGACCATTTCATCGATAGCGTATTGATATAAAGCTAATAATAGGTATATAGAAAGTTTCTTGGATAAACAAAGGTCACGTGTACACTATGGAAGAACCAAGGTTTACAGTAAAAAATTCGACGCAAGAAACAGACTGGAAGAAAGCAGTGTGTCTCATCGTCTTTATTAATATTCCAAGAAATTTGCGTAAAATTCGCCCGACGATAAGTGTTTACAAAAACATGGGCATTCATTAAAAAAGCAATGTTACAGATCTACTTTTTTTTCGTAAAAAATTAATGTTACTGTTACACAATAATCATTTCTAACTGCATTTCTTTACTGCGAACGACCATTGTCTAAGTACCGTTTCGACTTTTTTGCAACAATTTCTCCCAGTGTGCCCCATTTAAGTTGCAAATATTAACATATTTATAACTGTAGCTGTAGTAATAAAAAAAAGGAAAAAAAATGCATTACTTTTGGGCAGTTCTGGGTTCTACTTTTTACCGATTTGGGCCAATTGCTTTGGGACTTTTACCAAAGTAAATAAAGACATTTTTATATGGCACAGTAAAATTTTTGCATTAAAAAGGTTCACCGTTAGTCGAACGAAAACACGTTGGATTTTATTTAAACTTGTTTTAAAAGTAAATTAAGGTTTATACCGCGCCCAATTACCGCAGTACGTTGGGATAAATGTTACGTTGTAAATCGGTATAAGTTTTGTGTTTTCGATAAATTTAAGCCGGAACTTAAAATACCATTTAATACAGGTTTTAATGGAATTGGAATGAATATAAATCTTAATTATTTATTATGAAATTATAAATGAATTCCTCTAGAATGAAAACGTAATTTATAGTTTCATCTGGAAAATATGCGTATGTATCGAGCAATAGGCATGAGGACAAAAAAAAATTGTCCGTCAGGAAGATTAACTCTGATTGTTTCTGATAACTTATTTTTCTTTCTTTCTTTTCTTATTATTAAAAAAAATTGAACACATATTTTTTTATTCAAGTGAGAACTTCTTTAGGCGCGTTGGGCATTTTTGAGATGGGACTAAACCATTGATTTCGCGACACTGATGACACCTCATTTTTGTAAACGCGATTGTGCTCTTTATTTATATTACATTACGGATCAATGTTATATGCTAGTATTTTTACTTTAAAGGTTTCGGAAGTATTATGTTTTGTAAACACAATTGTGCTCTTTATTTAGATAAGGTTACGGACCAATGTTCTATACAAGTATTTTTTTAGGCGATCTTGTTCTAGTTTTCACTTCTTTCGGCACATCCGGAGTGCCACCACTTTTTTACGTTTTTAACTGATTACGGCGATACATTGAGTTGAAATGTGCCATGACGTCACGAGAATGTAGATTTTATACGTACTTGTGACGTAGCGACCCCCACTCCCCACTTTTAATGCGTTTTTGTAAGTCATTTTTATTAATATGATAAAGCAAAATATACGTGTCTAATTTTTTTTATTTTTTATTATTTGACTGACAGACTAAATAGTTTTTTTTTTGACTCAGGCATCATCCCTATTAGCACGGTACTAATGCCCACTCTTGAAATCACGATGTGAGGTGAGAGGTGAAACATTATTATCAATCAATCAATACTTTATTTTGTTAAACATAGGTATGGTTAGAGATAGTATAGTCTAAAATATGCGCACTATGTTTTGCCAATATTTATGGCGTACAAAATTAACACAAAAAAAGTAATTACAATTAAGGTGGCATGTCAATAGATTAAATTAAAAGAAATAATAATATCAATTTAAAACAATATGTAAGTTATGTAAACAGCAGTGCTATTCTGTAAAAATCTCACCGTGAACGCTTAGGTGAAGTGAGCTTGAAAGTGAGCTGTCAACAGTGTCAATCCCTAGTATTTGGTGGAATGACAGCTCACTTCACCTTAGCAGCTCACCTTCACGGTGAGATTTTTACAGAATAGCTCTGCTGGTCATACAATTTTAGACAAATAAACACATTCATACTTAGTCAATAAATAAAATCATAAGTGTCTAATTAGCAAGTCGGAATCTTCATACCTCTGTTTATCAGTAGTAACTCAGTGATGGAGTAGTAACATCTATCTAAAAGGCTTATTCCAATTTAAACATGCAGTACTTTTTATGAGCTGTGCTTTCTTCTAGATAATCTTAGGAATATACTGCAATGTGAGGCAATAGAAGGCAATTTCGTGTCATTTTACGTCACTAAAAATAAAAGTAAATAAAAATCTTCAAACTTAAAACACTAAAATTTACTAACCACCTCTCAAACCCCACACAAGAACATTCAAAACTTACAACATTCTAACCCTCAAACGCGACACGAACTCCGAAACGGTCCGACCCTCTTTCCTCAATCGTAAATCATAACAAACATCTTGCTAACCCTTCGACCGCCTTGCTAACCCGGCGGCCAGTTCGCCGGCACCCAAGTGCTGTTAATTGGCAACCGGTTGGGGAAATTGGTCCGCTGTACTTGCTTCCGTGAGTTAATGACTAGCCGCCCAGTAGATGGACGCTGAAACCCATTTAGGCGTGTGCAATTTGCGTATGTGCAGCGGGTTAGACGGGTGGGATTTGGTGACGCGGTAGTTATAGGGTTATGAGCTGCGGCTCTAAGATCGTTGAAATCGAGGTTTATGTGAGAATTGAGTTGTTAAGATTTTAGTGGTAGTTTGGTTATTATATTAAAGGGGGTCGGTTAATGTGGCGGAAGAGTTTATTTGAGTGATATTTTGTTATGATTTCTGCTTACTTAATTAAATTATGTGTTTATTTTTATTTCGTATTTTTTACAGGGAATTTGATTTACTTTTTTCAAGATAATATTTACATAATTAAAATAATAATAGGTACAGGTATATAAAAAAGGGAGGAAAAATAATCATAGGGCATCAAAAAATTCGTCCGTATTGCTGTCAACAGGAAAAGTGCCCAAAATGCTGGCAGCATTGCCATTGCATTGCATTGTATGGCATTGCTGATTCTTCGACCAAAAATAGGCCAGTCCTCTGGTCACGTGAAGAGTCGAACAACCGCCCGGCGGTGTCTCGAAAAACTATAGTTTGTGTTTATTAGAAAGTAAACAACAACTAGCATATCAACAGTACTATGAGTAGTTAGTTTGATAATCATGGTAAAAGAGGCTGTTATCAAGTTATTATTATTTAATCTTATATAAACCCAAAGCAGGACTTTCAGTACAACAATATATTATACTGAACATACGTATCTCAAATTGAATAAACATTTTTCTTTAGATCATCAGCGAGGCTGCTACGCGCGTAGGCGTCGTAACAAGGTATTTCGTAGCACAATACTACGCAACCTCTACGAAAGGCTACGATCTGATAAATAATACTTAATATAGGATCAACATTTTTTAAGAAATACAGTCGAACCTGGATAAGCGAGAGTTCAAGGGACCGCGATCTCTTGTCGCTTATGGAGGTTTCTCAGTAACTCGAGTTTCTAGCTTATAAAGGTACAGCAGAGGCCTTTTTCACTAATAGAGGTTGAGGCTGGTTGGGAAAGGTAGAGGAAAAAATACAATGTTATTTCCATGAAATTTAAGAATGACTCATAAATAACAGATGTTAAATTATACTCGACTGTTGCTTATAGAGGTACAGGCAAGTAGCAGTCTCATTATAGAGGTCCACAAGTGTAAAACGACTTTCTCTTATAGAGGTTTCTGTTTATCACTTATAGAGGTTTTAAACGGTTAAAATGACGGGACCTGGCAATTACTCTCATTTATAGAGTTTTCTCGCTTACCCAGTTTGTGACTTACCCAGGTTTGATTGTAGGTATACCAAATTATAAATACCTATATCTTTTTTTTAAAACAACATTTCTCTCCAACTTTGTTGCCTTACCAAGTCTAAAAAAAACATGAATACCTAAGAAAGTGCCTAATAAAAATAATTATTTTAGAAAAAAATATTGTACCACCACAAAGGTAAGGTTTCTTAAGAAACCAGTAGCGTTTGTGAGGCTAGGGGAATATTTTTATAACTCTGTTTAGTTACGGGTATTATACAAACAATATTTTGGGTCATTTTATGATTTTTTATTGCGTTTGCCCTTTTATCTTTGCCGGTGTCGGCTTGTTAGTTGCCGACTTTCTTTAAACATTGCTCTTGGTTATAGTAGGATCGTGTTTTGTTTTGTAGAAGGTCATAAACCCGCAGATGTAGTGTTTTTAGGTAGGTAATCAGGCTACTTTTAGATCTGGCTATAACTTAATTTAATTTAAAAGTTCATTTATATTTATGCATCTCCAGTGTTATGTGTGTGTGTGTTGGGGTGTGTGTATATGTGTGTTATATTTTTATGTACCTACATTCTAAACAAATAAAGACGTATTGTATTCTATTCTAATCAATAAAAATATTATGACCGTGTAGGTTCGAAACTCAGACCAAATAAAAACCTAGACATAGCGCTGTCAACAGTGACGTGAGGGCGGTTTGGTAAACATGTGTGCACTTAGTGAGGTGTAGTTTGATTGTAAATGGTTGTAAATGTGTGTGTGAGCGTATATGCACAGAGCGGAGGTGTAGTTTTGGCATGCTTCACTGTATTATTCGCAGCGCTGTCTTGGTTTTTTATTTGATCTGAGGTTCGTAAGTATGTATTCTATAATATAGAATACATACATATAATATTATTATTATATTTAGTTAGCGGAGTGGTGATAGATATTAATTATTAAGGTTCCATTACTGCGACGTGCAAAGGAGTAGATAGGATTTTAAAACAACTAGTGTGTCAAACGGGTGACACGTGTAGTTTTTAACCGACTTCCAAAAGGGAGGAGGTTCTCAATTCTACTGTATGTTTTTTCTTTTTGTATGTTTGTTACGCGATTACTCCGTCAATTATGAATTGATTTTGATGGTTTCTTTTTTGTTTGGTAGATCATACTTCAGAGGTGGTCCCATATAAATTTTATTAACTTTGCTTGGGTAGTTTTTGAGTTAGCTTCAATAATACGTATTTTTGCCTCACTTAGTGTGTGGATGATATTATGATAACTTCCTGTCACTGTTATTTACATAGCAGGTAGTGGTATTCGAATGTGTGTGGGGTAGGTACCACAACTAAAAAGTAAAAAATAAAAACTTTTTACAAAAAAAAAAACAACCGACCTCCAAAAAAAAAAACACTACAAAGTGAAAAATAACTTTAATTTCGGAAGTCGGTGACAAAGAACGAAAATTTAAAACCAAAGACACCGACTTCCGAAATTAAAGTTATTTTTCACTTTGTAGTGTTTTTTTTTAAATCGGTTGTTTTAATTTTGTGAAAAGTTTTTTATAAACTGTTTTCATCGTCAGGTTTAACACAGATAATATTTCCAAAGTTCGTTAAAAATGGTTTAAAATTACGTGGAATTTGAGTAAGAATATTGCTTGTATTTTCTGATATCACGCAAAAAATGCAATAAAATAAGTTTTTCCGAAATGGTTACTTCATTGCTAATTAGTAAGAACTGAACGAATGAACTTAATTTAATTTTCTGAATATTCAATTTCAGGTTACCAAAAAAATGTAAATACAGCCAACACACACAAGCCAAGAAATTCACTGCATGCCACACAGATGATCAGATGATGGATCACAGCAAGCCAAGAAATTCATGCTCTCATTAAGTTTCGCAAAATTAATTATGTAACCGTCGCTATTAAGTAAGGAGAATAATTACGAAAATGTACGAGTAAAATGTTACAAATGAACTCGAAGGGGACCAGATGAGAGTAAACCTAGTGTAATTTACGCCGCTCAAAGTGAGCTTCGAACAAATTATTGTATGAAACTCATTTTGACTTTGTGGTCATTTGCGATTTGCACCATCGCGCAAAAATTGTATCAAGTATGTTGGGGTCGACTTCCAGTATAACCGGATGTAGCTGGATACCAGTATTTTACATGGAGCGCTTGCTTTTCTGACCTCCATAACCCAGTTACTGAGTACCACGATACCCCTTGGCAAGACTGGTTGTCAGACTTTCGGGCTTCTGACGACCCGGAACGACTGTCAACGATCTACGAATGACAGCCGAGACCAACTGCTTTCCGGCTGATAGCACTCTCGGTATGTTTGGATAGTCACCCATCCATGAACCGGATAGCGTTGCTTAACCCTGAAGATCAACCCGTGCGGCTGTTGTTATTTAGCCACGAAGCCCTCATTCTTACGATCTATATCTCTCTTAAGTTATAATACAGCAATTTCTTGTTTACATAACCGTTAGCTTTCATACAAAACTCAAACTCAAAGCATTTATTTCAATTAAACCATTTATAGGCACTTTTGAACTGTCAAAGAATCGGTCAGTTAGTCAGAAAGTTGAAGCTAGTTGCCCATTCCAAAACGTAGATCTCTATGGAGAAGAACGGGCAAGAAACTCCAAGGCCACTCTTTTAAATATAGATATTACAAAATTCTGGGTACATTATTCTGGTTGCTTCTATATGTGAGAACAATGTACAAAAAATAATCAAAACAATTGAAAAATATAAGATTAAAAATAAGCCCTGGCAGATAAGAAATGACCAGTCTCAACTGACGGCGCCCGTTCACGAACATGACGCGTGGATCAGCACCATCCAGCTCAACCATTTTGTAGGGAACCGAATGATCCAACACACTCGCCACCATCAGCGAGACATTTTAGTGAGCTTGACATTCTCTCAACTGCCATGCTCTTTCAAGTCAACATTCGTCTTAATAACATAATAAACGGCTCCATGGTACTCACATTTACAAAAAATAAAAAGAAATGCTTCTAATTTATACAAAACTATAGTTTGCAATGTATTTAAGAAATTAATAGAATTTTACTACCAAAAAGTAAGAAAATCATTATTATCTAATTGGAGCATTAAACAATTTACTTGGTAAATTAAAAAAATAAACATTTAAGTTCGTAATGTCAAAAGCAAAATAAAAAAAGGGAAAGCAACTCTTCCAAATATTAAAATTTTAACTAGTGAACCCAAGTGGCTGTGGAGCAGGACCAGCATTAAGCCAAGTATTTTTATCTACGATATAATCATCCAACTTATAATATGCTTGTCTACATAGTGTGCGTTTAATGCATGTTTTAAATTTCTTCTCATTTAGTTGAAGAATATCGAGTGGTATTTTATTATAACATTTTACACAGTACCCCATAAAAGAAGTGTGAACTTTAGACAATCTAAAACGTGGTTGATCTAATTTATTCCTATTTCTAGTGTTAAAATTATGCCTGTCACTTATCTTACTAAAAAGGTGTAGATTTTTTCGAACATACATAATGTTTTCATATATGTATATCATACCAAGACAAGGTACCGTCATGATGTTAATTTTCTTGAACAATTCCCTTAGAGATTCGCGTCTGCGGAGGTTGTAGATGGCTCTGACGGCCCTCTTTTGCAGAATAAAGATAGAATCAATATCTGCATATACAAAAATCAAGAATCAATTAAAAATATAGCTTAAGAGGTTTGTCTTTACAATTTTTGATAGTTGGTGCCGAAAACCTGGGCCACTAAACTATAAGTTGTGAAGAGTTATCTAAACTAATATTTTTGTGAGAAAAGATTTGATTTTTTGTATGTTTGTTTGTAATGAATAAACTCAAAAACTACTGGACCGATTTTAAAAATTCTTTCACCAATAGATAGCTATATTAGCACTGAGTAATATAGGTTATAATTTATAAAGATATCACGCGGACGAAGCCGCTGGCTGAAGCTAGTATCAAATAATTGCCGCTTCAGAGCTCTGTAGGTATTGTAATATTGAAGTGAGAGTATTGAGTATTTAGTCGACAATTATACATGAAATATTGGAAATTTTACACCAGTTAAAAAATGTTGTAGGTAGCTATTGTGCTTGTGAAAATTTTAACAATGTTTCTAAAAACGAACTCAGTTATTGCCTACTACATATTATTATATGTTTTGTGAAAAACAAAACATATAGTAGGTAATTCCCATTTAAAACTGGAGTTGGCACAAAATGAAACGAGGTCTAGTCTATAGCTAACTTTTGACACCTAACCATATGCATAGGCTTGTAATAACAACCGCACGGGTCGAACGATCAGGTTAAGCGACACTTGCCGCGGTTGTTCCGTGGATGTGTGACCATCTTTACATACCGAGACTCCTCTGTGCCTCGGAAAGCACGTTAAGCCGTTGGTCCCGGTTGTCATTCGTCGATCTTTGACAGTCGTTACGGGTTGACAGAAGCCCGAAAGTCTGACACCCAGTCATACCAAGGGGTATCGTATGGGTTGTGGAGGTCAGATAGGCAGTCGCTCCATGTAAAATTCTGGTATTCAGCTACATCCGCTTAGAATAGAAGCCGACCCCAACATAGTTGGGAAAAGGCGAGGCAGATGATGAGCAATCTTAACAAGTAACAGACCAACAAGTGATACTGCACACGGAATACAAAATCATAATACCCAATTAACCCCCTCGAACAATTTCAGAACAGCCGAGGGAAACCTTCATACATGTGAATCGTTTCCATCAATTTATTTATCCGATTCATTAGCCGATCGAAGTGTTTCGGCGAGATTTATTTTTTTCCCCATCTCGGACGGAAGAGAGGAATAAATATTAATAATAAAAGAGGGTTTGCCTTCAAAATTACGCAGAGGAGGCAAAGCGTGTTGACGACTCCTAATTTGACGTAATTTGCATAGATTATGCCGGTTCGTTGAGTGCCAATCTTTTTAAGTGGCTTCTTCTACTCATTTTGTGTTCCTGCCGCGGCCCAATAAGGAATTTATTATATCCAAGTGCTTTCTTTGCGAATATTTTATGTGTTTCATGAGGTAAGTTCTCATCCCCCGCTTGTATTTTAGAAACAACACATTACTTTTTGCATTTAAAATATATTACATTTATTTTTACGATTTTCATTGAGATATCTCCCTTGGCTTATGCTATTTATGAGACGCTTGCAAACACCGGCACAACAGTCTTGAATAATGTGTTATGTATGTGTGTTTATATGATGACAGACTGATATTGTCTACAAGTTATTGACTTCCAAATGAACTCACTAAATGTGACTCACCATTCCACAGATCCATTTAATTTGTCTCACACTCCCAGCGCGTCAACCCGCGGTTTCGGACATCGCGCCGCGTCGCGTCACCGCGGCCGCTGCCTTCACATTCCGAACGCAAATATTACCTAATCCAACCCTGGCCCCACTCTGTAAGCCAACATTATCTCATGTTATTTTTCGATATTACCCCGTTACAGCGGCCGGGGGCGCGTAAATCAAATTTATAGCCTTTTTATACAGGCATTAAAATTTTATCAGCGAGATTTCTTTCTGAATTGTCCAGTATGGCTCTGTCGCCCCTTTTGACTTTCGAGTGGTATGACGAGGGATTTGTCTGTTATATTTTTTTGGATTTTTGCGAAGTTTATTATTGATTCTTATCAGTAGAATTGACGTTAAGATTGATTGAGTACTGACTTAGGTTTTTCATTTATGAAAATGTTGAAAAATTTGGTAATAATGGCACTAATTGTAGAATTTGTAGATGATGGAAACACAGTGAGAGCCTTCTATTTCAAAGCCAGTTAAATAGGCCTTTCCTTCGAAGCACTCCCGAAAAACGCTCGACACAAATAAAATCATTACCTACATTCTAATGGGTGCTAAGTGATATCTGTACGATAAATCCATCGACATTTAGGATACATCCATTTAGAATTTTTGCCGGGTCGAGCCCGCGGCGATCTTCCGTCGAGCGGGTTGAAACGGGTTAAAACAATAAAAGCAGGTGCGATTGGTGCGATGTCGATCTTATCGATATGTGCTGTCGCGCGCTCGCCGGCGGCGGCGGGTTAAGCCGCGGTTCCTGCATTGCGACACGGTGGAATTAAAACGTTTTTATTTTTACGTTACGTAGGTACTGTTTTGCTTTTATCCTTAAGCGTAAGTAGATTTCGAGATTTTTTGGGCTGAGTGACAGCCTGTTTTTCAAGATTTCAGGCAGGATTGATACCGTAGGAGGTAGTGTACAAATGCTGTAGATTTTTCATGATTTTTTCAGTCACAATATTATTATTTCCCCTATGCTATTTGCAGCCAGTCCGCTGACTGAAAAGAAAATCGTTCCTACAGTAGCTAGTCGCCTTCTCTGTAGGAGGCTTTTGCTCTGAAGTGGGATAGGTTAGGCTTAATAAGTTACTTTTGATAGTTGGCAAACTCAAACTCAAAGCATTTATTTCAAATAAACCAATTACAGGTACTTTTGAATTGTCAGTCAGAAAAATGAAGCTACTTGCCCATTCCAAAGCGTAGTAGGTACCTATGGAGAAGAACGGGCAAGAAATTCCACGGACACTCTTTTAAATCATAATATTGTTACAAAATATTGGTAACATCAATAATACTTATCTATTGTATAATTACACTTCTAACAAAAGTTGTAACATTTTATGATATGTTAGTGTTATTTTTAAACCAAACCCTGTATTGTAAAGTCATTGTGCGCTTTTATAATTTCTAATGTCACGATATTATCCTGGACGTCCACGTCCATAAAATGTATGGAAATACGTGCACGTTGTAACGTTATCGTGGGCGGAAAAGCGTCTTCACATATTTCCATACATGTGTTTTCGTGATGCCGCACGTGACGTTCACTGTTAAAATTCTTCGAGTTCACTCGACAATGACCGATTCAATGTACAGGTTCGATGGTTGTTTTGGATTTGATTAATGGCTGATTCCTTTAATTTACGGAGTGTTTGTATCTTTATCAATAATACAGCAAAAACCTCATAGCTTTGCATAGAAGACCCTCCCATATGGAAGTAGCTATGACAGGTAAAATTAGCTTACGAATATATTTATATACCCAGTTTTTAAAAAAAAAACAGTGGCACTCCGGGAGTGCCGACAAAAGTGAAAACTTGAACAAGATCGCCTTGGTGGAAGAAAAATACTTGTATAGAGCATTGGTCCGTAACTTTGTCTAAATAAAGAGCACAATAACGTTTACAAAGAATAATACTTCTGAAACCTTTAAAGTAAAAATATTTGCATAGAACATTGATCCGTAATGTAATATAAATAAAGAGCATAATCGCGTTTACAAAACCTTTAAAGTAAAAATACTTGCATAGAACATTGATCCGTAAAGTAATATAAATAAAGAGCACAATCGCGTTTATAAAAATGAGGTGTCGTCATGGTTTTGCGAAATCGATGGTTTAGCCCCATCTCAAATGCCCAACGCGCCTAAAGAAGTTTTCACTTTAAACACTTCCAAAACCTTTAAAGTAAAAATACTTGCATGGAACATTGATCCGTAAAGTAGTATAAATAAAGAGCACAATCGCGTTTATAAAAATGAGGTGTCGGTTATGGTGTCGCGAGTTCAATTGTTTTTTCCCATCCCGAAAATGTCCAACGCGCCTAAAGAAGTTTTCACTTCAAAAACGATTGGTAAACACATCGATTCGTTTTACAGGAACCGAGCATAAGAGAAGTTGTCAAAAACAACCGCGCTTTTATTTGAATGACGTTGAATAGAATGATTGAATTCACCCCTCTTTGAGGAGTGGCTTGAGAGGCGCCACGGCGTCCTCACCTTCCGCCTGACGCAGGTCCTCACCGGACACGGCTGCTTCGGGAGGTTCCAGTTCAGGATAAGGCGGGAGGAAACACCCGGGTGTCACCATTGTGTGGGTCGGCCTGAGGACACGGTGGAGCATACGGTGGAGGTCTGCCTGGCTTGGGCGGAGCAACGCCGTGTCTTCGTAGAGGCGATCGGCGGCGGTGATCTCTCGCGTCCGGCCCTGGTTCAGGCCATGGTACGGAGCGAGAGGAAATGGCAGGCCGTCACCTCCTTCTGCGAAGCGGTAATGCTCGCGAAGGAGGAGGCGGAACGTGTGAGGGAGAGGCAAATTTCACGCCCTCACCCCCCTAACCGCCGCAATAGGAGGAGACGCCCGGGGCGAGAATCGCGAGCCGATTTCCGGCCACTGTAGGCGCGGGCTTCCGGACGGTGGGCAATAGGTAGCTCGCCGTCCGATAAGGACCAAGCCCGGGTCGACGGCGCGTTGTGTCCCACGCGCGCCTCAAAGAGATGTCAGCAGAATTGACGGGGTCCGCTAGGGCCAATGCCTGCCGAGGGTTCGAAGAAAACCGATAGGGACATCGTGGCCCCCGGCAACAGGGCAACCGAAGGAACACGGGTGGGTTTTAGTCAGTAAGAGTCTGACATGCTCTCCCGCTCCGCCCAGAGCGGGAGAAGTTATTTGATAATTTCCAACCCAAAAAAAAAAAACGTATTACATAAATATTTCGATGAATCAACCGTCACTAGCATTCTTTTATAGGTGTCCCAACTCTAGGGTACATCCACAAATTTTACGTATTCAATAGAGCTCTCAGAACAAGGAAGATAAAGAGAAAAGCAGTTATAAACACACATGTCGGTGCAGCACACGGTAAAAAATATAAAGGTGAACACTAAGCAAATTGGAGTTTTGTTTTAGTCTACTTTACAAGGGATGTCACGTCGAAGTCAATAAAACGTTAATTTTCCTCTGATATTCTTTTTTACAAACTCATGGGAAGGTTATAAACATACCACCACTCACACACGGACAGACCTCATAGGGCCTGCGCCCGCTGGCGGCACGGCACGGCAAGCGATTTTTATGCGACGAATAGGAACATAACTTATATGACTGACAATAGGATTGAAGTTTCAATGGTGACGCCTAAAGATATCGCGGTAAGCCTAAGGATACCGCGGCATCGTTGCCGTTGAAATTTCAATTATATTGTCATACCATTAAGTTATATTTCTATTCGTCGCATAAAAATCCCTTGCCGTGCCGTGCCGCCAGTGGGCGCAGGCTCATACTGTAATCACTTGCCCATTGAAAACATACGTCCATTGGCTCAAACAAAATTTCAAATTCAGAATATATTCACTGACGCGGCCGTCTGGCCACAAGTTTTTAATATGGCCAAATAGGATGGGTGTACACTGTATGGGAAATGGTTGCACCAAAAAGTAAGTCATAACGAGTGCGCGAATCAAAGGTTTATGTAATGAGGTGTTTCCATTCACTAATGCATGCGACAAAGTTGGATATGAATTTAGTTTTGAGTTTTTAATGTAGTTGGTAACACGGCTTTTTTTGTGAAGGTGTATAAAATCTAGTACTAAGAACAAGCCATTGTCTTCCTTAAATACCACATTCTATGATGCTATGAAGCCACTAATAGATACTACTGAGATAGTGTATGTGCAAAAATATTTGTATTGAATAAACTGGAAACGGAAAATCACAAGTAAGTACTTGTTCATAGAGAACATATTGTTGTGCTATAAAATATTAAGTGTCATCCATCAACTCATCAGTCAATAAAAATAGGTCAGTGAAGTGTAAGTACCTATATAGTTAGAAACAGTAAGAATAAGTAAGAAAAAAATTCTAATTGAGGAAGATAATGTAAAGTTTTTATTTATTATTTTAAATATTCCATTAAATTCAAGGAAAAAAATCTCATCAGGGCGTCTTTTCCATCGTAGGATTTTTTTTTTGTGTTTTCCTCTCTACGTCAATAAAACCCGTAGTCGAATGGGAGAAGTTAGAATAATGTATATTTATTATATTGAATTGAGTTATCAATAAACTTACCTGCCTGATATAGAAGTCGATAGCGCTACTGTGGACCATGAGGTCCTGGGTTCGATTCCCTGGTCGGGCAAAGAGTTATTGAGTTTTGCCATCTGGAATTTCTCAGTAGTAGCTTGGAGTCTGGATTCGTGCCTGGTTGATGGCAATAGGCTCGCCCCCCCTATCACATGGGACTTTAACATAACTGGCGAAATGTGGGTGTACCGAAAGGTACATTTTTGCCTTACCCTTCAGGAGGTACAGGCGTGATATTAGGTAATGTTATGTCTTATTATACCAAAAAACCGGCCAAGTGTGATTCGGACCATTATCTATATAAACGGCAAAAAATCATGTCTGTTGTATGGGAGCCCCCTTAATTTTTTTTAGTATTTGTTGTTATAGCGGCAACAGAAATATATCATCTGTGAAAATTTCCACTGTCTAACTATCACAGTTCATGAGATACAGCCTGGTGACAGACGGATAGACAAACAGACGGACGGACAGCGGAGTCTTAGTAATAGGGTCCCGTTTTACCCTTTGGGTACGGAACCCTAAAAACGCTCAACACGCCTAAAGAAGTTTTCACTTCAAAAACATCAAAAATGTTTGTTCAAATGTGTTCATATCCACACTTTCAGGTATCGAAGCGTTGTTTGAGAAGCGGCGCGACCGCGGGTGCCTGCAATCAGCTAACCAGATCAGTTGGGAGCAAACACAATTGATAGCAGCCAGCGGCCCATACGCATCTATGTAAGTACTAATGCCCTTGTACCTTTGTGATGCGATTTTGTCTTTATACGTTGGGCTTATGTTTTGATCAACTGTACTAGGTAGTGGTGTGAAAAATCGTGCAGGTGATTTTTATGTCAATTATAAGTAAATTAAAAATTTGACTTTAAAGGGAGGGAGGGAATTGAAAAGGGTATGCTTAGATGGTTTGGTCATGTTGAGAGGATGATATGAGAGTGGAAACGCCGGGAGGGGACAGCCGAGGAGGACATAATATGTCCTCCTTTACTGACCTTAATGGTGATATTCTTCAGAAAGGTCAGGTGCGTAGTACTCGCAACCGGTGTACGTGTATGACCAGATGTATGAACGTAAACGAGGCAAAAGGAGTATGTAAGGATCGTAGCAGGTGGCGTTCTGTACTTTCTGCCTACCCCCATGGGAAGAAGGCGTAAGTTTATATATGTATGTGTATTTAAAAATTAGATAAATTGCCAATAATTTCAAAAACGTAATAAATTTTTTTTAAATAGGTAATGGTAATTAAATATAATCATAATTAATAATATTTTAGTTTAATTAAATAGTTGATTTAACTTTAGGTTCTTCTATATCAAATTAATTTTTATTTTATTGTTTTTGTATTATAAATGTTGGAACGCCGACGTCTAGTCTATCGGAGGTGGGCGCTAATGGCTGCAACACAATTTTTTTTAAACTAATGTAGCTGTTAACAAGCACAAAAATATTGTAAACCTGTTTTTGTTCCAATAAAATATTTGAATTTGAATTTGCAGTTAAAAACATGTTCTCCCATATATTCTGCATGAGAGAACATGTTTTTCAACTATAACGTTAAGTTTGTTCTTGGGATAAATTGATCCCAACTACGAAACCGTTCATTGTGCGTGGACCGACACGCACTTGGCCGGTTTTATTTCTTATAACACCATTTGAATCTATGTATCAGGGTAATAAATAACAAATTCAATGAATAATTAGCCCTAAACTTATGAGCATTTAACCCTTTTGACTTTTAAGAATTAACTGGAACAGTCACTAACCTGGGACTCAAATTTGCTATTACAATAGTGTCAGAATGGTCTATCAATGATTTCATAATTGTTGATTTTGTCAAGTTTGGTAATCTACTAAAATAATGGCGTCATTATGACTTTCCAATGGTCAGCCACTGACACTCCATTGAAAGAAATGGCATTTATTGGTAATCTCGTACATAATGACAAATGAATGACTGACTTAGGCGGTATCATTGGTCGTATTGTACGACAATGTCATTATAACATAATTCTATTACGAGACCATTGACCGACCATTTTGAATTTAGCAGATTACGAACTTTTAGTAAAATGACAATGGGATCGTGTTGGAATGACGAATTTGTAAAAATAGCAGATTAGAATACAAGAGTTTTCTTTAAATGAATCTCAGACTTATTTATAATTTATTTACTAAAACTTTATGCACAAGTAAAAATAACCGTAGGCATTTTCTATCAGTCTACGTTCATTTTCAAAATCTATTCCGTAGTTATATTATTGTAGGAATGTTTATCCATCGACAATGTCCTCGAAGTTTATCCGTCGCACACATATTTTCAGGAAAATTGCGTTTGCACCTACCCGGATGAGCCCGGACGGCTACAACCGACTCCGAAGCTAGCCGTAGCTTCGGGATTCAATTTTTCTCACTTTCCAACACTTACACTGCCATCAGAAGCCGAGCACACGGCCACTGGATTGTGATTGAAAATTAACGAAGTCAGTACCAAAACTACACATACGAGCTATGTGTTGGTAAAATGTTGACCAACTAAGAAGGTTATTAGCTTGTAAGGTTGTATCACCTTTAATGAACCCAAAAAAATGCTGTTGGTAAAAATTAATTTAGTTTTAGGTGACCTGGAGATCAACCCTCGTTCATTGAGCACGAGTTTGTAGGTTTAGGACCAATATAACTTTATCAATTTCATAATTTTATTATTACCGAAAGGTTCTGGAGTGGCGACCGCGTACCGGAAGACGTAGCGTTGGAAGGCCTCCAACAAGATGGAACGATGACCTTGTGAAAGTCGCAGGAATCCGCATGGATGCGGGAAGTACAGAACAAAAACAATGGTGTTCCGGGAGTACCGACAGAAGTGAAAACTTGAACAAGATCGCTTTTTTTTGTGTGGGAAATTATCAAATAACTTCTCCCGCTCTGGGTGGAGCGGGAGGGCGTGTCAGACTCTTACTGACTAAAACCCACCCGTGTTCCTTCAGTTGCAATTTTGCCGGGGGCCACGATTTCCTTATCGGTTTTCTTCGAACCCCCGGTAGGCATTGGCCCTAGCGGACCCCGTCAATTCTGCTGACATCTCTTTGAGGCGCGCGTGGCACACAACGCGCCGTCGACCCGGGCTTCTTTCTTCGGTCTCTCCTTTTCCATTTAAATCCATCCAAAGGTTGTCTGTAAAAGATCGCTTTTAGCGATAAGACCGCCCATTGTGTCACCCAATGTAAAATTTCTATATTAATGTCTGTAATTTTTATGGTGTACATAATAAAGAATATTCTATCTATCTATCTTGGTCCTTATCGGACGGCGAGCTACCCATTGCTCACCGTCCGCAAGCCCGCGCCTACGGTGGCCGGAAATCTGCCTGTGATTCCCGACGCCCAGGGCGTCTCCTCCTGCGGCGGTTAGGGGCGCGAAGGCGCGAAATTTGCCTCTCCCTCACGCGCTCCGCCTCCTCCTTCGCGAGCATTACTGCTTTGTAGAAGGAGGTGACGGCCTCCCATTTCCTCTCGCTCCGTAGCATGGCCCGAATCAGGGCCGGACGCGAGAGATCACCGCCACCGATCGCCTCCACGAGGACACGGCGATGCCCTGCCCAAGCCGGGCAGACCTCCACCGTATAAGGAGCATTGGCCCTGCCGTAGGACAAAAGCCGGGATGTTACGAAAGTCGTTTTACCGGAACCGGACCCGGAGTGAGAGGTTTTAAATTTGATTGATCGGAGTCGGAACCGGAGTCAGAGTCAAAATGGAAACTGGAGTCGGAGGCGTAAAATTAATCAGAATTTTCGACCTTTCAAAGTTGGAACCGAAGGTCCGTAACATCCCTGGACAAAAGCATATACACGTATATCTACATACCTACTTAATAAAAATCTTAAATTAATTCATTTACTGATTGCCACTGCTAACGCACACTCGCACAGCCTAAACAGCTGGGTCTAGAAGAATGAAATTTAGCAAACGAGTTCCTTAGGTATACCTTTAGCTAAAATGAGCACTAAGGCCGAATTTCACCAATAAAACTGAACGCGATCAGCACATAAACCACGTTTAAGAGCTGTCAGTATAATTATTTGTGCAACCATTCCATTTTAATTATTTTGTTAAACATCACTGTATAAATCTTTAATTATTTTAAACTTAATTGTATCATATTGATTTTATTATTAATTGCTACACATATCTATAAATTTTTATTTCAATATTTACACACTTAAAACTGATTTACATCCGTAAGACGTACTCGTAACATAAGGTTCAGTTGAAGACCAGCGTCAGGCACTAGTTGTCTGACATTTGTACTGAACTGAGCCTATTTGTCGCAGCCGTGAGGCACACAATACTGTTTTAAGCATTATCTGTTTTTTTTTGTTTTTTTTTTTTAAACTTTGCCTAACCTAGGTCGAATAAATTTATTTCTTTCTTTCTTTCTATTTTCTGTGAAATATTGACAGTGATGATAGCTCTTGAACGCAGATCAGATGTGTTGATCGCGCTCAGTGTTAGTAGTGAAATTCGCACTTAAAAAGGATTTTTGAAAATGTACCCCTAAAGAGGTTGAAAGGCGATAAAAGTTTCTTTGGAAGTTCGTTATTATGTCGATGGGAAATCAAATCGGGTACAGGGATTTTTTATTATTATAATCCATCTTAAGAAGGACCCGTAGTGGTAGCCTACAAATCTCATATGGAAAAGTTCTTATCCGGAACAAATCGTACTTAGAGAGATGTATTTGTTATGGTCGCGAATTATATTTTGATCAAGATACAACCTGTCACTGACCTGCAAATTTCAAAAAAACGTAAGAAAATTTGAATTTTGCGGGCTACCACTGGGCGAGAAAATCAGACCAAAAATAAACGCTTTTAAAATTCACTTCATTAAAAATATCCCAGCAATGAATGTGCTGATTTGATTCATCCTGCTTCCTGCGTCATTTTAGTGTGTGAGTGTTTATAAGCATTCAAAACAATAACATGTGCGATGCACATTGTGTTTGTTCATTAACTTGCATTTCCATGTAAATGTATGGAAGGTGATTAATTTGCTTTTTTGATTTTGTATCATATTAGTTTTGGTTTAGATTAGTCGTAAGTAGGTTTTTTTTGGTTAATAAATTATCAAATAACTTGGCGTGTCACTCTTACTGACTAAAACCCACCCGTGTTCCTTCGGTTGCCTGTATGTTGCCAGGGGCCACGGTATCCCTTCCGGACTTTTCCGCAACCCCGCAATTTTCGGCAATGGCCCTAGCTGACCCCGTCGGTTCTGCAGACATCTCTTTGAGGCACGCGTGAGACACAACGCGCCGTCGACCCGGGCTGTGGTTCTTATCGGACGGTGAGCTACCTATTGCTCACTGTCCGCAAGCCCGCGCCTAAGGTGGCCGGCAATCGGCCTGCGCGACTCCCGACGCCCAGGGCGTCTCCATTTTTGGACAGACCTGCTTGCACTTTTGAAGAACCAAACAAAGTTATGTGAAAACGCGGCTGATACGCACTTATTTACAAAAAGTAGGTATAGTAACTATCGACTTCCTGAAAACAAAAACAGTTTTCTGAAACTTTTATACTGTAAAAAGTCATATTATGTTTATTGCTGGAACATTTATTTTTGTCTCCATGATTCATTCTCCCTCAACGTGCAGCGAATTAACAAAATATGCCGGATTTGGGTTTGTGTTCCAAGTAGTTAATAAAAAACAGTGTTAATTTCTCAGAATCTTTCTTTTATCTCGTTATCTCTAGATACATATATACATTTCGATTATACATTGCCAACTGGCAGACATTTATTGTACATTTCGTTCGTTTAATAAATACCCTTTTAAACTATTTACAATTATACATTTGTCTTTCTTATCCACTAAAGTAATCAGTCGTTTCTCGAAGAATATTAAAATTTCATTTATATATTTACAAATCAATTTACATTTATATTTACGAGATAATTATCATAGATAAGCTTGAACACATCTGCAATAAAAGTAACAAATAATCTATCAACATTTACTTTTCTAATCTAAACTCTAGAGATCTAAAATAAATCGAACAATAAATATCTGATATAAATCAAGGGATTTTTAATACCTATGTTATGTACAAGCTCATTTGTTTATCACATTTCAACAGATCCATCATCACGAGGGATACTTAACTAAGAACTCTAGCTCCAGCACTATAAAGTCAATATGGCCGCCAAACTGATTTGTGTGTTGGTATCGTGCCGTTTGAGAGTTTGGTGGACGTGGGACTAGAAGACAGCACTCTCGCGGTGCGTTGTGAAGGAGCCTTCAGTTCATTTCGGACTCGCGGCCTATCGGCCACCGTAGAGTCTGCAGCCTGAACCCTCTTCATCTCTTGAAGCTCAACATTCGCTGGTCGTGTTGGATGGAAAGCTGATTTCACTACTTCAATAGGTTCCTCGTCAGATTCATCGGTGATCGTTGCGTCATGCATCGAATTGGCTTCCGATTTTGAATCAGCTTTTGATCTATCGGGACTAGCATTGACTATACTCCTTGGGCTACCACTTTGCCTACTGCTAGCTGGTGACAGACGAGCACTTGATGTATCCATTGAAGATACGTTGCTTTGTAAGTGTCTCAACGCTTCGTAAGGATTGATACCATTCTTTAGCGATAGCTCAGGTGGTAATGATTTCATTGCTAGGTCTGCTGGGTGTGGAGCGAAAGGTAGAAGACCGTTGGGTGGTAAGAAGGCGCCAGGAGGAGGGATCAGGCCTCCTGCTGGCAGGTTCGCCATCGCTGGTCCGAATGGGAATAGTTCTGCTCCAGGTAACGTTACTGGGGGAGTTGGTATTGATCCTGGACCACCTGTTGACAAAGCAAAATAATATAATAGTGATTTCATCAGAATAAAAAATCTAAGATGATTTCCTTTAACATCGTGTTAAAGGTTTTTATCGATAGTATTGAAAAAATATTGAAATATCGAGCTACCGTTGGCTGATTTGCTAACATGACGTAATATGAGAGACGAGCCCCGCGGGAAGGCCCGCAGCGCTCGGGCACTCCGTCTATTCCCTGAACAACGGGGGTGCATAATCGTACTAAGGATAATGTACAATCTGTAGGCGTTTAAAGGCGGCATCCACCGAAAGGGATGTTTTTTTAGTGCGATATCGAGAGGGTGAGGGTGCAATATTTATTTATCTGAACACGACGTAGTTCTTTGCAACACAGACACGGCATTCCGTAATTCGGCACGATACGACACTTTCTGTGACGGAGAGTATCTGTCGGCGCATTATTGATGCAGGGCACGTGTGTAGGTGTTGCAACGGACACGTGTGCACTCCACAAAGCCGAGACCATCGCGATAAGGAAGTACACCTATCTCCGCACACGCCGGACAAAGAGAGCTCGAAATGTGAAATTTTCATTAGCAGCTGTGTTCAAAAAGTTCTTCCCGGGGAAGCTTTGATTCTCGATAGCGTGTAAGAGAAGCCGGCGCATAAAAAGGACACGATGGAGGTGCAGATTGGGCCACAAAGAGCTCGGAGGTGGTGCTACGTTCGTTTCTCTTTTGCACTTTTTCTGTTTGCAGCAGTGGCAGTGCGCAGACCACTTTAAAAGGCATCGGGGGTGGGAGGGGTCGTAACTAGGGGGTAATTTGGTGAGGTGGGGGCCAATATCGGCGTCGCGCCTGATTGAGGTGATTCCCGATCGTTGAATTTGATTCTGTTTTGCTTTGGCCGTTATTTTTAATTAGCATTTATTGGGTTAACCGGGTCCAGTCCCTAGCGTGGAGAGCATTGTGTGAATAGCACGTGTACGAGTGGAATTTACTTTTAATTTTCGTGATGTATCTCCGTACTCTTTGTTGGATACGCTTCGCTGGGGAAGTTCATATAATCCGTAGTCTTTTGCTTTATTTCCATCATATCCTGATGCAAAAAGCGCAAATCAATGACACATTTTCAAAGTACATCTCACGTCTGTAAGCGCGCTACTACGTAGGTTTAATAAAAGTCTGTAGGTGTTTGAGTACATCGCTCCTCGCGTTACAGCGTCGGAAACAAAAAGTGGCTGGTGGCGCGGTCGCCTACATTGGAATAAAATTGACTCCACACTCTCTCGAACGTGAAGGCAGTGCTTTTTTGTACGTTTAGTAGGTCCCCCTCTTCCCCCCGTGGTGCGGACTTCAGCGGGTGGTTTTGCTTCGGTCGGGCCGGTGTTGTTTTGCAGAGTTCAAGAGTCCATTCTTTTATTTGAGCCGCTTTTGCGTTGTTCGGCCTTGAGGGGCGGTACTGTTGCGAGCAACATGTTTTTGAGTGCTGTTTGCTAAATCGGGAATTTTTAAATTAACAAATACCGTTATTGTACGCCGATCGGAAGTTTAAGAGGTACTCGAATGTTCTGATTTTGTAATACAATTCTTTTGCTCAAGCGTTTGATACGACTTTTTCAACAAACATTTTAGATACTTTTTAATAGAAACGTCTCTACCTACTCTTTGCAACCAACGGTAGTGCCTATCAAACATATTACGAATACAAACAAAGTTTTTGTCCCTAAAACAAATTGAAAAACGTAGCTAGAAGTGACACCAAAAATATACGATACCTTTTATAAGCGAGGCGGTCTGGTCTCGCATTTGTGGCGGTCTGAAGTAGTCTACCCACGCATAGTTGAGGTAGGCCGCATCCAGCCAGCCGGGGTTTAGCAGGAACGGACTGAATGCACCCGGGTGACCATAGCCGTAACCTGCAACAAAAGAAACAAACGTTGTAATGTCTTGTTATGGAAGAAATAAACACAGAAAAAATACCCAGAAGATTTGATTAATTTTCGTTGTTTCCTGGACTTGTATTTGGGAGTCTAAACATGTTTTATGTGTCTAGTCAGTCCTATTGATCTGGTCTATCACAACCGGAATCCGCAGTCGCCGCCAAACGACAATGTAAGTCATAGTACGGATCCAAGGAATGGCTTATTAAGTAGATATGGACGCGGCGAGGTCACTAACGTCTTGATCCACGTCCGCAAGCACTAAAGTCACAAAGGGTGGCCGTAAAGGCGGCGACACACGGGCCGCGCTCTGTTTACCGCCCGACGACTATAACAAGGGCTCTGTATACAAAACGAGCCAGTTTACTACTGCAGTTAGCCGGCTCCTCTGTGCCATACGTTTTTACGACCCTCCAACGTCACGTTGCCTTTCGCCTTTCATAGCGAAACGCTCTTTTTATTTGTTTAATCGATACACTACTGAAGACAGCGGCCATCGTCTATTTTCGGGTTTTTACTACATTTTTAATCCAATCTTGAGACATCCCAATTGATGCGATCAGGTGTAACGTTTTTATTACCGGATTAAACTGTTTACGAGCACTTTGTCTACTTTGTTTTGAACTTTGTATACGCGGTGCTTCTTAGCGACTCTTAATACGAAGTTTGTTGTTGCGAGTTTTGTTTGAGTAGCTTAATTATATCGTAAGCTAAACATTGCATGTGATGGGGCTCAGGCTTTTGTTTTTACATAGATGACTTTTTTATCGCGTACTAAAATGTTGACGAAACAATTAGTTTATTTGTGTAAAGCGTACCCCTTTCCGCGGGGAGATTAGCGAGTGCTTCGTGAAAGCGTTTCCCAGATCGCGGGCATTTTAAATTAAGAACTTGATGGATGGCCCGTCGCGCTGTCACGCACCGATCCGGAGCTGAGAAGCGCTCCGACATCATGGAACAATAATAAGTTAAATGTGGAACTCGGAAACGGGCCGCTCCATTTGTTAATGCCAGTATTCAATTAAATTCAGTTCCCCGACCCTTTGCATATGCGGGGCTCTGAATATTAACGCGGTAAAGAGAGCATTTCTAATGTTGAGAAGTGGTATATGATTACTGAGTGCTTGAATTAATATTAATTCGGGTAAGTGGGGACGTTAACCGACACAGACTTTGTTCTGAGTACATTTAAAGTTAATTTGATACAATAAATATTTTCAGTTGGACTGTTAAGAAGTATTATAATTTATTTTTGGTCGCTTTTCTATTTAACCAGCTTCATTAGTACTTGACTATATAATATAAGCCAAGACACTTACAAAAAAAAAACTAAGTGTTCTGGACTCAAAATCCACCATTGATTTTCGCATGCCAACTATCACCGAACTTCGATACAATATAACAGAATCGCGCCGTTCAATTTCCGACGACATTCAAATATTCGAACCGGAATTCAAAACAAAAATACTGCACTCGCACTGTGAAAGTCTTGTGAATCTATAAAGTTATTTCTGCGTCCGTTAATCACCGCCGACCTAAAAATGTACAATGGTTAAGAATGTGGCTCGGATCAGAACGCGTCGCAGCCGAATTCGTACCGCTCGAGACAAATAAACGGACCATACGACATATAAGTGTCAGAATGAGCGTTAAATATCTCGACGAGATGAGATGCGAGCCAGTTGTCACTCGTAAATTAATGTTAAGGAGACTCTTGAATAAATGGAATCAGAGTTATGGCTCATAATTTGGAGGGTGGCGACGATGCTCCATAACTAACACCGCATTTATACGTCTTTGTTTAATTGTCTGGTTTATGGCGATTTAGTGCTATCAGTTCGTGATCTAAATGTGGAGGTAAACACGCGATTTGAAAAAGAAGTGGATGTTGAAGTTTTACAAGGGATAATTTGTGATCGACTTCCGATTGAACACTCTTGATTGTTCTTACCCAAAGTAGCAAGTCTTAAAAGAATATTATAGTAACGACAGCTTCAACCAACAATCCCTAGAATGTAGTATCGGTCGATATACTGCGGGTACGGAAGGAAATATATGGCCCAACTTCTCCAGTAGTTTCAATGACTTTTAGTTAAATTTTCCATAAGTCGTTTGGTAATGTTGGCAAGGTCCTCGCAGCCGGGTGGTTATGAGGGTCACTGCTATGGATGCGGTATTTTAGCAGCTAGCAGAGACATAAAATCCATATTTTAGAGGCACCGGCCTCGGGGTGCAGGCGGGGAGATCAAACGGGACTTTACGACGCGGCCCGAGATTGTTTACATCTGTTACGGCCACCGCCGCACCGACGAACCGGCGAACTTGGTAACCGCTGGTACACCAAGTATTATACCGATGTACCGTGCCGACGAGATTCTAGAATATGCCCGAATTATTCTAAACTCTAAGACACATTAATAGAAAGCTATCTCAGTTCAGCAGTATGGAAAGCGGAATTAGAAATGATAGGTACTCGTGGTTCGCAAATACAGTTACTGTTGACAATAAAATATTCGCACACACATTTTTCGACATGTGTGTTTTAATTGTCTAAACAGATGTATCTTTGATGAACTTTGGTCTAGTTTTGGAACAATTAAGATAATTTATAAAACAGTAGATGTGTTATTTAGACGGCAAAACATTGGAGATCGTAATCTGCAAGGCAGTTTTCATATCACCTTACGTCAAAGAAATTAGTGATGCGAAAAATGTAATTTTTATATCCGCATTAAAACTAAAACTAAATATAACCAGCGCTAAACCACGTCAAAAAATATTTATTTACTTGGATAATGTGTCTAAATGTTAGTTATTTTACTAACTACATGTTAATTAGAGCGTACGGTCATTAAGGCAGCTCCATTGATCGCTTTATGAACTCGTCTTCTTTGAAGTTTATCGCCCAAGGATGTTAGTTTTTCCGCATACTGTCTTTTTATTATTGGTCGAAGTTTGGGCGCAACTGTTTGTTTACACAGACGTCTCGGTGCACGTTGTAACATCTAAAATAGATTTGTGGTGTGAAAACATTATGATTTGAGTTTAATTTGTTGATTGCTTTGTGTGTGTAGTTGGATGATTATTTTATTTGCCTGATTGTGATTGATGGCATCTGTCGTAGATTTAGCGATTGATTTTTTTGGACAACTCAATTGTTAGAGCAGTTTCTAGATGTGATTTTATTGGTATTGATTGAATCTCTTTACTAGCAATTTGTTTGGGTTATTTGAAACATAGTATTGATTCGTTTAGTCTCTGCCAAATATTGTTTAAAAACTTTCCGGATTATATTTAGATGTATTAACTTGATTTCTTGTTGCAAATATTTATTATTGTTATAAAAATACTAGTTTTTAAGCTACTTTGAGCTTCCAATAGCAGGACTTTATACATAATTCAATTATTTTATAATTTGCAAATCTTTCCCCATGCAACAAACTAAGAAGCTTCATGAACATTGACCTTCACCATCCTCATATTAATTGACTTGTATATTTAGACATTTACACAGCACACGAAAGTATAAAAGCGTGTTCTTGTAAACACCAATAACCATTTATAAGCCCCACGTCAAAACATGACGCTCCTTAATGTTAACTCCTTTCTCACATAAAAGCAGACAATCGGTGTTATTTCGAGAGAGAACTGTCTTAGCCGTAATTCTCAACGTAGTGAGGAGATTAAACTGAGGAGGCAATTAATGTCCCAATGATTGACTGTCTCTGTTTCGTTCACACAGATGTCGGATAATTTGTTGGCCAAATTTTTCCCCGCACTATTTTTACTAAATTAAAAAAAAACTGAAAGTGAGAGTAGTTTGAGTCTCGCGTGTTGAAAAAAATATTAGATTTTAAATGTATCAGAAATAAAACTCGTTTGAATGTGGTTGAATGTTGCGGCGCCGCAAAATCGACCTCGGCTCTGTGGACTGGCGAGGAGCCAACGAGTCGCGCACGCGCATCCAACTAGCGTTTTATAAAGATTGATCATTTTTTTATTGTTTCAGTGTGATATCTGACAAATGATGATAAATGCCAATCTTTTTAATGTAGGAAGCTAAAATGTAGATCGATACGTTGGCTTATTTTGGATGCCGTAATTTGTGTATAGCTGACTACCTACTTGGCTCGAAGTAAAATTTAGCAAAAATGTGAAGTTGCTTTTGATTTATTTTAATTATTATAATTATTTTGGCAATTAACGCGTTATTAAAATTGAATGTAGAATAGAATATAAAAACGATAATTGAAAAATAATTATGATGAACAGTTAAACAGTCTATTATAAATTATATTAATATTTATTACTAAATATAAATTAAATTGATTTGAGCGAATAGTTTTTTTTTTAACCTAAATAATGAAATTAAAGCTATAAAAACATATTTACGTACTCTATAAGATAGACAACCTATACAAGAAACAAAATGCCCAAGAAAAAAGTTTGAAGGTAACTTTGAAGTAGTTAGAAACTTACTTTGCTTGGTTCTGGGCTCTCTGGGGCCGTCGACGGTGACTTTGATGGCTTTCATGTAGGTGGCTACTTGGTGAGGAAACGAGCTGATGGTGATGGTCAGCGAGAAGGACTTCCCTCTTCCACTGCGACCCACGAACCTCAGGTCATTAAACTTCGCAACCTGGTTCTTCATCACCGCCGTGCAGTTCCTCAATTCTGCCATGAAATTCTCATCATTGCCAGCCTTTATCGTGACCAGAGTGCCATCCTGCACATCATCCAAAGCCACCACTTTGAAAGCCACCGGCAGCGACTTGTTGGACCTCCAGTGGCCGGGCAGCACCGAGCACAGCACCGCCGGGGAGCCGGTCTGCACCAGCTCGCCGTGGCTCTGCCGGTAGTACTCATGAATATGAGCATAAACGTCCGCCATGCTGGGGGCCGGAGGGCTCGCGTGCGGGAGGTGCATCGACTTCAGTCTACCCTCTACGAACACCGCACCGACTCTCGACACGCCACTGAAGTCCTCTGTCACGCCACTGTAGTCTCTAAACACTTTGGTAAAAGTTTCAAAACACGCGAACGGTTTACAAACTCGCGGGAAGTGAGCGTCGCGTGCGCGGAGCGCTCGGAAAGTTGTGCGAAGTACGGGCGCGAGACTCCGTGTGAGCCGCGAGCTGCGAGCAGCGTCTACACCACTTGTTGGGCGCGGACGGCAAGACGCCGGGCGGGGGACTCGGAAAAATAAACGGCGGCCGGGTGACTTGCCGACACCGCAAGCCGAAGACTCACGACGCGCACCGAAGTCGTGGCGAAGGGACGCGTGCTCGCGAGAACTCAGTTTCAACTGATGACTGTGATACGACGCGACTTTTTCCGATGGTCAATATTTTGCGTTCGCGCGGTCGCCGCCCCCACCCGGGTGGCGGCCCCTACGTCTCGTAAAAAGCGGGAAGGAGACGAAGGGTGCGGGTGATGCGGTGGCGCGGCGGGAACGAGCGGGACGGCCGCGGTCGGTGTCTGCGTTTTTATAAAAATGCTCGTTGGAGTGGGACGCCGGCGCTCACCGCCGCCTAGTGGGAGAGGGATGGGTGGATTTTTTTGAATCACCGCGGTGACGTATCGCGAGGCGGCGGTAATTAGGCCGCGGGGCGGCGGGAAACCGCGGCCGGCGCGAAAACCTATCAACGAGCTCATGAAAAATTATGATTTTCATGTTTGGAGTCGGCGTTACTCGCGGGGTGGCACTTCATTTTCGCTAAAGCACGCGAGGAATTTTGATGACAGGGGTTTTGACTGACACTTTTAATCACGCCTGTTATTTGGTGGACTGTTTTCATCACAAAAATGAGTGTAAAATAGAGTACTGTGCTCAATTTTTATAACATACTTATGAAATATATTTATATTGAATTATCTTTGCAAGGTATAGGTACCTATTATTTTAAGTGCTTATCATAAGATTTTCCAAATCTAATTAAGGATCATCTACTAAAGAATAGAAAGTACTTCTACGTCCTAATTGCAATACATTACAATCAAGCATCTAATACAATGTACCAAAAACAAAAATTAAAGAATTAAAACAGAAGTCGAAAAATTCGCGTAACTACAAAGAGTTGATACGGCCCGCGTCCGCGTGCGGTTAGCCGCGTGTTGCGGTGTGAGAGAGTGATCGCGGCGTGCGAGCGAGACGGCACGCGAGGGGGCGGAGCCAGGGCGGGCCGGCCGGAAAACTTGTGCAGAACTTTCCCGAGTTTCCCGCGCTTTCCGCGAAGCGACGCGCGGCAATGCACGCGTTGCCGCGAACAAAGTTGTGTGTTTCATGTGAAATAAAATAATATTATGTTGGAACTGTTTTCTTGTGATTTTATTTGTGATTCGTAATCGTTGTAGTGTCCCATAAGTAGTGATAACTTTCTAAGAAAACAGCTGTTTGAGTAGAAAAGTTTGTAAATGTGGGGTAGTTAAAGATTTAGTGACGTGAATAAAATAATATTTTATTTGCAATAAGTGCAATGGTAGGTTTGACAAAGATAGTACATTCAGAGTATAATGTGACAAACATTCTAAGAAAACCATTTGTTCATACTTTATCAGGTTTTAAAAACCCAATTTACCGAATTTTACTCAGTTGATAAGGAACCACAGGGGCAAATAACACCAATCTTCGGAACCGGATAGTTAAAATTTATTAGGTTATGCCAAACTCTTCTTATCAAAGTTATAAATATTTACAGCTTTTATCTAAAACGAGGTATACCCAAAACAATCCTATTGTTTTACGAAAACTTATGGTTTTTATGGAGGGCGGTGCCTTTGGCGGCCTGTGTATTGTACCAATATGGCGAAGACTCTATTGTCTATGCTTCTGCCGTAAAGTTTGCACTTAATGGTTTGAAGTTTGCGAATAAAACAATTTGCAAGGTATCGTAAAGTAGGTACCTATAGATTTTTATTGCCGTGCACATTTGTGGGTAGTTCGGTTATCTCCGTGGTTCGTAACGGTTCTGGTATGTAAATAGATATAGGAAGATTATTGTTTGGGATAGAGGTAAAGAGTTCTGTAATTATTTAATTACTTTTTTACAATTTTTGGGCAGAATTTTGGGTTTTGTCGGTTTGAAATTTGTGTGGGGTTATTAAATCATTTAGTTTTATGTGGTGGGCGGTTAAGAGAGTTTATCCTAAAAGTTGGTAACGTCGCCAATAGCTATAAAAAATTTACCTGTTTTGATTTATTTGGCAATATTACTGTATGAAAATAGTAAATTTGGCTAACTAGCGAACTAGCTAATATTAATAATGAATTGCAATTATAACATTGAATTTGATGTTGTACCCGTTTTAGGTGTAAAAAAGACATTTGTAAAGTTTCCAAACACTTTTTTCCATCTAAAACTAAATATTCGGTGTTACGATATTATTTATTGCATTTCGCAATCAATATTCCAGTTCGCTAGTTAGCCACATTTCTTATTTCCATACAGTTATATTGCTAAATTAATCAAAACAGCGAAATATTTGACATATATTTGCGACGTTGCCAACTTTCAGAATAAACGCTCTTAAGTCTCAGAATATTTATATTATGGAGGTAAACAGAGAGTCTGTCTATAAACTTAACACATGTAAGTTATTGTCAAGCCAAGCATCAACCAATGCCGACTTTTTTATAGAATTTAACATCATGACTAAGTAATAACAGCCGCACGGGTCGGCTACGTTTGCCACAGTTGGTCCGTGGATGGGTGACCATTTTTGCATACCGAGACTCCTCCGTGCCTCGGAAAGCACGTTAAGCCGTTGGTCCCGGCTGTCATTCGTGAATCTTTGACAGTCGTTACGGTTCGTCAGAAGCCCGAAAGTTTGACAACCAATCTTACCAGAGGGGTATCGTATTACCCAGTAACTGGGTTGTTGAGGTCAGTGTAAAATACTGGTATTCAGCTGCTTGCGGTTAAATTGGAAGCCGACCCCAACATGGTTGGGCTAGACAGATGATGGTATAATTATTGAAAAATAATGAGTTTTTTAGTAACTACAGCAAAGCAGAAGATAATTTTTCTACAATAATGAGTAGTGAATGAAATGTGGAATAAAGAGAAGGCTGCATTGAGTCCCAATTAATAAAGGAATAAGGAAGGAAAACCTTGATTATATTAACTGTCAGTGGGTTGTTATCCACCATATCTGATATTTAAGGGAACCAGCGGGTAATTAATGTGTTTAGTTATTATTAGTTAATGTGAGATTCGGTAGGTAATATTAGTATGAAGGAAGTAGCTTATAATGTTACTGTATTTAAAAAAAAATTGTATTGAATGTTTAATTTGTAATGTTATTGAATTTTTATTTTTGTTATTTTCTATCATTTATGTACTATGAATGTGTTCGTTTTATAGTTTTAATGAACGTGTTTTTATTATTTATGATTTCAAACACAATGTGAATTGTTCCTGAATAAATAGAATTGAATTAAAATTGAATTTGATTTAAATTGAAATTGAATTGAAATGGAATTGAATTGAAATTGAATTGAATTGAATTGAAATTGAATTGAAATTGAATTGAATTGAGTGACACATTAATTGACAACTGATCGCAATGGGTTTCATTTTGACAGTTCACCCGTGTTCATTGCGTTATTTACGTTGGTTAGCAGACGAATTTTTCAAACCTATGAAGCAATAGATTAGCAATATCCTTCAAAACTCTCGGAATGTCATTTAAAGTGTGTTATGCAAGATGCAGTGCCTTAGGACGTGCCTAGGTAGTACGCTGGTAATTAATAGCTGTGGTAACCTGTAATTGAGTGTGCATTACAAGATAATGTATACAGGGTGGCAGGGATATCGACGCGAAAACTGTTACTATGAATTCAGTTCATAATTCTGAACCCCCCTGCGTTGAAATTATTGGTCGGTTGTTATACAAATCTTATTATTGATACTATGACAATTGTACTCTATATCGTTGGTAATCCTTGAATAAATAAATACCTGTGGAAGTACTCTCTGACGTAGCAGATATATTCTATTGATTTAGAAATTGAAAACTGAAATAAAAAACTCTATCAATTATCATCATCGTTGCGATCATCATTGAGAAGATATTGCGTAGCTTCCCGAACGCTGTCCAGCCAAGTCGGATTCGACGATTGACCTCTTTCTCGAAGTTGGGCCTACCTAACTGGACAGTTTGTCCTAGGTAAACATACTCGTCCACAACTTCGAGTGTAGCGTCTCCGATCTTCTTGAGAGTGGATGTTACATGTGCATTTGATATGGCCTTTATCATGTTCATTTTAAGACCCACTCTCTCGGAAGCTCTACTGAGCCCATCTCTCTAGCAACGATTGTCGCAAAAGTATTTGATAGTCTCTTGAACACCTTCCTACAGAAAAACATAACGTTGCATGATGCTCAGCATGGTTTCCGCCAGGGACTATCAACCGAGACTGCTATATTTTGCCTAAAAAAGGCAGTAAGCTATTACGTAGATAATCAGAGTCCTGTCTTTTCTTGCTTCCTTGATATGTCAAAGGCATTTGATATGGTGAATTATGACAAGTTATGGGGTAAGTTACGTAAAGAAAATATACCATTAGAAATTATAAAGATCTTTAGGTACTGGTATGGTCACCAGGTGAATTGTGTGCGTTGGGCTGAGGCCAATTCAGATGAGTATAGGTTGCAGTGTGGGGTCAGACAGGGTGGTTTGACTTCTCCGATATTGTTTAACTTATACATAGACGGACTCATCAGTGAGCTCAGTAGCTTACAGGCCGGCTGTTATATAGATGGAGTAGCGTTTAATAATATCAGCTATGCCGATGATATGGCACTATTGAGCCCATCACTCTCAGGCTTAAGAAAGCTTTTGGATGTGTGTGAGAGGTATGTTGAGGAACACGGTTTAAGATACAATGCCAAAAAGAGTGAGGTTCTTATTTTTGGAGCAAAGTCCTCAGAAAGTTTTCCTCCCATTAAACTTGCAGGTAACATCTTGAATCGTGTTCAACAATTTCAATATCTCGGCCATATTGTTACAGCGGGCATCAAAGATGATCTGGATGTAGAAAGGGAACGAAGAGCATTGGCGGTTCGATGCAACATGCTCGTCCGTAGGTTTGCTCGTTGCACGTGTGAAGTCAAATTGACGCTTTTTAAAGCATATTGTCAGACATTTTACACGTGCAGCCTCTGGACAAGTTGTACTCAGAAAGCCATCAATGTTCTTCGAGTCCAATACAACAATGCATTCAGGATTCTGTTGGGGCTGCCTCGCTTCTGCAGTGCGTCGGGAATGTTTGCTGATGCACACACTTATGGATTCGCAGCGTTCAGACGTAAGCGTGCTGCGTCGCTACTGCAGAGGGTCCGGGGCAGCTCGAACAGTCTCCTGAGTGTCATTGCGGGGAAATTTGATTGCCCGCTCGTCCATTATTTGTCCAACCTGCATGTTTACTAACATAGTTATTAAGGTTAATGTTTACTAACAAATTATGGATTATTCTGAATTAAAATGATTATTATTATTTATCTATATTTCAACAAATCTCGGGACCATGGATCCCGGTCCTTTGGAAGGCGTACGAGGGGCCGAAGCCAACTCGCAGAGGCCCCTTAGACTTAATAAGTGTTGAGGCACCAACCGACGATTATCCCTGTATGCATCATACAAGTGCACCCAAGGACAACCCTCGGTTGATGTAGGATTATTGCAGAACATGGAAACAAAACATATTAGGCTATGGATTTGGGTGGCTATAATGGATTGGTTAATTGGAACTATGGAAAGACTATGGCCCCTGCCTAATCAATGTTTTAAATGCACACGGATAAAATGGCAGGGGGTGACTTGCACACTCAATAATGGGCCCCCGAAAACGGTCGCTAGCACAAAGTGTCGTAGCGACAAGGGGGCAACATGTCCTGAGGTGCTTGAGGAGTGGAGAGGTATTCCACGGCTTTCAGAACAATCCCAGAGCCCGGAAGATGGTCAAGATCCCTACGAGCACTTACTGGAATACTTCCTTCCTCCGAGCACGTTTGCTCTTGCGAATCTCCACTCAAGCCGGCCAATTAAGGCAAGAATGAGATGGGAGCTCTGTTCCTCGTCGGTGTTCACTCCAGCCGGCCAATGAAGGCAAGCCAGAGGTGAGGAACAAGACTTCTCCCGGGAGATAGGGTCCGTGGGGTCGCTACTGCCCATCAGCTCGCCACATGCTGCCCTGCGGGTTTTTGTATCTCTCTTGGTCTGGCTCCTCATCCCAGACCTGTTCCGGCAAATTAATCTCTACCGGCACAGACCTAGAGTTCGGAGCGCGCAAGCCCCACCACGACGTCAACGTAGAGATACGGCGGTGGGGTTATTATTATTTCCTTTATTCCATTAAAATACTTATAAATTACATTTTTAAATATTAGAATATAAAAAATATAGAAACATTTAAAAATATAAAAAATAGTAGCCCACCGGTATCGGGAACAGGGTCCAAGCTACCGGCGGTCAGGGCTCCAGAGAGAGGAACCTCCTAACAATGCGAGCCGTGTCCAGGAGTACCGCCTTCTGAATCAAGCCCTTGATCCAGCTGCCCAACGAGAGCCTCCTTAGGTGTTGGTCGAGGCTCTTGGCAATTAAGCCATTGGCTGATACGACTATCGGCACAATGATCGCTGAGTCCACATCCCACATGTCGACAATCTCGCGAGCCAAGTCAAGATACTTGATTTGTTTGTCTTTCTCGGCTTTCACGAGGTTCCCGTCATGCGGGATGGTCATTATTATTATTATTATAGTCTCAGCCGTGACAACTATATCGTTGGCAAACCAAAGCTGAATGATGAACTCGCCATTGATGTTAATGTCCAGTCCAGAACCTTGAAGACAACCTCGGTGCAGCAGTAAACAGTTTCTCAGAGATAACGTCTGAAGACTATAGGTATATCTAATTATTTATTTTTTACTCAACTACATCTGATAAAAAGTATATTTGTAGGGTTTCTGGAAAGTTTAGGTATATGTTAGTTAAAAGTTTTATGTCAATGAAACTCAAAATATCAATAAAAAACACTGCAAAATGAAAAATAACTTTAATTTCGGAAGTCGGTGTTTTGGGTTTTGTATTTTCGTTTTTTGCTACCGAATTCCGAAATTAAAGTTATTTTTCACTTTGCAGTGTTTTTTTTGGAGGTCGGTTGTTTTTTTTTGTAAAAAGTTTTTAATTTTCACTTTTTAGTTGTGGTACCTACCCCACACACATTCGAATACCACTACCTGCTACCAGTGACAGAAACTTATCATATCATCTACATACTAAGTGGGAAAAAAATACGTATTTTGTAGCTAACTTAAAAATTTATATGGGACCAAGAACACACTCTTTCAAACAAAAAAAGAATTTTCAAAATCGGTCCACAATTGACGGAGAAATCGGTGGACATAAATAAAAATAAATAGTTTTTTTTTGTTTTTTTTTTTCTGGTGTACAATAAAGTATAAATAAATAAATAATAAATAAACATATTTTGTCAGCAACAAAGTCAAAATATCGAACAACTACCTATTTTTATGTTTCCTAACCATGAAGGTGTCAAATGCAGTGAAAAAAAATCAATCTTCAAGAAAGAACTATAAAAACACGAATGTAGAGCATAATCAAGTTTGAAAACAACGTCTCAATAAAGAAACGTCATAAAATTTAGAAAGTTCAAATACTAGGGCTGATGACACCGTTGTTCTCACAGGGGTTGTCAAAGAAATTCACTCAATTACAGCAATAAAAATAATATTGTAGCCAAACATTGGGAGCTTTGAAGTTCGCGCCGGTAGCTACCGAGCGGTTTTGTGCAAGCGCACTAAGTCCCACAAACAATGCGTTTACGGACAATGCAACTTCGGCTTCTAAGACTCCCTATTATGTTGGGCCAAACATTGGCATTGGCGCATTGTGGGCCCTTTTGTTACCTATTTACCGACTTTTGGGTTGTTGCATTCAAGGGGATGCTGACAGAAAGCCGCTCGGTAACTCGCAGAAAAAAATGTTCTCAATCTCTGTGTTCGTGAATAGATCCATCGACGGCTAAATAATAAGTTAATTGAGTTGTACTATTTAGTAAAACGATTATTGTGTTTTTTGGTTAAGTTAATTAGAATTAAATTATATATTAATCGTTGCCTGTGGCTGTTCAGTGTTTGCAAATTGTAAGCGAGATCCCGCGGCCGTATCCATCTGCTTCCGTTTGTGCTGCAAGCTAATCCCTACAAGTTCTAGTGTCATTTGGGGCAATAGCGCCAACCATTGGTTAGATAACTATAAATAAAAATATATTAACTGTTAAGTTTTTTTTTAGGTAGGGCATCTCGTAGTTGACCTTTGAGATCATGACTACTTAACCGGGCTTTCCTGTGGGTTAAATTAAAACCTCCAGCCAGGGGTTATTCAACTATGCTAATTAAAACTAGGTGAACGCTCGCTAAGGGCACCCCCTGTGGGGTACGAACCTCGACTTAGGGCGTCAACCGGAGGAAGGAAATCTTGAACGATGTGCCCACAGTGACTACCCTTAGTTAGTAACTACCCTTAAAAACCTGCCTAACCTTTTCCCAAACACGTTGGGGTCGGCTTCCAGTCTAACCAGATGCAGCTGGATACCAGTATTTTACATGAAGCGACTGCCTATCTGACCACCACAACCCTTTAACTGGTTGATACTATACCCCTTGGTGTCAGATTTTCGGGCTTCTAACGACCCGTAATTACTGTCAAAGATCCACGAATGACAGCCGGGACCAACGGCTTAACGTGCTTTCCAAGGCACGCAGGAGTCTCGGCATATGCCTGAACAACACCGGCAAGCGTAGCTTAACCTGATGGATCAACCCGTGCGGCTATTATAATTACTTAACCACGAGCTCGTCTCCACGAATACGAAACTATCCTTAATTAGATGTATTTAAAGAACGTCAATAAGCACCTACCATGATACTGTAGGAACCATGTTCTCTTACTTAACAAGGACAATATTAACAGTTAAAATTTAAAAAAAAACCCAGACATAAACATTTCCTCATTTCTCTTTCCTACTCCATCACCAGACCTTGTTCACCATCTTTCTATAACCTATTCATTGAGACCATTCCAATGAGCCCAAACACGATACCTGTGCTGTAAGTTTGGAAGGGAGTTGGGTATCCTGCAAATTCCAGGTGATGCTGCAGCACCAGTTCAAGGTTACTATGTTCTTCTAATATCATTGAAGTAACAGAATATCAAATTTCAAATCAATCAGACCTGTGGAAGATACTCACATCCATTCATCAACTAGAAAAGAAAAGAGCTGATAATCTTCAAACGGCTGAACTCATTTCTATGTCTTAGAACCATCGCTAGAAAATCTGCCTTCAAATCGGTTCACCCGTTTAAGAGCTCCGGTGTCACAGACAGACACACACACAGCAGTCAAACTTATAATACCCCTCTTTTTACATCGGGGGTTGAGATATCTAGTTTTCTAGATGATGTCTAGCTTTCAGTGAGCGTAAGTGCCTTTGTAAAGCTTTTTTTGGTCAAAGCGTCTCAACGAATTAAAACTACATTTACCATAACAAATCTCCTCACATTTAACCATCGTATTGTAACATATGTTCAAAGCGTAGGTTACAACATAATCGATGCACGGAAGTAGTACGGCCGACGACTGCTGGGTTGAGGGTTCGATTCCGAACAATAACGATCGCCTAATTGCCTACAAATGTTTCTTTTGCTTCACTGAAGGGTTAAAGACTTTTAAACGGTCTTGTAACTTGTAAGGCAGTTGTGGGGTATTTAAATAAGGTTACGCCTTTCTTTAATTTGAGATTAATTTTGTGTAGGGTCTGTTAATTAGGATAGTTGATTTTTGGTTGATAAGTGAGACTCCAGTGTCTCTATTTATCAAGTATCCAAGATTAAATGAATGAAGTGAAAGTGAAATGAAAAATGAAGAAATTAAATTTGTATGTCATTTCTGTACTTAAACACATATTGTTTTTTTTTTTTGTTTTCTATGATGTAATAATGTTTTTGCATGCTGTGTCTATCGCTTAATATTGTGCATTTGGCTTGTGTTTGCAATTGGTTGAACAGTGTAACAATTGTAGATAGACCAATTAATAAATTAAAAACATTATAATTTAATAAAAACGATTATTTCGAATTTAATAAACGATAAGTTGACCTAATTAAGGTCTCTCTACTTAAACATTTATATTAATGTTTAAGTAGAGAGACCTTAATTAGGTCAACTTAAACATTAATGTAAATGTTTAAGTAGGTAAGTACCTTCAGTAGGTATGTACTCGGTATTTTCATATGGGCTATAAATGTATAAAGGTGTTTCCGAATTTTGGTGTAACGATATTTCATGTTTTTTTTTTTTTTCATAAAGAATCTAGTGTACAGTTTTGTATGTTAAGTATCGAGTTTTTTTTTTATTTTGTTGTAAAAGCTAGTTAGAAAAGAGTAAAAGCCCATTCTTTTCTCAAAAATTCAGCAGAGGACCAATAATTGTGTAGGTGCTTAACATCAAATCATTTCAAAATACATTAAAATAATTACCCAAAAAAATGTTCTAATACAATATTTACCCAACCTTTTAATGCTCAAGAGGTGTCATAAAAAGTACGTTGCACATACACAAAAGTTCAAAATCAATTTAATACTTGAATTGGTCCTGCTGTGTTGTTGAGCTATTGGTCCGCAATGTTGCTAAACGTTGAGCTCACACAAAACTGTGAATGGTCCTTGAGTACGCGCGTATGAAGACCAAACGCAGCTCCGTAATTGGCCACTTGAATTTTAAGAGAAACCGTTCCGGATGTAGAGTTAGGAAAGAATAAATGGTGCAAAATATTATTTGAGAAAAAATCTTCAAGAAAAATGCATAGTAAAATTGTTTGATGGCATTATGAAGGTGGGTATTAGTAGAATTAGTTATTTTGTGCATAATTGCGCTGTCACTAAAATATAATTGGAACCGCGCTATTCGGTGTGAGGAAGCCGGTTTTGTAAACATTTGTGCACTTAGTAAGGTGTAGTTTGATTGAAGTTTCATTGTAAATGGTTGTAAATGTGTGCGTGTGAGCGTGTATGCACAGAGCGGAGGTGTAGTTTTGGCATGCTTCACTGTGTTATTCGTAGCGCTGTCTTGGTTTTTTGATCCTATATATTGAGTTATTTGTTGCAAGAGGGCCTTAGAGCTCATAAAGAAAAGTTAGACTTGAACTTTGTGTACAATCTGAGAGCCGTTGTTTTATGCATTCAAAATAATGTAATTACAATTATTAGATTACCAAAGTTCTTAGTGGATTAAAATTAGGCATCATCTATACTCCGTTTGAAATAAGATTAGACATTTAAACAAACCTTTTTTACAGTCCGTTCAACCGATTCTGACTTCTATACCGTAAGTATAAGGATGGCATTAAAAGCAAAAATGTGGTTACAATACCAACTGTTTACTGCAGCTGCCATTTGTCATGCCACCAACGCAATAAAAGTCAAAATCGGTTGAACGGACTGTAAAAAGGGTTTAGTTAAATGTCTAATCTTATTTCAAACGGAGTATAGCATGCGTTGCATAATCCTATGTACTTTATTATTACAAATGTAGACGAAAATTATATTATTTTCAATATTTCAATTTTTTTTTCTATTTCATCTCTTTCACCATGCGAGCGAACCAATAAAAAAAATCCTCATGCCTATTCTATCAGACTCCTAACTCTACAACCATCATCGAGCTAGCGGCAAGTATTGTGCAAATAAAGTAAATCCGGTAAGCGCCCGCGGCGATGTGTGTACAGTCCTTTACAGGTGAAGGGTGCCCAACAATAGTTGTAGGAAGTGAATTTTAAGAGCATTTTGTTGAAAAGGAAGTACCTAATTACTGCAAAATCCGATAATATTACAATTATTTTCTGATGCAACATTTTTCCATTTTTTATGTAGAGTGCTTAAAGTTCGTTTTTTAATCCCAGAGACTAATTTGACATTTCAAGTGATTGTTGTTTGTTTTTTCAATTTGGAGTTTGACATTTGCACCTGTCAAATTAGTCTCTGGGATTCAAAAACGAACTAAGTACATATTTAGCCATAAAGTGAATAAGCACATAGCTTATTTTTGTGTATCCGCTTTCATGTTCGATTTTAGAATTTTGAGTGTGTATTTAGAAACAGTATTTTGGTGTAGGATATGGCTATCAACAATAATACGATATATAGCTAGGTTATCATAAACAGGAAGGATAATCAGTTTTTATAATGAGTACCCATGCCTAGCCTTGCCGCGTATTTCCAATCTATACAAGGCCAGAACGCAGCCATAGGAAACTGCTCGCGTATACATTGTAATACTAGTTTTAAATCTGTGATTACAATGTATACACGAATTTTGCGTATTGCTGGTGTATAGTTGGAACGTGGACGAGCGCGTCCTGGTTCCAAACTATACTACATCAACATCACTTACACCTGATAAGAGTTTTAAATATATAGTCTATAAAAAAAGAAACCAACAAAAGTGTGAACTGGGTGAAATGGCTTAGGTTAGGTTAGAACTGTGACCAAACGCGCGCGAGCCGCGCGAGCGAAGCGAGCGATGCCGCGGTAGCGGCCGGCGAGCGCTACTTCTAAGTTGCTCGCAGCCAGGCAGGCTATTTAATATTAGCGCAAGGTGCATTACGTCGCAAACAAGTTGGTTACCAGTTTACAATTTCTCGCAATCTAAACTCGATTAGTCCGTATGCGTACTGGCACTGTATACTATGGAATGAGGTAGTTAATTTGGTCACTACGAAGTATACGCGAGTATTTGCGTACTACTCTTGTATAGATTGGAAGACCTTAGTAAAAAAGTGATTTCCAATCTATACGCGAGCAGTTTCCTATGGCTGCGTTTTAGCCTTGTATAGAATGGAAAGACGCAGCCTTGCCAGACGTCCCATACTTCCCGAGACGTCAGTATTTCAGGCATAATTTTAAAAGTCCTGCTGCGCCGGGACAGACTCTGTCCCGTATTTAAATCTAGACATTACAACGTCTTTTGATGACAAAAGTATGAGTGCGATTGAGAAGTGGAACAAAATCATGGAAGGGCTTTCCAAGAATGAAATCCCTGACATTCTGCTGATTATATCGTTTTATATCTTCAGTATTCCGAGTTTCAATTGCTTTGTGGAAAAGATTTTGTCGTAGATGGTTTTGAAATGGACTGATATGCGCAACAAATGTACTCCAGATTTGATAGAGTGAATTAATGACCATTTTCAACTAAGTATGACAATTTACATTAGGTACTAAATTTAGTTAGTACTAGTTAGCTGTGTTAAAAACTGTAAAATAATAAATTAAAAAATGTATGTAATTATACGAAAAAATAAATTTAAAAAAAGTATGACAATAACTGCATTTAATTTTGCAAATACGTAAAATCAAACAAAGATATATTGAAACTTACACGATCTACTTTAAATTATAATTAGCAATAAATAAATAAAACTAAGAACGTAAAATACACGTTTTTCATTTGTCCTGGGGAAAAAATTGATATCCCGTTTTTTTTTTACCAAATTGAGCATTTATCACTAACAGAAAAAAAAAAAACAATGGCACTTCGGGAGTGCCGATAGAAGTGAAAACTTGAACAAGATCGCCTTGGTGGAAGAAAAATACTTGTATAGAACATTGGTCCGTAACCTTATCTAAATAAAGAACACAATAGCGTTTACAAAAAAAAAAAAAAACTTCCAAAACCTTTAAAGAAAAAATACATGCATAGAACATTGATCCGTAACATCATATAAATAAAGAACACAATCGCGTTTATAAAATGAGGTGTGGGAAAATGCCCAAAGCGCCTAAAGAAGTTTTCACTTCAAAAAATCTGGCAACACTAGCTTTATGGGGTTGGCAGAACATGTCTTTTCCTTCCATACTTCTTATTAGTTCCTGCATATACTACCCACACAAAACTGATATAAGTACCTACTGACTGGTATAGGTTCTTACAGATTATTTTAGTGATAGCCGTTTGTCAGGCGAACGGCTATTGTACGAGTCATGTATCGCACATGCACAAATTATAGTTCAACGCGACAGTAGGTACATAATCAGCGTTCATAGTAAGCTGTGCTCATTCACACAACATTCATATAGCATTGGTTACGTGGTAGTTAAATATACTCAATAAACCATCATCTTTGGCTATACGTGACTTGTCATTCAAGCTGACATCCAAGGTGTGGGCGACCTTCAGTAGCGCATACAGCTCTCACTAAAATAATATAACAGTTGATTGTGAACACACGGGATTTCTCGGATTTTTCTGTGTACCTACCTTCTACATCATCTGCCTCGCCTTTTCCCAACTATGTTGGGGTCGACTTCCAGTCTAACCGGATGCAGCTGAATACCAGTATTTTACATAGAGCGACTGTCTATCTGACCTCCACAACCTAGTTACTAGGTCACACAATACCCTTTGGTAAGACTGGTTGTCAGACTTTTGGGCTTCTAACTACCTGTAACGACTGTCAAAGATCTACAAATGACAGCCAGGACCAACGGCTTAACGTGCTTTCCGAGCCACGGAGGGGACTTGGTATGTAAGGATGGTCACTCATCCACGGACCAACCGCGGCAAGCGTAACTTAACCTGATCGATCGACCCGTGCAGCTGTTGTTACTTAGCCACAAGCCCGAACCCGACCCGACCTTCAACGAACTATCATCATAAATATGGAAAAAAAAATGAATATTAAAAAATACCAGAATCGAAGTTACTGCCACAGGTTTGTTTTTTTTTGCGCTTTCTGACTAGTACTCAAATCTTATTTCTTGTGTGCCTTTTCATGTGTTCAGCAATGGTCATTGTTATAAAAATGGACTGAAAAATGAGTAATAAACCCTCTTTCATATTCCAATTCAAAATAATAAAAAATTTAACAAAAATCATTGTCCAATGAAGTGCCTCGCATACCAACCGAGTAAAAAATGTGACATCATAAATCCAAATAATCAGAAGTATGCGTTGTATGTGCGAAATTCCATAGTAACATGTCGGGGAGGCCGGGGTCGAGTGGAACTCATTACTGGCACGTGACACGGCCTCACCGCGCCCACTCCCCCGACACTGTTATATTTCGCCAATGAGTTATTGAGTGCGCCGAAAGCTCATGTGTTAACCCGACGGTATTAATGCTTGACTTTGATGGAAACATTAAAAATGTTTGTTGAACACACAGATTTTTGATTTTTGTTTGCTTTGTCACTAAGTGAGGGTTGTAGGAATTATGTACTTTATCTACTGTTATTAAGAGAGCAATTTTATATACGTTGATATTTTACAGTATGATCGTGTTTGGTTTAACTGAAAACCGTGTCTAAAATGTTACCAATATAAAGTTGCAAAACACTTTTGTTATTTTTATAACCATTCATAAATGTAAGCTTTTAGAATTTGATAACATAATAGTCCACCAACAATTTTATAGCACGCCACTTCAACAGCAGTCATTGTTAATTGCATTTGATTGATGACGCAATACAAAACGTCAAATTACCCTACAAATGTGGCCCGAACTGCGACAAAACCCGACGTTTTTCGTTCACACCCGCCGTATTTTTCTAATTGAATCATGTGTGATTTATTATTGGTCTGATGATGTATCATTCTTTCAACGCCAGCCGCGGCTCACCCCATGGGCTTGCGGGCCAAATTATTGCTACAAATGTTCGCATCCGCGCTTTTTAACTGCTGCGTCGCTCCCCGACCTCCCCTCTGTACGATTTTTATTAAAGTGAGTAATCGATTTTTTTGGCGTTTTATTGAACGAGACGCGTTTTTATAACGTTAAATAGATCCGTTGAGACTGAGATTTGTGTTTTGTTTTTTTTTAAGTCATTGTTAGATTCGAGATCGATTTTGAGCGAAAATAAACACACCAAAAATAAACAGATAAAGATCATTTATTTGTCCAAAACATGAGTGCATAACACACATGGCATGCAAGATATTACAATTAAATTATATCACAGGCATGTTTTGCCTTAACGGCGTACAAATATAAGTGGTAGGTTATTGCATTTATTCAATTAATTATAAACTTATCCATTATTATTAACAGTCCAAATTAGAATTTAAAAATTAAAATGTACTACAGAATAATGTCAACAACTCTTAATATTTAAAAAAAAATAGTCAATTTAATGTCAAAGTAATTAGAAATACACAATTACAAGAATTAGATTAATTTATCATGATGATTTATGTTTTTTTTTTATTAATATGTCTTTATGATAATCTCATACGTCTTTAATTAAGCATTAATGAAATTTCAGCGAGGAGGAGCTCGTGGTTAAGTAATAATAGCCGCACGGGTCGGTCCATCAGGTTAAGCTACGCTTGCCGGGGTTGGTCCGTGGATGGGTGACCATCTTTACATACCGAGACTCATCCGTGCCTCCGTTGGTCCCGGCTGTCATTCGTGGATCTTTGACAGTCGTTACGAGTCGTCAGAAGCCCGAAACTATGACAACCAGTCTTACCAAGGGGTAACGTATACTATAACCTAGTTACTGGATTGTGGAGGTCAGATAGGCAGTTGCTCCATGTAAAATACTGATACTCAGCTGCACTTGGTTAGACTGAAAGCCAACCCCAACATAGTTGGGAAAAGGGTAGGTAGATTTAAATTTTAATGATTTTTCAGCATGTATAAATTAAAAATAAGCAACACACCTTTGCATGAACCATTCGTACCACAATGATAAAATGCCAGTCGCAAGTTTGCTTCAGATCACAGCCTGACTGTGTAGACCTCGTTCTTCTTCCTTCTTTTCGTGTGGTTAGCGACTAACCTGGTGTCAGAGTTTTAAAGCCGCCCATGGGCCTCTGACTTGGCTTCACATGCCGTCGAGAAATATCTCTCAAGCATGCCGGTTTCCTCACGATGTTTCCGTTTATCGTTTTTGAAGCAAGTGATAATTATACAATACGCACATGAATCTGAAAAGTCAGATGTGCGTGCTTTAGGTTCGAACTCGAGACTGACTTGGTAGTCTGACGGTCACACCTCTAGGCTATCACTGTACTGTACTGTAGAGCTCGTTGAAACACTGCAAATCAAAAGACAATAATAATATTTTCATTTAAAAAATCTTTTTTTGGGTTCCGTACCTCAAAAGGAAAAAACGGAACCCTTATAGGATCACTCGTGTGTCTGTCTGTCCGCCTGTCATAGCCAATTTGCTCCGAATCTAATGGACCGATTAAGTTGAAATTTAGTACACATATGTATTTTTGTGACCCAAACACGGACGTGTAACGTAAACAAATGAATTTTGAAAATGGGGGTCACTTTTAGGGAACAAATAAGAAAAAAGTTTTTCAAACTGTATCGTGTGACATCAAATGAAAGGGCTTATTACGAGGATTTCAATTTTTTTTTTATTATTTTAAAATAAATAAAAGATATTTAAGAAAATTGATGAAACCGACCATTCCCCCCATCTCCGAAACTACTGAGTCTAAAATAAAAATAAAAAATATAAAGAATGGTTCTTCACTCATAGATTACAGGAAAACCTATAAGAGGTCTATGGTTTTAAAATAACATAGTAAATCTATCAATATTGTGCGTAAAAACATATATTTGCAGTTAGAATGTATGAGAGAACATGTATTTCAACTGCAATGTTAAGTTTGTATTTGGGATAAACTCATCTCAACTACGGAACCTTTCATTGTGCGTAGTCCGACACGCACTTGGTCGGTTTTTTAATACTTACAATCACTATAATTGGTGTGAATCACGAGCGCACGCCATTTGTCTTTCAAATGATTGACATGACAAGTTTAAATTCGATGGTTGACGCGCGTTCGTGAGATGCATCAACTATACCTACCAACTCTATCATTTTAACCCATTTCTCCGCCCATAGAATGGATCCTGACACAGCAGGTAGGTACTCTCATCTCGGCCTCATCAGCTAAGAGATTCCAGCCAGCGCGCACATTGTCCGCACTACCATTGTCACTTGCCCAGAAAAAGATGCTGGTATATGAATAGTGTGAGCACACGGTAGAGGGTTAAAAATACTAGCGTACTATATATAGGTTTCTGTGTAGTGTTATGTTATTTGTAAGAAGGTAGGAAGTTACCTACCAAAGTCCAAAGTATGGAGAAATTTTTAAATGCAGATGAATTCTTTTCTACAGTAGACGATGAAAGGAGGCAGTCAAATTGCAATTTCTTCTGTTTTTCTACTTAAGTACCTACTCTTCAAAATTTCTTCAAAATTGGTTTAGTAATTTTGGCCCTGACAACTTACCAAAACAGACAGAACTTTCACAAACATTTTATGATTGAGGAATGTTTGGAAAAGATAATCATCTAACTACTTTCAACTTTTTCTGATTATAATACATAGAAAAGAAGAAAAAAAAAACAGTGGCAGTTCAAACACAGTTCAAAAATATTTACATAAGGTACTATAATTTTATTATTAGTACACTTTTCATTATACTGGCTGTCACAATCTATTTTACAAAAACTATTAAAAAAAAACAAATAATAATAATGACAGAATCATTTGTTTATTCTTTTTTCAAATAAATCCTCGGTCCGGGCGGGTGCGGCTCCCAAGGGTTGTCACAATGCTCGCGCAGTTTCCGCGCCGCTGGCCACCAACAAAACTGCGAGCACGCGGACACGCTGACACCCCTAATGTCACTGGTTCCGTGTGTGTGGTGTTGGGTACTGTGACTTGTGAGGTTCGTATCCTTGTATGAGCTGGTGGTTAGGGTTGATGGTGTGGCTTTTTTAATTTTCACAACATACTTTTTCTTTCGGCTCACTTAAATTGGCAGCATAAAATGTTAATGAGATTACTACATACTAATCAAAAAAAAAGCGGCCAAGTGCGAGTCGTACTCGCCCATGAAGGGTTCCGTAGCAGCAAGTAACGATAAGTTTACGATTTATGACGTATTAAAAAAAAACTACTTGCTAGATCTCGTTCAAACCAATTTTCGGTGGAAGTTTACATAGTAATGTACATCATATATTTTTTTTAGTTTTATTATTCTCTTATTTTAGAAGTTACAGGGGGGGGACACACATTTTACCACTTTGGAAGTGTCTCTCGCACAAACTATTCAGTTTAGAAAAAAATGATGTTAGAAACCTCAATATCATTTTTGAAGACCTATCCATAGATACCCCACACGTATGGGATTGATGAAAAAATTTTTTTTGAGTTTCAGTTCTAAGTATGGGGAACTCCAAAATTATTTGTTTTTTTTCTATTTTTGTGTGAAAATCTTAATGCGGTTCACAGAATACATCTACTTACCAAGTTTCAACAGCATAGCTCTTATAGTTTCGGAAAAAAGTGGCTGTGACATACGGACGGACAGACAGACAGACAGACAGACAGACAGACATGACGAATCTATAAGGGTTCCGTTTTTTAACGGAACCCTAATTACTTACTGGTCTTGTACCTTGCTTTAGAATTTTTTATACTATAATATTATAAAGAGGTAGAATTTGTTTGTTTGTAAGTTTTATGTAAGGGGTAATCTCCGAAACTACCAGGCGGATTTGAAAAATTATTTTTGCATTGGATAGCCCAATTCTTGAGGAAGGTTGTTACGCCGACGAATTCGCGGGTAGAAGCTAGTCATTAACCAAATTAACCCCTAGAATGTTCTTAAATTAATGCTACGAATGGAGACCAAAAAGTATAACTGTACTTTCCAATAGTTTATAATTGATTTTTATTTCAGACACTTCCATAATGATTATAATTTCAACAAACATTCAGAACAAAACAATGTATGAAGAACATTTTTGTTTTGATCCACTAACACAAGAGCCACCAACCTACACAGCCACACTAAAACCTAATCCACATCGCTAATCAAATCTGACGTCACCACACGTAATTCCCTCGCGCCAACCCTACGACCCTGGTGTAATGTGGGCAAGCGCGCCGCGACGCCCCGTCGCGTCATTGTAGGTCCGCTCCGTATGACGTCACGCCTTTGAATGCGACTTTTGTTTTGCACAGCCCTTAATTATCTTGATTAGGAGCGTCGAATTTATTCAACGGATGTGGATGTGGATGCTTCACACATTTGCTTTACTTCAAAGTATCGTTTTGTACTGTGTCTTTCACACTCTGAAGAAGTGGTTTTGTATGTTTTTGGGTTAATTATGTTAATTGATGATTAGAAGTCTAGATTGATTCGCGAAGAGATGACCATTGAAAAATGGAATTTGCATTCAGGGGTCATCTAAAAGTATGTCTAAACATAAAGCGGTAACCGCGCGCGGCCTGCCGAGCTGTGTTTGGAGTTTTGGACGCCTGCCGCGCGAACATTCGTCGACTTAGTCCTAACTAAAGGCTCGTGCAGACCAGCGCGATATCGCGGGCGCGACACGGGTCGCGCTGCCTGTCGCGCCCGCGATATCGCGCTGGTCTGCACGAGCCTTAAAGCGCGGCTGAAATGTGTCCTGCAAACACCGCGTGTTGCTGACGCGCTCTTGCCGCTCAATGTTTAGACAGAAGAAGTTGATAAGATGATTGATGCAAGTAGTCAAGAAGGTGCAGTTGGATATGTCACTGGATAAGGTGCTAAGATTGAAAACATGTGATCCATTGGCGTTTTCGGGTCAAACTTTGGTCACAGTAATAGGTAATACGGGCTGGTATCCGCAACTCCAGGTCGGAAAATCGGTTATTCGATCCATCTCCTCAAAAAAGGCCAGCAACGCCGCAACGATTGTCAGTGGTGTCACTGACAATCTCATGTAGGATATCTGGGTTACCGAAGTACTTGGCCCTGTATGTGGCGACCACCGGGCCAGTTTAGCAGCACATGAGCTGCTGACTCGTCGTCCGCCAAGCAGGCTCTGCACAGCCGACTGTCTCCTAAGACAAAGAGGTGTTTATTAAATGATCCATGGCCAGTTACAGCTGCTAAAACTATACACAGCTTGAGTTACAGTAGCACAGGAGCGTAGAGACTGACAAAGGCATAGAGAGGTCTATGTCCAGCAGTAAATGTGCTGTGGATGATGAACTGACGATTCAAGAAGAATTCGAAAGACCAATCTTCTGTTACTACCATTTTTTTGCAAGGAGTGGTACCTAATAATAGCGTTATTTCCAAACTACAAGCTATTTCAACGAGCGATCGATTTGTAGTTCCAGATTTAGTAATATGCACCGCCGCGTATTCTGAGACTCTAAGGCCGCGCGTACTTCGGATACGATTTCGTACGAATCTCACTCGTGCATACACGTACGTGGTCGTACGAATTGAGTGCGCACACTGGGTGCGACTTTTTTGTACGTATACGTACGTACAGTTCCGACGTCCGAAAACAACGATTTGTTATATTTGACGGAGAAAAACGTATCTAGTGTGCGCACTCAATTCGTACGACCATGATCGTACGTGTACGCATGAGTGAAATTCGTACGAAAACACATCCAAAGTGCGCGCGGCCTAAAACCTCAATCTAATACCTTTAAACGAGCAATTCTTGTACATATATAATCTGGATCTCGGAAACGGCTCCAACGATTTTCATGCAGGGGGTTTCGGGGGCGATAAATCGATTTAGCTAGGTTTCATTGTTAGAAAACGCCTTTAAAAAAAAACGGTAATCCAGATATTTTGTCCTATATCAATTGGCAAATAAATGAAAACTATCAAATACCCAATAACTACCAAGACCCTACCTTCATCCCCTCAAAAGACCCTTCCTTAACCCTCATAGGTACTAAAATAAAAATAAATAGCACCAATTGGTATCCTACAATTATGTTTTAACCGACACTGAATGGTTCATGGCAGTGGGTAATGGTTCGTGACCATGCTGCCACGCTCAGCTGGTCACAGGCCAATTAATTGTTACCATATAAGAAAGTATGTGGTATATAACTTTAAAGGGCGTGAATGTATGCAGTTTTTGAAGACATTTTTTTGCGTAGTCGTAAATTTTTAAGTGAAAACTTCTTTAGGCGCGTTGGGAATTTTTGAGATGGGACTAAACCATTGATTTCGCGACACTGTAACGACACCTCATTTTTGTAAATACGATTGTGCTCTTTATTTATATTAAGTTACAGATTACAGATCAATAATGTTTTATGCAAGTATTTTTACTTTAAAGGCTTTGTAAACGCGATTGTGCTCTTTATTTATATTGCGTTACGGATCAACGTTTTATGCAACTATTTTACTTTAAAGGTTTTGTAAACGCGACTGCTCTTTATTTAGATAAGGTTACTGACGAATGGTCTATACAAGTATTTTTCTTCCACCAAAGCGATCTTGTTCAAGTTTTCACTTCTGTCGGCACTCCCGAAGTGCCACTTCTTTACCCTAGTCACTTGAAAGTGTATAAATGGTTGCTGTGATGATTTAGGCCCATCGTCTAAATTCAAAATGTTTATTTAAATAAATGCTTTGAGTTTGAGTTTGGACGGTTTGAGTTTTGTTATAGGTCAACAAGGTGCACTTTTCAATTATCAAGGAGTCCATGAAGATACTCAAAAGTAGCTACAAACTCAAATCACTCAACGTAACTTTTAAATGCGGAGTACTTTGAGTAGCGTCGCGGACGACGGGCTTTAGCCTGCACAAACGACTGGAGACAATAACACTATGCGAAAGATAAGGAAGCAGGTGATACATAATTTCCTGGCAGAGTAACCATAGTCGGAGTACTTTGAGTAGCGTCGCGGACGACGGACCTTAGCCTGCACCAGCGACTGGAGACACTATACGAAAGATAAGTATGCAGGTGATACACAATTTCCGGGCAGAGGGCAAAAGCTAGTTATTTATAAAAATCTTTCTAACGGGAGTCGACGTAGCTGTGATAATTCCCATGGTCTACTGAACTCCATCTGAACTAACGCTTCCATGGTCTTCTGCCATCATACGAGTAGATATATGCATAATCAGCCTATAATGTTCCCACTGCTGGGACACAGGCCTCCTCTCGGAGAGAGGACGTGGGCCGTAATCCACCAAGCGGGCCCAGTTCGGGTTGGTAGATGTCACATGTCTTCGAATTTTTGGTTCTAGGACATGCCGGTTTCCTCACGATTTTTTCCTTCACTGTTTTGAGAGCAGTGGTGATAAAATTATTAACATAAACTAAAACGCCTGCTTGGGTTCGAACCGTTCGCACTGGGCCACCACTACTCAACACTGTTCTGACCTTAATAGACTTAAATCAATTAAGTTTCTGACGCTCTGATTTTTCGATTCAGTCATAGACTAGTAGAGGCTCGCTGTTTACTAACACACTAAAGGTATTCTATTCCATTTACATAAAAACATAGTTAAGTCATCCATCTTCCAAGAAAAAAAGGTAATTTAACAATTTAATTTAAAAAACAAAACCTTCGTTTAATAAATTGACACATAACAGCAGGTTGGATGTTAAACGTTGATAATTACTCAGGGCTGCCACGCCAACTGACACAGAGTAAAAAAAAAACAGATAATCCACCTGTTACAGTTATATTTCACAGTTCCGGAACGTTTTATTTGTTTAGAACGGTTAAAGTGAACGCCGCCATTAGGTTAGCCGCAGGAGACGCGGAGTTTATGTGTTTATTGACTTTTTATTATTACGACTGCTAAATAATGTGATACGATGCCTAATGCTCCGCAGCTGACGGCTGACTTGAATTTGTTTTGTTGATGCGTTTAATGTGGTGTTATTTCGAAGGTTTTGTTTCTGTAGCGGTTTGAGTTACTTACTAAAAACCGGTCAAGAGCGAGTCGGGCAAGTAGGTTTCCGTAACAAACTACACTGAGCAAAATCTGGCTGTATTTTTATTGTGTATTTGTGTTTTTATTTTTGTACTCATGTGTGTCTAAGTGTTACTACTAACATAGTTTTAAAGTGTGTACTGATTACTAACACGCTATTGAAAGTCGACGCCTGAAAATAAACGATTTTTATCTTTTTTTAAATCGAAATCAAAAGTCATTGATTCATAATATACCTCAAAAAAATTATTTTAACGATTAAAAATCATATTAATGTACCATCGGGGTAACGCATAATTATCTTACCAATTTGAAAACAAAATCCTGTGCACGCGACCCTTTTTTTTCGTAGGTAAGCGATACTATAGCTGCTGAGCGCTGCAAACAAGAATAGTCCTTACAGTGTACAGATATGAGTTTCTTCGACAGTAAATTCAATCATTCTAATTTTTTGTCAGATTATTCTCCAAGCAACATATTAGCGTAATAGTGTTTTAATTTCTTAGTCCAATCAATAGATTTTTTGTAAATAGATAATTGCTTCATATTTTGTAATAAATGACCGGCGTTGTGTCATCGCGTTTCTCTTTCTTTTCTATGCAGTCCGACAGTGATCGCGCTATAGTTGTCAGTCTCTTCTTAATGACAACCTATAACTTAATCCTGATTATGTTTGTCATCATAATTCTGTTCTTCCATACGTCACCATTAGTCCTCCTCTCGGTAGTCTCCCCTTTTCTAGCCATATCATCTATCACACAGTGCACAGGTTTGGGCAGTATTTGAATTACTTGTAATTAAAATCCGTAATTAAAATACAAACACGTATTTAGTTTTTGTAATTCAATTACTTCTTAAAAATGTAATTTGTAATTGGTATTTCAAATACCTGACGCTGAGGTATTTTGTAGTTAGTATTTCAAGTACTTATGGCTTCAAAATACATTTGAATATAAATACATTTAGCGATCTTGCGTTCTGCAAAAAATTGCCCTCGTTAGCTTTCGTAAGCAAAATGGCGACCGCTAAATATGTTAATCTTTAAAGTTGGCAACACTGGGCTGTATTCGTTCTATTCTATTTACATAACCTAACACCTGACTCTATTTTGTAATTTGTATTTTAAATAAAAATTGTTTAAATACTGTATTTTGTATTTTATATTTCAAATACACGACTTAAAAATACTTTGTATTTCATATTTTAAATACGTGCGAGATAGTATTTTGTAATTTGTATTTTAATTAAAACAAAGCATGTATTTTGCCCAGCTCTGACAGTGCACCCATCGTTTCCTTGGTCTTCCCCTATCTCGTATACCCATCAACATTTATACTCAACATGTTCTTTATTCCTTTACATCACATGCCCATACCGTGACACACCACGCACCACCACGCACTGTTTATTTTATTTTGTTACCTACCTATTTAATAGACAAATCACTGAACCTGACTTGTTTTCCGTACTTATTTGTCGGGTGACTACTGAAAATCAGCGCTGTGCTGTGGGTCCCCCGGCACCATGCTTAGTGGAAGCTTTCTTGTCGCAGTCATGTCGTGCAGCTGCCGACTATTTCTGTTTTATTCTCGTGATTTTGTTATGTACATTTTTGTTGTTTTCTGATTACTCTTGTCTTTTTTGTATGCACGTGTTTCTGTGAAAAAAAAACATATTTTTCTTTCTTTCTTTCTTTCTTTCTTTCTATGACTACCGATTTCCACAGAACTTTTCAGTCACCGGTGGCCGTTTCTGACTTCCTCTTCAGTACTCATTTCTTATTCCTGATTATGTTCTTGTAAGAAAAATATCTAGAACACCACACCTTTTCCAACGATAAAATTTGTCTCCGCAGTTTCCATATGTCGAAGTTCAGAGTTTTTCCTATTAAAGCAACATTGTTTCTTGAAGTAGGTATACGTAAAAGACAGTGAGGTTGCGGAATATCGCTCACGTGGATCGGAAGCGGTGTCGCGGGAAGCCGATACCGCCGCCGTACATTCATGATAGACTAGGAGACAGCTTCTGAATTATGGACGGAAAAAATAAAATATGCAATAAATTTAGTATTATAAAAAAAGAAATGTGTTATCTCTGCCTAACCTTACGGGGAATATAGCCGTGATCTTGTGTTTTATGTGTATTTTGTGTTATTTTTGCCATCGGCACGCTAGGAAGAAGGAGACAGTGAGGATTTTCGTAGACACGAGAGAGTTTTTTTTTGTAGCAGTGCAGCAGTAGATGGACGGAAAGAATTTTATATAAAAACACTGACGATAATTATATATTTATCTAAGTAGGGACGGTAAACTGCGAGTATATATCGCACATTGTTCACGTTTGTACGAAAATTAAAGAATAGTGTGAACTTAAAAGCAAATTCATGTTTTTGAGTAAACGAGCAACGTAGGACTGGTTATCGATGATTAAAGGATAGTGAATGTTTCTGTTTGCCTATATCATTTTTTTGATCCAAAACCAAATAATAATTGGTAAATCAAGTTATATTTTTTTTTTGTATGCACGTGTTTCGGTGACAAATAAACATATTTTTCTTTCTTCCTGTTCTTTTCTTTATTGGTTTAAAAAGTGCTAAATAAATTTTCGTTCTTTTCTCAGATATTTCGAGATCATGTTCGCAACGTTACATTCGCGGACTTAGGTACCGCCGATGTAACATAATAAAATATCATACCTGTATAATTACATTACATACATCCATATTGACACGAATCCAGATTCCGGGCTGCTACTGAAAAATTCCAGATAGAAAAACCTAATAACACTTTGCCCTACTCTGGAATCGAACCCAGGACCACCATGTTCAGCAGTAGCGCTTGCGACCACTAGACCAACGAGGCAGTCCGCCTACTAAGCCTCTAATGAATTTCAACCAGTGGACACTAAAATCAATTTAATGATAGTAGTTCTCCATCTAACCACGCCCATACTAAAATCATTCTAAATATTAATGACATTGGTAACATTTGAAGCACCTAGCTCCTATCCTATATATCTGCTAAGTCAGCTCCCGATCCTATCAGTGGCGTCAATTGCCCGTGCCAAATGCCACTTCCCGATCTTCACCCCCCGATCTTCGCCCCCTCACCCCCCCAACGTCGTCTAAAGACGTCTTATCTCGGAGTGGAGGAAAAAACGAACGTGATTGAATGTTTCCGCCGATTTCATGAAACTGATAATCTTTGTGTGAAAACACAATCCTGCAATGATGATTGGAATACTGATGGAGTTGTATTTTGGAAGGCATAGTAAATTAAAGCAATAGACAGCAAAGGGTGGTAAGTTGAGCACTTGGTTTTTCCAGCGGCAGCGGTTGATCAGCACAGGGGACCTACCACTAGCTCAAACGCAGTATTATTTTAATATTACTTCAGTGGGAGAAAGAGATGGAGCTAAACGTCCTGTAGAGCTTCATCTCTTTCCCACACTGAAGTAATATTAAAATAATACTGCTTTAAGAGCTTGTGGTAGGCCCCTGGTCTGACGAAAGTAAACCATATTTGGTTGCATTGGGAGCTGACAATAATTCGGTCAGGAAATGGCCTTTTAAATGGTTTATACGCAGATGGATTGCGTGAAAATTTAGTTACGTACATAGTTATAAAGTTCTAATGGAGGAAGTGGTGAAGGGTGGGCGTTTTTGGGGGACTGTCTTATGGAATTTTGACGTTCGAAAAGTGCTGATTCTCAGCCTAGTTTGAATAAATGACTTTTGGATTTTAATAGTTTTCCTGGGTTCGATCCCCGGATCGAATCGATTATTGGGTTTTTCTATCTGGAATTTCTCAGTAGCATCCCGGAGTCTGGATTTGTGCCCGGTTGATGGCAATAGGGTCGCCCCCTATTACATGGGACTTAAACATAACTGGCGAAATGTGACAAGTACACCTCTGCCCAACCCTTCAGGGAAACAAGGCGTGATGTTATGTGTTTTTTGTAGTTTTCCGTAAAATATTTTTTCATCATCATATGATGAAAAAATGATGAGTTATATGGATGTTTGTCTGTATTTCAATAAAAAATTTACTTCAAAATCGCTACTCCAAAGTCCCGACCTCTGATAAATCAGCCAGAAAAATCGACTGTACCTACACAGACACACAGTCAGCACACATTGCAGTCAGCTACACATTTGCAATGCAATTCTCCCGTCCAGAATTAACGCATGTCAGGCCGAATTGACCTCCCGTCTGCAAGGAACGATCGATTATCGTTCCACGGCTTAATTGCGATGCGTTTAAACAAAAAGTCTGGCTTGCCTGTTGCCTAATGACGCTATAAACTCGAAATTATACGCTCCGTTAGTTCGACCAACCGTTGTTCCTCCATACGATTGGTAGGGTTCATTGCGTTTGATATGCCTCATATGAACGTGGGTGAAGGTTGGTTTGTAAGTACTTGAGTTGGTTTGTGGGCAATTGTCCATTATATTCGAGTGTATGCCTCGGATGCACAGACGAATATCCATTGCACAGTGCCACAGCGAGCAATACGGTATATGAACTTGTATAACAATGATAGGAGTCTACTTTTCCATTTCGAGATTCTTATACACCGTGACATTTTAGTCGCCCTACAAAGAAAGGGCCACTCAATGTACCCGATATAAAATATCTCTAGGAGCAATCGTGGAGTAAGGCAATAACCGTGGAGTTTCTTGCCGGCTCTTCTCCATAGGAAGCGACCAATTGGAACCGTGCACCTAGCTTACAATATATTAGCTAGCTATTATTAGCTATTATTTGTTAGCTTAGCTTATATTTTGATTTTGAATCAAAAAATTGTTATAATACAAGCTTAGTTTTTGTTTATACTAAACCTCTTAAGGGGTCATTGTACTCATCATTATGAACAACTTTCACTATGGGACCAAAGCTGAAATCGCGAAAAAAAATCAGCTGTTCCCTACATTTATGTTCGCATAACTCGTCAAAATGTAGGGAACAGCAGATTTTTTTTTTTCGCGATTTCAGCTTTGGTCCCATAGTGAAAGTTGTTCATAATGATGAGTACAATGACCCCTTAAGAGGTTTAGTGTAAACAAAAACTAAAGTTGTTTATATAATAAAAAAAAAATAATGTTTAGTAGTCATTGGATACATGAAGTGGGCTGCTTTTGTAAGACGACTAAAATGTCACGGTGTATATTAGGGTAAATGATGGATACTAAATGACTGAAATTGAAATAATCACTCACGGAGGGCAAAGAGGCCATTAAAAAGCTTATCATTCAGTACAGCTCGACAGTATTTCAGTTGCAGATGTCAAAGCAAACAACTATATTACGGTCCTCCACAGTAACCACACGTGTTCCTTTTAATATCCCATAACTCTAGGGTATTAATGAGACCATGTCAAAGAATCAACTGGCATATGATTTTGTTTTTCTGTTTTCATACAAAAAAAAAACGAAAAAGTCGCGATTATCTAAGTAAAACACGCATACGAAAAAAAACAAAAATCAGACTATTTTTGTCCATAAAAAATAATGTAATGTCGCATTTTGTTTTTCGTGATTATCAATTAAACTTAAATACACACATCGGGAGCCTAGTGCTAATGTTATCTTCGAAACTATGTATAACTATACTAACTGTATACTGGAGACAATAAACGTTATTCTATTCCATTCTATTCAATTAAGGCGCCGATAACCGACTTTTAATGATTTTATACTTACTGAAGTTGACGTCTAAACGAGTAGTGTTAATGATTTGGAAAAAAATATAATTATGTTTTAAATTAGAGTATTTTTTTAATATTTTAATATAGCCATATTTTGGATTATGTTTATATTACATAGTGAAATTAATTTGTAAATTTATGTCTAACGTGGATAAAAAACTGAGAATCATGCAAAATCTATCAAGCGCGTTTTTCTGAAACCTTCACCATTTTAAAGACGTGTTTTATTAAAACACCTTTCGTTTTATGTATAATAAATTAATAATGCGTCTAATTTGGGACAGCGCTCCATCATGGGCGAGTCCTATTACTGGCTGGACGTACGACGCGTTGCGTGAGCTCAGTACAGAACATGCAAGCTAACCACTCGAGGTCACTGTCATATATCTGCGTCTTAATATGACGACTGAGTTTGTTTCAACTATCAGACACCAGAGAAATACTGACCTACATGCCACCAAGACTTCCATCACGGCTCACCCAAAGAAAAATATCAGAAACAAAATCCCTCACGTTAACATAATGTAGCATCAAATGGAGCAGCACGGACGTCGCTATGGCATATTGAAAGAGGCGGGATCCAACAAAGTTGTTTTATCAGCGGCGATAAGGATGAATCCCATTTATGGGACCTACCGAGCTATTGCTCCGAGGCGCTGAGCCGTGGCGCGGCGCCCGCGACTCAACCGCGTTCTTCCCGCACCGTTTTATGAGTCTCCTAGGGATAAAGACGCATAAAATTGTGTGTTAGAGTTACGTAAAATGTATGGATTTTATTTTGTACTCGATTTTTTCGTCGCCAAGGTTTTTGAAGTGAAAACTTCTTTAGGCGCGTTGGGCATTTTTGAGATGGGAAAAAACAATTGAACTCGCAACACCGTTACCGACACCTCATTTTTGTAAACGCGATTGTGCTCTTTATTTAAATTACGTTACGGATAAATGTTCTATACAAGGATTTTTCTTCCACCAAGGCGATCTTGTTCAAGTTTTCACTTCCGTCGGCACTCCCGGAGTGTCACTGTTTTTTTATGTTAGAGGTTGGTCAAAATGAAAAGTGGTAACTGCTTCCTAAAGGCAACAGCAAGAGGCGATGCGTTGACAACCTTGGAAAAACCTATTTTCCTAAAGGAACCAAGATCCATCTCTCTGGTATTAGAAACTTATTTTTGCTTGTCTGAGACCGAGTATGTTTTACGGCTAGATTTATGAACGCGAGGTCGATACTTCTTATGTTAGTAGATACGTATACCCTGATTTAAATAAAAATGTGGTTGACGACATTTTCGATCATTTATTTTATTTCACAAACTAGAGCTTACTATCACTTTACTGACAAAAATCAGAATTCGCATGCAAGAAAAATTCCCTCTGAAAAACCGAACCCACCGAAAATATCGTATTAACCAACATACGCAAAAAAAAATATTTTTACATGAAATAAAAAGTATTCACCACTTACGTGGCAGCTAACTGACCTTTGAAAGGAATACCGTGCATATAAAGCGAATAAAAAAATCCAAAAAAAAACTCGACCAGATTTTCGTGTGGTCAGCGGAAAAAAACCGGGAAAAACTATCATCCCAGCGCCGCGCGACTTTATAGCAACGATAACGAAGCTGCAGGATTGGGGCCTGAGCGATCCAATGTTATCTCACTGCGCGGCTTTTGCGATATAAAATAAATGTTTGAATATTGAATGGATGAAAATGTATTTTTTTATGAAAGGACGCTGTTTTCAAAGATTATTAACAGGAGAGACGCCTATATAGATTCGATTCTTACAGCAGATATTGAATAAACTGGAAAAAATGGGGCATTCAAGGTAAAGCACTACGGTCTTTTATTATTCTGTTCTGTAATTGAATTAATCCGTACATCCTTACATCCTATTCTACGTAATTCAATACTTGAATTTTAAAGCTCGTCCTAGCTGCCATAAAATACAGCAAAATAAAAAAAAAAATCGTATCAAATTACCGGAAACGTCCAATCACAGAAATTGGTTCATATTCTAACATCAAAAACTTCAATAATGGTTGTAAAATGTTAACTTCACCATAAACGTTCTTCGATTTTTTTTTCCAAATTCGAAATTCAAAAATGTTTGACACGCATCATAGTGCGCGTGAATGGCCAGACACTGCATAACACTGATATGCACAATGTGTCACTTTGACGAAGGTCACAAGCCCGAGACTGGCCACGTGCCCGGACACGGATATGACGAGCTTCGTTCTTTTTTTGAAACGTGTTAAATGTGACAAATATGCATGTGGCTGATAGACGACTGTGAAGTAAAAAGTGGATAAGGCAGCCAACATAGCTGGCAATTGGATTTTTAGTAGAGTAGGCTTCAGATACTAAGGCAGTCTTATAAGATACATAATTATGTAAAAAGGTTACATTTGACTTGGGAAACTTCAAGTTATGAAAAGGAAGTTCTTAATGTTAGCACAGGACGATATCAGTATCGAGTATGAAATTCAGGACCTCACACTTAGTAGACGCGCTTACAAATACAGAGATGTACAAAATAGTTTTAAAAAAGTATTTAAATACAAAATGCAAATAGTTTTCTAATTTACCATTTCAAATGCAAAATACAAAATACTTTTGATTTTTGTATTTTAAATATTAAATGCAAAATACGTATTTTCAAAATACTTTGTTCAGATAAAATACTTTTAGATAAAACTAGTGTTGAAAATCCAACACTTTCTTTTGATGATAAACACTATTAACGGCATCGAATCAGAAAGACCGGTAATCGAAGTAAAACCAATCTCGTTAAGGCGTAGCGTCATGTTCCACAGATAAAGTTCATTTTGTTTTGTCACTTAACACACAGACTCTCAAGGTTGTAGCACTTGCAGCGCCTCTAGTGGCTATTTGTCGAATCGTTAACCCATTTACATGAAAATTTTAGTGGTAATGTTGGCGAAACTTAGCAGTAAAGTATTTTGCATTTTACAAATATAAAATACATCTCAAAAAGTATTTAAAAAAAATGCAAAATGCTTTTAAAAAAGGTATTTAAACACAAAATATAAAATACGTATTTTGCATTTTAAATACAAGTATTTTAAATAAGTCACAACTCTATACAAACATCAGGAATGTTGGCCACTGAACCATACTTCATGTAAATACACAAACAGTTGATGTACGGAATAATATAAACGAATTACTTACGTCAATACAAATATGTGCTCACAAAAAATCGTAAATATAAATATTTGTTATGAATGCAAAGCGTATTACCAAACTACACGTAACGCACATGGATAACTACCTCGCTGACCATTTTTTGAGCGGCATTGTTGCACTCGGATCAGTTTTCTACATGACATTTCAATACGATATGCTTGTCGAATGGCAAATCTCGAGCAGATGTTTATTCAGCGCATTCAACAAAAATTATCGCAACAACGAAATCTAAATCCATACACCATAACTAATTATATCCACCGTGTAACGTGTATTGTTCAACCGACGCTTTTGTGCGAACCCGAATTACTAACCTAGTTTTGGGGATATTTGCAAAAAAACGTTCTTGAGATATCACGCTTTTTGGTTTTGAATGCGAGTAATATTTTCTTTTGTCGGTGGCGTATTAGTGAGCGGTATTTAGTTACGTCGGAGTTTGTTGTTACCAGCGACGTAGAGCCTGCCTGACGCGGCGGGTGTATTACAAAAGTTTGACGTCCGAGTCGTCGATAGGGTATCGATTTAGCTCGGCTGCATCCGATTCTGTTCGTTTATTTTTTTTACGAAATCGGACGTATGTAGGTTTTCGGGTTTGCGGTGCGTCTGTGTCCAGTTAGTTGTAGGTGGTCTGTTCGAATAAAAATGTCGTGTTTCCCCTTTTTTATTGAGATTTTTCTATTTCGCGTGTCAATAGAATGCGGGATGTTTTTCGTTTGCCTTTTTTGCAACTGTATTGACTAAAGGAATCTGGATTGATTAATCTGGACACGTTTGCCTTTTTAGCATGACTCTGGTCTTCTAGATTAAATATAAAATTAATTACCAAAAATAGGGAGGGGCTTGTGGCTAAGTAATAACAGCCGCACGGGTCGATCGATCAGGTTCAGCTACGCTTTCCGCGGTTGGTCCGTGGATGAGTGACCATCTTACATACCAAGACCCCTCCGTGCCTTGAAAAGCACGTTAAGCCGTTGGTCCCGGCTGTCATTTGTAGATCTTTGACAGTCGTTACGGGTAGTTAGAAGCCCAAAGTCTGACCGGTCGTACCATGGGGTATCGTGTTACCTAGTAACTGGGTTGTGGAGGTCTGATAGGCAGTCGCTCCATGTAAAATACTGGTATTCTGCTGCATCCGGTTAGACTGGAAGCTGACCCCAACATGGTTGGGAAAAGGCTAGGCAGATGATGATGATGATACCAAAAATCCTTCCATAAGTTACGAATACAACGAACATAGTGACTTTCTAAGTATTTTTTGTCATATGATTGAGATTATTTAAGTAAGTACCTATCAGGATTGTAATTTCGATGGACACGTTAGGCTGTTTCAAAAGCTATATTTAATGGAACCAATCCCTAAAACGACTTCATAAGTATTCAGTTAAGTTACGTGTTCTTCCCTGAAACTGTAGACTTTTAAAAGTGCTTGAGACGTATTATTATAGGCATCAGAAAAACGCCGAAGAATTTAAATGATGACGAAGACATATTTACCTACTCGTGAACATTTTCAATCTTTCCTATTTTCGAACACACATAATAAGCGTCATTATTATTATGATTGGTTTTTCTACTTCCCTTCACTGAGTGACCAAATGCTTACATCTTTACACCTTTGTCTTAAGAGGCTCGCAACTACAAATCGAGATGATATGCAAAATTCAATTCCAAGCACGTTGCGCTAGTGTGAGTGCCTGTCGGAGCGATATACACCTACAGTGAGCAATACCACGCACACATTGACAATTATTGCTTGACGCGATAGTACTACTAGCTTTCGAAAATTTATGATAAATTTAGATGTGTTCCATAATACAAAAAATTATGAATGAAAACTCCATTTTTTTTTTTCGATAGTTTGTAACTTGATAACATAAACTATGCTTCTGCGGAAACAATATTACAAATATTGTTGTTTATAATACAGAAAAAACAATATGAAAACATTTCTAACTACCTTTTGGAAGGGGCGACTAGAATCAATTTTATTATTTTGTAATTTTTGACGTTCAAAAGTGCCATACATGGGCCTATTTGAAATAAATGATTTGACTTTGACTTTTTCATTTACGCTGTAAAAATGTACGAAATGCAATTCGCTTACACTTCATTTGAAGGTAAGTTTTTGGAAATAAAAAGACGTAGGAGCCTAGATAAATACTGTCTCGATCCGAATATCAACATAATATGGTGGAAATATGCTCAAATTGCAAATGATTTATGTACTACGTTTGAATGGACAATTCATGCGTCGCCGCATTCTTAATCCAAATCCCACAACCACCAACCTATAGATAAGTATATGTAGTCTGTTCCAAAATAATCTAATGAAAGTGTAAACAAACTCTGATCAGCACCCTAATTGCGTAGCACATTTTCAATCGCAATCCGAGGTTTTTGAAGGATGTTCATTGCTTCATAGGTTTGAAAAATTTGTCTGCTTAGCAACGCAAAGAACGCAATGAAAGAGGCTGAACTGTCAAAATGAAAGGAACTGCGATCAATTGCCTTGCCAAAAGGTTTAACTGTATAATTGATAAATGAATTTATGATTGATTTTAAAACAGAGGTTTTAAAATTAACCTCAATTGTTTGTTTTTTTTTTTGTGATTTAAAAGAATTTCGGGTTTAAATATTCAAATAATCAATTCAAAGCACTCAATTTGTAAGTGACACTACAAATTGACATCCACAGGTACGTTTTACGATTCATTTGTTTACATTTTCATCATATACTTTTGGAACTGATCACACGTAATTACAACATATCTTAGCAAACACAGACGGTTACATCGGCTTGATTTAATAGCCAGCGTATAAATCTATTCATCGCAGGCTAAACCTTTGAACAAACATCACTAATGAACGCGGCGCACCCAGTAACTAAGTTACGATCGCGGTAGCGCGCACAATTCATTTTTTTCCAGTCTACGGAGTTGTGTATTGGTTAAACGCTGTTATTTTTAGTAGCGCTGGCGTATTTTTTTATAAAAATGGATTATAGAAGCGGTCGGCAATACGCGGCCCGTGAATGTTTTGTAAATAAGTTATAAATAACGCGCAAACTTTTTCAATTATAAATTATAGAAAAAATAAAATAATATGCTTCTCGTCTCACAGATGAGCATTTGAGAGCCATTCTACGAACTGCAACTACAAATTTGACTGCTAACCTACAAGAAATAGACGTCCAAATGCAACCTCAGACATCACACTGAAATTTGTATAAAATCGGTTACCTATTTAGGTACTTTGTAGTTTTCATTTCTGAATGATTTACGGTGGTTATTTTTCTAGCTATAAAGCCCAAACATATAAATATAATGTAAGTATAACGTGTACGCATTAAATTCCGTATGGTTTAACAATTTTTAATAGCATTTTTATTTTTGCTATGGGATATGACCAATTATACGTAGGTATATTGGGCTTCTAGGGTTAATTATCACAAGTGCCTTTAGTTTATTTTGCCACCTTGTGGCCCTTGGCTGCCAAAAGGTTGCCGACCGCTGGATTATAGTGTAGTAAACTTGATTATCTATCTTCTTTGCTGTAGCTATAGCAACATAGATTATTGTTACGGAGATTTCAGACGCGGTTGTGTGCGGAGTTAAGTCCTGAGTTGCGAGACGTGTTATCCGAAATGACGCGAGGAACTGACTTTAAAGTGGTTTTAAATATTAGTTGTAGTGAATGAATGATTTATTATCTAAACATAAGACTTTAGATGCCTACTAAAGTATATAGCTAGTAATGCTTTAGTACAAACGCGGCGCACCCAGTAACTTAGTTACGATCGCGGTAGCGCGCACAATTCATTTTTTTCCAGTCTACGGAGTTGTGTATTGGTTAAACGCTGTTATTTTTAGTAGTGCTGGAGTATTCTTTTTTATAAAAAATGGATTATAGTGTAGTAAACTTGATTATCTATTTTCTTTGCTGTAGCTATAGCAACATAGGTTATTGTTACGGAGATTTTAGACGCGGTTGTGTGAGTTAAGTCCTGAGTTGCGAGACGTGTTATCCGAAATGACGCGAGGAACAGACTTCAGAGTGGTTTTAAATATTAGTTGTAGTGAATGATTGATTTATTATCTAAACGTAAGACTTTAGATACCTACTAAAGTATATGTGGTAATGCTTTAGTACAAATATCACTAATGAACGCAGCGCACTCGGTAACGTAGTTACGATCGCGGTAGCGCGCACAATCAATTTTTTTCTAGTCTACGGAGTTGTGTATTGGTTAAACGATGTTATTTTTAGTTGCGGTGGCGTATTTTGTATTAAAAGTGGATTATAAAGCTGCAAGATAGGTTATTGTTACGGAGGTTACTGGCGGGGTAGTGTGCGGAGTTAAGTCGCGAATTGAGGAACGTACGAAATTACGCGAGGACTAGACTTTAGAATGGCTAAATATCAGCTGTAGTAATTTTTTTTCATCGTCTTATCGATGACTAGCTGCGCCTCGCGGTTTCACCCGCATAAGTCTCGATCCCATAAGAATATAGGGTTAAAAAATGTGGTCTACTTATGTGCCAAATTTCATCCAAATTCGTTCAGCCGTTTTAACGTGAAAGCGTTACAAACAAGCAAATAAACTCTCATTCGCATTTGTAATCTTTATTTTTATCTTTAATTCTTTCTGTACGTGTGTTTGTCACCTAACTCCTCCTAAACGGCTGGACCAATTGGGATGAAACTTTGTGTGTATATTTGAGTGAGTCCCTGGATGGTTTGAAAATACAGTTGGACCCGGTAGGTGGAGCTATTCGGACAGGACAACGTCTGTCAGGTCTGCTAGTATTGTATAAGTTAAGATTCCATATAATATGTTTGAAATAAGCTTCAGCTAGAATGCGAATACTTCGACAGCGTTATCATTGGCCTCGCAAAGGTCTATAATAATAATAAGGCATCATTTGTGATGTGGCTCCACTGTCACACTGTGGCTCATCGGAATAGCCTCTGACTAAGTTGCCTGCAGCGACCAACCTGGCTTCCAGTAAAGAGATTTCCAGGTGGGCCATGGGAGTTGGTGGCCCGCTGGAAGTTTTTCTGCAGGCTCAACATAGTCAGCTGGAAACGGATGTTTGAAAAACCACAGTTTTAAGACCAGGCACTCCAAAGACAATTTCTACGCAAACTCCGCCCCCATGTACTCCTGCACTCTCAACACTAACACATCAGTAATAAAGTTGAATATCACGTGTGCTCTTTGGTTGTGTTCGAGCACGGAACTAAATGTCGTAAGTCTCAATTCTTATTTCGTTTATAACCAAAGTAATAATTCATCTAGAGAAAAAAATTATCTTATATTTGGATAATAAACTACATTTTCTTACTGTCAATAATTATTTTAGACATCAAAGCCGAGTAATTTTGTTTTTGTTTCAAATAATCTTTAAAAGACATGATTTTCGAATAAAAAATTAATTGAGCGAAAATGTTCCAATAACGTAACTGTCTTATATTTGGAAAGAAAAAGATGCATCAAATCATAATATATTAAAGTTCCATTTTGATTATATGCATGACTTTTTCGGAATATTAATGCAAATTAACATACAATTTTGGGAGCCTCCTCACAATGGTGCCGCACTAGAGCTGCCGTCATTTAGTGGGATGGTCGACTTGTGGAAACTGTTACAGCTCTTCAGTCTACCCCTGTAGTGAGTGATAGAATGATTGATTATCTAAACTTTACTAGATTAAATACTTAAGACGCAGATATATGACGGTGACCTTGGTTAGCTTGCATGTTCTGTACTGAGCTCAAGTAACGCGTCGTACGTCCAGCCATAAGACTCACCCATCAAGGAGCGCTGTCCCAAATTAGACGCATTATTAATTTATTACATGTAAAATAAAAAGTATTTAATAAAACAAGTATACTAAAAAATCAATAATTTAATTATCTTTAAAATGGTGAAGTTTTTAGTAAAATACGCTCAATAGATTTTGCGTCATTCTCAGTTTTTTATCCGGGTTAGACATAACTTTACAAATTAATTTCACTATGTAATATAAACATAATTAAAAATATGCCTATATTAAAATATTAATAAAATGCTCTAATTTAACATATATTTTTTCCAAATCACTAACACTACTCGTTTAGACGTCATCTTCAGTATAAAATCATTAAAAGTCGGTTATCGTCCCCTTAACACAAATATCACTAATGAACGCGGCGCACCTAGTACCCAGTAACTTAGTTATGATCGCGGTAGCGCGCTCACAACCCATTTTTTTTCCAGTTTCCAACATTATTGTCTACTGAGTTTGGTCCCTATCGGTTAAATACTGTTATTTTTATAGTTTTTGTTGGGTTGAGTTTATTATTGGAAATCATATAGGTAAAGGGTGAATAAAGTATCTACGGGAAAAAATTTGAACAAAAAATTAGTTTTACAATATTAAGTGGCTGTTAATCACTCACGCCAGCACCCCAACACCATATAACTTGATTTCCAATTGTATGTACTTTCTTCTGAGATCACGAAATGAAAAGCTATACGCCGAACCCGAGTGCCTCAATAGGTAATAGGTAATACAGGCTGGTATCCGCAACTCCACGTCAAAGCGCGTATTTTGCGTGCGGGTGGGTTATTCGATCCACCCCAGCTCCTCAAAGAAGGCCAGCAACGCCTTGGTGTCACTGACAATCTCACGTAGGGTACCTGGGTTACCGAAGTACTTGGCCCTGTATGTGGCGACCACGCCAGCACCCCAACACTATATAACTTGATTTCCAATTGTACTTTCTTCTGAGATCACGAAATGAAAAGCTATACGCCGAACCCGAGTGCCTCAAAAGCTTTAGTAAAGTAATGTTACATTTTAATGCTGTTATCTTTACTGATACAATTTCCCCAATTGATGTTTAGATGGTCATCATCATCTGCCTAACCTAAAATTTTAGGCTCAGTAGTTTCGGAGATAAGGGGGGAATGTCCAATTTTCATCTATTTTCTTAAATATCTTTAAATGTATTTATTTTAAATTATAAAAAATATATATATTTGATATCCTCATAATAAGCCCTTTCATTTGATATATCTCACGATACAGTTTGAAAAACTTTTTTTTCTCTTATTTGCCCCCTAAAAGTGACCCCCATATTGAAAATTCATTTATTTACGTTACACGTCCGTGTTTGGGTCACAAAAATACATATGTGTACAAAATTTCAACTTAATCGGTTCATTAGATTCGGAGTAAATTGTCTGTGACAGACGGTCAGACAGACAGACAGACACACGAGTGATCCTATAAGGGTTCCGTGTTTTCCTTTTGACGTACAGAACCTTAAAAAAGATTTTTTATAAAATGTTATGATTGTCTTTTAATTTGCAGTGTTTCAACGAGCTCTACAGTACAATACAGTGATAGCCTAGTAGTGTGACCGTTAGACTGCCAAGTCATAGGTCTCGAGTGCGAACCCAAGGCACGCACCTCTGATTTTTCGGATTCATGTGCGTATTGTATAATTATCACTTGCTTCAAAAACAGTGAAGGAAAACATCGTGAAGAAACGGCATGCCTGAGGGATATTTCTCGACGGCATGTGAAGCCAAGTCAGAGGCCCATGAGCGGCTTTAAAACTCTGACACCAGGTTAATCACACGAAAAGAAGAAAGAAGAATGAGCTATACACAGTCAGACTGTGATCTGAAGCAAACTTGCGACTGGCATTTTATCATTATGGTACGAATGGTTCATGCAAAGGTATGTTACTTATTTTTGATTATTATACACATAAACAAAGGCTAGGCAGATTGACATTTTAATGATTTTTCAGTAAATCATTAAAATGTCAATCTGCCTAGCCTTTTCCTAACTATGTTGAGGTCGGCTTCCAGCCTAACCAGATGCAGCTGAATATATTATTATTATATTTTACATGAAGCGACTGCATATCTGACCTTCACAACCCAGCTACTGCGTAATACGATACCCCTTGGTAACACTGGTTGTCCAACGGGCTTCTGACTACCCTTAACGACTGGTACGTAATAATGGTATCACCATTTCGGCCACAGAATTCGGCCATTACTCTTATCACGACGAGAAGAATACACCAAATCCCTATCGTAAAAACATAACAACGAGACCTCAACTGCACCGTTGATATTATCACTGAATTGCTTTGTGCAGCCGAGTGTCCAATACATTATGTGTGCGCTGCCTGTACATAGAGCGTATTGTAAATAAGTACCTACATGAGGTAGGTGTTTAAACAGTTTTTCACAGGCTACAGGCCTGTCGTTGTAATTCACTGACAAACGCATATAAAAGAGTCCGGTGGCGGACAGCGATGGATGTGGAGACGACTTTGTTGTGTATTTTTTTAGCTATGACATTTTCATTTTGATAAAATTGTGACTCGTCGTGACTAGAGGGTTGGCTTATTTTTTAGCCAAAGAATCAGCATCACCACACAACGTGGCAATGCTGCCAGCATTTTGGGCACTTTTCCTGTTGACAGCGATGCGGACGAAGTTTTTGATGCCCTATGATTCTTTCCCCTTATTTTACATACATGTACATATTATTATTTTAAGTCTGTTAGCTTATTATTATGTAAATGTTACTTTGTTTGAAAATAAATATAGATCCACTAAACTAATCTACTAAACTTTAACGAACAGACCAAAAAACAACAAAACATAATTCTTATTTTAAACGTTATAAATACTTATAATACAGCGTAAGTATCAATTTTTTTCAGTCACGATTTCTGATACGCTAAAGTATGCTTTGACTGTCAAAACTTTCGAAGCCTTTTTTTTTAATAGCGATAGCGGCAATTCTTCCCAACTTTAAGGTATTATCTATATCTATGACCATAATCGGAGACGCTACGCTCGAAGTTGTGGACGAGTATGTTTACCTAGGACAAATTGTCCAGCTAGGTAGGTCCAACTTCGAGAAAGAGGTCAATCGTCGAATCCGACTCGGCTGGGCAGCGTTCGGGAAGCTACGCAATATCTTTTCGTCCCACATACCACAGTGTCTCAAGACGAAAGTCTTTGACCAGTGCGTGTTGCCAGTGATGACCTATGGTACTGAAACGTGGTCGCTCACAATGGGCCTTATCAGAAGGCTAAAAGTCACCCAAAAGGCAATGGAGAGGGCTATGCTTGGAGTTTCCCTACGTGATCGAATCAGAAATGAATAGATCCGCAGGAGAACCAAGGTAACCGACATGGCCCGAAGAATTGCCAATCTTAAGTGGCAATGGGCAGGGCACATTGCTCGCAGAACGGATGGCCGATGGGGTCGAAAGGTTCTGGAGTGGCGACCACGTACCGGAAGACGTAGCGTTGGAAGGCCTCCCACAAGATGGACCGATGACCTTGTGAAGGCCGCAGGAATCCGCTGGATGCGGAAAGCACAGAATCGGTCGAAGTGGCGGTGCTTGGGGGAGGCCTATGTCCAGCAGTGGACGTCTTTCGGCTGAAATGATGATGACCATAATTATATAACCGGAGCCATGCAGTAAACACTTTTGCGCATTAGTGTTGTCTTGGCGGACTGATGACACAGTAAAGTATTGTCGCGTCTATAACGTGAAACTACATCGGCAAGACGTTTAAGACGATTTGGTTACAACTTAACAAACACACCTACATCTAGTATGTGTAAACACTATTTGCCTAACTTTCAATTTAAAATTATTTGCATTATGGTAGGAAAAAGGGTTCGGAGAAAAATGGAGCAGCAAACCCTTTTAGTAATTACAATAGGACATCTACATAACTATCTCAAGAGGTTTTTGATGGGTGGCTGTTTACAGAGTCTGTTAAAAAATTCAAGGCTGTTCATAAATTATTATTGTAATAAAATTAGAATATGAAAGCATATTATATTATTAGGTATTTAGTTTTACTAAAATATTATGAAAACTTTCGCATACAGATACCAGTGTCTCGTGGTAAATATGAGGGTCCTATTAATGATAAGTAATTTACATATGTACCACCTATCTACCCATATTATGCGTATAAATGTTTTGATTTGATTTGATTACTCAACGTGACACGTGTTGTAAGACGGTTCCTGCAACCGAGGCCATAATTGATTTTGGTTTTTGAATTTTGATTAATTGCCTGAATCTCCAACGTCAAAACGATTGCTTACAAGCAGTGAGTGTGGCACCATCGTAATTTTTCTTGCTCTGGTTACCAAAAAATATATACTTTGGAAACGCAATAGTACTAGGTACCTACTGAATGAATGCTATGAAGTATTGTTATGGTTCATCACAATACCAGGTGCCCTGCCGCCTTTGAAAGAAATTGATGGAGAATGATAAACTATTAAACACTTTTTAAAACACTATAAGCCCAAAAACGACGGTGATTGTCTCTGGCATTTTATAACGTTACTGAATTTCTCCAGATTGTTTCAAATAGGGTAAATTCGTTAGAGATGGCCGTACGGGAGAGTTGGCCAATCAGTATATTTTGCTCATTTATTCACAAGGTGGCGCTGTATTTGAATTAATACACTTCGTGCGCCACCACGAACAATATCCAAACAAAACCTTGCGCAAAAATAAGTAAAAAAGTAAGTAAATTGGCCTTAATTGAATTTAGTACTTGTGAAATTTTGTAGTAGGTTCTTATACCATCCGAAAATACTAGTATTTTTGGGAGTGTATTGTGTTTGGTGTTTTCTTCGTTTTAATATCAAAATGGGAACATCATAATTGTAATTCGTAAGTTTAAAAATTGAGGTGGCCATCTTACCCGGACAAAAAGGAGAGATGACCATATAACGGCTATCAAAAAAATAGAATGAAGTTCTGAAAGTAATACCAGTAAGGAGAAACCAATATTATGTGATACATCTGGTGAAGAAGACGCAGAAGATGAAGCTGATAATTGTTCTGGATGTAGCGAAAAATATTATAAAATCCATCTCATGAAGATTGGCTTCAATGTTCGATCTTTAATCTGTACCCCACATGAGAATTGAACACCTTTTGATGACATGTGCTCTAAATGTGGACAGAAGAATAAAAAGGAGCTCCAGCAAGCAGAAATCAAAGAAAAGGCATAAGGCAGCGGCAAATCTAGTACCGGCCATCTGTCCCATACCACTACGGCCATCACTACCGTATGTACCGAGTGAGACGGCCAGTGATGTTTTTTTAAAGTATTTTTTTATGGATACACATTATAAAAATATATTTATACTGATTTTCTAAAGACTGATAGTTGCTAATTTTCTTAAAAATAAAAGTCTAATTGTGATCTCAATATTTTCAGTTTTATTTAACCCTAAAAAAACTATGGCCATCTCTAACGAATTTACCCTACGTATAAATTCTGACAGTAATTCATGTATTTGTACATCAAAGAGATACAACAACCGTATCTGTGACTAGTTAGTGGTTATGTTGATTCCCCTAAACAATAAACTCTATTATAAACACAGAATCTAGGTGTTAGGCAATCATCACTAGATTGTAGAAAACAACGAAAGAACACACATGAAGGAAAACAATGAAAACAAAAATAAAATCTTAACAACCTCAACTCGACTCCACTGCCGTCGCTGTCCACCGGTCGCGCTCGTATCCTCGCGGGAGGTAATTATGCATGGGCGCTTTTTAGCGCGTCCACCAGCGAATAAAATATAAAACGCGCCACAACTAATGATTTCACGTACAGTCCACGTTATATACTTCACGTAATTGTACCGTTATATACTTAGTAGCAGATATGAGTGACCTCGTTTATTATTAAATGCTTATCTGAGCTTTTTAATGTACATTCATAGTATTGTAGGTTCTTAGTATGGTGGTAGGTTAATATGGTTACTCTTGATTTTATTAGGTATGTATTATAAGACGAGCCGTAAACGACAGAATTTTGTTGGAGAGCAGCAATAGGTATCTGTGTCAGTCATTTAAAGTATCTCTATGAAAAAATTACTGACAAATTAAAACACTTTCAGACATCAGTCTATCACGACACGAAAGAACTAGCCCCCTTAAAAAAAAAACAAATCGACAAAGCTTCGTTTTTCAAATAACATAATACAGTGCCATCTGTATAAAAATGCACGAACCACAGAGCTTTCTTTGCGACTTGGTAAAACTTCCGAGTATTTCCGCTGAGCGCGGAGGGCACTGCGATCGTATTAAATGTGGGAAAACTCGACACTTTTCCCCGTCATTGTGTGGAAATGTTGTAGAGAATGGACGTTTCGCTTCCGTGAACGCGAACCGGTTAGATATTAGACGAGAACTATTTACGAGAAACAAACTAGACCAATTTTTATTTCAGGATTCCCTGAAAATTGCGGAAGTTATTTATTTACAGTAAATTGTTGTTAAATGCACCTTTAAGGCGACTTAGAATTTTTTGTAGGCTGAATAAAATAGGTAGGTAAGCTGTTAAGTGACATGTATCATTCAATGCGTACGAAGTATCCATGCAAACTAATTGGTCAAATATCAATGTCCCATAGCCGTTACTCTATTAATAGGTACACCTACTGTATTTACTTCGTACATAAGTGTATGTAGCGTCATCATTAGACATGTAAATACACAAATGCTAATTAGTACAATCCGCAGCTGTAGTTACATTAGGTAGATTAATAGCTAACTTATATACATAGACATATTCATGTAGGTAGGTATACATACATAGATCATTCAACAAGTTTGCTCAAATGAGTACCTAATTTGGAATTAGTGGAAAACTGACACCTGGTTTTTAAATTGAGAATTTGAATTTGAGAAGTATTGTTAAACTCTACTTTTAATTAGTATTAGGTATCCTTCAATGTAGCCCGCGAAATTCAAAATGTCTTACATTTTTTGCAAAAAAAATGTGATATTCGCGAGCGTCGCCTTAAGTAATACCAAAATAGACTTTGACAAGTTCTCAACAAAAAATTGTCAATTCAGAAACCGGTTATGGCAATAAGTAATCATAGAAGCATGTATGACTAGTACTATTACTAGTGACTTTAAGTACTTAAAAGTCAAGTTATTCAATGGAATGTAGGATCATCAGAACATTCCACCATCAAAATCACTCAAACGCGTCATTAAAACCAAAATTTGAACTTTGACACCACAAAAACTGAAGCATTACGTTCTCCCAGACAGCTTGGCACCAACTTTTTGCACACATCTCTAAACCAACAACTTGGATGAATGGCCCAACATGTGACCAATAAATCTACAGACCGGATATGGTCACACGACTCATACACATGGTCTGAATGACAGGAACACCGTGAACGCGTGGCAATAGCGATAAAAGAAATTCAGGCATTTTTGTGGGAGAAAAAAACTATTTTTTGAGAGGATTCGAATTGTGAATTGTGTTGATGAAAACGTTTTGTTTTTGTTTTACTTTGCATTGTGTAGCAGGTTTTATCCGCGCCATGGACAGTAATGCTATTCTTTACCTGCACAACACTTCGAAACACGAAACTGGTTGAGGTGTGTTTGCAGACGAATTGTAACCGGTCGCTGGTGTAACTTCGGTCTCCTATTCAAATCATATTGTCTTCTTGTTTTTGCATATCTTGCAAACAAGGCAGACTAATTCACCCTCCCAAAAAATCCAAATAACACACCACCCATTTAAAAACTTACACCGAAAAACACAGACAAACATGCCAACCCCAACATACCGGGGCCCATTAAATAAAACGATCACAAAACCTAACAGCTCTTCAAACAGTATCCGGGCGAAATTACTCCCGGGCCGGGTAAACAAAATCATCATTGTAACACGTGTAATTTCGCGTTCACCGGTCATTACTTTTGACCGGGTTCCCGGGTCGCCGGTTGAATAATTGAGCGGTGTGAGAGAGATGGACCTCCCGAAAATATGAAATGATCCTGCCGGCGCGGAACGGTTAACCCGTGATTTCAGGTGTTGCTGACAAATGGGACTCGTTGAGATGTCAAGGGTTGAGTCCAGTTCAGAGTTGGCGAGCAAATATGTTTTATACGGGGCTTGTGGCGCTGCGCAGTTCATATTATGTGAACGCTGACAGAGTATACCTGAAAATTGTATATTGCATTTTTGCTGTTTTTGTGTATACCTAAGTATATTTTTAATCTGATTCTCTTATGGTTATAATACCTTGCTGTCTAAGTTATTAAAATTGAGATGATGATTGAGAGGGGCTTGTGGCTAAGTAACAACAGCTGCACGGGTCGATCGATCAGGTTAAGCTACGCTTGCCGCGGTTGGTCTGTGGATGGGTGACCATCTTTACATGCCAAGACCCCTCCGTGCTTCAGAAAGCACGTTAAGCCGTTGGTCCTGGTTGTCATTTGTAGATCTTTGACAGTCGTTACGGGTAGTTAGAAGCCCAAAAAGTCTGACAACCAGTCTTACCAAGGGGTATCGTGTTACCTAGCAACTAGGTTGTGGAGGTCAGATAAGCAGTCGCTCCATGTAAAATACTGGTATTCAGCTGCATCCGGTTAGACTGGAAGCCGACCCCAACATAGTTGGGAAAAGGCTAGGCAGATGATGTCTAAGTTATCAAAATTAATATTATTACAATAGTCAAATGGATTTTATTCTTAACTTTAAGTAAGTTTTAACCCAACTTTTTATTTCTTAAGTAATCTTCTAATGTAGTAAGTAAGTATCTACATCTAAACTAATATTATAAAGAGAAAAGATTTGTATCTTTGTTTGTAATGAATAAACTCAAAAACACCTGGAACGATTTTAATAATTCTTTCACCAGTAGCATGATATGTTATTAGTTATCACTGAGTAACAAAGGCTATAATTTCAAAAGATATCACGCAGCCGCTGGCGAAAACGAGTAAAAAATAATGCGGTACTCAACTAATCAATTTTTCTGTTTTAGTTCTTTAACTTTTTTTATTCATCTCAAACTTACACTTGGTCCCCTTTTAAATTAACATATTCTGCAATAACTATCCCAATCTTCACAAATCAAATTATCCTACCTAACACGTGAACATCAAAAAACTTAATCTCTCCAAATAAAAACGCGTGTCGGCAGCACACGTCGAGTGTCCGACCGGGAAGTGAACCCGACACCCGACCGCGGCCCACCAACGTTTCTTCCTCCGCGCCATATTGCGCTGGCCGCACTAAATTTATGGTTCCGGTCACCTTTTACTTTTACCGTAGACATGTGAACAAATATAGACGAGAGTAGTTAAAACTTTTTGGTCGGGTGTTGTGAAAAATTGTGATGATTGGCGATCTTGACGGATTAGGTTAGTGTAAAAACTTAAGAGGATGTTAAAAGGTTGTTTATCTACAGTGATGAAAAAATGATTAAAGTATAATGATAACACGATGTACGAGAAACAGAATGATGAGAGCAGTGGTGGCCCAGTGATAACAGCCCCGACTTACGAATTGTATCGGTACGTCATGGGTTTGAAACTTTCAACCCAGCCAGGCGCTTTACTTTGTGTAAATAATTTCATTACCGCTGCTCTCAAAACGGTGAAGGAAAACATCATAAGGAAACGGGCATGACATGTGACATCTACCAACACGCACTGGGCCCGCGTGGTAGATTACAGTCCACTCCCTCCCGAAGAGAGGAGGCCAGTGTCCCAGCAGTGGGAACATTATAGGCTGATTTATGTTATGTTATGTGAGACGATGAGTCTTATTATTTGTTTTCAGTCTATGTGTTGACATGTATCCACTGTATTGACATTCAATTTTTTTTCTTTTATTGACATTGATTTCTATTGCCATTTATTATTAATTAACTTGTACATAATTATGAAATGTGTGATTCTTCATAATTGTTTTTTTACCGTCCAGCCTTCATAATCATCATTTCAGCCGAAAGACGTCCACTGCTGGACATAGGCCTCCCCCGAGCACCGCAACTTCAACCAATTCTGTGCTTTCCGCATCTAGCGGATTCCTGCGGCCTTCACAAGGTCATCGGTCCATCTTCATCGTCCAGGCTTATTTAATTTAATTATTGAAACTTGTTGGTACGGGAATACGGGAATAGCCCCTCTGGACCCAGCTCGATCCTACAATATAATATTTAATATTAATCTTACTTATATATTATATTATCAATCAATCTGCCTAGTCTTTTCCCAACTATATTGGGGTCGGCTTCCAGTCTAACCGGATGCAGCTGAATACCAGTATTTTACTTGGAGCGACTGCCTATCTGACCTCCATAACCTAGTAACTGGGTAATACGATACTTTAAAATCGTTCGATATCTGTTAATCGTTTGAAAAGACGGAATGACGTTTTAAATATTTTTTAGCGCTAAATGCATTTAGTGATTTGTTGTTCAAGCGGCCTTAAACATATCCTATGACTAAACCTTAAATATATCGATACCAAGCCAGGTCGAAGTAACTTAAAGTATAGTACAGTAAAGGATATCTTAGATAAATAAATGGATCTCTACGTGCTTATTTGTTACTTAGTTTTAGCTGTCTCAGCTCTTGAAATCACCTTTGTTTTAAGGATGGAAATGTACCAAAGAGCCAATTATAAGGCGCCGTTCTATTGTCACCGCGCGCGCGATGATGCGTGCGTCCGAACATACTGATATCTACTAAATGTTCTAACTGACGGTCGCACGATCATGCGATTTTTTTCTTTTAAATATCGCATAATGAAATCGGATCGCATTATGGCGCGAGCAACAATAGGACGGCGCCTAATAGTCTGATACATTAATTACTTTTAACATTTTATTCACAAACAAACATAACCATCATCTGCCTATCCTTTTCCCAACTACGTTGGGTCGGCTTCCAGTCTAACTGGATGCAGCTGAATACCAGTATTTTACATGGAGCGACTGCCTATCTGACCTCCACAACCTAGTTACTAGGTAACACGATACCTCTTGGTAAGACTGGTTGTCAGACTTTTAGGCTTCTAACTACCCGTAACGACTGTCAAAGATCTACAAATGACAGCCGGGACCAATGGCTTTGACCCTTTTTAAGGCAAAGGGAATATTCTTACCATCATATTTTACAGCTCAATCACCAAAAATTGCGTTCCAAGTAGGTATTCTATTGTTTTACAAAGTCTATACTTGAAGATGTATCAATAACTGACTAAATCAGAAAAAAATAATTAAACCTTTTCTGCCAATAATATTTAACCTTATATAGGGTACTTTATTCAGATTGCTTTATCATAGATAAAATATTCCCTTTGCCTACGTGCTTTTCGAGGCACAGAAGTGTCTTAGTATGTAAAGATGGTCACCCATCTACGGATCAACCGCGGGAAGCGTAGCTTAAAACCTGATCGATCGACCTGTGTGGCTATTTTTACTTAGCCACAAGCCCCTCAAACAAATATTACCACATACATTAAATATATTTCCCTCATTTCAAAAACCCATACAAAACATCCTCACATACCCCTTTCTATATTTTATCACCAGATGGATCTGAGATGAGTCATTCTGCGTAGACGCTCATAATATTTGACGTATGCGCGTAATGAAGTGGAGTGTGTATTTATTAAGTTAATTAAACCGTTCTTGAAGCCCGGGGCGGGGGTCCGGACCGAAAATACCTATCTATCTGTTTATGATAAGATTTTGGCTCAGATTAGAACGGGTGGAAGGTATTTGGTATGTTGTGTTAGAGAATTTTCTCTGTATAAGTAAAAATGTTATGTTAGCGTGTTGTTAAGGTAAAGGGTTTGATCCTGAAGTTATTCCACATTTATGTTTGTGAAAATTATGAGTATACTAGCTTTTGCCCACGGCTTCGCCCGGGTTGAGGTCGGAAATCATTCCACGGGGACACACTACCGGGATAAAAAGTCCCGTTTCCCGTGTCCCGTGTGGCAAATTTCATCGAAATCCGTTCAGCCGTTGAGGCATGAAAAGGTAACGGACAGACAGAGTTAACTACTTTCACATTTATTTATAGTATGGATTAGTATGGTGAATTAGTTTTTATTTTAAATATATGAATTGGAAATTTCATTGACATTGTGTCTAACAAGGAATCTCTAACAAAAAAGGCGATGATCTTACAGAGGTCCCATAAGTGTTCAATAATTTATCTTTTTCCATTAAGTTGAAAAGTTTACTATATCATGTCAGTCAGAGCCGATTTGTTAAATGTTACAACAAAATACCTTGTGACATACCTATTGCAATTAAATGAAAGAAAATTTAAAACTCATATAAAAAGTACACTTTGTAAACAAGCATATTACAAATTAGAGGATTATATCCAAGATAAGAGTGCTTGGAAACATGCTGGTCCTGCTCCATAGGACAATTTAGAATCAAGACAAAATCAAACTGGTTGCTAATGTAATTGTAAAATTTATTACTTTGTGTTTTATGGCATTGATTTTACATTCTGTGATTACTTCCTTACACACTGACTTATTAATTGTAAAATTTTAGGAAAATCGTCTACTTTTACAATGTTTGTAAATATGTGAGAACCATGTATCTATCACAAATTAAATTATCTATCGTTGCTTCATTTTTAATTGTTTTTACCTATTGTGGTATAGTAATTTTATTCTAGGTGCATCGTCTTCACATATAATAATTATTTAACAAATGTACATATACAAACAATATTGTAAAACATTTTAAAAGAGTAACGGTGGAGTTTCTTGCCCATTCTTCTCCATACGAAAACTACCTTTTGGAAGGGGCGACTAGAATCAATTTTATTATTTTGTAATTTTTGACGTTCAAAAGTGCCATACATGGGCCTATTTGAAATAAATGATTTGACTTTGACTAAAAAGGCTTGGCGGTTGATAAATAATGCCGAGTCTGAAACCATCCTTTAAGATCTTCGTAAAAAAAAACTACAATTTTTAGATATTATTTTAATACACTTGATATAATTATCCTAACTAATATTATAAATGCGAAAGTGAGTTTGTTTGTTTGTTACGCTTTCACGCTAAAACGGCTGAACGGATTTGGATGAAATTTGGCACTTGAGTAGCCCATGACCTGGAGAAGGCCATAGGCTACTTTTGATCCTGAATTGCAGACGAAATCGAGGGCAACAGCTAGTTTTATTATAAGTTAACTATCACATAATTTTTACTTTTATTATATTTAACACAGATAACTATTTACACTAGGTACTTAAATTAAATAATTAACTAACTAACCATAAATAAATACGAAAACAAAAGGACAGGAGTCGAAATATTCGTCCGCATCGCTGTGATCCGGAAACGTGCCCAGAAGACTGTCATCATTGCCACGTTGAATGGCAAAGCTAATTCTTTGATCAAAGAACGAGCCAGCCCTCTGGTCACGTGAAGTGTCGTCCAGTCGGCGAGAAAATTTCCTTAAAAGGGAGACGCGCACTCGGGTCCCATGACCCGAGCGTTTCGACCCCAAACGGCTCAAAACTGAATTACTTATAAGTACACAGTATTTGTGCCGCTTAAGGGTCTCAGTAGCCGCAGCAGAACAGCCCGCCGTGCTAGAAACATGATATGGTGAAAAGATGGGACAATATTTCAATACACTTAATAATAAGCCCTATTCTGAACATCTTTGCGTTGTGGTATTTTTCTAGCTTACAGAATATCTCTTAGTACAGTGTGCCTTTTGGCAAAGGCCTCCTCTATTTCCACTGAGTCCTATCTCTCGCAACTCTTCTCCAATTTGGACCCGCTGTAAGCTTCAGTTCGTCTTCCTATCTCTTATATTGTCTTCCCCTGTTCCTTTTGCCATTTCTGGGGTACCATTCAGTCACAACTTTACTCCACTTGTCTTGAATGCCTCTTAACATGTGGCCTGTCTATCTCCACGGTCTATTTTGATAAGAACATCAGTAACTTTCGTCCTTTCTCTAATCAGGGTATTTCGTATCCTGTCTTGTTTTTTAATCCAGTCATACTCCTTTCCATTGTTCTTTGGCAATGTGCCAGCATTCTATGTTCTATGTTATGGGGTTTGGTTTCCGCACTTAGTCCGTCAGGTGGACCATTGTGCGTATGTGCCAGCATTTCTCTCAGGTGTTTTGTGAGAGACCAAGTTTCGCTGCCATACTTACGTATATACTGCAAGGCAGTATACATGTGTTGAAGACCTTCTGTTTTAATCTAATACTTAAATCCGTTGCTTTTATGACCTCCTTCAATACACTTACCTATTCTAATTAATTTCTCATTCCTTCTCAAACATAATAACAAATGTTTATAAATAAATCTTCTTAAGTTAAACGTACTCATACGAGTCTTAATTTTAATAACGCAAAGCAATAATGAGACATTATTAGGAGAGAGACTCATATTTAACTTTTGAAGAATCGACTGTTGTCTAATGAACCGGGGGGAACAATTCATTAGTCAAATAATATGGAGGTAGAATATATGTGTGTATATTTTTACGGATATATTTTGTGGGTAATGTGTTATAATTTTATGTACTTAAGTAGGTTTGTTTAGAAGGACCAATGAATAAAAAGTAAAAATAGTGACACAAACAAAGTGACGCCCTGACTCCTGCGCTAGGTAAGAACACCTGTGTTACAAGGGCCAGTGTCTTCTCCCAAACAGTAAGTTTTGGATTTATGCAATAATATCATTTGAATTTACTACAAACACAAAATTATAATTAAAATAGCAAAATAGCAGTAAAGACGGCTGAGGTAGAAACGGCCGTACCTAAACTATTTGAAAATAACAACAATTTTCTTTTATTATTACTATACTTTTTGTTTGGTCATTAAGTTGTCATGTTGTCCAAACAAGAAGTCTTTGATTAAAATGAATATTGCAATAGATCAAAGAATCAATACAGAATATTAACCAACAGTGCTAACTGAACACAAAACACTTAATACCCAATACGTATCTCAAACTAAATCACAATAATATCCCTCTAGAGATCCATCTCAATTCGAAACATGGTGTGGAGCCCTAAAACATAGATCACTCGAAGACAGCCGAAGCCTTCTCAGTAATGAAGACAGCACTCCTACAAACTATAATACGCCATCTAAATGCACCGTCGACAGGCATAAACAATTGAAATAATTATCAGGATAAGCCCGCCGGATCAGGGAAAGCCCTCGAGAATCTCAACCCTTCTTGGAACCTCCTGACAGCGTCTTATGCAAATTCACAAACTTGCCAACCCTAACGAGCACTCACATAAGTATAACCACCCACCATCTAAAAACCAACTCTAATCTTAACAATTAAAGTTGAATTTGCATAGTAGGTGTGGTGATTTGTGACTTTTTTGATAAGTTCGATGGTAATAGCCGCTCAATTGGCTCTCCTCTATGATATGCTAACTTATGTTTTGTTTGGACTCTTGTAGTGATAACAACTACCACTTAAAATGTTTTGAACTTCGCAAACATATGCCTAAGTCACTACGACTGAATAAGGGGAACATTCGAAAGTGATGAATACTTATCCATTCTCCGCTGAGAATAATACTTTAGTTTAGTAAATAAAATAATTGGTATAGTCGTAACTTGGCAAAAATCGTAGATATGCAGAATTCGTTATCGCTTGGTTTTCATAACAGACATGTTCAAAAATAAATTATGGGAATAACTATTTCATTTACAGTCACTCATAAATCGTCGTCGACTAGCAGATTGTACTTTCCTTTTAAAAATTATATCCCATGAGATTGACTGCCCTGATCTCCTGTATAAACTACGTTTCAATGTTCCTCAGAGATCAGTTAGATTTAATCCGCCTATCTCCATTCCTTTTACCTCTTCTAACTACAGGCAAAACTATTACATGGTGCGAGTGAGTAAGGACTTTAATAATCTTTGTAAAGAGTTCTCATTTGACCCATTTACAACCAAAACCTATTCTGCACGCGCTCGGCTGAACGCTGACTTTTTTAAAAGTGCATACCTAGTGCTTATTGTACCTTATATATATCAATATGTATACTTAATCTGTTTTATCATACTTGTTAGTGATCCTAAGATTTCTACTACTTTTTCTGTTTTTACCCGTGAGAACCTGTAATTGGCTTTATGTTTCTTAAACAACTGTTATCCATTTGTTATAGCTGTTGGTTCTCCTATTAATAAATAAATATTATGCAATAAAAGTGTAGATTTTTTGTTGCACCATCGGGGTAACGCATATCTAAGCATTCTGAAAACAAAACCCCGTGCACACGACCCTTTTTTTTCGTAGGTAAGCGGTTCTACAGCGGCCGAGCGTTGCAAGCAAGGATAGTCCTTACAGTGTACATATATGCGTTTCTTCGATAGTACATTCGCAAACTTACTCCCAATACGCCAAAACCTTACCGAAATACGTGCCGGCGACTGTACCTACTAGGTACTTTGAGATTTTCTAGTCAACGGCGAAAATTCAAGACTCATCAGGATTTTATACTCTAAAAAAACACTCTCCTCTCTTTAATGGAACGCATTTCCGTAGAAAAACAAAGTACAATATTATGACTAATTCTCTTGTTAGATATCATTAAAGAAACGTCACTGTTTCTGCAAAGAGTAAATGTAACACTAAATAAAATAAAACCAAATAACATTAACAGAATCAACAAACATCTTAACAAAAACTTAAAAGAACCGCCTTAACACATTAAAACTCAATAAAAAGACTTTGCCTCTAAGAACTAACGAATCAAATGTTTATTTTTCCGTCTAGTTCCTTTAATAAAATCCTCCTTACCCGAAGTTGCTTCGTGTTTACTCGGCAAACATCGGTGTAAACAAAATTTAGTGATATGTGAGCCATTGGAGCGGCTGTAAACTGTGGTCGAATGAATACACAACGTATAAATGTGAGAGTGCGTGTGTGTTCATAGTATCGTGATGCAAATGAGGAGAGATTGACGGGTGAGGTATTTTGTATGAAACTTTCAGGTAAGTAAATAGAATGCTTACAAAATAAACGGTCTAGTCAGTTTATTAAAACCGCTCTCGTTCGAATTGAAGATAATTATTAAAATAAATAAATAAATAAATTTTCTTTTATTCAAAAAGCCAAATACAATTTCTCCATCTCAAACAAAACATACAAACGCACTATATTAATACATCGCTAAGCATTATGTGAGACAGAGTGAACGTCTGTGTCTGTGCTAGTATAAACTGTGTTACAGACACAGGCGCCTTCCTCTTACAATTCTTTGACAATTTGCTGAACTATTATAAGCATAAACTTAGTTTATCTTAAGTACTAATCACTGATCATTTATATTTTTTTATTTTAATTTTATAATAATTAATATTATTATAATGTCGTGTGTAAATCTGTCTTCCGTTTTAAACTTTTAAATCTACTACGTAATTAATATCAATCCATACTACATAGTACACATACATGTCTAAAATTAAGCCTGCTTTGCACAACCCTGTTTTGTCTATCTTAATAATCTTTTTTTTTTAAATAATCATTTTTATTGAATCAAATAACAATGTTAACATTAAATAGTATCATCTGTAGGTACACTTGACTTATGCTAGTTAACAAAACAGGTAGGTGTTGCAACCATCACCCTTACTAAGTTATAAAATAACTAGTAAGAGCAGTGGTACAAGCCCATACATAATTTTCAGTTTCACAAAAGAAATTGCAGGCAGAACAAGTGTTTTTTTTAACCAGTTAACATGAAAACATAATTGCAGAAATCAGAAATTACAATCTATTTGACATTTGGATTATTTGTGTTTATGTGTGTGTATGTGTGTGTATGTGTGTGTGTGTGTTTTTGTTCCTATTAAAGTTCATAAACACCGAGATGTGCATTAAATGACCCATGTCACCAGAATACCTAATCAGAATAACAAAGCGAAAAAGAATAAACAAACCATTTTCAAATATTGTCTGTAATATCACAAATCCTATAAGAATATACCACTACAAAATAAGTCACCTAATTTGGTGTCAAGATTGGTCCTGTTCCCTAAATGGAAACGCTTCATCTGAACGTGCAGTCGGCACCTACTTAACGCAGGATGTGGTCACATCAAAAAGAGATCTGTTCCGTCTTGGAGGGCGGGTCGGAGGGTCCGAGGTTACGAAATTATTCCCGAATCAAAGGCCGTGGGTGGCCAGCTATAACAATAATTGTTTGGACCTCAGAGAATTCGTTGAGAAAACGCCGACAAATATCTAATTGGAATTTCTAATTAGAGTTGCGAAACGCGGGCCTAATTAGTTTTCAATTGGGGTGGATGATGATCAAAAAGGTCGATGTGTTGTTTGAAATCTAACCAGCTTTGGCTGGGTATTAGAAATACTTGATGTTTCATTACAGCAGAAGCTTGAATTTATCTAGTTTGATGTTTCAATTTTGTTATATTCAAATCAGAAAAGAGCACTAGAGTAACTCGAGCTGACTTTCAACTTTACACATCGTAATAAGTAATAGGTACATTCACAAATAATAACAAAAAAAAAACTAGTTATTAATTTATATACACCGTGACATTTTAGTTGACTTACAAAAGCAGCCCACTTCATTTTATTTATTTAAGGAAAAACAAACAGCAGCACAATAAGAAAAAAAAAACATAACATTCTAAACAATTATTCTATCCACTACGTTTTCCACAAATTACAATATGAAGTATTTAAAAACTAGTTCGTATACAATACCAGGAAAATGCCGGTTGTATAAACCGGCATTTTCCTGGAACTCATATCTTGATTTTTTTATTTATAAAAGAAACAAAAAATAAAACGTAAGTTTGTGTGCGTACGTTATCAAACATTACGTCATTATACAATACTTTGCCGATCCTTTAGGGTTGCTTGGATTTGCTTTTTAAATGCATTTTTACTAAGAACAAATTCTTTATGTCGATTGTCGAAACAACGAATCACGAACGACGAACGAACGAATCAGCGATAGGCAACGAAACAACGAACAATGAATTTTCTTTCTTTTCTTCTTTTATTTAATTGCTTTTAGAGGTATTTTATGTCGGGTACATTGAGTGGCCCTTTGTAAGACGACAAAAATGTCAAGAAATATATATATATTTTTAAATGAATGTTTAATAGTCATAAAGTGGGCTGCTTTTGTACCACGACTAAAACGTCACGGTGTATATATTTATGTCCCAATATTCGGATCACACCTGTCATTCTTTTATAGTTCTATGAAATGGCTATAATACGAAATATGGACGTAGTAATTGGATAAACAATAAATTTTCCTGACTGTACAGATGGTAACTTTGTCTATTGTTTGAAATGAACTGCTTCAAACACTTGCTACTCTAAAAGCTCAGTTTTGTTCCCCTTAAACACCGAAAAAACATAAAAAAACAAAGAAAAAGGATGAAAACACACCTGACGTCCTCAAAATTAGCCATAGAACACGCGAAACAAGAGGGAACAATTCCTCTGACCCTTTCACATAAATTGCAAGTGCGATTTCTATTTAAACACACGGAGGGCATTAGGGTTCCTCTGGCATGTCGGAGGGATGCTTGACCGTACGGGGCCCGCTGGAAGAAAGGGCTCATTTTCATTAGCAACCATGCGTCCTACATAGATTTATATAGAATGCAAATTAACGAGGTACTCAAAGTTTTTATAAGGTGGCTTGTTTTGCGGGAGATAGATTTATATATCTTTGAATTTAAACCAATATTATAAAGATAGATAAATCGTTTATTTAATGCACACAAAAGACAGCACAACATACAATAGCACGATGGAATAAAACTAATTAGCCATTAGGAAATAGCCGCAAGGTGACAATATACACACAAATAAAAAAAAAAGATTAAAGAGAAATAAAGGGAAAAGATTAAATTTTTTGTATGTCTGTATATTTCTTTGTTTGTTACGCTTTCATGCTAAAACGGCTGTACGGATTTGGATGAAATTTGGCACATGGGTAGACCAAGACCTGGGTGGACATAGGATACTTTTTATCCCGATATTCCCACGGGATTGAGACTTATGCGGGTGAAATCGCGGGGTGCAGCTATCTTATGTAAAACTAGCTTCTGCCCGCGACTTCGTTCACGTGGAAGTCGTAAGATACCACAATATACTATAATAACAGCCACATTTTTATAAAACATCCCTGTATACCTACTACATTTGTAGTTTTATTCTCAGCAGTCAAAATATGCAGAGTCAGGAATGGTGACTCGAGAGCAAGCGCCGTACAGTTGTCCGTGTGAAAAGCAGCTTGTCCTGAGGTTGACACCCGCAGCTTTCAGCCTTCGGTGTCGGATCTTGTGACTTGTTGATCGCAAAGCATACGTTCCCAGAGAACTGAACTGAACTGATAATTTTGGGGAATTAGTGGTATACGCGCTATAAACACTGTCTTACCATCGCCATAACCTGTTAGAATTTCCACCTCGATGACGTTTCTCTGCAAAGACGTGACTTTGAGCCGGGTTCCGTTACACAGATGTACAACCGGAAGTCCACTTGCCATTTGCGAATTGAGAAATTCTACGGGGTAATGTGCGGCATCATCTTCATCCACATCAGTATCCACACACAGATTTTAAAATCGCTAGGACAAATCTGCTGTCAAAATCTGTAAAATTCCTTTTATTTCTATAGTCTTCAGCTCTAAAATGATCAGAACACAACCTTGAATGTTTTGTGACTGTAAAGTACTTGTAACGTAGCAGTTTCCCATAGCTTACGAAGTTTTTCTTTTTAACCAACTTCAAAAAAAGGAGTTTTCTCAATTCGACCGTATATATTTTTTTTTTTATGTGTGTTCGCGGATAAATTCGTCGTTTATGAACCGATTTTGATGATTCTTTTTTTGTTGGAAAAGAAATATTTCAAAAGTGGTACCATGATAAGGAAACCAGGATCTGATGATGGCATCCCAGAGAAATAGAGGGAACTCTTCAAATATTATAGGCAAACCTATAGCAATTTGGATATTTTTTATAGTAACTCGTGCAGTTGCTCTTGGAAAGCACTATTTGGTTAAGTGGAACTGATGATGATGACCACAAATAGCCACCGGAACTACTAAATAATAAGTATTTCACGGGTTGCGATTCGATTACTTTAATAGGTTGCAATGCAATTTATGCTCGTCACAATGCATATGGAGAAGTGGAGTTGATGGTGAAGTACCAGGAAAACTTTCAATGATGAACGTCCCTGCATCGGGAAAAGCAATATTTTGTAAAAAGTGATGAGCAGTTGGCATTAAGCTAATGTAACTTAGACAAATTACAAATTGACCCACTAAAAAGCGAGAAATAAAAACTTTAAAAAAAAAAACAATCGACACGTATTACAAAATGTAAAAAAAAGAAAAACAAAAATAAACCGTAGTTGGGAATCGATCTTACAACTCCATGTTTACAAAGCAATCGTCCAACCGCTGAGTTAATTGCTTCGTTGAAATTTATCTAAAATAGCCGTTCCTATATATTTCATGATTGACTGCTTAGTTCCATAAAGGTATAGTGTGATGATAATCATTTAAAAAGTTAAATCAAAAACCATCTACAGTATCCTAATCTTTTGGCGCGTTTTTTTCCAAAAATACGAACATAATATAATATTGCTCGTCCCCCATAGTAAATAGCGTGATCGTTTATACCCTATAATTTGACCAGACTTATAGGGAATACCCACGGAGTATTTGCTCCGTGGGAATACCTATGCAAAATTTTAACATAATCTATCCGGTAGAATTTGCGTCACGTTAGAACATACAAATACGATATAATGTAATATTGCTCATCCCCATAGAAAATAGCGTGATAGTCTATAACCCTACAGTTGAAATAGACAAACATTTTGAAAACTAAATTTTCTGCATAAGAATCGATCCCAGACCTCGTAGCAATAACTTTCTTTCAAAATATTCAATGTACAATTTTAACTTCGCTACGATTTTATTATATGTATGGATACATAATCAAAAAAAAAAATAGTAGTACAAAATGTGAAAAAAAAAGAAAAACAAAAAACCGCAGTTGGGAATCGAACTTACAACCCCATGTTTGCAAAGCAACCGTCCAACCGCTGAGTTAATTGCTTCGTTGAAACTTCCCTAAAATAGCCATTCCTATATATTTCACGATTGACTGCTTAGTTCCATAAAGGTATAGCGTGATGATAATAATTTAAAAAGTTAAATCGATAATCATCTGCAATATCCTAATATTTCGGCGCGTTTTTTTCCAAAAATACGAACATAATATAATATTGCTCGTCCCCCATAGTAAATAGCGTGATAGTTTATACCCTATAGTTTGACCAGACTTATAGGGAATACCTATGTAAAATTTTAACAGAATCTATCCGGTAGAATTTGCGTCATGCTGGAACATACAAATACGACATAATGTAATATTGCTCGTCCCCCATAGTAAATAGCGTGATAGTTTATACCCTATAGTTTGACCAGACACACAGGGAATAACTATGTAAAATTTTATCAGAATCTGTCCGGTAGAATTTGCGCCATGCTGGAACATACATACAGACAAACAGACAAACAGACAAACAGACAAAAATTCTAAAAAAAATATTTTCGGCATTAGAATCGATCCCCGACCTCGTAGCAATTACTTTTTTTCAAAAATATTCAATGTACAGTTTTGACATCGCTACGATTTTATTATATGTATATAGATAATTTCAAGTGTTACAAAAATATAATAATAACATTACAAAAATGCAATTATGTAAATAGATAAAATCCTCTTGCACATGAAACCAATGGATGTCTAAAAATCGAGTGCTTATCGAAGGACCAAAAACTCCTATAAAAGACCAAGAAATCTTGTTCTCTGTGGTGGTTTATCTAAAAGGTCAAGGGCCATTTACAAGACATTTTGTTAAAATGTTAATCATAATTGGAATAGTTAGTTATCTTGTAAAAATTTACTTGAAATCCTAGATTATTCTTCTTCCCTCAGATAAAATAAAAAACATGTTCTGGTTAGCAATAACAAGGAATAACGTATATTTAAGAGCGTACCGACCATTTGCCTTTGTCTCTGTCTTTTTCTTTACGTGTAAAAAGAAAATAACCACACTTTTTCAATGTTTTTTGTTGTTATTTTTATCATATTGCTCTTAAATAAAAAACTAACCCGCAAAAACGCTGAAGTCATCTATGAACTTTATTTTAGTAAATTAATCATAATACGCATTTATTTATTTATATAAAAATTAGCAAAATAGAGGAAAAAAATACTCGATAAGAGGTAACTTTGCGAATTTATTCTATCGAGCCAACTTTATCAAATCGTGTTTCCATCGCGGATGATGTCTAGTATATATCCCCAATAATACCAATTTATTTCCTTCCATTTTATTTACTACTGATTACTACTTTAAATAAGCTTAATAGAAACATGTTTGTGTGCATAAAAAGCTCGGTACCCTCTTAATAAATTAAATTTCATTTTGGAAGAAAAATAACCACCCATTAAATACACCTCATTTCTCACATTCAAAATTCATTCTCACATTAACAACTTCTCAACAGAATACGAACTAATTATCACAACTTTGAGCACCTTTGCCCTCGCTAACGAGTGGGCAGCGCGTCCGGCGACCCTTCGTTTGAAGCCGGGCGAGCACTTTTTGTGTGCACCTACATTCCTAGCAAGGAACTCGACGCACGCTGCAAAGGAGATGATCGCTGAAGTATGTGGACGTTTGGCCTTAGATGCCTTTTTGTCTGACAGGTAGGTATGTACGTAGGTAAGTAGGGCGGCTGATTAAATTTGTAGATATAGTTCATTGTGACTGATTTGGTTTAGAATATCAACTGATATTCCGAACTTTGAGGTGATATTATGAATTTAGAAAAGTGTCTCAAACTCAAAGCATTGATTAAACCATTTTCAGGCACTTTTGAATTGTCAAGGAGTCAGTCAGAAAGAATAAAGCTAGATGAGTTACAGTTTATGTTAATGCGTCACAGTCCGTTAGTAAAAACATGTAGTTCTATGACTTTTGTAGAACTAGTAAGAAAATCATACAGCAATAAGACTTTAGAAAGGGCAAACAAGCCTCATTGTTTGCCCATTCTTATAAGTATCGATATTATAAGCTGAACTATTAGAAAATTCTAAAAAACCGTAGTATTTCTTGTTCGGATCATGTTAACTATAAGTAAAAACAAAAAAAAAAATATCTATGTATGTCCATTCGTTGTTCGCAACACCAGTCCATGGCCATCAGTCTGCTGAAATGTGTCTTCAACTCATTTTTCCGCCTGGTTCTGATTTGAACGCGAGTAAAGTTTTGCACACCTAAGCAGGCAGTACCGACTCATTTTACTTGTTGTAACAGCTCTCAATGAAAAACCTACAAAGGAAAAACTTACTAACCTTTCAGGAAACAATTTATTATTTAATTTCCACACACAAACATGTAAAAAGCACTGAACACGTCCAAACCATTATCCCCTACGAGTGAGTCCGACTTTTGTTTGAAAATGTAGAAAATTAAAGTTTCTTTTTTCGTTGGAACAATTCTAAACTCGGCAACAACTTGTATTTTAGCGGCCCACCCTCACATGTTTAAAAAGTTCGTACAGCGGACTTTAAAACGGCGATTCATTTCACTTTAGCCCCACAATACGGAGGAATATTTTAATTGGTCCTGCGATACGGAATACCTACCGGCGCGCGAGTCGTAAAAGAGATGTAAAATGTTATATTTTACAACGTCGCTGGGTGGGGGCCGTTCTAAGAAATCATAAATGTGAATTAATTATGTATAAAACTGCAGGCTATTGTTGTAGTGGCTGACTAACGTCATAGTGAGAGAATCTGGTGGAGATCTGGTTCTGGAAATAAAAATATCTAATTTTTTTAAACATAATTTCCACTTGTATTTTGGCCTTGTGAAAAACCTGTAGGTGTAAACTAATTGGATTTTTGGCAATCCTTAATATTATAAATGCGAAAGTAAGTTTGTTTGTTACGCCTTCACGCTAAAACGGCTTAACGGATTTGGATGAAATTTGGCACATATATAGATGATGCCCTGGAAAAGAACATAGGATACTTTTTTTTTCCCACGGGATCGAGACTTATGCGGGTGAAACCGCGGGGCGTAGCTAGTAATAAATAATATGAGCTTATTTAGTCTTTCAGGGTACAACAATAAAACCAAAGTTCTCAGTTTTCCGGGATCACATGTAACAAACTAACTGAAACTACAATCTACCTCTGCACCTAAATTCTACTAACTTATAAACCGGTGGTTATTTAAACACTCAAAATAATCAAAGTGAAGGCAGAACGCACCGTCCGCCACCGCTTTGTCGGTGAGCGCATATTCTGAATGGTTCACACTGACGGCTTGGGAGCTAACTATGTTCATAAGGTAATGCTAGGCTGACTGTATGATATTCCTGAACCTTCAATTGATTTACTTGTCAATTATGATAGTGTGAGTGTCGATATGCACTGAACTTAAAATATGTTTTAAAATGACTCTAAAGTGTCGTTACAATACAACACAACTTAGATTTAGCATCGGCAAAATTCGTAAAACCGATCTAAATCCGAACTGAGTGCGCCTTCAAAATAATCAAGCTTTATTACTATAAAGCTTGATTATTTTGAAGGCGCACTCAGCTCGGATAATAATTAATTATAATATATAATATATATAATTACTAGCTGACCCCGGCAAACGTTGTTTTGCCAATTATTTGTTTGGTGTGGACAACCTTTATCACTTAGGGGTATGAAAAATAGATAGAAGCCGATTCTCAGACCTACTGAATATGCATATAAAAATTTGGGAAAAATCAGTAAAGCCGTTTCGGAGGAGTAAGGTAACTAACATTGTGACACGAGAATTTTATATATAAGATTATAATTTTGCCGATGCTAAATCTAAGTTGTGAAGCTTTAGGTGAAAATTATCTATACGCAAACGCAATAAATAACACGTAACGTTATTTATCAAATACATTCGAAAAATTGAAGTGAATGAATGCAAATTTAAAATTTTTTGCTACATCTAAGTTGTGTCGTACAGTCGTACTATACCACTTCTCTCAAGACAATTGAAGTTAGATTTTTGTTAAAACTTTCCATTTCCTATGTTACTGTTACTAGCTGAGACGACACCCGTAGATATATTATATATTTATAAGACAGCTAGTGTTGTGAGCATAGATTTATATTATGAACACCGACAGTCACTCCTGCCATTGTTGTTGACAACACTGCTTATTCTCGAAGTCTCAAAGCAGTCTAACACCCGGTAGCTTGAACCAATTAAATCAAAACCGTGTCAAAATTAAACGCATGACAAGTGATCTGATGGCTGTCGATAATTCAGTCAACCAATCACAGCAGATTTGAAACGTACTTGACAATCTGTTAGCCAATTTTTGTGTTGATTTACGTTCTTTCCATCAAACTTGGCCACACTTATACGTACTTGGGGCGTACAAGATTACGACAGAAGTACTCATACCTATTTATTCATCTTTTGACGAATGTCAAAAAGACAGCTAAGTACTTGCCTTTCTCTTCAATTTTCACTGTACCGTACCCTTAAGGCGATTCTCACACTGCACCACATTACGCAGCGTGGTGTGGGGCAGCCATAGCAAACAATCTGCACGCGGGAGCGCGTAGCGCGCGCAGATTGTGTTTTCTATACAAACTGGTATCACAAGTACGCGCGTAGGTGCGTTGACACGCAACATGCAGCGTGATGCGGTGCAGTGTGATAATCGCCTAAGTGACAAACCCCACATTTCTTCTTCAGAAACATCCTTTCATACATTTGATTAATAAGGCTGTGCGTTTAGGCACGGCCACTGGTACGGGTATTAGATTTAGACATAAATAATTTCTCATAGGTACTTATTTAGCTCTATCAATTTTCATCAATGAACAATCTTTCAGATTGTCAGATATTCAGGCAGATCATTTTTCGTACCCTTAAGCTCTTAAGTGGCAACCCCTACTTTTCCACTTCTACAAACATCCTTTCTTTAAACCTAACTTCAGCATACGTACATAACTGTGGCGTGATTAATCAGCCTGTGCGTTTAGGCGCGGCTGCAGGCACGGTAATTAGATTTAAGAACAACTGGGTGGCGTCAGCGGGAGAATGGCCTGCATTAATTTGAGCTTCTCTAACGAGGGCGACGGACGCTACAGACTGGGTAGGACCTTGGAACAGGAGTGCGGCGGAGACGGTGTTGTTTGTAAAAATAATAAGATTTATTTTATTGAGTGCGTGTAATTTTATGGTAGTAATTCAGTAGGATTCCATGTTATACAGTATTTGGACGTTAATATGTATGCCACATAGAGTTTTACAAAGAGATAGAGAACGTGCCTCAGAAAGCACTTTAAGCCGTTGGTCCCGGCTGTTATTCATAGACCTTTGTCAGTCGTTACGGAGAGTCAGAAGTCTGACAACCAGTCTTACCAAGGGGTAGAATATTACCCAGTAACTGGGTGGTGGAGGTCAGATAGGCAGTCGCTCCATGTAAAATGCTGGTATTCAGCTGCGTCCAGCTAGACAGGGATTCCCAACCGGGTCGCGCCCCCCTCGGGAGGCGTAGAGTGACCAATGAGGGGGCGCGCCGACTCCATTAATAAACTATAGATTAATTACATTTTATATTCGATGATTTACAAAATGTTAAGGCTAGTTTTCAAAACCCGATCGTTTCATAATACCTAGGCAGGTGCTGTAAAATAAGCTTGAACTTTTCTGCATAAATCGACGAAATAAGTTTTCCTATTTCTGTATGAATGGTCAAAAGAAAACCGAACCTATACGAGGCGGCATGCTACAAATTTCGAGCTCGCTTTGCTCGCTCTTCCATTCTGCATTCTGTTGATTCTTCGGCTTTTCTTCATAACTCGACAAAATAACACCTTTTTCTGTATGAATGGTCTAAAGAAAAATGTTATGTATCCGAAATTGTTCCTACAACATTTTTTAAACTCACTTACAAGTACCTACTTACAGTCAACCAAACCAACCTTTAAAAAATGTAACGCCATTAAAATAACTTAACATCTACTTCAACGCACAATTAAATACTCAATTTAGACTTCTACGCGCCTCTACGGCAGCCTACGTCGTCTGTAGTCAAGCTGTGTCATCCGGCGTTGAAGCTAGTAGTATGCCGAAGCGTAGTGGGTTCCTGTGGAAAAGAACGGACAAGAAACTCCATGGACACTCTTTTAAATCAAAATATTGGTACAAAAAAAATGTGGTTACATCATTCAAGTTGAAATTATACATGTGAAAACGATGTAGAAAGAAAGACATGCACGTTAAAAGCGCCCAATCAATCAATCAATCTGCCTAGCCTTTTCCCAGCTATATTAGGGTCGGCTTCCAGTCTAACCGGATGCAACTGAATACCAGTATTTTACTTATAGCGACTGCCTATCTGACCTCCACAACCCAGTAACTAGATAATACGATACCCCTTGGTAAGACTGGTTGTCAGACTTTCGGGTTTCTGACGACCCGTAACGGCTGTCAAAGATTCATGAATGACAGCAGGGACCAACGGCTTAACGTGCTTTCCGAGGCACGGCAGAGTCTCGGTATGTAGAAATAGTCACCTATCCACGGACCAACCCCGCCAAGCGTAGCTTAACCTGATGGATCGACCCGTGCGGCTGTTAGTACTTAGCCACGAGCTCCTCTCACGTTAAAAGCCTCCGTAGTTAACTATAAAAAAAGAAATTCAAACGCATCGCGCGTCTCTACAGCGGCCTACGTCGTCCGCAATCAAGCTGTGTCCGGCGTAGCAGTGTGCTACGCGTCCAGTACGCTATTTTCATTGCAATCTGGCGGAAAAAAAAAGAAATCTCGGTACCAATTTTGCTCACATAATAATATTCTCAATTTAAACGCATTCTACGCCTCTCTTCGGAAGTCTACGTGATCCGTAGTCAAGCTGTGTCCGTAGCAGTGTGCTACGCGTCTACTACGCTATGCTTATTACAATCTGGCGATAAAAAAAAAACATGTGTGCAATTCACATGTGGTAGAAGTGAAACCTTCAAAAATTTTGGCTTCAAGATAATAAGAATGAGTGGAGGGGGTACGAAGCAGAGCACAAAGAGAACCACGAACGTAAGAAACACTGTATAATGCTTCCTATCTCATTTTCTCCCACGTTAAATCTTATGAATTTGTCTGTCTCTTTTTACTGTCGCTTTTTCGTTTCATCGACTTTCAAATCACAACAATGCTAAAGAAGTTTTCACTTCAAAAAAACCGGCCAAGTGCGTGTCGGACCACGCACAATGAAGGGTTCCGTAGTTGGGATGAATTAATCCCAAAAACAAACTTAACTTTGTAGTTGAAAAATATAGTCTCCCATACGGAATGTATGGGAAAACATGTTTTTGCAACTGCAAAGTTAAGTTGGTCAATTATTACTCGTTAACTTGTAGAGTCTACTTAGCTGTGATAGTTTTCCTTTTAATTTAGTTATATAAACTACTGTTGTGGTTTTTTTCACACACCCAAAACCAACCATTTAGCCGGCAGGGGGGGGGGACACTTGACTCTAACAAAAATTAGCACTTTAAAGCTTAATATTTCGCAAACGGATCCCTGAATCCAAAAATGGTTTTAAGAAACTCACAATGTTTTTAAAGGACCTTTCTAATGATATCCCTCACTATGGGTTAAAAAAGAAAAAAATAACATCACCACTTTACGTGTATGAGAGGTACCCTAAAAAAAATTTTTTTTCATAATTTTATTTTATCACTTTGTCGGCGTAATTAAAATATATATCTATGCCAAATAACAGTTTTCTAGTACTAAGGGTCTCGGAGCTAGACCGCGGACAGACAGACAGACAGACGGATATGACGAAACTATAAGGGTTCCTTGTTTACTACGGAATCCTAAAAAAGAACAACTCAGTACCACTTTTCCTCACACAACAAAATTCTCAATTCAAACTCAAACCATTTATTTCAATTCAACCAATTACAGGTATTTTAAATTTTCAAGGAGTCGGACAGTCAGAAAGATGAAGCTAGTTGCCTGTTCCAAAGCGTAGTAGGTTCAAAGGCTTCCCTCCACTCCTTCCACCTTTCGCGAGCCCGCGCGTCCTTCTTCCAGTTTTGACGGAACTTATCCAGTTCGTTATAATATTGTTAAATTATACATGTGAGAACGATATACACTCGACATTAAAAGCGTCACAACAACAAAATATTTTTTTAAATTAACAAACTCAATCTAGGCGTCTCTATGGAAGCCTACGTCGTCCGTAGTCAAGCTGTGTCCGGCGTAGTGTGCTACGCGTCCACTACGCTATGTTTATTGCAATCTGGCGGTTAAATGCCCGTCTGCTTAGTCCGCTTATACCGCCCTTTTGTTACACCGGATTGCAGCCCCCGTATATTTATGTTATTTCCCTTTAAAACGCTCAAATTAAAAGTATAGGTACGAATGTTTTTTATTGTCCGGCGAATAGGGTGTAAGGGTTTTTAGGGTAGTTATTTTAATTAATTTGGGTGTTATCTTGTTTTATAAATAAAATATTTAAAGTAGTATTTATGAATTTTATTGTAATATTTTGTAATTTTTTTAGCAGATTACTATGATAATTAAATTTAAATGCCTTGACCAAGAATATAAAACTTTTTTTGTGAGTAAAATGTATGCCTCAATTAATTTTCCTTGTTCTCTTTAATCTTTAAGCACAGCCCAAATACCCCACCTTTGATCATCAGAATCACTATCTTCATAATCAGAATTGGCGTTATTAGGTTAGTGAAGCCGCTTGTCAAGCGATTATGGCATTACTGTCTCACTCTCCCTGAGAACGGTCTTGAGAGAATCGTTAACGGGAATATGGCAGATGATTACGGAATGAGATTTCATTATCATTGTTGGCAGGACGTTGATTGACTTCATAATTTAATATTATTGTTTAAAGATATATTTATTCATTATGTTTTTAGAATGATGTTTTTATTTTGTGTCTTTTTTATATGACTGAAAGGAGTAACTACACCTTGTGTCTATCACACATGCTACAATTTCAAGTTTTAAGCTGCCACTAAACAAATCAATTATATCAAGGATCTAGCACTTCACGCTCGGCAGTTGGGTTTGTGAACGATAAAGAATGTGTTTCACTTCAACATATTTTTTTAAATAGTAGCTTTCCTAATTTGCATACATTTCAATTTCAAATAGCTTTTATTAGCAATCGTAAAAACTAGTTTTACAGTTTATATAAATTAAAGGTTTAGTTAGACATCAGAATTCTCCAGACTGCTTTGCTCTTCAGCATAGGCTCACGATCGTGAGTTTTTCTCCTCCATGTCCTCCCGCAGTAGTTCTCAAATCGGCTTCCCATCTTTGAAATGGTCTTCCTCTTTTCCTCTTTCCTTCTCTGGAATAATATTCTGTTACTTCTCTGGCCCATTTTCCGTTTCTATCCCTGATGATGTGACCTGCCCACTTCCATTTCAGTTTTTATATTGTGTAAGTCACGTATGTTTTTCTTCTTATAAGATTGAGATTTACTTTGTCTTTTTTCTTTATATTTAGCATGCTCCTTTCTATGTTGTGTTGACATGTTTCCAATCTTTTTATGTTTTCTTTTGTAAGGGGCCACGTTTGGCAACCGTAGGTCATACTAAGAAGAATCCAGGAGTTAAATATGTGACTTTTTAGTCTTAGTGGCATACATAAGACGTCCTAAATATAACAATAGCCCTGAAAATTAATACAACAATCACCTTTAAATCATAAAATAATCCAATCCATTCGTATCACCGGTCATCTAAAAGGGTTGTTGAACTATCTCCCTCGGCCCTTGCCCTTGCATCCCTTTGTGTGCTCGGACTTAAATAAAAGGTTTGATTTCATGTTGTAAGGGGGCTATGATCAATATTTGTTGAGCGGACCGAAGGACCGACCGATCTGCATACCTTTATTACCATTGGTCCTTTGAGGTCTTTCACTCGTGTTTGTGTTCCCTTTGCGGATATGGAAAAGTATCCAAATTTTGTGGAGTATACGGAAAAGTATGTGGATTGTAACCCTGTTTAGTCATTGTGGTTGAAGGTTTACGGAACCGCTTTTTAAGCACCAATTTGCTGGTTCAACACTTTGCGCGTATTAATGTGACCTATGTAGTGTAAGTTTCCTTACTGCACACTATTCACATACACACTGGCCCACTGCAGTGCAAACACTTATCATGCAAAAAAATACAATAGACGTTGATATATTTAGTAACTAGTTCTGCTTTACTATTTCTAAAGAGCCATAAAAAACGCTGTAGGAAATCGACACGTGTTTCACTTCTCAACGAGGCATCCTCAGGATGACGATTGACTTGTTGTGAACCCGAACACGGCATGTTGCTACACCGAACGCAGGACGCAGATTCTTTGCGGCCAGCGCTCAGTGTAACTAAAACTCCAAACTAAAGTAACAGATTTCCACATAAGGTGTTCAGTCGCCGTAAGTCACCGATTCTGAAGAAAATACATTCGGTACTGAAAAAGTTTAATTGGTAGGTACTTGCCCAGTTTAAAACCTTGTGTTTAAGATAAGGTTCAGGAGCAAAAGCCTTTGGACCACCCCTAATTCAATATTAAATACTAACAATTTCTTAAGTACACATAGTTAAAAGGCACTGCGCCGAGTTGCTTGCGAAAATGACAGCTGCAGCAAGCCGCTCTAATGGCTGTCCTAAGGTCCGCACATTGCAGCTCCCACGCAGACCAGGACCACCCTTAGCACGAGGAACTAAGGTCCATAGTCGAATGGTCATAAAGTAATAGATAGTGGGGACACAAACCGAACCGTCAATGGATTGTTGTAGGAAATTTATTGTGTGAGCACACGTTCGGAAGCTTGTAACGGGGTGCGTCGCAAACGATTTGTAACTAGGAGTTGGTAGATTATAATATATGGAGCTATAGGTAGCTATAGTGTTGCAATAGTGAGTTATAGTGATTGTGTTTTCAGTGGGACTTTGAAACGATTAGGTTGTGAAGTTAAATTATGGCTTTCTGATAACTGAGGTTTGGGGTAAATTCGAAGAAAATTATATCTAATTGAACTTAAATGTTATAAGCACTATTAGGATTCGACTTTGTTCTACATTTATTTGTGAAAATGTATTTTTCGAGTAGATTTTTTTTTTAGTATTGTTATATAATAAGTATATTCGTGCCTCTTGTACATTCCCATTGTTGTTAGTAGGTGCACATAAATGATATTTTAAATTCTTTTAAAACTATGTTAGTTAGTAAGTTAAGATGTTTAAATATTTCGGCTGCTTGTGCAAAGTCGTAGCAAGGACCTTGCAGTATAGACTGCAAGGTCCTTGCTACGAATTTGCTACGAAGTGCTACGGCGTAGCACTAAATATTTTCTACAAGTAAGAGTTCTTTTAGTAACTTTTCAACAATATTTTAGTATATATCCATTTGTATTAAAAAAAAGAACAATAACGTAACTTTCTCAAATATTTATAAAAAGTTTCAGTAAAGTAGGTTTAAGATTATAAAGATCATGATTGTATTTCTTGAAACTTTAAATCCTACAAAGTAATTTATTTTACGTGCATAAGACTCATTTTCCAATACATTCCTCTATTGTCTGAACACAATTTGCATTCAAACGATCATCATAGAATCAATTTTCTCTCTACGCACACTAAGGTCCATAAAATTCGTTAATACAGCGGCTCTCGAAAGGTGGGACCTAAAACTTATCCGTAAGCAGATTGTGTGAGTCCGAGGGACGTGTGCGTCTAACAGGCTTCGTTAACTCGATCTACTGCACCCCTATCTCGACTCATTATGAGAACACTGCGATGTCGAATCACTATAGTTACCTTACTTTAATTATGAAGGACTAGTGTGTAGCTATGTTTATTTTGGGGTGGGTTAGGTTAGGTGTTTGAGTTTTAGGAAATTGTATTATGTTTTCTTGGGTTTAAATATAATACTTTCTTTGTGTGCTGTGAAATATGTAGAGAAGTTTTGACTTAGATAATTTTGTAACACTTGCTGAATTAATTTTAGAAACAAAAGTATGTATTCTTAATTCACTTCGCGTTATGTGCCCAACTTTGCCCAGAACGGTACGACTGTGGTGACGGTGCTCGGCTGGTGGTGGTGGTACGTCGGCGTGGCGGCCCGGCTGCCGGCGGATCGGCTGCTAAATGCCGCAAGAGGCGTTCGCCGTCCCGCTTGCACCGCCGCACTCGCCGCATCTCTCGCTCGCGCCGGCGCGAACACGTGTTTATTTGTATGTTTTATCCTTCGGCGGCTTTAAACCCAACCCACCCTGACCGCAAAGTGCGCTCCGCCGCCCGCCGCGCCCGCGCGCCGTCGCCGCCTCTCGCTCGCCGCCGCCGCTGCCGCCGAGCCGCACCGACTCACCCGCGAAACTTTGTCCGAAGTCGACGGGCGCGGACGTACGCCGCGTATTAATAGCCACCGCGAGTGGTCACCGCAAGCGAGCGCTGCCAGCCCCACGCGCCACGAGTCGCACCACGACCGCGCGCCACGTCGCACGTCCCGCCACGCACCCCACGCGCGTAAACACAACCAAGTACCGCGCGCGAAAGCGAAACTCAAAACAAAACTACAAAAAAATCAAAACCATCGTCGTCATCGGTGAAAGTGAGAGCGACGTGCGTGCTGCGATCGCGTAAATACGCGGTGCGCAAAAAGTACCGCCGTCAGTGAAACTAGTGAAAAGTTTTTTCGCCGCGTACGGGGGACCACCCCTCGACGCCGGAAAAAATCGGCCCCTCGCGTCCCTCACCCGCCCGCCGCCGAACTTTTCATTCACCGGGGAAAAAAGTGTGGCAAGGCCGCCGTGACGTCACCGCGTCAAGTGGCCACGCGCGCGTTCCCTAGCAACGTGTTGACACGTCTCATCACCGGCCCTTCTTGTCGAACTTGAGACTGTCTTGAGTGCGGGCGACGTCTTGAATGTGATTATGTTATCAGTGTGTGACGATGGTGTGTGGTGGCGGTGAGCGTCAGTGACGTGTGTACGGCAGTGTCATGTAGTGGGGGCTGGGGGGCAGTAGACTCTATGTGCAGCACGCAGCGCGCGCGGGTGTCGAGGATGCACCTGACGGGCGCCAGCAGCGGCGCCGTGTCGCCCGACACCAGCTCCTCGCTGCTGCACGAGACCTACACCAAGATGACGTCCGACATCCTCGCGGAGAGGACGCTGGGGGACTTCTTGTCGGAGCACCCGGGCGAGTTGGTGCGGACGGGTAGCCCCCACTTCGTGTGCACAGTGTTACCTCCCCACTGGCGATCGAACAAGACTCTGCCGGTGGCGTTCAAAGTGGTAGCTTTAGGCGACGTCGGCGACGGTACCCTGGTCACCGTGAGAGCTGGCAACGACGAGAACTGCTGCGCGGAGCTGAGGAACAGTTCGGCGGTGATGAAGAACCAGGTCGCCAAGTTCAACGACTTGAGATTCGTCGGCCGCAGCGGTCGCGGTGAGTGCTGAAGGTGCAGTTATGTGATACAATGAATTTTACTGATTAGAAGCAGCCCCAAACTATTCAAAACAAAAGCGATAAAAACAAAACAATTAAAAAATATAACAATCAAAACACTAGTTAAAGATACAAAATAAATCAAAAGTTATCGGCAACAGTAATTGAAAACCGTTCCAATCCACGAAAACAATTCACACGAGAATTCCCGACAAAAAAACGCGACGGCATTTACGAAAAGCGAAAAGTTAAAAGAATAAAAACAGACCAAGTTAAACATTTTAGAGTAACGAACAAATCCAAGTGATTACAACTCCAACAAGTAGCTTCACACAATAATAACATTTAAATATTATGTCAAACTTTCTTAAGAAGGGGAAGCGTCGGTGACATTGCAAAGTACTCGAAACTTTTTCCGAGCAACTTAAGGAAATGCGCGAATGTCAAATAAGAGGGCGGGAGGTTTGGGCGGCTATTTCCACCCAATGAGTGTCCCGCCCGCCCTTTCTAAGAAAGTTTACTTTTTGTGAAGGGCAGAGGTTTTACGCGAAATTACTTGTCCGAGGACGTGGACTTTGAAAATAATTTCGTCATAAAAAATAGGTGTTTAGAATTAAAATGTACTGCTAATATCGGTGTTATTATGTACACATTGATGTCCTAGTTAAGTTTATTTACGTTGAAGTAATCAAATAATTAAACTAAATTATGTAAGCAAACAAATAGTTAACAATTGATTTCCCGCCGGTGTTTGTTATTTTAACTGTTTTAATTACATTTGCATACAATTGCATTTTATTTTGACTTAAAAGTAATAATAATTAAATTTATGCAAAGCCTAATACATCGGAATTTGGATTTGTAACAATCTCATACATCGGATACCTGTTTAAACGGCAATTTGTTTTTCTGCTTACATGATAAGTGGTAGGTACTGAATATAACTTCCAACTAATCTAATAAAAATAATAATAAATTATGACAACCACTTAATTTTTTTTTTGTCACATCTCATTTTTTAATGTCATATTTTTCAAGAAAATAGAATCGATTCTATTTTACATTCTATTCTAATTTACAAGGAAATAGAATTGTTTCTCCAAAAGGTAGTTTCGTATGGAGAAAAATGGGCAAGAAATCCATAATAAATCTTATAAAATGTTTTACAATATTTTGTATAAATTAATTATAATTATATGAGAAGACGATGTGCCTGGAATAAGATTAGTATACTACAATAGGTACTAAATATTAAAAATTATTCAATGACAGAAAACATTATATTAATTATTATATTGAAAGATACATGGTGCTCACACATTTTAAAATTAATATTGCTACTGTAGACAATTTTTCCTAACACTTTTACAAATAATGAATCAGTGTGTGTTTAAGGTACTCACAGATTGTAGAATTAATGCCATAAATTATGTAATTAAATTAGCAACCAGTTTGATTATATCCAGAAGTGGATAAGCTGTTAGAGTATATCCAATTAAATAAATGATAGTGACCCGTGATTATTTTTCCATAAGTAGGTTATAAACAATCACTTTAACAAGTCATAAATGTAAAAATTGAGTTCCAATGAAATAGGTTTCTTTACATCAAACAAAAAATGTTGCCGTGTAAAACTTGCATTTTTTTAACAACGATTTAGATACATGCAAGTTCAGCAAAACAAAAAACACAGCATATTGACATTCTAAAATTTCCTAATAATTGTTTACTATATTCAAAGAATGAACAACAACCAAATATTTTGTTTGGATAAATTATTTGCTAATACCTTCCGTTACTTTACCCTTTAAAATGCTTCGTGTTTGTTCTAGCGTTTAGCGACCTAATCCAGGGTCGCTTACTGATTGTCTACTCATTGAACAATACCTTTTTAATTGTTTTTGGTGTATTGTCTAAAGATACTTGATAATTTTGATAATTGGTCTATCTGTCAAAATAGAGTTAACGCACTTTCCAACAGATAAATTGGAAAACTTTGGTCATAATCTGCCTGTTAAATGTTAGCACAACCGCTTAGATCAATCAGTATTTTTTTTACTGTTACCATAATACCTACGTTATACCTACCATAATTGCTACGAAAACATGTTACGATTATAATTTAAATAAAAAATCTTTACTCTTGGTTAGGGAAAAGTCTTAAAACGTAGATTTGAAGCATTTTATATTTTACAAGAAACTGACTCGAAGGAACAAAAAGCTTGCGCTGGATTTTCAAGCAAGCAGTACCTATGTGTTTTACATTATCTCAAACAAACAGTACCTGGTCGATCGAGCTCTGCTCGGGTGATAATAGATAAACCTATCGTCCAGGTATACCAACGTTGTATCACATTCCTGACGGTGTGAAAATAGAGAAAATGAATTTTCCCAAGTATGAGTTCTAGTTAGATCAATTTTTGCCCCCCTAAACCCCCATATTGCAACTTTCATCGAAATCGTTAGAGCCGTTTTCGAGAACGCGATTATAAATATATAATAGTATAGTATATAATAGTATAGGATAACATCACGCTTATAAACCCCGACAGGTTATTTGCAGGTGTACCTATAGTACACCTGCATTTCGTCAGTTACGGTAAAGCCATGTGAGGAGGCGACCTACCTAGGTTCCTTGGGTTCCGTACCCAAAGGGCGAAAAACGGAACCCTATTACTAAGCCTCTGCTGTCCATCCGTTTGTCTGTCTGTCAACGAGGTGTATCTTATGAACCTTAATAGGTAATTCGGGCTGGTATCCGCAACTCCACATCAACGCGTGGATTTTGCGTACAGGTGGGAAAATCGGTTATTCAATCCACCCCAGCTCCTAAAAGAACGCCAGCAACGGCTTGGTGTCACTGACAATCTCACGTAGGGTACCTGGGTTATCGAAGTACTTTGCCCTGTATGTGGCGACCACCGGATGGTTTAACAGCACATGAGCTGCTATCTCATCGTCCTCCATGCAGGCTCTGCACAGCGGACTGTCTGTGACTCCTATGACAAAGAGGTATTTATTAAATTACCCATGGCCAGTTACAGCTGCTGTAACTGTACGCAGCTGTTGCTTCGTCAGTCGGACAACCTGTTTCGTGAGGCGGTCGTCAATTGTAGGAAGTGCCTCCTTGGCCTGCCTGCACTCACTGTGGTCCAACCATAATTTGGTGATGTTGGTCCCTGGTTTGTTTCCTTACCAGAGTGCGTAGGTACCCGAAGGGGAATGGTGAGATGGGTTCAGGCCCCACTGGTGCCATGCTCGACCCCCTTCTGGCAAGTTCGTCAGCTGCGTCGTTGCCCCGCGAACCGTTGTGTCCTTTGATCCATTATTGTTATATTATTGAGGCTACCCACCTGGTTAAGGCACTGGTGGCACTCGTATATCAAGCCAGAGTGACTGTTTAGCGCTTGCAGAACAGCCATGCTGTCTGAGAGTATTCGTATTAAATGGTCCTTAACTTCCCTGGCCATGATGGCTGTTGCGGCAAGATATATACCCATGAATTCGGCCTGAAACACCGTGTTATGGACTCCCAATGGTGTGGCTACGCGTATGTTGAAGACCTCCGAGAAGATTCCATCACCTGTGCCACTATCTGTTTTGGATCCGTCGGTGAAGATTCGATGCTCTGCTGACCGCAAACCTTCGCATCGCCGATCCTCGTGAAGTTGGGATCCTGTATTTTTATCGAAGATAAATTGTTTGGGTACCCGGTCATTTATGGCTTCCGTAATAGGGAACTCATTTTTGAGTCCCACAATGCGGTGTGTTGTGTGTTTCCCTTACACCAGAGATTAATTGCGTTAAGACGCACCGCCGCCATTGTCGCTGTCTGTTGTATGAACAGGTGGAGCGGGGGCAGTTCCGGCATGGCTTCGATTGCTGCAGTCGGAGTAGTCCTCATGCAGCCTGTGGTCGCCACGTAGAATAGTCTGCATGCGTTGTAGTTTGTTGGAAACTGTAACCAGCTGAGTGCGGGACCACCAGACCATGAGCCCGTACGCATTCATGGAGCGGATCACTGCTGTGTATAGCAACAGTTTGATTTTGGGGGAAAGGCCCTTCTTCTTACCTATCATTTTCCTGCACTGCCAGAAGGTAATGCAGGCCCGTATGGCCAGGAACCGTAGTAGATGGACAGTTGAAATTTTCACAGATTGCCGATAAAACAACAAATAATGAAAATTAAATTAAGTTAGTATTACCCCCATACAAAAAACGTATCGCACTTGTCCGGTTTTTTACCATAAACAATAATTACTCCATTGAACTTTCTAAATCAGTTAATTGATTCAAGCGTGACTTTGCGGAAAACCTTTATAAAAATCATATAACGTGGATATATTTAGTAACCTGTTCCGCTTAGCTATTTCTAAAGTGCCATAAAAAACTCCTTAAAGAAATTGACACGTGTTTCACCTCTCAACGAGGCATCCTCAGGATGACGATTGACTTGTCACGAATCCGAACACGGCGTTTCCACACCGAGTGCTGAACGCAGTCTGCGTTACTAAATATATCCACGTCTATTGTACTTTCTAAATCGTTCAACAAATTCTGATGGTCCTTTTCAAATTGAATTTTGGATTAGGTTATCATTGCACATCGTGTAGGTATACCTTAATTAATGTGTGTGCGTATGCCCCAGTCATCAGCTAACCACCCCAGTAGGGTAAAGGGTTGAAGGTTGCAGGTTATTATAGGTACCGTTTTCAATATTGTTTATTTAATACTAGCTTTTGCCCACGGCTTCGTCCGTGTTGTTTATCTAGCCTGTATCTTAATTTATTTGGCGCCGCGTTTGTTGTTTGGTTGTTTCGCTTTCACGCTAAAATCACTGAACGGATTTGGATAAAATTTGGCACATGAGTAGACCATGACCTGAAAAATGACATAGGCTAGTTTTTAACCTGGATCGCAGTCGAAATCGCTGGCAACAACTTGTTTTATATAAAGCGACTTTAATTTATAATATGTATAGATAATACTAAACGTTAAAAACGATCAATAATCATCAAAATATTTTTGAATTCAATGGCAATTCTCATTCTTCGGCTTTTGGGCACCCGTCGATGACGCAATTATTCACTTTAGTGTGTGTAGTTAATTTTAATGCTAAAATAATTTTATATTAAGAAACCACTTCCGGTCTATTGATAATATAATTATAAAACACTATCTATCATACAAACGGATGTGGTATGTCCTTATTACACATAGGTACAGAGCCAAATGAACCATTTTCAAACAAAACATCTAATTCTAACAAGCCCTGCAAATTGTATGGGAATCGAATCCACGACCCACGTCAGGGAAAGCGAACGGTGCACTTACATCAGTTAAATTGGTATATATGTAATAACTTTATTTCAGACTATCCATTATAGAATCATTCATATTTGTGTTAGTAAGTACTTAGGAACTATGTTAGTCATCATTTCAGCCAAAAGACGTCCACTGCTGGACATAGGCCTCTCCCAAGCACCTCCACTTCGACCGATTCTGTGCTTTCCGCATCCAGCGGATTCCTGCGGCCTTCACAAGGTCATCGGTCCATCTTGTGGGATGCCTTCCAACGCTACGTCTTCCGGTACGTGGTCGCCACTCCAAAACCTTTCGGCCCCATCGGCCATCCGTTCTGCGAGCGATGTGCCCTGCCCATTGCCACTTAAGTTTGGCAATTCTTCGGGCTATGTCGGTTACCTTGGTTCTACTGCGGATTTCTTCATTTCTGATTCAATTACGTAGGGAAACTCCATGCATAGCCCTCTCCATTGCCCTTTGAGTGACTTTAAGCCTTCTGATAAGGCCCATTGTGATCGACGATGTTTCACTACCATAGGTCATCACTGGCAACATGCACAGGTCAAAGACTTTCGTCTTGAGACACTGTGGTATGTGGGACGAAAAGATATTGCGTAGCATCCCGAACGCTGCCCAGCCGAGTCGGATTCGACAATTGACCTCTTTCTCGAAGTTGGACTTACCTAGCTGGACAGTTTGTCTTAGGTAAACATACTCGTCCACAACTTCGAGCGTAGCGTCTCCGATTTTCATGAGAGTGGGTGACTATGTTATTAAACCACAAAAATAAAACAAACGACATCAAATTGACACATGGAGTGCGATCCAAGGTCTAATAAAAGGACCGTCTAACCGGTCTGCTATTACATTCAGAATGCTGTCAATGAGCTTGCTCGGATATGGTGCAATATGGAGGCCGCTCTCTTTCTCATGATAGCATGAAAGCCATCAATCTGAGCCTCCATAAACATGCCGGACGCACTACAGCATCTCGGCAGCTCCAACAACATCCTAAAAGCGTCATTATATTGTACATGAAATAAGTATAAAGGGCCGCAGAAACCTGCTGGATTCGGGAAGCAGAGAACCGGTCGAAGTGACGGTGCTTAAGGGAGGCCTATCTATGTCCAGCAGTGGACGTCTTTCGGCTGAAATGATGATGATGATGATAGGAGATGCGTATTGTACGAGTACATTGGTCCTTTTTCCATAGATATAGTCAGTTACTCGAGTCGGTTACGTCAGTTCAAAGTTTTAAAAGAATTTTACGAATGAAAACTTGCCTATAATATAAACTTGCATTTTAAAAAAATATTGAAGATATGAGATACTTTGAAGACTATTGGGTTTTTGGATGGACGCTCTTAATGATTTAATAAAGACAATTCTATAATGTGACAGCTGGCAAACATGAACATGGAAATATTTGCTTTTACTTGATACACTATTAAAATAATCCACACTCTGAAAACAAGTGTCTATTATTATTTTTTTCGTTTTGACTACCTACTCGATAATTCATTCATTAATGATTGCATGCTTAATCTATGGTAGATTGTACATGGATCACATTTTTTTTAATACCTAAGGTTATGTATCTACAATCTATGCAAATAAATAAAATTTACTTTACTTTACTTTTACTTTATCTATTACGGTTCAAAAGATATAATATAAGAAAATATAAGATATATAGCCCTGTGACAGACGAACAGAGGGACGGATGGACGGACGGACGCACGGATGGATGTACAGCGGAGCCTTATACCGGCCAAGTGCGTGTCGGACCACGTACAATGAAGAGTTTCGTAGTTGGGATGAATTTATCCCGAAAACAAACTTAACTTTGTAGTTGATAAACATGTTCTCCCATACGAAATGTATGGGAAAACATGTTATTGCAACTGCAAAGTTAAGTTGGTCGATTATTACACGTTAACTTGTAAAGCCTACTTAGCTGTGATAGTTTTCCTTTTAATTTCGTTATATAAACTACTACTGTGATTTTTTTCACACACCCAAAACCAACCATTTAGCTAGCAGGGGGGGGGACACTTGACTCTGACAAAGATTAGCGATTAGCACTTTAAAGCTTAATATTTCGCAAACGGATCCCTGAATCCAAAAGTGGTTTTCCCAAACTCACAATTTTTTTGAAGGACCTTTCCAATGATACCCCACACATTGGGATGAAAAAAAAAAAACATCACCACTTTACACGTGTAGGAAAAAAAAAACAAAAAAAAAAATTAATGTTTTTCATAATTTTGTTTTACCACTTTGTCGGTGTAATTAATATGTATACCTATGCCAAATTACAGCTTTCTAGTACTAAGGGTCTCGGAGCTAGACCGCGGACAGACAGACAGACGGACATGACGAAACTATAAGGGTTCCTTGTTTACTACGGAACCCTAAAAATGTAGATTGAATTACAATTCTACCAAATAATATATTGTACGTAGCTGTGACAAAGCACATCACTATAAGATAATTAACTCCTTTTACTGTGAACGTGAATCACCTTTGAAGTTATGCATTGTTAATTGTGAAGATATGCGTCCTCCTACAGCGTTTCTATAGGGGACGGACGGTTGCTAAGAAACTATTTGAGTGAGTTACAGTTATGAATACCCATTAGCTTACTTTACAATAGGGATGATGATAAAAAAAAATTTTGGCCTTCAATCACATTATTAAAAAATAATAGACACGTTTTTTTTATTTTTTTACGTAATCAAAAGTCGGCGATACATTGAGTTAAAATGTGGCATGACGTCACGAGTATGTAGATTTTGTACTTGCTTGTGACGTAACTACCACCATTCCCCAATTTTAGTGCGTTTTATCTTTTTTTTATTTTTATTAATACATATGTTAAGGCAAAAAATAAATGTCTAAAGTTTTTTTATTATCTGACTGACAGACTAAATAGAATTTCTTTTTAGGGTTCCGTTAAAAAACGGAACCCTTATAGATTCGTCATGTCTGTCTGTCTGTCTGTCTATCTGTCTGTCTGTCTGTCTGTCTGTCTGTCTGTCCGTCCGTATGTCACAGCCACTTTTTTCCGAAACTATAAGAGCTATGCTGTTGAAATTTGGTAAGTAGATGTATTCTGTGAACCGCATTAAGATTTTCACACAAAAATAGAAAAAAAACAAATAATTTTGGAGTTCCCCATACTTAGAACTGAAACTCAAAATTTTTTTTTTCATCAATCCCATACGTGTGGGGTATCTATGGATAGGTCTTCAAAAATGATATTGAAGTTTTTAATATCATTTTTTTCTAAACTGAATAGTTTGTGCGAGAGACACTTCCAAAGTGGTAAAATGTGTGTCCCCCCCCTGTAACTTCTAAAATAAGAGAATGATAAAACTAAAAAAAATATATAATGTACATTACTGTGTTAACTTCCACCGAAAATTGGTTTGAACGAGATCTAGCAAGTAGTTTTTTTTTAATACGTCATAAATCGTAAACTTATCGTTACTTGCTGCTACGGAACCCTTCATGGGCGAGTACGACTCGCACTTGGCCGCTTTTTTTTATATAGGTATCTTCCCAATTAAATCTGAATCCATACTTTATAACTCCATACTATATAATAATACTATTTTTAAATTATTAATATTATAAATTCCAAGAGGAGCTCGTGGCTAAGTAATACCAGCCGCATGGGTCGATCCAACAGGTTAAGCTACGCTTGCCGGGGTTGGTCTATGGATGGGTGACCATCTTTACATACCGAGACTCCTCCGTGCCTCGGAAAGCACGTTAAGCCGTTGGTCCCAGCTGTCATTTGTAGAAGCCCGAAAGTCTGACAACCAGTCTTACCACGGGATATCGTGTTACCCAGTACCTAACTGGGTTGTGGAGGTCAGATAGGCAGTCGCTCCATGTAAAATATTGGTATTCAGCTGCATCCGGTTAGACTGGAAGCCAATCCCAACATAGTTGGGAAAAGGCTAGGCAGATGATGAATATTATAAATTCCAAAGTAACTCTGTCTGTCTGTCTGTTTTCTTTTCACGCCTAAACCACTGAACCGATCGTTATGAAATTTGATAGATAGACTTGGGACCTAAAAAAAGACATAGGTTACTTTTCATTTTGGAAATTTGTTTAAAAAAATCTGTGTGTGTCTTTTATCTTTTCACATCTAAACCACTAAACCGATCGTTATTTTTGATGGATAGGTATCCTGGAACTTGGAGAAAGACAGGCTACTTTTCATCCTGAACATTTGTAGGTATAAAAAAATGATGAATTACAAAATAAGCGCAGACGAAGTCGCGGGCAACATCTAGTAATTTTCATAATTGCGTAAATGTGCAATGCCGAACATGAATAAACTGTTCCTTTGCATAAAGCATTACAAACCGATGCACAAAGCACTCATGAAAACTTAAATATAGTTACAAGAACGCTAGTCGAAAATATGCCTTATTAGTTGTGCCCCGCGGTTTCACCCGCATAAGTCTCGATCTTGTAAGAATATCGCAATAAAACGTATCCTGTGTCCTAACCTAGGTCATGGTCTATCCATATGCCAAATTTCATCCAAATCCGTTTAGCCGTTTTAGCGTGAAAACGTAACAAACAAACCCACTTTCGCATTTGTAATAGTTATAGGTTAGAATTAGGAAGAGCTAGCTGCACCCTGCGGTTTCACCCGCATAAGTCTTGATCCCGTGGGAATATCGGGATAAAACGTATCGTATGTCTTTCTCCAAGTCATGGTCTACCCATATGCCAAATATCATCCAAATCCGTTCAGCCGTTTTAGCGTAGCAAACAAAAAAACTCACTTTCGCATTTTAATATTATATTAGTGAGGATTTCTATGCTTAGCATCCGTTTTTTTGGCCACCATTATTTTTGCTTCTCTGTAGAGATCATGGTCCTATGGATTCAGTTTTCAATATGCTGCGACGCCATTGACAATAAAATGTCGCGGTCACAAAACAATTACTGCGCAGAGGGGGAGCAGAGTGCCCAACCTCCGCTTTTTCCTATCAACCTGTGCTGATTGATGTTGAAGTACTTCTAGGCAGAAATAATTTTAACATTATAATATTTGCAGGTTGTAGGAACCTATCATCAATTTTATCGCTGATAAAATTGCTGTATCGCACGGTTTTTAAGGCTGCCTGTCCACTGGAGCGGAGCGAGGCACCGGAACGGTAAAATTTGCCAATATTAACCAATAGGAGCGGAGCTCTGAAGCGGAGTTTAGATTCTATTGGTTAATATTCGCACATTTTTTCCGCTCCGCTGCCTCGCTCCGCTCCAGTATACAGGCAGCCTTAGCCTACAGTTCGTTTTTTAATTCCAGAGACTAATTTGACAGTTGTAAATGTCAAAATCCAAATTGAAAAAAAACAACAATCACTTGAAATGTCAAATTAATCTCTGGGATTAAAAAACAAACTTTAAAAGAAACATCGAGGTTATTTTATTATAAATATAATTCCATTATAAATACATAATAGGTACACATTTAATAAACCTTGCGGAATAAATTGAATAAATGATAGTGAAAACCACATCAAAATCTGTTGCGTAGTTTCGAAGGACACGAAAAGCAACTTTCATTTCAATGATTTCGAAAGATATGTTAATGTTTAATTTATAATAATGTATAAATATAGATACCTGTAGATATAGAAGATGACCCCAGTGGGCAGAATAGCATATACTTAGGTGCAATCATATAATGCATATAAACCAGCCACATTGGAAAGCTTCCGCTTAAAAGTAGATTTGAAGAATTCGAAGATGTTCGTTACTCATTCGTGAGTTCATCAAATGCCTGGTTGCGGCCAAGGCTTGTATAGTACTTTTCTCAAATAATGCTCGGAAATTCAAACTAAGTAAATTTATTATAAATAGGGTAGGTAGGTAAAAAAATTAAAATTCTATTTAGTCCGTCTTTCAGATAATAGAAAAATATTAGACACGTATTTTTTGCTTTATCATATTAATCAAAAATAACTTAGGAAACACGCATTAAAGTTGGGGAGTGGGGGCTCGCTACGTCACAACGTCGTACCTATAAGATCTAGCACGGCGTGACGTCATGCCACATTTTAACTCAATGTATCGCCGTAATCTTTTGATTACGTCAAAAAATTAAAAATACGTGTCCAATATTTTTTTATTATATGAAAGACGGACTAAAAAAAAATTTGCACACAGGCCTATTCCTGAATCAATGACGAACATTGTTAATTTTTCATGCGCTAATATGTTCATTTGTTTCAATTTTACTTTAAACACCTCTATTTGCAAGCCAGTTCCTTAATAATAAGTTACCTTAAGGGGGAAGCGTCAGGGTAGCCCGCGAAATTGAAATTTTCTTACGTTTTTTATATTTTGCAGGTCAGTGTCAGGTTCTATGTTGATTAAAATATGATTCGCGGTCGTAACAAATATGGCTTTACTCAATTATAATCATTACAATCAGCAATAGATTAGTTCGAGTTCGATAGTTGTTTCGATTTAGTTCTTGATTAATTCATCAATAAAAAATTGCTCAACCATTGCTCTGTCTGCGGTGACACTTAATTTTTATTTAATAGTTGAGTGTTGTCCATTTTTAGGGTGTGTACAGACCTGAGTTATAACTGTCTTTAGACTGACTTGAATTGCTAGCTAAGAAAACAATAAGTCACTCGCAATCGCAACAAAACAGTCACAGTCGAAGTTGACCAAAATCTGCTGACAAAAAAACGGGTTCGACGCAAGTTAAAAGAGCGGTACAAACAATAAACATGTTTCTGTATGTATACATCGTGAGGCACTCTGCATGTCGATAATTCGACATACTTCAACGAGATTGTTAATATTCTTATCATTGAAAATATCTCTGATATCCATTCACAATAGACTCCATGAGGATGAGTGTGGGTGATACTTAAATCTACCTCTGAAGGTTCGTGGTTGCTACTCTAGGTTCATCTGCGAGATGCGGTGTAAGAATAAAACACCCTGGGCAGTTAGTGCCGCTGCGAGCATGACTGGCCAATATTTTTACGATGGCCTGAGTCATTCTAATACAAAGTGACTTTTTTGTTCTTGCCAGTATGTGTTCTAAACTACCTATAAATAGGTCATGGAGAAAAACACTGAAAGGAACCTTGAACTATATTTTATTGAAAATAAAGGTGCCGTTAAAATTTTTAAAAAAGTATCAACAAAGTTAACAAATTTATTTAATTTTTATACAGGGTGGCAGGGACTTCAACGCGAAAACTGTTACCATGGATTCAGTACATGATTCTGAACCCAACTGCGTTGAAATTTATGCTTATTCATAGAAAAGTGCAATTCCTACGTGTTCAAAATGTATGGAACAGCTGATTTTTTTTTTTTTTAATATAACCGACGAAAAATTTTTGCATCGATGTCCCTGTCACCTTGTATGCTGCCTTCATATCGCATTACAAACTAAATCAAGTAAAGTATTTTTTTTCATGTGCGTATTGTTTAATTGTCACTTGCTTCAAAAACGGTGAAGGAAAATATCGTGAGGAAACCGGCATGCCTGAGAAATATTTCTCGACGGCATGTGAAGTCAAGTCAGAGGCCCATGGGCGGCTTTAAAACTCTGACACCAGTTACTCACCACACGGAAAGAAAAAGAAGACGCCTAAGGGTCTTTTTATTTTTGTAGATATTTATTTGTATTACATTACTAAATTACTAACTAACTGTTAGTAATTTTTTAAATAGTTAATTGTTTTAAATATTGCTTATGAGGATTTTAAATATAATGAAATAAATAATCAATTAACATTCATAGGTCTTAAGTTACAAGAATTATCTAAAATCTTTCCTAAAAAGTTCGAAGTTGAATTATCATGACGCATTAAAAAAAAAACATCTTAATTTTCTTTAGCGCATGATTCCTTTCAGTGTTTTTCTTTAGGACCGAATCAGAACAAATCCAAAATGGCAAATAAAAAATCTTTACGAGAGAAGAACAAAAGGTACATTTAACCTACAAAAATATTACAGATAAACAGTGAAACCCCTTAAAATACAACTTCATGAAGTAACTGCAGGTTAGTACATCATTATTTTTTCACTAGCTGCACTCCGCGGTTTCTCCCGCATAAGTCTCGATCCCGTAGAAATATCGGGATAAAAAGTATCATCCAAGTCATGGACCACCCTTGTGCCAAATTTCATCTACATCCGTTCAGTTGTTTTAGCGTGTTAGTTTAACAAACTCACTTTTATATTTATATTATAAGTGAGTATTTAATTTAGCATCATGCCATGCTTGTCTTTGCTACACGCATGCAGCAAAGATGTTTTATAAAAAAACTGAAGCGTCCATCAAATTGAGGAAAATCTTGATTGTCGTGTCAACCCAGTTGTCAGAGCAACAAATAACTTCACCAAGAACTCCATACATTTAGTATGTGTAGATTAATCTATAGTTAACCGGTCTTAGATTTCCATGGTTTCTTTACGCCTTCATATACAGTACTAGCTTCTGCCAGTGGCTTCGCCCGCGTAATATCTTTATAAATTATAGCCTATGTTACTCAATGATAATATAGTATTCTACTGGTGAAAGAATTTCTAAAATCGGTCCTGTAGTTTTTGAGTTTATTAATTACAAACAAACATACATCATCTGCCTAGCCTTTTCCCAATGTTGGGGTCGGCTTCCAGTCTAACCGGATGCAGCTGAATACCGTATTTTACATGGAGCGACTGCCTATCTGACCTCCACAACCCAGTTCCTGGGTAACACGATACCCCTTGGCAAGACTGGTTGTCAGACTTTTTGGGCTTCTAACTACCCGTAACGACTGTCAAAGATCTACAAATGACAGCCGGGACCAACGGCTTAACGTGCTTTCCGAGGCACGGAGGGGTCTTGGTATGTAAAGATGGTCACCCATCCACAGACCAACCGCGGCAAGCGTAGCTTAACCTGATCGATCGACCCGTGCAGTTAGTATTACTTAGCCACAAGCCCCTCTCTACAAACAAACATACAAAAAATAAAATCTTTTCTCTTTTTAATATAAGTTTAGATACCAGTAGTATGACTCCATTATGATTAGTTAATTTATTACTTGTTGTGGACTGATTTCTGACCAGATAGGCCCTGCTCACACGGCTATGATCAGTACGATAGATTATTTTATAATTTTGAGACCACATAGCAGTTTTATAGTAACATTTTAAACGTATAATGTGAAATTCTGACGTCTGATCCCAACTTTTTACCGTAAAATATCGTACTGAACAATGATCATCGCCGTGTGACGAGGCCATAAGGTTATAAAGTAAGGATCAGTCAAATATTCTACTACAATAGGCACAACAAATATGTACAGAAAGACAGAAATGAAATTAAGGTTTATGACAAATTAACAAAAACACAAAAAAAAACGAACTTAAACTTTTCGAACGAAAGAGAATTCGACAGTCCCTACAAATTTTCCTTTACACTTATTATAATATAGCCTCTAGATCTTAGTGATGGTACGCACCAACCTAATTTCAAGCTGCTTATGATCTTAGGTGAGCTCTACATTAAGTCTGAATGCACTAATTGAAACCAAATTCAATAGACTTCACTTGACACTATGACAACTTCAAGTTACGTAGTACCTATTAGTTATTATTCTTTAATGTACCTCGATGTGTAATTGTATAATTAAGAGTTATCCTTTTTTGAAGGTATTATTAATATTTGGAAGATTACCGGAATTCTTTTGATTTTCATGTTATTAAACTAAAACTTAATAAAACGACTAACTGGCAATTTAGTGTGACATTCAGTTCTAGTTTTCACAAAAATCAAAATGAAGAATTCAACAGCTAAAAAAAGACATGTTTTAATTTTAGTTTTGAACCTGCAATCCTATCTCAAATACTCGTCCCCAACTGAAACCTTTCTTTATTTGACTTATAAGGTTAATCAAGCCCTAATTCTGTAAAAAATACGCAGCTCTAATTCTGTCAATATCGTGATAATCTTGAAAGAAAAGTACCTACCTACCTACTAAGACAAAATACTTATTTCATAATGTGAGTCTTGCTGATAATCAAATAAAAAGCGGTTTCCATTGAAAACGTCTCCAGCCAATATCTTTTTACCGTCTTAAAAAGAACGAAAGCAAACCGACTTTTAATATACTTCGCTAAAGGAAGAGCTGCCGCAAGTTATTAATGGAAATTGAAGATCCACTGCATATGACTTAGGCCGGCTGCAAACAAAAAAAAAGTACGTCTCCAGAGAAACCGCAGCGAAGTTCCACGTTGCGCTTTAATCTGAAGCTATATTTCAGTGCTGTGCAAATGAAAAGTTAGTCTCGACGAAGACTTGAAGAAGGCCCGCCTTCTCGCTCGCCAGCCAATGGAAAAGGTCGGGAAAGCAGCTTCTTCCGCGGAGGCGGGGCGAGCACGGCTGCGGTCGCCTCGCCATTTGAATAAAATTTTTCCTTTGAAGAGTTCTTTATTTGAATATATTGTGGGCGCGTGGGACGATCACTTTACACTTTATTCTTTATGATACGAGTTTTGATCGCTAAGGATTTGTTGCGGGGATTTTTTTTCCCGAAATTTTCTTTACGTCGAAACATTAAAAACGTCGTTTTGTATAAACAAAATTAATATCTCGTCATGACAGCAATTTTACAAAATCTTCAAAATAGGTCAACTCAAAAACACATCCCTATCAATCCAAACTCAACCCATCAAACGCCAATAAAAAAAAGCCTGACGCACAAAACACAAAAAGGTTAGTCTACACGCAAACATCGTGCAGACGCCGCACGCACGTCCCGTCACCCACAACAGCCCTTGTCAACCATAACGCGGCCGCAGCCGGTTAACCGGGTGGCGGCCGGACCGGTACACCAGCCCGGTTAGCCGGTTAGCCACGGAAAACTACCATTTCATTTACGGTCGGTCCTTGGTTTCGGGTAGTTGGTAACGGAACCCGCAAGTTTCGTAACTATGCTTTGTGGCGCCGACTCACTCACGCTCTATTAAAGGCCGTTTTGTTATTAGTTTAGGTATTGGAGTGGATGTGTGCTAAAATATTACTATAGGAGATAGGTACGGTTTTGCCTGAAAACGTACCTAACTGTTCAGGAATACAGTTTCGGCAATAGATTCCTTCAAATAGCGAATTCCAATCAATTCAAATTTTAATCTTCGTACTATTTGTATACCGACTTATACTTGCTAAAGGTCTATTTTGAAAACTCAAACAAAAGTTTTCTTCTGCTAGAATTTTCTCGATTAGAATTCGTTCAATTCGTCACTGGAGACATTAATATGTAGGTAGTTTCAGAACGAGACGCAATATTTTTCCAAAGTATTGGATTAAACTTTGGTCTATAAACCTATATGTGTATTGATGTTGTACACAGCACTATAACTTCATTTTAAAGTAAGGAAAAATAATACCAATTTCAATCAACAAAAATAAAAATAAAAACATGGCTCTCCAAAATAAAGATCAATCAAATCACAAGAAGTCCGTTAACCTCCAAATCGCTCAATCATCTAAAATGCCGACACATTGAAACACCTATTACACGGGCATATTAATTCACTCAATTAGTACACGAGGGCATTAGCAGGTCGTTATCGGCCGACGACAACGCTTAGTAATCGTGCGACTGCGACAAGGCGACGAGTGTATTTGACAGCTGTCAAATTGGATTGCATCCAGCTATTAGGGAATGTCGCCGGCGACGGAATAGTCTGGGTGCGTCGCACGGTTTGTGACCGGTCTTAATATTTTGTGACGTGTTTGCAATTTTTGGTAGCTGTACTTTTAAGTTTTCAAATGCTAAAATTATTTTGAAAATGATCCTTTATTTCACAAAAGCTGATTTAGTTGTTTAATATTTTGAATAGTTTTTACTTCCAGCACCATTTCATTATTTCAAGAAAAGTTTTTAACTGGCAACACGAAGCATTAACTTCTTAATGAAAGGTTGCTGGTTGTTGAGCTACGTTCTTATTTTTTAAATCTTCGGATTTAAATCTCGATTCGTTCCAAAAAAATAAAATCAAAAGGACAAGTAGAATTTTATAAAGTTTATTATGAGTAAAAATATATAAAGGGGTAAAATTCAATCACCGCGGCATGTCCACAAGCTGACTCACTACCTCAAATTGAGATGTCGCATCGCAACAGAAGTTGAAACGGTGCAGTGTCGCCGCGACTTCACTTGTGCGACTAAACGACGAGTGTGCTCACTAATTGTATCAACTCATCGACTTTGGGCATAGTAGCACTTGTCAGGAGTAGTGCAGGAATTGCTGGACAACACTTGGGCCCGCTTGCACCACAAATCACTATAATACCATTGTTTAACACTAAACGAATTTAAATCATCTCTCTGTTTCTGTCAATCGTTTGAAGTTGATAGAGACAGAATGATTTTGTAAATATATTTAGCGCTAAACGTATTTAATTATTTGTGGTTCAAGTGGGCCATAAACGTCATTAAGAAGAAATGTAGTGTTTTTTTTTACAATTCCTTCATCTATCAACGAATTGAAACAATTTCTTGACGAAACTGACAAGTAAAACGATACCCACTCAAATAATCAAAAAGAAACTATAAACTTGTCGCGACTCTAGTGAAAAAATTGTGAAGCAAATACGGTGCTTGATATCGAATGCGGACCAACTATTTATAATTATTTGGGAAATGCTAAAATTATGGCGTGGAGCTTAAAAAGCCGTCCATTAAGGGAAATTTACTTCAGGATAACATTCTATCGCTTCGATTTTATTGAGTCTGTGTTTTTAGGGTTCCGTAGTAAACAAGGAACCCTTATAGTTTCGTCATGTCCGTCTGTCTGTCTGCCTGTCCGCGGTCTAGCTCCGAGACCCTTAGTACTAGAAAGCTGTAATTTGACATTTTGTTTTAGGGTACCTCCCATACACGTAAAGTGGTGATGTTTTATTTTATCCCATAGTGTGGGGTATCATTGGAAAGGTCTTACAAAAACATTACGAGTTTGTGAAAACCATTTTTGGATTCAGGGATCCGTTTGCAAAATATTAAGCTTTAAAGTGCTCATTTTTGTTAGAGTCAAGTGTCCCCTGCCAGCTAAATGGTTGGTTTTGGATGTGTGAAAAAAATTACAGCAGTAGCTTATATAACGAAATTAAAAGGAAAACTATCACAGCTAAGTAGGCTTTACTAGTTATCGAGTAATAATCGACCAACTTAACTTTGCAGTTGTTTTTTTGCGATTAAGCCATGGTCATATCTATGATCCTTAAAAGATATATATATTTTTATGGCCTTATTAACTAATAAAATATATATAATATGTTCTGAGATTTTTGTAGTTATCTTTCGCTCTATTCTCAAAACATCTCAACGTAAAAACTTATATCGCTGTCATTCCACTGATGCTATAGTTTGACACCTCATTCCAAGCTCACTGCACCCAAGTTTTTACGTTGAGAGTTTTACAGAACAGACCGTCTGACGCACATTAATGCACTTACTACTTTGCATTCAAAACTACTGTTTACTTCACACTTACTTCGTGATACACACTATAAATCAGCCAAAAAGCTTGTAACACGATAACAAACTTTTCCCGTCAATCGAAGGTTGTCGCGGCTCGAGTGAGGAAATTGTGAGCTCATAAAAACGGCGCTAGGTATCGTGTGGGCCCCACATTAACTAGGGTTATTTATTTAGGCGCGCCGTAGTCGGTACCAGGCGGTATCGGTACCGGTACCGAACTGCTTTCACATCACTCATTGCCTTGTCTTGGCGCGTTGTTACTACAGTTCGTTTTTGACGGGTTTTTGGGAATGGAAAAAGAATGGCTAAAAATTAAGTTATACATCTTTATTTTTATTTATACTGAAAAATGCGGTATGTTAACACTAGGCTGAAAAAAAAGTAATGATAATTAATCGGTTCATATTTTCTAAACTAACAATAAACCTGAAGAGTTTTTTTGTATGTTTGAACGTGTTAATCTCTGGAACTACTAGTCGGATTTGAAAAAATTGTTTTGCATTTTATAGCCCAATTCTTGAGGAAGGCTACAAGCTATTTAACATCACTAGGACCCATAGGCGCCGAGCAAAAAGAAAAATAACCGATCATTCATTACTTTTTGATCAGTCCTAGTATAACCAAAAGCTACGTCTTCAATAATTAACCACAGATGCTTTTAAGGTGATAATAAATAAATTACCTATTTTTATTATATATTTCCCGTGACCCAAGGGCTGGTTTTTACCTTGGCCAGAGGCTAAGCATTGCCATACAACGTGGCAATGCGGCCAGTCTCTTGGGTACATTACCAGTCGACAGCAATGCGGATGAATTTTTCGACGCTATATTTTAGTTTGTAAATAGTTCTAGTTAAGTTAGTATAAAATATCTATTTTTATTTTGTAAATAATTCAACTAACGATAAATAAGAAATATAATTAAATAATTTTATATTGAGTAAAAAAAAAAAAAATTTCAAAATACAATTAAAATGTCAACCTATTTTTATCATTTAAATTGTTTTTTAATCATACAACTCGACTGAAAATAAGCAGGTAAAAAAAAAACACAAAAAAGTAGGTACTTACAAAATAAACAAGTTTCAGAAATGTACAGATAATTGCAATATTAATTTAAACCTTCACTGCTTCATGTAATTAAAAACGTATTAACGCATAATCAGCCTATAATGTTCCCAGTGCTGGGACACCCTCCTCTCGGTGACCCTCTCACAGAGAGGAATGGGCCGTAATCCACCACGGGCCCAGTGCGAGTTGGTAGATGTCACATGCCTTCGAATGTTTGGTTCTAGGGCATGTCAGTTTCCTCGCGATGTTTTCCTTCACCGTTTTGAGAGCAGTGGTGATGAAATCATTTACACAAAGTAAAGCGCCTGTCAGGGTTCGAACATACAACCTACAACTAAACGTAAGTCACGGCCGTTACCACTGGGTTACCACTGCTCTTGTCGCGTATCATGATCATGAAAGATATAAAACCGCTATCTACATACAGTAAATATTCAAACAAACGTCTAAAACGAAGAAAACATCGGCGATGTGGTATAAAATGTTCCCGAAAGCGTAAACCATCGCAAACACTTGTTTTGCGAGCAGTGCAAGCGTTCCTCCGGCCGCGTTAATAAACTCTGATAGGCCACAACAAGCTGGCTGCGTGTACGGCCTCCATTTTTAACGAGCCTCACCGCCGGGCCCGCAGAAAGTAGCCTACACATGAAATCACGTATGAATGAGGCTTTTTTCAGTTTTTTCGCGTGTAGCCAGCGGCCAGCCGCTCCGGACCCATTAAAGCTTACATGTCACTCTCCCGCGACCCCCCCGGGGAGGCGGCTGGGGGGGCAGCGGAAAAATCACAAAATCGGTATTGGCTGCATCCCGCAGCGCGGACGCCCGCCAAAGCGCTCTACAATACAGCTTTGACGGACGGTCATTTAATATTAACTGTGGTTTTTCCGCAGATGGAAATGTTTTTTTTATTGCTGACGTTACGCTGTGATGAAGTGGTCGGCCCGCTGTTTGTGACGCGCGCTCATGTGTTGCGTTTGAGTTGCTCTTTTACACACTCCATTTTTGAATGAGATTGTTTCGATTCAAGTGCTTGTTTTCGTTTGAACTTTTTTTTTATTGGTAGCCTATGAAACTGCTCTTCTGTTATAATTGCGATATAAGCCAATTTATTCGAGAGTTGATGATATTGAAACAGTGTGGGGTCGGTTGAATATTTTTGATTGTCAATATTTGTCGCGGATGCGTAGTACCTATTTCATAGAGAACGAATTCATTCGGTATGTAGAAATTGAAAACGAAGCGGCAATAAATTTTTAACTTTTCGAACAAGTGATCAAAATCGAACTACAAAAAGTGGGCGCCCAGTGAAAAGAGTGGCGACCACAGATTGAATTTATAGCTTGCGCTCACTTTGAGTGAAAAGTTGCGCAAATAATATTTTCAGTTTGTTGTAATTACTTTTTCGCTACTGCACGATTTAATAAATTGCGACGCTGTGTTAAGAATGCGGCCCCGCATGAATTGTTCATACAAACGTAGTTCATAAATCATTTGCAATTTGAGCATATTTCCACCATATTATGTTAATATTCGGATTGAGACAGTATTTATCTAGGCTCCTACGTCTTTTTATTTCCAAAAACTTACCTTTAAATGAAGTGTAAGCGAATTGCACTTCGTACATTTTTACAGCGTAAATGACATGTTTTCATAATGTTTTTTCTGTATTATATACAACAATATTTGTAATATTGTTTCCGCAGAAGCATAGTTTATGTTATCAAGTTACAAATTATCGAAAAAAAATGGAAATACATTAAGTTTTCATTCATAATTTTTTGTATTACGGAATACATCCAAATTTATCATAAATTTTCGAAAGCTAGTAGTACTATCGCGTCAAGCAATAATTGTCAATGTGTGCGTGGTAGTATTGCTCACTGTAGGTGTATATCGCTCCGACAGGCACTCACACTAGCGCAACGTGCTTGGAATTGAATTTTGCAAACATCTCGATTTGTAATTGCAAGCCGTGTCGCCGGCCTCTTAAGGGAATGCCGTTTAAAGTTTTAAAAAGGACCACGAACACGTTTATGAATATTGTTTTACGGTACGTACCTACCTACTACAAGTAGATTCATAGGTACTATAGGGTAGTTTCCTAGATAAAAAAATAAAATTCTATTTTACCGTCTTTCAGATAACAAAAAAAATATTAGACACGTATTTTTTGCTTTATCATATTAATCAAAAATAACTTAGAAAACGCATTAAAGTTGGGGAGTGGGGGCTCGTTACGTCACAACGTCGTATAAAATCTAGCAAGGTGTGACGTCATGCCACATTTTAACTCAATGTATCGCCGTAATCTTTTGATTACGTCAAAAAATAAAAAATACGTGTCCAATATTTTTTATTTTCTGAAAGACGGACTAAAAAAAAAATTGGGCACAGGCCTATTGTACCCCGTTGAAAAGCTATGAAAGAAATACCTATCAAGTTTAGAACTAGAAAACTACTGAGCAAATGTTCTTATTTACGTCCACATAATTATTGCATCTTGGATCTCATTTCCCATCAGACATTCCACACTCATATTGTTATATCACTGCTAGGTCCGCTGGCTGTCTATACATACATCTTTCTTCACCAAACAAATTACTCCTAATACTAATTACACATCTTGTTTCAGGTAAATCGTTCACGTTAACGATAACCGTATCAACGACTCCTCCCCAAGTGACCACGTACAACAAGGCCATCAAGGTGACGGTGGACGGACCGAGGGAACCACGCTCTAAAACCAGTTAGTATAACGGTTTCATCTTGATTTGGGAGACGTTTTCGACGGCACGGCAAGGATGGAGGCAGAATCTGTGCATTGTTTTTGAAGAGAAAACTTCTTTAGGTGCGTTGGACATTTTTGAGATGGGAAAAACAATTGAACTCCCGACACCGTTACCGACACCTCATTTTTGGAAATTCGATTGTGTTCTTTATTTATATTACGTTTTGGATCAATGTTCTATGCAAGTATTTTTACTTTAAAGGTTTTGGAAGCATTTTTTTTTATTGTTCAAGTTTTCACTTCTGTCGGCACTCTCGGAGTGACACTGTTTTTTTATTTTTGCTTTACTATCCTGCAGGCCTACCTGGTCTTGGCCGGGCTATCCAAAAGTGCCTTAAAATAAATTAAGGCCTCCATTTGTTCCATCGCCCGCCGTCGCCTTAAGAGGAAAAACGATTGCTTACAATCCATACGGTTTAGCATCTTTGCCGTACTGTTGCTGTTGTCATTGGCGTTGCCAAGCCGGCTGTTAGGGAAACGCCTATTAGAAGTTATGTTGACAAAACTTGTGAAGATAGTGGCTAACTACTTAACTAATAATAAAATTTATCACATTAAACACTCAGTGCTCTACCTCCTCTCTCCTACTTGATCAATGCTGTGCCCGACAGGGTCCATTTGTGACTAATATAATTATTTCCCTACCAACTATATACATTATGGTACGCAATAAAGAATTGAGAAATGAGGTTTGAACCAATTAAAAAAGTGGCTAACTAATAGGAACTAGTTGGATGGACTGCCCTATATAAGTAAGCGTTACAGTCCGGCCGTCGAGGTTCTCGATATCTGTCAGATTCATACTTGCGAATTTGATCCTTATTACTACTAGACATTATTGTCCAACTAACGGGTGTCAAGAATACATTCTCTCAACGGCTAGACTGTCGATATATTATGCAGCGTAGTAGCACACAATTATTTTATAGAACATTCAATAAAGGCTTTTGATTCATTTGATTGTTTGGAAAGATGCTTCGATAATTACATCAAACATATTCAGTACACTCTACCCAAGATCCAGACAGTATTAAACAAAACAACAAACAAAATAAAAATCAAGCTCGAATGTTTTTTGAAACAACAAACAAACGCACGTTACTACAAACTGAAAACTGGTACAAAACACGCATCCCGGAGCAATTAATTCCACCTCACTATTCTATTTACGCGTCTAACATCAAAGCGTCCAAATGTCTAAACACTCGACAACAAACGAGCGAGACCGCAAAACATTGTAAAACACATTTAATGAAGGTAATTTATTAATAATTTGCCAAAACGTACCTTTTTGAGTTCAGATACCGTGAAATGGTGGAGGGTCTTCTTGAGGATATTCGCCCAAAATATTAGTATGATGGCTGTCGGTACCACTTTGATTTGTTGAGCATGCTTTGACATGATGTTTTTGACGTTTGCGCGAATTATATCGTTGGAATGAAACTTGTTTGAAAGTCAAAGTCAAATCATTTATTTCAATTAGGCACTGTATAAAAGGCACTTTTGCACGTCAAAATTTACAAAAATATAGAATTGATTCTAGTCGTCTCTTCCAAAAGGTAGTTTTTCCATTAGTAGGTACTCAGTATTGAAAGTTTAATAGCTTTTCAGAGAATGTAAAAAGAATATTTCAGCAATCTCTAAATGTATTATACCTTTTGTAGTTGAATATTGTTACCATTGAATTAGGATCAAGCCCGACATTATGTTTCTTTGACATTACCTACAACTCAATCAAGCAAAAGTTGGGCTACAATTTTCTTTTCCGGACACTAAACTGCAAACTTAATTTTCTTTTTCGGATAGTTTTGCTTAAATTATAAATTCTGGTGGAATATTAACATTTACATTATTAACAAGTGCCTGTTAAATAATGTGATATTAATTTTATGAGAGTTTTCATAAAATACAATAGACGATATATTTAGTAACCTGTTCCGCTTAGCTATTTCTAAAGAGCCATAAAAAACTCCTGAAATAAATCGACACGTGTTTCACCTCTCAACGAGGCATCCTCAGGATGACGATGGACTTGTTGCGAACTCAAACACGGCGTGTTGCCACACCGAGCGCTGAGTGCAGACTGCAGTTTTCATTATTAAATTTTTTATTAATATATTTTCCATTTAAAAAAACTGAAAATATTATATCCTAACCTAACTAGAACTATAAGCAAACAAAAATATGGCATCGAAAAATTCTTCCGCATCGCTGTCAACTGGTAATGTAATGTACCCAAGAGACTGGCGGCATTACCACGTTGCGTAGCAATGCTTAGCGTCTGGCCAAGGTAAAAGTCAGCCCTTGGGTCACGGGAAGTGTCAACCAGTCGTTTGAAGATTTAATTGAATAGACCATCATGAGCACTCAGACCCCACGAGCGAAAATATTGTGAAATTAAGTTTTGATATCAAAACATTTTATTTTAAAATTCTTACTGTTAATACCAGAGAGTATTAACACTCACACAATGTAGATTAATTATTGTAGCAAACACTACATTAATAGCACTTAACGAAAACACCATAAAATACACCAAGAAAGCAATTTAAATAGTTAAAGGTCCGGGGGACGGTAACAAATGACGGGTTCCGACGGTCGCCGAATCGCACCTAACGCTCGATCAATCCTCATCACATGAAGAAATTAAAATAATTGCGAGCACCGCGGGATAGTGCCGAACGGGCGACCCTGGCGACCCAACCGAGACTCGCCGACCCCCATAGCAGGCGAAGGGTTGAGTACCGTCGGACTAGCAGATTAGGAGAGAATTTTACTGTTAACTTCGTTTTAGTACTTGCATATGTGTATTGCATTGCAACGATACAATTTGGCGTTTTATGTATTTATTGCAGTGAAGTTGTAGGTATTCATAATCAATAGTGATTCTATTACTATGAAAATAGACGATTTTTTTTTAATCAAGGCAATAAGTAGATATATTATTTTATAATCAAAAATTTGATAATCATTTCCTAAAAGTCAGTAAAAATTACATGTCATCTAGATAGTACGTAACGATATAATCTTGATTTATTCTGAACCGAACTCAAATTCTTTACACTTCACAAGATAAAACAGACCAGCTCAATGCTATCCGTACCTCTGCTAGACGAATGTGAGGGCACAAAGAGGCTGCTGTAATGAATCGGTTGTTTAATTAATTAGTCAAGAAAGGGCCGGGGGAGTTAACCCCCTCACCGCGTATGCATGTGCCCTGCATATTGATTTATTATGCCTCCAGCCTCTATACGGAGGCGATAAATTATTTAATTCTAGTAAGTTGTGACGCATGTTAACATAGGATCTATACGTACTTGCGTTTATCAATTCATGTGAGGAATTTTGTTCGGTATTCCGTTGTCTTACTATTCGAGTTAATGTTAATTGGGTGGGATGGGCCGTGTAGTGGAGTATCTGCAGAGAAAGGGTTAATAATAAAATGTTTTGAACTTAATGAAGAATTGAAGAATATCAATCAATTGTTAAATCTATTGTACATTTTAGGTATTTTACTTATGGGATTTCATGCCGTACATTACTTAAATCTCGTTCAAATAATATTTCTTAGATCTAAAATATAATTTTTCTATAACTTGGTACGGCCTATATTAACCTGAAACTCTTGACAAACTCTTTGAGAGCTTTTTCATCGATTTTTCTGTTATAAACTCGACGGTGCATTGCATTTTGTTACATTAATTTGCATTCCACTAAAGTTTGCATTCCACTAAAGTTAATTTCGGAAGTTGGTGGTTTCGAATTTTTGTTTTTTGCTACGGACTTCCGAAATTAAAACTATTTTTCACTTAGTAGTGTTTTTTTTTTTTGAACTTGGTTGGTTTTTTTTTTGTAAAAAGTTCTTATTTTTCACTTTTTAGTTGTGGTACCTACCCCACATAAATTCGAATACCACTCCCTGCTATGTAAATAACAGTGACAGGAACTTATCATCCACATACTAAGTGCGGAAAAAATACGTATTACTGAAGCTAACTCAAAAACTACCCAAGCAAAGTTATTGAAATATAAATGGTACCACCTCTGAAGTATGACCTACCAAACAAAAAAATCATCATCAAAATCAATTCATAATTGGCGGAGTAATCGCGTAACAAACATACAAAAAAAAGAAAAAAAACTTAGTTGAATGGAGAACCTCCTCCTTTTTGAAGGTTAATATGATCGAAATTCCAATCTTCAAATAACCATTTCTAAAACAACCGTTAAAGATGTATACAGACTAAAGCAGTAACCGTGCGGATATTACGGACACATTGTATGCTACCCTTACCCACTATTTTTATCCGCCGGGTGGGTGGCGCGTTTTATCGCATACAGTAGCCGACAGAAGCCGACTACAATTTAATAATCGGCCCGTCTAACGATGTTTTTCTTCGTGTTCTGTTCGGCTGTTTTCGGGTTATTTCGGGAACAGTGTGCACGGACCACCCGCGCGCGGCGCTAGCGTCGCCTGCGCCGATCTCAATGTTTACGACGATAAAGTCCGTTGTTTACTTCACACGGCGACTTACTTCATAACTTTTGTGCATTGTCTATGGTGAGGGGTGATGAACTTTTGGAATTTATAGTTTTATGGGTATTTGAAACAAATATTTTATGGTAAAGCTATCGATAGTCTTCAAATTAATTCAGTAAAACTATTTTGCCTGCTCATCCGTCTAAACCTGTCAAGACCCAAACACATAAACAACACATCCAGCTTAAAGTCCAAGTTAAATCTTCTAAACGAGCGACCATCAAGCAGAGGCAGAGGCTAACTAGTAGAAATACTTGGCATAATAAATTTAACTAGACCGGACGCCACCCGGTGTAATCCTTTAATCAGGTCCACCGTAGCCCTTGCCCGCACCCTATTTTTCCCTCCCATTTGTAATACACCCCCTCCCACTGGGGGCCGAACGGTGCAAATGACAGTTTCTAATTCCAACTTGCCATGAAAGTGTGTAATTGTTGCGTCGCTGATTTATACACTGGAACCTTTTGCACGGGAACAGAGCATGTGTGCGCTTAATAGGGCTGTCGAGATGTTTTGTTTTGTGCCGGTTTGGTGTATCTTTTGGACTGTGTTTTGTAAATTGAAAATTATATTGCTAGGTATATGGAATTTGAACATAAAAATTGCTTCATATAATATGTGGTATCATATGGCTTTCTGTACTTACCAGTTAGTTATCATATAAAGGAATAGTTATTATACAAAGCGTGTGCCGCCTGATATAGATCTTCTAAAAAAACCTTATATTCACAGTAAGTGTAATATGAAGGAAGATATTGGGTTACAGGAAGAGGAGCAATGCGTTTCTTAGTCTCAGATACTGCGTCAACATTAAAATCACCATCACTTACATAAATTAATTTTAGGGATCATGATGGGCATTATTAAGTAGTTATAACCTTTAGTAGTTCAAGGTCCTTCAGACATTCGGTCTTTACAGCTATTCCTTCTTAAAAAACCAGTGCATATTTTTTTTTGAATTTTCTCTTATTTAAACATTGCTGAATTAGACAACCCTACCGCTGTCGAAGCGAAGTGTGTCCAGGCTTCAATTGTTTTTGTTTGTGTGCGTGCATTTGTCAATATAATGGGCGCGCCCCGTGTAAGTGCATTTATGCATTTTTGCAATCAATATAAAACTACGAAATCTGTTTGATGTGATAAGAGTGTCATTATGTGGCTACTAATTGAATACTGGGATTTAGTGCAGGTATTTTTGGGCATGTTTGAAAAGAGTGTTGTTAAGTATGTCTCGTAGAGACCAGGGAAACATGACGCTAAAGGAAAACAGCTTCTACTCAGCAGTAGGCAGAATGAGGCTGCCAAAGATAATGATGAAGTTTAACCAATAAACTCGTGCCTAAACCTAGTTTTCATAAAATCATTTAGTGATATATTGATGTATACTGTACCTATATTGGGATAATCTCAATACCGGCACGGGGTGGTGTAACAGGGGGATGTATAGCGAATAATTGAGGCGACAAGGCCGCATTGTCTGCGACACTCTTCATGGCGATATAATTCAATCTCGACGCGCGGTGACGCTACATCCGATATGTAGCTTCTGGTCGCCTGGTAATCAGAATGTGGAGTGGCACGAATGCGTGTTTATTTTGGTCGGAAATAAGCTGTGTAACTTCAACATTGGTAGAGCTCTACAAAAGTACATTTTGAAGCAAGTGTACAAAGTTTGTCATTGCACCCGAGACGAAAATGCTAAATGGAGCCGAGAGTGCAATGAGAAATGCTCATGGTTACCCATGAGCATTTCTCGACGATTTTCAACACTTTCACAGGAAAAATAAATAAAATTTCATAAATATTATTTTCTAACGAATATTTGTGTGATGGGTTACTTTTACCATTCCTGACTCGAAGCCGCCAAACAGCCTAATATTAAAACTTAAAGAACTAATACTTTTTATAAAATTTGCTGAAATATGATGTTATTTATCATATTTTATTTATTAAAAAAAATTGGCGTGAAATAGGAATGAAGGTCATTTGCAGAGATTTAAAAAAAATCGCATTTCTCTGACTAGTAAGAATAATTTTCTGATTTTCTCATGCAGTGATTCGTCTGATTTTGAATAGTAGTAATTACATTAAAAGCAGCCAGTTGTAAATAGCGATCATATATGTACCTACTAGCTGCGACCCGCGGTTTCACCCGCAAGTCTCGATCCCGTGGGGATATCGGGATAAAATGTATCCTATGTGTTAATCCAGGTTACAAAATATCTGTATACCAAATTTCATCCAAATTCGTCCAGCCGTTTGAGCGTGAAGAAGAGACAAACATACACACACACACACTCACAATTTGTCGCCTTTATAATATTATAGTGTGATTTCATTATCGCATGCATTGAACGCTAAAACAATGCTCACTAATTCTCGATCAAAAATTAGTTGGTTGCGCTTAGTTAAATAGTGCTGACACTGTTGAATCGGTATTCAGTATAATATTAGCAGCATTGAATAGGGCTCTATCGTTTTAAGATAAACTTTTCACAAGGCTTAGCAGAACGCGCGGAGTAAATGTAGGTAACGTAAATTCGAACGATTTTAAAATATGAAGTATTTACCTTCCCGTTTCGCATATAATATTTAAGTCAAAGTCATATGGTTTATTTCAAATAGTCACAAAAAAGGCACTTTTGAACATTAAAAATTAACAAGAAACTTAATTTTTGACATTTACTTCGTTTTAAGGCTTTATTCATATCTATGGGTGATACTAATTATTGTAGTACTTAGTTGAAAATATACAAAAAAATGCCACGTATTTCTGCCGCATTAGTTTCAGTAAAATTATAAGCACATGAAACATTTGGATTTCAGTTTATTTAAAATCAATATCTTTATTGCTTTACCATAATCTGTACTTAGGTGGTTACTATATAATTTAGATCATGATGGACCCTGTAGGGCGAGGGGCTTGTGGCTAAGTAATAACAGCTGCACGGGTCGATCGATCAGGTTAAGCTACGCTTGCCGCGGTTGGTCCGTGGATGGGTGACCATCTTTACATACCAAGTCCCCTCCGTGCCTCGGAAAGCACGTTAAGCCGTTGGTCCCGGCTGTCATTTGTAGATCTTTGACAGTCGTTACGGGTAGTTAGAAGCCCAAAAAGTCTGACAATCAGTCTTACCAAGGGGTATCGTGTTACCTAGTCACTAGGTTGTGGAGGTCAGATAGGCAGTCGCTCCATGTAAAATACTGGTATTCAGCTGCATCCGGTTAGACTTTAAGCCGACCCCAACATAGTTGGGAAAAGGCTAGGCAGATGATGATGGACCCTGTAGGGCACACCAAAAAGGGTAGGAGAGAGGAAGCACACACACACAGTACACACGCAAACATGCTCACATTGTAAGATAGAAAATTGATTAATCAGACTAACTAACATACCATAAGTGAAGTCCGATGACAATTTTATGAAGGATGAACTGAAATATAATTGATAGCCGACTAGTTCCCAATTCGCTAGTATTTAAAATCGCAATTTTAAGAGCAAATAAAAACCTTTTTCTCTAGTCTCTGGTGGAGGTACCTTTGATGATAGAAAGCTATTGCTTTCAATGTTCCTGTGAAGCTTTCCCCCATTTATAGGAACGGTCATTCACTGATAATCGTAAAATGAGCAGATGAACGTTCATTTTCATTCCTATGTAACTTCAAAAAAGGAATATTCACTTAAGTGAACCGTTTACTCGAGTAAAGTGTCTATTTCAGCTTTAGCTATAGCCGTTTAGCTCCGATCTACATAAGTATGGAAACGGATCACCAACATAATTTACCAACATCAAAGTTCAGCCTATCTTCCTGATTGTAAAACCTCAACCAACATTCTCGTGTTAATAACGTTGACGTGACAATAGTGCCCCATCCCACGTGCCAACAGCCCAACATGTTTATAATGTATCGGCGCGTAGATGAAGCCGACCTTGATTAGCCTCGATTGGTTCACATCGCAATTCGGAAGTGTTGAATCGTGAATCCGAATAGAGTATTAGATGTGTTCATTTGTTGTTGTAATGTGTGCACGTGTAACAAAATATACTGAGAATTGTATTCGTTCAATTTTTTAATGAACTTGTAGATAAATGTTAGCTTTTCTAACAGTTTGTTGATAAAATTATGGATGTCAAAAATTTAAAAATATCAGATTGATGCTTTTGCTTATTCCCATTACTAGTAACTACTAGTCAGCTGAACATAGGCAAAACGTGTTTCTTACTTCAGTCCTCATCAAAATTATCGTCATAAAATTTCTTAGAAAGATATGAGATTTGTCAACAAGATTCATTCACACTGAAGAACAAAAGCTCATTGATTACTCCCATTTAATTATAACTTTCAAACGTAGCCTTCTCAATGCACATACACTTAAAAGTGAAGTTGAAACTAAATTGAAATTCCAATAAGGCTTCGATATTTCAAGGCGGCAAGTTCTAACTAATTCGTACACGTGGCAGAGAGGGGCGACACGGCGATGTCACACGAGTGTCAATGAATTATCGAGTATCTCGGGACTAATCGAAGGGTGTGTGGGAACGTGGGACAGGGCACTAACACTTGCATGTGTTACTATTTACATGACCGATTAAGTTGAGAGATTTAGAGTGTCGAGTATAATAGATTGAGAAGATATCGTTGGTTTGATTCTAATGCTTTAAAATAATCGTGCAAACTACTATTTTTTCAGCGTTAACTACATTGTATAATTTCAATCCAGAAAGGATCACTTACAACACTTACACTTACAACTGACAATGATGTAGTGCCCCAAGTTGTGGTTCTACGAGACCGGTCTGTCTTTTTATAAGTCATATCAAAACGGCTACTAATTTTAACGGCAACATGTATCGTACTGATGTAGAGAGCGGCTCTTTTCTCTGTCTCTTGCCTACAAGATGCGGGTCTATGAGACCCAGCTGTATTTTTACGTGTCATATCAAAATAATTGTTAATTTCAAAGGGCAGCATGTATCGTACTGATGTAGTGCTCTCTCTCCTAGGGCAGCAGCAGCAGTTCCACTTCGCATTCGGGCAGAGGCCGTTCCCGTTCCCGCCAGACCCGCTAGGAGGGTTCCGGATGCCGCCCATCACTACCTGCCAGAGTGAGTACCGAATATGTCTTAAGCCCACATATTTTTAAACGATGCTTAAAGTTAGGTAATGATTAGCGTATGCTTAACCATAATTTTTTTGACGCTTAAATGTCTTTTAACTTTAAGCAAATTTTATATGTAAAGGGTTATGATTTTAAGATGATTGTTTTTGAAATTTTGATATGGGTAAATAAGACAATTTATTTATTTATTTCAGACAAAATTCTAGTCCATATCGATCACATTTTCATTTAAATTATAATCTTACCGATAAAAACCCAAAATACAATAACCTTTAAATATTCATTGAAAACCAAAATAACTTAAATAAAATTGTCAAAAAAAAAATTTTCAAAATGATAAAATAAAATGTCAAACATAAAATTGTCAAAGAGTAAAATTTTATAAAAATGTCAGACTGGATAAGGATTGTAAACAACAAATGAAGCATCGAAGCACTCCATTATTTATTCTTTGGCCTGTCAATAAAATATGCAGTAGTGACACAGATAGAATAAATAAACAAACATGTAACTGAAAAAGATACTACGATAACTTCACAACACAACAAAAAGAAAAAAAAAACGAAACCAAACCAAAAATCTAAATCGGAATGATGCCGCACAAACCTTACAGGCTCATGGTCAAAAGTGAATGAGTCGCCAAACCAAGCGATACGCTAAACTACGTTCACTAAAGCGCGGATTCAATCAGCCGTTGCCAAAAAGAGTATCGAGCTGAAAGCCGACTGCGGGTGCAATCGAACAAGCGCGCTGCAGCCCGCTAAAATCCACGGCTACCCCAAAACAACTGATGCGGCTCAAAACGGGAAAAAAAGCATTCGCAAATCGACGGCGGGAACGCGTACCGTATAAAAACCGAGTCCGCCGATCGCCGGCCAAAAACGGAACCGTGATACCGAAAAATAAAAGCCACTGATACCGGGAAAAAATAAAGTGTACGCAGCACAGTCCGCCGCCGGCCGCGCTCGACATCTTTATAAGTGACCGAATGCGCTTTTCTGCACAAACATTCGTGTTTGAATTAATAAGTTCGGAATACCCTAGTACCCGTTTCACGTACAACGATAAAACGTATTCGGTATCTTTGTATTACTGTCAATCATTAAGTAAAGTTCCGAGACAGTATGTACTCTTTAAATTGTATTTAGCCCTAGGTTTTAAATAGGTCTGAGCAAAGCTTTTCTTGGTTTTAGCACAGTTTATGATATCTGTCTTCAGTGTGAAGCACAAAATAAAGTTATGCGAAAAAGTAGTATTTTTAGATAATTGTGAAGGTGGTGGCAGTGATAACCTAGTGGTGTGACCGTCGGACTGCTCAGTCATAGGTCTCGAGTTCGAATAAAGTCACGCACCTCTGATTTTTCGGTCTTATGTGTGTATTGTGTAATTATCACTTGCTTCAAAAACGATGAAGGAAAATATTGTGAGGAAACCGGCATGCCTCAGAGATATTTCTCGACGGCATGTGAAGCCTAGTCAGATGCCTATGGGTGGCTTTAAAACTCTGACACCAGGTTAGTCACTAACCATACGAAAAAGAGAAGATTAGGTATAAAAATATAATTATAATGATGCTATTCTAGATATTACTTTGTGTTAAGTGTAGGTATAGTGTTTACTTGTACTTGTAGATTAGTTTAAAACTTATCAGAGTAGGGTTGTTAGTTATTTAAGTTTGTTAAAAAGTTAGGGAACGTGGCTTCAAAGTTTGATATCTTTCCCTCAAAGGTTAGGTACTTGCAAACTAAATGGAAAAACAAGATGTGCAAGGCTTTTAGGCTGCGACTTACTAGTAATTCTAGGTCGTAGGTTTGAACCCAGACAGGCAATTTACTTTGTGTAAATTTTTTAATCACCACTGCTCTCAAAACGGTGAAGGAAACCAGTATGTCCTAGAACCAAAAATTCGAAGACATGTGACATCTACCAACCTGCACTGGGCCCGCGTGGTGAATTACAGCCCACTCCCTCTCACCGAGAGGAGGCCTGTGTCCCAGCAGTGGGAACATTATAGGCTGATTATCCAAGGTTTTTGGTGGTTAATAACCACCAAAACTTTGTATCAGTTGCGCAGCGACGGCTGAGCAATTGGCTCCTCCGCTCACGTGTCTCGGGTTCGATTCCAGCACGAAAGACTTGAAAACCAACGATTCAGCAGAAAAAAACTAGTGTAATTCTTACTTTTTCTTTCTTCCCCAGACATGAGTCAATTCGGCCTAAGTTCGAGCAACTCGCACTGGGGCTACGGCGGTGCGGCCGCGTATCCGGCATATTTGCCGTCTTGTGCCGCGCCGGCTGCGTCACAGTTCAACCCCCCGGCGCTGGGCTTCGCCGGAACCGTGCCTGACCAGACTCCCACACAGGACTTTACGGCTAATAATACAGGTGAGGAAAAACAATGTTACTACATTATTTATCATGGGAAAAAAAACGGATTGAACTTTTAGACAGGAATATGTGACGATCTTTGGAGACTTACTTAATTGAAAGATGCCTAAAGTTCTTTGATACCTGAGGATCTGAGGACCTCCCTAGCGGCGTCAGCGTCGTTTGTTACGCTGACGACACGCTTGTCCTGGCTCAGGGGGGGTCGTACCAGGCGGCGGCCGATTTAGCGACACGCGGGGTTGCGACAATCGTCGATAGGATCCGGCAGCTGGGACTCGAGGTGGCCCTGCACAAGTCTGAGGCCATGGGTTTTCATGGTCCTCGGAATGCACCACCGTCGGGTTCCCAGGTAATGGCGGGAGGGGTTCACATCGGTGTCGAGTCGACGATGAAGTATCTGGGACTCGTCCTCGACAGCCGGTGGAACTTCGTAGAACATTTCCGACGTTTGGCTCCCAGACTTGAGCGGGCCGGGGCTGCATTGAAGCGGCTCCTGCCCAATCTAGGGGATCCAAACGCCTCCTGCCGGAGGCTCTATGCGGGGATCGTGCGGTCCATGGCCCTTTACGGGGCACCGGTGTGGGCGCGTTCATTGAGGCTGCGGCCAGCCCGCCGGTTGAACGCGTCCCAGAGGGTCATGGCCATCCGGCTGGCCCGAGGATACCGCACGGTCTCCTGCGAGGCGGCGAGCCTCCTTGCCGGATTACCACCATGGGATCTGGAGGCAAAGGTCCTCGCGCACGTCTGGGAGTGGCGCGAGGAGGCGAAACGCCGGGGCTTAACCCCGATGCCGCAAGAAATTGCGGCACAGCGGACAGAGCTTCGGCGGGATCTCATGGCGTCATGGAGGGTGCGATTGTCGCAACCCCGCGCTGGGCACGCCACAATCGCGGCGATAAGACCCGTCTTTGAGGAGTGGCTGGAGAGACGCCACGGCGTTCTCACCTTCCGCCTGACGCAGGTCCTCACCGGACACGGCTGCTTCGGGAGGTTCCTGTTCAGGATAAGGCGGGAGGAAACACCCGGGTGTCACCATTGTGTGGATCGGCCTGAGGACACGGTGGAGCATACGGTGGAGGTCTGCCCGGCTTGGGCGGAGCAACGCCGTGTTCTCGTAGAGGCGATCGGCGGCGGTGATCTCTCGCGTCCGGCCCTGGTTCAGGCCATGGTACGGAGCGAGAGGAAATGGCAGGCCGTCACCTCCTTCTGCGAAGCGGTAATGCTCGCGAAGGAGGAGGCGGAACGCGTGAGGGAGAGGCAAATTTCGCGCCCTCACGCCCCTAACCGCCGCAGGAGGAGACGCCCGGGGCGGGAATCGCGAGCCGATTTCCGGCCACCGTAGGCGCGGGCTTGCGGACGGTGAGCAATGGGTAGCTCGCTGTCCGATAAAGACCAAGCCCGGGTCGACGGCGCGTTGTGTTCCACGCGCGCCTCAAAGAGATGTCAGCAGAATTGAAGGGGTCCACTAGGGCCAATGCCTGCCGGGGGTTCGAAGAAAACCGATCGGGAAATCGTGGCCCCCGGCAACAGGGCAACCGAAGGAACACGGGTGGGTTTTAGTCAGTAAGAGTCTGACACGCCCTCCCGCTCCGCCCAGAGCGGGAGAAGTTATTTGATAATTTCCCACCCAAAAAAAAAAAAAAAAAAAGGATCTTTAGGAACATATACAGTACCCACTCATTTGACTAGATGTTACTCATTTTTGAGCATTTACATACCTACGGCATTGTTTGCATGCTTGAATTCTAAGTTGATTTTTTACGCTATTCCGAACCCAATCAGGATTTGATCTTCTTTGTCTCAAGTGTAAATACGTTACAGTAACGCAGAATTCAAAAGCGTTTTTCTCGTGAAATAATAATTGCATGACTGGCATGGGATTGGCTTCCAGTCTAACCGGGTGCAGCTGAATACCAATATTTTACATGGAGCGACTGCTTATCTGACCTCCACAATCCAATAACTGGATAATACGATACCCCTTGGTAAAACTGACATAACACACATAACATCACGCCCTGGTTCCCCGAAGGGTTGGGCAGAGGTGTATCTACAGTACACCCACATTTCGCCAGTTATGTTTAAGTCCCATGTAATAGGGGGCGAGCCTATTGCCATCAACCGGGCACAAATCCAGACTCCGGGCTGCTACTGAGAAATTCCAGATGGAAAAACCCAATAACACTTTGCCCGACCCGGGAATCGAACCCAGGACCTCATAAAACCCTCCTTGGTAAAACTGGTTGTCAGAATTTCGGGCTTCTAACGACCCGTAACGACTGTCAAAGATCCACGAATGACAGCCGGGACCAACGGCTTAACGTGCTTCTCGAGGCACGGAGGAGTCTCGGTATATAAAGATGGTCACCCATCCACAGATCAACCCCGGCAAGCGTAGCTTAACCTGATGAATCGACCCGTGCGGCTGTTATTACTTAGCCACGAGCTCCGAGCACGAGCTTTATTAATCTTGTGTAAGATATTTATGCTCGTGACAGAACAAAACAAATAAAAGAAAGACAAGTCTGTTATTGAACAATACAGTAGTAAAAACCTATAAAATAACCGTCACAACATTGTCCAGTTTACATCTATAACTCATTAATCAATATACAGTAGTGTGAAATTAAATCCACCAACACTTTTACGACTCACATCCTCCTTCAAATGATACGCGCAGTTGCGGACGACGCAAAGAGTATGCAGGGATAGAGATGGTACAGCCGTACTTCGAAAAAGGGGCAAGAGTATCAGCTCAGGCGGATACTCTTACTGCATTAGTCAGTAATAAGAGTAGTCTTAAATTAGTAACCTATTCTGGCTTGTTAGGAAGATAAGTATTCGTAAAAGTCAATGTATATACGTTCCTTATGGGTATTACACCCTCACCTAATTGCGAGAAATGTGGAATAATCAAGGACATACATCATATCTTGATGGACTGTTAGCGGGGCGAACACCTCAGGAGAAATCTGCTTGATTCTCAATATTTTTTTGGAATAGGCCTGTGTCCAAAAAAAATATTTTTTGTCCGTTTTGTAGATTATTAAAAAACATTGAACACGTGTTTTTTCTTTTTTGACGTAATCAAAAGATTACGGCGATACATTGAGTTAAAATGTGGCATGACGTCACGCCTTGCTAGATTTTATAGGACGTTGTGACGTAACGAGCCCCCACTTCCCAACTTTAATGCGTGTTTTCTAAGTTATTTTTGATTAATATGATAAAGCAAAAAATACGTGTCTAATATTTTTTTATTATCTCAAAGACGGACTAAATAGAATTTCTTTTTTTTTACCTAGGCAACTACCCAAATCTAAGCCTACGTCGGACGAGGCTAGAAATATGTGCAAAATATATTACAATCATATAAAAGAATTTAAAATTCTAAATTTGGCTATGATGGAGCGACATAGTATTGTGATAAAGCTCCACAGTAAAGAAAAAAAAGCCAATGTATACCTATGGATCTATTACTGGAGATAATGATATTAAAATTTCAGGCATTTTTTTAACACCTTGTAAGCAGAATAGTTCAGGTAGTATGACATGCCGCACGAAAAATACGAAAGTAGTAGAAACATCACTCAAAAGTCATGCATGCAGTACCTGAAATGGTTAAATAAACGAAACCTTCATTCTGAAAATAGACATCAACTTTAGACAAATACAGCTTGCTGTCCCTTACCCTTATACCCTTAGTCATCTTGTCCGTAAGGAAATTATTGGCAGACAAAATAAAGTATCCTACACACTCTCATTTAAATACTCTAAGGCCTACTAGTCGGACATTAACCGGCTCTCATTATAATTTACAGCGGCTCGCACACGTCCGATCCAGCCGATAAATTTATTGTCGATGCGTGCCCGATGAACGAAAAATATAGCCATATTAAAACCATACTAAAATGCTGTCGTATATCAACAATTACTATTTTTGGATATTCCACAAGAATGGAGCCGTTATGGGCGGTTTACGGAACGAGGCATTGTTGAAACTATAATTTGTTGGCTGTTTTTAAATCTGCGTCACTTCTTTAAGTTAGTCCTACCCTACCGCTTTCTAATAAAATTGTTTTGTCTGTACAGTTCTTCCGGACACTACTGGCGTTGACCTAGACCAGCAGCTATCGGGCCTTGTAGGCTCCTCCCCATCGCACCACGGCAGCCTTCTACCACGCTACAATAACAACACAGACTACAGCCTCTCAACAGGTCCACGGTCACTTAGCGACAACAGTTCGCAGCCCGAGTCGCCCGTACAAGACGATCTGCTCACTTCAAACACATCCACGAACATCGGCCACAATCACACAAACAGCTCGAACTTCCCTTCGTTAATGGGCTCACAGAACACTTCATACGGCGGCAGTAACTGCAACAACTCGCTGTACCCCGTCCTGCCGGCGAGCTTGCTATACAGTCAGTTATACACCGCCGCCAATCAGACGCACAACTTCCACCCGCTGCACTCTAACTCAATACATTCGACGCAAAATCACCATAATGAGCTACAGACAATGATGGACCAGATATCATCGACGACAAACAATCATAGACAACACGGGAATCATGGACAAGACTTGCTCCTGGGCGGAGGTAACTCTTGTGCGGCGGCCGCGGCTCGGGGCGAGGACGGGCGGGTGAATAATCTCGGACAAAGAGGTAATCCGCAGCCAGACAGCAACACAGTGTGGCGACCCTACTAAACAAAGTGATCCTCTTTTTATTGTACACATATGAACAATACGTATTTGTAGATATAACGTCTGTGTCGATATCTCGGATAAACCAGTAGTGTGTCCATTTTGTATTTTTCATGTGACGAAAAGTGGTTTTACACTGTTTCGGCGTTTCGATTCCTGATGAAAGTCGTCGTAGTTTGGCATAGGGTGAGGCTGCAACGAAATAGATATTCGATGACGATTTAACTAATTTGTATGTAAACTACGAGATACAGGTTATTCGATTAGTTGAAATTTGTATGTATCTAGTTCCAAAGTTCGCTCCCGTCCTAAATTTATACGATTTTGTTGATTTAAATAATAAAAAATAACAATTTAGAACACTTTGGTCATAGTCTGGATTAGACTAGAAGAATATTTGGATACGATGTTGGTATAAGTGTGGTGTAATTGAGATGGATCTCATTACACTTAGATCTGAGCATGTGAAAGTTAAATGCGAAATTAAAACATAACATTTGTGTGTATAAACCAAACCTTGGTGTCAAATATTGGTTTGCCAATACGAAGTAACGAATTTCATCGCTCCGTGGCTAATAAATTTAATGAACTTATTGTATACGAAAAGAGCGATGGATATAAAATTGTACATTTTGATCATGTTGGCTACCAATGTTTGGACAAGTTGCAAGATGTAAAAAAGAAGTTTACTTATAAATGTCTGTCTTTTATCGACAAACTTGTAAATAAGAACTGTGAATACTAATTTGTTGTAAATGCATCTTGTAAAGTGCAATAGATGTGCAATTATGAAGTTGAGTAGATGTATACTTAGTTTTAAGTATCTGTTGAGTATGTGAACTCTGTCCAGTTGTAGATATCTTTACATATGTTTTTCTTTAGTTTTGTTACGAAAATTATATTGTCTAGTTTGCATTTTTGTAAAGTTATATTTCGAAATTAATGTCACCACGATTATGGTATCTGATGATAAGTTTTTGGATGATGCTATAAAAAAATATCTGTTATTATGTGAAACTCTTCCAGCGTTATATTGATGTGTTCTTTTTATTAATAGTAATATGTTATTTGTCCGTCAGTGTTTTCCGATATTTCAGATAATATCTGTAACTATTATACTTTGTGCAATGTACTAAATATTTGATGTACCTACTTTGTAACATTGTTTTAACTTGCATAGCAACTTATATTTTGTCGTTTCCGCTTCCCGTTATGATTATTTCTGTTGACTACAAGTAGCGGAATTCATTTTACAATAAATAAAATCTACAAATTCATTCCCAGTGTTTTTTACTCAGAAAACTTACTTTTAATATGGTTTTATTCAATTTCAGACCTCCGTTCCACATACGACACAAAACATCTTGGATTCCGAACACTTTCTTATCGTGCATATTTTAAACACACTTACTTCTACGTGTCTTAGATTTAGAATCCACTTAAAAACGCAACTGATGCTGCGATTGTCGTGGACTGGACCCAACTCATCTAACAAAATATCTCGACTCGAAAAAGAAAAATAATTCACTTACATATTTCCATACACCATAGTCAAATTTTATAACAACCAATACCTACATAAAAAATCTAACTCCACAACATTCTACTCACCAACACCGAAATCAAAACTTCAAATTCACACTTCAAACCATAACATCTCAGTAATTACAAATTCACAAATATCAGGCGCCCCGTGGCCCGATAACATCGACTTTAATGAGCTCATTACTATAGCCGGCTGTTTGTACACTAGCCTATATACCTGTCATATAGGTGAGCTGATATTTTGGCAACTGCAAACGAAACTCTGAAATAAATATCCCACCCTCATTAATTTGCGCCAATGCGATACGATGGACAGACGGACGTACGCCCACAGCGGGGCGGCCATGTATTCTGTAGCTGTGGGATAAGTTTAAATAGTTTTATTTAGTTTTAAAGGGAACTGCTAAGCGCTTTTTCGGCGCACCCTGGGCAATCAGCAGCATACTTGCTGACTGGCTAATCTTCCCGCGTAGGTCTTATCAACATGAGAGAAGGAGCAGTCTTTTTTGTGTCAGTCGATGCAATCTTTAATTTATCGGTGCCCAATCAATTATGTGTTTGTGAGCCTCTTGCACGAAATCAACAACTTTATCAAGAATTGCTTTCTAGCCGAAATTGATTACAGTCTGACCTTATTTATTGACATTTATCTTTAAAAAAGTTGCCACAGCTTAGTAACTGTGAAACAAAAGTACTAAATAAAAATCAATGTAATGTTTTTTTTAAGCAGACTATGTGATGACCCTAATAAAACGTTGCACAAATTAAGCTTAAAAGCACTAACACAAATGATATCAAATGAAAACTAAAATAAATAAATCGCCGATTAGGCATCCAACCAACAAAAGAGTATTTATGGTATTACCGTTCCAAAGCCTCACTAATTCCATAATGAAATGATTGTCACCTGAGCAATGACGATAATATATGCGATTCCACCCACGGCTTCGACACACACACGGAAAAATCGATGCCAGACCGATTTGAACGACTATAATGAGATTTAAAATTGCCAAGTAATTAATGAGGATTAGTACAGCAATTTCCATGATCAATTTTAACGTGGACACACCCCACCTGTGTTTCAGAGCATAAATTATTTAAAATTATATGAGATGTCGTTTTGTATGTCTCTACTCAATAAGTTTGTGATTGTATGACTTATGTATCAAGTTGACAAATGAAGAAACCATGGCAAGATATTGAAAAAAAATATCTGTTACCGTGCTACGAAACTGCTACGACTAGGCTACGCGCTACGACATTTTTCTTCGTAGAGCTACGACAACGTAGGCTTCGCTTACTTCCTTGTTATTATTTTCATTGTTTTGGTCAATTAGATATGTGTTTAGTGATGATTGTGATAAAACATTACAAATTAAAGTTTACAAACAACATAAATAGCAAACAACGTTCAAACGTCGTCTTTGTACCATCATTTATTATCCACAGCGATGCAATTTCCATTAAAAACAATACACAAACTGTATTAGCAGTATATTCTAAATTGGCCGGCTCATTGTATAAACTGATATTTAATTTTATCGGTTGGATGTTTGCAATTAATTACAATAATCAATAATTTCGCGCTTCGCCGAGCGAAAACTACTACACAAACTGTATGGGGGAGATAAAATGTGGCTATACAAATAAGAGCAACGCTGTACTGTTTACTATGTTCGAGCAATGGGATGTTATTGAGAGTTTTTTTTATGAGCAAGGAAATGATGTGTCGCGATGTGTCGTAATTGTAAAGGCGTTGAAGATACGACAAGTAAACTAGTGTAGTGAGTGACTAAATGAGACAATGGTTATTTATGCAACTGTTGTATAATACATACATAACATCACGCCTTGTTTCACAGAAGGGTTGGGTAGAGGTGCACCCACATTTCGCCAGTTATGTTTTTAAGTCCCATGTAATAGGGGGTGAGCCTATTGCCATCAACCGGGCACAAATCCAGACTCCGAGCTGCTACTGAGAAATTTCAGATAGAAAAACCCAATAACACTTTGCCCGACCCGAGAATCGAACCCAGGACCTCATGCTCAGCAGTAGCGCTTGCGACCACTAGACCTACGAGGCAGTAACTAGACCAACGAAGCCCTTGTTATATAATAAGGGGTATTAAAACACGAATGTGGGTTTATAAACGAGGTGAAGCCGAGTGTGATAATAATATCCCATGAGTGTTTTAATACCTAATTATGTACAGTTGCGTGCAAGACTTTATCTACACCCATGATAATTATGAATCCTCTATAAAAGGTTCTGAAACCATAGGGTGTTGCACAATATTGTTTTCTCGACTTTTCTGGTAATAATTGGTTAGAAATGTCCTTTGCTACATTAGAAATATCTGGTGGTGTGTTATCAAAGCTTGTATCACTCATCTTTGTAAACAACAAAGTAATAAAATTTTGCAATACTATTATTGAACAAAAATGGCGGGATACGACATGAATTCGAATAACCTATAAGTGTTTTTTTTTTTATTATAGCGCTGTGGTAGTGAAACGCGCGTGCATAACAATATTCTTTTTTTGAAATTCGAGTTGCATAATGAAATTTAGTACAACATTATAACACTCATTTGGATGATATTTTGGTATGACACTGGCTGTTTTAATGTTGGCAATAAGCTAACTGTTTCAGAAACTTTTATAGAGGTTTTATGGCATGGGTGTAGATAAAAGTTTTTTATTCCTTTTTTTTTGTAGAAGATTAAAGGAAAATGCTGCCTACTCATACCTTATCAAGACTCAACTTTCAAAGTTCTACGTGTTTTTATTCTGAAGATGATATTTGCAGTGTATTTGTTATTTATTTATTTAACCATTTATGTATACACATAATTATAATACACGGACAAGACAAAAGGAACAGTAAAATACGTACAAAGGTGATGCTTATTTCTAAAGACATCTCTTTTGTTATTTGCAGTTTATTCTTTTATTATCATTTAATAATATGTCGGAGACGGATATGTGACTCTCGTTATTATCAGCGATATTTTAACTACTGTGGGCGTAGTGTGGGTAGTGTTGGTTAATGCGCAATAGAAAAACAGTTTGCAGTTCAGATCACATTATAATTTACTATCAAATTAATCGCACTAGCTAAATTATACACACACTGGGTGTGACGGCGTTTATTAAAATCACGAATTAACAAAATGATCACAAATTACAACTAACACAATAACTGAGCACCACGAATCGAGAACAGTTCCGGGACGACCAGAGGCTGAATGCCCTCCTCGCCTTGGCCTTAAAACATCACGACTCTGTAGAAGCGTACCTTTTTTGGTGTAGATAGATCACTCTTGATGTCGCCAGTGGCGCGCTTGCGATTCGTTTCGTGTCTGTACTAATAACCGGATCCGACAAATATATAAAGGAAAAAATACAGGGAAGAGGTCATTGGGCGTCAAAAAATTCGTCCGCATCGCTGTCAGCGGGAAAAGTGCCCAAAAGGCTGGCAGCGTTGCCACGTTGGATGGCAATGCTGATTCTTTGGCCTAAAAATTGGCCAGCCCTCTGGTCGACCAACCGCTTGGCGATGTGCCGGAATACTCGGTGAGCACTCGGAGCCCACGGCTCTAGTTCAACCCCAAACGGCTCAAAAATACGTTGCTATATTTGCGCCGTTTGAGGCTCTAAATAATGATTTAGAGCCTCAAACGGCGCAAATATAGCAACCTTACTGGTAGCTATATTTTTTAACTTTCACTAATGAGTGAAAGTAAACAGTTTGGACACAGTATAAATATAGCTGCTGGGGAGTTTGTTGCGCCACTTCTTCTTCCCAGCTAAAGGCACTAGGAAGTGGTGAAGGGTGGGCGTTTTTGGGGGACTGTCTTATGTAATTTTGACGTTCGAAAAGTGCTGGTTCTCAGCCTAATTTGAATAAATGACTTTGAATTTTTTGAATTTTATGGATATATTTATACTGTGGTTTGGGACTTTCTTTATAAACGTTGCTTAAAGTGAAGTAATGATTAGCGACTGTTTAAGCATACAATTTTCCCGTTTAAACGTCTCTTAACTTTAAACAACGTTTATGAATAAACGGGTTTATGTCCAGTAAAATCATGGTTAACTACATCAATAATAAAACTCCAACCTAGTAATTAGCCAACATTATCTTCAAAAAGGTCACTGTAATCGAGCCCTTTGCCCTTGACCCAGTGGGATCGTTTTTACAGTCAATAAAGTAACTCAAGGGTCGCCCTTGAAGTAAGGGTGGCGGACACGGATCACGACAGGGAAAGCATAAATTAATGCCATCAAGGCTTTTATAAAAAGTCCTTTGCTGCCTTGAATAGGTATGTTAAGTCAGGGAAAATAATATTATGATTGTTAAACAAATTGACGACTAACTATAATTGTCTGTACATTCAAATCACAACTCATTATTTTATGAATGAATGAATGAATTGAATGAATGAATGATATATTTATTTGCAAGAATATAGGTACATATGTTCTTAAGTTCTATGGGTTTCACTAAATGGTTATAATACGGAAAATTTACATATGGTGTCAATTTACTTTACAGTTAACTTTATTGACTATATTTGTGCAAGTTTCTGTTATATTTGATAGCGAGAAACCTCCAAGGGAAATAAAAATGTTATCTTTGGGGCGATCTGTTAGTTGTAATTTTATATTATACATATTATTATATTTATATATTTAATACTTCAAGCACACAAATGTACAGAGGCGGACTTAATGCCATAGGCATTTTCTACCAGTCAACCTTTGGGTGATGCAGAGACAAACAGTGGTAGGTGCAATAGTGAGAATTGAGGAATAAATATTCATTTAAATATACATAAATATATATTTCCAATTATATGTATATAAATATAAACACAAATAAATACACATAAAAATACTAAAACAAATAAGACAAATAATGGGAAAATATTACCGTTGTGATGATACTGCCAGCTTCTTGCGAATGTGCTCGTGTAATATGAAGAAACTTTGTATACTAACGAAGTAACTATTGCTCGCAAACTAGACGTTGGTAACACACCTACATGAAACTAGGTACCGGGTGATCCCTTTCAGTTATCTATATGTAATAAGAACCATCCTTACTCTAAAATGACTAATTTAATTCCGAATATAATTATTTAACCCCAAAATAGATACCAATCCCCAAATGAACCTTAAAGTCGTTACCCCAGTATCATAATCTAAAACTGTTTAATAAAACTACATATTTACAATATTTCAGGGATAAGGAAAATAATATGAAACACCAAGATATTTTGTCAGTCATTTATATTTCTTTGCCAACATCAAATTCAATATTCTACACCATACCATCACATCTCCTATTCCCCACATAATATCACAATTCAATCCGTATTCTAATATTTACCATGAAACTAATAAGTTACCTTAATTTACAGTAGATTTCCAACCAATACCATGCCAATCAATCTTTTTACCGACACAGCCACTAAGTACATCTTACCGTCACGAGCGCCAGACCCAGAAGGTCGTTATTACTCCCATTTCATCAAATCTTTGGGTGTTGCCAATACAATATCCAACAATTACGTATTTATAAATTGAAACCTAACATATATAATGAGAAATAATAACAAACGATACAACACATGAGTTCATTTTGTATGCCGATTCGCCCAACGTTACGTCGTCTGTACATTCTAGATACCTTCATAAGTAGGTAGGTACATCATTACGTAAACAAAAAGCATATTCCATCCATAAAACTACCCACCAGTTATCGCATATAAAACAAGCCTTTCGAAATGACGGCCGGCTTATCATCATGTCATTTTCATAATGCATGGCGCGTGCATTTTAGCCTTCCTGCATAATACAAGCGCGTTGCCACACGAACGCACTATTAATTACATACATACATAGCTTAATTATTGATTTTTAGTATTAAACACGAACACACTTTAGTTGGGAGCTGTTGGGACGCTGCCTGTTACGCGAATGTGTTGCAGGTTTTTTTTTTTTGTTTTGGGTTGAAGCATTGGGGTTTTTGTCTGGCTGTTATTAGTTTTTATTAGTACTGAAGCATTTGTGGATTCAAGTGATAAATATCTAGACTGTGATGAGTATAGCTTAGAGAATAGTCCATTTTTTAAAGGCCATACCAGACTACAAAATTGGAATTTCTTCCCGACACTGTCTGCGATTTTTGAGAATGTAGGATCTGGACGGACCTAGAAATCGCAAGTAGCAAGACACCACCATAGACAACAATCACAAACAAACCATTGTTTTTTCTTTCTTTCTATCAGACAGTTTACCTACAGGAACCAATGAGCCAACTACTATCAAACCAATGCAGCAAAATATTGAAAACGAACGAGGAAAACTGTTCCACCGTAAACAGTTTACAAATAGTACGGGGGTCAGAGTAAATCGGTCGGGTCGATTCAAAAACGACGAAATCCGGGAAACTTTTCCAATTTTTCTTTCCATAACAACCTAGGAGTTTTAAGAACACTTTAAATTAAAAAATTGCCGAACCGGTCCATCCGTTCTCAAGTTTATCATTTTTAATACATTAAATCCACAAATCAATCATTTATCGCATATTATAATACCGGAACTATTAAAAATAAATAAGTAATTAGGCCAGTTTTAAGTCGTCATTAAATAATCGTAAATCTGATATGATCTGTGAATCTCAATGTTATTTCCTAAAGAAATAAACAACTTGGCTTTATTACTGATCGGGCTATCCGGATGTTGGTTTCAAAAACAAATTACACAGTACAAGAAATGTAGATAAATATATCTTCTGTTTCATACAAGAGTGAACAGACAGAGATTTATTTGGGTAGGTAAGTACTATTGCTATGCATTAACATCAAATCAATGGAATGTTATATGAGTTGAGCCATTTATCATGAAAGTTACAAATTCTTGGTCGACTTGATCTTCCCAGAGAATCGAATCTCTGAGTCTCAATAAATTTCATACGTGACATAGTGACCTCACAAGCTTGTAATAAAGTCCCACCAAAAAGACAAACATCCAACTACATAAAGACACTCGAAATGATCAACTATCCGCTAGACAGCCTGTCGAACTGCAATCGTTGGGAGGGGGGCGTAATTTAAAACCGCACAGCACCCTTCACCCCCCCTAGCGAAATTAAGTGCGAGGCAGCGGGTACGTGACACCGGCAAATGCGACGCGCCTACCCGTGTGTATCCGCCTTAATTGTGAAGCTTCATTTGTTTCGCGTCACAGGTTGTGTGCTGCCTTTGTATCGGTGGCATCGGTACAGTCTTCATAAATGAGGTAAGGTTTGGCAGGTAGGGCAAATTAAGTAACTAATAGAATAGTAATAATAGTAGTAGTAGTAGTAGTAGAATAGTAATAGTAGAGTAGTAATTAGGTAACTCCAACAAGGATGATTTGTTTCATATTAGGATTTGGACAATTTTCTAAATGTAAAAGAAATCAATTTACGAGTAATTAGTTTTTCTTAGCTTTCACGTCGATTCTTAATATGATGTGCTTTCGGCGCAAATATGCAAATATTGGTAAAAAAAGATAGGATGAGTTTACTATAACCAAGCATTGGATTCTTTTGGACTCAAAATAAAATTACGAATAAAACGATCGAATTCTTTATCATACAAAGTAGACTTTAAAAATACAAAAATGGTGTAAAAAAGTTTTTTCCCCAATAATAATAGGTTCCTTTCTGCTAAACATATCTCTTTGGAAAGACGACTACCCTTTGTAAAATTCATTTTTCCAAACTCCTAGTTCCTAGAAACATTCACTCTCTAGTTCATCAGGTCATTTCCCAGGTCCGGATGGAACACATACTCTGTCGACGAAAACCACTGCGAGGCACACATGAATCATACATCCCCCGACGCGCCGGCTAGCCGCGGCCACAGATTGTATAATGTGTTGGAAAAACTACGCTAATACAAGCCATTGTATCAAAATCAAAAGTCTAATCCAATTAGGCTGAGTATCAGCACTTTTTGACCGTCAAAAATGCATAAGACAGCCCCCAAAATGTCTGCCCTTCAACACTTCCTAGTGCTTTAGCTGGGAAGAAGAAGTGACGCAACAAACTCCCCAGCAGCACAGCTGTCTGTTCTTCTACGTGTATGTAGGTATTGTGTATTTGGAAGACTCAGTCAAAGTTTTGAATGTTTTTAGAGCCTTTTGATAATCGACTTAGCCGATTTTTTTCTACAGCGGACAGCCGTGGAATTTGTGTTAGATCGATTAGTTTAGTAATAGTCACTAATTCATAAGGCCATTTTCCAAGTCCTGATGGAACACATATCTACTCTGTCAACGCAAACCACTGCGAGGTTTGACACATCAATCATACATCCACTCGACGCATCGGCTAGCCGCGGCCGCAGATTTTATGATGTGTTGGCAAAACTACGCTAATACAAGCCATTGTACGTATTTGGAGGACTAAGTCTTCAATAGTAGATTATTTACCAAGGGGATAAGCAGTGTCTTATGTAAAGGGCGCTAGATTAAAGCTCGCTCAAGACGAAGACACCTATATCCCCGGGGAGAATACTCTACTTTTCACACCTTCTGCGAGATATTAAAAGCAATTTGATTTTTTTTTATGTTTTAGTTGAAGTTCCAAATTCAAATCACATTATTGACCACCGGTTTATAAAAACGTGGAAATTCAGCACAATATTATTGCATGTCTAGATTCCAGGGCTATAATGACTTACTTGTCAAGTTTACATGACACCTAATTATATTATTTGAATTTAAAAAATATTTGTAACATGCTACCTATATAATATTATAAATGCGAAAGTGAATATGGTTATTTTTTTGTTTGTTAGGTTTGACACTAAAATGGCTGAACCGATTTGGATGAAATTTGGCACAATAGGTAGACCTAGGTTAGGATATAAGATACTTTTTATGCAAATATTCTCACAGTATCGAGACTTATGCGGGTGAAACTGCGGGGCGCAACTAGTTCTTGATATTTACCACATTTTTGTGCAATTATATTTCGATTACAAAAAGAGATCACATTCAAAATTTACCCCTTTTTAGGGTTCCGTAGTAAACAAGGAACCCTTATAGTTTCGTCTTGTCCGTCTGTCTATCTGTCCGCGGTCTAGCTCCAAGACTGTTAGTACTAGAAAGTTGTAATTTGGCATGGGTATACATATTAACCATGCCGACAAAGTGGTAAAATAAAATTGTGAAAAAAAATTTTTTTTTAGGGTGCCTCCCCTACACGTAAAGTGGGGATGTTCTTTTATTTCTATCCCTTAGTGTGGAGTATCGTTGGAAAGGTCTTTCAAAAACATTATGAGTTTGCTAAAACCATTATTGAATTCAGAGATCCGTTTGCGAAATATTAAGCTTTAAAGTGCAAATTTTTGTTAGAGTCAAGTGTCCCCCCCCCCTGCCAGCTAAATGGTTGGTTTTAGATATGTGAAAAAATTCACGGCAGTAGCTTATATAACGAATTTAAAAGGAAAACTATCACAGCTGAGTAGGCTTTACAAGTTAACGAGTAATAATCGACCAACTTAGATTTGCGGTTGTAAAAACATGTTCTCCCATACATTCTGCATGAAAGATTTTTTTTTCAACTACAAAGTTAAATTTGTTCTTGGGATAAATTCATCTCAACTACGGAAGTAGGGTTCCGTAGTTGGAATGAATTTATCCCAATTGTGCGTGGTCCGACATGCACTTGGCCGGTTTTTCTTCCTATTCAATTACACCACCATCTTCCGCATAAAGTCAAAGAGGTATAAAACAACACCTACCTACAGCACCCAACCATCGATTCTTACCTTTGTCTAACAAAACACCATGTAAAGACGAGTCCCATTGTTTGCAGACGTTCGAATGTATGTAATTACTGCACGTTTCATGTGGACCCTTCTAATTACGGGCGGCTTTGTTCTGCGACAATTATTGTGCTAAGTAAATAATAAGACGCGTGTGTCTTAGATGTCGCTTTGTTATTAAGTTGTACCTACAAGTATTGGTGCTAATTTGGTAGGGGAAGTCGTTTTGTTGCAATTCATGGTGAGCATGGAGATTTGAATGTGTTTTCTACTCGTACTTGTAAAAAATTCAGGGATTTAATATAATTTTATGTGTGATACGGTTTTATAAAGGTCCTAACGATAATGCTATAGGGCAGCGGTCGGCAACCTTTTGGCAGGCAAGGGCCACAAGGTGGCAAAATAAACTAAAGGCGGGCCGCACTTGTGATATTAACCCTATAAGCCCAATATACCTACGTATACTTGAACATATCCAATAGAAAAAATAAAAAATGCCATTTAAATTGTTAAACCATACGAAATTTTGGGCTTTCTAGCTAGAAAAATAACCACCGTAAATCATTCAGAAATGAAAACTACAAAGAACCTAAATAGGTAACCGATTTTATACAAATTTCAGTGTGATGTCTGAAGTTGCATTTGGGAGGCTATTTCTTGTATGTTAGCTGTCAAATTTGTAGTTGCAATGCGTAGAATGGCTCTCAAATGCTCATCTGTGAGACGAGAAGCATATTTATTTTTTCTATAATTTACAATTGAAAAAGTTTGCGCGTTATTTATAAGTTATTTACAAAACATTCACGGGCCGCAAGTAAGACGTCCGTGGGCCGCATGCGGCCCGCGGGCCGCGTGTTGCCGACCGTTGCTATAAGGTAACTTTCAATAGATTGAAATAATTATGAACAAATATGTACCTTTCTACTGTTTCTTTATAGAACTTTGAACTTAAAATCCTTGAGAAAGTGAGTTTGTTTGTTACACTTTTACACTAAAATGGCTACATAGATTTGGATGAATTTTGTCACATGGGTAGACCATAACCTGGGTTAGGACATAGGATACTTTTTATCCCGATATTCTTACAGAATTTCGACTTATGCGGGTAAAACCGCGGAGCGCAGCTAGTAATAAATAAACTACGTACCTCCTCCAGAACATTGTTTTAGCCACACATTGGTCTCCCAAATCAACATGAAAATATACTGCTGGACAATAACAGTTAGTAACACAAAGTAAATAAAACCAAAACACCGGCCAAGTGCGAGTTAAACTCGCTCACGAAAGGTTCACCGTACAATATTTAGCGAAAAAAGCTGAAAAAGACATGTTTCTTGTATGGTAACCCCTTTAATTTTTAACATTAATTTATTTGTATTTTTTGTTATTATAGCGGCAACAGAAATATAGAATATTACATTTAACTGAAAGAAAATTTAAACTCATTTTGTTTAAAATACACTTTGTAAACAAGTATATTACAAATTAGCATGCTGGTATACTCCATAGAACAATTTAGAGTCTAGGCAAAATAAAACTGGTTGCTAATTTAACTGTAAAATTTATTATTTTTATAACATTTATTTTACATTCTATGATTACTTGAACTCACACAGTGTAATAAAAATATTGTAAAACATTTTAGAAGAGTAACGGTGGAGTTTCTTGCCCATTCTTCTCCATACGAAAACTATCTTTTGGAAGAGGCGACTAGAATCAATAGACGTGCAAAAGTGCCTTTTATGTACCTAATTCAAATAAATTATTTGACTTTGATAATCCGTGAAAATTTCAATTGTCTATCTATTACGATTCATGATATAGGTACAGCCCGTTGACAGATAGACGGACAGCGGAGACTTAGTAATAGGGGTTCCGTTTGGCACGCTTCGGGTATGGAACCCTAAAATTTTAACATAGAACTAGACTAGACACTTCCTATCCATAGCAAAATACCCTACAATCAAAACCATAACTCACACAATCCCCAGAAAAATTAAGCACCGAAAAATACCAATGAATACTGATTAGGGTTGTCGGTTTTAATGAAACAAAGCTGGCAGTACCCGGGGCACGCTGGATGGGAATATTTTAATTATCACCAGCACCACGCCTGCACGTAAATTTCCCACGACTGCGATAAAGAATAAACATTGGCATTGTCTTAAAACCCCACCAAGAATTACTGCAAGCAAGGGTTGGTAGGTTAGACTAATTAAATTAAACGAGTGTGTACTGAAGCTTACTTATAAAATACTGAAGAAAAACTGTGATACCAAGTATTGTGAATCCTAACTAATATTATAAATGCGAAAGTGAGTTTGTTTGTTTATTACAATTTCACGCTAAAACGGCTAAACGGATTTGGATGAAATTTGGCACATAGGTAGACTATGAACTGGGTTAGGACTTAAGATACTTTTTATCCCGATATTTTTACAGAATCAAGACTTGTGCGGGTGAAACCGTGGGGCGCTGCTAGTTACTTATAATTTGTAATATATAATGATTTGATGATGGGTAGCTGATTTACTCCCTCAATATCAAACCTAAAAATATATAGATAAGGAGGTTCCTATGGGTAAACAAAAGAAAATTACTTACATAAATCACAGCCTTGTATTCCACATTTGCTATTATATTATATTAGGCAATATTATTAAACCTTATTATAATGCACAAACTCGCTACATTTGATTTGTACATTCTTTCCACCTTTTTAGCAAGTCTTACTGCGGGTCATGTCTATCATTGCCTTACCAAAAAGACAATATTTTTAAAGTGATTTTAGACCATTTTCTCAGTAGCAGCCCTATTCAGCAATGGCTCAAGTCGTGGAGCGGCCGCTCCCGACGGGGCCATTACGCGGTCACCGCCTGATTACCGCCCCGTCTTGATTTCAACCCCTTCTTTATCTAACTACGTAGTACCAGCAAGATTCACGACCCCTTAGTAGATGTGGGTATGCAGAGAAGGTTTCTTTGGGTTTTTAGCTGCAGTGTTAGTGTTGTATTGAACGAGAGGTCTCTCTGGGGCTATTTGCTCGGTGCCTAATTAAAGCCTATGATAAGTACCTAACTGTTTTTTTTATTTGCTTGACCTAATTTTGGGTCTCTACGTTGCCCACTACAAAGTTTAAAAAGAAAAGAAAGCTCTTAATTTTAACCGACTTCCAAAAGGAGGAGGTTCTCAATTCGACTGTATGTTGTTTTTTTTTTTTTTATATGTTTGTTACGCGATTACTCCGTCAATTATGAATTGATTTTGATGATTCTTTTTTTGTTTGGTAGATCATACTTCAGAGGTGGTCCCATATAAATTTTATTAACTTTACTTTGGTAGTTTTTGAGTTAGCTTCAATAATACGTATTTTTACCTCGCTTAGTATGTGGATGATATTATGATAACTTCCTGTCACTGTTATTTACATAGCAGGTAGTGGTATTCGAATTTGTGTGGGGTAGGTATCACAACTAAAAAGTGAAAAATAAAAACTTTTTACAAAAAAAAAACAACCGACTTCAAAGAAAACACTACAAAGTGAAAAATAACTTTAATTTCGGAAGTCGGTAACAAAGAACGAAAATTCAAAACCAAAGACACCGACTTCCGAAATTAAAGTTATTTTTCACTTTGTAGTGTTTTCTTTTAAGTCGGTTGTTTTTTTTTTGTAAAAAGTTTTCTTCTTCAAACTCCTTCATAGCGACAAAGATAATATCAAAGGCTTTACTGAAATGAAATTTTTTATTCTGTAAATAGGATATCGGAATCACTTTTACACGTCATAATAAAAAAAATAAGCTAGATGAGTTCGGCGTTTCCTATCTGCCTACTCTGAGAAGAAACGCCGAAATAAACTCAGAGGTCGCAGTCTCTTTTAGAGTCCAGACATAATCTTGGTCAGGCCATATGAGAACCATGTAGAATAGTGTCTGCAATCGTCTTTTGAGGAAAGAACCACACAGATTTGAGTGGACCTGTCCAGTCAGTGCAAGCAACAAAATTACGTCTCATAGTCACTTTAAAAGAAACACTTACTTCACCCTGCATTCTGAATTGGAAACTGACGAAACATGAGAACACAGGAAATTAAACTCAGGATAAAGAAGCAGTCCAATATTCATTGTTTGTAAGAATCGAAATTGCGCCATTTTTCATTCTTCATAAGACGAGATTCCCGACACAAACTCAGCACCATCTCAACTGCAAAAGGGCGATGTCTCAGGCAGTCCCGTGGCGACCATTTTGTGGTCACCAGTTGATGGCCACTCGTCTTCATTCCAACCCTTTGCAACCTCTGCCCCGTAACGAATGATTTTTATTATTGTTATGACCATTTTACATCCCTACCAATGAGCAGTGATAGCCTAGTGGTGTGCCCGTCAGACTGCTAAGTCATAGGTCTCGAGTTCGAACCCAAGGCACGCCACCTCTGACTTTTCGGGTTCATGCGCCTATTGTATAATTATCACTTGCTTAAAAAACGGTGAAGGAAAACATCGTGAGGAAACCGGCATGCCTGAGACATATTTCTCGACGGCATGTGAAGCCAAGTCGGCCTTAAAACTCTGACACCAGTACCCTAATTGCGTAATACAACACAATCATAATCTGTTTCGATTTGAAACAGATTGTTAATCCATTGCTTCATAAGTTGGAAAAAAAATCTGCTCAACAACGTAAATAACGCAATGAATGTTGTTGAACTGTCAAAATGAAACAAATTAGGCAAAATTGTTTACGAAAATAAGTTACGCAATTAGGTTACAGGTTGGTCACTAACTACACGAAAAAAAGAAGATCCCTACAAATTGGTTAAAATGCTGACAACAAGAACTTTTCTTTTTTTTTTGGTGGGAAATTATCAAATAACGTCTCCCGTTTGGGTGGAGCGGGAGGGCTTGTCAGCCTCTTAGCCGACGTTCACACGGACGTAATAAAATCGCGACGGGATTTTATCACGCACTGGATTTTCAACTCTCAGCGCTAAGCAGAGCGTTGAAAATCAAGTGCACGAAAATAAATCGCCGCGATTTTATTACGTTCGTGCTACGTGGGCTTACTGACTAAAACCTACCCTTCCTTCAGTTGCCTATATTGCCAGGGGCCACGTTAACCCTTTCGGTCATCCCCGCAACCCCGGCAGGGACAACAAGAGCTTGAGAACACATAACTTTCTGGATTCATAATTTAATAACATACTTCTTTCATAGGTAGTAAGGTTTAATTTGGTTATACAACAAGGTCATCACCAACTGCTTGCTATTTTGAAACGGATTTCATAGCACTGCGTAGCACCGCTCTAGCGTAGCAGCCCTGTATTTTCCGAACAGAATTCGATTCGATATTATTTTTGAAGTGAAAACTTCTTTAGGCGCGTTGGGCATTTTTGAGAAGAGGCTAAACCATTGATTTCGCGACCTATTACCGACACCGTGGAGTAAAAGACATCAACGCGTTGATTATCGCGGTGCCGATTTTTTTCAAGTAGTCACTTCTTTCAGCACTCCCGGAGTGCTATTTTTTCACTGTTTTTTTTACTTTATATACATTCCTGGCGTTGATTAATTAATTTACTAGTATAATTCAAACACTTATTTAAATCATACATACATACATAAACTCACGCCTTCTTCCCATGGGGGTAGGCAGAAACTACAGAACGCCACCTGCTACGATCCTTATATAGTCCTTTTGCCTCGTTTACGTTCATACATCAGCACGCGTAGCATGACCACCGTAGAAACGAGTTTTGTCGACGGAAGAATAGACAAAATGACAGATTGTGATTGTTTATCTGATTGTGATTGGTCATACACGCACGCCGGTTGCGAGTACTACGCACCTGGCCTTTCTGAAGAACATCAAAAACATATTTAAATCATATAACTAAATAAATCACCATCAAATAATATCCCAAACTGAGCGATACCAACAACAGCGCAACTTAAATTAAGGTGGATCGGTACATTAAAACATAGCGTCGCGTAATGTGACCAGTGAGAAATAAATAGTCCAGAAAATTACCTGCACCCCCTCCCTCCCTCTTCACTCCCCGCCCCCCCTCGCCAGCACCTATAGTAGTAGTAAATGTTTGTAGATAATATGCTGGTTTACATACCTATGTACTTTTAGTGGAACTGTTAACATACTTTTTGGCGCCATATTGTTACGTAAAAATGTAATGAGGTTCGATTTTCGTTAAAAGTAGGTATATTTGGTAGTTTATTTTTTGTTTCATTTTTATTAACCGACTTCCAAAAAGGAGGAGGTTATGTGTTCGTCGCGTATGTTTTTTTTTTTATTTTTGTTTTTTTTATGTAGGTATGTCCACCGTCAATTGTGGACCAATTTTGAAAATTCTTTTTTGTTTGAAAGGATATGCTCTCGAGGTGGTCCCATATAAATTTTATTAACTTTGTTTTGATAGTTTTTGAGTTAGCTTCAATAATACGTACTTTTTTTCCACTTAGTATGTGGATGATATGATAAGTTCCTGTCACTGTTATTTACATAGCAGGTAGTGGTATTCGAATGTGTGTGGGTATGTACCTACCACAGCTAAAAAGTGAAAAATAAAAACTTAAAAAGAAAACACTACAAAGTAAAAAATAACTTTAATTTCGGAAGTCGGTGTCTTTGGTTTTGTATTTTAGTTTTTTGCCACCGACTTCCGAAATTAAAGTTATTTTTCACTTTGTAGTGTTTTTTTTTTTTTTGTAAAAAGTTGTGATATAAGTCATTTGATGTAAGTAAAGATATTTTCTTTATTCACTTTCCATCTTTTAAGATAAGATACTTTTTATTGTTTGTTACTATAGATGTGCAATAAGTGGAAATTAAGTGTCCGCACTAGTAAACCATATTTGTAATTTTATTTGTTCTGTTCCCACAGACAAACCGCGAAAACAGTTGCATTGTTTTAAGTTAAGATTTTTTATAAACATTGTTTGATAAATAAAGAAATAACAATACTTACCTGTGTATTTAATTTGGGGTTGGATTATATTCATTCGCCATTGGTTGTTGATTTGTTATTCATTTCCCGAAGGTCCACACATGGGTTAATTCCTTTTTATCCGTCGCAGGCTTGCAAGAATTTTCGGTATCACCGGATGCCGACCTACCTCTGTCGTGTGGTCGAGGCCTATTTGACGGACAGGGCTGTCATCTACCCCGGTCACCAAGGAGAGTGGAACCGGCGAGAGATGTCGTGCGGTGTCCCACAGGGATCGGTCCTGGGGCCGCATCTGTGGGACATCGGATACGGACTGGGTGCTGCGCGCCGATCTCCCTACTGGCGTCAGCGTCGTCTGTTACGCTGACGACACGCTGGTCCTGGCGCAGGGGAGGTCGTACCAGGCGGCGGCCGACTTAGCGACACGCGGGGTTGCGACAATCGTCGACAGAATCCGGCAGCACGGACTCGAGGTGGCCCTGCACAAGTCCGAGGCCATGGGTTTTTATGGTCCTCGTAGTGCGCCACCGTCGGGTTCCCAGGTAATGGCGGGAGGGCGTCACATCGGCGTCGAGTCGACGATGAAGTATCTGGGACTCGTCCTCGACAGCCGGTGGAACTTCGTGGAGCATTTCCGACGTTTGGCTCCCAGACTGGACCGGGCCGGGGCTGCCTTGAAGCGGCTCCTGCCCAATCTGGGAGGTCCAAACGCCTCTTGCCGGAGGCTCTACGCGGGGGTCGTGCGGTCCATGGCCCTTTACGGGGCGCCGGTGTGGGCGCCTTCATTGAGGCGGCAGCCAGCCCGCCGGCTTAACGCGTCCCAAAGGGTCATGGCCATCCGGCTGGCCCGAGGATACCGCACGGTCTCCTGCGAGGCGGTGAGCCTTCTTGCCGGAGTACCGCCATGGGATCTGGAGGCAAAGGTCCTCGCGCACATTTGGGAGTGGCGCGAGGAGGCGAAACGCCGGGGCTTAACTCCGATGCCGCAAGAAGTCGCGGCACAGCGGACAGAGCTCCGGCGGGATCTCATGGCGGAATGGAGAGTGCGATTGTCGCAACCCAGCGCTGGGCACGCCACAATTGCGGCGATAAGACCCCTCTTTGAGGAGTGGCTAGAGAGGCGCCACGGCGTCCTCACCTTCCGCCTGACACAGGTGCTCACCGGATACGGCTGTTTCGGGAGGTACCTGTTCAGGATAAAGCGGGAGGAAACGCCCGGGTGTCATCACTGTGTGGATCGCCCGGAGGACACGGTGGAGCATACGGTGGAGATCTGCCCGGCTTGGGCAGGGCATCGCCATGTCCCCATGGAAGCGATCGGCGGCGGTGACCTCTCGCGTCCGGCCCTGATTCGGGCCATGCTACGGAGCTAGAAGAAATGGGAGGCCGTCACCTCCTTCTGCGAAGCAGTAATGCTCGCGAAGGAGAAGACTGAGCGCGTGAGGGAGAGGCAAACTTCGCGCCCTCGCGCCCCTAACCGCCGCAGGAGGAGACGCCCTGGGCGTCGGGAATCACAGGAAGATTACCGGCCACCGTAGGCGCGGGCTTGCGGACGGTGAGCAATGGGCAGCTCGCCGTCCGATAAGGACCAAGCCCGGGTCGACGGCGCGTTGTGTTCCACGCGCGCCTCAAAGAGATGTCAGCAGAATTGACGGGGTCCGCTAGGGCTAATGCCTGCCGGGGGTTCGAAGAAAACCGATAGGGAAATCGTGGCCCCCCTGGCAACACGGCAACTGAAGGAACACGGGTGGGTTTTAGTCAGTAAGAGTCTGACACGCCCTCCCGCTCCGCCCAGAGCGAGGCTTGCAAGAATTGGCTTTGGGATATTTACTGTACTAACAGATGTCACTAGTTAAGTATAAAACCCGAATTCATGCTCAGGTTCAGGAATAGGGTGACGGACAGACTTCGCCAACATTAGAGAGAGGCATAACAAAAAATATCTGTTTGTATGAACCAACCCATAATTGTTCAAACCGATACACAGCAATGCATCTTGTCAGCAAAAAACCGGCCAAGTGGGTGCCAAACCACGCACAAAGAAGGGTTCCGTAGTTGGGATGAATTTATCCCAAGAACAGACTTAATTTGGTTGTTGGAAATATTTACTCCTAAACATCGATATACGTCACGGTCAATTATCCAACTGCAATGTAAGTTTGTAAGAGAATTTTTTTTTTTTAAATTGGCGCGTTGGGCATTTTTGAGATGGGAAAAACAATTGAACTCGCGACACTGTTACCGTTACCGACACCTCATTAAAAGTATTACCTGCACAATAAAATTGTTTAAGTTTTCACTTTTGTCGGCTCTCTCGGAGTGCCACTGTTTTTTTTTTATCTGATAATACTACAAATTAACGCTTACGGACTGTTTTCTTTACTTGTGCTGCGAGACTTGCCATATTTCATGATTCTAGGTCAATGGGAAATAACCTATACCTAGGGTTTGATTATATATTTGCGAGTATCAAAATATGTTCCATAAGTGGCCGCATTTTTGTATTGCGTTGACTTAGAAGCTTGAACGATTTTTTAGAGCTCCAAGGGACCATAAACCGTATTAGATATGAATTTCAACTTATACGCGTTCGATACCTCCACGCGTTCCTGAGAAAAAGGTTCTGTACAGATAGACAGAAAGATGGACGAACGGGTTCCGCTTTTTAATTTTTAAGTACGGAACCCTAAAAATACCAAAAACCCCAAGACCATTTTTAAAGACGTTTCATAGTTAAAACTATCAATACTACCCCTTATGCAAATTCCACCATACCCGGCGGTAATATCGCTGAAGTTTTCCCGAGTATCATTAAGCAGCACTATCACCGGAAGGGACCCCTGCTCCACTACTCTTCAAGGACTATTAACCGCTAATTAGTCTGTAGACGGTTCATCATAATTAGTGTTCAAATAATGTACTTAAGGAAGGGGATATTTTCTTGAAAGTTTTGGTCCATTACTTATAATGACATGGGACATTATTCTCGTAAAACATGGAACTATCTTTATGTTGTTTTCATGTGTCATTTTGAATTTAATTTGTCTGTGCGACTGCGTTGTTCGTCTAAACTCTGTAACGGATTTTCATACGGTTTTTACCATCATTAGAGAATTTATTGTTACCATGGATTCAGTACATGATTTATGAACCCCCCCGCATTGAAAATTTTCGTCGGTTATTTAATAAAAATCTGCTATTCCATTCATTTTGACCGCGTAGGTATTAATTACACTTTTCTATTAAACAGCTGTTTTTTATATAAAAAAACCGAAGGTAAATTTCAATGCAGGGATGTTCAGATTCATGTACTGAAGCCATTGTTAAAGTTTTCGCGTCCCTGCCACCCTGTATAATTATATATTAGTTGTGATGATCAGTCAAATCGTGTCAGGCTACTGTGAAAATTTTATAAAATAGGTATCCATTACTAAACCTATTCAAAAGATACCACGGTACTAATACGGTTTTTATTTGTTTTTACTAGCTTTTACCCGCGACTTCTTCCGTGTGAAATTTCGGCCCCCGATTCACTACGTCGCATCCCATCGCCCGTCCGCGCTTTTACTTCGTTTTCACTTTGCGTTATTTCTGCTCATCTCTTAAGGGTCGCAGCGTGATGTTACATAGCTTATAATCTTCCTCAAGAATTGGGCTATTCTATGAAAAAAGTTTTTTTCCAAACTGACTGGTAATTTCGGAGATTACCCCCTATATGTATATGTCACCGTAAGATTGTGAGCACCGTTAGTTCATAATCTATCGGTATTATTTCCGTTAGATCATAATCTGTCGAAAAATTGTGAACTGGGTGAAATTAGGGTTAGGTTAGGTTAGAACTGTGACCAACCGCGTGAGTCGAGCGAGCGCAGTAAGCGCTGCCGCGGCAGCGGCAGCGCTTACTGCGCTCGTTTCTCATGGATATAATATAAACTAAAGAAAAATAATGCGTTAAATCGTAAATGATTTCTCGCAGTTCACAATTTTTCGACAGTTTGTAATCTAACGGAAATAATACCGATAGATTATAAACTAACGAAGTTTATAATTTTACGGTGACATATACAAACTTACAAACAAACATGCAAACAAAAAAATTTGACCTCTTTATAATATTAGTATAGATTGTTTGTATTTCCTGTACGTGTCTTAAATAAAATATTTTTCAAAGTTGCTATAACATTTGTGTAGTGACTTAGTTTTTAGGCAATTGAAAAACTATCTTACGGGTCAATAGTTAGAAAACGACAGTGTGAATATCTTTCACGTTCCACTCTTGCCTGAGTTGACTTTGACTAACTTTACTCCTCAATAATTAAAGTATGGGTCAGAAGTTCAAGCTTTATCTTAGCAGAGACTAACTAAGTAAACTTCCAAAATTTTCCAAAGCCCAAAGTAAGTAATTTAATGATACGGAATACTTTACAACTAGGTAGGTACTTGTAGCCTACTCACAACTAACACTAAACTACAAGCAGGTACCCTCAAATCCTACTAACATAAACAAAACATAATTAAACTAATCTAAGTACCAAATAAACTCACACATGCTTACAACTAATCTTCTAAAAGCGTTTCCAAGTCATCTTTCAAACGACTATCGAGTTTCAGACACTCATTTGTTTCAGCTAAAACCACAAGACCCGGTAGCGCCATCTTACGGATATTTTCCGTACTGCTAGCACACTAGCGCCATTGTCAACACACATTTTTATTCCCCTTGTACCCACACTCACTCACACACAACCGCGGAAAAGTTGCCAAAAATTGTCTACGCGACTTTTGTTGTGAACTGTCTACGATAAAACAAGCGATAAAGAGCTTTGCTCCATTGGGAAAGAGTTGAATTTTGAATGTAACATATAAAAAATAATAGCTATTTTTGCTTGTAGAGGGATCATCCATACAAATCCAAAACGACACTTTGTAACGTTTATTTGTATGGACTTACGCCGTTTTGAAACCGACAGCTTTGAAAGTTAGTAGCGCAGACTCAAAAGGTCGTACAGTCGCGCTGAAAGGTGTTACATACGACGTTTCAACATGCGCAGTGAGAGCTTCGTTTCTTAGGGGAGAGTACACGGTTTGAATGTGTGAGTGAGGACAGTGTACGTGAACTTTCTTCCAAGGAGTTAGCTTTCTTAAGAACGCGAAGAAACTGAAAATGTTCGCACTTCAAGGCGTTTTGTTAAAAATAGAGAGCAGATGGTTCGCACCGCAGCCGTTAGAGGGCGCATTTTGGACTTTTTTTGTAAATATAACTGTGTATAAGACAGTTCTGATGGATTTTAGTTCTTTGATAAAGCTTACTCTTGTAGCTACAGTGATTTTGATATTAGTTTGAAGAAAGGGTTGGGAAACATTTTTAACAGTGTTCTGCGTTAAAGTAAGTCAGTATACTTACGTATTTTCGAAAAACATCTGCACCCTGATTGGTGAATACTGTTATTGGTCTAACAAAACCGAATTAAATCAATTTATCACATAAAACGAACCCTTCAACAACTTCCTAATGCTGATTCGTCGAAAATTCAGCACTTGGGGGAATATAAAATAGATAATCAACACTCGTAACCGCAGCGACCAGTGGCGATTCAGCCGCGCGAACAGCCCCGCGACAAATCCTACCAACTGTGTCCACAATCACAGCCCATTATAATCTTAACGAATAGCGTTTCGCGGTTAACCGCAAAATTACCGCAGTCCACCAATCACAGCTCTCAACGACATATATTTTCCTCTATCTATTTTTCCAGGGGTGAAAATCTTAGAAACCACACGACTAACCGCAAAGGTCAGGTAATCGACCAATCAGAGGTTGTAAATATAACCACAAGCCACGCCCTTTTAACCGCAAACCAACCACAACGCGAGACATTCACTTCACGTCATCGATCGTGGTAACGGGAACATTCTTTTTTCGAATTACGATCAGCGGTTGGTTATTTACGGCGAGATGGCTCGTGATTTATTCGTAAAACGTTGGCGGGTTAGATTTATGAAGGAGATGGAGACTTGGGAGAGTAATGTAAACCGTTGTGTGTTTAAAATAGTTTTTAATTAGTGGGTGCGTGTCGTGTGGCGTGTTACGGGATAACATTAAATCGGCGGCCGTGCTCCACAAAGATGAAATATTGATTCCACCGCGTGGTAGAAAGGCGCGCCACCCACACACGCGTGGCCACGTAACAACGCACAGACACAGGCGCGACCGCATTATATTCATAATGAATACAGCTATCCCACTCGCCAGTCGTCTTTGACTTTGTATAAATATATTTTGTCTCTTTCGCTCGGCACTTGAGCGAGCGTTTCCCCCTCGCGGGAGAGGGACGGGTGAGGGTTAGGAGTTTGTCTTCGAGAGGTCGCCAATTTCTATTTCATTAAGTGGCGCGCCTGAAACCGCAGCGGATCGATGGAACTTGGCCACCTGAAAAATGTGTGTTCGCCATATCCTGGTAAAGAGATGTGGGGAATCTAAGGGAACCTTACTGCTTATCTTTGTTCAAGACGAAGCGATTGAAGGTTAATATTTGGAGACTTCACTGGGGAAAGTGTATTTACCTATAGGTTATGCTGGGATCTTACCAGCTAAAACCACGACACCCTCCTCAGTAAATTAAGGTGCTTTGGGGTCTCCAGTAAATGAGATTCTTATTAGGTACCTACTTCCACTTAGGTCTGATCGAAAGATTTTTTTTAAAATTGTTCTCAAGACCACATGCTTCACTGTCAAAGCTTATGGGGAAGTCATATTACACCTGTGGCCCGGCGTTGTAACTTCAGCCAAATATCCTTTATGTATGTCAGCACATGGAGACTTTCTGTACCGGGTTGATAAAGCACCATTTTTCTAGGCCGGATTTTAGCTTGCTTATATCACTACCACTAACTACATTCTATTAGAACCTATAAACTGGTTTACTGGACTTTACGTTATTAGGCTCTGATTGGTGAAGCTTTTTGAATAATATATCAATATATCTTTAATAAAGATTTAAAAAATACACTGTTTCGACGTAACTCCTTTTTACTTGATCTACGGTTTCCTAGATGACTGCACATAACGACCGCAGTGACGGCTGTCATGGATATGATGGCAGCAGCAAAGATTTAAATCGTTCGATTCAGCCCTACGCGTCAAAAGATAATCGCGTTTCTGTTTCGTTTTGACACACAATGACTCAGTGATTTAACTTGATTGTTATGGAAACGCTATTTTAATAATAGGTCAGCTCACTCTTCTCAGTATGGAAGTGTCTATTGTTGTAAAGTACGGTGAGGGCAAATCTAGCGATTTAAATCTTTAAGCAGATGGGTTTGTTTTTACGGTGTCGAAAACGCTCTCTAGAGAAACACACCAACTGACTTTCATAAATAAATTTTCAATGACGTCATTCGTCGGTAAATGGCAGACGCTATATGGCGGCCACCGCTAGTCTAGGAAACCGTAACTTTACCGTTTACTCCTCTTTTGGCAGATACTACAGATTGCAACTTGCTACTATCCTTTAATTTATTTTCGTAATTTTCCCTTTTTTCACCAGTTACAAATTCTGCCACAATTTAACTATAGTTACTTATCTATTTATAGTCACACAAGTAAAAAAAAACAAATTTATTTGTTATAGCATGGAAGATTTCCAACTAAAAAAAACAACAAAAAAGGAAACAATAGTCGACAGAAAGCCAATTACAAGTCTTCACGTTTAGACTTATAATAGAATTTGTGTTGTGAACATACAAAAGCAGCAACATATCACTATATACCACTTGTGTCTGCAATTCAAAAGTGAAAGAGCAAAAAGAAAAAAAAGTACATTTAAAAGCACTGCAGCTATTTAAAAAATTTGAGGCCTAAGCACCTTCTAGCTGAGGTCACACTGGTTGTAAAAAGATCCAAGTCGTGTTGTTTACATCTTCACTACATAATATAAAACAAAGTCACTTTTTCTGTCCCTATATCCCTATGTATGCTTAAATCTTTAAAACTACGCAACGGATTTTGATGCGGTTTTTTTAAGTAGATAGAGTAATTGAAGAGGAAGGTTTATATGTATAATAAGCCGGTTTATACCCGTGCGAAGCCGGGGCGGGTCGCTAGTTATATATATAATTCTTCTGTGAGTGTGTATGTCACTGAACTTCTCTCAAACGACTGGACCGAATTTGATGAAATTTTTTGTGTGTGTTCAAGGGGATCTGGGAATGGTTTAGATTCACAATCGGACCCGATAGGTGGCGGTATTCGGTCAGGACAACGTCTGTCAGGTCCGCTAGTATTTTATAAAAATTTTTGCTTGCACGCACAGTATAACTATAGATTTATTTGAACACATCCCCATATTGTATTCAGTAGATATTTCCTTTGAAAGTGGAATTCTTATTGTGATTTGAGTGCGCATTAACTATTCATTGGAGGACATGTCGGTGAGGAGTTTAGGAAGTACCTCATATTGTGCCTATCTACATAATATAATATGTACCTATGTAAGTCAGGTACTCGTGTACATATTGAATACACGAGTAAACAAAAAGCTTGTGACAGAATTGTTCATTATAAATCTGGTAGGTTTAACTTTTCTAAAATGGAGTTGATCAGAGATAGTGTTGACACTGTACAGTGTGATTCTTCATAATGTGCACATATCGAAATGAGGGAATCAATGCTTAATTTTAACGACAGTTTTTTTTTTTTTTTTAATACTTTCTATGGAATTTAAAAAAAATTAACAAAACTGTGTAACTTTTAAACTAAATCATCTATCGCGATGAAATAAACTCCATAATAATTGGAAGTAATTAAGCGTCCACATAAAATGAAAATTGAGAAAAAAAAAACTATCCTCAATTTAAAATAAACATGTTTTTTTAGCAAAAATCTGTATTTTTTTTTTTTTTTCATAAATTTGTACAATATTTGTAAAATTTATAAATAAGATGCCAAAGAGAAGAAAAAAAAATTTTTTTTACCTTAAATTAAAAAAAAATTGTTTTAATATTTTTCCGTCGATAAAATTAAGCATAGATTCCCTAATTTCGACATGTGCACATTATGAAGAATCACACTGTATAAAGTTAACAACAGAGGCGATGTATCACCATCCTTGTTATACAGTCTTGAAGTTTGCTACTAACAGGTAAAGTAAAATATTAATTAGAGCCAAGGCCCACAATGGCCCCTGAAAAATTGGCTCAAGAGGCGAGAGATTTTGAGCTTTGAACTTGAACCCCGTAGCACTGTTGATGTGATCCCACTCTTTGTAAAAGTTTTTAAATTATAAGAACACTTGTAATCATCATCTGCCTAGCCTTTTCCCAACTATGTTAGGGTCGGCTTCCAGTCTAACCGGATGCAGCTGAATACCAGTATTTTACATGGAGCGACTGCCTATCTGACCTCCACAACCTAGTTAATAGGTAACACGATACCCCTTAGTAAGACTGGTTGTCAGACTTTTTGGGCTTCCAACTACCCGTAACGACTGTCAAAGATCTACAAATGACAGCCAGGACCAACGGCTTAACGTGCTTTCCGAGGCACGGAGGGGTCTTGGTATGTAAAGATTGTCACCCATCCACAGACCAATCGCGGCAAGCGTAGCTTAACCTGATCGATCGACCCGTGCAGCTGTTGTTACTTAGCCACAAGCCCCTTAAGGTTGTGAGTTGCATAATCTGTATTTTGTACCCCACACAGTACGACACAACTTAGATGTAGCATCGGCAAAATTTTTAAAACCGATCACCATCCGAACTGAGTGCGCCTTCAAAATCACCAGTCTTTAGGTGAAAATGATCTTTACGCGAACGCAATAACTTGTAAACTCATTTAACTAAATATATTCGTAAAATTGAGATGAATGAATGTAAATTTTCAAATTTATGCTACATCTAAGTTATGTCGTACTGTACCCGTGTACCTATAGGTAAATTAAAAAAAATATTCAGTGTTGTCGGCCTGACAAATAGTACGGCATTAGGTTTAAAACCGTGTTATAAAACTCTGTAAAACGCAAAAAAAAAAAAAAAAAAAAAAAAAATTAATTTAAATTTTTGGTGAATATTATATCACCAAAAATTTAAAAGGTTGAAAACTACTTATAGCGACAGGACCCCCTGAAAACACTATTTTGCTTCGTTTTACAGAGTTTATAACCGTGAAAAAAATGCTTTGTTTTTAAAATCAACGCTTATACTAATAAATCTTGTTAAAATATACATCAGATTTTATTTTCACGGTTTATAATGTGTAATGCGACTAGATGAACCCTCCAGGAGGGCTCCCGACACTGAACGTGTTTAAAACTAAAACTAATTAATTTCCATAGTGATTTGAAATCGAAAGATTAATGAAGTGCGCAGGCTTTGTCGGCCGCGCAAGGTGTAGGCAGTAACTAAGATAAATGGATTATGAACGGTTACGCTCATAGGCAGCCGATAGACTGGGCTATAGTAGTTTATAGAGCTTAACTGTGACTAGTTTTGTTGAGCTATGGGCCTATGGAACAACAGAGTCAGAATAATCGGACTTTCGCTGTCATAGAGAGGAGGCCTGTGTCCCACCAGTGGGAACGTCATAGGCTGGTCATTATTTATCAGAACTTATAATTATGATAATGTGTAAACTGTCGAAAAATTGTAAACTGTAACAAACCATTTTCAATTTATCGCATTTTTAGGGTTTCGTACCCAAAGGGTAAAACGGGACCCTATTATTAAGACGCCGCTGTCCGTCCGTCTGTCTGTCTGTCATCAGGCTGTATCTCATGAACCGTGATAGTTAGACAGTTGAAATTTTCAGAGATGAAATATTTCTGTTGCCGCTATAACAACAAATACTAAAAACAGAATAAAATAAATATTTAAGGGACATACAACAGACATGATTTTTTTGTCGTTTATAAAGATAATGGTACGGAACCCTTCGTGCGCGAGTCCGACTCACACTTGGGCGGTTTTTTTTTTCGATAAGGCGTTTGTAATCTATTCATAAAAAACCGACAAATTGTGGACTGGTATCAAACTTGCTTGCGACGTAACGCACCTTGCCCTAATATTAGATAGCCTACCTAGCTGCGAGCAATTTTTAAGTAGCGCTCGCTCAGCTCGCGCGCGGTTGGTTACAGTTCTAATCTAACCTAACCCATTGCATGTTTTGCATGTCAAATGTCTCACTTTGTATTAGGAACTTATTACAGACTATAAGACCAACACTGTACCAATACTTATTGCAAATAAATGATGATTTGATTTTTGATTTGATTTCACCCAGTTCATAATTTTCCGATACCTAGTTTATATTGTTATATCGTTTAATTTTGTTATAAAGCTATAATAAATTACCATTCTTAAGAAAAAAAACCGGTCAAGAGCGAGTTGGACTCGTGCACCGAGGCGAGGGCTCCGTATCATGTTGAATTTTCATCGGCGAGGCCTTTTTTCGTCAGAGAATTTTAACACTGCACACTGCCGTGTATTGCAGTTTTAGGTCAGTGGCATTACGGAGATAAGGGAGGAACGGTATTTTTTTAATATTTTTCCTCTAAAGTCGAAAACGAAACGGCCTAAAAAAAAAAATTTTTAGAATTTTTTGTGTGCATATGAGCCACATGCCCTAGTTGCCCCACTTCAAATTTTTAAGACCTTGGGGTTTTAAAAATTCGAGGCCCAGTTGCAAAAAAAAAAATCTTTCTCATTTGCAAAATAGTTTGGCAAACGTCATCTAAAACTATTCCTAATTTCAAGTTGATAGCATTAGCAGACAGACAGACTGAGTCGCACCATAACGGTTCCTTTTTACCATATTGGTACGGAATCCTAAAAAAGGCTAGTGCCCAGTTGAACTAGAACTATTCGGCCATGTTTATTGATAAATTTAAATTCTAGCTTTTAAAGCATTTTTTATAAATGAGCTCTTCGCGTAGATCAAACTGTAAACAGTTTTTCTATGCGTCTCCTCCAAGACGGTTTCTACCAAAGACCACATAACAATCCATCATTTAATAACGACAATAAAACACCAAAGGCTTTACTGCAAGCCTCTAAATGAAAGATAATTCAAGTTAAGCTCAACGCAACAGCCCTTATATTAATTAGCAGGAATATTTTGGGGGATATTATTTACGTAATAAAGCCTAATTTAGGGCCCCCTAGATAAAATATGAGCAATTGAGGAGAATAAGTACTTAGCACAGTCGTTTGTACTCACCTCATTGAGAAACGGGGGAAAAGTGCTGTTGGTGGAATGGTAGATACAGTCATAATTTTAATTGGTTATTTGTTCTGTGTGAGGGACCCTGAACCCAATTGGAGTAAAATTATTAAAATACTGGTGTCCAGCTGCATCCAGTTAGACTGGAAGCTGACCCTAACATATTTGAGAAAAGGTTTGGCAGATATATGTATAACATACGTAGATAGAAGCAATATGTAAAACTTTTTGCTACGACAAACTTTGCACGATGGTGCAAATGTCAAATAATCACAAAGTTTAAATTACGAATATTTTTAAACTTAGATTAACCAAAAGACTCCGATACTCGTTCAAAAATACCAAAGTATTTTCGTAATTAATAACAAAACGCTTAGGTCTACTACTCTATTAGTTAAAACATGACCCAAATAGAGGTGACCAAAACATTAATAAAATAATGCGGTAATCAGTTCACATTGTTAATAAGACCCCAATTTAATAGATTTTCTATTTTGTCTGCATCATGATGTTCCATTGATTTATGCGTAACTCTCAATATATTAGTTGCAAGGTATCCATGCAAAGTATAGCCTTGTCTTGTCCAAAAATAAGATCAAACAACAGTCTCCTCAAATTCCAGTAAAACAATTAGTGACACTCAAAATTTTTACCCAACCCCACCTAATTCTGGCTCTTCAGAGAGCGTTCAGCCGTGATTCGATCACGCAAAAAGTCAGCATACACATTATTTAAACACAATGGTCGTTCGTTAGGCTGGCCTCAAGAGTTCGATGCAAGATTTAATTAAATCGCCCCCTCCCGGGAACTCCCCCCCACGCGCGACTCACCCCCGGCCGCGTCGTCGGCAATTTCCTCGGGGGTTGATTTATTGTCGCCTCTGGCCGCGAGGTGCCGCCTCGCAGGCCTACGGTAAAGGATTGGGCGATACATCTATGTTGCTTGAATCTGTTCTGTAAACATATAGATTAGCTGTGTGATATACGATTTATCTTTGTAGCCTTGTTGCCGTGTGAGCAAACACTGCATAACAATACAATCTTGGGCGATCCTTGGGTCTCATACATATTTATTTATTATATAACCCTTAAATTTATCTTTAAAGGTTGCCCTAATGTGATAGTTAAGTACATATGGTTCTTAGGACTTGATAAACCGAGTTTTTACTACCATTTTCTGGACGACTGGAAAGCTGAGGGGGCTTACTTTTTTAACTATTCATCAAAGAAAGACTGCACATGTAAATTAGGTAAATGATGTTCAGCTGTTTAATTGTTAAACTTGTTGGTATTATTCAAAAATATGCCAAAACAGCCGTGTACCCGAAGGGTTATCCCATCGGCAAATATGATGAATTTACATGCGAACTTTCATCCCCTATTTAACCCCTTTAGGGAATTATTTTTCAAAAATCCTTCCTTAGTGCTCATCTCTTTTATAAAGCGCTCTTGCCAAAAATTTCACGTTTCTTCACCCAGCGGTTTAGGCTATGCGTTGTCTTTCAGTGAATGAATGAATGAATTTAAGATTTTTATTAAGTAGCCAAACACTTAACAACAAATATACAGACTACCGACAATTTTAACCCGCTACACGCCAAAATACTTCACCAAATCCTTTCCCTCCCAAAAGGCGCAAGGCATCCCCACCTTTTCAATAAAGAAGTCCAAAAACTTGTTACAAGTACATCGTGTTAAGTGTATTCCTATGTCCGGCAGGGTAGGGTTACTTTTTCTTGCAGTATATTAAGGTGGGATCAGACGGGCGCGTATGATTTATGCCGCTCGGTGACGCGCGATCCCAGGGCTGCCATTTGTTATATTTACCGTACGAGACGTTTGCCAAGACGCCGTATGGGGGACGCAGTTTGTATTTATTAATTGGGGTGATTAAGGATACTGTGGTTCGGTTTCCTATGGCAGTCTGGTGATTTATTTGTATTTGTTGCGCAACAACTAATTAATACGATAATTCTGTTGGTGTACCTATCAGTTTAAACCTCTCGCTATAAGTAATTTCATAGTTTGATTTTAGTCACTTATGAATTTACCTACAGTAAAAAAAAGAAATAGCTTACGAGCTGTGAAAAGGACGTTTTTGGATCGAGATATTATTTCACCAAAATTGTGAATACAATAAAGCAAATCAAGAATTAGATAGCAGATGTAAAAATATCCAATATTAGTTAGAAACAGTGCCAGACAGAAAAAAAGTCGATTATTCAAGAGTAATCTTTACCAACCCTATTGGCGGGCGGCGGTATCGCGCGCGATACGTCACTCGGACACCGGCTGACAGTTCACGCGATAACGCGATACGCATCAATGTGAACACGCCTTATCTTCGCAATTTATCCACAACAACACTTACCGTTGCATACTACATAGAGTCCGCGCCACCACTGAAGTCCGGCGGAAAATTGTGGAACTACATTTTTTAAATACAATTTGATGCAATGACATAGACACTAGCGCCGCGTCTATCGGACTAGAGTGGTAGTTCATTGGTATTATGGATCTCACTTTAGAATGTTATAGGTTATCTATGGCTGTTTTTTGGTGAATTATAGTCTCACGGCAAAATCAAACAATTCCGTTTTTCCAGAAGCTTCCAAGCTTTTTACTTTTTTTTTACTATAATCATAAGAGCACAATAAAATTTTACTATAGAAAAAGTAGAACAAAATAAACCTATTCTGGAGATTATCCTTGCTGACCTTATTATCTTATTCTGAGAGTTTCATCTTCTTCAGTACATTACTGAGTAGATACATTTGTTATAATATCATAACAGAGATACCAACTCGAATACAACAGGAAAAAGAAAATAAAAAACACGCATACTTTAAAAATCTTGACACAAACGAGAAGTTATTTATGAAGAGAACACGAAGATGTCCTAATCACATCTCCGACAACCCCTCGTCTCATCAAAGCATCCAAGTTTTACTCAAAAAGACGTTTTGTAGAACTTCGCTTATTAAGTCAAACAAACTCGCGAACTTGCCTACTTTTCATATCGGCCTTTCTAATTAATCAGCTATCCGGAATACAACAACAAAGTATTAAATTACAACTCGGAAATGTTCTAATAACGTTAATTAATAGAAAACTTTTGGGACCTCAACGAGTTTTGGGGATTGATTTTGGATCTCATTGTTGACATTATATACCTTGTGGAGATAGTACCGTACATTCATGCTTACATACAATACACACTATTTGAACCCATAAGAAATATGAACAGCTTGAATAATTTGTACCTTGGAATGGTTAGAGATAAGTAGATACACCTAGGTAGTTAAATATATTAACTTGAACTCAAAGTCAAATAATTTATTTCAAATAGGCATCATAAATAAAAGACACTTTTGAACGTCAAAATGTACAGAAAAATATAATTGAAACTAGTTACCCCTTCCAAAAATTAGTTCCGTATGGAGAAGAATGGGCAAGAAACTCCAAGTTACTCTTTTATAAATGTTTTACAATTTTTTTGTATTAACATCTTTAATCTCGCTTTCCTGTGCACAGAACATAATATATTATGTACCCAAAAAATCTGTGGTAGTGATTTCGTGAAATAGCCGGGGAAGCGCGCGCTATTTGATTTGACCAATGAGCGCGGGCGGTGCTATAGTTGGCCGTCAGAAACGACCTTGACGAGGCCCCTTTAATGTTGCATAATACCTTAATGTTGCTTATTACCAAGGTGAGACGTCAGATGTTACACATCATATGCGACTACTGTAAGTCTCCTTCGTTTATTTGTACATCCTTACATATTATAAAACAAATTCCCCCGCCGCGTCTGTCTGTCTGTCTGAACGCGATAAACTCAAAAACTACCAAACGGATTTTCAAACGGTTTTCACCAATGAACGGAGTGATTCATGCGGAAGGTTTTAGTGTATAATTCATTATGATTTTATGTAAATTGGCTGAAATATGACGATTATTGTCGAAGATGTCGGAAAAAATCATCCCGACTGGACTGGCGTGCGCCGCGTAAGCCGTAAGAGATACATCAAATTTATGTTCAACAGAATTGAAGATCTTAAAAAGTTCAACAAAAAAGTCCGCGATAGCATATGTCTAGTTTCGAAGCCGCGGGCAAAAGCTAGTTAGTAATATAATTATATATTACACCTAGAATACAATTAAAAACGAAACAATGACAAATAAACTTATTAAAGCGACCAAACTCACCAACCTTAGAATGCTTGGAATACTCCATGAATAATGACACATCTGAAACTTACATAATCATTCCACCGTGAGTCGCAACGCCTTGCGGACGTGTACAGTGACTGTGTTCCCCAGTAACTCACTGGCTTTGGGTGCTCTTATTTGATTGGGTGTTGTTTAAAATTTTAATTCCCTTTTACACCTTAAGTGTTCTTATGGACTGGCTCCGCCTATTGGGCGGTCATAGAGTGAAACAAGTAGATTTTTGTCGTGTTATCTAAAATTGTGGCGCGCTAATTTGCTCCCGGACGCGGTGGATTTGAACCGGCGACTTGTGCATTGGCGGTCGCGCGCTGTCGTCCCGAACCAACCGAACTAGTCATTTAAGCGGCGAAATTGCGGTGCCCGTGTGTGAGCAGTGCTACGAGCTGACGACATCGTGAGTGCTACGGCGTGCCGCGTGACTGCTACGCGCCTACGATCCTGCGCATCGGCTACGCGCTGCGCCGCTACGAGTTTCCCTGAGATTGCGCATATTGCTTCTTATTTCCTGTGGGCTAAGGTTGAGTGTCGGCTGGCGCTTCGAAATGCCTCGCTTGAAACGCACTCCGCCAGCTACTCCTGCGTCTACAACTAGTAGCATGACTCAGTCAATGTCTGATTCGGACATTCCCCAGGCTATCGCAAGTAGCCCTTATGATGGTGTCAATACCACCTCGCGATATAAACATCCACGTCAAGTTTTTTCGCCTGGTGAATTGCTAGACTTCAAGCAGGAAATTTTGGATATGCTCAATTCATGGAGGGCGGAGGAACAAGCCAATTTTCAAAAGTTTTCACAAGAACAAAGCTCATCCCTCGGCAAACTATTCTCGGAGGTAGCAGAGCTTAAATCGCAAAACTTAGCCATTCAAAAAGCGAACAATGAAATAGAGAAGTCGGTCAATTTCATCAATAATCAATTCGACGACATGATGAAACAAATTAATTTATTACAAAAAGAAAAACAAATGTACAGGGATTGCATACAAAATTTAGAGATGAAAGTCGAAGATTTGCAACAATTATCACGCTCTTCTTGCGTCGAGATTCGCAATATACCACTCAAAGAAAATGAGTGTGCTAAAGACCTATATGCGATTGTTGCCCGTGTGAGTGCTGCTGTTAACGTGCCTCTTAAAGACAACGGTATCCGCGACGTTTATCGACTGCCGGGCAAACCTGGTACCGTCAGGCCGGTTGTTGCCGAATTTTCCACTGTGGAGACTAAGAACGTGTTGCTGAGTTCGGTGCGCTGCTTCAACAACAAGCAACCAAAGGAGTCCCGACTCAGCACTGCAACCATAGGAGGTCTTGGTGACCACCGTCCGATATATGTCAGTGAGTACCTACCGGCCAGCTCAAGAAAACTATTTTTTGCTGCGCGCGAGTTTGCAAAACTTAAAGAGTATAAATTCTGTTGGACGGCCAATGGTAACATACTGTTACGGAAGGAGGAGGGAGTCAAACCAATACTGGTCAAATCTGAGCAGACGCTGCGGGATCTAGCACGACCCAATCAATGACTACTAAACTCCCATACATTATTGTTTTTTTATACAGGTTTCATAATAACTAACTCCAACTTTGTTATAAGTTGTATTCCCCGCATGTTTAAGATTATTAACACCGTTTGTTTTGCTTATATATTAAGAACTACCCACCACTACAATTACCCTTCACACACACATAATCCTCAATACACTTACTCTCTATTCGTAAACCTTCGGGCACTCACACTCTCATTCCTCACACACTTATTCTCGCGGTCAATACCATTCCTAACTATTTATATCCACTCGTTCATCACAATTTTTGTTATGGAGAATATTAACTTCACCATTTCGGTTGGCATAGAACGTCCTTACACGGCTATTGTACCTGATACAGTTACAGTCTGCCTCATCTATCCATGCCTACATATGTGCTTTACTTTATTTTGGAATATGTTATTTTCTTTCAATGGCTAACCATATTAATGCCCTTGAATTAGAATTAGATGCTTACCAAGTATCAAAATCTTATAAATTACCGTTAGGTGAATGCATAACTAAAATACCGAAGACACAAAGAAACTTATCCATACTACAACTCAACATACGCAGTTTAAACAAGAACTTTGACAGTTTTATAGCGTTCTTACATCTCCTTAAAATTGACTGTGATATCATTGTATTAACCGAGTGCTGGCTAAAGTCTGCTGTAGTTCCCAACATGAATGGTTACAATGTCCACTTCACAAAAAATACAAAAAACCAGAATGATGGAGTGGTTATGTATATTAAGTCTTCATTGCACTATATCGTTTCTGAACCTGATATAACTGACGCAAACTGCTTGCTTTGCAAAATTGGCAATAATGTTGCCATCGTAGCCCTATATAGATCACCTTCCTTCACCCACGTTGATAATTTTTTAAACAGCTTGGATTCCATTTTAAAACCCCTAACAAAATTTCAACACGTTGCCTTAGTCGGTGATATCAACATTGATATCAAGGCGAACAATAATGATAGACATTCGTACGAATACCTCACTTTCACTGCCTCTCATGGTTTATTACCGGCGCATTTATATCCTACACGAGTAAATAACTGTTTAGATCATATTCTTTTAAAAACCAATCAACCAGGAACATCCATTGTCATAGACTCACCTATTACCGATCATTTACCTGTATTCCTGAGTATCAACCTAGATGTTCCTAAGCCCAAGCCCACCTACACGGCCAAAGTTGTTGATATCTCAAACATCCAAAAAGATATTGAGAGTACTGATTTCTCTCCAATCCTTTTTTCTAATGACGCTAATGTGGCAGCTGACACCTTAACAACTTTATTGACTCAAATTATTGAAAAACACACTCGCTTCTCGAAAGTCTCCCGTAAGAACCGTAACATCAAGCCCTGGATCACGCCTGGCTTACTTCGCTGTATTAGAAACAGGGATAAAATGCATCTTGCTTTAAAAACAAAACCAGATAACCCCATCCTCAAGGTAACGTATTCTCGATATCGCAACTTCTGTAATTCTTTGCTCCGGAAACTGAAAATAAATTACGAGAAAACAGAATTTATGAAAAGGAAAAATAACTCCAAAGCAACATGGGATTTAATTAAATCCATAACGCACTCAAAATCAACACCCCCTCCATTGAAAGAACTGCAACAACTCAAACCTGACAAACTTGCATCAGCAAACAGCGTCAACAATTACTTTGTAAATGTGGGCAAAGACCTAGCTACAAATATACGGCAGTGTGTGAAAATACCAGTTCACCCATCAAGATTAGCTTCAACCTCTAACTCAATGTGTGTCCTGGAAACCGACGATTCGGAAGTAGAGCGAATTATAATTAACCTGAAGTCAAGTTCAGTAGCTGGAATTGACGGTATTACTGGACATATATTGAAGTTAACGCGCAAAATTTTAATCCCCTGCATAACACATATCTGCAATCTCGCGATATCTACTGGTGCTTTCCCTGACTGTTTCAAAATAGCGCTGGTTCACCCTATTCATAAGGGAGGGGACAAAGGCAGTGTCAAGAATTATAGACCTATATCTATTCTACCAACCATTTCGAAGATTCTGGAGAAGATTCTGAACAGCCGTTTGCTTAAATATATTAATGCTCATAAACTTCTCTCTGAAAACCAGTATGGCTTCAGAGCCGGAATTGCAACAGAGGATGCAGTTATTGCACTCTCTGAAAAAGTAACTCAGTTCATGGATAAGAAGCAGCGGTGTATTGGTTTATTTCTAGATATCTCGAAAGCTTTTGACACTGTCTCTGCGCCCATACTTCTGTCGAAACTCGAACGCATGGGAATTCGTGGTCCCGCACTTGACATTTTCTCAAGTTACTTGGAGAATCGTTTCCAACATGTTCAATTGGATGAGGTAACAAGCGATAAAGCTAGAATAGAATACGGCGTGCCACAAGGCAGCATTCTAGGTCCAACCTTGTTCCTCATCTACATCAACGATCTGTGTTCAATTTCCTTAACTAACTGCTTCATATATACCTACGCTGACGATACAGCCCTACTTGTTCATGGGAATGATTGGAGTGAAACAGAAAAATATGCTCAGATGGCGTTGGACATTGTTATGAACTGGTTTAACAATAATTTATTAACCTTGAATGCAGAAAAAACTAAGCTTATTTCTTTTTCTTTAAGTGATAGGACTCAGCCACACATATCGCCTACTGTTAAAGTACATAGTTGTTCTCCAAACTCCAGCTGTACCTGTCCTACTCTGGCAACCACATCTTGTATAAAATACTTGGGCGTGCAAATTGATAAACATCTGAACTGGTATAGTCATATAGACAATCTCGTCATCCGAATGCGTAAACTCATTTCCATCTTTAAGAAACTCCGTTGTTCGGCTGACACGGAAACACTAATGATGGTTTATTATTCACTCTGTCAGTCTCTTCTCCTATATTGTTTGCCGGCTTGGGGTGGCGCCTGCAAAACATACTTTTTGAAATTAGAGAGAGCTCAGAGAGCAGTTCTCAAAGTTATGTTCTTCAAGCCCTATAGATACCCCACTTTGGAACTTTTTAGGGAAGTCGGGGTTTTGACAGTGAGAGGCTTATATGTGCTACAGTGTGTATTAAGGAAACATCGGCTGCCGTTCAAAGAAAGTACTAAACGTCGCGCAGACATTGCCTTTCCTCCAGTTAGACATAAAACCACCTTCGCAAAGCACCAATTCACCTACCTCAGTTATATTCTATATAATAAAATCAATAAATTTCTCCATATCCACAGTTTAAATTATTACAAATGCAAAAACATAGTTAAGAAATGGCTGCTTGAGAAATCATATGAAGTGACCGAAAAACTTCTCTTCCCACATGCTTAAGTCAGATCTACTCATATTCAAGTATTTTTACACACAAACATTCAAATACACCCCCCACTTTCACACACCTATCAAGACACGTTCACACCTAACACACTCCGCACTCTCGCATTACTTACCCATTCACAACACACCTACTACACCTACCACGACTAACTCACTCTCACTCAATTATGTATTACAGTTTTATTACAAATTATTTTTATTTTTTCTTATTTCAAAACACATAGAAATAATTGTATTGTTATGTTAACTATGTTACTGGTGAAAACAGTTTTTTGTTAGTTTTAAAACATTCTGATCATCTATGTATGTATACCTTTATGGAATCACTGGTCCCCAAGTCACAGGCTACTAACCTAGTTTGGGAGCCAGGAGATAATACCCAATGCACTTTATGTTGTTCCATACTACTGTATTTATAACAAATGTAATCATTTCTATTGCAATAAACATTATTATTATTATTATTTTTATATATTTTAACAAATCTCGGGACGATGGATCCCGGTCCTTTGGAAGGCGTACGAGGGGCCGGAGCCAACTCGCAGAGGCCCCTTAGACATTAATAAGTGTTGAGGCACCAACCGACGATTATCCCTGTATGCACCATACAAGTGCACCCAAGGACAACCCCCGGTTGGTGTAGCACTATTGCAGAACATGGAAACAAAACATATTGGGCTATGGATTTGGGTGGCTATAATGGATTGGTTAACTGGAACTATTGAAAGACTATGGCCCCTGCCTGATCAATGTTTTAAATGCACACGGATAAAATGGCAGGGGGTGACTTGCACACTCAATAATGGGCCCCCGAAAACGGTCGCTAGCCAAAGTGTCGTAGCGACAAGGGGGCAACATGTCCTGAGGTGCTTGAGGAGTGGAGAGGTATTCCACGGCTTTCAGAACAATCCCAGAGCCCGGAAGATGGTCAAGATCCCTACGAGCACTTACTGGAATACTTCCTTCCTCCGAGCACGTTTGCTCTTGCGAATCTCCACTCAAGCCGGCCAATTAAGGCAAGAATGAGATGGGAGCTCTGTTCCACGTCAGTGTTCACTCCAGCCGGCCAATGAAGGCAAGCCAGAGGTGAGGAACAAGACTTCTCCCGGGAGATAGGGTCCGTGGGGTCGCTACTGCCCATCAGCTCGCCACATGCTGCCCTGCGGGTTTTTGTATCTCTCTTTGTCTGGCTCCTCATCCTAGACCTGTTCCGGCAAAGTAAACTCTACCGACACAGACCTAGAGTTCGGAGCGCGCAAGCCCCACCACGACGTCAACGTAGAGATACGGCGGTGGGGTTATTATTATTATTATTATACGTCTTTGACATTTCTCGGGACCCAGGGGTCCCGGACCTTTGGAAGGCGTACGAGGGGCCGAAGCCAACTCGCAGAGGCCCCTTAGACGTTTTAATGAAATGAGGTACCAACCGACGATTATCCCTGTTCGCACTATGCAAGTGCAGCCAAGGACAACCCCCGGTTGGTATAGGACTATTGTAAGATATGGAAACAAAGATATCGAATATGGGTTTGGGTTGCTAAAGTGGACTGGTCACCTGGAACTATGGAAGGACTATGGCCCCTGCCTGATCTATGTTTTATATGCACACGGATAAAATGGCAGGGGGTGACTTGCACACTCAATAATGGGCCCCCGAAAACGGTCGCTAGCACATAGTGTCGTAGCGACAAGAGGGCAACACGTCCTGAGGTGCTTATGAGGAGTGGAGAGGTATTCCACGGCTATCAGGACAATCCCGGAAGTACGGTCAAGATCCCTACCAGCATCTTACTGGAATACTTCCTTCCTCCGAGCACGTTTGCTCTTGCGAATCTCCACTCAAGCCGGCCAATTAAGGCAAGAATGAGGTGGGAGTTCCGTTCCTCGTCAGTGTTCACTCCAGCCGGCCAATAAAGGCAAGCCAGAGGTGAGTAACAAGACTTCTCCCGGGAGATAGGGTCCGTGGGGTCGCTACTGCCCAACAGCTCGCCACATGCTGCCCTGCGGGTGTTTGTATCTCTTTTGGTCTGGCTCCTCATCCCAGACCTGTTCCGGAAAAGTAAACTGTACCGGCACAGACCTAGAGTTCGGAGCGCGCAAGCCCCACCACGACGTCAACGTAGAGATACGGCGGTGGGGTTATTATTATTATTATTATAAATTCAGCATACAAATCAACAGATCCATATTTAAGGACCTATCGCCTCTAGAAAGCAATCAGTGTACGACGGCCTACAAAATATACTCGACCATACAGAACCCAGTAGGGGTGACTACCACGCAATATATCATACAGTCCCCATAACTCATACGTACAAGAGTGTTTATCATTTCTTTGTCCACCCCAGAGATTTATTGAGGCGATGTGTGACGACCCTGAACCCTTGGACCTTAGGGACAGCCCTAGAACGATAACTCAACTAAAATGTTATTTATATGCTTCATATCTAATAAGATAACTTTGATGGGTTGACAAGTTTCAGGCATTCTAATTTGTTAGTAAAAGGAAAAAAAAACCGGCCAAATTGGGATGAATTTATCCCAAGCACAAACTTAACATTGTAGTTGAAAAACATGTTCTCCCATACAAAATGTATGGGAGAACATGTTTTTGCAACTGCAAATGTAAGTTGGTCGATTAATACTCGTTAACTGGTAGAGCCTACTTAGCTGTGATAGTTTTCGTTTTAATTTCGTTATATATACTACTGCTGTGAATTTTTTCACTTATCCAGAACCAACCATTTAGCTGGCAGAGTCCGACACTTGACTCTAACAGAAATTAGCACATATTTCGCAAACGGATCCCTGAATAAAAAAAAATCCTGAATTAACACAATATTTTTAAACGACCTTTCCAACGACACCCCATACCATGGGATAGACGAGAAACAAAAAAGACATCGGCTTTACGCGTAGTAGAGGTACCCTAAAAAAATGTTTTTTTATTTTATTATATACCACTTTGTCAGCATGATTAATATATATACCCATGCCAAATTACAGCTTTCTAGTATTAGCAGTCTCTGAGCTAAACCGCGGACAGGCAGACGGACACGACGAAACTATAAGGGTTCCTTGTTTACTACGGAACCCTAAAAATTGGCGTATTTTTTTGTAAAATAAGTAATAGGATAGTTTCCTAGGTAAAAAAAAAAGAAATTCTATTTAGTCCGTGTAGTGTCCGTGTGTAGTGTAGTCTTTCAGATAATAAAATAATATTAGACAAATATTTTTTGCTTTATCATATTAATCAAAAATAACTTCGAAAACACGCATTGAAGTTGGGGAGTGGGGGCTCGCTACGTCATAGCGTCGTATAAAATCTAGCAAGGCGTGACGTCATGCCACATTTTAACTCAATGTATCGCCATAATCTTTTGATTACGTCAAAAAAGAAAAAATACGTGTTCAATATTTTTTAATCATCTACAAGACGGACAAAAAAAAATTTTAGGACACAGGTCTATTATGTACTTCTGCTAAGTGAAGTGCTCTGTCTGTGCGAATAATAAATAGGTTTATACAACAATAAATAACATTAATAGCACTTAACTTAAATCACAATCCACATTGTAAAAGTCGTAAAAAATAATCATAGGTCCTTACAGCTGTTGCCAAATTCGTGTAATTTCGAAGATCTTCTCTCCTTAGGCTTTGAAAGGTCTTTGATGTTGCTAAAACTGACTGATATTAAAATCTTACCTGACGTAGTACCTCTTAGAAATATTTACTTTGCTATAACAAAAGTACAATGATGATAATTATAATATAGCCTTGATAAAAATGGCTATTCTTTGTTAAAGAAGGCTAATTCCCGTAATCAAAATCTCGACGCAATCTCTGTTTAGAGGTATTTTTGACAGATTGAGACGGAGTTTAGAATGCGGTCGTTCTTAAAATACGAAAATTGTCCCTATGAGCAAAATCAAAACAATGACTTATCTCAGAAAAATCTAAGCACTGTAAGAATCTCAACAACATAACTATGGCTGCATTCGCCAGCTCGATTGCTATTAAAGGATTAACGTAGTACAAAGCGATGGCATTTTGTTCGCCTTGCCCCTTGTCCGGTCACCCCCTAGTTTCACCCCTTTACCCCTCACACCCCTTGCCCTTCTGCTAAGACCCTCAAGACCTTCGCACATTTGCATAGCTTTAGAGCTTAGGTTTTTTGCTTTCACTAAGTTCTTAAAGGATAAAGAAGGAAGCGAAAGATATTCTCTCGATATTTTTTTTCTTTAACGGATCGTGTGTTGCTGAGAAAATCTTAAGGGGTATGTTGGTGTTATTCATATTATTATTTATATTGAAATATAATAATGTTTCGCAAAGGATTGGCTGCCATATTTCTAATCTACGTAGGCACAAAAACGGCGCCGAGTTTATAGACCAAAATATATTAAAAATGTGTTTTGCTTTGATTATAACGCTTAAATAAATAAATGTGGCTGAGAATTAGCATTTTAACGGCGGTTTTTTACTAACGTAGTATTTAAGTTTTAGTTCAACCTTTTGCAGATCTAATTTAGTTCCAACTCTTTCTGGTTCTAACTGCTAGTAAAAGAAAACAAAATGTTTAGTTCAGTAACTGACCGAGCGAGCGAAGCGTCTCTGCTTCAAGTCTGGCAAAATTTGCTTTCCTCTGTCAGTTTGTTGGTACTCCTTTACAGATCGTATTTTACAACCGATCTGAACGAAAATTAGTATACAGGTTTTAACGACTTTATAGTTTTTTTGCCGTCGGGGATTTTTGATTGGTTTGATTTACTTCCTCTAAAAAAGGGCAAAAAGGGGGCTACTGGATATCTCCGCCTTATGAGATTCGATTTCGATGGTTCTTTTTTATTGGAAAGGCAGTAACTTCAAAATCGTCTCATAAAAATTTGGTGTAGATCTGATGAAGATCTTTGGCATGATGAGCAGAATAGCTCCTCAAAATGCAGTAAATTACTCACTTCTAGATTTCTACCAGTTGAATCGGCCCTTTATCTACTAGGTAGGGATTGATGGAGTACCTGGGACCACTTTCTGATCACAAAACTAGAGAATTCTGAAAATAATTTTAAAATCAATATTAATGTTAGTTTTACAATTAGGTCAGTAGATGGCACTACTTTACACCGCTAGATTGCGCTGTCGTTGTCGCTCGCCAAATGGTTAGGTCCCGTCGATCATTTCCCTTTTTAAATAACTTAATTAAGTGGTATAATGGTCTACTGTTCGCAGAACTACTAGTTATTATAGTAATTATTTAAAATTGGGGGCCATATGTGTATGTTCCATTGAAGGAACATTAAACGGATCGAATTATTGTACTACAGTCTCTAAAACTGTCCAAATCTCATCACCTGATTGCTAATTAAAAATCCCGTACATTTGTCTGTAGATAAGTACTCTCCTACTACAGCTCGTGCTCGGGTGAGCTCTTAAGCCTGCTTTCGCTTTTAATTATTAATTCAGACCAGCTGAACACACTGCCCGTCTACATATTCATGTGGAGGACTAACATGTCTATAATATTCAGCCAAATACAGTAACCTGTAAAATATTCATGTCGTTTTACAAAATGTTGGGGCTTTGAGGAAAGTTTGATACGAAAATATGCAGACTACACATTTCTGGCTTCAAAACTGGAGGTATAAGAGAATTAATTTGTTTTATTGAAACTAGAACAATTTATTTTGAAAATATTGTGTGTTAAAATATTTTCTGTTATCTGAGAGTTATGCATTGTCTTTTGTATACGAAACGACTTTGTGATATGGCCTCATTTTCACAGTATCTACATTCTACATACCCTATACTTCAGTATAAAGTGGCAACTTATCCTAGTTACCACTGTTTCGAAGTAAAGAGGAGTCATCATCAACATTTCAGCCGAAAGACGTCCACTGCTGGACATAGGCCTCCCCAAGCACCACCACTTTGACCGATTCTGTGCTTTCCGCATCCAGCGGATTCCTGCGGCCTTCACAAGGTCATCGGTCCATCTTGTGGGAGGCATAGAGGAACAGAGAAGTGGCCTGGAGCAATTGCAGATTAGAAACAGGACTTATTGCGTACAATCTCTTCTCTACCAAAATAACTAGTAAGTACCCAAAAATGTGTATCCCAAACCCACTCAACTAATAGTACATTACTGCCGCGGTCTATAATGACTACTTTGCTGGTCGCGCTGATGATGGCCGACAGCGCAGCGTAGCGCAGCTCCAGGCCGACACAGCGCGGTCAGCGTGCAGCACTTGATGGACGAGCTGAGATAAAGGCCGAGGCCGTAGGTCGAGGCCTTTACAGCGAGGACAGCAAGGGCTGCAATGATGGCCAAGCTGGAAGGCCTAGAGCGTAGCTAGGCTAGCTCGAGGCAATCATAGCGTGACCAGCGAAGCAGTCATAGTGGGCCAAGGCTTGTATAGTGCTTTACTCAAAAATGCAAGTACCTAATCTAAATAAAACCAGCAAGTAATTTCAATAAAATATATAAGCTCATTTTTAGCAAAAAAGTCACTAAATAAAAATAAAAATTTCGCTGAACCGCGGTTTTGTTACTTCTGTTTTTTTTTTTTTTTTAACAATGGTAGTTGGAACTATACAGCCAAATCTTTATATATATAATTCTTCTGTGAGTGTGTATGTCACTGAACTTCTCTCAAACGACTGGACCGATTTTGATGAAATTTTTTGTGTGTGTTCAAGGGGATCTGGGAATGGTTTAGATTCACAATCGGACCCGATAGGTGGCGGTATTCGGTCAGGACAACGTCTGTCAGGTCCGCTAGAATAGAATAAAATCTTTTTGTACCTATCTCTATAAATACAAACAGCTGTGTTTTAAATAAAATCTTTTTGCATTTGATTTTTTAAAACGTTGAAACGTCAAAATAGCGGCCGGCAATGTTTTGCCGGCCTGTTAGAGCGACCAGCAAAACTTTGCCGGCCGCTCCTTGAAACAGAACGGCAAGGTCGACTTTGCTCAAACAAGGTTGTCAAAATAATGACCACATTACATGCATTTTTGAGTAAAATTACGTTACTTGCACTACTAAGCTAATAAGATTTTGGAACGAAGTTCTTTAATGCGACTTGCGGTAGGAGTAAACTGGTAGAAATCATCACGTAACGAAAAACCGTTATGCCCCCTCCATGTGACTTTCTCTCTCTCTCTCTCTCTTGTTGTATTGTATTTTATACACTATAGCTGATTCTTTTCAAAGCATGAAAACTTAAGAATGCGGCGACGCATGATATGTCCATACAAACGTAGTACATAAATCATTAGCAATTTGAGCATATTTCATATTTTATATTTTGATTTTTTTTTTCATATTTTATTTTTATTATGTTGATATTCGGATTGAGACAGTATTTATCTAGGCTCCTACGTCTTTTTATTTCCAAAAACTTACCTTTAAATGAAGTGTAAGCGAATTGCATTTCGTACATTTTTACAGCGTAAATGACATGTTTTCATATTGTTTTTTCTGTATTATAAACAACAATATTTGTAATATTGTTTCCGTAGAAGCATAGTTTATGTTATCAAGTTACAAATTATAAAAAAAAAATGGAAATACATTAAGTTTTCATTCAAATTTTTTGTATTACGGAACACATCTAAATTTATCATAAATTTTCGAAAGCTGGTAGTACTATCGCGTCAAGCAATAATTGTCAATGTGTGCGTGGTAGTATTGCTCACTGTAGGTGTATATCGCTCCGACAGGCACTCACACTAGCGCAACGTGCTTGGAATTGAATTTTGCAAACATCTCGATTTGTAGTTGCGAGCCGTGTCGCCGGCCTCTTAAGCCACTTTTGTTTTGTTCTACCAAAAACGAAGACAGCTTCAGATAAGGCATCCCAATACACAAAAAATAAACCACTTAATACCTCTTTCACCTTCAAACAATGAAGTACCAGGAGCAAACACCGTCACATTCCGGTAGCTCAGCAGGTGCATATCTTGCATAGCCCGACATTGGCACGGCACGCGAGGCATCCCGAATTCTGACGCCGACCAGCAATATTATTGGCACATTCCGATCACGGCACAAATTAGTGTAAAGGGAATTTAAAATACGAATTATTCTTATTAAAGTGATGTGAAAGGGTTGGTAAAACAAAAGAAGCCGTTGTTCTGTTTTTTTTTTTTCTATAATGGCTGTGGATTATATTCAGTGGTGCTGCAATTGGCTAGTGTCTGATTAGCCAATCAGAATTAAGCTGTTTATAATAAAGCAGCATATGCTTGTGTTATGTGGAATAGCTATGTGTATTGCATTTTCAGTGGTTTCAGGCGACCGAGGCGTGCTTTGCTTTGGTATATTCGGCTTATTACCTGAATTGGCTTTTAGGGTTCCGTACCCAAAGGGTAAAACGGGACCCTATTACTAAGACTCCGCTGTCCGTCCGTCGGTCTGTCCGTCTGTCATCAAGCTGTATCTCATGAACCGTAATATTTAGACAGTTGAAATGTTCACAAATGATGTATTTCTGTTGTCGCTATAACAACAAAAACTAAAAAACAGAATAAAATTAATGTTTAAGGGGGCTCCCATACAACAGACATGATTTTTTGCCGTTTTTATGGATAATGGATGGATTTAGTGATTGATAGTTACATAGCACACATAAACCGAATTCAAATTATATAGAGCACTGTTCTAATTATTATCAAAAAAGTGTGACAAGTCCGGCTTTTTTGGTGAAAACATTTATTTTTAACCCTAAGCGTAAACGACGGTCATACTATCTCACATCCTCATTATATCGACCACAGAATATCACAAAAAGCATTAGCAACTCACAAATGCATGTCCATCCATGTAAAACTCAGCTTATTCTTCAACGTACATATTGCTGTCCCATTGCACCTTAACCCACTGACACAGGGATCAGTTTCGTCTGATGAATAACGAGATTGGTAAGTTAAATCTCAGCCGTGTATTCTTCAGAAACGCTCACATTTTGCAGTTGACCTGCACCTTACGTTGAAGAGTTAAGGTTGGTTTTTTGGTAAATGGAGTGTATGATGGTAAGTGAGGCGATATTGGCGTGATCAGTAAGTTGACACGAAGGCTTCGACTAACTTCGCCGACGTCTGCCTTGCTCCGAAGATATCCTAAGTTTCACGTATCAGTCCGGTTATTTGTAAATTGTATTCGTGTGAAATGTTGAATATGTCGATACATGGTGTTGTTCAGTTTGTTAGATAGGTAATATCTTTCCGTAGTATATTATTTGTCTTAGTGCAGTTACAGTTTCGTAGTAGCAAGTACTTGTAATTTTATGAAAGTGTTATAACAATGTATTTACAAGGCTGATGTGAAGGGAAAGGCCGGGCGGGGACGCCCTAGGAGGATATATACTGACCTTATTGGTGATGTTCTTCAGAAAGGCCAGGTGCGTAGTACTCGCAACCGGCGTGCGTGTATGACCAGATGTATGAACGTAAACGAGGCAAAAGGAGTATGGAAGGATCGTAGCAGGTGGCGTTCTGTAGTTTCTGCCTACCCCCATGGGAAGAAGGCGTGAGTTTATGTATGTATGTTATAACAATTTATAATTTTAATAGATCTCCTGTTAAATTTTCAGATAGAAAAATAATTAAACTGAACAATTCTGTTCACTTTATTACAAAAAATTATAACGTTCGTGACACACATGATTATAAATGTTTCACATATTATTTATTTCGGGTTTTGCCGACTATTGCTAACATGAATGGAGCTCTTTGACGTGTGAACAGAATTACTGGTTTACTGGCACCTACACCATTTGAGAAGAATATATTCTGGAAGGTTATGTGAGTAATACATTGATATTTAGGGAGTGCCTCCGCTGCCGGCGCCGGCTCCCAAAAATAACGCCATTGGGAACCGGCATGACATTACTGTTGGCAGCCGAGATTAAAAACATCCGCTGCCGGCACATTACATACTCTGTGGCTGGCACGCCGGCTCCCATAATGGACACCGGCGGCGCGGCGTTCAGAAGTCCAACTAACTAACCCTAACTAAAGTATTTTTTTCTATATATTCTAGTCTTTTTTGGCACTTGATGGCAGCTGTCGCGGCACCGCTCTTTGCGCTCGCTCGGCTCGTGCGTAGGGGGTCACAATTCTAACCTAACTTAACCTAAACTTTTTTGCGAGTAAAAATATTTAACCTTATCTAACTAGTTCGTTTTTTAATTATGCCTATTTACTCCAATATGCCACATTGTCAACCCCGTTTTCGACTTTTTTTTCCAAACTCAGCGCTGGCAACCAATTCAGCAACCGGCGCCGGCAGCCAATTCGGGAGCCGGCGCTGGCAGCGGAGGCACTCCCTAATATTTAACTTAGATTTAACTAGCACAGTCAATGTTTTGACATGTCGCCATTCCACCCGTGCGAAGTAAGTGCGGGTCACAAATGTACCTACAAACAGTAATTATTGCCCTAAAATACATATTTCCAATATGACATCAACGTCCGATCGACAGGTGGAATGCAAATATTTCGTAAATGTGCCACAGTGCGCACGTTCCACATTCTCGCACGCACCCCACAGCCACTAGCATGAATTTACTATCGCGCCTCATATCAAGGGGTAACTGTCAATAAATATGTAACACACGTTGTACAGTATATACAGATAGGTAAGTATGGTAGATAGTTCATAGATAGGTACCTAGGTTTGATGAGGGGAGCTGTTTTAAAAGATATTTATTTGGATTAAAAAACGATCGATAGTTTAGAAACCCCTCGGACTGCAATGGGTTAAAATTTCTGTTAAAAACTTTTTAGTAGTTTTATGTAAAGACTAGTGGACCCGACAGACGTTGTCCTGTCAAAACATTGTCCAGCGGACAAAATTGTGAATCTAAACCATTCCCAGATCCCCTTGAACACACACAAAAAAATTCATCAAAATCGGTCCAGTCGTTTGAGAGAAGTTCAGTGACATACACACTCACAGAAGAATTATATATATAATGGTCGTTTACTTCCACAAAATCGTGCAATGTCCAACATCTTCCTTAGGTATTACAATCATATATTGAGATATTGAAGTACCTAGGTTAAAAAACAAATCCAATAATGACGACAATTTAGTGTAAGAAATTCGTAGGCTTCCTATTCTTAAACAATGAATCGAGTAAGTCGGCTGTGTAGGTAATTTTCTTTCAAAATTCTCGGAGAAATCGATGCACGTATGTACAGACGCCAGCACATCAAGCTACTACAATCTGTCAAATTTATTTAATAGATTTTCAACTTTATCGTTGAAGTCTAAGGTTCAAAGTTGATTGGGAAAATTTGACAGTTTCGGGTAGCTTGATGTGCTGGCGTCTGTACAAAAAAATGCTAGTCACATTGGTTCATGACGAAGCGCGTCCATCTGCTGTAAATCCACAGACCATCACGAATTGAAAAAAAGAATAATAAGTTTGTCACAGAAACACGTGCATAAAAGAAGAGAACAATAAAAAAAAAACGATTGTGTGGTTTTATGAAACCACAGTAAAAGTGAAACTTCTATAGGCGCCGCCATATTGGCCTTGGCTAGTCTGACGAGCGCCTTTCACTTTATCCCTACTCCGCGGCCGACCGTCACGCGACATGCAACACACAGACGAAAAAGTTTGAGACGATGTTATAAAAGTTTCACTTTAATAAAACAATAGATTTAAATATAATCACGAGCACAAAACAGAAATAGTCGGCAGCTGCACGTCATGACTGTAATAAGAAGGCTTCCACTCAGCATGATGCAGTGCTATGGGGACCCACAGCACAGCGCTAATTTTCAGTGAATTGATGACTTCCATGTAGTATACTTACCGACCTGATCAAAATTCTGTCTATCAGACTGCTTAACAACAATATCAACATTTTTGACACGTGACCGGCAAATTCTTCCCTATAAACATGTTCGGCATACCTTCCTCTCACCCTCTTGCATACATCACTCACTATCGAACGATATGTGGTACCTCTGCCTGTCAATAAAGTCAAGCTAAACATGTACATATGTGTAATATAAGAAAATATTGGCAGAATAAACTGAATAAGTGTGGAAGGGTTAAAAACTGATATACATTAGTCAAAGGAGGAGCTCGTGGCTAAATAATAACAACCGCACGGGTCGATCCATCAGGTTAAGCTACGCTTGCCGGGGTTAGTCCGTGGATGGGTGACCATCTTTACATACCGAGACTCCTCCGTGCCTCGGAAAGCACGTTAAGCTGTTGGTTTCGGCTGTCATTCGTAGATCTTTGACAGTCGTTACGGGTCGTCAGAAGCCCGAAAGTCTAACAACCAGTCTTACCAAGGGGTATCGTATTACCCAGTTACTGGGTTGTGGAGGTCAGATAGGCAGTCGCTCTATGTAAAATACTGGTATTCAGCTGCATCCGGTTAGACAGAAAGCCGACCCCAAACATAGTTGGGAAAAGGCTAGGCAGATTGATTGTTGTGATCAAAGGAGAAAAATGCTACAGTTTCTAATTGTGGCGGATTAAATGAACACCTCATTTAGTTGATCCTTTGGCTGCATGAGGAACAGGGTGTAAAGTTCACTCATCCACCATAGAAAAGGGAGGATCCTCCGACCAGACGGGTGTTGTGTCTGGCGGGCAACTGCCCATTGGTTTGAAGTCGGAATCTTGTATATATGTCGATCGCTCGGTAAACTCTAATTGCGGGATGCAGGATTTGTGTGACGTCATGTCTATGATGCGTAATTTTTCCCCACGATCGCCTTGCGGCCCGCGTACCGGCCACTGAACCCCATCGATAGTCGCCTTCTAAGATATCGCATCTAGGTACATAATTGTGGTTAATTCGACCTAGAGTGCTACAAAGATCTTTTGGCGCCTAAATGACATTGACAGGAGGGCGTTGCTGGTAAACATTTTGTGAAACTGTCACTAAAATTGTATGAAAAATTCAAGGTGGCGGAGTTAGTTCCGATTTTGCCCACGCGCCAAAAGATTCCTGTATCTACCATTGTCTTCGAAAACAGCACTAAAAATAGCTATGTCAAAATTAATCTCCATCATCTTTCTGACAAAACTAGACTCTGGCCACACTAAGTCTGCAATGGAATTAATGGGCAACCCCAAAAAGTTTTTTATATGGTATACTTTTACATCAGTCAGTTATGTCAGTTTCGCGGTTATGAGTAGATTCTAATGATTTGGATATTTTGCCTTTTGATTTTTGCATAATAGATTATATTATCTCATCATCTGTTACGACGCCTCATTAAGGTGGATAACAATTAAAATTCTATTGTGTCTCGTTAATGACAGTTGAAAGGTTATGTGTAATAGACTATGTCGTACCTATGCTCTACCTCCATGCGATGACAAAACTGTATCAAATCCACTCTGCATTGTGCTAAAGTGACTATTCTTTACCAGGAATAAATCAGAGTTTATACAAAATAACCTATCAAAAACAAAAAGACAAACAAAGTATCAAATTATTTTTTTCGTAGTACAGGATGGTGTTGCCGTCTATAGATTTTAAAATCCCACCATTTATTTTATTTATGCAGACTTAGCGTGGCCAGACTCTATGAGATTGTAATAACCCGTGTTTCCTAAACCTTTATATTATTTTAGGCATGGTAGGTAGTAATAAATAGTACTCTCCCCAAAAATCTTCAATATCCACTGGACAACCCGCATTACTGAACGCTCAAGACCCTGATACATTTGATCTCACGTTTATAGCTCTATTCATATCGTTCATCGTATATTTTACTGCTTCAGTAATAAGCCCAAATAATATGTATTTGGAAGTAGAGTTGTAATGTGTTCTGATCAATTCTTATGCTGGTTTATTGCGGATACTATGCCAAACAACGAATTTACCAATCAATTTATTGTCTCGATGTATTGGCATAGTTTTTTATGGGGCGCGGTATAATTTGTCGAATTGGTGGATGGTGGTTACAAAAATATATCAGTAACTTTTCCATCTTCCCTAGCAGCTTAATCAGCCTATAATATTCCCACTGCTGGGACACAGGCCTCGTCTCTGAGCAAGGGAGTAGGCCATAATCCACCAATTGGATCCAGTGTGGGTTGGTGGATTTCAAATGTCTTCGAATTTCACCTATCACAAGCCATAAAATGTACAAATTGTACTCGTGTTACATTCTTCAAATAAATCTATTACCAAACTTAACACCACTAATTTCTAACTACTTTAAGTCTTAGAACATCACTCATAGTCATAACGGACAGGCACCCTTCAGCGAACTTATCCGTAACTTAGCCTCTCGGATGTAGCGAGCATACAAATATCTCGCCCCGAGCCCTTTCGGGGCACTTAAGACATCCGTCCCGTGACCCCAGTTGTATGGGATATTTTACTACCCATGGGAACTGGCGCACAGTTTGAAAACTTTATTGATGGCCTGTCAGTACCTTTTAAAGGAATAGCCTTTTGCTGTCCAGTTGGATTTTGGTTCGATTTTGGAGTTATTTGAATTTGATAGTGGTTGGGGCCTTAAAGGGACATTTACAGGGTGGCTGTATCAGAAATGTATTTAAAAATAAAACTTTACCTTTAATGCTCACATAATAATTTTGTTATTAAAAAGAATGGCACAAAATATGTAGGTACCTACACACAGCGTCAGTATGTGCTAGCCCCTCAAGTTTTAAAATGTTACACTGCGACAACATTGACTTCATTACGAATATAAAGAATACTTCAAAAAGAGTTCATTTGTTTCGACTTGGATTTGAACCATCGCATCACCGAACGTCATGTCATACTCATACGCGCAGTTTGACGAACTAGCCAGCGAATTGAACCTCCTATCTTATGCATGGCAAGCAGTCTCGAAACCTCCGGTCTATTTAGACGTTAAATATCTTTTGGTAAATGTTAACCATACTCACTAAAACAATACATTAAGAGCGGACCGACCATTTGCCTTTGTCTCTGTCTTTTTCTTTACGTGTAAAGAGTAAAGAAAATAACCACACTTTTGCACTTTTTCAATGTTTTTCGTTTTTATTTTTATCGTATTGCTCTTAAATAAAAAACTAACGCGGAGAAACGCTGGAGTCATCTATGAACTTTATTTTAGTAAATTAATCATAATATGAATTTACTTATTTATATAAAAAAGTAGCAAAATAGAGGAAAAAAATACTCGATAAGAGGTAACTTTGCGAACTTATTCTATCGAGCCAACTTTATCAAATCGTGTTTCCATCGCGGATGATGTCTAGTATATATCCCCAATAATACCAATTTATTTCCTTATATTTTAATTTAACTGTTTACTACTTCAAATAAGCTTAATAGAAACATGTTTGTGTGCATAAAAAGCTCGGTACCCTCTTAATTATAACAAAAATGTTTTTGAAAAACACTAGAACTAACATGGGCCTATCATGGATTTGAACGCACATGTCTGGGGGGTAACTATTTAATGGAGCTGTGTGTACCTACTTATCGTAAAATATATTTTGTTAAATAGTAGCATATTTTGACCTCATAGCGATAATCTGAAAATATAATGAGCCATAAAACAACAAGGTATGAAAAATAATCCGCACTTTAACATAATTAATTACACGGCCGTAATTACATTAATTGGGGCTTTAAGAGAAATAAAACCCTACCCAACCCACATTTTATAAATGACAATTTAACAAGCGCAAGACTCATTGTAAAGTTTTAAACTCATTATTCAATTTATATTGGACTACTAACTCGCCGTTTCTTCGCAAAGATGCAAACAAGTGATGTGGTAAAACACCGGGATTTCAGTGAAATCAAAATTCAATGTTAATGTAGTATACACATAAACCTTCCAGAATAAATTCTCTAACTTTATGATGAGAAAAACTGCATCAAAATCGATTGTGTAGTTTAGAAAAACATTTATGCGGTCACTCCAGTCTTAGCTGCCATGGTTTATTTTTAATTTATTTTATTTTTTAAATTGTTCTTTATTTTATCTTTTTATCACGCACACTTCTAACGTACACGTCTTTCTACATTGTTCTCACATGTATAATTTCAACATGAATGATGTAACCAATATTTTGTAACAATTTTTTATTTAGAAGAGTGTCCGTGGAGTTTCTTGCCCGTTCATCTCCATAGGTACTTACTACGCTTTGGAATGGGCAACTAGCTTCATATTTCTGACTGACCGACTCCTTGACAGTACAAAAGTGCCTGTAAATGGTTTAATTGAAATAAATGCTTTGAGTTTGAGTTTTCACACAGACAGACACGAAAAACGACTTTATTAATGAATATTTAAGTATCATTATACCTTTTTGTGTTTCAGTATGAATGGTTCAGGCGATGCGTCAAACTTCCACTCTACTCTCGTCCGTACATCCGTACTACTTGGTGTAGGTGAAACGATAGCAAGTAAAAAGCTAATAAATAAAAAACATCAAATGTCAAGTCATATTTCGCGCCATCGAGTTGTGTAGCGGGGATATTTCTTACTGTTCCCTGTTTATGTCCTCAGATCAGACAGGCATTTAATTCAATAAGTTTCAAAGAGCTATGAATATAAAATGATGTTATTACTAAATAACTGGGAAATCTTTGTTTTGATTGCAAACAGCATTTTTAGGGTTCCGTATTAACAAGGAACCCTTATAGTTTCGTCATGTCCGTCTGTCTGCCTGTCTGTCTGTCTGTCTGTCCGCGGTCTAGCTCCAAGATCCTTAGTACTAGAAAGCTGTAATTTGGCATAAGTATACATATTAATTACGCCGACAAAGTGGTAAAACAAAATTATGAAAAACATTTTTTTTTAGGGTACCTCTCATACACGTAAAGTGTTGATGTTTATTTTTTTATTTTTTTACCCCATGGTAAGGGATATCATTGGAAAGGTCCTCCAAAAATATTGTGAGTTTGTGAAAACTATTTTTGGATTCAGGGATTCGTTTGCGAAATATTAAGCTTTAAAGTGCAAATTTTTGTTAGAGTCAAGTGTCCCCCCCCCCTGCCGGCTAAATGGTTGGTTTTGGGTGTGTGTAAAAAATTACAACAGTAGTTTATATAACGAAATAAAAAGGAAAACTATCACAGCTAAGTAGGCTCTACAGGTTAACGAGTAATAATTGACCAACTTAACTTTGCAGTTGCAAAAACATGTTTTCCCAAACATTCCGTATGGGAGAACATATTTTTCAACTACAAAGTTAAGTTTGTTTTTGGGATAAATTCATCCCAACTACGGAACCCTTCATTGTGCGTGGTCCAACACGCACTTGGCCGGTTTTTTTTATTACTGTTACAGATAGATAGTTAATTAAATCTCAAACGAACGAGTCACTTCTTCATTGTCTTTTTATTTTAGTGATTTTAATACAACTTGAAAAAAAATCTTTTCCTGAAGTTACATGTCGAAAATCACAAAATAACAAACCATACAGGATTCTGTCATAGTCGGGTGAAAGACTACTAGGACCAATTTAATACTCAATATCTGTATTGCTTTACCATAATGTGGGCTTAGGTGATAACCGACATAGCCCGAAGAATTGCCAAATTTAAGTGGCAATCGGCGCACATTGCTCGCAGAAGGGATGGCTGATGGGGTCGAAAGGTTCTGGAGTGGCGACCACGTACCGGAAAACGCAGCGTTGGAAGGCCTCCCACAAGATGGACAGATGACCTTGTGAAGCCCGCAGGAATCCGCTGGATGCGGAAAGCACAAAATCAGTCGAAGTGGAGGTGCTTGGGGAAGGCCTATGTCCAGCAGTGGACGTCTTTCGGCTGAAATGATGATGATGATCATTATGGACCCTATAGGGCACAGCAAAAAGGGTAGGAGGGTAGGGTAGAAATCTTAGTACCTAGCTGTTTTTGACTAAACTAAACACCGCATCCAATACATTATAATCTCGAACACACCAACTGGGGTCCGGTCGGAAAATCACTAAGTACTTACACTGATTGAACAAGTTTCCGCCATCGCCATAAGAAGCGGGCGAAGCTCACTCTCGTGTGAAATTAGCCGACAACTCTGATTGGCTGCCATATTTTGTTTCTTTCTTTGCTCATAACTTGTAATTGTAATTAGCAAGGACGAAGGACACACATAGGTAACATACTTTTATTCCCAGTTATCGATTCTCAGGTGGGACAGTGTTATTGACATTGTTGAAGATTATATTCAAAATGACATGATTACTTTGTAAAGTAATATATTATTTTAATTATTGTGAATGTGAGGAGTATTTATTTATTTCTTTATTTATTTTAGACATAATTCCAGTCCATAGTTATCACTCTTACATTTAAATTATAAACTCAAAGATAAAAACCCAAAATACAATAACTATTAAATATTCAACTAATAAAAAAAAATAAAAAATGACTTAAATAAAATTGTCAAAAAATTATAAAAATGTCAGAATGGAAAAATAAAATAAAATGTTAAATATAAAAATGTCAAAACTATGTGGATATTATTTTTATTTCTCTGCTAGTTTTAGTGATGGTCTGGCCGTTTGAGTAGTTTATGCAGCCTACCCAAATGTCCTTTCTTTGGTATTGTTCCTCGAGTTGAGCTCTTTAAGTTCTGAGTTGAGCTCCACGATTACTGACAAATGCTTGCACTGACTGGACAGGTCCACTCAAATCTGTGTGGTTCTTACCTCAAAAGACTTTAAAAGAGACTGCGACCTCTGAGTTTGTTTCGGCCTTTCTTCTCAGTGTAGTCAAATAGGAAACGCTGAACTCATCTAGCTTATTTTGTTTTTTATATCATAACATCACGCCTGTATTCCCCGAAGGGTTATTATGGTTTTTTTAATATGACGTGTAAAAGCGATTCCGATATCTTATTTACAGAATAAACAATTTCATTTCATTTCATTGGGTTTTTCCACCAGGAATTTCTCAGTAACAGCACGGAGTCTGAATTTGTACTCCACTGATGGCAATTTATTACATGGGACTTTAAACATGCTGGCGAAATTTGGGTGTAATATAGGTATTGTACTATAGGTACACCTCTGAATTACAGACGTGATTGATGTAAAACAACCGATTTAAAACGTTTTAAACCAAATTTTGTGGTTTTAAAACACCAAATAAATCGTTTTAAACGGTTGAAAACTCGCCTACAAATATAAAAGAACTGAGTTTTACACTTCATTACGGGCAATTTTTGGTTTATAGAAAATCAATAGAAAGTAGGTACCTACCTACATTGCCTACTATACGAAAACTTAAATATGTAAGTAGGTATACCTACCTTATTTTTGGGTAGTTTATGTATATCACACATTTAAAAAATCTTTACACAGTTTATAGGTACTCCGTTATATCCCTACCTCGGTAAAATTAAGAAAATGTAGTTATAATTAAGAAAAACATAGTCATCAACACCAACCGTTTTAAATCGAAAAAAATGGTTTATTTCGGTTTTAAACGTTTTTTTTTTTACGTTTTTTACTGATTGGTTTTAAACCGGCCTTACATCTATAGACGTGATATTTTGTTATCCTTTTATATTCTTAAGTTTTAATAAAATGTTTAGACAAATCTCTAATATTTAACATTTAATAAATAGGTGTAATTTAGCTGCAGACTTTCATAGCACAATAAATGGATCATATTCAGGGAGAATTTTGAATAGGAAGAATAATAATACTTACATGCATTCTTCTTCTGCTTCTTGTCGTGTGGTCAGTGACTAACCTGGTGTCAGAGTTTTGTAAAGCCGCCCATGGGCCTCTGACTTGGCTTCACATGACGCATGCATTAGGTACTGAAGGATTTTAAAAGTTCATCTTCAGATTTTGAATACAGTGTGGGACTGAACAAAAACAAAAAAAAAGTGCCGACAGAAGTGAAAACTTGAAAAAAAAACGACACTGCGGTAATCAACGCGTTGATGTCTTTTTAATGGTCAAAAGCTGGTGTCGTCACAGTATCGCGAAATCAATGGTTTAGTCCCATCTCAAAAATGCCCAACGCGCCTAAAGAAGTTTTCACTTCAAAATAAATTAATAGTTTAAAAAACACTAGAAAAACACGCTTGAAACCTGATCGTGTTCAAAGTCCATTACGTGGCCTTTCTCACAAGTGCAAACACGACTATGATACGATATTTCATCATGGAATGCCAGTGCCTATCTTCCGGTTTCATCATCAGACCTTGAAACCTAATCGTGGTCAAAGTTATACAAACAGCTATGATACGAATTTCCATTATGAAGTTCCAGTTCATATCTTCCGGCTCCATCATCAGATCAGTTCGACAGTACCATATTATTGTATTGTCATCAGAACTACATACCACTGCCAATTTTCATTACGCTACGACCCTTGGAAGATGGTTAAATTAGTTACCTTAGATTCCATTACATAGTCGGTTACATACAGGTCGACCTAATAAAATCGTGTTAAAAACTATACTGTACTAAAATTCTGTAGGTAAGTATTATTACCAACATTAACAATGAATAAAGATACTGTTATTATCGCAAAGGTACACTTTATAGTACATTACTGCCGCGGTCTATAATAACTACTTTGCTGGTCGCGCTGATGATGGCCGACAGCGCAGCGTAGCGCAGCTCCAGGCCGACACAGCGCGGTCAGCGTGCAGCACTTGATGGACGAGCTGAGATAAAGGCCGAGGCCGTAGGTCGAGGCCTTTACAGCGAGGACAGCAAGGGCTGCAATGATGACCAATCTGGAAGGCCTAGAGCGTAGCTAGGCTAGCTCGAGGCAATCATAGCGTGACCAGCGAAGCAGTCATAGTGGGCCAAGGCTTGTATAGTGCTTTACTCAAAAATGCAAGTACCTAATCTAAATAAAACCAGCAAGTAATTTCAATAAAATATATATTAATTAACTAGAAATTTTGTTACTTCTTTGTTTTTTTTTTAACAATGGTAGTTGGAACTATACAGCCAAATATGGAATAAAATCTTTTTATACCTATCTCTATAAATATAAACAGCTGTGTTTTAAATAAAACCTTTTTGCATTTGATTTTTTAAAACGTTGAAACGTCAAAATAGCGGCCGGCAATGTTTTGCCGGCCTGTTAGAGCGACCAGCAAAATTTTGCCGGCCGCTCCTTGAAACAGAACGGCAAGGTCGACTTTGCTCAAACAAGGTTGTCAAAATAATAACCACATTACATGCATTTTTGAGTAAAATAGACTTCTGATATTGCCACAACAACAATTATTAATATTATATCTATAGATACTCTTACTATATGCCACACCTCATCTCCATCTTGACATGTTATAATACGGCTAATGCTGGTTCGACTGTGTAATTATCAATGACAGCTAGTAATCTTCACTAATGCTGAGTAAATACCTCGCTGTCAGCCTGTAATTAGTTAGACAGCCTCATTTGTTTGAATTACCTATGATTGACTATGATTTATAACGTCATGTGTTATGTATACCTATAGCTAATGTTTGGTGGGCTCTAAAGACGACCTCAAATATATTTTTTGGTCCTTCGATCCAATTTTGTTGTTGTCGAGAGTAAAACACCAAAATCATGGGAGAGTTTGAAATTTTTTTTTTTGACATGGTACCCTATTAATTTTAATACAGCCTCTCAAATGCTATGATGAAAATTAAATGCTCAATCAACATTTTAAATGCTTTAGTCAAATCTTTTGCAATGAAATTTTCATGAATAATCCCAGGTCTCTTGCAATATTCATTCTTTCCATACCATCAACACACTTAAGCTATATAAGAAAAGATCACGATAAAATAAATTCTTAATCGAACCAAAACGATCACCAGAACGCTGTAATCCCAAAAGAATTTTCCGAGTCATTCGCATCGAGTTAAGCGACAATAAGATTTAATTTAGCCGACAACGCGGACGGCGTGTCATGTGTTTACCGACACGAGATGACGGTGATCGAACGTCCCTTGGGCGTAAGGCGTTACGTTCAAGCTGAACGGGAAAAAATGCCACGTCAACAGTAATGGGATATTTTGGAGGTGTATTCACGATATTTTTGGTGTGATATTTTTTGTTTGTACGTGTTGTATTAACTTGTGGAGTGAATCCAGTTACAGGGTAAGTAAGTATCTTTCTTATTAACTTTGATTATTACAGTACTTAGTCTTGCATGAAAAATGTCTTAGGTATCCAGTTTTGCAGTCTTGACGTTTTACGTCTGAAACACAATGAAATTGTGTCACTTCAAAACAAAAATGTTGAATCTTGCAATCAAATCAACTGAACGTTCCACGAAACAAAGAATTAGATACTCGTATTCTACTTTAATGCAAAGGTCAATCTACACAGGTCTACAGACAATCATGTTCCTACAATTAAGTAGACAAACATATCCCAACTCTATAAAATCTTGGAGCATTGTCGTCTAACAACGGGTCCTATCCGGTCCGGATCCGCGAGGTTACGTTTATTTACCCGCCGGTCGTCCTCTGTTTACTTAGTACGGCTCTCATTTACGAAGTTAGACGTCCGGCGAAGCCCCGTCTGTCTTATTTGGATAATGCTAAGCAAATATGTAGATTTGCAAGCATTATGTGCCCTACCAGTTTTTGACAACGTTAAAAATGCATGAAGTGAGTCACCCTTTTTGCTACCTACAAAGGCTACGTGCATATATAATTTGTTTGACTAAAAAATTAGGGATTTTATTACTCCCTCTTTAGAAGGCATTAGTAGTCGGTTTTTATAGTTTTTTTTTTACATATTTTGTGTGTATATTGTGTCGTATAACGATGTTGGCGCGACGCCGAGCCGCGACAATAAAATTTCACGCGACATAAAGCAAAAACACACCCCAACGCATTACCACTGTTATATCTACAGACCACAGTATCAAGACCTGCTTATACTCCTACAAGATCCCCCAAAACCTGCTACTTCGTCAACATAAGGAGGGGGAGGGAGGTCAGCTAGTGTGGTAGATAAAACACATCTTGTTATGGTAGTGCGGAAATCGAGGAACTTTAGTCGGATGTTGAGATAACAACTATGAAAAGTAGAACTATAACAGTTCACGTTTGGTTTAATGAACATCATGTTTGTCTGTTTTGATGCGCGATTTGGGAAGATCCGTTTTTGCGGATCTTGGCTGCTGTATACTACAAAACATACCTTTAATTTCTACTGTTTAACTTATAAGTTAAGCAGTAGAAATCAGTCAGCAGTCTTATATATAAGAGAGTAATACGTATTATGCAACACCCCAATATTTTTGGCTAGGTATTTTTTACCGTGGATGCTCTGTTAGCTACAATTACTTAGTTATTAACTGACTTAGAAAAGGAGGAGGTTCTCAATTCGACATTGTATTTTTTGTATGTTTGTTACTCGATTACTCCGCCAATTATGAATTGATTTGGATGATTCCTTTTTTTTGGTATGTCATACTTTAGAGGTGGTTCCATATAAATTTTATTACTTGGGTAATTTTTTAGTTAGCTTCAATAATACGTATTTTTTCCCACTTAGTATATAGATGATATTATAAAGGTCCTGTCACTGTTATTAACATTGCAGGGTAGTGGTATTCGAAATTGTTCGGAATAGGTACCACAACTAAAAGTGAAAAATAAATACTTTTTACAAAAAAAAAACCGCCGACTTCCAAAAAAAACACTACAAAATGAAAAATAACCTCGGTGACAAAAACGAAAATTCAAAACCAAAGACACCGACTTCCGACATTGAAGTTATTTTTCAGTTTGTAGTGTTTTTTTGGAAGTCGGTTGTTTTTTTAAGTAAAATTTTTGTATTCCATATTTTTCCCGGACTGTGAAAAGTCAAGGTCGTCTAAGGTATATGTATCTACTATGTAGGTTCTCTGCTAGTAAATACAATAGATAAGTACTGCAAAATAACATAACATAACATCACGCCGGTATACCCCAAAGGGTTAGGTAGAGGTGTATCTATATTACACCCACATTTTTCCAGTTATGTTTGAGTCCCATGTAAAAGAGGCCGAGCCTATTGCTACTGCAAAATAAGGTCGTAAAAATAAAATAAGTACGATAGGTAAGCAAACAGCGACCCTTGAGCTCTTGATGAATAAAATAAATGTTACTCAAGTATAAAAAGTTGGTAAAATAAGTCAATCAATATTCGCCTTCGAAGGTACACCGACTTGCCAAGTAAAATCTGAGATACAATCTTGATACTTTTATAGAATTGGTGTTTCTGTTGTTATTAAGGTTCCTTTTATTATAATTATTTAGTTTCATTGTTTTTGCCTGAAAATTAGAAGTGCCTCGTGAATTCAATGAGAAGAGTTTGAGTTTGGTACAGGACGAATAAATTGTTAACCATTTGTACAGCTAACAAGTACAATCCTGTATCTCGTAACAGAAAACAAAATTATTGAATACTTACTACATATATTCTATGTATCTATTATTATTTACCTTTAACACTTGTTTGGAGTGAAATATTTTCATTCTAAAAGTTGACAACATCGCAAATAGCTGTCTAATATTTACTTGTTTTGATTAATTTATTTATTTAAAGAAAAAGAAACAGTAGCACAATAAAAAACAGTCACAATATCTTAAATATAACATTTTAAACAATTTATGCTACCCACTACGTTTTCCACAGATTGGCAATATTACTGTATGGAAATATGAAATATCGCCAACTAGTGAACTAGAATATTAATAATAAATTGCAATTATAACACTGAATTTAATGTTGTAACCATTTTAGGTGTAAAAAAAGACATTTGGAAAGATTCTAAATACTTTTTTTACATCTAAAACTAAATATACTGAATATTTAGTTTACGACATCAATCATTGCATTTCATAATCAATACTTTATTTCACTAGTTAGCCATATTTCATATTTCCATACAGTAATATTGCTAATCAAAACAGCGAAATATTTGACAACTATTTGCGACATTGCCCACTTTTAGAATAAACGCTCTTTAATACGTTTTACAAGCTAAAACTAAATTGGAAGATTATTCTACCAGCTAGGATGGTGCTCAAACTGAAGCTCTCTCTAGGCACCTCTTTTTTTATCCATTATTCAATATCACCTTACAACAAATTAAGTAAGGTAATGATAGTGGTATCTAACAACCTTTAATGTTGATTTTGCATTTATATAAAAAACAAAGTAATAATAAAGTATCAAGACGACTCGGGGGCACAAGTTAATCTTGTAGAATTTTAACGTTTGCGCTCGTTAGTCTGTAATAAGACGGAGTTGTATCAGTCAAATATTGATGCTGAGCTACTTCATATTGATTAGCGGGGCCGCGCCCTGCTCTGCCCTTATCTATCATTATATGAACATTTCTGAGCATTATTATATGAGTAAGTATTGATTTTCGTGAATACTTGCCATTGCGTTACTTTTTATTACCTGACTGCCCTAGAAGGAGGGTAATTTTTTTCGAGAGGATGTATCTATGTACTAAGTTTGTATGTCTATTTCTTTGGCACGCTCGCGCGCTCTGTAGCCTAAACGGCATAAGAGGTGTCGTTAGATTTTTCTTAATTGTGGTAGTGACATAGACTATAGGTATATAATATTTATAATTATATTGCATCTGCAAATACAAAAAAAAGGGAGGGGGCGGTTTTTCTAAATAAATTACAACAATATTGGTATCAAATAAAAGCTATTATTCTCTTATATATTTGTTAACCTTCCTGTCAATGCATGCCATAACTGTGATTAATTATTTAATTTTTGTCTATCGCGCCTCTGTACTATATTCCCTGTAAATTGAGAGGTCTGGCTCTTGTTATACAGGAACTTCTAGTACAAGAGCCAGGGCTACACAGATCTTGTACTAGAAGTTCCTGTATAACAAGAGCCAGACCTCTCAATTTACGGGTCGACGGCGCGTTGTGTTCCACGCGCGCCTCAAAGAGATGTCAGCAGAATTGAAGGGGTCCACTAGGGCCAATGCCTGCCGGGGGTTCGAAGAAAACCGATCGGGAAATCGTGGCCCCCGGCAACAGGGCAACCGAAGGAACACGGGTGGGTTTTAGTCAGTAAGAGTCTGACACGCCCTCCCGCTCCGCCCAGAGCGGGAGAAGTTATTTGATAATTTCCCACCCAAAAAAAAAAAAAAAAAAGGGCTACACAGATTTTTGTGACTTTGAAGTGTAAATAAAGTAATTATTATTATTAATATTAATAAAACTAAAAAGCTTGAAATAAAGCAAATTATTTCCCAAAAAAAAAGAAGTCGTTGTTTTTGGATCAGTTTTTTGCCACCGACTTACGAAATTAAAGTTATTTTTCTTTTTGTAGTTTGGAAGTCGGTTGTATTTTTGGTATTTGGTATTTTACCAACCATATGAAAGTAATCGAATCGTACCCCGTGAAATACATATTATTCAGTAGTTCCGGTGGCCATCTGTGTCCTTCATCATTAGTTCATGGTTAATTTCATCAAATGGTGCTTTCCGAGAGCAAATGCACGAGTAACTATGAAAAAATACTCTGCCATAGGTGTGCCTATAATATTTGAAGAGTTCCCTGGATTTCTCTAAGATCCCATCATCTGATCGTGACCAAATGACAATGGGACCAACTTGAAAGTATACCCTTTCAAACAAAAAAAGAATTTTTCAAATCGGTTCAGCCGTCTTCGAGTAATCGGGGAACATCATAATTTTTTTTTTTTTAATCCGGCGAACTGAGAACCGCCTCCTTTTTTTAAAGTTGGATATAAAGAGGAAAACAAGCAGAAGACGAAGAATTTTGGTACTGCAGACCGACAAACCAGTAATCTGAAATATGGTGTAACTTTTGTTTATCCCCGTCTGCGATACCAAAATTCTATAGATTATAATGCTTGTTTTTCTCTTTTCAGTTGTGTTTTTGCAGTCGGATTTTTTTTTCATCATTGTACCAGGAGAAAGACGTACACTGCTTGACATTTGCTTTGCCCTAGAATCGTATTACAGCGCATATTCTAGCTTTACTTTTTTGCATGAAGGATTTTATGTGAAGCATGTTGTACAGTAGGTAGGTAAAGTAACAATTGAAACTGAAAATATTTAAGAAGTGGGTTGAAAATCAAACACAAGAAATAGATTGTTTAATCGTGTGATACTGATTTGAATTGCTACGAAATATAGCAATGTGTTTACCTTTCTTAAATTTAGCTACAGAGACAGATAACACTTAAGACGCAAATATATGACAATGACCTTGATTGGTTAGCTTGCGTGTTCTGTACTGAGCTCACGCAACGCGTCGTACGTCCAGCCAATAATAAGACTCGCCCATCAAGGAGCGTTGTCTCAAATTAGACGCATTATTAATTTATTATCATCATCATCATCATCAGCCTATAAATTTCCCACTGCTGGGACACAGGCCTCCTCTCTGTGAGAGGGAGTGGGCCGTAATCCACCACGCGGGCCCAGTGCGGGTTGGTAGATGTCACATGTCTTCAAATTTTCGGTTCTAGGACATGCCGGTTTCCTCACGATGTTTTCCTTCACCGTTTTGAGAGCAGTGGCGATGATATAATTTACACAAAGTAAAGCGCCTGTCTGGGTTCAAACCTACGACCTACAACTCGTAAGTCGCGGCCGTTACCACTGGGCCACCACTGCTCTCAATTTATTATACGTAAAACAAAAGTTATTTTAATAAAACACGTATACTAAAATATCAATAATTAAATTATCTTTAAAATGAAGAAGATTTCAGAAAAATACGCTTGATAGATTTTGCGTCATTCTCAGTTTTTTAATCCGCATTAAACATAACCTTACAAATTAATTTCACTATGTAATATAAACATAATCCAAAATATGCCTACCTATATTAAAATATTAAAAAAATACTTTAATTTAATTATTTTTTTCCAAATCATTAACACTACTCGTTTAGTCGTGATCTTCAGTACAAAATCATTAAAAGTCGGTTATCGTCGCCTTAACATTAACATACGCTCGAATGTCAAAATCTGTGCATTTAAGCGTGCTTTTGACATAGGTATTGAAGCGTAACAGAATAACCATCTAAACTGGGCTTACTTGCCCAGTTTCTCCTCCACGTAACACAGTACTGTCCGTCTTCATTAGTGTAACGCAATCAGCGTGAACATTCGCACCAGCACGCACTCCCTCTGACTACACAACACTACTATGGAATTGAAACTCGCAAACAGCACTGGAGAATGAAGTCACTAGTCAAACTAGGTAAGGAACGATAAGGTAAGTTTTGAATAGAGTGAGGTGTTTCAGAGATGGCTCAGTTACCTCTGGAAATCTAGAATAGAATAGACTATTGTTAAATGTTGCCGCAGGTGGTTAACAAATAAAGTTGATCAAAATTTAAAAAGCCGGCCAAGTGCGACTCGGACTCGTACACGAAGGGTTCCGCACCGTATTAAGATCGAGCAAAAATCGCCGAAAAAAAACACCTTTCTTGTATCGGAGCCCCGTTTTATTATAAACTGCATTTAATTTTTTACGTGTTATAGCGGCAATAGAACTACACTTTAAAAAAAAACAAATTTTTCCTATTACGGTTCAGGAGATGTACTGTAAATTAAATTAACCTATTAGTTTTATTGTAAATATTAGAATACTGAATAAATAGTGATATTATGTGGAGAATAGGAGATGTGATGGTATGGTGTAGAATATTGAATTTGATGTTGGCAAAGTAATATAAATGAATGATATCTTGGTGTTTCACATAATTTTCCATATCCCTGAAATATTGTAAATAGGTAGTTTTAGGTTATGATATTGGGGTAACGACTTTAAGATCCATTTGGGAATTAGTATCTATGTTGAGGTTAAATAATTATATTCGGTATTAAATTAGTATTTTAGAGCAAGGGTAGTTTCTTATTACACTAAATGGATTATCTAGACAAGTAGGTCCTAGCAACCAATTTAAATGTCTATTCGTTAACAAAGCTAATGAGAAAATCAGCGAAATTTCACAACTAAATACGACTGACCTACATAGAGGGAGTTCATTCTGCCACTACCAAGTTACAAAATTAAGCTTTAGCTCTGCAAAGTGATCTCTACATTTAAATGTCCAGTCAAAGTATGAAAACAGATTGTTTTAAGCTTTTAGTGATGAAATTATGGTATAGGTTGATATGCCATCGTAAAGATTTTTCGAGATAGTTTTATATTTGTACTGAAACCGCACTCAACATCGAATGTTTTAAAATATTGTAGTTGTAAAATACAATAGACGTGAATATATTTAGTAACCTGTTCCACCGTGTTCGGGTTCGTGACAAGTCCATCGTTATCCTGAGGATGCCTCGTTGAGAGGTGAAACACGTATCGATTTCTTTCAGGAGTTTTTTATGGCTCTTTAGAAATAGTTAAGCGGAACAGGTTACTAAATATATCCACATCTATTGTATTTTATAATGGATTTCCGTAAGGTCACGCCTGAATCAATTAACTATATTGTAGTCGTGTAAAAAAAAACAGTTGGAGAAAGCCTTAGATGACAAATGCTCGCCGAAAATGCAGGATAATTTTGTGAAAATGTAAATTAAATAATATTTGTATAAATTAAATATAAGCTGCATAGATACAGTAGGTAAGAAAAATTATAAAAAAAACACAATTTCGGAAATAAAATAAATAAGTAAATAAAAATGCGTTTATTGGCATACAACAACTACTTACCTACTTTAGGTTTTTGAATAAATAACACGTTAAAGGTTTTTTGTCAAGTTATTACGTTGTTATAACAGCTCCACTTTCAAGATAACCTAGTCTATTCATACGTACCTAAAGATCTTATTTTCAACAACAAAAAACCGACCAAAATACTTCATAAACATGAAACTCGAACCCAAAATTTCCAACGAAGGATCGTAATAAGGGGAGTTACATAAGAGCGCACCGTCGGCATAGCATCGTAATTGTTGGAGCTTGCGTCGCGTAGTAACGCCGGCGCTGTGTGCCGACGCGCGAAGCGTGAACGACACCTGGCTTGCTACCTGAACCTCATCGACCACTGCCTCCTACCGTGTGTACGAGGTCTTATTTTATGGTAAGATTATTGTGGAATATTGAGATGTTGTGGAATAGTGTTTATTGAGCCATGTGTTGGTTTAGAAGTTATCTTAGATATAAATTGAGAAGGATATGAAAAAAAAAACTTTTGTTTTTGTCGGTGTCAAAAAACTAAAATACTGATCCAAAGACACCGACTTCCAAAATTAAATTTATTTTTCACTTCGTGGTTTGGAAGTCGGTTGTATTTTTTGCAAAAAAAAAAACACTTTTTTATGGGTTGCTGTGAACTGCTCATCAAAAATACCCAAATCGCTATAGATGTGCCTATAATATTTGAATAGTTCCCTCGATTTCTTCAAGATCCCATCATCAGATCGTGACCAAATGACAATGGGATCAACTTGAAAGTATACCGTTTCAAACAAAAAAAGATTTTTTCAAATCCAGCCGTCTCCGAGTAATTGGGGGACAAACATAAAAATAAACCGACGAACTGAGAACCTCCTCCTTTTTTTGAAGTCTGTTAAAAATAGGTTTTATTATGCTGAAAATGTTTAAACGTAAGTAGATACCTAAAGGTACCATTCCGTAGCCGACCGCAGGCGACAGCAGCAGATGACGTGTCGCTGCGATACTACTGGTTCCTCTATATTTCTATGAAATACCTTCCGTAGCTTGCGACACGTCGATTTCATAGAGATACATAGAAACCAGTCGTGTCGCGACGACACGTCGCCTGCGGTCGACTACGGAATTGTACCTTTATTTATTGTTTTACCAACAGAAGAAGCTCTATAAAAGTGATTGTTACTTCTTGGAAGATTGACGTCAAAATTAAGGTGCTACGGAAGTGCTACGCGTGCTACGAATTCGTAGCACGCGAATACGTCACATTAACTTGTGTTCATTTCAAATTAATTGTTTCTTTCAATTATCATGCTACCTGCAGTATTCTTCAGAATCTTCCTTAAATCCATTCAAAGGTTTGTCTAAAAAATTAATAATTTTGACATTTATATCTCTGCCCTCGATAGAAAAAAAGACGCATCTAACATTTTTTCCAGATTTGAGTTATATACATTGCCGGAAACAGAAAAAAAGGTGCATCTGCCTGATATATAACTCATATCTGTAAAAAAAATGTTAGATGTGTCTTTTTTTCTATCGGGGCAGATCTGTATTTGTATTGAATTCGTATGGTGTGCATAATAAATTAGTATTCTATACTGAGAAACATTATTCAATTAAAAAACATCGTGAGGAAACATCTTGAGAATGTCTGAGAGATATTTCTTGACGGCCATGTGAAGCCAAGTCAAAGGCCTATAGGCTTTAAAACTCTGACACCAGGTTAATCACTACGAAGAAGAAGATTATTGACATAATAACTACATAAATCATGCTCAAAAACCTCAGCCACACCCAAGCAATTCCTCAAACATAGATTAGCACCATGTAATGAATGTGTCGCTTCAAAGAAAATTTCAATTGATAGAGGAAGGAAAGATCACTTACAACAAAGAGAGGACCCGGAAGTGCCTGAGGGTTGAATAGTTTGAGTCCTCCGACCTCCGAGGTCAGAGGGAAGGGGAGGGTTTAGTCGTTACTTTATTTCCAAATATATAAATAGGTCAACTTTACTAAGATCGGGAGAATTTATTTATATTATATTCTGATGAGGTTTGTTTTGTAATAGAAAACAAAAGAAAAAATAGTTAAAGATGATTTTGCAAATGAAATTAAGTTATTAGAATGTACAATCGAGAGCAATGAACTCGGGTCTCCAACCAAATCCTTAATATCTCTGACACGAATCATTCTAAAATTCATAGTTTCTTAGTTGTGATTTATTTTACTTACTTATTAAAATTCCAATAAAGTACATCGTTTGCAAAACAAAAATAATGAACAACCATTTTTTGCTACAGATATTTAATTTAGTAACATTTTAGTATTTCACACAGTCAGTCAGTTCACTCCACGCTTCCCCTACCTCAACCTAGAGTAATTTTTTTACTATTCTATAACACATTGCTTGCAAATAACCTCTAATACTTCATAAAGTGAACAACACACTTGAATCTCTACCTACCCTCCACCGAACGTTGCCATGAACACAACACATACTTATAAATTTGGCAGCTTCTCCCGGTTTCTCGGACACGTCTCGTGGGCTGCATGGGGTGTAATTTGAACAAATGAGCGACGGCTACCGAACCAAATTAGATTCTCGCCGGTCGACCGCCGGACGGCGCCGTTGCCGGACCGTCGCCGGATCGCCTCCACTCGCCAACAGATTATGGCACTTGGGTCCGGAGTCGGAGCAATTTGTATCTTCTCGGTAAATAGATCTTATGCCTTTTTGGAATCGGATTAGAGTACAATGGGGTTGGTATTGGAATTGCGTCGGTTGTAAATGGTATTAAATTAGATTCTTTATGGCTGTTTATATGATCAGTCGTAGCCTTGTCCTGGCAGATAGATATTGCCAAAATCGGCAACCCATCTAGCAGTCTATTTGTGCCATCAATTGTATTAAAAAACATACTTATTGTACAAAAAAAAAACTTTTTCTCAAAAAATACAACCGACTTCCTAACTACAAAGTGAAAAATAACTTTAATTTCGGAATTCGGAGTCTTTAGATCAGTATTTTAGTTTTTTGACACCGACTTCCGATATTAAAGTTATTTTTCACTTTGTAGTTTCGAAGTCGGTTGTATTTTTGTAAAAAAGTTTTATTTTTTCACTTTTTATTAGGTTGGTTTGTGATTTATCTAAGTTACAATAGCTAAATGTCAACTGCTCATCAAAAATACCCAAATCGCTATAGATGTGCCTTTATCATTTGAAGAGTTCCCTCGATTTCTCCAAGATCCCATCATCAGGTCGTGACCAAATGACGATGGGACCAACTTGAAAGTATAACCCTTTCAACAAAACTAAGAATTTTTCAAATCGGTCTAGCTGTTTTCGAGTAATCGGGGAACATACATAAAAAATAAAAACGTGTGGCACTCGGGGACTGCCGCGGTAAAGCTATTGCATAGCATTTGTAACCTCCATACTTCCTATTTGTCAACGCTACACTTGGGATGATGACGTGATGACATAAAACAAAAATTACGTTCCCATGACAACATCACGTTGTCATGGGAACCGTCATTACGTGGTAGGCGGAGTGGGGGGTGTTAGGTTTTATTTTCGTTACGGAATTTCTTGATTCGGTCGCCGCGCTCAAAGCCCGCGATAAAAGCTATGCAATAGCTTAATAAAAAATTCCGACGAACTGAGAGCCTCCTCCTTTTTTCTTAAAGTCTGTTAACAAAAGCGAGTTGTTGCTAGTCGGTAACTTCTCAGTAAATTCGATTCCTAGCTAGATAAAATAAACTGATGTTCATATTCGTCATTATCATTTCAACCGAAAGACGTCAACTGCTGGCTATAGGCCTCCCCCAAGCACCGCCACTTGTTCATGTTAGAGTCGATTTATCGTTCTGAAAACCCTAAGCTTCTTTGATAGCCAAACCCTACCAAATTACAAATTAAGAACATCTCCAAAAAGAGCAACCTAAAAAAATAAATCAAATCAATACTGGCCGAATGTAAATAAATGGCGTGTTATCCGGTGTTTAAACAGTGTAGGGCGTCGCCCCAACGGCTCCTAATCAAAAAATTGAACTTTCAATAAAGGGAATCATTAATTCTGCTTAGGGAGGGATCCCGTAACATCCTAACGAACTCCACAAGAATCTTGGGATGTTTTTGTCGGATAATTATTTGAAAGAAATACTTAAGAGCACCGGGCCTCCGTCCACTGGGGAAATTGTTTTCGACGCTTTGCAAACAGCGGCAGCGGAGAAAAATTTCTTAGTTTTACTTGTGTGGGTACTTTTTATATACCTAGCTATGGATGCCACGAGTGTGTTGGCGTTCGGTATTGGAAGACGTTTTATATTAATTTGGGAGAAACTATTAATTTTAAAATGAGTTTGTTGCAAATAAAGATAGTGCTTTCAAAGTAATTTTAATATGCAGGCCAAGTGTTTATTAAAAGATTATATAAAGAAGACTTTTTTTCCTTTAACTTTGATACTCACGAACAGAAAAACTTCGTTTTCTGATTTTTAAATGTATGTCACCTAATGTTTGCAGACAGAAATTATCATGTTCCTAAAATTTTCCCATGTTGGGGTCGACTTCCAGTCTAACCGGATGCAGCTGAATACCAGTATTTTACATGGAGTGACTGTCTATCTGACTACCACAACCCAGTTACTGGGTAACACTTGGTAGACTGCAGACAGAAATATAGCTCTCAATTAATCTATATTCTTCGAACAGCATCACAAACAATTCACAATCAACCACAACAAACAGTTTCTCTTGGATATTGATCGGATATTTTTCTCAGACGCTATTACGGTAATGCAGCCAATCTCCCGACGAGCAAGGAGCCGACATCGCGACCGGCGGGAATTAATGATGTCCTTTATTGGAGCCACCATTTTTTGATTCCATCCCGCACCCAAAACACGAGATTTTATCATATTTATTTTATTTCAACATCCATTACGCACTTTTTAAACTTCTAGCATCTTCCATCTTTAACAAAACTCGCAATGTATTTCGAATTTCGAAAAAATGCCGTCTGTGTTGGCTCCAGTAGGCTTTTTACTGAGAACAATCGCCGGAGGCGTAGGAAGCCAACAAAATCCTTGTTTACACAATCTGGGTCCACATTAAAAGCATACCCCAGTCGCTTTAAGGCATTATTCGGATCTGTCAGGGATTACTGTATTATATTGTCAAAAAGGGATGTTATAATTTGTTAATAGAATGCTTCATTGGTTCACCAATTTTTATTATCATAAGTTTTCGAGAAATTAACCAATAGGTACACACGGCTACACATTAAGCTTTACATTTCCAGTGTAAGCTGATCTCGCATTATACGGAAATCTTATACAATGCAAGATCGGCATAAAATGGAAATGTATAGCTTGATGTGTAGTTGTGTGTACAAAATACACTCCAGGCGTTTTTAATAAAAATTCAGTAACTTTTAAAACTAATGCAGAGATTATAAGCTAACAATAAACGGCTAGGTTTTGGTTTTGGAGGGGCTTGTGGCTAAGTAATAACAGCTGCACGGGTCGATCGATCAGGTCAAGCTACGCTTGCCGCGGTTGGTCCGTAGATGGGTGACCATCTTTACATACCAAGTCCCCTCCGTGCCTCGGAAAGCACGTTAAGCCGTTGGTCCCGGCTGTCATTTGTGGATCTTTGACAGTCGTTACGGGTAGTTAGAAGCCCAAAAAGTCTGACAACCAGTCTTACCAAGGGGTATCGTGTTCCTAGTCACTAGGTTGTGGAGGTCAGATAGGCAGTCGCTCCATGTAAAATACTGGTATTCAGCTGCATCCGGTTAGACTGGAAGCCGACCCCAACATAGTTGGGAAAAGGCTAGGCAGATGATGAATAAACGGCTAGGTTTTAATTACATAGAGGCTCAGCTGATCTACTATGTAAAAATCTGACCACTAAAAACCTGTAGTGCTATTCTGTAAAAATCTCACCGTGATATCTTAGGTGAAGTGAGCTGCCAATAGTGTCAATCCTTAGCAACTGACAGCTCACTCCACGCTCACAGACGTTGACAGATGGAGCATGAGTTTGACGCGGCCTCAATGAGTCCGCCGGACATTGAAGAGGATGCAGGTGAAGTGAGCTTGAAATGATAGTGTCAATGTGTAACGAGCTTCATATTTCGGACTGACCGATCCCTTGACAATTCAAAAGTGCCTGTAAATGATTTAATTGAAATAATTGCTTTGAGTTTGAGTTTGCATCCCTAGCATCAGGCGGAATGACAACTCACGTCAAACTGACTTCATCTAAGTCATCTAAGTTTTCAGGTGAGATTTTTATATAATAGATCGGCTGGTGTTTTTTTATCGTAATTAGATTTTTGTATCTGTTATTCCCCGACGTCGAATCGATTCTCGGATCGACTAAGTGAGTTCCAATGACGTCACAACTCATGTATCAATGTTGCATCCGCTCTTAGTTCCCACAGCATGAATACAAACCACGGTAACCACCACCCCACCAACTCGCACCTAATGATAAAGCTAGCGAACTCTTTGACCAATTACGACAGACAAACGATACAGCGCACACGCAGCAGCCGACTGATCGCATCACCTCCCGCAGAAGCGAGCCAATTAATTGAAGGCACTAGAAATTCAGTGTCGCACTGAGCCCGGATTAGCCAATGAGCGTGTGTCAAAATACCGTTCATTAGTAGTAGTGTCGATCTTGTGTCGTCTAGTGATTTTAGAATCGTGATTTGGGTCTGTTTTATTGTGTGACTAGATTTTGTGCCTTTCGGTTAAAACAACGCACTAATTGGAAATCATCTTTTCACTGCTAGGAACATGTCATATGTACTTTTTTAGAACTTAAAATTCTAACGTAAAATAATCACAAATTTGAAATCATTTTCTAGCATCAAGATCAGTGTAAAACCCATGATAAATACTTTAATTAATACTAGTTTTTGCCCGCGGCTTCGCCCACGTGGAGGTCTGGAAATATCCCACATTAACGTACTAAGTACCTACCCTATGTGTTAATCCAGGTTATAAACTATCTGTTTGACAAATTTCATTCAAATCTGTTCAGCCGTTTTTGCGCACATGCGGAACATAATCCAGACAAAAATTCGTCGTTACTATTTTATTATATGTATATGTCGGATCCGGTCATTAGCATGGACACGAAACGAATCGCAAGCGCGCCACTGGCGACATCAAGAGAGGCGCGCTTCTACAGAGTCGTGACGTTTTAAGGTCAAGGCGAGGAGGACATTCAACCTCTGGTCGCATTGGAGTCAAGACGTCGCAGAACTATTCTCGATTCGTGGTGCTCAGTTATTGTGTTAGTGGTAATTAGTGATCATTTTGTTAATTGGTGATTTTAATAAACGCCGTCGCACCCAGTGTGTATAAATTAACTAGTGTGATTCATTTGATAGTAAATTATAATGTGATCTGAACTGCAAACTGTTTTTCTATTGCGCATTAACCAACACTACCCACACTACGCCCACAGTAGTTAAAATATCGCTGATAATAACGAAAGGCACATACCCGTTTCCGACATATAGATATAGATGATTACTAACCGTAAAATCTATTGTTGTAAAATGATATAAGAAAATTGCAGCTCTATTTATATAGAGCTGTAATTTTCATGTTATCATGACTAACAAGCACAGAATCGGTCGAAGTGGAGGTGCTTGGTGGAGGCCTATGTCCAGCAGTGGACGTCTTTCGGCTGAAATGATGATGATGATGATAACATGACTTATACGACCAGAGAAGCACGCCACTAAATTGATTTGGCTACAATCCCAAATTTAATATCACAAACCATTATGGCTTGCCTTATTTTTTTTTATATGGCATAGTCTAAATACCATACACGACAGATTAAGGTTATTGGACAACAACAATCTCGTGGAACTTAGGGCAATGTGAGAATCGTAAAAGACGTGCTTGGAGACGTTTTTAAAAGGTTAGGTGAATTAATTAACTTTACCATAGGAAACCAACAAGACAATAATAAAATATCCTAAAAACTAATACAGACGCCAAAATCCATAATTGCTAGAACTCACTTTATTTATCTCCATTTTTCAGTAAAACCGTCTATCCAGTCTCCGTCTCCATCGTACATATCAATTAGGCGGGGTGCAGACGTTCGCGCCACTATCTTCACGGCGATCGCGTTAATTATCGCCAAACGGTAACCCAAGTTATTGCCCCCCGGATACTTGCATCTTAACTAGATTAGCTGTCGAATTGTGCTCTTTACGATCTCTTGTGTTCATAGCTTCGCTTTTGACTCCTATTGTTGTTGGGTAATGGAATTGTTGGATTTAAATATATCCAAGTTAATAGAAAATGTATTTTATGTTACGTTAAACTGTGCATTAAATTAATGTTTTCTGCTCATCGATGATTTTATGTTGTACTGTCACGAGCAAAAATATGCATACACTTAGCAAAATTCAAAATGACTTTCTCGTGGAATAACGATTTCAACTTGACATAATTGTGGGACTATGGGTTCCAAAATACCATATTCCTAACAACATACAATTACAATCAATTCAGTATGAAAAAATAACTCAAAAAGTTGATAATTGCATACATATTAGTGCTGGTGACTGTACGCCATGAAGGTGAATATCCACATTCATAAAAAAACACATCACGGCATCATTAGCCCTTCATTCCATTTAAAAACAACTCTCTCACCACTATTTTCTTCTCAAATTACTAAAAAGCATGGTAATAGTAACAATTGACATCCGGTAAGGACATCGGAGTCGCGTGTCCGTTACAATCAATCTCATTTGTTGCAATTAGCGAGACTGCGCCTGCAGCCGTGTGATCGTGTCCACGTCAAAGTTGAACCGTGGAAGTTTGGAGCGAGGATGGATCGCGATGTCGATGCGATATTGTTTTACAACAGTGAGTTCTGGGCCTAAAATGTTAAGCTTTGTGGCAATCAACACGTCTTTCGTAAACTCAGTAGCCTTGTGGTTTACCTGGCCGATAAGAGAGAAAAATCTTGATTGATAAAAACGTCACAGCCCATTGGTACAAAGTGTTTTAAAATAATCTCACCACAACAAACTTTGTTTTTGAAACGCCTGCCATTATTGAAATATAGCAGTGGCATTACTTATCTACAAAGAAACTGGCCAAGTGCGAGTCTAAATCGCACACGAAGGCTTCCGTACCGTATTACGATCGAGCAAAAAACGCATTTCTTGTCCCCTTTTAATTAATAACTTTATAATTTTTTTATTATTTGTTGTTAAATCAGCTATAGAAATACACAATCTGTGAAAATGTCAACTGTCTACCTATTACGGTTCATGAGGCTTAGTACAGGGTTCCTTCGGGTACAGAACCGTAAAAAACGACGCGACTTATACAAATGCCTTTTATCTTTACTTTCTTCGCAACAATAGATGACCACCATAATTTTGCTATAGGTAAGTAAGTTTTGTTCAGAAAAACTTTACAACAGAGTCTGTCTAATGAAAGCTAAGATTGATTTTTTCACGTTTTCATAAATTGACAACACTGCTGCAAATGTCACTTGTTGTTATTGAGTTATTAAGCTATTGAATTAGTTTTGATACTAAGTAAACAGGATTAATATTTATTAGATCTGGTCCATCAATATAACAGTTTTACATGTGGAATCATAATTTAAGGTCAGTGGGTCGTCTTAAGAGAACATAGCGATGAGAAATCGCGTGACATCAATATGAAAATCTGTGTTATTATTTCATGTAATCCAGTTTAACATCCTAGGTTTTCTGCTATGGAAACCATCATAGAAGAAAACATAGTCTTAATACATAGAATCAGGATAACTAATCAAATATATAAAAAATATGACCTACATATTTAACATAAATTATTTTGTAATATTAATTTATATGTGACTTACAACCTTATGATCATAAATGCTTATCTACTATTTTTTTTTTGCTTTATGCTTTCCTATTAATCTGTAAAAATTAAAATAAATATTCTGCATAAAAATATTCAAGTATCAAATAGGTTTTTCCATAGTTGATCCGGGGATACCAGACGTAATTTATTTTTGCCGCTCTTTTTCATTCTCAGCTTTCAATAGACAGACTCTATTAACGAAAAACACACTTCATTACATGAAGAGAAAAGGGAAAAAGAAAAAAGTTGAATGGTCATCGCTGAGCCTATTACCCTCTCGGATGGATAAAGCTGCCTTTTACCTTTGGAAACGATATCGCATCTTCATCCTCGTTATAGAAGTAGGTTAGCTCGCCAGGTCCATGATATTCCATCGCACGTGACATTGTGCCCGTGTGATTGGCTGCTCACCGCAGCGCGGCGGCGCACGCCGAGTTTTCTGCTAGCGGTTTTCTAATCTGAGCACGAAATTCGTTCGCGTTTTCGACAGTTGCATTGAAATGTTTTATCTGTATCTACGTTAGTATATTTTGGTTGAAATAGGCAGTTTTATTTGGCAGTAAATCTGTTTTCGGTACAAATTGATAGGTCAAAATAGAGGAAGATGAAAGGTGCAGGCAAAGTAATTTGAATGAATAAGAAGTTTGAAAAAAGGTTAATTATCACCTCATTACACTTTTTAATGTCAATAACACTTTGTCTTTATTTTGCCTATAGTTTTTGTCACATGTCAAAAACTGTAAATATTTCAATAGCGTCATTTAAATGCAAAATTTCAATCAATTTTATTTTTATTCGCTTCGTAAATTTTCGTGAAAGTAAACTTATTTAAAATAATGGATGAAAAAAAACGGTAAATGAAATTCTAAAATAATTGCATTCGTTTTTAATACTTTCGAGAGAAAATATTGTCAAAAACGTAACGCAAACGGAGTAAGTACCTCGCCATAGTAATTATTTAAAATCATTCAGTACGTGCTAAACATTGATGTTTAGGGCGTATTTCGACTTATTACCATCATTAACAGCCTTGTTTCACTCATTGCTGAGTACAGACCTTCCCCTTATGTGCCATGCTTTCCTGGTCTGAGCGAGTCTCATCCAGGCTCTGCTTAAGCTAACGTTTTTTTATGAACACATTATACTTTATTCATACTATTATCAGGTAAGTTTCTGTGGTCTGGGGATTAATGTAATTTGTGATGCGTAATGTATTTTGCATACTTGCAGATTTTTTTTTTTTCTAACTTGAACAGACAGCTGTGCTGCTGGGGAGTTTGTTGCGCCACTTCTTCCCAGCGAAAGGCACTAGGAAGTGGTGAAAGGTGGGCGTTTTGGGGGACTATCTTATGTAATTTTGACTTCAAAAAGTACTGATTCTCAGCCTAGATGACTTTTGAATTTTTGAATTTGAATTTGAATTTGACTAGACAAATCCTGGTTTAGTTCTCCAATGATGGCCAAGTAAAAGCTTATATGGAGTAGAATATTCACTTCATAGTGATACCTGTCTCGTTTCCCGTTATGCATGCTATACAAATCCAAACAGCCCACAATGTAGTAACAAATGCCGATGTATCGGACATCGATTGCCATATATTGACCACAATGACTGGCATTCGATTTGTACCTCCCGCTGGGAATATGAATGTAATTCACCAATATATTGTCCACCATTTTAAATAAACAATGCTATAGCTATGAAATATCTTCGTAACGGTTTTGGTGACTTTTTTTTTACCGCTATGGTGAATCCTCAACCACAGAGGAACTGGCTATCTTACCTCTAACTGCCGAAACACAACCATGCTTTTCACATTGTTGTTACGGCAACAAACTTAGATAAGATGATGGTAGCTAGCCAGGCGGACTTAGAACAAACCCTACCACCAACAAAACCGAGCAGAAAATTTAGCTCCCAAAGGGAATCGAACCTCCGGACCTCTGGGTCTGAGACAGGTGGTCTAACCACTAGAACACAGAGGTGGTTAATACGCGCTTCATATACACTCATAGACTTTTTAATACGGTATCATAATCATTTTCTTAAGTTCCGTTTAGATTCGATGATTGCTCTTCTCTGCTTTTCGTCAAGTTGACAGAGCATGGAATCGCCGCACCGGCAGCACCAGCAGCGTCTCAAGACGACAGTATTATTTAAATCCGTTGTGCTCAACAGTGCGTGGAGCTCACAACCTTTGATTATTTATAAATGTCTATATATAGTGTCGCGCTTCAAAAGAACTTACACAAACAAGCCAACTTTGTTATGGTGGTATGTATGACAGCTGCGTCTTACACTTGCGCCACGTCATCGTGCTTTTCTAGTGTGCGTGCATTTAGCCAACAGTTGGACGCTATTTTTTTCGACGAGTTCACAGCTTGACTGTCTATCTAGACATTTTATATCTTTGCTCACAACTTTTGTCACAGACCACCTTCAAAGCCGACAGTTTCTATACGTATAGTGGCACTCTTTTGTATGAAAAGTGTTGACAGTTGCTCCAGCAGCGGCCGCCGAAGAGTTTTCCTACCCTGTGGTCAAGTCTAAAAATTAACCAGCAATATGTTTTTCCCTTTTAAGTTAAATGAAAATCGTATAAAATGAGCGTAGCCGTGAAATCTGCTCAGTTTCGGCGACGAAAGACGCTGCTGAAACAAGATAGGTTCTATATCTTTGATGATGCAGACGATTCAGACTCAAAAAAATCCGAGAAAACTGAATGCGCCAATAACAGCACACAGACCAAGTCTTATGAAGGTAAACAGTATTTTATATCTACTTTTAAAGAAAGAAAAAAGTATAAAGGATTGTGTGGTTTTATGAAACCACGGTAAAAGTGAAACTTTTAAGCGAACTATAGGCGCCGCCATATTAGCCTTGGCTGCTCTGACGAGCGCCTTTCACTTTATCTCTACTTCGCGGCCGACCGTCACGCGACATGCAACACACAGATGAAAAAGTTTGAGACGATGTAATAAAAGTTTCACTTTAAAAAGTAAAAGGTAGGAGTAGGAGCTGTAAAGTAAATAGTTAATTCTGCTAAATTCTGGAGAAATTCTTTCTGATGCCTACACAAAAAAGTGTATATATCGCAGCCATCTGGAGAAATTAGCCAGCTAATTAGATGCCTAGGCCGTTCATTAAACGCCGGCATCCAATTAAATAGCTGAAGGACAACTAACCAAGTCATTGAGCGCAACGTTTAACCAGATGGATGAATGTCGTGTAGTCATTTAGTTAAACCGGGTGAAATAAGTTAGGTTAGAACTGTGATCAAACCGTGAGAGAGCCGAGCGAACATAGGGAGCGGTGCCGCGGCAGCGGCCGGCGAGCGCAGTTTCCAAGTTGCTCGCAGACTTTTTTTAACCATTTGAATCACTTGAAAGGGCTTACTTTCAATACGCCAAGTTGTTAAATGTTGAATGATTCTAGTTCAATTAACTATCGGCCTAGGCACCCAATTGGTGCCGACTTTTATTGAACGGCCTAGGCGTCCAATTAGCTGGCTAATTTAACCAGTTGGCTGCGACATTTATATCTTTCAGTTTTGTAGGGTGTTTGCTACACTCTTGGCAGGCGATTTGATGATTACAGTTTAATGTTGGTGCATTCCAACCTGTGCAACCTGGATCACATTCCTGCCAGTACTTAATTAAAGGCCATTTTGTAGTAAAACCCTTTCAGGTCAATCTTGATTTTCCACAAGAACTTCTAAGCCTCATTATTTTCTCACTGAACATCAAGACTGTTGATACAAAACAATTTATGTTATGTTTAAGGGCTACACTCACCACTCTCACTTCAAAACTGTACAATTACGCCAAGGAAGAAACTAAAGAGAAAAAAAGGTAAGAACGTATTTTTACGGGCATCCCAATGCTAACCAAAGCCTTCCCCTTATGATTGCGAAATACTCCGTAGAACCACTCATCCTATATCATCTTTGTCGTATACCATGATTTCCGTACAGGGGGCCTACCACCAGCTCAAAAGCAGTATTGTTTTAATATAACTTCAGTAGGAGAAAGAGATTCATTACATAATACGCCATGTTATAATTAGTACGTAACCAGTACTGAGTACATGTAATAATAAGCCAATAAGTCAAAACGTCAAGCAAATTTTTTTACACAGATTTTATTTTTTTGCACAGATTGTAATAAGTATGCGGCGCGTGAGTCGCCGACGGCACGAAATGTTGCCATTTTGAATATTATATTTGTATTAACATTTAGGACTAGTATTGTATTTATCTTATTTTTGATTTGTTATTTCACTATATGCTGCACCGGTTGACGTCATCACGTCAGCGCCGGCTATCGCTGAAAACCAGTGCTGGGGCTCTGTCTCGCATGGGGTCGCAGCTTTATGCTGAGCGATGGCCGTTTTGCGTGGATGTGACGCATATTTTCCCCCAATTTGTTATTTACGTGTTTTTTATCTTTCTTTGCGTCATGTTTACCGCAAATAAACGAATTTTCTTTCTTTCTTTCTTTCTCTTAGATGGAGCTATACGTTCTGTAGAGCTTCATCTCTTTCCCACACTGAAGTAATATTAAAATAATACTGCTTTATGAGCTGGTGGTAGGCCCCCTGGTCTTCCCTTGGAGGTAATTATTTTGATCCATACACATACGAAAAAAGTAACCAGTTTATTTTAGCTTCGTATCTTCACGGTTCTATTGGAGGTTTCAATTCCAAAACTAAAATACAGTTAAGTATGAAATAACCTAGAAATAATGAATAAAGTGATAACACCTTTTAATTTTCAGCGAAATTAATGGATTGGAAAAAATACCACAGACTTAACGTAATATATTCATTTATTGATGATCTAGAAAAAGACTTTCCAGCGATTTGTACCGTCACAGTTATAGGAAAATCCGTAGAAGGAAGGGATATAAAAGTAATTTCTTTTTTTTTATGGTAAAGTCATTTTAAAAAATGAGGAAAGTACGAGTACTGTGACCCACTCAAGCAACCTGGCTGTTAATAAACTGTTTTCTGATGCCTTTAAAGCATTACTACAAATAACACAAGTCAAAGCAAACGAGCTTATTAAAACAGAAATTGAACATGGTAGTCATCTGTTGACCATATCTGTAAAATGAAGGGACAGCTAAATCGACATGATCACCCTCTTTCAGATGTTAAAAGTATCGAACAGCAATGCGGGCAACTCTGCAGTATGGCTAGATGCTTGCATACACCCTCGGGAGTGGATCACTACAGCAGTCGTCACATATATGGCTAATGTGCTAGTCAGAAACTTTCACACTTTGTCAACTGCTGTTACAAATAAAGATTGGTAATGTGTAAATTTGTCATAGAAAGCATTTATAACTTGAATCGTAAACGGAAATAATCAGTTGTTCTCTGTAGATATTTTGAATTTACTTCCTGTATGAGGTTTTCTAAAATACCATATTTGTCGCGAAATTGTATGCTTGGGAAAGCATCAATTTCTACACTGCCAACATAATCAGACATGCCTTTGGTTCCTATATCCTAATGTAAGAAATCTAGTAGCAACGTATATTACAGATTATCCTGCAATTGTTTTCAGGCATATTGTACCAGTTTTAAATCCAGATGGTTATGAATACACGCACACACACGAACGCATGTGGAGGAAAAACCGAGCGAAGTACGAAGGAGAATGTGTAGGTGTTGATCTGAACAGAAACTTTAGGTATGTATGTATAATAGAGAAACCTTTAAATCTTATTATCAAGCTTAATGCAATAATTAAATTAGTTTATAAATTATCGAAATATTGTGAACTGCAACAAGCCATTTACTATTTAACGCATAATTTTTCGATAGTTTATAATCTGTCCATGGGAAACCGACAAATTGTGGACTGGTATCAAACTTGCTTGCGACGTAACGCACCTTGCGCTAATATTAAATAGCTCTCCTATAGCTGCGAGCAACTGGGAAGTAGCGCTCGCTCGGTTCGCGTGCGGTTGGTCACAGTTCTAACCTTTTTTTTTTGTTAACGGGGTGAAAATCCCCATGAATGTCTTCCGTTCTTCTGGGGCGGACGGAAGATTCTGTCAGACTTCTACTAACTAAAACTCTCGCACACCGGGGGCCACGGGGGCACTTAAGCACTTTTCAACGCAGCTCCCGACTGGTGCTGCCCGCCTCTGCGGGCTCTGTCTGATCAACCTGGAGGAGTAAGGTGTTGGCTCCCCCCGCGACATCTAAGAGGGGCGCGCGTGAGATAACACCTCGGGTCCTATATGATAGGGGGCGGCGTCCACCATCCCTGGACCCATTTAGAGGGGCCGAAAGAGGGCATTATGCCTTTTTCCGACGCCCGGTGCGCCTGCTGCGGACTGGGGAGAGCACTAGAAATCTCCCTCTCCCTTTCTGCTGCCTCTTTCTGCGACATGACATTTTCGCTAAAGGAGATCACCGCGTCCCACGACACTGCGCCGCCGACCATAGAACGAATCACAGCCGGCAGCGACAGGTCGCTTCATAGTTCCGAAACGAGGCCACTGCGCGGCTCCTCCTAAGCTGCACACTCTGCAAGAGTATGCCACGCCGTGTCCTCCCAACAGAGCATGTAACTTTAGTCTTTATTTTAAGTTTCTGTCACTGCTATTTACTAGTGAACTAGTTTCATCAACTATTGTTAATGCAAAAGAAACTTTATGTCTGAAGCATAAAGTTTATTTCTATTAACAATTTCAATCACAGAATTGACGTATCGCGCTCTAATTCGCTTTAATCTTCTTAGCGTGTCGATGGTTATTTATCTATACAAGAAGTCGGCTCACTTGCACGCATTCACGTCAATATCGTTTATAGAGTCAGCCAAATTGTGGCTGACTATATACTCAGCAACTCAGCTCCTGCATTGTGCAGTTAACAGGACACGCTGAACACCATATTCAGTTTTTAAGATGCATTCAATATCATCTTTAGATTGAACTAGCTGCGCCCTGTGGTTTCACCCACATAAGTCTCGATCCCGTGGAAATATGAGGATAAAAAGTCCTATGTCCTAACTCAGGTCATGGTCTACCCATGTGCCAAATTTCATCAAAATACGTTCAGTCGTTTTAGCGTGAAAGCGTAACAAAAAACATACAAAAACTTCTAATATTTTCTCTTAATAATATTAGTTTAGATTTAGATAATACTAGCTGCGCCCCGCGGTTTCACCCGCATAAGTCTCGATCCAGTGGGAAAAAAAAAGTATCCTATGTTCTTTTCCAGGGCATCATCTATATATGTGCCAAATTTCATCCAAATCCGTTCAGCCGTTTTAGCGTGAAGGCGTAACAAACAAACTTACTTTCGCATTTATAATATTAAGGATTTTCGTGAAAATAAACCCTGGCTTTGTTTTCACGAAAATATTATTTAATCTAAAATGATGTACAAAATTAAGTTGAGTTTAGATATTTTTACCTCAGAACCATTTGATTGTACAAAACAAAATTCATAAAGTATTTTTCTTAATATCAACTAGCCTGTTTGTCAATTGGTTTCTAGTTATGCATGGGGACAAGGAGAAGAAGGCTCGTCTGACGAACCAAAACATGTTTTCTACAGAGGTCCAGCACCATTTTCAGAACCAGAAACGATTGCAGTAAGGGTAAGTTTCCTATTTGAATCATTAAAACCATTGAACGTGAAATACCTTCACTTGCATAATCCTAACATTTTGACTGATAATATTGTTTATTTAGGATACAATACTTGGATCGTCAACGCCTTTCACGGTGTTCCTGTCCTTTCATAGCTACTTCGAGTTAATAATTTTCCCGTGGGGCAACAGGACGGATCCGTGTCCAGACTACATACGCCTACTGGAAGGTGGCAGTATCATGGCAAGGGTAACTCCACGTAAGAAACTATAGTCCGCGCGGAACTAGTTGGCCGCGCCTTAGGTATGTGAGGGGTGGGACGGAGGGGCGGCTGTCATTACTTAGTACGGCGCCGTACAATGACACCGCCCCTCCGCCCCACCGCTCTCATACCTAAGGCGCGGCCAACTAGTTCCGCGCGAACTATAGTAGTAGCTACCACAGACTACATAAACTATACTGCTAACTGCACAACTGCATCACCCAAAGGTTGACTGGTAGAAAATGCCTATGGTATTAAGTCCGCCTCTGTACATTTCTGTGCTTGAAGTATTAAATAAATATATTTTTTTTTTACAAAAAATACAACCGACTTCCAAACTACAAAGTGAAAAATAACTTTAATTTTGGAAGTCGGAGTCTTTGGATCAGATCAGTATTTTAGTGTTTTGACACCGACTTCCGAAATTAAAGTTATTTTTCACTTTGTAGTTTGGAAGTCGGTTGTGTTTTTAGTAAAAAAGTTTTTTTTTTCACTTTTTAGTGGGTTGGTTTGTAATTTATCTAAGTTACAATAGCCTTATGTCAACTGCTCATCAAAAATACCCAAATCTCTCTTCTCTCAAAAACTCTTCAAATATTAAAGGCACATCTATAGAGATGTGCCTTTAATATTTGAAGAGTTCCCTCGATTTCTCCAAGATCCCATCATCAGATCGTGACCAAATGACAATGAGACCAACTTGAAAGTATACCCTTTCAAACAAAAAAAGAATTTTTCAAATCGGTCCAGCCGTCTTTGAGTTATCGGGGAACATACATAAAAAAAAAATATCCCGACGAATTGAGAACCTCCTCCTTTTTTTTGAAGTCGTTTAAAAATAGTAGTATGGTCTGTTTCAAAAGTATCTGAAAAAAATGTAAACAAAATGGATCAGAAAACGTACCTGTAGATGCCACTTGTAATGCCAAATACAAATTGAGTGCTTTGATATGATTATTTGAATACTTCAACCAGAATATTTTATTAGAAATTCTAATTTTAAATCACCTTAAAGATGACATTTGACAGTTGAGGTTAATTTTAACCTCAATTTTTGTCGATGACTTTTCAATCACAATTTAGAGTCTGTCTAATGAAAGCTGAAAGTGATTTTTTCACGTTTTCATAAATTGACGATACTGCTGCAAATGTCACGTGTTTTTATTGAGCTATTAAGCTATTGAATTAGTTTTGATACTAAGTAAACAGGATTAATATTTATTAGACCTGGTCCATCAATATAACAGTTTTATATGTGGAACCATAATTGAATATAGCGATGAGAAATCGCGTGAAATCAAAACAAAAATCTGTGTTATTATTTATGTAATCCAGTTTAACATAGGTTTTCTGCTATGGAAACCTTCATAGAAGAAAATATAGTAATTATTAAACATAAAACACACATAGAATCAGGATTTCTAATCAAGTATTTTAAAAAATATGACCTACATATTTAACATAAATTTCTATGTGACTAGAACCTTATGATCATAAAAGCTTATCTATACAATTTTTTGCTTTATGCTTTCCTATTAAAAACAAAAATAAATATTCCGCATTAAAACATTCAAGTATCAAATACGTTTTTTCATAGTTGATCCGGAGATAACCGACGTATATTTTTTTCCCGATCTTTTTCACTCTTAGCTTTCAATATACAGACTAATAATGTTATTCAAACAATAATTATTGGAAAAAATGTTGAGATATAAAGTTAAAACCTTCTAAATACAGATGTTAGTGTTACTAATATATCCCTTAGTGAGTGATTGAATTTAATCTGAACCATTGTTTACGCTTTCACCAGACTATTTTGGAACAGACATTAGTATCATAGCAAATATGGAAATAGTTATGAAAATGGTTGTAGCAAAAAGCCTTCAGATTGAATTATCTTTCAGGCAATATTTGAAACCACTGGGAAGACTTATAGGGTCGGGAGTACTAAAGACCTGACATACTATGCATGCGGGACCAGCATAGACTGGAGCTATTCCACTGCAAAAATACCATATTCCTACATGGTAGAGCTAAGGAGTAGAAAGTACAAATTCAAACTTCCAAAAGATCAAATTCTGGACAATTGCACAGAAGCTTGGAACGCTGTTCAGAAACTAATGGATTATGTGGATGCACATTAATAAACCAAATCTTGTATTGTTACAATGTGTTGTCAATGACTCTAGGGCAGATTTTAATATTAATATTGAACTGCCACCAATAAAGTAAGTGTGTGATTAAAAATCAAATACGTATTTCGCATTTTAATTTATAACCAATAAGAAAATTATATCAGTAACACTACTGACGGAGTTTTTTGGCATTAACATTACAGTTAAAACATGGTGTCGTATCAGCAAATTCTACGAGAGCTTTGACACCGTTTAGTATTTCTTTACAACAGATGTGTATTTCTTCTCTAGGCAGTAGGAATTTATTCTTTTTACTTCTCAGTTCGACAAGATACGAGAAGGGAATCCGAGCTGTTCCATAACTCCAGTCGATACTCGTACCAGAAGCATAATACATGATATCCTTGAAGTTTCCAACTTTATACATGCGGCCACTTGTCTCGAAGATGGCCTGAAAGATAAAAGAGTTGGTTTATTTAAGATTCCATCCCGGACAACATCTTGAAGAATGTAATGTCTTTTTTGAACTTACTTTAGCCATAGCAGTTCCTCCTTCTAATAAATTGACGTAATCAGTGCATGGTTCCGCGGTGTGGCACCAAGGAAAAGCGATAGCTTCACTGTACGAGTGAAATGACAGAAATATCTTGAACGGCGTCCCTGAGTACAGAATAATGTCCTAAAAGCATTTAAAGGTGTTTTGTAAATACTACAAAATTTAAATAAAATATTTAAACTTAAACCATCCTACCTTAACTGCAGTAGATTCTGGTTCCGAAAATGGTTCTACACCACGATAATTCATGTGATTTGGATCACCAGATGAGTGGTCGTTACCACCACGTCCCCAGAAATACCTGCAATATAAATCAAGAAGTGGAATTCATACATGAAAATCTATGAGAGCCTTCATAAAACTAATAGGATTTTACCCATAATTTCTGTTGAGGTCAACTCCAGTGATATTATTTCCAAGACGTGCTCTGTTTTTTCGCCACATCCTATCCACTGTGTGGGTATGGTTGTATCCATCTGGGTTTACTACTGGTACAAAATACCTGAAACGTTTAGTTTTAATTACATCCTTTCTACGTGTTGTTGTAAAATAGTAAATCATGCAACTGTTGCATAATGAGGGGTATTAAAACACGAGTGTGTTTAAAAACCACACCTAGGGCTCGGTTTTTAATAGTATCACACGAATGTTTTAATACCTAGTTATGTGTAGTTTCATACACTATGTCGGGGTACGTAGCAAGGTGTCGGTGTTTTGGGGAGAAACAAATGTTTATCTTTAACACTATTTATTTACTCACTCACAAGTTATTCTTAATGTTAAAATGTTACTATGTTAATGAATGTTGAAATGTTGATGAATACACCCGGCTAACGCGGTAGACAAATGTGCACTGAACTAATGTAAAATAATAAGTAAAAAGTAATATAAAATTAGGTCAACGCGTCACGCCGATATTGCTAACTTAAGGTGTTCGGTGAAAACACCGAACATATTCCGGGCCACGAAAGATAGGGATGCTGAGATGACACAATGTTATGTTAGTTACTAAATGTAATGATCATGATGATAATGTTTACAAGGTGAACCAAGCCAACTTAAGATTAAACTGTTAGTAGAACAAAAGGAAAATGATTTGTCTTAAAATTAAGAGCTTATTGTTCATAAAGGATTTCTAGGTACGCGAGGACACGCCCTATTCATCATTGTCTTGTTTAATTCACCATAAATATGTGTCGCACTAGATTGACGTTCACTCATGTTTTGCCGCGCACTAACACTATTAACGTTCACATCACTAACACTGGTGGGTTGAAGCTCCATGTCCGACGTGATGTGGGCGCGGCGCGCTCGGCGCCGCACCCCTCTGTACAGCAGCGCTCCCGCCGCTAGCGCCAGCGCACCGACCAGGATGTAGCTTACTACATACTGATGGATGTCATGTGTGGATAACGTTTCTCCCACTTCCACTTGGGTATTTTTCATGTCATCGATGCGTTTGTGTAGCTTTTTTAAGGCGTATGTCATCTCGCCTGAGTCTGTTACGTCTTGTACGTTTTGGAAAGGCATAGTGCTGTTAATGATGAAGTTTAACTGATCCATCTCAGGTATAAAAATGTCCGGGCTCATGTCAATTCTGTTTTTCTTTTGACTCTGAATATTCAGGGTAAAATCGTGACCCTTCAACAGGCAACCTGGTTCTAAATAAATGACACCAGCTTTGCTTAGTTGAATCTTGTTTATCTGTTCGCCGCAGATTACTTTGACGGCATAAATGTTGCAGCAATGGTACAAGAATAGTGATGGGTTTGTTAGTGATGTCCATTTGTTTTCACATCTAGATCTTCGTACCTTGCACTTATCTGTGTCTCGATCGAGATCACAAAAGTTGTTCTCGTTGTTAAGATGGTATATCGGCTTTTTCCAATCGCAAATAAAGTTATCATCTTCTTGTTTACATAGTGAAAGTTCACCCGACGTAATTGTTAAGTACGAGTCTCTTTTTAGATCCGTAGCGACGTATTCTGATGACGGGATGAACTCTATCATAGTGTTGTTCATCTGGTGTGGTACAGAATGTATTTTGTACAACTTATATCGGTCTCTACTGATAAGTGGGAATGTTATTTGGAAGAGGAAGTATTCTTCAGTTATTCGTGCTTTAATACTTATCAGAGAATATAGCTTTCGAATATCGTGCGGTTCAATAGGCAATGTTAAATCATTGGATAAGTGCCCAGAGATAATGTTAAGTTCCTTTTGGAGCTGTTCAGGGGTAAGCAGATGAATGTTAAACTGTCCATGGTGGACATTGGTTAAGATGTCAAGTAAAATGTCTTGAGTTCTTTTTAAGTTATGCAGTAAATTACTGGCTGTTAGGGCTGTCATGGTAAATTCTTGAAGTAAGGATATGTTATTTATCTCTCGTTGTAATTTGTTTGAGAAGTTATCCAACGTTATTAGGTGTTTATTAATTATTTTATGCTGTTTTGCCATAATTTCCTCTGTTCTTTTCAACAAATTGTACTCTGATTCGACAATCGACGTCTGGTTCTTCCATAAACCGGCTAAATGTTTTTCATTTTGCTGTATCATATTAATGTCTCGGCTGTATTTTTCCGCGAATTGTTCGTCTAATACGCCGAATAGGGAATTTGCAATGTTTCCAACTGCATTGATAAGTCCCCGCCGCCGTCTGGAGTGTCCCCTTACGTGTTGCGTCATCAGAAGTTCATTATAGTATTTTAGTTCATTACACTCATGGATCAGCTGAGGGACTATCATGTTACACTGTTCGCTGCCTGTTGTTTTGCATGTTTTGTCGAGATATGCTGTTACTTTTTCAAACGCCTGCATACCTTCCCAATACGGAGACATATTATAGAATACAACTAGGACCCAACTGTCTTTTACTAAACTAATTTTGGAGATTGGGTCAAAGTAGAAAGATTGGTTATTGTTTAATGACGTTATGTTATAACTGCAATTTGCAACGCTGCAGATTGACATAAACAAGGTTAATGCCATGGCGACGTACGATAACGTTCCTGGTGTCGTTTTTCTTGTTCGTTTTATGTTATTCTGGGTCCTAGAACCCTGTTCAGCTGAGCTATCTGTTTCAGTTGAACTGTTTTGTTTGTTGTTCGTTTTGATTTCTACTGGTAATAACGAAAGTTTCACTACTGGTCGCTTTATGATGCCGTTTTTCGTTTTTAATGACACCACTCTGACATAGCCATCATTACCGGGATGCAGATCTATAACTCGGCCCATAATCCACCGTCCAGCTGGAATGTTATCTTCATGTACTACTACCATATTGCCTATTTTTAAGTTTTCCTGAGGCTTAGACCACTTTTCTCTCGCTGTTAATTGGCTCAAATATTCATTCTTCCATTTTTGCCAAATCTGTTTAAAAATGTTGGTTGTTAAATGCCATCTTGTTCTCGCATCCTCCTTTGTCTCAATCACTGTTAAGTCGGATCTGCCTGTTAAAAAATGTGCCGGTGATAAATAATCCAGATCCTCAATGTTTTCTGTAAGTGAACATAACGGTCTTGAGTTCAGACACGCTTCCAATTGTGTCAGTACAGTGGTGAACTCTTCGAACGTTAATCTTTGTTCACCAACCACTCTTTTCAGGTGGAATTTCAGACTACGGACGGCTCTTTCCCACAGTCCGCCAGCGCTCGGCCAAGATGGAGCGTTGAAATGCCATTGTATGTTCATTTCCGCGATTTCTGCCTGGCAACTATTCCCGAAAACTTGTTGTAATTGGTTGTACTCCTCCTGCAGCAACCTATTTGCTCCGATAAAATTGGTTCCTTGATCACTATACATGTTATGTGGTGTTCCTCTCCGGGCTGCCATTCTCTTAAGTGCAGCTAAGAATGCTGGACTGGTAAGGTCAGACACCAATTCCAAGTGAACTGCTTTCGTGACCATGCATATGAATACAGCCACGTAGCCTTTCAGTGTTCTCACGCCTCTCCCCTTGTTTGCCTTGATGTTCACAAAACCTGTGTAGTCCACCCCAGTGTGGTAGAATGGAGGAGCGGGGTTGGTTCTTGCTGCGGGAAGGTCACCCATCAATTGATATTGCTTCCTTGCTTCATACTTCCGGCAAGTTACACAATTTCTTAACTGTTTCTTGGTTGTACTGTATCCGCTTGTTATCCAGTATTGTTGTCTGAGAGCAGCTAAGGTCAGTCGAGGACCTCCATGAAATGTTAACTGATGAGCTTCTTCTATGAGTAACTCCGCCAATCGACTTTTGTTAGGGATTATCTTAGGATGTTTCATTTCGTCGCTCATGTTCGCGTTTCTTAAACGTCCTCCCACTCGGAGAAATCCGTTTTTATCGACGAATGGTTTTAAATTCAATAATTTGCTGTTTGTTGCTACATTACCATTTTTGTTTAATATTTCAATATCTGACGTAAATGCTGTACTTTGCACTCGTTTTATAATAGCTGATTTGACTTTTTGCAGTTCTAGTAATGTTAGGTACTTCGGTAAATGTTTACGTTGCGACTTTGGCGTCAATGCCCTCATTACCCATGCCAAGACACGAGTTATTTTTATAAATGAATTGTGTTGTAATAATAAATTATCTATTATACTATTACTGTTACTAATGTCTTGAATAATGTTAACTAATTTTATCTTTTTCATCTCTTCCTCTGTTTGGTAGATAGCCTGTTTTTGTTCCTTTTCTACGTCATAGGACGCTAGCCATGCTGGTCCCTTCCACCATAAAGGGTGGTGTAATAGTTGGGGCGCTGTTAAACCTCGGCTGGCGCAGTCGGCCGGGTTATCTCCTGATTTCACATATCGCCAGCAGTTTGCCGGCATTATCTGTTTTATAGCGTTGACTCTATTAGCCACGAAAGGTTTCCAACGTGCCGAATCGCCTTGTAGCCACCCTATGACCACCATAGAATCACACCATCCATAGATTTCTAATTGACAACTTATACTCTGTTTGATTTTGTTGATGAGCTTAGATAGTAGATAAGCACCACAAAGCTCCATTCGTGGTAATGTTACGCTCTTTTTACTTGGTATAAGTTTTGATTTAGCTGCGACGATTACTGTTTCTTTTTGATGTTTTGTTCTTGCGTATACCACGCACGCATATGCTTCGATGGACGCGTCACAATAGCCGTGCAGTTCGATAACGTCATTCCCGTTGCATAATATCCATCGAGGAATTTTACAGTGTTTGATGTTGTCAATTTCCGTAATCAACTTGACCCATTCATTATGTATGTCATCTGACACTTTATCATCCCACTGTAGATCATGTTTCCATAACTTTTGAAATAATATTTTTAGTTTCGTGGATAGGGGTGTCAGCCAACCAAGAGGGTCATATAATTTTGATATTTCTGATAGTAAGCTCCTTTTAGTCGGTTTTGAGGTTGTTTGGGAAAAGTCGCAACGGAATGTAAATTGATCTGCTTTTGGGTTCCAACATAAACCTAATGTTTTCAACATGTCATCATTTTTAAAGTTGTAAACGAATTCCTCTTGACTTGTTGATAGTATGTTCTCCAATAATTCCTGACTGTTCGATGACCACTTTCGAAGATTAAAGCCTCCTGATTTCAAGAGCTGACTTAAATCATTTATCGACTGTTTACCTTGTTCTATGTTAAAGCAACCATGTAACAGATCATCCATATAAAAACTGTTTTCCAGGACCGTAGCCGCTTCTGGAAACTTGCCTCGCTCATCCGCTGCCAACTGTTTTAAGGTCATAATTGCTAAAAACGGTGCAGCCTTTGTCCCGTATGTTACCGTGTTCAATTGATACACTTGTATAGGTTGTTTTGATGACTCACGCCAAACGATTTTCTGTAAATGTTGATCGATGGGGTTAACTAAGATTTGGCGGTACATCTTCTCGATGTCGGCAGTGAAGGCAAAGGGATATTGCCTCCATTGAAGTAATAACGCCTGTAGATCTTTTTGTAGATTGGGCCCTTTCAGCATGACGTCATTCAAGCTGTATTTGGTGGTTGTTTTGGCGGATGCGTTGAATACCACACGAAGCTTTGTTGTTGACGATTCTTCTCTCTGCACGCCGTGGTGAGGTAAGAAGCATTCGAGTGTTATGTTATTGTTTTTCTGTTCCGGTTTCATGTGGTTCAATGCAGCATATTCATTCATAAAATCCTTGTATTTTTCAGCTAAAGTTGGTTGTTTTTCTAAGCGGCGTTCCAAATTCTTCAGCTGAGCAATAGCCATAGGTTTGGAAGTCCCCAATTGCTGTTTCAATTCCTCTTTCAGTGGAACTCTCACCTCATAGCGACCCTGACTGTTTCTTCTTGTTGTTTCTGTATAGAAGTCCATACATTCCTGATCTTCTACCGACAGGTTTGATGTTTCTAAAATTTCCTCAACTTCCCAAAATTTCTGTATCTCCTCGATGTTATTTAGAACCACATTACATTGGTATGTTGTTACGTTACCGCATAGTAACCATCCCAGCTGTGTTTGTTGAGCCATCGGCTGTTGGGCCTGTTCTCCTTTTATAATCCCGCCTAGCATAATGTTAGCATAAACGTCTGCCCCGAAAAGCAAGTCAACTGGTCGACTTTTGTAGAATTCCGGGTCAGCTAAATTAATGTTTTTTATGTAAGTCCAATTTGGTTTAGCGAATGTTTGGTTTGGTAGATTTTTGATAAGTTCGTTCATGATGAGCACATCAGACTCGAATTCAAAATTGTTATATGTAGATGCACATTCTATACTTATCATCCCCTTACAACTGTTTTCCTTTTGCCCCACTCCGAAGATGACTCCTTTGCATCGCCGTCTCTTGATACCTAACATCTGAGCCGCTTCCTCAGTTATTAAGGATATCTGGGACCCTTGATCGATCAAGGCGCGCATGGTTTGGTAAGTTCCATCCACACCTTTGACCTTCACCAGAGCAGTCGCTAGCAATATCTCCGCCTTTTCATCTTGAGAAGCATTCACGATGCCCGTTACGGGTTCATTGCGCTTTGCGGTTTGTTTTTCCACGTTGTTGTCGCTTGACGACCGAGTTGATGCATTCGCTAATTTCGCAAATGCGTCATGTAAAATGGTGTTATGTTGATTTTGGCATTTTCGGCATGTTAAGTTCGACGTACATTGATTGCCGAAATGGCTAAATAAACAATTTGTGCAAAGTTGCAATTTGGTTGCAGTTTTTAGCCTTTGGTCGTCACTCATTTTTAAATATGTTTTGCAATTATAAATGCCGTGTTGGTTATTGCAGAGAGGGCATTTTATGTTTGAAACGTGCATCGATTTCGCAACTGCTCTATTTCCGTTGCTTTTGTTGTTAAAATTGTTATAATTATTTTTAGATGTTTGATTTGGATAATTGTTTTGATGAGAAGTCTTCGAGGGTACACTATCCTTGCGGCGAACTGTTTCCAGGGATGTAAATTTTGTTTCCAAAAATTCTAAGAACTCTGCCAGAGCCGGTAGTTCTTTCGAATTTTTCAGCGACTCTATGTAGTCTGTGTATGTTTCTGTATCGAGCTTTTGACCCAGAATGTGTACGATCATTGGGTCCCACGATGTGATGTCAACTCCTAAGTTTTTGATGGCATTGAGACATTCCAGCGTGGTGTCATGCATTCGTTTAATCTGCTGTAACGATTGCTGTTGTATGTTTGGCAGGCCTAGCAAAATGTTCATATGGGACGAGAATATTAGTTTTTTGTTGTCATACCGATGGGTGAGAATCTTCCAGCACACCGAATAGTTATCGGTGCTTATCGATAAATGTTGTATAAGTTTCTCAGCTTCTCCACGAACTTTACCCTTTAAATACTGCATCTTTTGGCCGCTTGATAACGAGGGGTTGTTGTGTACTACTTCCATAAATAAGTCTCTAAACGATACCCATTGGTTGTAGTTCCCGTTGAAGTTCGGTATCTCCAGTTGCGGTGTTGATTTTTCCCTGTGTGCGACTGACCACATTTTTGTGTTAATAGCCCTTTTCAGGTTGTTGAATATTTTCTCATACTTATCGTACATGTTGTTGTATTGTTCGTTCTCTCCCTCTAGTTCAATCTCGATGTCCCAATGTAGTCTGTCGATAGCTGACCATCTAGCCTGTAGTGACCTCAATACGTCCTCAAATTCCCACTTATCTGAGATAGAGTCCACATCTATGTTTGCGGTTGTACGCACGAAGGCTTTAAAATTAGCATACTGTTTTTTCAACAAATCGTCTAGCTTACTGTTTGGCTCCATGTTCAACTTCTGAGCTGGTCGGTCGCTCAGCTGTCTTGAGCAACTTGGACCCACCTCGTCACCTGTTTTTTCTTCTGCACGCATACTCGATGCCGATGGTGATCTGTCTCGAGCTGTTGTTTGTTCACCGGTTGTAAGGCTTCCTGTTTTCATGAACCGCAGCTGATACTGTTGGTTGATCAACGCCTTGGTTGACTCATACACCGATCTTGTTTTCTCGTACTCTCGGTCGGTAAAATAAGGATCAGTTTTACTTACCTCCCCCTCAATGCGCTCATGATTAACTTGGAAATCGTTCCAATAACTCTCCAAAGTGTTAAGCTTGCGCTTAAAGTAATCTATTGTTTTCCTATCAGCACTATCTTTCTTCAAGTTAATGCTTAGTTTTATGATGCTATCATAGATCATTGATTGCGTTTCAATGAGTTCCGACATTGTTATAGGATGTTAACTGCAAGTCCTTACTGACTAAAAATAAGGAAATTTATTACTTGTATCCTCCGCTGTTCGTACTCAGCCTTTGCTGCTACTTCACTGTTCTTCAATGTTCGCTCCGACCGCCCCACGACGTACACACACTGTTGTTTGTTACGATAGTTCAGACCTCGCACACCAAAATTCCGAATTTCCGAAATTACGCGACGCGTGATCCAATCCGGCTCGAAGGACCAAAAATATGTCGGGGTACGTAGCAAGGTGTCGGTGTTTTGGGGAGAAACAAATGTTTATCTTTAACACTATTTATTTACTCACTCACAAGTTATTCTTAATGTTAAAATGTTACTATGTTAATGAATGTTGAAATGTTGATGAATACACCCGGCTAACGCGGTAGACAAATGTGCACTGAACTAATGTAAAATAATAAGTAAAAAGTAATATAAAATTAGGTCAACGCGTCACGCCGATATTGCTAACTTAAGGTGTTCGGTGAAAACACCGAACACACTACGTTATCTACTCTCATACATTGGGATTGAACCTACTAAATAAAAGTTAAAAGAGTAATCAAGAAATAGTTCAAAACTTTTTATAATGTTATATTAATGGCGCGCCCCGCTTATGCGTTCCATTAGAAAATAATAATTGAAGGAAACTCCTTGGTGATATTAACTTCTTGGATTTATCCTGTACAATTTTGGTAAAAAAAAATTTTAAACTTTATTTTGTTATGCTGGGGCCGCATCTGCGTCTATCGTGACGAAGCTTCGCACAGTGATATGATACACGCAGATGTGACCAATCATTTTCGGTTATCGTCGTGATAGTTCGGGCTGCGTAGCACTTATTGCCCGGGTCGCGGTACATAATAAGCATGGTGCGTGGTCGGACTAGCGTTGGTCATTTCGACTGTTGTTTCCGGACTGCGTAGACTTGGATTATTATACGATAATTCGTTAAAATTATGAAGCCGCTAATGTGACCACCGCATTAGCGCGATAACTTTTTTGCGAGCAAAACGTACGAAGCTTCGGCACGCATTGCTTTGTCACGATAGACGCAGGTGCGGCCCCAGCATTAGAGAAAATGTGTTCTAATACGATTCTATTTTTAAATGTAAGTTTCGAATTTTACGATATGAGAGTAGATAAAATCTATAATTTTTCTGATTTCAATTGGAATATTATTTACCAGTCTTTATTGGTGAAATTTGTGCTAATTGTATCGAAGTGTCTAGCTAAGTAGTTAGCTATGTATGTAACAACTGATGTGGTGATCCACTCTCGCGCATGAGTTGCGCCGTCTACCCAGATCCCTGTATTTTCTGCATCGCTATTTGAAATTTTAAGCATCTGAAAAAAGCATTTGTCAAACAGTAAGTATCTATTAAATCGCCGATTTCTCAAATATTAATTACATTAATATAATTGTATTTTCTTGAGCGGTTTATTTTTTAATTTTACCAGGTTATTGTCAATCTGCCTAGCCTTTTCCTAACTATATTGGGGTCGGCTTCCAGTCTAACCGGATGCAGCTAAATATCAGTATTTTACATGGAGCGACTGCCTATCTGACCTCCACAACCCAGTAACTGGGAAATACGATACCCCTTGGAAATACTGGTTGTCAGACTTTCGGTCTTCTGACGACCCGTAACGAGATCCACGATGACAGCCGGGACCAACGGCTTAACGTGCTTTCCGAGGCACGGAGGAGTCTCAGTATGTAAAGATGGTCACCCATCCACAAACCAACCCCGGCAAGCGTAGCTTAACCTGATGAATCGACCCGTGTGGCTGCTATTACTTAGCCACGAGCTTAAATTAATATAATTGTATGTTCTTGAACGGTTTATTTTTTATTTTACCAGGTTACTGAATTATTTCTTGTGTTGTATCATATTAAAACATTATTCATTGCCACTAACACATTATATGGATTTTTCTGTCCGAAATAAATGAATAATAATAATAATAATTGCCGCTTCATTTCAATTATCCTCAACTGCGATGGACAACTTAAAATATTCTTAAACATGAGGTACAAAATTTGACCATGATCTACAAACCTTTATATCTCTCCCTTCCGCAGATCTTCCGATCACGGACACTGTACATGTCGATGGAAAAGCAGTTTCTAACTCGGACAGAAAATGGTAAACGACATCAAGTGGATAAAAATCTTTCCAATCTAGTTCTGGAAACAAAATTACACTGTTTGATATTATCTTTATATACATAATTCTTCTGTACGTGTGTATGTCACTGAACTCCGGCTGGATTTTGATGATTTTTAGGATTCCGTACCTCAAAAGGAAAAAACGGAACCCTTTTAGGATCACTTTGTTGTCCGTCTGTCTGTCAAGACCCTTTTTCTCAAGAACGCGTAAAGGTATCAAGCTGAAATTCATACCAAATACTCAAGTTTACTGTCCCTTGGAGCTGTGAAAAAATAAAAATTCTAAGTCAACGCAATCAAAAGATACAGCCGTTTATGCTGCAAATTTTCGACACTCGCAAGGGAATCAAAACCTACAGGGTACTTCCCGTGAACTCAGAATCTTGAAATTTGATACGAAGCAACGTCTTATAGCACAGATAAAGGAAAAATTGCGAAATATAAAAAAGTTGTAAATTAAGGTAAATTTTGGCACTTACAAGTTTTCGCGAAAATCTAAATTTGCCCATAATATATCTTTTTACTAATAAAAATAATACCAATTTTATTATGGCGGTATAATGGGTAGGTACAGAACCCTCAGTGCGTGAGTCCGACTCACTCTTGACCGGTTTTTTTGTGTGTTTTTGAGTGGGTTCACAATTGGACCCGGTAGGGGGCGCTGCGATCGAGTTCTAGCAAACAGGATAACTGGTCCAGTTCGCTAGTATTTTATTTAAATAAATTCTAACCGTTTAACATAGACCACAAAGATCAAGTTAGTTATAACCAAACTACGAAAATGTTGGAAGTACACTGGACAGGTCTTTATATGCTAGCCTAAGGTAAGTCACCAGCAGTTTAAGTTCTAAAACATTGATAATATTATACAGCGTGGCGCTTTAATGGTGACATTAATTTAACATACGTATACGGATTAGCGTTTTCTTTTCATGAAAATATTTTAATAACAAACGTTATTATTTATTGATTTATTTTCAATTTTCTAAAATAGAATCTTGGTACAACCTGTACTTAATAACAATAGCGCAGAGGTAATTTACCGGGATCACGGATAATAACATCGCATCAATGAAAATAAATCGAAAAACGTGCAAAGAAAAGGCGAATTGAAGGAAAGGGAGAGCCCTATGTCGGCGAGCGTTTGAAAATTTTAATTTTTAATTAACGAATAATTTATTTTAATTATATTTTTATGATTACTGGCCACTAGCCCTACCCGTGTGTTGAATTAATGTCGCCATTGTGGCGGCACGTTGTACATTCTCGAAAAATAACATTTCATAACATAACATATAAGCTCATTTATCTATCGCGATTAATTGCAATTGACGTCTTCTTAGTTCATCGGCCAGATGTATATTAGTTTTGTCTTGGTAGGGCTCCATCGTCGAAGCCGAATAAACTGGCTATTGGTTTAAATTTATACCTTGTGCCGCGAATGCACATGCTAGTGGCACGGATTATTGACAAGATGATTCTTGATCTTAGCCAACCCATCACTACACTCATGGGCCTGTTCCAGTGGTGGGCAATTGCAGCTCCAAGATGTTTTTGAAGGTTGACATTTGTGGGGCGAAGATTCCGTCAACAGATGCAACAGGGGGGTGAATGTCGCATGTCGCATTTCGCAAGCCTTTGAATATTTCCTTATTTTTTCTTTTTCGGCGGATTTTATTAAAGAGCCAACAGGGCGTGAAATATAAGAAGGAACATCAAGTGTCTACGACACGGATATCAAATAACGCCTCTCTCTGAGCATCCCAAACGCCTCGGCAGGAAAGGTCACCGCGAAGTCCGCAATCTCCTTCAGAGATTATGGGTTCTTTGAGTACATTTCCCCATACGTATTGACATAAGTCGCAGAATAGGTCACTAATTTCATTGTGACGACGTGTTATTAGACCACCCTTTTTACAAGTTGTTAGTTTAAGTTCTATCGTTTAATTTACATTATCATAGAGCCACAACGTGCGGTATTAAAGGATCGTTTTAATAAACAGCGTACCCTGGGTAGTTAGCCCCGTTACCACTGGCAAAAAATCATCTAGACTTGGGAACTATTTTCATATAGTTCGTGCCCTTACGAGAAGAAAAGATCCATCGATCCTGACATAAAAAAATACAATAGTTATACTATATTTAACACAACTATCACACTAGGTACTAAATTAAATGAAACTAACTATAATATGGAATTGGGCTGTACACATCTGCCGCATGTCAAACGATCAATGGGTCAAACTTACGACCCAGTGGGTCCCGCTTAATGGCAAATGACATCGCGACAGGCCCAGATGGAAATAGCGGGATGAGCTGGACTCCTTTAAGAAAGATTGATCCTTAGAAGCTCTGGAAAGAGAGTAGGGAGGCCTTTGCCCAGTAGTGGGACAATAATGGCTAGGAAAAAAAAACTATAATAAATGAAACTAACTATAAAAATGAAACTAACTGTGCCACTACTACACTAGGTACGAAATTAAATGAATCTATTAAATTAAATGAAACTAACTATACTTACAAATAAATACAAATACAAAAGGACACTTAGGCGTCAAAGTACCTACTCATCCGCATAGCATTATTGTAAATAAGCGTTTTACTGTGTATGGAATTAATTAAAATAATAAAGCAGTACTCAGATTTGATCGTATATGGCCGCCAAAGGTCGCCGGACGGGCGCGGCGGGGGGAGCCTGCGTATGAGCTGGAATCGCTCACTATCATAGCGAAAGCGATATTCCTCTCCCGAAAGAGTTTTTCCACGTGAAGGGCACGCTGACCCTCCACCAGCACTTCCATACAGCTTTGAGTCTCTTTGTTGATAATTATAGCTGGGGGAACAGAAAAAGTGTTCTAAAAAACTGGTTGATAATTTTAAGTAGAGCCAAATAAACGATGGCTCTTTTGTATGTGGTTATTTGGGATAAATGAGTACTAAGTTTACAGATTTATTGAGGTCTTAGAAGATGGGACACAATAACTTTTTCTTCTTCCATAGCCACTAAGAAAGGAAAATACACGGCCACTTACCACCTTTGCTGTCCAAGTTTTTCAAAAATGTCTTTTGACCCTCTCTCGAGCAATGTACCTCCCATATTTGATATCTAGCGTCTTTTCGTGCCACTTTGAATGATATTTTGACTATTGTACTCGAAAGTTTTTAGTTTTTTTATCTAAATTATTTTTGAGGTTTAACGAAAATTTTAACAAACACTTGACATTGCAAAAGTATTTTTGACTCAATATCATAGATAATACACTTAAATGACACGACACAACGTCACATAGACAACGATAATAGAGACATTCCGATAAAGAGACCACCTTTTTAGGGTACCATAGTCAACAAAGAACCCTTACCACGCATAGTATAGCATGATAACCATAGAAACGGGTTCTCCACGGGTTTTGTCGACGGAAAAATAGACAAAATTACATTTGCTACAGTTTCGGCGCAATGACGGCTGTCTTGACAGCAGAAAAGATTGAAATCGTTAGACTCCGATAACGCGTCAAAAGATAGTCGCGTTTTTGTTTCGTTTTGACACGTATGACACACAATGACGCAGTGCCTACACTTGTTTATTATGGAAACGCTATTTAATAATGTGTGGAGCTCACTCTTCTCAGTATGGACACTTTTTCTTGTAATTGAGTTCGGTGAGGGCAAATCTAGCAATTTAAATATATGGGGGGCGGTGTCAACAACGCTCTCTAGAAAACCACACCAACTTACTTTCATAATCAAAGTTTCAATGACGTCATTCGCCGTAAATTGCGGACGCTACGTGAGCGGTCACCGCTTTTCTAGGAAACCGTAGCTTTATTGTTTCGCCATGTCCGTCTGTCTGTCCGCGTCTTAGCTCAGAGACTCTTAGTACTAGAAAGCTGTAATTTCGCATGGGTATACATATTAATCACGCCGACAAAATGATAAAGTAAAATCATGAAAAATAGTTTTGTTTTAAGGTACCCCCCCCCCCCCACAAGTAAAGTGGGTTTTTTTTTTATCTCGTAACTCCCATTTTGTGGGGTGTCGTTGGAAAGGTCGTTCAAAAAAATATTGTGGCTGTGTGAAAACCATTTTTCGATTCATTAAGCTTTAAAGTGAAATATTAGCGAAATATTAAGCTTTAAAGTGCTAATTTTTGTCAAAAAATGGTTGTTTTTGGATATGTGAAAAAAATCACAGCAGGAGTTTAAATAACGTAGGTAAAAGGAAAACAATGACAGCTACGTATGCTTTTACAAGTTAACGAGTAATAATCGACCAACTTACATTTGCAGTTGGAATGTATGAGAGAACATGTTTTACAACTACAATGTTAAGTTTGTTCTTGGGATAAATTCATCCCAACTACGAAACCCTTTATTGTGCGTGGTCCGACACGCACTTGGCCGGTTTTTTTTACCAACGTGATCAATCTGCAAATCGATTACAAATTATTTGCTCAAAACCTTCAGAACATAAAATAAATAGTAGCCATGTGGTACTGGCCCCGACTTACAACTTTAAGGTCGTTGGTTCGAACCTAGACAGGTATTGTACTTTGTGCAATTTATTTCATCATCACTGCTCTCAAAACGGTGAAGGGAAACATTAAAAATCGTGATGAAACGTTATAACCAAAACTTCGGCGACATTTGGCATCCACCAAACCGTCTGCACCGCGTAGTAAATTACACCCAACTTCCTCTCACATAGAGGACCCATGCCCCAGCAGTGGTAATATCATAGGCCGATATGCTATGAAAATAGTAAATCGAAGTCCAAGTCGAAGTCAAAGTCAAAGCCAAAGTCAAAGCCAAAGCCAAAGTCAAAGCCAAAGTCAAAGTCAAAGTCAAAGTCAAAGCCAAAGCCAAAGTCAAAGTCAAAGCCAAAGTCAAAGTCATGACGATGGCGATAGCGATGGTGATGATGATGATGAAGAATATTGTTTGTATTACATATGTACGTCAATCAGCCAAGATGTCAGATGTTACAATCATATGCGACTACTGTAAGGTTCTCTCGTTTTTCTTATTTCCTCGCACAATGCATAGAAAAAGTTGTATGATACACGTGTGTAAGATGATTTCCGACTCGTGTCGATTTTATACACTCGTCGAAAATCATCTACTTTCCGCACTTATATCATAAATAACTATTGTTTATAAGGGTGGATGACCAATTGACACCTCATTTCAAAGTGTTATTAGGCTATGAAACGCCGTCGGCCGCTTACAGCGTCACGCCGTACGCCGCGTCACGATGTTTACTATAGAAATGTACTGTCTAATACACATGTCGACGTCTAGTTGCGTTCAGACGTCGATCGGAACGTTGACGCTGAATTCGGACGACGCATATAGCATAAAATAGAAGACAAAAGCCTCCAGATATTTACAAAGTTATTGTAACGAAGAATTGTGGCTCAATGCTCGCGAGCTGACTCGGGCGAGCTGGCTCGATAATTACATGTAATCAGATATTTTCTGTAAGCGCTCCGCTCGCCCTAGTCTCGACTATGCACTCCCCACTAATGAAACAGAACGCCCTACCATCGGTGTGTGGTATTAAAATACTCACTTTGTTTTCGTTTTATGTGATTCTGACATCTTCTAAGAACGAATCAGGATGTAGGTCTTAGTTAACCATGTCGTAGAGATGAATTATGAATATTGGGAACATGAGTCTGATGGCCACATATAGCTCTGCATCGAAGTTAACATAGCTCGCAAAGGTGTGGTGGAATACAGTGCCATCCATGTAGGTACTGCAAGGTACAAAAGTATTCATCATCATCATCATTCCAGCCGAAAGACGTCCACTGCTTGACATGGGCCTTCCTCCCCTAAGAGTCGCCACATCGACCGGTCTTGTGCCCCTCACATCCAGCGGATTCCTGCGGCCTTCACAAGGTCATCGGTCCACCATGGTACAAAAATACAGAGTCAAAATTAATAAAAAACCAATAAACAGTCAAGAAGAGTCAATGAACATAGTCATATAGACCAAAAAAGCACCAACAACAAAAAGAATATTAGAAACATTAGTAACTGCTACCTGCTCATAACAAGTTGTACCAGCAAACTGGGTTACTTGTGTGTAGCCGGTCAGTCAATCCATTCTATTTAGTGCCTCATGAGTATAACCTTTGCAATCCCTGCTACCCGCTAAGTAAATAACCCAGTGCTGAAGGAACGATATTTTGAGGTCAATAAAAGCCGAGCTGTGTTAGTATCACAAGCGGATCGAAATTCACAGCGAATGCCAGATTGGAGAACGATTCAGTTTTAACTTGGTCGGCTCAGTGTCCATGAAATTAGCTACTCCATGGGATGTTGGCCTCAGCCAACAAGCGCAACTGCTTTTAAGAGTTACTAAAGGCCGATTCTTTTTCTTTTCGTGTGGTTCGTGACTAACCTGGTGGCAGAGTTTTAAAGCCACCCATAGGGCCTCTGACTTGGCTTCGCATGCCGTCGAGAAATATCTCTCAGGCATGCCGGTTTCCTCACGGTGTTTTCCTTCACCGTTTTTGAAGCAAGTGAATTACACAATACGCACATGAATCTGAAAAATCAGAGGTGCATGCCTTGGGTTCGAACTCGAGACCTATAACTAGGCAGTCCGATGGGCACACCACTAGGCTATCACTGCTATTCCGATGGCCGATTCTTATAACGGATCTTCACAAGACAAGTAAATTTGTCATACAAAGTTTGAATCGGTAAGACGTAGAAGTGGCCAGAGATCACATAGGATAGAAATATATGGAAGGAAAAAGGACAGAGCCTTTGTCTAGCAATAGGACATAGACTTAATTTTACATTGCTACTGAACTTGAACAACTGAAACAGTGACAAATATTAAGAAAGAAACAAAAAGTAGGGACAAGATCTGTCGGTATCCCGCTAACCAGCCGGTGGACCCCAAACTGCGACCCGCCCGGCTGTCACCTCGGCTCGGTCTTACGCGCGTTTATCTTTTTAATTGTACACCCTCGCCCCCCTTCCCCCCCTCGCAGACTGCCTCACACCAGCGCTTGTTACTACCTCGTTAGATTTAGCGAATCACTCATACGTCTACTTATTTATATCTTGAGGAAGATTTAGGTTCGCTAAGCTGTTCTTCTTGAAGGATTTTTTGGGGTAATTTTCGTTTTTCTAGAAGAAAGAACAAAAAAAAAAAAATTTAGGTTTCCGTACCTCAAAAGGAAAAAACGGAACCCTTATAGGATCACTCGTGTGTCTGTCTGTCTGTCGGTCTGTCTGTCTGTCTGTCCGTCTGTCACAGCCAATTAGCTCCGAATCTAATGGACCGATTAAGTTGAAATTTGGTACTCATATGTATTTCTGTGACCCAAACACGAACGTGCAACTTAAATAAATGTATTTTGAATATAGGAAAATTTAAAAAAAAAGTTTTATTAACAGTACCGTGTGACAAATCAAATGAAAGGGCTTGTTGCGAGAATCTTAAACATATTTTTTTTATAATTTTAAAATAATCACTTTTAAAGATAGAAGAATTTCTTAAAATTCGATGAAAATTTAATTTACTCCGAAACTACTGGGCCTAAAATTTTGAAAAAATTACAGAGAATGATTCTTTACTCATAGATTGCAGGAAAATCTATAAGAAGTCTATGGTCTTAAAATAACATGGTAAATCTCTCAATATTGTGCGTACAAACTTACATTTGCAGTTGGAATGTATGGGAGAACATGTATTTCAACTACAATGTTAAGTTTGTATTTGGGATAAATTCATCCCAACTATGGAACCCTTCATTGTGCGTAGTCCGACACGCACTTGGCCGGTTTTTTTTTTTGGATACTTGTCCAGTGTATTTGGTTTTTGTCTGCCATTTGGTACAACTCACAAGATTTGATTTAATACGATTCTAGTCATGATGGCAAAATTTATAGACTGTACTCACGGAGGCTATACTGCAAAGTACTGGCCTATAAAGGAGGATGGCCAAAAAAAACTTAGGCCCGGCGCAAGTTTTATATCTCAAATTTTACATTTAAATTAGTATAGTTATTCTCAGTTGTCATCGTTGCTGAGCTGGCGCTCAAGGCAAATAATGTTTTTTTTTTTTTGTAAATGCTATCAATACCTAATTGTCATTAATTCTTATGATTATCGTGTTAGGTAAGCCTGCAGAAAGTTAAAAGTAGTATTAGTACTTAAAAGTAAAAAGTAATATTGTAATTATGATACCATTATTATCGATTATCCAGACAGTATTAAAATGTTACCAGCTAGTAAATTTGCAAGGTGTCTTAAAGTATGGTTAAGGGAAAAGAATTTCTACTCAGTTAGCGAACTATTTAATAAGAGGTTGATTAATAAATGACAATCATAACTATGTATTTACCCTCTGACACTAACAGTATTTCTTTTTTTTTAATGTATCTAATATCATAACAATAATGTTTCTAATTTTAATTGAATTGTCTTATTTATCGATCTGTATAATTATTTATTTTAACACTAAAATTGTACCAACACTTATGGCAAATAAGTTGAATTTGATTACTATACTTAATGATAACGATGGCTGTTGCAATACCATTGTAAAACATTTTTAAATATTTTTTTATTACGTATAATCAACTACATTATTTTTGTTTTTATATGTATATGTCACCGTAAAATTATAAACTTCGTTAGTTTATAATCTATCGGTATTATTTCCGTTAGATTACAAACTGTCGAAAAATTGTGAACTGCGACAAATCATTTACGATTTAACGCATTATTTTTCGATAGTTTATATTATATCCATGAGAAACGAGCGCAGTAAGCGCTGCCGCTACCGCGGCAGCGCTTACTGCGCTCGCTCGACTCACGCGGTTGGTCACAGTTCTAACCTAACCTAACCCTAATTTCACCCAGTTCACAATTTTTCGACAGATTATGATCTAACGGAAATAATACCGATAGATTATAAACTAACGGTGCTCACAATCTTACGGTGACATATACATATATTTTAGTACTAAAACCAGTATTTTTACTTTCTACAGTCCTTCTATATAGAAGGACTGTAGAAAGTAAAAATACTGGTGTTAATAATTGCATTATTTCTTATGATTATTATATAATAATCATAAGAAATAATGCAATTATTAACAGCTTTAAAAAAATACATTATTTGTCTTGAGCGTCTACGCAACGTTAATGGGCAAAAAGAACATGTTAGCTACTGGATTCGGCAATGATGACAACTTAGAATATCTTTATTAATTTTAATCTAAAATCTGAGATATAAATTTTTGCGCCGGGTCTGGGTGTTTTTCGTATGGGCCGTGGCCATTCTCCTTTTATCGCGATGCTTCCCTATACTCTAAATTGGTTTAAATCAAATAGTCCACCACATTTTTGGGTTCCTTACCACAATGTAGGTACCTATCGGTCCTGCACTATACTTTGGTCCGTTAATTAACTAATTAAACTATTTAGCTGATTATCTTGCAAATACCTATTACCTATCACTGAGCTATTTCTTTCCGCTGGATATGAAATGAGATTAGAGTAGGTAACTTTGAAACTCTGTTCCACAAAGAAATATATTTTTTCAAGTTCATTCGTAATACTATAAAAAACGAGTAATTCCACTTTGCCCCACCAAGCCCGCCACCCTGGTGTGGCAAAGTGGACTGCCTAAAATTTTGCAGTGGAATATGCCCCACTATTCTGATTTGATGGGGCGGATAACACTAGCATAAACACTTTGTGGATTCTGCCCCACTAGGGTTGGCACCTCAGGAAGTTTTTTACAAAAGTAGAACCTTAATACACTGTTTAAATAACCATTTTGATGTATTTAGATTTACGTTTGCTTGTCTCAGACTTGTCAAATCCTAACGTCAGTGGTTACATTTATTTTTTTTAAAAACAAATGTAAAAACAAATCCTGAGGTGCCAACCCTAGTGGGGCAGAATCCACAAAGTGTTTATGCTAGTGTTATCCGCCCCATCAAATCAGAATAGTGGGGCATATTCCACTGCAAAATTTTAGGCAGTCCACTTTGCCACACCAGGGTGGCGGGCTTGGTGGGGCAAAGTGGAATTACTCTAAAAAACGTTATTGCAGTTCCTCTCCTCATTATTTCTTTCTCATAAGGTCTACTTTACTTTGATTTAAACGAAATAAACAAGGATTAACAATTAGTCGCAAAATGTACGCACCAACGCTTAGTGGGTGTTCAGGGGCGGTAAATCGGTAGACCCGATGCAAGACAGATCAGAAGAATCACACGAAATCCTTGTTGTGGAAAAAACATCTGTCGTAGAAAATAGCAATTATGGGGAAAATAAGCAAGCAAACAAACTTAGAAACTGTCTAAGGATACAAGTTGTTAAAGCTTTGTCTGTGCATAAAATAAATTATATACAGGTGCATACGGGTACACATCAAGCTATACATTTCCAGTATAAACTGATCTAGCATTGTATAAGATTTCCGTACAATGCAAGGTCAGCTTATACTGGAAATATATAGCTTAATGTGTAGCCGTGTGTACGACAATTTATTCGTAATAATATAATACCAGAAGGGGCTCGTGGCTAAACGGTAACAGCTGTAAGGTCGATCGAAGGTTAAGCTACACTTACCGCTGTCGGTTCGTGACCATCCTTACATCGAGACGATGAGACCCCTCCGTGCCTCGAAAAGCACGCTAAGCCGTTGGTCCCGACCGTCATTCGTAGATTTTTGGCAGTCGTTACGGGTAGTCAGAAGCCAAAAAGTCTGACAACCAGTCTTACCATGGGGTATCGTTTGCTCAGTAACTGGGTTGTGAAGGTCAGATAGGCAGTCGCTCCATGTAAAATACTGGTGTTCAGCTGCATCCGGTTACAATGGAAGCCAACCCCAACATAGTTGCGAAAAGTGAAAACTAAACATAATATTGACATGAGAGAAGTGTGTACGAAAAAAAATCATAACATTTCCCAATCTTGACGAAATGGTCCTTCTGCTAATATCTGTGTTGTGACTCTGCTTTGTTTTTCATTAGACGCTGCTTATGGGGTCCGTAGTCGCATCGCTAAGCACTTAACTGCCATCCCTGACTTAGTATTCAATGAGAAAAACGTTTTAACGATCTCTTTGAAATCAGATGAACCTTTTGTGCTTAGGTCTATCGCGACTGGAATTGTGCTAAGATGTCTGTTATCTGTGAACTGATATATGGATTAAGGTTTACTGCAGGCAGAGAAGTCTCCGACGATGAAGTAGAAAGCCGTGCATAGAAGATAGTTTTAAGACTGCAATAGCTGTAATTACACTACTGCACTTTCAACATGCGTTAAAATGTGGGTTGTCGAAGTAATGAATGCGTCAGCGCAAGCATCACCGCTTGCGCTGACGTGTGTGGTGACGCGTACTGTTTTTTGGATGCAAGTGAGTGCATCGGTTATTGCATGCGTCATGCAGCTTTGGGGATGTGCAACGCGCAAAGATATGCGTCTGGATAAATAACGCAAGTTGAAAACAAATATTGTAAGCGCACGATTGTAGATAGATACAGCAATTAATAGGATGGTCATCTTGGTATGTTATTCTTCTAAAATTATCTAGTGCACAAGCTAGAATATCTAAGAGTCTGGCCACGCTTAGTCTGAAATGGAATAAATAGGCAACCCCAAAAAGTATGTGTTATAATGTGGGAAACTTTTACACCAGTCAGTTATGTCAGTTTCAGGGTACTTGAAATGTCAGATTGGTTTATGATAGAAGTTGTTTTCACAAAATAAAGTAGAAAAATGGTTAAACTTATTAAAAGTAGAGTGCGGGAGTTATTATATAATTTATGATATGTAAATTCCTAGATGTGAAGAAACAGCACGATGTCGTCCTTAATCAAAAATTACAATGTTTACAAAATATCGAAAAGTTGACGTATAAGTAGATCTAATGATTTTGATATTTTGTCTTTTGATTTTTGCCTAATAGATTATGTGTAATGGACTATGTCGTACCTATGCTCTACCTCCATACGATGACAAAACTGTATGAAATCCACACTATATCGTGCTAAAGTGACTATTCTTTACCAGGAATAAATCAGAATATAAACAAAATAACCTAACAAAAACAAACAAAGCATCAAATTATTTTTTCGTAGGACAGATGGTGTTGCCGTCTATAGATTTTCAAATTCTACCGTTTTTTTACTTATGCAGACAGCGTGGCCAGACTCTATCAGGTACTCTTACCAGAAAAAGAGGCTGTTAAAAATCCAATCTAAACTCTTTCTATTCATAATTTATTTTTTACCTTAAAACTCTGTCAGTAGGTATCACATGTGTGTCACGTTACGTCACGAATATTTCTCACATCGTCAAATGACACACGTCATTTGATGAAACTAGTTTTTATCATGTTTTTTTTTTAAATATAATGTCATCACATAAAATCTATAAAAAACGCCAATTGCATTAACACTTTGTTTAATAATGGACCCGTCAAACGATGATACGCAAGACAAGCCTTGCAGCGACACAGCCGATACTACAATCGAAATATTTTTTCGTTGCTTTGGCTGTTAATCATTATGTCTAAATCAGCCAAACAACCTAACACCTCGTCGACGAAAAGGGATTTCTACCGAAAGTGTCGGGTACCGTACGCACCTAGCATTCCGTACGTTCCTCAAGCGATAAGGGAACCAAATTTTTATGGTCCCCGGATTCAGAAGTACGACGAATACATCAAGTTATTCGACGACAGTGATGACAGCGAACAAAACACAGCCAAGCGGAATAAAGCCTTGAATCAAGAAATCCTAGATAAAAGCAGAAAACATGATCGCAAAACGTTCCAAACTTTACATGAGAAGACTGTTCATGAATCCAAGACCCCGGGTAAACCCATCCTACACTGTTATAATACAGAGGCAGAAGGCAAGCTTTTCAACAACCCGCTTACCGCAAAGAAATCGGCTCCGATAAAGAAGATAAGCTTTGCTTTACCAGGCAAGTGGTTTGATTTTTAGACACGTGGACATTGAGACAAAAACTAGTTGCTTTTTAAAACTCTGAGGAACTCCTCACAGGGAACAAAAATCATCTACTGTAGTTCTATTTTCTTAATGTCCCTCGGCAAACTTCATGTTTCGTCAGGTGTCAGATTTCTATCAGTTGCCCTTTGCACTTGGTGCAGCCCGGACGCTCTCAATCGACTTGGAAGTATACGGAGTTGTTAATACTCTTAATGTAATTTATTTAAAAAATGGGAGGAAAGCTGCTAAAATTGCAGGCACGGCAAATAGGAAAATAGTTTTACAGCTCTATATAGTTCACACGGAAATCAAAACAAAACAACAATAAAGTACTTAGTTCTGAATTCAATTTATTTTACACGATAAATCTAATAATTGATGGACATAGAAATTAGCATTCGTTTGTATTCGGAAATCCGATGATACCCGAGGGATATTAAGAAAATAAAAATACTGTACTTATAAAGTACTTTTGAAATTAATTGTCATCTCTTTTTTTAGAGGATAAAAATCATTTGAACCATGGACGTATGGACTGGAAAGACTACTATCCTCTCGAAGTAATATATAAATTCATGGATGATCTTGAAGCAGACTTCCCCTCTATATGCACCACCGGTTCCATTGGTCACTCTGTAGAAGGACGGAATCTAAAAGTAGGGGATCAGGAACAGACTATTTATTTATTTACAGTTTTTGCAACATAAAAGAACAAAGGCGGATTTAATTTAAAAAATTGTATTACTTAAATGTTTCCGTTTAACTTAACTGCAATGAGGTAGCTAGGTTTAGCAGAAGGATATTCAATTCCCTATTTGTTTGCAAAAATAATAAGCTTCATAGTCGAAACAGACGCAGCGGAATATCGATGACATGAGGCGAGTTCCATCTGACTTCCACAACCCAATTGGTTAGCAAAACCGATATTCTCAAACCTTTCCTCTCTTTTGGGCTTCTAAGAAAGAGATAGAGCTTTATGTGTGAGAAAACAGGGAATAACAGTTTAATGTACTCTTTAAGAACTTATCAAGTATCGATATGTAAAGTTCAGTCTACAGATAAACTATGTTCTTATTGTCCCTCGGCAGACCTCGTGTTTCGTCAGTTGTCGGATTTCTATCAGTTGCCCTTTGCACTTGGTGTAGACCGGACGCTCTCAATCGACTTGAAAGTATATTATATAGAGTTGTTAATACTCTTTTAACTTAATGTAATTTATTAAAAAAATGGGAGGAAAGCCGCTAAAGTCCTGCGACTTTAAAGCTATAAAAACTACTATATAGTAACTTCAGAGCTGTAAAACCATTTTCCCAAAACAAACAAAACAACAATGAAGTACTTAGTTCTGAATTCAAATTATTATAAACGATAAATCTAATAATTGATGGACATGGAAATTAGCATTCGTTTGTATTCGGAAATCCGATGATACCCGAGGGACATTAAGAAAATAAAAATACTGTACAGTCAGCTGCAGAGAAATCTCACCCCCTGGCAATGTAAAAATGTATCGCTAGGGGGTGAGATTTCTCTGCAGCTGACTGTACATGGTTATGCATGTGGATTAAACGTGGCTAATGCAGTTAAATCTCTTAGTTTGATCCTCTCGAACCACTCTACCTCATTATCTTTGCTCCTATGCTAGATTCTAAAGATTTCGAACAGCAACGCGAGCAACGTGGCAGTTTGGATGGACGCAGGCATACACGCGCGTGAGTGGATCGCGCCCGCTGTCAACACGTACATCGCAAACCACATCAGCAGGAACTTCGATACCCTTCCTGAAAGTGTCAAAAATAAAGACTGGTAAAATAATTACTATGTGTATTGTTTTTGCCCATAAAACAGTGTTCCATGCTGCCACTCCTGAGGATTCCATAGAAATACACAAAAATAATCCATCATAGAGTCAAAGTCAAATAATTGATTTCAAATAGGCCCTTGTATGGCACTTTTGAACGTCAAAATTAACAAAATAATAGAAATGACCTTTGCTTCCTACAAGATGAGATCAAGAACATCAAGAGTTAAGAAAAATGCCATTTTAAGCAACAACAAAAAATTAATCAGGTCTTTAAATATGCAATATAATCACCTCAGCCAATCGCAATTCACTGCTGGACATTTGCCCTCTCCCAGGCTGCGCCACGACACCCTGTCCTCCGCCTTCCGTATCCAGTCTGTCCCGGCTACCTTCTTAAGGTCGTCGGTCCATCTACTTGGGGGCGTCCCATACTACGCTTGCCCGATACGCGGTCTCCATCCCAGAACTCTTCTACTCCAACTGCCATCGGTACTTCGACAAACATAGCCAGCCTACTGCCACTTAGCTTGCTTACTCTGCAAGCTATGTCGGTAACTCCAGTTCTTTTCCGGATAATTTAATTCCTGATTTTATCTTTCAAAGTAACTCCGAGCATAGCCCTCTCCATAGCGTGCTGAGCAACCTTGAATTTATGGACCAACCCGACTGTCAGTGTCCGCGTTTCGGCACCGTATGTCATAACAGGCAGGACGCACTGGTTGGAAGACCTTAATCTTCAAAAATTCCGGGATAGGCGACGAAAAGACTTGATAAAGTATTCCAAACGCTGTCCAACCCAACTGAATACTTCTGTCGGCTTCTTTCTCAAAGTTGTGTCTGTTGAGCTGGATGATTTGCCCTATGTAGACAATTAGACATACTCCTTCACAACAAGAAGCGATCCTTCGATGTAGATTGAACTCGGCAATACGTGTAAATTGTACATGACTTTCGTCTTGTCCAAATTCATGCCGAATCCAACCCTGCCGAGAGGTTCCATTAACGCTGTGCAGCATCCGGTCTAACTGCTCCAGCATGTCTACACTTATGACGATGTCGACGTAATATAATATTGTTGGTAACAACATAACATAAACATCACGCCTTGTTGCCCCGAAGGGTTGGGCAGAGGTGTCCCTGTAGCAGGTACACCCACATTTCGCCAGTTATGTTTAAGTCCCATGTAATAGGGGGCGAGCCTATTGCCATCAACTGGGCACAATATTGTTGTTGTTTTTTTTTTAATTCCAGGTACTTTCTTCCAGTAGTCAATCCAGATGGGTACCATTACTCGCACACCACAAATCGCATGTGGCGTAAAAATCGTGCAAAATACTTTGGTCAGCCTTCCGGAGTCGATCTCAATAGGAACTTCGGGTAAATCAATTGATCTACTGTAAAATGATGCACGTATCCTGAAAGCTAACTTCTTTCCTTTCTAAGTATTTGAATACAAACAGATAAACAGAAGTTACACTGTTAGAATAAGTTGACCTCATGCAGCATCATGAGTGTCATGCACAACACAGATAACCCCTCGCCATACAGCACTATACAAAAGTAACCGAAATTGATTTGTGTAGAAAAATAAATATGTTCATAACAATTAACACCGTTAAATTAATTCCATATTTGGTTACATAACATAACATCACGCCTGTATTTCCTCGAAGGGTTAGGCAGGGATGTACCTATAGTACCCCCACATTTTGCCAGTTATGTTTCAAGTCCCATGTAATAGGGGGCGAGCCTATTGCCATCAATCGGGCACAAATCCAGAGTCCGGACCGCTACTGAGGAATTCCAGATGGAAAACCCAATAACACTTTGGCAGACCCGTGAATCGAACCCGGGACCTCGTGCTCAGCAGTAGCACTTGAAACCAATAGACCAACGAGGCAGTCAAATCGAGGTGTTCAGTTACATCATAGTGTTATTTTTTAGAGTTGGTTGGGGAGGCAGAGGTTCATCGAGTGAACCCAATAATAGTTTCTACAGAGGACCTTCTCCATTTTCCGAGCCTGAATCATCTGCTATGAGGGTAAAATATTTTAATTCTTTACATCAAAATATATAAGAGTTCAAGTGCAGAATAAGGTTTGTTTAATTATTACATGAACAAGTCTATTGTAACTATTCAACTATCACTTGCAACTACTCTATTCTACTACTATTCTTTCTACTTGTCAACTATTCTATTCTAATTACTGAGCGTGCTTCTATAAATGATGGCGGCTGCGAAAATTTTGTTTTCGTTTTAAATCATATGTGAGAAGAAACTTCGTTCCTGACGGGGGTCCCCCGACCGCACATGTTTTTTTTCTTCTTAATAATTGAATTTTATTTTTTAATAATCAAATAAAGAGAAAATGACCTCCAAAAACGTGGTTTTGATGTGTAAAATATTTCCTCTCACTTTCCTGCAATCTGTGGAAGTGATTTCGTGAAAAGCAACGGAAGTGAAGGAAGCCGGGAAAACGCGCGCATTTTATTTTGACCAAAGAGCACGCGTGGTGCTAGAGTTGGCCACCAGAAACGACCTTGACGAGGCCCCGCCCCTTTAATGTTGTTATTACCTTAATGTTGCTTATTACCAAGGTGACCTACTAGATGTTACACATCATATGCGACTATATTAAGGCACGCTCGTTTTTGTCAACTTAAATTGAAAGCTTTCTATACAATCATTTCTAGATAGATTACAGAAGTAATAAACCGTTTAAGCAAATAGCTAGAACACATAGTCACGGTACACAGCAGAGAAAATATAACCATGGATCACATATTAAAGTTACTTTACTATACAGACATATTTACCGCCATCATTCACCAAAACACAATAATCGTAATACAATCAAAATTAATACGACAAACGCACAATCTAATCAACCAACAGGCCCAATAGAAAGCGTCGGAAAGCGCCGACTATTTAATATATTTACTGTAATTCTAATTCTTAATGTCCCTCGGCAAACTTCGTGTTTCGTCAGTTTTCGGATTTCTATCAGTTGCCCTTTGCACTTAGTGCAAACCGGACGCTCTCAATCGACTTGGAAGTATACAGAGTTGTTAATACGCTTTTAACTTAACGTAATTTATTTAAAAAATTGGAGGAAAGCTGCTAAAGTCTCAGGCACGACAGATAGGAAAATAGTTTTACAGCTCTATAATAGTTCACACGGAAATCAAAACAAAACAACAATAAAGTACTTAGTTCTGAATTCAAATTATTTTACACGATAAATCTAATAATTTGATGGAGATTGTAATTAGCATTCGGTTGTATTCGGAAATCCGATGATACCCGAGGGACATTAAGAAAATACAAATACTGTACATTAACGATGGTCCAAATGATCACTGGAGTGGGTTCCCGCGATCATTTGACTGGTAATATACCGTTGATGCCGAATTCGTGTCATCACCATTCCATGCAGAGATTAAACTGCAAACAGGGTTTAGCCGTAAATCATTTTCCCAACGATTTTATACCATTCTGTAACAATAAATTTAATTCGCTGTTTGCGCTTTAAAGCGTTACCTGTGAAGAATGTTTCATTATGACAGTAATTTTGTTAACTTTCGAGTAGTTCGATATTGAATGAAAGTATAAAATACAATACGAAGCAATGCAGTTGGTACAAATAAAATGGTATATTCTGAAAGTACCTATGATAGATACAGATACTATAAAGTTGCCATTATCACATGGATTTTATGTAGGTATTTAACAATCTTTTAACTTTAGAATATTAAGCATTTTCTTTCCTTTCTTTGACTTGAGTTGTAGACCAGTATAATCAAACAAAAATTATGATTGATTGGCTACTGTAGTGTTTCTAGGAATTCTAGGAATTTTTCTATAGTTATTTTTGGGCTTAAATTGCGAAACAGAGAGAAAAATGGAAAATATGGTCTTTAACCTGCAGTGGGACACAACAGGCGCATAATAATAATAAATAATTGTTTTGCCTAATTTCAGGATGCATTGTTAAACTCAGGAATAAAGTTTCAAGTGTATATAACACTGCACAGCTATGGACAAATTATAATATTCCCGTACTCCTGTACTACAGAAATGGCTCCTGACTATGTTCATCTGCTTGAAGGAGCCACTGTAATGTCAAAGGTAATCATTTAATCAAAATAGTTGCTTAGAAATCATAAAGGCATTTCCTAAATGACAGCAAAATTTGTTTTTTAACGAATAAAACTTGAATTTATCATTGGATGAACTTATTCATTGTTTTGACTTGCAACAAATTCTTATTTTATCCAAACCCTTTTTACAAAATATGATTCATAAAGCAATACACATGAATTTATCGTCATTTTAGTTGTATCAACAACTGATAACAATTCTACTGTTTGTTACCATCAGGCCATCTTTAACACCAACGGCGAGACATATAAGGTGGGCATTTCTAGAGACGTCATGTACTCAGCCGCGGGCACCAGCAACGACTTTGCACATGGAGGTGCGGGCATTCCTTACTGTTACCTCATCGAACTAAGAAGCAAAAAACATAAATTCAAATTACCAAAAGAGGAAATAGAAGACACCGGCAATGAAATACTAAGTAGTGTTCTAGCGTTGATGGAATTTGTTGAAACGTATAATTACCAGAATAAAATTGACCAGAAAGTAGATTTACTACTGAAGAAAAATGACTCTTTTGAGGGGAGCTGTTCTTTCGTAAACACAGCCAAAACTCACATGAAGCAATGTGCGTCTTACGATAAGCGACACTATTCTTATCTGAAACAGAGTGATTCTTTTGAGAAAACACAAAGTTCTTACGTTAGATTGACCCACTTCTCCGGGAATAGGAATGACTCTGTCGAAGAGTCAAGTGATGCAGAGTGGCCTGTTTGTATCAACAACAGTGATAAATCCGTGGAGGAGAACATCAGTACTTCAGAAACGGAAACGATGCCCGTTTCCATTTCTGTATGCAAGAAATTTAACGAAAATAATGACTCAAGTGCTCCTTTTCCGCTTTATTACGATTCATTCACCCAGAAACCAGAATCTTCTAACGAAGAAAGTAATTTAGCCAACTCTTACGTGAATCAGACCGACTCGCTAACGGATAGAGAAGATTCTTACGAGGCGTTGAACAGTTTCTTCGAGTGCAAAAACAATTTTCATGAAAAGAAAAACAATTTATTACAGACGCGCTACTTTCGTCGCAGCTGACGTTCAAAGGTATATGTAATTTTTTTTTTTGGAGATGATTAACAAAGTAGAGATCTTGTATTTCCTAAAGTTTACTCTTTTGTATGTAGGTATAGTTGACTATATAATTGTTTTACCACTCTAAGGTTGAATGTCTCTTGCACGTCGTAAATCAACAAAGTCTATAATTGGTTTAAACACCAGAGTGACAGTTTGATGATTTCAACCATAGTAAAGTTTCGATTTACTGGGTGCGATGTGAGAATCAGCAGTACCTACTCATCATCTGCCTAGACTGTTCCCATCAATGTTGGGGTCGGCTTCCAGTCTAACCAGATGCAGCTGAATACCAGTATTTTACATGGAGCGACTGCTTATCTGATCTCCACAGCCCAGTGTGTTACTGTGTAATACGATACCCCTTGGTAAGACTTTCGAGCTTCTGACGACCCGTAACAGTCGTCAAAGATCCACGAATGATAGCCGAGACCAACGGCTTAACGTGCTTTCCGAGGCACGGAGGGGTCTTGGTATGTAAAGATGGTCACCCATCCACGGACCAACCGCGGCAAGCGTAGCTAAACCTGAACGATCGATCCGTGCGGCTGTTATTACTTAGCCACAAGCCCCTCCAGAAACAGCAGTACGTAGGTACTGCTGTACCGTGCGTGTGATGTGTGTGTGTGTGTGCACTCGACCCACTTAGACTCGACCCGAAGAATAATACTTGTCAGACAGAAAAGTGTCGAGTGTTAAATTTTAATAATGTTTGGATAAATAAATCAATAATTAAACAAGTAAGTACTTATCCTTTTTTAATATAGTATACGCTTTGTACTTTGTAGTAATAAAAATCACAGATTATTGTTAATATCATTACAATCTCATAGCTAGTGGCACGATGGTATTTATTGAATCAATCTATAAACGTGATTATAATTATTAGGTTAACAAGTAGGTACTAACTTCGAAAATTAAAAAAAACATGATTGATTGACTATCTTTAAAAAAACTCTTTTACAAAAAAAACAACCGACTTCCAAAAAAACACTACAAAGTGAAAAATAACTTAATCGGTGGCATATAACGAAAATACAAAACTAAAGACACTTTTTATTTCTCGCTTTTTAAGGTTCCGTAGTAAACAAGGAACCCTTATAGTTTCGTCATGTCCGTCTGTCTGTCTGTCTGCCTGTCTGTCTGTCTGTCTGTCCGCGGTCTAGCTCCGAGACCCTTAGTACTAGAAAACTGTAATTTGGCATAGGTATATATTTTAATTACGCCGACAAAGTGGTAAAATAAAATTATGAAAAACATTTTTTTTTAGGGTACGTCTGATACAAGTAAAGTGGTGATGTTTTTTTTTTCTTTTTTTAACCCATTATGTGGGGTATCATTGGAAAGGTCCTTTAAAAATATTGTGAGTTTGTGAAAACCATTTTTGGATTCAGGGATCCGTTTGCGAAATATTAAGCTTTAAAGTGCTAATTTTTGTTAGAGTCAAGTGTCCCCCCCCCCCCTGCCGGCTAAATGGTTGATTTTGGGTGTGTGAAAAAAATCACAACAGTAGTTTATATAACGAAATTAAAAGGAAAACTATCACAGCTAAGTAGGCTTTACTAGTTATCGAGTAATAATCGACCAACTTAACTTTGCAGTTGCAAAAACATGTTTTCCCATACATTCCGTATGGGAGAACATATTTTTCAACTACAAAGTTAAGTTTGTTTTTGGGATTAATTATACGATTACTTTAATATGGTTGCCAAACAATTTATGCTCGTCACAATGCGTATGGAGAAGTGGAGCTGATAATGAAGTACCAGCAGAACTGTTCAACAATTAACGTCCCTGCATCGGGAAAAGCAATATTTTGTAAAATGTGATAAGCAGTTGACATTAGGCTATTGTAAATTAGATAAATTACAAACTGACCCACTAAAAACCGGTCAAGTGCGTGTCGGACCACGCACAATGAACGGTTCCGTAGTTGGGATGAATTTATCCCAAAAACAAACTTAACTTTGTAGTTGATAAACATGTTCTCCCATATGGAATGTATGGGAAAACATGTTTTTGCAACTGCAAAGTTAAGTTGGTCGATTATTACTCGATAACTAGTAAAGCCTACTTAGCTGTGATAGTTTTCCTTTTAATTTCGTTATATAAACTACTGCTGTGATTTTTTTCACATATCCAAAACCAACCATTTAGTTGGCAGGGGGGGGGGGACACTTGACTCTAACAAAAATTAGCACTTTAAAGCTTAATATTTTGCAAACGAATCCCTGAATCCAAAAATGGTTTTCACAAACTCATAATGTTTTTATAAGACCTTTCCAATGATACCCTACACTATGGGATAAAAAAATAAAAAATAAAACATCACCACTTTACGTGTATGGGAGGTACCATAAAAAAAAATGTTTTTCATAATTTTGTTTTACCACTTTGTCGGCGTAATTAATATGTATATCTATGTCAAATTACAGCTTTCTAGTACTAAGGGTCTTGGAGCTAGACCGCGGACAGACAGACAGACAGATAGACAGACAGACAGACGGACAGACAGACAGACAGACGGACATGACGAAACTATAAGGGTTCCTTGTTTACTACGGAACCCTAAAAACGTGTGGCACTCGGGGACTGCCGCGGTAAAGCTATTATTGCATAGCATTTGTAACCTCCATGACAACATCACGTTTCCCATGACAACATCACGTTGTCATGGGAACCGTCATTACATGGTAGGCGGAGTGGGGGGTGTTAGGTTTTATTTTCGTTACGTTACGGAATTTCTTGATTCGGTTGCCGCGTTCAAAGCCCGCGATAAAAGATATGCAATAGCTTAAAATAAAATAAACATTCGAATTGATGACCTCCTCCTTTTAGAAGTCGGTTAAAAATAAACATTAGGTGTTCGATCCTTATTGTCGAATTGAGGGTAGTTGGTAAATCATCACCGAACCTACTCACGACCTACGTCGCGGCCGTATGCATCCGTGACGTGCAGTACGATTTTACGCCTTGAGCTGAATGAACGTTTCTTCCTCTCTTGTTGTGATCGTGTTCCAAGCTAAACGTTTTAGCATCTGTTGTGTTTGTGGACTCACTACCGTGTGGTGTGCGATCTTCAAGACCTTTGAACCCAGAGTACATTTAAACTGCCTATCTGTGAAGTGCCGTGCACGCTGAAGCTCTCCTGCTGACCCGAGAGTTGAGACAAGGTAGGTGGTGTTCAATTGCCTTCTTGGAGATAGTAGGAACGAACGATTTCCTTCCTACTTTACTTTCAACATTCTAAGGTTCATAAGCCGCCAGCAATATATTAAAATATTTTCTTAAAAAAGGTTGGTCAAAAACCGAATATTAGGTATCTTAAAGAATACAGAACATAGGTTTAGGTAGTTGAAAAAAAGGTAAACAAATCGTAAAAAGGGTTTTTATAGATGACACTTTCTTGTTAAAAAAACAATAAAACCAAATTAAATTTATTTTAGTTTTTTACTATAGTTTCCTCTTTTATTAATGTATGTTAAACTTTATCGTTTATTCTTCACTACTTTTCGTAGATGTAACTGCTTGAGCACAATTTTTTTTGTCTGATTTATAATATTTTGTAATCTGTCTATTGTAAAGAGCCCAATTTCTAAACGTCAACGAAATATAACGTTGCTAAATTGAAGAGTTCAACTGTGACGTAGCATAACAACTGAAGTGACAGGTATTACGTTTAGTCGGTTACTTGACAGCTGTCTCGTCACGTGGTATTTTTTGTTTACCTTTTTTTAACTACCTAAACCTATGGAGTACAACACAATTAAAAGATTAAAGTTTTTTTGTTTGTTTGTTTTGTTTTGTTGTCACTTTGCCTGACTGTACAAATGGCACTGAATTGGTAGTAAAACATCAGCTGGGCTAACATGAAAAGCGCAAGAATCCTCTGTTTCTCATTTTATCGTAATTTGTCTACGATTCTGACGTCATTCTAATCCCTAACATGACCGTAAACGCCGATTAAACTCGAAAAAGGCACTTTGACACTTCTTTATCGCGCGACGAGAGACCGATGTTACAAATTATTAAAAACAATTTTTTTTTATGATAGCAATATCGGCTTGAAGTTCCGTTTCATTCATTCAATTTGATGCATGGATTAATATGTACTTTATTGAATAAACATCTCTCTCTCTCTTAATTATTCTCTCTTTTAATCATTTATGTTTAGTTTTTTGTGTAAGCGACTTTTTTATTAAAATAAATTATTTCTTTGGCATGCTGGAATTAAAATACAAAATAACGGAAATTAAAATTAGTAGCACCTATACTCATTAGATAATACCTACTAGTGCTTCTCTCGCGGCCGCCGAAAGGCACTCACACCGGTGCACACCTATACTTCATCAGTATTTAAGGGTAAAAAAAAAAATATGCCTACAATAAGTACGACTATGAATCTGCCATCTTATTTTCGAGTTTTTTTTTTTGTAGGTATCATAATTTTTTAATTTTGTCTTTTTGTCTACTCTTCTCATCGCCAAAATCGAGGACAACTAAATACGACAAAATGATAGAAAAAACGCTGATTATCTCGTGTTGAATTGTCAAAAATCGAGATAACTAACGTATCATGTTAGGCTTTGTCGACAAAAATCTATTTTGACAGAACGAGTCGAGTATTTGGTATGGCGTAGCTGTCAGAAAACGATAAAACTACAGAAATAGACAAAAATTTGTCGCGCGACAGTGGATAATTGTCGCGTGTGTCATGTTAGGCCTGCTGGTATTATTCTTCGGGTCGAGTCTAAGCGGGTCGAGTGGGCGCGGTCCCCTCTTTTCAAGGTGTTGCACACTCTCAGGTATTTCAGATTCGTGTTCATTATTTACTTATTTCATATCAGTACGAGAGCCCACGGGCCACGACCAAAATCATGTCGCATCTTTTTACGGCCAAAACCGTATAAAATCGCTAGTTTAGATTTCTAAACCCGACTCGGTGGACAGTAGCGATCAGAAAGTCGCAGTTTTTTGGGGACCATATCTGCTATGTTCAAAAAAATAGGCTGACAGTTTTATAACAATATGACTGATACAAAAAATGTCCATATGTAGGTTTCTTCATAATATTAAAAAAAGTTTGTTTTCAAACATTTTGCGCGTCTCATGTGGCCTGAGCGCATTTTCAAAATAGTCGAAAAGTTTTACTGAACTGTTTCATAACAATCTTTCTGATTTCAGAATGTAGTTGAACGATAGATTTTATATACCGATAACAAAATTTACGTACACCAGTAGCGTCACACGTGCCCAGGAGACCATTTGAGAAAATGATTAATGAGGCAAAATAAAAACCCACAGCAACCCGTTTGAAAATCTTGTTTTCAAGTGAACATTGGCCAGTTTATGCGAATTAATCGTATTTCAGAAGAAATTGTCAGCATCTTATGTGTTGAAACTTTTTTGAACGTGTTGAAAAATTTGAAAAAGGTGACGCCGGAATTTTTTTAAATTGTTTTTTTTTAATTCTAAATAACCAAATCTATCTGTTTTATACGGGATTGATTGGGGAGGGTCTGGATTTATGCTTTCGCGGTTGCACAACGACATGCTTTGCTTTGCTTTGCTTGGTAGTATAGATGCAGGCCTACCCTACCGCCTCCTTCAGAGGGGGTAGGGTTGGCGGGGTCTTGAGGGTGAGCGCTACAGTCGTGTAGATCCTCAAGACAAGTCTGGCGGATGCACCTTCCCGAGGTTGCCACCCCGTTCTTGGTCTAGTTCCATAAGAAATAGACGTAACTAAAACCACCAGGCGCCTTTGCATCCCTTCCTCAATTCCCTTAACCTCATTCTGTCCCGTCTTATGCCTTCCTGTCCCAAATCTCACAAATCCTCCCCACTCTATCCTATCCGTATCCCTACTCCTCCCTATTCCGCTTTCCAACTTCCACTCCTAACCGTGACCCCCTGTGACTGGGTGGGGGCGGGCTCGACTATCACTAAATCCAGCTGATTGTCGAGTAGGAGTAAGCAGTCACCTGCGCTAGGACCTGCGCAGTTGAGCGCCGTGAGCGGGGATGAAGGAGTCCTGGGGGGTTGAGCCGAGCGGCTCTGGCTGTAATGTGCCCGTAAGGCAACACGCCCCCTTTGGTCCGAATTTCAAGTGAAACGGTGGCCCTACCCAGTAGCCAGGGGTAGGGAAATGGTCATAGTGTCCCGTCAGAGGGCCACAGGCGAGGTGCGTGAGGTCCGCTGAGGTCGTCCTTGGACGGCCAAAGCGGTAGGTAAAGGTCATGCTGACGGTGTAAGTGAGGGTTGATCAGTTCGTTGGCCAACGCCAACCCGATCGAGCACCCGATGTCGCACTGTAAACCAGCCTCGCGCCCCTATATCTCTCTGGTAGTCCTAACGATCGAACTTTTTTATAGTGAGACGTTCCCAGTTGCGGGCTCCATGGTGGGTGGGAGCCAGAGAGACGAATTTTATTAACATTTATTATGGATTTATCAAGGCCATTTAAAAAAAACAGCACCGGAGTGGAGGCGAAAGCCGATGAGACTCCCAAGGGAGGTGCTTGCACTTCCCTTGCCCCTGGTGGCCATGCAGCTAACACTGCGGGTACCAGCGCGGGCACCGGTCCAGCTGTGGCGAGAACCACAGCCAAGACCAAAAATAAAAAGTCCCAGTATAAACAAAGGACGTCGGCGCTGATTGGGACCAGTACCGACCCTTCTGACGCACAGGCGAAGACCAAGGCGACGACTAATACCACTGCCGGTCTGACCCTCTCTACACAGGCCCCGGCGCCAGGTAACACTGGTACCGGGCTCCCAGCCAAACACCCTCCTCCTCCTGTGGCTCCTCTAGCCTCCCCTCATCAGACGGTCGTCACCGGTCAAGCGGAGACGGCTAGTTGCACTGAGGACGTGTTCTCACGCGCCTGGCATTTCGTGCAGAAACGCAAGGGCAAGGGTAAACATACTCAACAAGCCCTTTGCTCTTGCAATGACCCTTCAGGTCCAATTGCTGCCCCGGAACAGGGCAGAAAGAGGGACAGATTGACGAGGAAGGAGCGCCGTCAAGCATTAAAGAAGTCGGGCAAAGGCTCCCGCAACAAACAGGCCACTGTCGCTAGCACAGTTAAACCGACAGTTGGCCAGCTAAACTTCTCCGCCGGTAAGCGGTCACAGGCAGAGGCCGGCACAAGCCGACCAGCGCCCAGTCAACCGCCAACCAGCGCTCCGGTGAAACCCAAAGGTGACACTACACAGCGACCCTATTGGAAGGATCAGGCCGCGGCCAAGCGAGCTCTCAACGAAACCTTGACACCTCGGGGAGAGCATAAGCGGCCGCGTCTTGATCAATCCAATAGGGTCGACCAACGAAGCTACGCCCAAGCTGCCAGCGCAACCCTAGACGTCGCCATCACCTGCGACCGCACGGGGATCCTCAGCAAGGACGCGTCGGACCAGGTTCTCGCTGCTATCCAGAAGCAGATCATCCTCGAGGCCTGCTCCCCCAAACAGGACACCCCAGGGCCGACTTTCAACGCCAAGCCGCTGTTCGCCGGGGGTATCCTTAAACTGTGGTGCGGTAATGACCACACCTTAGCCTGGCTAAGGAAGACAGTCTCCGGCTTGACTCTTTCAACTAGCACCTCGTTAGTCGTTATGAGCCAGTCGGAGATCCAGAAGCGTGCACGGTGTGGCATCGTGATCCCGGACGAGCAGGGGGTCTACGGAGAGTCGACTATGATTGGTCGTACTCTCAGCTACCAAAACTCTTGGGTAGACATCAAGAGGTGGGTACTGCTGCACGCTGACAAACAAGCCGCGGCGTGGTTCGTGGTGGTCGGTGTCCCTGTGGACCAAATCCCGACTCTGATGGAGGCCGGACGCCGCCTCTCAATTGGATTAGGGGCGGTGTACGTGAAGTTCCAGGGTCGGAACGGTAGGTTCACCGACGTTCCACAGGGATGGGACCCCGCCACGGGAACCGTCTGCGAGGCGCTGGAACAGCTGTCGCAAGCAACAGCAGGGGAGTCCACTCCCCCTTCACACAACCCGGAAGCATCCGCGGCTGAGCCTGCTACTGCAGAGTCAGCCGCCCCTGCCGCCGCCACCGTGGATGTCGTTCCCTCATCGGGCGGGGAGCTGGACGACATGATCCTGTCTCCGGCTTCGGGCTCGGGGGAGGACGGTTTCGACGAGGGCGACCTGTTTGCCGGGCTTAGACTTGGGGGGGACGACGAGGGTTCGACCAGTGATGGCGTCCCTTTCGTCGGTCTGTAGAGTCCTCCAAGCAAACCTCCACCACAGTCAGACCGCGACGGCTCAGCTTCGCAAGTGGCTGGAGGTACAACACACGGCCATTGCCTTAATCCAGGAGCCGTGGATTAGGGCGGGTCGCATACAAGGACTCTCCAATCTTGGCGGTAAGCTCCTAGTCACCTCAGATCATGATCATCCCAGATCGTGCATCTATGTCACAGGTAACCTTAAAACACAGCTCTTAACTGACTTCTGTTGCAGAGATATCTCTGCAGCTAGGCTGCTTATACAGCGCGACGATGCCACAGAGATGGTGATCGTTTTCGCCTCGGTCTATATGCCCGAAGCGGAGGCGCCGCCTCCTAACGGACTCGCCCGCCTCGTGAACCATTGCGAGAGCTGCGGGTTTGAGGTTGTCGTCGGGGCCGATGCCAATGCTCACCACCAACTGTGGGGTATGGACACGCAAAACGAGAGGGGTAAGGCTTTGGTTGACTACTTATTCTCGACTAACCTATCCCTACTAAACACTGGCTCCGAACCAACATTCGTAACCAGGCGAAGCCGCACAATCATAGATCTCACTCTGGCATCAGAGGGCGTGGCGGAAATCACCACTGGGTGGCAGGTCTCCAAGGAGGCCTCCTGCTCCGATCACAGGTGGATCCGCTTCGACATTCAGGTCTGTGTTCCATCGATACCACCACGGCGTTATCCGCGTAAAACGGATCGTGCCACCTACACACGCAGCCTTGATTCCAAGCTAGCGATGCTAAGCGATCCGGTGACATATGCGGACACGACACAGATTGAGGCACAAGTAAGCCATCTTACAGAATCAATCATAGACAGCTACAAAACCGCCTGCCCAGAGACCACGCCGCGCAACATACCGGGTAAACAACCCTGGTGGGGCGCTGATCTGGAGCGCAAGCGCAGCAAGGTAAGAACAGCTCTGAATAGAGCCATGAACACATGTGCGGATGAGGACTGGGATAACTACTACGCGGCCAAATCTAGCTACAAAAAATGCATCAGATTCAGGAGCACCTCGGGATGGCGCAAATTCTGTGGTAGCATTGAATCTTGTCAGCAAGCAAACAGGGTAAGGAAAGTACTGGCGCAACAGAATACACCTGGGCCCGCCACCCTCCGCAAACCTGATAACACACTCACGTCGTCGCCTGAGGAAACAAGACGCATCCTAATTGAAACTCACTTCCCTGGTTGCGTCTTCGCGCAGGTAATCGACTGGCAAGATGAAACCCAAACACCAGCTGACACTGACTGGAGTTACGCACGCAGGGTGATCACGTTGGAGAAACTCCAATGTGCCATCCGGAGCTTCCATCCTTTTAAGGCAGCTGGTCCTGATGGAGTGTTCCCCGCTTTACTACAGTGGGGGGGTGCTTCTGTCGCAATAAGACTGGTGCCTTTAATGAGGGCGTGCCTGGCCTTTAGATACGTTCCTAAAGGATGGAGGGAAGTGAAAGTAATATTCATCCCTAAGCCAGGTAAGGGTGACTACACAAACGCCAAATCCCACCGACCAATCAGCCTGACCTCCTTTCTCCTAAAAACTCTGGAAAGGCTATGTGATAGAGAGCTGAGGGATGGCGCTCTGAAAAACATACCGCTACATGGTAATCAACACGCATACAGCTCAGGTAAGTCGACCGAATCTGCTCTCCATCTAGTGGTCAGTCAGATAGAGGATGCGATTCATCAAAAAGGCACCTGCCTGGGTACTTTTATAGACATCGAAGGAGCTTTCGACAAAACCAACTTCTCCAGCATCAGAAGCGCCCTCTCCAGGCATGGAGTAGAACAGGTACTTACGGACTGGATTACAAACATGTTAAGCAAACGGGTGGTTCGCCTTGAGGGTGAGCGGCAGTTGGCCATGATAGCCAGAGGCTGCCCCCAGGGAGGGGTTCTGTCCCCCCTTCTATGGAATCTGGTAATTAATGACCTCATTACCAAACTCAATGCCAACCGCTATTACACAATAGGGTATGCAGATGACCTCGCAATCCTTGTATCGGGGAAGGTGACGGGTACGATCTGTAACCTCACTCAGCAAGCACTACGTATCGTAGAAAGTTGGTGCAGGGAATTTGAACTGTCAGTGAACCCCACTAAAACTGAACTAGTCATGTTTACCCAAAAACGAGCATTAGGTCCTTTCCGCCTACCCAAACTGTTCGATACTGAACTTCAGTTGGCCAACGAAGTCAAGTACCTCGGGGTCATTCTAGACAGTAAGTTAAACTGGAGTAGTCATGTAGACAACAAGCTAAACAGGGCCTGCATTACCTTCTGGCAGTGCAGGAGAATGATAGGTAAGAAGTGGGGCCTATCCCCCAAAATCATACTGTGGCTGTACACAGCAGTGATCCGCCCTATGATCGCGTACGGGGCCGTGGTTTGGTGGCCCCGCACTCAGCTGGTTACAGCTTGCAACAAACTACAACGCATGCAAAGACTAGCCTGCGTGGCAACCACGGGCTGCATGAGGACTACTCCGACTGCAGCAATCGAAGCCATGCTGGGACTGCCCCCACTCCACCTGTTCATACAGCAGGAAGCGACAATGGCGGCGGTGCGTCTTAATGCAATTGATCTCTGGGGTAAGAGAGTCACACAACACACCGCGCTGCTTGAGGGACTCAACAATGAGTTCCCTATTACGAAAGCGGTAAATGACCGGGTGCCCAAACAATTTATCTTCGATAAAAAATACAGAATCCAACTCCACGAGGACCGCAGATGCGAGGGTTCGCGCCCCGCAGAGCTGCGAATCTTCACCGACGGATCCAAAACAGGTAGTGGCACAGGTGCTGGAATCTTCTCGGAGGACTTCAACATACACATAGCCACACCATTGGGTGTCCATAACACAGTGTTCCAGGCCGAATGCATGGGTATATCTCTTGCCGCTTCAGCCATCATGGCCAGGGAAGTTAAGGACCACTCGATAAGAATACTCTCAGACAGTATGGCTGTTCTGCAAGCGCTAAACAGTCACACTGTTGATTCTGGGCTGATATACGAGTGCCACCAACGCCTCAACCAGGTGGGTGACCTCAATAATATAACCATTCAATGGATCAAGGGACACAGCGGTTCGCGGGGCAATGACGCAGCCGACGAACTTGCCAGAAGGGGGTCGAGCATGGCACCAGTGGGGCCTGAACCCATCACGCCACTCCCCTTCGGGTACCTACGCTCTCTGGTAAGGAAACGAACCAGGGAACAACATCACAAAATATGGGTGGACCACGGTGAGTGCAGGCAGGCTAAGGAGGCTCTCCCTACAATCGACGGCCGCCTCACGAAACAGGTTCTCCGATTAACAAAACAGCAGCTGCGCACAGTTACAGCTGCCCTAACTGGCCATGGGTCATTTAATAAACACCTCTTTGTCATAGGAGTCACAGACAGTCCGCTGTGCAGAGCTTGCATGGAGGACGACGAGACAGCAGCCCATGTGCTGTTAAACTGCCCGGTGGTCGCCACATACAGGGCCAAGTACTTCGGTAACCCAGGTACCCTACGTGAGATTGTCAGTGACACCAAGGCGTTGCTGGCCTTCTTTGAGGAGCTGGGGTGGATCGAATAACAGATTTTCCCACCCGTACGCAAAATACGCGCTTTGACGTGGAGTTGCGGATACCAGCCCGTATTACCTATTACCTATTACCTACGGGATTGATTGTAAAACGATAAGGCAAACATTTTGGTCCCATGACCAAAATGTTTGTTTGTTAAATACCGTAAAGATAGTACGAGAGCCCATGCTCTCGTACTACCTTTACGGTATTTCGTAAATATTAAACCTTTAACTTATCAACCTCAAAAACTTTGCATTATGAAAAGTTCAACCTTTGCAAAGAATCAGAGATAAAACCACTGTCAAAAAGCTATATTAAAATGACAACCACTGTTGACAACAGCATTCTAGTTTTGAGTCAGATTGTCTGCATCATCGCAAATCAAAATTTCCAATAATGTAGGTGCCTCTAAAAATCAACTTGCAAAATGTATTTGTGATCTAAACTTTATTATAACAAAAACCATTCTTATTCTTTCTACCGAAAAGTAACGTAAATCCATCAAAGTGGCTCCGACAGAGCAGAGATCCCAATTATGGGAAGTGAAATTCCCTGAAGAAGGTCAAAGACAGTTCGTGAAAACTTTGGACACTTTAGGAGGTGCGTACTAGACCTGACTGACGAGATCCCCACAATCTAACGGAGAAGTCGACAAATCATCTTGATGAAAATGTCTCGTTGTAATCTTAAACGTAAATCTTCCGAGGAAGATCGAATGAGGCTGATATCAAATGACGACATTTTAGCTGGGATTCTCTTCTTCATATTACAGTTTGCGCAAGCGGCGAACAGTCGTCAGCGTCAGTACCAATTTTCTTCTTTTCAACTATTAAATAATTGCACCAACCTTTTGAAACTTAGCTTAAGATTGTGTGTTTACAGCAATCAATATATGGAAGGAAGAACGTAGCTCAATGGACATAATGGTCGACGGCTCTAGGGCCGGCCAGGTGGCCGGAATACTGCACGAGAGAGATATTCCATATTCCATAGCCATAACAGACCTAACCGCATTACTGGAAAAAGAACATAATCTTTCTATATCAATATATTTAGCTACATCCACACGTAAGAATACAAATCAATAGTCGTTAGTAAACTGACTTAGTTTTAGTTTAGATTTTATATTGACTCCTTTTGGAGTGTTTTCTCATATACATATTCATGGCACATTTGCGCTGTAAATACAGTCGGTTCATGAGGAAGACACATCAAAAGACATTACCGTCCCAAAAATATCAAGAAGTATTGATTCCTTTAGCAATCAGCAGCACCTTGTCATACGCATAACACAAGTTAGTGGCATGCATGCTGCTGAGCTCGACAATCGGCGCATTCATGAACAGATTGAAAAGCTTTAGTGAGGTCACCTCCTCTTGTCTCACCCTCACCCCATCTTATAGTGTTTCTCTGACATAAGTACACCTGCGTATCAATTCTCTAGGTACATGGGCTGCACCTAGTTTTCTCCATAAAATATCATAATTAACTAGAATCAAAAGCTTGAGAAAGATCTAAGAAACACGCACATAATATGTGTCGTCTTATTCGCGGAGTACTCGGCAGTCTGCGTGCTAGGCTTGACATAGCGCTTTCGGCCACCTGTCCCAGCCTAAACCCGAACTCAGCCGCATGCAACTGTAAGTACTGATGTAATTGTACGCTAAGCAAACTGTCGAGCATTTTAAAGACAACAGTTGTCAGAAAGGAGTGGATTTCGCACATGACTGATGTGAAAAAAATTTGCCAGCACCCTCTGCATAATTATGAGGTCCAGTATGTTGAAGATCCTCGAAGCTGACCATAGTTGCCGAGTGACTTTTCTCACTTCATACCCGACAGACTTAAGACACGACCAACTTGCTTTGTGTTAAATATGACTGTGAAGTTCAGCCTCTACTGTCTCAGCATCGAACATCGACCCCACGGGACTCAGTAACGATTTCCCACAAAAATGCTTCATACAAATATCGGCTCATTTTGGAATCTGTTACGCCATCCATGCTTATAGACAAGCACTATAGTTCAACTTCTAAGCTCGCTTTCAGAAGCTATGGACGTTGCATGATGTGCTACAATGACATCCATTTTATGATTACGTTTAATCATTCAAAATGTTATCTTCCTAAATGATTCCATCATAGCGCACCTATTAACTAATAGAATTACCTGCAACAATATTACATTCATTAGTGCTATTAACAAATTAAATCGTAATGAGCTCAATGTTATCGTACAGAGTCGTACAAATTCATGTGGTCACAAATATAATGATGGCTGCAATAGAACGATTAGCGCAATGGAAGCACGTAATAATCGCCAGGCTTTAAAAGGAAATCTTAAAAAAAAAGAAGCATTCATTCATCAATCCATGTACAATTAGCAAGATAAGTTCCAGTGCAGACAAATTAAAGTTAATATTAGAAGAACAACATTAAATATTTCTGTCCGTATTGCAGCGAAGACCATGGATTGGAAAAGCTACCACACATTGGATACGATTTATGCTTTTTTGGATAGCTTGCAGGCTGAATATCCGTATTTATGCTCTGTTCATGTGATTGGGAAATCAGTGGAAGGAAGGGATCTGAAGGTATGTCATGTTTTAATATACCGTTTCATAATAATACTGTATTGTTTAATTCTTAGAAATGGAGGAATCTACCAGATGCGGACATGTAAGAGCAATCGTTGTGGAAGGAGGCCTATGTTCGAAAACTGTTTCTTTACACAAATCGGTATTTCTAAATTATAATTTGCATCTGCTCATACTGGTTATCGAGATTGGCGGACGACATTGTTACCATCGCGGATAGAACCTGGATGAGCTGGCATAGGAGCGAAGGGATCGGCACAAGAAAAGAGACGCCTACGATGATGATGATGATGATGATACTGGTTGGCGAAACCTAAGTATTAAAATAACACAACATTTTCCTGGTTGTACAAGGTGCCAATGTCAGTGACAATAATACAATGATAGGTAATTTACGAAGAACATCTTTAACTAGACGTTCTTACGACTACAACAGTGTCTTTAATCTGTTTGCCTTTTTTCAGATGCTAAAAATTTCTAACGGTCAGAAGGCAAACCCCGGAGTATGGTTGGACGGGGCCATACACCCACGTGAATGGATCAGCCCGGCCGTGGTCACCTACATTACAAACAAAATCGTCAGGTCATTCAATGAAATGCCGGAGCACGTCACCAATAAAGACTGGTGAGGAAACTTATCTTACTTCTTCCTACTTCATTAACCGACTTCCAAAAAGGAGGAGGTTGTCTATGTTCGTCTGTATGTTTTTTTTTTTGTTTTATGTGTCTCCGTCGATAAATGTTATTAACTTTACTTGGGTAGCTTTTGAGTTAGCTTCGATAATACGTATTTTTCCCACTTTGTCTATGTGGATGTTGTTGTATTATCTTCCTGTCACTATGATTTACATAACTGAGCAACGGGTAGCTCGCCGTCCGATAAGAACCAGGCCCGGGTCGACGCGGCGACGGCGCGTTGTGTTCCACGCGCGCCTCAAAGAGATGATGAGCATCAGTTCCATCAGCAGAACTGATGAGGTCCCGCTAGGGCCGATGCCTGCCGGGGTTGCGAAGAAGTCCGAAAGGGATATCGTGGCCCCCGGCAACATGGCAACTGAAGGAACACGGGTGGGTTTTAGTCAGTAAGAGTCGTGACAAGCCCGTTATTTGATAATTACCCAACCAAAAAAAAAAAAAGGTAGTCTTATTTGAATTTTTGTGGGTTAGGTACCAACTAAAAAGTGAAAAACCGACTTCCAAATAACAAACACTACCTAGTGAAAAATAACTTTATTTCGGAAGACACTGGTGCCGATTCTCTTGTACAGCGAACTAAACTAACTAAACTATCACTAAAATTCCTTACTTTTGACTATAAGAATCTCAAAGCTATTCTGCAAAATAAATTCTCTAAATTTAAAAATAATTTTGACACATCTAAATCGAATTTGACAACCGCGACTCCACACGTGATACCTAACCACTTGAATCTTTTTAGAGACGGAGGCGCGCAGGGGGGGCAGCCTCGACGTGTTTTATAGGGATTTTTCACTTTTTGTGTGGAAAATAAGAAAAAATATTACCTACATGTAGAGTGTTAGGGGTTTAAGGGTTTTATAAAGGGTGTCGAAATTTTCATTATTTTTGCGATTGGACACACCGTTTTCGAGATATAAGCAAAAGAAAAAAAATAATTCAGTACTGTTTTTTCATCTGAAGTCGAGGTGTTGGTGTGAATTTTAGTTCATGACAACCATTTTTATTCCACATGCTTTTAGTCGCGATTAAAAATAGTCATATTTAGTTAGAAAATCTAAATTTTAGGTTAAAAACGTCAAATTCAGAATAGCAAAATTGCCATTTTCACCATTGATGTAAATCAAGGATTCGCCCTCGCCATACTTACGTCGCGTGAAAACTGTCACTCCCTAAATTGTGCGACGTGGCTCATTTGCGAATCATTTCCTCATTCGTCACAGTTCGTAACACATCGGAGCAACTTTCTCGTTTTTAATACACATAGCTGTACAAAGATGCCTTCTTGTGCCTTCAGGAAATGTACCAACAACTCCAAAAATTCAAATAACACTAAAGGTATTACTTTCCACGCGTAAATTTTTTTTTTTTTTTTTCAAATTTATTACGGTTTCTAAAATAAATATTATGACGGAAGATGACAAGTAACAAAAATTACGTTCCCATGACAACGAACGATAGGGTAGTGTAACGTTGACAAAAAAAGTTTGAAATGTGATTTAGGAAGTATGGAGGTTACATGCCATTATGATTTAAAATATTTGAACTGCCGGATTTTTTAACGTCTTTCTTTTTTTAGATTAACTTTTCTTTGAAACTATGTTTTCGAATACAAAATTATAGGTACTTAAACAATTATTATAAAACGCGACTTGCTTCGAAAGCACAGCGTGGGCCCTTCGCCTGATCTCTCTCCGCTTGTGGTGGGTTGCCATCCCGTCAGACTATCAGTGTGAGGAAATGGAGATTCCACCTATTCAAGCACGTCGAAAGAATCCAGGGGAAGTAGCGTGAATAAAATTTTGTCTTTCAACCTTAAGGCGTGAAAAGGTAACAGACGGACAGTTACTTTCGGATTTAAAATATTAAATAGATGTACTGATGATGAATTACTATTTGTATTTAACTATTAAGTTCCCACAAGAACCAGGTGTTAAAGAAAAATGGATTCAAATAATCCAAGAAGAACAAAGAGACGATATCGATCGATTCGGTTGCCAACCAAATACAGCCGCATTTGTTCACCGCATTTGATCAGAGGTACGTGGATCGAAACCACGCTCTGCTACCATGTATCTGTGGAACCAGCAGAGCCATCTTGTATTAACTATGTGAACTAATGTTGAAATAAACTTAGTCTATGCGAAACAGCCATTGTTTTAATAATTTTAATGATGATAATATGTTCTACTAGACACAAAACTATAAAATCAAATATTTTATTTTTTCAAAAGCATCTCTTTTTAAAATTAAGTATTCTTTTCGAAACGAGTATGCTGACCGTACAGCGACAATTCTCTACGTCATTGTGTGACAGATGACAACTTATGCACAAATGCGGTCATCTTTTGATGCGGTAAGGCGTATCCTTCGATGTAAATCGATGATTTTCACTAAACTAATATCTCAGTGTCATCTTAGTGCTGTCAAACTAAAATATAGTTAAGTTGTGTCACTTTAGTCTATTTCAGAATAGGAAATCGTCGTTTGACAGGAATAAACTAAATTTTGGTGATTTTTAGTTTAGTTTAGAGGCATTTGTGACAAGAGAATCGGCACCACTGACTTCCGAAATATTTTTAACTTTGTAGTTTTTTTTTTTTGGAAGCCGGTTTTTTTTCTTCATAATAACCTTTTCACTTAGGAAAGTGATTAACCAGTCGCAAAGGTCTTTGCACTCAAGATGATAGGTTGAACTTTTTCTGGTTTTTAACCCACGTGACTTTTTTTTCCACCTGATACCTGATCTCAGGTTTCGGCTGTACCAGATCATAATTTAATTATATTTATACTGTTCCTAATTATGGCGGTATAAATCAGAGTTTAATTGAAACAGTTTATAGTCGTTCTTCTTGTCTGAAATTTTTAACGACGACGGGAACAAACTGCTTTGACGAAAATTTTTTATTTATTAAATGGTTTAAAAATTTTTTTTTTTTACTTTAATAAGTTTTTCTTTTTTAGGTACATTCTACCAGTGTTGAATCCAGATGGGTACGCGTACACTCACACTCACGACAGGATGTGGCGGAAAAACCGAGCGCACTACGGAGAAGTCGTGGGTGTAGACCTTAACAGAAATTTTAGGTAGGTGTAATAGTGTTAAAGTTCTATTTCATTTAAATATACAGTAGAGAGCTACAAGTATGTTTTGCGCATAATGATAGGGGGCGCTGTCGGTTTTTTTTTTAATTTTATAGAAATACCGGCCAAGTGCGTAACGGACCACACACAATGAAGGATTCCGAAGTTGGGATGAATTTATCACAAGAACAAACTTAACTTTTTAATTGAAAAAATGTTCTCCCTTACATCAATAGGTATCCTATACGTCACGGTCAATTCTCCAGCTGAAAAAAGGTTGTAATCGCAAAAAAAAATGTTTTAAATTAACAATTTTCGCACTTTTTCCTTTACTTGTGCTGCCAAATTTCATGATTCTAGGTCAACGGGAAGTAGGTACCCTATAGATTTTAATTTATTTGCGAGTATCAAAATATGTCGCATAAATTGGCGTATTTTTTTATTGCGTAGACTGAAGCTTGATTTTTTTTGAGCTCCAACAGGCCTTAAACCTACGTATTTGATATTAATTTCAACTTGGTACGCGTTCCTGAGAAAAAGGGTCTTGACAGACCGATGGACGGACAACGAAGTGATCCTATAAGGGTTCCGTTTGCTTCTTTGAGGTATGGAACCCTAAAAACAAGATGGCAGCGTTAGTTTCGAGTTTGACCACGTGCCAAAAGAATCTTTCAAAACTATACAGTACGCGAGCATTAACTTGAAACATAAAACTTTTGAAAGATGCTTCTTTTGAATCGACTCGCCATAATATCTGCTGGGTACTGTAGACTATACAGCCAAAAAATCAATCTGCCTAGCCTTTTCCCAACTATGTTGGGGTTGGCTTCCAGTCTAACCGGATGCAGCTGAAAACCAGTATTTTGCATGGAGCGACTGCCTATCTGACCATAGACTATACATCCAAAATGGGATCAATATTAGACTCCTTGTTATAACAAGCTTATCCCAATTTTCTAGACAAACTTCCCAATTAACAAAAGGTTCTGCAATCCTGTTTTTTTTTCCAGTTATGGTTTTGGTGAAAAAGGAGAAGAAGGCTCATCAGATGATCCTGGTAGCATATTCTACAGAGGACCGAAAGCGTTTTCTGAACCAGAGACTGCTGCAGTCAAGGTACGTTACACAGTTCATTCAATGGTATTATATAAGGCTTTAAGAGCAGTGGTGGCCCAGTGGTAACGGCCGCGACTTACGAGTCGTAGGTCGTAGGTTCAAACCCAGACAGGCGCTTTACTTAGTGTAAATTATTTCATCACCACTGCTCTCAAAACGGTGAAGGAAAACATCGTGAGGAAACCGGCATGTCCTAGAACCGAAAATTCGAAGACATGTGACATCTACCAACCCGCACTGGGCCCGCGTGGTGGATTACGGCCCACTCCCTCTCACTGAGAGGAGGCCTGTGTCCCAGCAGTGGGAACATTATAGGCTGATGATGATATAAGGCTTTATAGGCGGTATTTTTTTTAAATATCGCAGCCTAATCTGAGATCTGTGATAGGTGCCTTTTTGGCCTCGCACTGGTCGTTTATTATTTTTTATTTCATTCATTAAAAAAAAAAAAAAAACCTTTTCACATAAACCTACATGGGCACCTATGAAACGTCAGAACGTCTAAGTGCACGGTTCCAATTGGTTAGTTCCTATGGAGAAGAGCCGACAAGAAACTCCAATGTAACTCTTTTAAAAATAATTGGCTTTTACAATACTTTCAAATAACAGTGTTACTAGTTATGGGAAGACAGTGTAGGTCTTTCAATAAGTACCTGGTACTTAAGAAAATAAAAAATGGTCAACAGATCTACAATCCACTAAGCCTACAGCGTTCTCAAATTCACAAAATAGAAAAGAATCTATATGTCGTGGCCAGATCTTAGAATTGATCATTTCATGAAATGGTTGTGTTTCATGAAATTGCCAGTTCAAATTGACCATATCCTTCAAACGTCAACGTTTAATGATCTGTCAGTCGACGTTTGGCCATATCATTAAATAGAGTATCCATGTAAATATTACTGGCATTCATTATCTTTACAAAAGATAAATAAATTAATAAATAAAAACCTACCGACTTAAAAAAAAAAGGAGGTGGTTCTCAATTCGTCGGGATATATTTTTTTTTTATGTATGTTCCCCGATTACTCGAAGACGGCTGAACCGATTTGAAAAATTCTTTTTTTGTTTGAAAGGGTATACTTTCAAGTTGGGCCCATTGTCATTTGGTCACGATCTGATGATGGGATCTTGGAGAAATCGAGGGAACTCTTCAAATATTAAAGGCACATCTATAGCGATTTGGGTATTTTTGATGAGCAGTTGGCATAAGGCTATTGTAACTTAGATAAATTACAAATCAACCCACTAAAAAGTGAAAAAAAAAACTTTTTTACAAAAAATACAACCGACTTCCAAACTACAAAGCGAAAAATAACTTTAATTTCGGAAGTCGGTGTCTTTGTATCAGTATTTTAGTTTTTTGACACCGACTTCCGAAATTATATTGTATTTTTTGTAAAAAAGTTTTTTATTAAAAGGCAATTACATGATTGCTATTACAACTGTAATAAATCTGAGTAATTATCATGTAAAATATATAATTTTCAAACATTTTGTTAGTTTTAGATGCCCCTTTTTAGTTGTTATTACTGTTTATATTTCCTGTGCGTGTCCCAAATAACTCATTTTTCTTCCTTTCTTTTCTTTCTTAAAACCACAACTTTCCGTACATCAATGATACCAGTGCATTAATCCTCTTTTGAGGCCCGCTTGGTAACAGGCTGTAATACACATGCTATTTAAAAGCATACCTTGTTAGCTAGTAGGTAGTGCGGTCTTTAACAGCATGTTCTCCGTGTGTGTAAAATAATCATACTTTCTTCGTTTTCATCAGCTAATTTTATGCTACTAAATAGCATCTGCTTGAAATTGGCATGCTATCACATAGCATGTGCATTTCAAGCTTAATGAGCATCTATACTATTATAAAGAGGTAAAATTGGTTTGTTTGTAAGTTTGTATGTAGGAGGTAATCTCCAGAATTACCAGTCGGAATTGAAAAATTATTTTTGCGTTGGATAGCTTGAAGTCTTGAAGAAGGCTCGCGGACGAAGTCGCGGGCAGAAGCTAGTATAAGATATTACCCCTCCCTACTCTTCGCGAATCTATTAAAATCTTTCCTACACGTAAGCATATAAGTGTATTTTTAAGAACATCATTATTTTCAAAATAACCTATTGCGGAAAACTGATAGGTAACACTGAATGAAAAAGTTTTAAAACAATAACAATACCAACATTTTTGAAAGCGGCATCCATTTTTATTTCAAAGTCAAAGTCAAATATTAAACTTCTGCATGATTTTGTTAATTGTCACGATGTTGTGATTTCATGGATAGCTTTCTATTACGAGAATTTGCTGGATGTGTCTAGCGCCGGACCGGTCTTTGCGGCGTTTTTTGAAACCAAGTTCTTTAACGCGGCTTGTAAACTTTTAGAAATCGTCACGCTAAAAAGTGTTAATACTTGCGACTGTCTTGTTCTACTTTAAAGAGAAAGAAAGAGAGAGAGAGAATGCCGGCAGAAAAAATCAAAAGAAAAGAGTAAAATCATAACAGTGTCGTGGGATAAAACTGTACACATTGACCCGAGTACATTGCATGCCGGAGAGAGAGAAAGTGTGCATTTGGTCAAAATGAAAATCCAAGATGGCGGCTCTGAAAATTTTCAAATTTTTCTTCACGGTTATCGTTTTCATAGTTTTCGAGGGTCCTAAAACCGATAGTAAGGTCAAAATGAAAACCCAAGATGGCGCTCTGAAAATTTTAAAATTTTTCGTCATAGGTGTCATTTTCATAGTTTTCGAGGGTGTTAAAACCAATAGTGGGGTCGAAATGTAAATCCAAGATGGCAGCCGCAAAAATTTTGTTTTTGTTCTAAATCATAAGAGAGAAAGAACTTCGTCACCTGACCGCACGTTTTTTTTTTTTCCAGCAGTAGTTTTCCTTTGACCGAGTTAATAATGATGATGACTGAAATCCATGCTATGTATGATAGATTTGTAAAGGAGTCAGGGCTTCATTGAAAATGTAAAACCTTTATGTCAATGAAATAGTTTATTTTATTTTTCAGAGAGCGATATTAAGTGCGCCAACGCAGTTCAAGGTATTCCTGTCTTTCCACAGCTACGGCGAGGTCATCATCTTCCCTTGGGGCTATACCAGTGAGTCCTGCCCCGACTACGTTGATCTACTGGAAGGTGGAACTGCCATGGCTAAGGTAAGGAATCTTTGGTACACATACAGAAATTTAACACTCAGAGTTGACTGAAAGGAGAATATAAACCGTCCATAGATTTTTGGGCTAAATGTGAAAGTGCCGGCCAAATAAAAAAATAGTTATATTCCGTTAGGACATGTTATTCTCTTCACTTTTCACTATGGGACCAAATCTGCAGGGCCGAATGGCAACAATTTCGCACACTGTAGTTATCTGAAGAATAACCCTAGAGCCTTAGTTTCACAGTAAAAGATGATAACCGTAATGTTTACTGGCATAAAAAGCTATTACTATAATTAGATTACTGTTATTCTTTTAACTAAAATATACTGAAAACAGTATTTTTCAAACTCGTATAACAGCGTAGGGAATGGTCCTACAGATTCGGTCCCATAGTGAAAAGTGAAAAGAATAACAAGTTCTAACGGAATATAACTTTCTTTTTGTTTGGCCGGCACTTTCATAATTTAGTTCCCGTTCTTCTCCATAGGTACCTACTACGCTTTGGAATGGGCAACTAGCTTCATACCTATTTCTGACTGACCGATTCCTTGACAATTCAAAAGTGCCTGTAAATGGTTTAATTGAAATAAATGTTTTGAGTTTTGAGTTTTTTTGAGTTTTAGCCCAAAATGTATTATCTCCTTTGGGATAAGTATTCTTCATTTGTTCCATCTTCCACTTATCTATCTCATAATCAGCTTATAATGTTCCCACTGCTGAGACACATGCCTCCTCTCGGTGAGAGGAAGTCGGCTTTAATTTACCACGCGGGCCCAGTGCGGGTTGGTAGATGTCACATATCTTCGAATTTTTGGTTCTAGGACATGCTGGTTTCCTCACGATGTTTTCCTTCACCGTTTTGAGAGCAGTAGTGATGAATTTTAATACACAAATGAAGGCCTGGGTTCGAACCCACGACCTACAAATTCGGTAAGTCGGGGTCGTTACCGCTGGGCCACAATAGGTACCTATTAAATAGGTGTGCACTTCTCTATGATCGAATTCTAAACAACCTCACCAAAATGTTACAAAAAAACTTGATCAAATGTTTTTTTAAACATGTTTTCTGACAAATTCATAATCATGTTTCGTTGAATATAGCACGAATGCATAAAGTCCTCTTTGCCCCAGGCTATCTTCAGCGCGAGTGGTCACACGTACAAAGTAGGCAGCACAAGAGACCTCATGTACTACGCCGCCGGTACCAGCATAGATTGGAGCTACGCAGTCCCCAACATTCCATACTCCTACATGATCGAACTTCGAAGCAAAAGACACAGGTTCTTACTACCCAACGAAGAAATCATTACCACTGCCGATGAAATAGAAAAAGGAGTGTTCAGACTTATGGCCTTCGTAGATCAGCGATGTACAGGAACCCAAACTTGTCCCTGTCCTAAATAAATCATGACAAGAGACAATATTTTGAGGTCTTCTGACAAGAAGGGACCTAGCTAAATCAGTTTATATTAGAATTTCAATCATGTGAAGAAAACCTCACCCTTATCTCAGATTAACAGATGGTTCACTCCACAAAATCATTTACATAAAAAACGACTCTTGTTACGACACAATAAAGTGCAATTCAGGTTGCACAGCGCTAATTACGAAGTTGCCTCTCTTTCCATCGCGTATCTCTTATATCTTCTGACTACGTTACACTCACTGAATTGGCCCGACAAGTCGAGCCCACCGCGTACTTGTAGCTTCATAGCTAAAATGCGGAGTGACTATCTGTATTTATCTGTGCCCTTACAGTGTTATGTACACCAATCAGTTACAATTTACAACGTATTTCTAAGTTATTGTCTCAATATACACTATTTAATGCCATCACGTTTTTATCTTATATACTACTTGCGCACATTGCTCGCAGAACAGGTGGCCGATGGGGCCAAAGGGTTCTGGAGTGGCGACCGCGTACGGGAAGACGTAGCGTTGGAAGGCCTCCCACAAGATGGACCGATGACCTTGTGAAGGCCGCAGGAATCCGCTGGATGCGGAAAGCACAGAATCGGTCGAAGTGGAAGTGCTTGGGGCAGGCCCATGTCCAGCAGTGGACATCTTTCGGCTGAAATGATGATGATGACTACTTGCGCATAATAAGTTCATCCGCGTAAGCACTGTTGATGAACAAAATTCTACGAAAATAAAATGCTTTTGGCAATTTTATAGCGTGATATGTTGGTGGTGTTTCTGATTTTTAGGTCAGACACAATAAATACAGCCTATCAAGTCTAGCAACTTTACTAACACAATTCAAGCCACTTAGATTATTTAGGGATTTAAACAATAGTTCAAACCACGTTTTAATAATCTGGACGAGCACAATAAACCACAAACTACTAACTTTCCAGCCACTCTTTCAAAATAACGAAACTTATGACATAAGTCGTGTGATTTACAAAGCTTGTAGCGTATTAAAAACAAATATTTGATGTACAGGAATTAATGAAAAGCTCAGTAGGTAAATACACGGCGATAAAACATTTCATTTCCATACATTGATAATGCCTGAACGCAATGACCTGTGCCAAATAGCTCGCGCTGTGGTCACGACTATAATGGACACAATCCAAAACTTTTTACTCGTGCAGCTTTATAAAATATTTATTTTTGTGGCTATGGTTTTAATGAATCATAAATAACAGTTTTTAGATGAATAGGTATGGAATTCTTATATGAGGTTTGGATGCAGTTCTGTACATTGTTAACACGCAAAAATATCGTGCATTCGAGGGAATTCCGACTGACGAAATTAATATCGAAGTTTAGATTTGTATTATAATTACTTAATACAACTGCTTCGTTAATGTCTTCAAATAAAACACCTCCTAATAAAAATTTCGATAACTTTATTTACAGATTTTTGCATTATCTTATAATACAGTCAACAATTCATTAAACGTTACGATTTGAAATTCACATTCAGTTATCTAACGTAAAAACACCTATTGATCGACATATACACTATTTTACCGTGTCCTTAAGACGAGCACAATTTTCCGAAGTGTCTAATGTCTCGGGACGGGAATGTCGAACGTGATTGTATAAAATTAAAACTGTCCACTACACGTATTATCATAACCTTCTTCTAAACCTCATGAGGGCTTCCACTCAACACTTGAATTTAAAATCAAATAAGCGCACTGCGTACAGCAACACGACTAGCCTCGTTTAAAGGTTCACGTCGCTGGAAGTCTGGCTCGGTATATCTTTTTTGTCAATGGTCCTTGTTGAAGTGATAAAGTCCAAACAGACTTTAGAGCCTTCCAAAGGGCGGGAACGACAGCCTTTCTAAGATGTTCTTTGAACCGCTACACCAACAAAGTATGTTCTGCTCATCCATAATCATACATATCAGTGGACAGTGAGGTCTTCCTGTAATTGTCACCAACATGACACTAATACGGACGCCACACATCAACCGGCCGTCTTTCCGACGTTATCAGCGACTTACTTCGGGTCCTCATCCCTTGTTCTGACCATTCTGGGGACGCAGGACGTTTCTTCCCAGTTCCAGAAACTGTCGAACTTTCCTCTTCTCTTTCTGGACTTGAATTGTTGGAATCTTCTTGAGGGGGCGGCGGTCTGAGCCACCAGTCGTAGCCTCCGTAAAGTTGGGAGTATAACCACGCTGGAGGGGTTGGTAGTAAGGGAGAATTAAGGAATAATTGAGCTGCTAGTGCACTATGGAACAAGGTCGAAGGTGCAGGTAACGGCTGCATCGGTTTCCTCGACCTGGTGACGGATGTGAAGGCCCCTGGACGTTCGTCTGGTGGTGGGGAGCTAGATGCCGTGACGGAGATGTCATCATCTTGCGGCGAACCTGGACGGGAGTTTGCTGGACTCGTCGTGCTATGCGCGTGCATCGTTATTGGATTGTCTGACGTTATATCTGCAACGAAAAATAACTCTGGTGTAGGGAACAAAAAACTGAAACCTTTGTAGACTAATGGCTGTTTTAATCTAAGCAAGGTGTATTTACCAGTCTCATGCGGCGGTGGAGGTACATGCTGAGGTTGCGCGTGCGGCGGTAAGACGTGCGGCGTGAAGTGCGCGGGGGTCGGCAGCAACGGAGGTGGGTAGTGCCGCGCCAATGCACCCCATTCGCCACCTGGTAGACCAGCCAGCTGGTGAGCTATACCTGGACAAAATGAGAGGAAATTCAGACTATCGTTGCGTTAATACATGACTTATTGAATTGAGGTTTTCGCATAGGATCTTATAAATTTTGTCATAAACTTCATCTGTTATCCTATCCAAATTACGTTTTGTTTGAAAGATTTTGCCGATTGTAATTTAAACCTATACTCCATTTGAAATAGGATTAGACAAATAACTAAACCTTTTTTTCAGTCCGTTCAACCGATTTCGACTTCTATGGCGTTGGTGGCATGACAAATGGCAGCTGCAGTAGACAGTTGGTATTGTAACCACTTTTTTGCTTTTAATGCCATCCTTATGCCTACTGCATAGAAGTCGGAATCGGTTGAACGGACTGTAAAAAAGGTTTGTTTAACCTTAAATAATAAATCTTATTTCAAATGGAGTATAGTAATTTCGAAAATCTAAAATTAAATAAAATTTTATGCCGCTGAACAAATTCAAAGTAACCATTGTAGAAATCTGAACGCCAAACAGAGCCTCACCACCTAGTTTCCACCCTACAACTGCTCAAAATTCAATCAACAAAACAATGGCGTTAAGAGTTATCGCGTGAAACGCTCCACTAACGCTAACGCGCTACTTAGCGCACTCATCAGAATATTTAAATAATGAGTGGAGCTCCCCCCTCGCGGCTTGTACACTTCGCGCCTTATCTTCATAGACACTCCTCAATCGTTGTAGAGTTTGATTGTTCGTATAGTGGAATCTGAGCTTAGAGTTTGTTGAAGTGCAGTTTTAAAACGGTCTTTATTTGCTGTAAAATGAAGATGTTCTTCATTAGAACCGGTGTTTCCAAAAGTATTTGTGTGAAGATGAAAACTGCGAATCTTTTTACAAGCTTAAGGCCGCACGCACTTTGGACATGAAATTGTATCGTACGTAAACGTATGACCGTGGTCGTACGAATTTAGTGCGCACACTGAATACGTTTTTCTCCGTCAAATAGGTAGTGTTCCGATGATATTGCATTGAACGTACGAAAAATCACAACAAGTTCAGATTGTACGTCGGAACTATACGTACATACACGTACGACTAACTCGCACTCAGTCTGCGCGCTCCCTTAGTACTTGGAAGGTCGGGATCATTAGAGCGTGTTCGTGTGTGTTCGCACGAATAAAATTCGTACGAAAACGCGTCTAAAGTGAGCATGGCTTTTTATTTAGCTTGCTTCGTTTTTTAACCGACTGCCAAAAAGGAGGAGGTTATATGTTCGTCGCGTATGTTTGTTTTTTTTTTTTTTTATGTATGTCCACCGATTTCTCCGTCAATTGTGGACCGATTTTGAAAATTCTTTTTTTGTTTGAAAGGGTGTGCTCTGGAATTGGTCCCATATAAATTTTATTACGTTTGCTTGGATAGTTTTTGAGTTAGCTACAAAATACTTTTTTTTTTCCCACTTATTATGTAGATGATATGATAAGTTTCTGTCACTGGTAGCAGGTAGTGGTATTCGAATGTGTGTGGGGTAGGTACCACAACTAAAAAGTGAAAAATAAAAACTTTTTACAAAAAAAAAAACAACCGACCTCCAAAAAGAACACTACAGAGTGAAAAATAACTATAATTTCGGAAGTCGGTGGCAAAAAACGAAAATACAAAACCCAAGACACCGACTTCCGAAATTAAAGTTATTTTTCACTTAGTAGTGTTTTTTTTTGGAGGTCGGTTGTTTTTTTTTTTTGTAAAAAGTTTTTATTAAAGCCGTCGTCTCCAAGACTCCTCTGACGAGACTTATCGAAACAAATTCAATATTATTCAAACATTGGTCGTGAACATTTAGCCTCCTCTATAACACACGCTTTTCCCAAGTTGCTCTACAGTTTGATCTCCACTTTTTACATCCAATCCCCTTTGTTAAAAAATAACATGTAAATAAATAAGCTATTATCACAACAATCACAATCATACAAATAGGAAATGTGTTTTGGCGTCATAATTTTCAGTTGACATTTTTAAGCGCATAAATTAACAAAGTTTGTCGGCGCCGCGACCCCGTATATTTGGCTTAACCCTTTAGCACCCACCTTGGGTAATTCCCACCCCGAGCCAACCCAACCCTTTCAGCAATAGAATAAATTACAGGCCGTTTTATGTCGCAGATACCGACGGTACGAAAATGTAAAACACATTATTTTGAATCCGACCGCTTAGCCTTTATAGGTGTAGTGCTTTATGAGTTCGTTGCAATTAGACAAGAGCTGCTTTTTAGGATTAAGCCGGGCTTAATCTTGCCTCCAAGCGACTCACGGCTTTTACGATAATGATTTGAGATATCGAATCGCCGGCGACGGGTTAAATAGACTATTATCTACTTCATAGAAACTTAGGAACTGATTGAAACATGATTTTTATTGTTTTATTCAGATAATTTTAATAATTACTCATCGTTAGGTGACCATCAAATGACCTCTAATAAAGTCTCTTAAACACTTAAGTGCAGTATCCATTAATGAGCAGTATAAAGAGTATTTAATAAATACAGTAAGTGGACGTTATGCAGCAGCTCGGTGCTCGGTATTCAAAGCTTTCTTCCAGCTAAGACGGATGCTCTTAGCTCAGACAATATCCGCATCGCTCCGAGCAAAAAAATAACACTGAAGCTCAAGATTACTCGTTGGCTCGCGAACCCGGATTATTCTTCATGGATTCGAGAAGAAAGTTTATAGAATAGACACGTTATTGTTTAACGAAAACAAACTGGCTAAACTTAACTTTTTGCAGGCCGCGGCATTAATGTACTATAATACATAGGTAGTACATTAATGCCGCGGCCTGCAAAAAATGCCTGATCGCGGCCAAGGCTTTTTATAGTACTTTTCACAAATAACGCGCGGAAATTCAAACTAAGTACTTAAATTAATTATAAATTCCAGAATCAATGACAAACAACCATATTTTTTTACGCGTTATTATGTTTATTTGTTTCTTTCTACTTTAAACAGCTCTATTTGCCAGCCAAAAATAAATTTAAATTACACGACAGATTTCATAGTAATTTATTTGGACGGTAAACACGACAATATGGATGTTCATAGTAAGATTGCCGGCCAAGCGGCCGGCTCGCATATACCTACAATCCTACATATATTATTTGACCATTACAGCATTTTCGATTTATCTCGAAGAAGGTTGTCTAAATAATCCTCGAATTTCCAAGCAATTTCCAAAGTAGATTTAAGCAAGTATTGGTTTTGCTTAATTTCTCATAAACCACAAAAAAGACAGTATACATCGGACCCCATTATTATTTTACTTTTTAATTTTCTGCATTATTTTTATAAAATAAAAACAAAAAAAGTTTTTCAAAGTTCTGAAAATACACTAGATTGCAAATAAAAGAGGCTCTACTGAATTATGTGCCCGTCAATAACTTACGTCTGAAAAATATAACGCTTTTGGTTCACAACATGAAAAATGGTAAGGCATTGTTTTATTATGTATTCACTGTTGAAAGATTCAAAAGAAAGGGCAGCACTAGACGATTTGCATTCGTTAAGAAATGTTGGAATTCTTTGTTGTGTGCACGATGCGTAATCGCTGTAAGTATACCACGACTTAGCAGTGTTGACCTCTCAGACAATAATTTGGATGCTGTAAAACAGTTACATACGAATGGTTATTTTATACTTTAAGTCAAAACAGCTGTTCTATTTGGTTGACAGAACACTGTGGTGTGCGCAATCTCTTAGTTTTTGTAAAGCTATAGTCAGACTAAGAACCCGTTCATACGTAGCGCAACCACACCACATCAAAATGATAAATTTTGGGCAAGTTGTGGTTTTGGTGATCAGTTTCCGATGACCTTGTGAAGGCCGCAGGAATCCGCTGGATGCAGAAAGCACAGAATCGGTAGAAGTGGCATTGCTTGGGGGAGGCTTATGTCCAGCAGTGGACGTCTTTCGGCTGAAATGATGTGGTTTTGGTGAATAGTGTCGCTGCAACTTCTTGCAGTTGCATTGTGGTTGCGTTGTGGCTAGCGTTTGCAGAGAGACGGAACATTGTGTTTGTGATGTGGCCGGCCGGTAGTGCGCGGTCTCGCTGGTGGTTGCGACGTGGCCTTGACGTGGTCGGTATCGCCTACACGGTTTATTTTGACGAAAATATGTGGTGTTTGAATGAACGGAGACACATTACATTTTTATACAAATTAGCGCCCGTCCACGTGTTGTCGTTGTGGTGTGGTTGTGGTGTGTTATTGGGGCCTTAAGACAGACTAAGTCTGCGCACGGCTTTAGTCACTACAAGAAAACTCTCAGAAATTAAGTTATTACAAGTATTTTTCAACTGAAAGTTTTGTTGTAACAACTTCATAATGAATTCAAAAAGTAGGCGTAGGTTTATGAACTTAATTATGAACGTAATTGTAGATAAAATAGGTACATCAACTATGACTGAATTAGGTCACTAATGGATTGAAAGGGAAATAGTACTTAAACATATTCTCAATTAGTAAAGAACTTTGCTAAACAAATGCTTGCTTTCGAAAAAAAATAAAGTATCAAAACTGTCAGCGCGCGGTAGTAGTGGATTGGCCGCATCCGAAGACGTGCCAGTCCGCTACATTGCCTCAGACGAAGGGGTTTTTTCTTCGACTTTGAAAAATCGCACCGCGCCGCGAGAGGGTTGAACCCAAACATTTTAATGCCATTTGCTAGATTGCGTCTTGCATTTTTCCTGCCTCCGATACTACAGCGCTAATCCGCGAAGACGACCGGGATTACACGGATAAAAGTATTTACGTTTTTAGTGTGATTCCAATGTGCCGGGATTAGGAGGGAATTTTTTAACGACTCTTTGAGACCCTCGGTGATTAGAGAAAGGGTTGGAAGCACTTTCCAGTAATTATTTTACATTTCTTCGAACATCATTTATAGGACACTTAGTTGAGCGACTTCCCTTCTTCTTTTGTGTTAGAACAACTGCTATTCAAATGACTTTTTCATTGAGGACAATATTGCCTTTGTAAGCTTATGGTACAAAGTACATTATCTGCTTTATTTATCTTTATGAGCCACTTATATTGATAACTTTGTGAGATTACTGTGTGATGCTGGAGTGTTGATATTTAATTATTTCTCCCTGAAACTAACAACTTAAATTAATTTTCGCGTACGTTTCTCTTGTCACGTGTCAGCCTGAACTTTCACTATTTTGATTGTTGGGAGTGGAAAACTAAAACATACTTGTTAAGACTTCTTACTTCAGAAAATGCCTTATCCATGTAGGTAGTCTTAATTCTGTATTTAGTTATGCATGTTTGATTAATAAGACAAAAGCTTTAGCTATCATTGATATCACCCCATATTTTGGTCACACATCAATGTCCAGCAGTGATCTACTATAGGTTACATCATAACTTTGGTCACTGCTATGTACTATTATTATTAGGATAGGAGGGGGGGAGAATAATGATATGTGAATAATAGTGTTTAGGATTAATGAGCTTGGATTGGTCTACTAGATTAGTTACGAAATGGAATTGTTTATTCTGTAAATAGGATATCGGAATCACTTTACACGTCATATTAAAACTTTAATTTCGGAAGTCGGTGTCTTTGGTTTTGAATTTTCGTTTTTTGCCAGCGACTTCCGAAATTAAAGTTATTTTTCACTTTTTAGTTGTGGTATCTACCCCACACAATTTCGAATACCACTACCTGCTAAGTAAATAACAGTGACAGGAACTTATCATATCATCCACATCCTAAGTGAGAAAAAATACGTAGGTATTATTAAAGTTAACTCAAAAACTGCCCAAGTAAAGTTAATAAAATTTATATGGGACCACCTCTGAAGTATGACCTACTAAACAAAAAAGAATCAACAAAATCAATTTATAATTGGCGGAGTAATCGCGTATTAACAAACATAAAACAAATAAAAACACATACAGTCAAATTGAGAACCTCCTCCTTTTTGAAGTCGATTAATAATATTAAAATAAGCTACATGAGTTCGGCATTTCCTATCTGACTACTCTGAGAAGAAAAGCCAAAACAAACTCAGAGGCAGTGGCAGGGCAAGACCAAAATTTGATATGGGCGAGGTACATTTCGCGAGGCCCTCTGGTGGCACAAGAAGAAAAAAAAAACAGTTGAACAGCTGTCAAATTTTTAGGTATGGGATAGACCGTTCAAAAATATTGCGGGTCTGTAAAAACCATTTTTCTATTCAGGGATCCGTTTGCGTAATTTTAAGCTTTAACACTTTTTTTTTGTGCCTGGAGCCCTCCTGGAGGGCTCATGTCAATATATTTATCGTTTTAGGACGCGTTCACGGCTTTTATGTAATGCATAAACCTTCAAGGTGCGACGCCCCTTGGACCGCGAGGCCGTAGGCAGTGGCCCACGTCGCCCACGCCTTACGCCGCCTCTGCTCAGAGGTCCCAGTCTCTTTTAAAGTCCAGACATGATGTTGGTCGGGCCATATGAGGACCATGACTGTATATTAGTGTGTCTGAAATGGTCTTTTGAGGAAAGTACCACACAGATTTGAGTGGACCTTTCCAGTCAGTGCAAGCATTTGTTAATAATCGTAGAGCTCAACCACTAGTCTATGTAGGCATACATATTTTTAGGTAAGTATAAAAATAACGGCACAAATTAATTATGAGAATTATGGATGCTCTTGACCATCTAACCTAATGGTTATACGCAATTCTTCTAATGCCCGAGGAGGAGGAATGTACTTCGCAAAGAATTACAAGTAAATTCTTGTAAATTGGGTACGAACTGGTAGGTATAATCCATAACGTCGTGAACCAGCTTGCTCTACATCGTAACTTATGACACCATAAGCTTCCAGTTAGCGCTAAGGGCTGACGTCACAGGCTCACAGCCCGGAGTTAGCAAGACGGATGCCCTCCGTACGTCATAAGGTTAATAAGAGGGCTCGTGAACTAACGACGACGCTTTGTCAACGCGCCTTAACCCGCCGCCGCCATCTTGGACGCCATGTTGGATTTCAATCTGCTTAGCGTTTAATGAATTTGCGTCTATTGATTTTGTTTAACCCCTTTTTGTTTTGCTTAATTAACCTTTCGGTGTAGGAAAGTAGCTGTGACAAGGGAGTTAACGCGTAAAGGTTAGGATCTGATAAATACGATTAATTAACTATTCTTCTGTAACTTTGACCCTTGTTTTGTGTGTTTAGTTAAGTATTACTTTCATACCTTTTAATAAAATGCCAAACAACTCTTTAAATGATTAAATACATTTCCACCAATCGTTCTGAAAAGACTCATCATGAATTTATAACAACCACGCCGCCATAAATGTTAAGTAACACGTCACGTCAATAAAAATGACGTCACATTTGGAGTTAATCGCGCGGGAGTCGTCATCATACGAATCCATTTGAAACCGTTTAAAATGTACAGTGAAAGCGCGAATCACGTCATACAAAAGGCTGTATGAGGTGGGTGGGACATTTAAAATTTACAAATGCGTAATTATGCACCCGCATTGTCGCGAGCACTGAAGGGTTATGTGGCCCCCGATTCTTCCCCCCTGGCCCCCACAATCCCGGGCTTCCGGGCCTAATGCTATATTTAATTTTCTCTAAGACTCTCTCATTAATAATGCGAAGGCTGCGACTTTAAGTGGCGCTCACACGGCGACGTGAGATACACAGATGTACGAAAATGGATTGCGACTGGATGTCTGGACCAATTAGGAATGTCAGCTCGTGTGCTGGTTTTTGGCTTTGGCTTCACTATTTTTGGACTCAAAAAAGTCAAAATCTTTTGGTTGTTATATTATTCATACCTATCTAAAACCTGTTTTTAGGGCCATAAGTGCTACGTAACGTAATTGAACATCCAATGGCCGTTTTCATACTGCTGTGATAACGACACCGACATATCGTCAGCTCGGACGACAACGATATCGGCTGACAATATCGGGACGATATCAATATGTAACAAGATGAAATCAACAGCTTCGCCGCGCGATTCCAAAAGTGTAATAGTGTATTCAAAGTAATGGCAGTAGTGAACAAGTGCACTGTGTCGTCCGCCGATATCGGCACGACAATCAATGCTGTTGACTACACCGACACAGTGTGAAAGCATTTAGTAGTAATAGGCCTGTGCCCAATTTTTTTTTTTGTCCGTCTTGTAGTTTATAAAAAATATTGAACACATATTTTTTTGACGTAATCAAAAGATTTGATTAAGTTAAAATGTGGCATGACGTCACGCCTTGCTAGATTTAATACTGCGTTGTGACGCAGCGAGCCCCCATTCCCCAACTTTAATGCGTGTTCTCTAAGTTATTTTTGATTAATATGACAAAGCGAAAAATACGTGTCTAATATTTTTTTATTAGCTGAAAGACGGACTAAATAGAATTTATTTTTTTACCTAGGCAACTACCCTATTGTATGAAACTACCAGTCCGACGATATCGTGTCGTTATCGTCTAATGTGAAAACTGCCAATATTGTATCTATCTCACAGAATATCTTCAGCCAAGTTGTCACATCCATATTTTAATATTCGTGTAACAAATTCGCGTGTATAAGAGGAACGCGCGAACGTGAGAGTAGATAATTTATCATGATTTCACAAGGGTTATTGGTGCCGGTAAGAGGGCAGTGGAGACTTGCCTTCAAAACAGCCGCGAAGCGAGGAATTTACATATTGTAGTGCTTGCTAAATTGTTTTCTAAAGAGAAACAATAAGACACGAAGTGGAAGAAAATGGCGTTGAAGTAAGCTTGTCGTGTGTGTAAGTTTGGGTTATTGAAAATACTAAAGACACTAGTTGCTGTTCATTTATTCAATATAAAGTTTGTCAAATTAAGCTAGAGATCTACAGAAATAATCATTCTTTCAGAAGGTAGGAGACGTAACGAAATTATGTATATTGATTACTCATCTATTTTATAATCAGTAGGTACCTGGTACACTGTGAGATCGAAATCCGAACCCGACCTGAAAAATATCGATCTTGAACACTTTTGGAAAAGTGCTTAGGTACCAAAAAAGTGTGTGTGTCAACTCCGACGCACGACTGGAGTTACTCCTAAGAATTTTTAAGTCTAATTAGATTTCAGTAAGAAATTGTTATTATGTTGTGATCTCAAGTATATTCATATTAGATTATTATTAGGTTCGTGTTTAAATACTTATTTTGATCCATTAACAGTGTTAAAAGTTAATTTAGAAGGAAATTATAGCATTTTGAAATTGTCATAATTACGTAACTTGAAAACTCACTTTTTTGTTTGTAAAGATATTTCTTTAATTATGGTCTTAAATTAAAGGTCTAAACTTAAAACCATTTGTCACGTTTAGTTCATAACAAAAAGATACGGTAATTCAAAGGAACGTAACGCCTCACTTTTAGTTAACGCTTGATTTTACTTCTCATAAAATTTCCATACCACGGGCTAAATATGAATCAGAAATCTAAATTCTAAAAATCAAAATTTTACAGTGTTTACAGCAGCCGAACTCTCCAACTTAAAAACTAATTTAATCCAATACACAACTCCACGATCACGAATCAACCAATCCAACCTCATTACAGATCCGATATAAAATCCTAAGTAAATTAGCATGCATTAATTCCGGTGTCTTGGCACGCTTGGTGTCGCCGACGGTACCTACGTGCTGTGTAATTGAGTTACAGCCCTTTGACACCCGACGTAACGAGGTTTGCGACGACACTTGCGTACTACGGGAGAACGACAAGCGCGTACTACGACAGAGTAGCACGCGAGTGATAAAGGTAGCTTAAGAGGTAACGTAAGATAGACGGTAATCTTTTGTTGTGGTGTAGAGAGGTGGAAAGGAAAGGTGATATAAGGAAAATAGTTTGTTTAGGGTATACGTAGGAAAGAAAGATACACCTAACCTAACATATAAAAGCTGCAGAAACTGCAGTTGTAAAATATTCTATAGTACCTATTCGTATTTCAGCCGTGGTAAAAGTGCTATTACTGACTAAAAGAGAGGATGTTTTTGAAGAGCAAAATCTGCACAAATGTATTACGAATCTTTTTATTTCGGCTCTTTTTAATAATGCGGAACACAATTACATCGGTGTTTATTAGGTGCAAGTGAAGGGAGCGGGCACCTAGCGACGAGACACCCTGCCGAGCGGGCGTCGCGACGCGTCTCACAATGTTGGGGAAATCTCATTCACCTGCCATATTTGTTACGGGAGGAAGAAATTTTCGGCTTCGCTGTTTTCAATTTTGAGACATTTTCGGGGTGTGTAAGTTTACAAGTTATATCCTGCAGTTGAAAATCAATTTGCGAAGCCCATATCATTCCAGTTTTTTTTAATTTATATAAACACTAAGCTAGTAGAAATTAGGTGGGTACACTTTTCTCTCAAGACTTACCGTCCGTACCGTAGACCGCCTTTAAGGCTCACGCAGACAGGCGCGACCCGACAGCGCGAAGCGACTCTAGTAAAACAATTTCTATGAAATCTTCATCGAAATTGATCTACCAGAATTAGAATTAGGTCTAAACTACTTTGATTTATCAAAAAAAATCCACAAAAAGGTGTGAAATCATCATAAAACCGAAACGGCCTACGTTTCGGGTTTAAGACACGCGCAAAAAAATTTAGCATTTTAATTGAAGTTAACCTTCCAACACCTCCATAAAATAACCTCTCAACGCGTCACTAACAAACTTATGAAACTTCATAATTGTTAATGTTTCTAGAATATTAAAAGGCAGTTCGTGTACTCGCAGGTGTCAAACTGAGGCCCCTCAAATTGATAATTAATTGTCACGCAAAACTTCTGGACCGAATTAAATCCCCTTTTGAGGCGCAGACGAGGAGTGACAACGGTCCCGGCTGACAATTTAATATCTTTCGGATAGAAACATCGTGCCTCGAGTGGGGACAGGGGATAGGTCAGAAACTCAGAACTCAAGTTTGAGGAACGTCATAATGGATAGCTATTTTTGAACATGAGATAACGCACCACTGCAACTAATCTAGTTCTTTCAGACTTAATAGAGAAGTCTGTGTAGATTTAATCTTCATTTTCGTTATTTCAAATGATGTAAAAGTATGTATTTTTTTATATTATCCTATCTTACATTACCTTTAATTTATGGTTGCAGCTGAAAATCAGCATCAGGTGATGGTACACTTTGTGTTGTCATCTGACATTATGCTGAGCTGAGGCCCTTTTGGCATTATAGTAATTGTTTTCTGTTTTTTAACCGACTACCAAAAAGGAGGAGGTTATATGTTCGTCGCGTATGTTTGTTTTTTTTTCTTTTTTTTTTTTTTGAATGTATGATTTCTCCGTCAATTGTGGACCGATTTTGAAAATTCTTTTTTTTTTTTTGAAAGTGTATACTCTTGAGGTGGTCCCATATAAATTTTATTAACTTGGCTTCGATAGTTTTTGAGTTAGCTTCAATAATACGTACTTTTTCCCACTTAGTATGTGGATGATATGATAAGTTCCTGTAACTGTTATTTACATAGCAGGTAGTGGTTTTCTAATTTGTGTGGGGTAGGTACCACAACTAAAAAGTGAAAAATAAAAACTTTTTACAAAAAAAAAAACAACCGACTTCCAAAAAACACTACAAAGTGAAAAATAACTTTAATTTCGGAAGTCGGTGACAAAAAACGAAGATTCAAAAGCAAAGACACCAACTTCCGAAATTAAAGTTATTTTTCACTTTGTAATGTTTTTTGGAAGTCGGTTGTTTTTTTTTTTTTTTGTTAATTTTTTTTTTAATACTTTTAAGGTGTATTTTTCTGTAGTAATGCCATTAAACGCATTTTCTTTCTTCTTTCAAATAAACAATAGTATAGTAAAAAAATGTAGGACCGAGTAAAATTAAAGGCTCTTATATTTATTTCATTTACTAGTACTTAATGTAGATATTTATCTTACTTGATTTATGAAGTAGAGATGATTGATCAAGTCGGACATTAATCAAGTGGAAATATTTTCATTGATAGAAACCAGTGGCTTGTGTTGTTTAGAACAATCAACCTGTCTCGCTCTCACGGACGATTCTACGAGACTTGAAAGATGTATCAGACATCTTAACAGCTTCGCTGCCAATTGGAATATGGTGACGTCATGGGAAAATCCGATGTATTTTTTGGTAAAATTATGTATGCGTACTAATTCAAAGAAACCGAGCGGTGCTACTCCGCATATTAGCGGGGCCGGCACCCCGCGCTCACCCCGCACCCCGCTAATTAAAAGAAGCTGTTAAAAGCTAGATGTACAGTCGACCTCAGATCGACAAGATTTTTTTTTTTTTTTCCACAACATTTGTTCTATAATATTGTATTAATGTTTACCACCTGTGTGGCTAAGTACTAACAGCCGCACAGGTCGGTCCATCAGATTAAGCTACGCTTGCCGGAGTTGGTCCGTGGATGGGTTACCATATCTACATACCGAGACTCATCCGTGCCTCGGAAAGCACGTTAAGCCATTGGTCCCGGCTGTCATTCGTGGATCTTTGACAGTCGTTACGGGTCGTCAGAAGCCTGAAAGTCTGACAACCAGTCTTACCAAGGGGTATCGTATTAACTAGTGACTGGGTTGTGGAGGTCAGATAGGCAGTCGCTCTATGTAAAATACTGATATTTAGCTGTATCCGGTTAGACTGGAAGCCGACCCTAACATAGTTGGGAAAAGGTTAGGTAGATTGATTGCTTAGCCACAAAACTTATTAAACTTCTGAGTAGGTGGCAAATATTGTTTGAAAATAAGTTAAATTTTTGTTTGGCCCAGCTACTTAATGATACAGTATTATAAATCACAAGTTGTAGACAATCAAATGAATTCATGTTGATATATAAATATCTTTTTAAAGCAAACTGTACAAGAAACTAACATATTAATTTGCATAATTATAACGTTACCTGATAACTTAAAAGGTAGCGACCCCATCAAGGGATCAGGCGGGAACCGGGGTCCGAAGTGGAAGGGGTGGAAGCCGTGGTGCCTCGTCTTGGACCTCGGCTCCCGGGGTCCATCCACCGTCACCTTGATAGCCTTCTGGTACGTCGCGACTTGAGGGGGAGACGTCGCCAGCATTATCGTCAGGGTGAATGATTTACCTTTAGGAAAAAAGTAACTATAAGTAAAATACAACAGAAGCGTATTCGTGAGGAGTGGTAGCCTCAGACCAAATAAAAAACGAAGACATAGCACTGTCAACAGTGACGTGAGGCCGGTTTCGTAAACATGTGTGCACTTAGTGAGGTGTAGTTCCATTGTAAATGTGTGCGTGTGAGCGTGTACGCACAGAGCGGAGGTGTAGTTTTGACATGCTTCACTGTATTGTTCGCAGCGCTATGTATTGGTTTTTTATTTGGTCTGAGGGTAGAGCACGCAGATTCTTGGAACACATTTATTGGATAGTTTGTTTACATTTTGTATTATTATGCACCCTAGTTGCGTAACACACTTTCAATCGCAATCTGAAAGGTTTTGAAGAATATTGCAAATCCGTTGCTTCATGTATTTGAAAAATTCGTCTGGTCAGTCACGTAGAATGTTGTGGCATTGTTATTAAAAGTGACGCAATTACTCCGCTGGTCCTTCGTTCCGCAATCCTTAAATGACAACCAAGAAACGCACGTCAGATAAATAATTATAAATGCATACAATATGTTCCTTTATCTACACGCATGCTATAAAACCTCTATAAAAGTTTCTGAAACTGTTAGCTTATTGGCAACATTAAAACAGCCAGTGTCATAGTAACCATTACATCATCCAAATGAGTGTTATAATGTTGTACAAAATTTCATTATGCAACTCGAATTTCAAAAGAGAAAGCGCGTTTCACTACCACAGAGCCGTAATTAAAAAAAAAACTTATAGGTTATCCGAATTCACGTCGTATCCCGCCATTTTTGTTCGATATATTATTATTGCAAAATTTTATTAAAGATAAAGATTATTTATTAGTCAAACATGCGTTTACATACAAATCGAGCATGCAACATCTTAAATAGGTAAAAAGTCCGTACATGTTTTGCCTGAAGAGGCGTACAATTTTTTATTTTTTATATAACAAACAAATAATTACTTTAATAAACCAAAGACTAAAGACTGGTTCACTAACATTCATTAATACATTTTACGAGAATAATAAAACAATAGAAATAATAATATAAAGTTCAAGCATGTCAAAAAGTATCTGTCAAAAAGTCATTTATATTATAATAGCACTTGTCTGTTAATAGATTTCGAATCTTGTTTTTAAATTGATTAGTTGTCATAGCTCTATATGACTGTGGTAGTTTGTTGTATATTACTTTGTTGTTTACAAAAAATGAGTAATACAAGCTTTGATAACACACCACCAGATATTTCTAATGCAGCAAAGGACATTTCTAACCAATTGTTAACAGAAAAGTCGAGAAAACAAATTGTACAATACCCTAAGTATGGCAGAACCTTTTATAGAGGATTCATATCATGGGTGTAGATAAAGTATTGTATGCAACTGTACATAATTAGGTATTAAAACACTCCCATTTGTTCGTCTCAACCCACATTCGTGTTTTAATACCCCTTATTATACAAGAGTTGCATAAATAACTATTTTTAAACTTATAACCCAAATGTGTTCTTCATTTTGCTGAGGGTGTATTTCTTCAGTAACATTATATAACAACTAAACCCTATTTTCAACAACCAAAACACAACCCACCGAAGCACGTACAGAAACCATCTAGCAAGTTTCAACCTTGGAATGTATAAAGAATTCGCGGCGGCGTCGTCAACCCATTCGGTTGCCGTCGGCGGCGGCGGCGTGCTCGGTTGATTTGTGAAGCCCCGCCGGCCGAGCAATCGTACCTCGAATGCCGGCACGAACACACGGATAACTATTAGGACGATTTACTAAGATGTTGAATATTTTGAAGAGAAGTGTTGGTATGTCGTTTGGTTTTTGTTTTGGGAGAGAAAGGAGCTGACTGAAATGGTAGCGCAAAAATGCGTCGACGGTAACGCAAGAATCTAAGTCTGCTCTAACTTTGCCTGCGTGGACTAGTAATGTAATTACTAATTAAACTATGGACCAATCAATTACTTAGTGATCTACCAAGGTGTTTTTATCTCCTTCCCATTAAGAGACAGCGTGTATAAGGTCTCTAGGACCATTCCTGAAACTCGATTTCCAATTTAAAAAACGTACCCACTTCACATTATAACCCAATTTGCTTGTTTTTAAGCTTTTCCGCACAATACGCAACTGCTACTGCCCGACCGCTCAACACACAAAATGATAAGCACTGTGTGTAAATGTGGTCGTGGGCATCCTATCACTTAATAAGTGCTGGAACTCGCGACAATGACGTCACGTAACGACGCAATATCCTATTCAGCGACCATTGCCGTAAATGTACTATTCAGCTATGTACAGCGCTGGATAATGAAAGCAATGGATGCTTAACAATAGGGTATTAGCGTGTTATATAGCGTTGGAATCGAGGAGTGGTGTAGTCGAAATGCCATCGTAACACATCGACCGCAGAGCGACCACAAACACGGCGGCAAGCGTTTGAACAATCACGGACGTATCGACACACATACCGAATGGTAATTCTGGTAAAGTTCATCGGTTGACATTCTACACCCCCACCGTAATGAATGATCATAGGTGCTAATTGAATAATTGTTGAATGATTACGCAGAAAGTTCTGTTAGATGGTGTTTAATATAATAGTGCAACAATTATTTACAGAACATGATTATATTATCCAGTTTCTCGGACCATAAATAAACACACCAGTCAAATATGGTAAAAAGCTAGTTATGAATAATTTATCTCTTTGTAAACAAAAGGAGAAGCTAAACAAACAACGCTAACAAACACTATATTTCCTACAACATCCCAAACAACGAAAGATTTCATATTTAGATCCCAAATTATATTCTGAATAAAAGAAACGTACCGAGATAACATTCCGTGCAAAACAAAAGAGAGACTAGTATTCCCAGCGTCTGGCTTGAAGCCAAAAGCCGCGGCGGTGGTCCTCCGAGCCATGAAAACGACATAAACACCCCCCCTGCGCGGCCCGCGACCCCACCGCACCCCCCTCGACCCGAAATGAGCGGCCACCCGCTTATTTTCATAAAACCCGCATAAACTCGGCGAGAACTTAAGAGAGAGACCAAGAAATTGTTTTTGCGCAAATATACGCAGAAAAGAAAAGTTTTATTGTCTCCCGGACGGAGATACGAATTACCCATTCCGACTACTTATGTAATATGGATGCGATGGAGGCAGGAATCTACATGAGGCATGGTAGTGGAATGTTTCGCTGTACGCTGGTTAGTATTCATAGAGTATCCAGTTATTGGCTCTGTCTGTATGTCAAAGGGTAAATAATTACGTACTTACTATAATTGAACTTTTTTTTTCCGAATCGTGTTACGACTCTAGTCCTTTTGGGGATACGCATAAAAATGTATTATTTCAGCTCATACTTTATGTATATTTGCATAAAACTAAGTGCGCACTTGCGTTAAGTGTATTATAATATCATCTGGAACTTTCAACATCATTTATCATTCTTTCATCATCAAATTCTGAAAATAAATGGCAGGTTTTCAGAATTATCATCATCAAATTTTAATTTTTTTTCGTTGCTTTGCAAACACAAAATAAAAAGCCTTAGATGTTAACCATACATCTACATACAACCAACAACAACTTCCAGCAAAAACCTTCAGAAAAGCAAACATAAAGCCATTTTCTAACTCCATAAATCATTTAGTTATTCATAAAAAGCCTTTCTGCCGACCCCCGACGCCGCGTGCTAACATATTGCACTTGCACGTGCTACTCACTTCATAAACTGTGTGTTTTCCGGCAGGGGGAGCCACTGATTGTTCATAAAAATATTGTGTTTAACTCCAGTTATTGAAACATTTTTTTGAAGGGGTGATATTGATATTTTTATTTTAAATTCTGTGTGGAATTGAATTGGTAACAATTCTGAAAGTATCCTAAGGTAAACAAAAAGAACAATAATGGATCCTTCTTGGATAAATAAATTAACCTGGTTTTGATGAAACACTCCGCGCCATCTATCGAATCAGAGCTACATTTTTTATGTCAGCAGTGTAAAAACGGAAACCAAAACTGCAGACGTTCACAGCGGACATTATTATCAAGCATCGTGAAATGAAATATAACATAGAAGAGGTTTATAATAGAATTACATTGTTATATACTTTGGAAAGTAATTATCCTACCATTCTAAGTTAGCGAAACTCATAAATAACTACCAAAAAGTACGCTCACGAAAACTGATAACAGTTAAAATATTATTCTAAATTCAACTTCAGCTCCAAATTCAAATTCGGCAATTTCCCGTTCACGTCGGATTAAAAATCAGCTTTATAACGTCATAAAGTAGGCGGGAGGCACGTTAAGATAAGAGTTCTCTCTCGCAAGCTAAATAAAAAATGAGCCACAATAGCAATGGTAGAGAGCTCCTTTGATCTCGGTTACTTGGCTTACTGGGGATTTTCGGCTTAGAGGAGCAATTTGGATATAAAATACCTAAAGCCAACCGATACGCATTAGGGACATTAGCGAATTGACTCTTCATACATACGGAAGATTTATTATTCATATTTACATCGTAAACTGTACACGTAGATGTGTTTATGTTGTATTCGAACGATGCGGAACAAGAATCTACGATACGTACGTTTATTACATTATTTTGCTCAGCAATATAAAACTTCCTCCCCAACCAATAAAATAACTAATACAAGCGAGACACCGTAAAATCCGAGTTTATTGAGGCGTCTCAAAAGAACAAGAGGAAAAGTCAAAAGCGTGCACAATTAAAACCAGTCCCCTAGGAAGCGCCTACCGACGAGCAGAGCGGTCAATACTGCGAGACGAGACCCTCAATTTTCACCACTCTCCCCAACGCTAATAACAATAATTAGGAATGAGTGGTTCAATAATTAAAAACGGAAAGAGAACAACTCCAAAAAGACTCGCCGAAATGAAAAGAAACTTGCCCTGTCCCACTTTTGCGTGGAGGAAAGAGTATTGCCATCCCTGTCGCGCGACCGTCTCAATTTCGCTTATGAATTTTTTGTACCCACCCAATGGTTCTCTTTTTAAATTAATAAAATTTAAATGGCTGCTCATCTTAAACTGTGGTGGTAGTTAGCGATGCTCTGAACAATTAAGTTAAGACTTATGAGTACAAGTGTTTTTAAGAAGATGATATCTGTAGTACAACTTTTCTGGATACACATTTTTCGAAGAGATCAGCATTTTCATCTTTTTTCCCAACTTTAAATAAATTATATAAATATATATAAATTTTATCATAATATTTCTTGTGTTTTGTACTTATATATTATTAAGGAACTCCTTACAAAACCACACTCATCCTAAATCCCCATTTACAATATTAAAGCTCGTTCTATTCAAATAACATACCCTTGAAACGCTAATTTACATCCTCAATCATCCCATAACATACAGCGAGAGGTTTTCAAAATAACGGGGCGAAATTGAAATCATTAGTTCGCAAAGGGGCATGGGCAGTGCATCAAAGGGGGTCGAGTTAATAACGAAAGGTGAGGCCGAGATCTTTTTCGCCGCTATACAAAAATAATTTTCCTGGGGGTGAAACAAGGTGCAGATGGGGTGAAGACTTGAGCTCGAGAGTCCATTGTGTTCTACCGACACTGTTTGGTTAACTGCACTGTGAACCTTTGTTAGAGCTCAAAGATTAGGAATGCCGACGTAGGTTTGTTTTGCAATCGTTGTCTGACAAAGAAAAAGTAAACTTTTATGCCCTAAACTGAGAAACAAAGGACTGATTGGACCGTTTGACTGGTTATTATGATTTGACTTCAGCTTCTGATTTTGACATTTTGTAATTACCTATAGCTTGATGAGCGCGAAGCCTTGGATTTCATCCCTGGTTCCGGCACAGTGTAAGTAGGTAATTGTATTAAGGTTTGGGAAATCTTGTGATGTTCTGGCGACTTCTTTATGTCGATGAGTTCCCCAGAAACCTACAGCCAAATCGTAATCTACAGTCCTGGTAATGTAGACTTTGATCTGTGAATAATACGTTTATTAGAAGAACGTCGAAGTACAAACATTACTTTATTGTGTATTTATTCGATAAATAAAATGAATTTTTGATTTTGTTTATTACTTTAGATATTTTTTATGTTTTGTTAATTTTCTTATTAATTTAATTTTTCTAACCGAAGTACTAAGTCTAAAAATCAACATTTATTTTCAATAAAATCACGACTTCCTAGGTAACCCTAACATTTTTTTAAATATATCCACTCAAAATCGTCTAACGCAAGATACAATAAAAAGGCAATTACAGAGGCTGCATAGAAGATCAGGGACAAGGGACAAATGAGACTAGGGGCGTATTTTTTACCGAGTCTAGCTGTAAGGTGGGGGTCAATCAATCGATTAGCAGATGTCGCTGCTTGACTACTGGTGCGTTAAATTGCCCTCTTACTACACCACTCGGGGGCATAATAAGGTAAGGTTAAATTTAAATCAGCCGTGAATGGAATTTTACAGGCAATGCCTTTAATTTTGTCTCTTAGGTAGGTACTTTTAATTATATTGAACTAAACTAAGTAGTAGACAACTACTACTGTTTATTTGATCTCAAAAAGCATTGCTGGGTTTTTTTTTTGAGATTATTAAGCAAAATGTAGCTTTAAATGAAACAAAAAGGAAAATTTTACTTGAGGATTACATCATCATCATCATCATCATTTCAGCCGAAAGACGTCCACTGCTGGACATAGGCCTCCCCCAAGCACCGCCATTTCGACCGATTCTGGATTACATCGTCAAGAAAAAATGAAAAACAAAAAAACCCAGTATTATGAGCATTATTATATTCCGTAACAAGTACTTAATTGGATATTACACAAGCTCCAACATAATTTGGAAACAAAGAAAAAAGTCTTACAAGTAATTAATAATTCTTTTCTAATACGAAGTATAAAGGCCCGGCTAGCTGACACGGCAAACCGTGGCAAAAAAGTGGTTGGGGGCCCTCATTAAATTTTTCGCTTATTAAAAATTCCCCGCGCCCCCTCCCTAGACGTTAGATACGCAACTTTTTATCCCGGAACGAAGCAAAAGTTATGTTCCACAGCGATCCCCCTTTGTCTTTTTTACCCGATAATTTGAGTGAGATTTTCTCGCAATTTAAGATAAACAAAGAGAGCGCTTACCCTTAATTGGAAAGCAGAGCGTTATTCAGGAAGGAACGTGACAAATAGACACCTCTTAACTTCTTTTCCACTTTCTCGCCGCTCTGGGCTATATTGGTTTTTTTTCGTGTACACGCTAGCCGAGAGCTTTTGTTTGTTTAAGGAATTTTTAATGAGGGTTATATTTGTACAATGGGGGTGGAATCCACTTTAATGTTTCACGCGTCTATCAACTCCATTCGGAGGAAATTAGCGCTTTTATACAATTAGCTGGTAAGTCAACTTTGGAAAGCAGCACTGTACTCTAACGTGCAGTCCAAAACAAGCTTGTAACTGACCTTAGGGACTCTGACCTTCAGAAATAGGTATGGATAATTTTAGCACCAAAACCCAGAAAAGATTAGTATTGTTTCAATATTTTTAATGGGAGATTCTCATCATTTTACCGTTATAACCTTATGCTGGGGCCGCATCTGTGTCTATCGTGACGAAGCTTCGCACAATGATACGATACAACCAACCATTATCGGTTATCGTCGCGATAGTTCGGGCTGCGTAGCACTTATCGCCCGGCGGTATATAAAAAGCGTGGCGCGTGGTTGGCTTTGAGTGTATTAGCTTAAGGCACCCAAAAGAAAGCCCAGTTAAGTAGCCATGACCTTAGCGGTCAACTGCGAGATGCCTTAGCGTTAGTCATTTCGACTGTTGTTTCCGGACTGCGTAGACACTCTGTCGAAATAATGGAAAAATATCTTGGATCTTGGAAATTACGAAGCCTTTTTAGCGAGCAAAACATACGAAGCTTCGGCACGCATTGGTTTGTCACGATAGACGCAAATTGCGGCTCCAGGGTTAAGGAATAAATTGACATTAAAACAAAAGTTTACCTCCTACAGGCATCACAATAACCTGGCAACATGACACTTCCTCAAAATCAAAATGTAAACAAGAACACATTCTATTAACATGATTATATAAAACAAACAATTTATCCCGTGTTCGCTTGTTTATCCGTCATCGACACGGAAAGCTGTGACACGCGTGACATATTCAGTGATATTTTCTTACGTCACGCCAAAGGTTCGCGACCCTATCTTCCTTCGTTAGCTCCCCTGCACTATTTGAATATGAGACGCGAGGCAAGTTTACAGTTCGTATGCTCCTGTTTGCGACCCCTAACTTTCAAGTTTGTTTCCGCTCCGTTGTTCATTTACATCGATCCGAACTGTTTACGTTAATTCTGGTTTACGTTACGTTGATGGTAACGAGATTTTGTTTATGTAATGGGATATTTTGCGAAAATGGAGCACAGATTTACGTCTTTGGACATTCAAAAGAGGGAGATTTACACCTAAATTGAGTTTTGGATGAATAGATAGATATAGTAAATTATTTGTTGCAACACAGAAGAAGATAAACAACACAAAAAAACACAATCAAATGATAAACACCAACTAAATCCAAAAATATGTATTTAAAAATACATGCACCATTTACCGATTGGTGCCAATAAACAATAAAAAAATTAAAAAAACAAGAAAAAAAAGAACGCAACAATAGAGCATACTTACTAAGCCTATGTAGGCACGGGCGCTTTATTAACGCGAGATTTCTTGACGTGCACTGGATTTTCAACGCTCGGCTTAGTGGCATGAGTTGAAAATCCAGTGCGCGTCAAGAAAGCTCGCGTTAAAAAAGCGCCCATGCGTACGTAGGCTTAAAGAAAATTCAAAAAAAGATCAACCAAAGTGGGTATGTGCGTCTCAAAGTTGCACCAAATGAGAGTCCAGTACCCTAATTGCGTAATTTATTTTCGTAAACAATTTTGCCTAATTTGTTTCATTTTGACAGTTCAATAACATTCATTGCGCTATTTACGTTGCTGAGCATATTTTTGTTTCCAACTTATGAAGCAATGGATTAGCAATCTGTTTCAAATCGAAACAAATTGTGATTGTGTTGTATTACGCAATTAGGGTACTGCTCAGCATGAATTAGGCAAAAAATCTTCTTTTCGTGTGGTTAGTGATTAACCTGGTGTCAGAGTTTTAAAGCCGCCCTTGGGCCTCTGACTTGGCTTCACATGCCGTCGAGAAATATCTCTTTCCATTATAATCTCTGTATTATATGTCTCTCTGTATTATAATTACAATTGAACAATATATTTACAAATAATTTAATTATTAAGTATAACCGTTGCAATTATTTTGTTCACAGGTTTGTGACCACGAGTAACGGTAAAGGACAGAATATCTCGGGAAGAACACGATACCCAGTTATATAATTAAGGATTACTAGCTTTTGCCCACGGCTTCGCCCGCGTGGATGTCGGAAAATATCCCACGGGAATGTACTACCGAGATTTCATACCTAATAACCGAGGAAATTGTCATTGACTCCTACCGCTGCGCTCGCGTTGCTACGCGTAATTTTGAAATTGTGATATCTTTTAAACTATTCATTTAAATGATATATCAAGGCATACTTTAATTTAAATTAAGTGCCCAATTTAAATAACATATTTTATTGGAAAAGGATTAATACTATACCGGTCAAAAAGGCTTCGGAAATAACAATTAAATTTTTATCAAATTCTGAAAGATAAAAATGGTTATTGTGCGTCATCCTTAGAAAATAGACATATGCCATTACGGATTTTTTCGTTGAACTTTTTAGGATGAACAATACCGTAGAGCATAAATTTGATGTATTTTTTTCGGTTTAGGCAGCGCACGCCAGTAAAGCTCCCAGTCAGCATGATTTTTTCCGACTTCTTCAACAATAATCGTCAAATTTCAGCCAATTTACACAAAACCTTCATGAATTACTCCGTCTATGTCACTTTAATTGAATCACTCAGTCACTTTGCGAAACAAATACAGATTACATAAACATTGTCCAGTACCTACGCGGAAAATGAGGTAATTTAAGTAACAAAACCTAATCGTAATTAATATTAAGACGCAGATATATGACAGTGACCTTGAATGGTTAGCTTGCGTGTTCTGTACTGAGCTCACGCAACGCGTCGTACGTCCAGCCAATAATAGGACTCGCCCATCAAGGAGCACTGTCCCAAATTAGACGCATTATTAATTTATTACACGTAAAACAAAGGGTATTTTATAAAACACGTATACTAAAAGATCAGTAATTTAATTATCTTTTAAATGGTGAAGTTTTCAGAAAAATACGCTTGATGGATTTTGCGTCATTCTCAGTTTTTTATCCGCGTTAGACATAACTTTGCAAATTAATTTCACTATGTAATATAAACATAATCAAAAATATGCCTATATTAAAATATTTAAAAATGCTCTAATTTAACATATATTTTTTCCAAATCACTAACACTACTTGTTTAGACGTAATCTTCAGTATAAAATCATTAAAAGTCAGCTATCGTCCCCTTAACCCCTTAAGGGGACGATAGCTGACTTTTAATGATGTATCCCCATACCGCGAATCGGCCCTCAGCGACGATCTTCGCAGGGTGGCTGAGAATAGCTGGATGAGAGTTGCCGAGAATCGAGCCGAATTGCGTGCAATTAGAGATGAATGCCTATGGTTCAACAGTGCACTTCTGTAGGCTAATGACGATGATGAATGAATTTTAATTTGTAGATATTACATGGTTTGCTTAAATACTTTACAACACGTCACAAGTCGAAACTCTACAAATTGCTTAACTTAAATGTAACTTATATACATAGGTATGTCACCGTTTAAGTTGCGTGTCTTGTCGCTAATAAGGGTTAAACACCAAAGTATCAGTTTTAGCTGTAAAGAGATCCGCACAGAAGTGCTATAAGTGCGCAAACGATACAATTATTCCACAGAACTTGATACTGTTACCTATATCGCTTGTAGGGATGACAATTTAGGATCATTTACTGTCGAAATTCTTATACTCCCTGATTAATGATCCTGTATGATAAATCAATAAAGCTCATAAAAAAAACAGTGGCACTCCGGGAGTGCCAAAAGACGTGAAAACTTGAAAAAAAATCGGCACCGCGGTAATTCCACGCACCACGGCAATCAACACGTTGATGTCTTTTTAATGGTCAAAAGCTGGTGTCGTCACAGTGTCGCGAAATCAATGGTTTAGTCCCATCTCAAAAATTCCCAACGCGCCTAAAGAAGTTTTCACTTCAGACATATTTAAAAAAAAACGAGAGCATCATCTAGATGATGCTCTCGTTTTTTTCCCTCTATAGGAACCTCTAGAGGTTTGGTGTATGAAAAGAGTATTCAAAATTCCATGACCAGTAAAAAACGACGAAAGCGTCGATACCAAGGAACTCATAGTCACGAATAGACCATATACCTTAAGGGATCTCGCGTACCAGACGGCCACGAGCACGACCACGACCAGTGTTTGCACCGACCAAGTAAACCATAGAAACCGCAACGGCCAACTAGCCGACCAAGTGCGCGATTCGTATCGGTTTCTATAGTTTACCTGTACCCAAATTGCGTAATACATGATCAATCACAATTTGTTTCGATTTGAAACAGATTGCTAATCCATTGCTGCATAAGTTGGAAAAAAAATCTGCTCAACAACGTAAATAACGCAATGAATGTTGTTGAACTGTCAAAATGAATCAAATTTGTCATAATAGTTTATGAAAATAATTTACGCAATTAGGTTACTGGTCGGTGCGGCCACAGGTCGTGGACGTGACCGTCTAGTGCGCGGGACCCCTTAACGGGTCCTTGATTATTTCGGTTATTCTTCTTCTTTTCGTGTTGTTCGTGACTAACCTGGCGTCAGAGTTTTAAAGCCGTCCATGGGCCTGTATCTTGACTTCACATGCCGTCGAGAAATATCTCTCGGGCATGCCGGTTTCCATTCATGGCATGGGGATTTATCGTGATTATTTCGGATTACATCACTGATAAAAATGCTTGGCTCAGCGCTGGTCCAGCTCCACAAGGGCCCATAAACTAATTGATTAGCATTCGTAATTATTGTTGCAGCTGCTGAAGATTGTAAAACTATCTTTCCCATGTATAAATTCAATCTCTTTGTATTGTATAATTGCATATCACATGTGTGAGCACTGTGACCATGTTGTACATTCCATAAAGCTACCATTTACTGGGTACGTCTTTCATTGACTTGAATGTGCCCTGGCAGCTGAGAGTATGTCATGCTCACTCAAATGTCTCGCTGATGGTGGCGTGTGTGTTGAATCATTAAGTTCCCTTCAAAATGGTTGAGCTAAATGGTGCTGATCCATGCGTCATGTTCGTGAACGGGCGCCGTCAGTAGGGACTGGTCATCTCTTAGCTACCACGGTTTATTTTAAAATATTTAAATTATTGAATTGTTATTATATTTTTATTACGGACGCTTTTAACGTGCACGTCTTTCTACATTGTTCTCACATGTATAAGTTCAACACGAATGATGTAACCAATATTTTGTAACAATATTTTGATTTAAAAGAGTGTCCGTGGAGTTTCTTGCACGTTCTTCTCCATAGGTACCTACTACGCTTTGGAATGGGCAACTAGCTTCATTTTTCTGACTGACCGACCCCTTGACAATTCAAAAGTATCTGTAATTGGTTTATTTGAAATAAATGCTTTTAGTTTGAGTTTGTATAGCTCGGAAAACAAACGACAACCTCTCCAACCAGAAGATGATGATAGCAAAATAAAAGGGAAGAGACCACGAGATTATAGTCCGATGCACAGGTTTAAACAAATCTGCACTACACTTGACACAATCCCGAAAATAGACCCAGATGACGTGGGACAAATAGTGATCTGCGGCTGTGTTGTGGATTGAAGTACTTATGGAGGCTACTTTAACTCATGTATTAAACCCTCAGCCAATTCCTAATAGATTATAATCCAAGAGTATCCTACACGTAACTAATCGGCCACTAGTCGTTCACATCTGAATCACCACAAGTGTAGACGGCGCGCCAACGCAGAGGCGGTTGACCGCGCAATTACTTTAGCACATACTATGATGTCAAGTAATGGGAACTCTGTGACACATAGTGTCTTAAAGATTAAGGTATTTGTCTTGAGATTTTCGTCAATAGGTAATATGGATGAATAGCTAAAAGAATTTATTTAAGATCTTTTGTGCACACTACTGGTATAATTTTGGATAAGATTATCAGTAATTTAGCAGTCATAAGAAAAGAAAAAAAGAATTTTTGTCTGGACGGATGGTATAAAAGTGATCGATTTAGGTTGTTTCCCAGCTCCACCCTAATTGCGTAACACACTTTCAATTATTATCTGAGAGTTTTGAAGGATATTGTTAATACATTGCTTCATAGGTTTGAAAAATTCGTCTGGTCAACAACGTAAATATCGCAATGAACGTGATTGAACTGTCAAAATGAAACTCACTGGTATAATTTTGGATAAGATAATGAGCAATTTAGCAGTCTCGAATAAGAAAAGATAAAGAATTTTTGTCTGGATGGTACAAAAGTGATCGATTTAGGTTATTTACCAGCTCCACCCTAATTGCGTAACACACTTTCAATTATAACCCGAGAGTTTTGCAGGATATTGCTAATCAATTGCTTCATAGGTTTGAAAAATTCGTCTGGTCAACAACGTAAATAACGCAATAAACGTAGGTGAATTGTCAAAATGAAACCCATTGCGATCAGTTGTCATTATGTGTGTTGCGCAACTGCCCCGCTGATCAATTATATAGCAAATTGGTTTGGTAACTGTTGATGGGCTTCGAATATAATTAATTAGGTTTGATTAGATGCAACTCAACTCACACTGAGACTCCTCCGTGCCTCGGAAAGCACGTTAAGCCGTTGGTCCCGGCTGTCATTCGTGGATCTTTGACAGTCGTTACGGATCGTCAGAAGCTCGAAATTCTGACAACCAGTCTTACCAAGGAGTATCGTATTACCCAGTTACTGGGTTGTGGAGGTCAGATAGACAGTCGCTCCATGTAAAATACTGGTATTCAGCTACATCCAGTTAGACTGGAAGCCGACCCCAATATAGTTGGGAAAAGCTTAGGCAGATTGATTGATTAAATGCAACTCTAAAGAGTTAGGTTCTTTTGGGCATTTTCGGGGTTGTCGACCACACAATATTATCTTTGAGAATGGTGTCTGTACAGAGTTGTTTTTACCAAATTGCTATACTAATTCAGTTTTCAGAGTAACTTTGTACTTTTATATGTTTGATAAGACTACGAGAAAAACAGAAAAAGTAGACTTTTTAAATTTTCATCTTTGCTATCTAAAAAACCGTGAGCATATATGAATGTTTACGATAATGCAGACATCTACTCATAAAAAATCCCCCTCTCCCCTGAGTGCGTACTCAAAAACAAAGCCCCGGGCGCCTCGCCTTCTGAATATTTCAACAGGTCTTCTCTTTGTAGGAATATTAAGTCAATGGGGGTAATTGATCTGTTAAGGCCCCGCTACGAAAATCTATGCCATAAATCATTAAATAGGTTAGGTGGGTATGTTCTGAATATAACCTCTTAAATTAATAACGTGGTAGCTATATTGTGCGGAATTTATTTGGAATATTGGTAATTTTATGCTCAAAATGATTACATCTTTTCTCGTAAAGAATTAATAAGTCTATGTACTTATTCGTGATCCTAACAATCAAGGACCAAAGGGTCCTTAACCAATAATTAATAGCCAATAATTTTGTTTTTTTTCTCCAAAATTTTTAATTCCAACAGAACGTATAACCTAACGTGTAACCTAACCTAACCTTCATCGTATAAGGTTAACGTGAAATGTTAAGTGTGCATGCTGACACCATCCAGTTAGGTATGCTAAACATATATTTTAAATTTAAACCTTATAGTCCTTTCTTTTTGATTTGGTCAGTATTGGACTTTCTAGACAGTCAAATTGCTGACTATTATTATATAGCTGACACGTACTAATAGTCTTCAAAACTCACCTCTCCCACTCCTCCCAACGAATCTCAAGTCATTAAACTTGGCGACCTGGTTCTTCATCACTGCCGTGCAGTTCCTCAACTCCGCAGAACAGTTCTCGTCGTTGCCAGCTCTGACGGTGACCATGGTACCGTCCCCCACTTCCCCTAGCGCCACAACTTTGAAGGCCACGGGGAGGGTCTTGTTTGACCGCCAGTGGGGGGGTAGTACTGTGCACACCTTGAAAGAGGAAACTTAAGTTATAAATAACTAGATTTTAGGCTTTGCCAGGGAACGTACTGCCGATAGCAAGATAAAAAGTATCCTATAATTATTTTATTTAAAAAAAAATGTAACTAATGACTGCGTAACTCAATTACTCCAACTATTGAAAATTACTGTCTTGTTAATTTTTTTTTTTTTTTAATTAAATTGTGTAACAATTATGTGTCATTTCTATATACCTATTGTTTTTATTTTTTGTTTTCTATGATGTAATAATGTTTTTGCATGCTGTGTCTATCGCTTGATATTGTATACTTGGCTTGTAAGTATGTTGGCTTGTGTTTGCAAATGATTGAACAGTGTAACAATTGTAGATAGACCAATAAATAAATAAATATCGTAACCCAGGTCATGGTCTATCCGTGTGCCAAATTTCATACAAATTAGTTAGTCGGTAAAGCGTGACAAGGGAACAGACAAAGTTCCTTTCGTATTGATAATATTAGTATGGATTATGGATAGCACATAAAAAACTTTAAGAGTGATAGTAACATGATTGTTTAGATCATGTGTATATTCAAGGTACCGATTAAAGAATCTGAATTAACTTGTTAAAAAAATCCGTCCGTTAGCAATATTCTACTATGGCAGTTCTGATGACATGGCTTAGAAGTGGACCTTAACACTTTTGACACAAGGTTATGTGACGTAGCTGGATTGAAATAATGAAAAGAGTGTCTCCTTACCACATGAGGACAGCCGGTCTTCACTAACTCTCCAGGATGGTCCGCCAAGAGACCTTCCAAGGTCCTCTCAGCGAGCAGCTCTGCCGTCAGCGGCTGACTCGGCAACGAGCCTCCATAGCTCGACGACGGTGCCTCATGGCCAAGTCCGCTAGTCGTCGAACTCACTTCACTCGATAAATGCATCGTCCTAACCACTTCCTGACCACGTCCTAACCTTAGTCCACTTATACACACTTATACATTACGGCATACGTCATTAAAGTCTGTTTTGGATAGTTCACAATCGTCACATGACTCTGACGGTCACGGGCTGGTCTGAGCTTGAATTGTCAACCAACTGAAGAGGGAAATGTCTTGAGGGTTGTGGTGACATGTTTAGTGGTGATATCTGGAAAGAAATAGTTTCATACTAAAGTATTGATTGAAATGATGAGGTTTTGTGCATCAGCGACACCACACATACTTTTGCAATTTGTGCGCATTGCAACACTCAAATGGATACATTTATGATTTTGAATTTTGCTCAGTATTTTTTGACTGTATCCTAGTGGTTTGGCACTTTTATTCACCATCATTACCATTTTTTTTTTTGGTTCTAAAACAGCTGGCAAGACAAGAGCCCGACGGAAGATGTCATTAATGCTTGCGTGCCGTGCCTGAAGGAAAGGCCATGGTGTGCGAGGCGGTCGACAGCTTCACCGCACTGACAGCGATGTGGAGCCCCGCAAGGAGCACCCAGACGCAGACTTGTAGCGAGCCGGAAAGTAGTGTCACCCACTTACCATAAAATGATAGAAAAATATTGCATAATGTCGTGCGAAACAGCATTATCAGCCTATAATGTTCCCACTGCTGGGACACAGACCTCCTCTCTTCGAGAGGGAGTGGGGTGGATGTCACATGTCTTCAAATTTCTGGTTCTAGGACATGTCGGTTTCCTCACGATGTTTTCCTTCACCGTTTTGAGAGCAGGGTGATGATAAGATTTACACAAAGTAAAGCGCCTGCTTTGGTTTGAACCCACGACCTGCAACTAAAGTCGAAAAGTCGTGCGATACGTCAAAGGTCAAATACTCAACGAAATTGTTCTAACTCAGTGGTCGGCAAACCGCGGCTCGCGAGCCGCATGCGGCTCTTTGGCCTATAGAGTACGGCTCAGTACAAATGTCTATGAGTGCGAGCATAGATATCCGCGTAGGAGTCGGGGTTTCGGTCATTAAGAATGCGGCGACGCATGAATTGTCCATACAAACGTAGTACATAAATAATTTGCAATTTGAGCATATTTTCACCATGTTATGTTGATATTCGGATTGAGACAGTATTTATCTAGGCTTTTATTTCCAAAAACTTACCTTTAAATGAAGTGTAAGCGATTTGCGTTTCGTACATTTTTACAGCGTAAATGACATGATTTCATATTATTTTTTCTATATTATAAACAACAATATTTATAATATTGTTTCCGCAGAAGCATAGTTTATGTTATCAAGTTAAAAATTATCAAAAAAAAATGGAAATACATTAATTTTTCATTCATAATTTTTTGTATTACGGAACACATCCAAAGGAGATGTTTCATTTTCGGCCATAAAGTGTACGTTAATGAAAAAAAAGGAAAAAATTCCACGAATTGAGGAAAAATATTCTTTCCTGTTTATTCCTCTGATTACTTCGGCACAAAAAATAATAGTTTAACAAATTATTGCCATATTTTATTCATCATGGCGTCGTTTTACTTGCATACTGCTTTCGTCCAGAAATCATGTTACATTTTAACAAAATAAAATCATGTAGACGTTATTCAAATAAATATGAAAGGCATGTATTTCTGTACAACAATAAGATAGCTATCTTATACAACTTTTTTGATTAATTAGAAAGTATGATTCATCGTAAAAATAAAAAACTGCTTTTGTAGATTGTAGATTTGTAGGTACTTCTGGACGAAAATGGCTAGCTGTCGATAATCGTATTTCTCCTGACAAACGTCAAACATTTTCGGTTTTTATTTTGTGCCCAAAAAGTATTAGATATTATGGAAAAAAACAGTCTTCATTGTATTTAGGAGTTCGTTTCCCAGGTTTTCTGAAGTGTACATGTTATGGCCGGAGTCCCATACAAAAATGAAACGTCTCCTTTATCATACATTTTCGAAAGCTAGTAGTGCTATCGCGTCAAGCAATAATTGTCAATGTATGCTTGGTAGTATTGCTCACTGTAGGTGTATATCGCTCCGACAGGCACTCACACTAGCGCAACGTGCTTGAAATTGTATTTTGCAAACATCTCGATTTGTAGTTGCGAGCCGTGTTCACCTCTTAAGCAAGATATCAAGTTTTATTCAAAATTCAAGCTATATTTCAAAGATTTATTTCCGAAGTATTTTCACCAAAAATTAAAAGGACATCATAAATTAATTATTTACTTTTCAAAGTTTTCCAAGGTTAAGATAACTTCATCATATTATTATCAGCCGATATGATGATGATGAAGGCATCCTACTTCTGAGCAAGTTAATTTTAAGAAGCGTTGTGGACTGAAAGAGGATAAGAGTTTTAGGATTAAGTAAAGTGTATTGAGACAGTTTTGCACTCAAAGAAAGGATTGGCTCTCATAAGAAATATTAGTCGTTGTAGTATTAGTTATTTGGCTCTATTGACTAGCGAGTTTGCCGACCACTGCTCTAACTTATAAAGTTATAACTAGTGATCGGATAATCGGATGCATATTTAGCTAAAGTGTAGGTGTTGGCTATTATGGAATGCACTTTTATATCGAAAAAATCCCGGGAATTCGGAATCGACAAATTTAGTTTTTTTTACTATAGAATCAAATCGGGTGTAGGAATATTTACTTAGTTTAAGGTGTTGGCTAATATTATGGAATGCACTTTTGTATCAAAAAAATCCCGGGATATCGGAATCAATAAATTTACTGTTTTTATTATAGAGTCAAATCGTGTGTAGGTACCTACTACCTACTATTCCTCTTACACTCAACATAGTCATAAATTGATGGGAAGCTTAAAATCAACTTCAAGTAAATACATATTAATAATTATGTAAACCACTGTTTTTTTTTTTTTAATTAGTACCACATGTTACAGACTAGTTTCTTATTCCCGAATTTTCTGGAATCCCGGGATTTATATTTAAAAATATATGTTTTAAGAAGCCGCTTCCATAATTTCCTAACCAAAAATGAACTTTAGGTAAATATGCATCCGATTTTCCGATCACTGGTTATAACACAGCATAGCTCTCTCCTAAAAGTTCCATAAAAAGCCTAGTTATTGTCAAAACGTAATACACTCGAACTGCCATAAAATCACGAGTTGCAAGAGCGAGTTCAAGTCAAAACCTTTGAACTTCGTTCAGGTTACTTATTGACAATGGTGTGTGAGGCTTCAAAGTGACTTCCGCGAGGCGCAAGCACGCACAATCAGACCCGGGTAGGGTGACAAATGAAGCGTATAGAATAAAATATTAGTATTTTTGTAACATACGACTTTGTACTTTGCTAATATTTACTCCACGGTATTATATTACGGAGGAAATTTAAAATGGGTTGCGTTTTATTGCAATATGCTGTTTGCTTGCTTTGCTCGCAGCGATTTTGATATTAGGGGGAAAATTTACTGCCTACTAATAAATGTAAAGATATTCCTACTATAGGTAAGTTAAACATAAAAATATTATACTCGAGAGAAATGGGCTTTTTATTTAACACGACGAGAAACTGGAAGCATACGTCTTCAACCAGTTTTCTAGTACTATCAATTCAGTGGGTCACAATGCTTCTTTTTAACGTTTTTTAGGGTTCCGTAGTCAACAAGGAACCCTTATAGTTTCGCAATGTCCGTCTGTCTGTCTGTCCGCGGTTTAGCTCAGAGACTGTTAGTACTAGAAAGCTATAATTTGGCTTGAGTATACATACATATTAATTACATCGACAAAGTGATAACATCAAATGTTTTTTTGGGTACCTCCCCTACACGTAAAGTGGGGATATTATTTTTTTCTTGTCTAGCCCATGGTGTGGGGTATCATTGGAAAGTTCGTTCAAAATATTTGAGTTTGTAAAATCCATTTTTGGATTCAGGAATCCGTTTGCGAAATATAAAGCTTGAAAGTGCTAATTTTTGTTAGAGTCAAGTGTCGTCGTCTCCCCCCCACCCTCCCAGCTAAATGGTTGGTTCTGGATGTGTGTAAAAATTTACAGCAGTAGTACATATAACGAAATTAAAAGGAAAACTATTACAGCTGGGTAGGCTTTACCAGTTAACGAGTAATAATCGACCAACTTAAATTTGCAGTTGAAAAATACATTCCATGTGGGAGAACATGTTTTTCAACTACACCGTTAAGTTTGTTCTTAGGATAAATTCATCCTATCTACGGAACCCGTCATTGTGCGTGGTCCGACACGCACTTGGGCGGTTTTTTAAATCTCATTTTAATCCTTTTGAAATTTCATCACGTTTTGTCAAACAAATACCTATTTATGCTAGCTTAAATTCATTTAATTTTTTACTTGAAAAATACTCATCATCCAAATCTATCGCAATTATCATTGCACCATCATTTCAATGGACATTCCCGTATTCTGGTGCATCTCCCTACACACGACACGGTTGGTTAACCCCTCACTGCGAATTGTGACTCCTGTCAAATAATAATGTATGTGCATATGTCACGGGCCCTTTGATCTTTGACACTGAAAATATGTAGCAAATCATTATGATTCACTCAATGTATTATTCTGTTAGTGTCAAAATGTGGAATGCTTGTTTGGACAGGATACCTACTAGGTATCTTTACTTTACTTTATTACGATTATAAATTTATTTTGACTTGTTTTCGTCATGGGATTCGATGGATTTCATTAAAATACTTGCTGAAGTGTTACCACACATTACCCAAAACTAAAATCGATGACATTTAAGCTTCACACCGAAAATGTAATTACAAAATGCCGATCCTAATCCTTTCCTAGTTCGACAATGTCTGATAACAAACTGACAATAATACTTAGAACGATGGGCCCTCACATCCCCTAGGCGTACAAATAGCCTGTTATACGTTCGCGAAACACGATATGTCGATTGGGATGTTAAACTTAATTCGGTTTAGGGGTGAGCCGACAACACGCCTTTTACTGTCTTTTACAATGCTCGCTTTGATTCAAACTCATAAAAGTATTGTGGATTGATCTGATGGGAGAGATAAACAGTACAATAGGGTTAAACTTTTTATTAATGTAGGTTGTGTAGAATCTTCCAAGATTATTGATAAATTGGATGTAGAATAGGAGTTCCCGGAAATGTTTTGCCAAACAGTAAGTATTTACTAAATTAACTAACAAACTATTAAAATAAAACTCAAACTCAAAACATTTATTTCAATTAAACCATTTACAGGTACTTTTGAATTGTCAAAAAGTCGGCCAGTTAGTCAGAAAGTTGAAGCTAGTTGCCCATTCCAAAACGTAGATCTCCATGAAGAAGAACGGGCAATAACTAAGTATTAACAAATAAAAGTGTTAATTAGGGTAAATTTAAAAAGCATAAGTGTTACCTAGTATGATCGACCAAGCGTTTGGTTTTGACACACGTTTTGAATCAATTAGTCACAATGGTGCCGATTCCCTTGTTCACAAACTTAACTAAATTTAAGTTCAGTGCATCTTTTTCATTAAGAAAAGGACAGAAGATAAATGTTAGTTTAGTCCTGTCAAATTAATCAGCGCTTGACGTAAATTGACGTAATTTTAGTAGGCAAGTTTTTAATCACGTCTAAACTTGTATGGAGTAGTGACAGGCGCTGATTAATTTGACAGGACTAAACTAAAATTTATCTTCTGTCCTCTTCTTGATGAAATACAAAGAAAAAGATGCACTGAACTTAAATTTAGTTTAGTTTGTGAACAAGGGAATCGGTACCAATACGCAAAAAGACTTAATGCGGATGTTGGCACAGCGAAGTAAAATATTGATACCATCATGCATTTTGAATTCTTATCAACTTTATCAATCATATCTAACGTCCAACTTCTACATTTACTTAATGAACGCACCATAACCAAGATAAACAATCAAAGCTCACTCCTAGCTTTGCTTCCGCCCCGGATTTAGCTCATGAATAGCTTCGCAATAAAATCTTAGCGTAAAAACATACATAAAGGGTAAAGGTCGTAAATAATAAAGCATGTAGGATCGTGTAGGGGGTCCCTACAAGTGGATAATGCTCGTTACCCGTGCCCTTCACAAAGGAACCCGAATGGGGCAAAGATACATTACACCAGCCGTTTCTGTTTCACTGAACCGCCGGTTAACATTCGGACAATATTTTTAATAAAAACCTTACGCGCCGATGGACTTGAAAACGTTTTTGTTTTATAAAATACTGTTTTGGGACCACGATTAAGTTGGTACGCCTTGCGTTCGGTTTTTAACCGACTTCCAAAAAGGAGGAGGTTATATGTTCGTCGCGTATGTTTGTTTTTTTTTTTTATGTATGTCCACCGATTTCTCCGTCAATTGTGGACCGATTTTGAAAATTCGTTTTTTGTTTGAAAGGGTTTGCTCTCGAATTGGTCCCATATAAATTTTATTAACTTTGCTTGGATAGTTTTTGAGTTAGCTACAAAATACGTATTTTTTTCCCACTTAGTATGTAGATGACATGATAAGTTTCTGTCACTGGTAGCAGGTAGTGGTATTCGAATGTGTGTGGGGTAAGTACCACAACTAAAAAGTGAAAAATAAAAACTTTTTACAAAAAAATTCAACCAACCTCCAAAAAAAAACACTATAAAGTGGAAAATAACTTTAATTTCGAAAGTCGGTGTCTTGGGTTTTGTATTTTCGTTTTTTGCCACCGACTTGAATTTGAATTTGGTTTAATACTGTGACGTTACTTTTCTTTGTTATCGCGTTCAAAATTCAAAATAAATTCTTTACCATAAAATTATTGTTGTTAATTCTGAAAAATGTATATAAAACTACTAAAACTTTACATAGTACGAGATTAAACTTTACATAGTACGAGATTAAACTTTACATAGTACGAGATTAAACTTTACATAGTATAAGATTTAGTTGCCAAAATATCCAACCTCCAATACCAAATAATCCTCGAATTATTTAAGTATTAGAAACTCGTTTAGTTATTACTATTAGGTATACAATTATCTGCTTATTCTAAAATGTTGCAAAATTACCTTCAGTTGGTAGCTATCACAGGCACCAGGCGTCTAAAAACCGTAGCGTTATTTTCAGAAATCTCGATAATGGCGTACCATCTGTGCGTATAATAAAACGCGTCAAGCCCTCCGAGTTCCAATAACATCTATTATCGGCCCAATTTTAAAGAGGAGCGAATGTGAAGGGAATCAATAGGACAGCGGGGACACAAATTCCTGAGGGTGGTCCCCGAAGGACGGTCGGACATGGATAATGATCGTCCTACGACCAGCGACGGGTACAAATGGGTTAGCAAATGTAATATCCGACGGTGTCCGAACCCTCAAGGCTCAGATATTCAAATGAACGGAAAGCCCAAGCTGTAAGACGGTGACGGACTTCCTGATTTTAAAGTCAGCGCGCGTTTTGTGACGTGTCCTGAATTTATGTGAAACTGATTTAGGTTTGACTAAATTAGGGCAACTGGGACGATTTTTCTGTTTGTTTGCTATATTCGTGTACTTTATCATTTTCTATATATATTGTTTTAAAACTGCTTCAAAAAGTAACATCCCGTTCTTTTACTTAATATTATAGATACTTCCAGGAAAATACATTTATATCTCTGGGGAAAAGTATTTTTACACGCTTTTTATCACCTGTATGTATGTTTGTTTGTTTGTATGTTTGTTTGTAACCGACTCCTTTGGGCGCGATTTTGACCCACTTTAAACGGCCAGATTTCGTTCAAACTTTGTAGATTTATCGAGGACCGATGACAATACATTAATTTTTATTTATAAAACAATAATTGTAATTATTCTATAGTCTGATATTTATCTAATCTTAGAAACTTATTAGAGCGTGGGTGACACAGACACTTAAATGTTAGATGGTATATTTTCAGAAAAAAAAACTTATTGGCGATGCTCATATTAAAGAAAACACATTTTCAACATAGAGACTTCCATTAACAGAAGCTAAATAAATATTTAAAGCTATAAAAACACTTTAAACACAAAACAAAGAACGTGCCCTTCCTGCAATATTGGTGACAATAAACAACGGAGTACAATCAAGCAGTTAAGTAAGAATCGCGCGGAATGTGACGCGGACGCGGACGCGGCGGCGCGGGGCGACGCGATGTGGCGTCACTTATTAAAATCCCGACGCGGATTGAGGGTTACAAGGTTTCCACTTACAATACGACTTTTTGGTGGGTTCTTTAATTGAAATAGACAAGTACTTGTGTAGATCCTGTTGCATTCCTATATTATTACAGTATTTTTTCGCGCTCAGTTGTGGGAAGTAATGTGTTGCAATGTTTTGCACAAAACATTATTGTCTTGTGACAAGAAATTGTGACAAATAGTCCCGTATTTGGAATGATAATTTCTGAAGATTAAAAATATGAAAGTTGGATTTCAGTCGTGAATTGATCTATTTTGACTCAAATCTTGAACCGACCAACAAGTCCAACAGTTGACTTAACCTAATAAATGTTCATAAGTAGTTAAAATGGACATACTTTTTCAAAGCTTGATAGTGCTACAATCACAGCAAAGCTTTGTAACAAGTTTTAAACTTACTAAAAACAAACAAGAAGATAGAAAAATCTTTGATGTTTTAACTAACCACTACCTCAAATGCCAGAGATCAACAGAATCCCTCGCGCCTACTTAAAATTACTGGTGAATTATATTTTCTACGTCACGCGCCCGCGCGGATTTGCTAATAGCATGCATTCTCACATTTTAATAAAGAATAAACACACCTACATTTAAAAGCGGTGACCATTTTGTCACTTTGTCACGCCTTCAGAAAAGTAAAGAGTCACTTTTTTTTTGTTTTTCGTATGTGAGTCATAATTTAGTACGTACAAATTATGGCAGCTGCCTATTTTTTTGCTAAAACTAAATATAGAAACTTGATTATTTTGATAGTTATGTATCTATTTCTCAATGTGATAAGTAGTGTGTGTGATAACAGTTTTTTCTTGCAATTTAAATAAACTACGTTTTTTCTGTCAATGTTTAAGTTTCGATTTTGATTTTCAGTTAGTTTCATTGGAGATAAACTTTCACGTCTGTAAATGACGTTCAATATAATATAGCAACACAAATTTACGGAAAATAGCAAACATTTATTTATCACTCCAACAATTTTCGTTATTGACACGTTCCTCCCTTCGAAGATGTCACTACACGCGGCGAGGGCGGCAAGATCGTGCAAAATTCAAAACGTTCCATGTTCCAAATTCAAAGGTCGCGCAAACAACAAGTCGAAGCCCGCGAACAATGCCGCCAACCCCACCCGATGAATGTACAAAGGAATTATCCGATACAGCCTCCTCGGATATTGACGTTCGATTTTATTATTGATGATTAATTGATTTTTTGTTAAAATTCTTTACATTTTTTTAAATTGAGCTTGCACGTTATTATTGACTGATTTTTGTTGGTCACTATAAAAGCTTTTTCCGAGTTTTTTTTATATACAGTACAGTAGAGACAGTAATCTCTTAGTACAGACAGTGATCTGTTTTCTAATTGCAAGTTAAACATCATGAAAAATAAACACTAATGCTCTTCCTATGTTTATTTATCCATTATGCAGTAGATACCTTCTCCTACACTGAAGGTGAAAGTGACCGAAACTGTCAGTATTTAGGCATGCATATTTCAATAATTAATATAAGCCTCTAATCCCTGAAGGGCTACAGAATTCATGCGCGCTATCATAACTGAGCATTTGAGTGATTAGCATTAGGCATGTCTAATAAAGATTGTATAACTATACTGTTTTACTTGTACCTAGATGTGTTTATTTTATAATATTGCTTCTAATCAAGGTTTTAGATTGAATAGGGTTGTTTTTTTTTTTAATTTATGTCATAGAAAAATTGACAAGTTTGTCAAAGAAAAAGAAAATGGCCTCCCTAAAAGTGACGTTTGACAGATTACTTTAGGCATAAGTTTTATATTCTACTAAACTTTAATTAAATGATTAAAAAACACTATCTTTATTTAGAACACAAAATAGAGGCACTTCTACCTATAAGTAGGTCCCTATGCAGTTTTTTTAAACACTGAAAAAAGTAGTGATTAGGAAAAATCCGTAGAGTGTCCCTCAAGCTTCTCGTTTAACCAACGTTGCTTGTTAATAATTACAGAATAAAAACACCCAAGTATTCCTTGATACATTTTTTATTTCGCCATAAAGCGCATCGCATACATGCGTATGTGTAGAAAATAATTCGGTAAGAGTTAACGAGCGTGTAACGCGGCCCACCCGGCCGTGGGCCCGTGGGCCGCGTGCCCGACAATTACAGGTGAAGTTTAGGGATCGCTACAACCACTCTAATGGGAGTTCACGCTTACTTTTTAACAAGTTTCCGCTCCCGACACTGCCTAAATGGGACATAATTGTATTACGATGTGGGCGCACAAAAATATAAATTGTCTTTGTCGCGAGTGTTGGGAGAAGTGTTACTTTTTAATAGTTTGGAATTTGATTGTGAGTTGTTTTTGTAGAATATTTCTTGGTGTCTACGCGCGTTTATTTTAAAACAATTAACACTTTTCATTGTCTGCCGTCTAAAAATACTTCAGAAATCTGATGTGTTTTTTAATTAGTGTTGTTTAAAGTGTTAAAGTTTATCTAAAATCTTGACGCTAAATATAAATTCAAAAAATTAATTAAACAAGTCCTTAAAATTAATTTCAGTTAAAAACATTTTCCTTTGAAGTTTTGTTGTAACAAATGAAAATCTATTCAACACAAAGGGCTCATCATCCCACAAGGTAACGTAAACAAAACTACGTAGAAGTAATCTAATCAAAGTCATAGGCAGTACGTAACAAAGCGTTTACCCGACGTTATCACAATATGTGCCGTTATCTCGAGTTTAATCGTCGCGGCGTAGTGTGCGCCCAGGCTAATGAGGCTGCGGTTTTTGGGAAAACAACACGCGAGTGTGCCCCCGCCGCGCCGCCCTCCGCGCTCCAACAAACTCAAGTTCGCCGACTTAAACAAACTTTCTACTAATTAATTTCAAACATCTCATCATTATAGTTTCTAAAACTAATTCTAACTAAAAATAGGAAAAGTTGTCCTACCTCAAAAAAAAATAAACGTCGTCAGAAAAATCCACAGAAGACACAATACACTATCCGCACTAAATGAAAAAAAAGTTTGGACCGGTAACCGCGGAAAGGCGCGGGCGTCCGCCACCGAAACGTGGTCGACATTAAAACCTTAGCGGGAAAGAAACGGTCCCCTTATTACGTCTCGAAAGAAATTCGCCCGCACACAGAGACAAGGCGAAAGAAGTTCACCCACACAGTGACGCGCTGCAACGCGACACGAGGGGACGGGGCTATGTGAGTGTCGGGCACAAATAAGTATTAAAAGAGATAGTTAGGTTCGGGACTAGCAGGGAACGTGAACCATATGTGCCGCACTCACCTCGCATGGCAAAATCTGCGCTCAAAGGAATCCTTCGAATGTAGCAGTTATATAACCTTATACACACATTATGTACTCTCTTTTGTTTCTCTCCTCAGTAGATGAATGGTTTGTTTGTTTTTTCCTCCTTTGAGTTTTTATTTTTACTTTTTTGCCAAAAAAAATCGCCTTTCCTCACAAAAATGACTATAGCATGGTGTTCATAGAAAAGTTATTGCAGAACATTAATTTCGTAAATCAGCAAATCTCAGAAGCAAAACGCAATTAGTAAATATCTTTCATCAAACACGAACTCGTATAAAATTAAATGTTCTTTAGAATAAATACAGCACCTATCTCTCCATCTTCACGCGGTCTGGAAACCACATCTTAATTAGCAGTCTTTAGGAACGAACTCCACTCCCTCACAAGCTGTGCTATACTTACTAAATGTATACAATGTGTATGGTAGACAGATTTCCTGTAGGTAGATATATCGATATACTTACGAATTAAACAATTACAGTTAATGAGTGTTTCATGATCTTTGTCATAGTAAATTAGGGGTCACTTGCCAAGAACCAAGCAGCCAGACCTGATGGAATATTAACCTAGAGCAAAATTAATCGCAGCAACATAAGGTCGAAAGTGCCTCCAATGTCAGACATCGCCGCATAAAGGACCTCAGAGCCCTCGAGCTAGCCGACAATGGAAATTTTATATCGTCGTAAAATTTAACTGCGCACTTTAATAACTAAAGCACCAAGCCGATATAGCGCCGTATCGTTGACAAAAGGATGAGCGTGCTTCCAGAACAACCTTTGAGTACTGTCACGCACACATGCAAGGTAGTACAACCACACGGCTGTACGTACACACGCAGACAGAGGTGCCTCACCACTACGCGAACAAAACCCACACGCCCACCCGCCAAACACGCCCAACGTCTTGGGTTTTCTTATAAACCACGTTGTGTTCGATGTCCCACTCTCGCTCACTGCGCTCCAGCGTGCTGTCTCCGTCTAACGCAATGACGAGCTTCACATAAAGCGACGCCACATTCCCGCCTTTTTTCCCACTCCATTTTGACAGCTCGTGGCTCCATATCTGGCCGGAAACTAAGACAGCGTTCACAGAAGTTGAAGAGATTGTGTCTAATATTGTTACAGACTTATTGGATCTTAAGAAAAGTGAAGAGCAACCCACCTAAAGTATCTTCAATAAAGTGTAATTTGAACTGTAACTCAAGTAGTGAATATGTAAACTATTAATTCATATCCTAACAGTTAAAAGTACAGAGCTAAAAGTCTTAGAGTTTTACCCTTCACAAACCCTTAAAAGCCGAGTGCTGTGTGACAAGACCTCTTATAAAGATAATTATCATGTTTGATGCAACCAATACTCACATCAAGTAACTATGGCCATGTAATTAGAATGACTAAGGATACCCAAAACCATTTCTTGTCCCTTTCAATTTTTCCTCGACATAATCATACAAAAGCACGATACGCCCGACATCGTTCCAAGAAGAACAATATTCACAACAGCAGCCTCCTTGCTTCCCAAACCCTCTGAAACTTTCTTGAGCCCGCTGTTCTAGACCAGTGTGTGCGTCGTCTTAGCGACTAAGTGGCTCAAGACGCGTTAGCGGGCGCGGGTGCGGCGCGGGTGCGGCGCGGCACTGGGCGGGGCTCGGGGCCGCGGGCTGCGGCGCTCCGCTATCGGCACACCGAAACACACATTTTTCCCGCCGCAAACCTCGCGCCGAGGGTTAGCCGCGACCCGCAGACCTCGTTCAGAAAGAAGGAGATGCAGAATGTAGACGTCTCTTTCTCGCGCTCGCACGCCTGCGCTGAAAGATTTTCCCGCGCGGTAAATTTTGACAGTTCCTCGAAGAAGTTTTGGTCGACGGACGGATGAAGGTGTTCGTCGTCTGCTTATTTCTTTAGTTGTTCAGCTTTTAAAAAAAAAAAATATGTTTGAATTTTATATGGAAAATCAAAGTGAAACCGCCATTTCCGATTTTTCCATTATGATATAATTTTTAAAAACGATTAGTAACCACCTAAAAATTATAGAAAAATGTTCATATCCAACTCCAGGGACATAAACACACACAGATCACAATTTTTTTATAATTTAATGTTATGGCTACAAATTGTGCTACGACGTAGCTACGGCGTAGCGGCGGCTTCGAACTCACTGTTTTCCCTTCTCGCCTTCTTCTCACGGATACTAGAGAAAACAAACAATTATTTTATAAGGTGATGTTAAAATAATAAATCATACCATTTCAGAGCAAATCACAAATGGATATTTTTTTTTTAAGTTTTTCATCGTACATTAAACATCGAAATTAGTAGCAACCTACCTCAATAAAATCTCCACATTTTTAGTCACCACAAAACAGATTACCTACCTCAAATCATATTTCCAACTGCCATCACACATCCAAACAAACAATGGCGTAGAACTAGTTGAAGTTGCGAGTGGGCGGTCGACCACAAACTGCTCGTTGCCAGCCCGAAACTTACATGGCATGTGGCCACAGAGCGGTGTGAACGGGTAGGTCGGGTAGTACGGGGTAGTGCGGGTAGGGCATATCAAAACAAAACGGGCAGCGATACGGGCTAGCTAATCATGCGGTCACGCGGTCACGCGGTCAGGCGGTCGGGCCGCTGACAATTTGCAGGTTAGCCGTCGACCGCCGCGACCGCCGCTGCGGCGGCCCGTCGAGACGAACGCGTCATAAAGTTACGTTTACTTATGATCGGATACTGGCTGGTTGAGGTAGTGTTGATAACTGTGGTATATTTTATGTAAGTGAAACCGAAAGAATATTGCCGTTCTTTGTTTGAATATTTACTGTTCCATGTTAGATTTAGGGCCTGTTTCACCACCTTCGATTAGTTTCTCGTTAAGTTACTTGGCAGATAATATCCTACAAATTCTATTCCATTTTTAGGGTTCCGTAGTAAACAAGGAACCCTTATAGTTTCGTCATGTCCGTCTGTCTGTTTGTCTATCTGTATATCTATCTGTCTGTCCGCGGTCTAGCTCCGAGACCCTTAGTACTAGAAAGCTGTAATTTGGCATAGGTATACATATTAATTACGCCGACAAAGTGGTAAAACAAAATTATGAAAAACATTTTTTTAGGATACCTCTCCTACACATAAAGTGGGGATTCAGGGATCCGCTTGCGAAATATTAAACTTTAAAGTGCTAATTTTTGTTAGAGTCAAGTCTCCCCCCCCCTGCCAGCTAAATGGTTGGTTTTGGATATGTGAAAAAAATCACAGCAGTAGTTTATATAATGAAATTAAAAGGAAAACTATCACAGCTAAGTAGGCTTTACAAGTTAACGAGTAATAGTTGACCAACTTAACTTTGCAGTTGCAAAAACATGTTTTCCCATATATTCCGTATGGGAGAACATATTTTTCAACTACAAAGTTAAGTTTGTTTTTGGGATAAATTCATCACAACTACGGAACCCTTCATTGTGCGTGGTCCGACACGCACTTGGTCGGTTTTTTAATTTATTCGGTAAGTAGTGGCTATTCGGATATCGGGAAATAAGCCCTTAATACAACAAAATTGACAACATTAATCTTTTTATGTTCCTATGTTAATTAATGTAGTTGTTTTTTAACCGAATTAACTATTAAATAAATAAAAAATTGTTCTTTTCTTTTTATATCGTCTCAGCTTGAGTTAGAATGGCTTATGCAGTTAGTAAACGTCATCATCTGCCTAGCCTTTTCCCAACCATGTTGGGGTCGGCTTCCAGTCTAACCGGATGCAGCTGAATATCAGTATTTTACATGGAGCGACTGCCTATCTGACCTCCACAACCTAGTAACTAAGTAACACGATACCCCTTGGTAAGACTGGTTGTCAGACTTTTTGGGCTTCTAACTACCCGTAACGACTGTCAAAGATCTACAAATGACAGCCGGGACCAACGGCTTAACGTGCTTTCCGAGGCACGAAGGGGTCTTGGTATGTAAAGATGGTCACCCATCCACGGACCAACCGCGGCAAGCGTAGCTTAACCTGATCGATCGACCCGTGCAGCTGTTATTACTTAGCCACGAGCCCCTCCCATTAGAATAAATTAGAATACACGTAAATAAAAGTGGTTTTTAGAAGAAAGTTGAAAGTTGAGTTGCGCTGGGGCTCTGTCCCGCATGGGGTCGTAGCATTATGCTGAGCGATGGCCATTTTGCGTGGATGTGGCGCCTATTTTGTTAAAGGAGGTTTTCTCATAATCTTTTCTTTATATAACATCTTTTTTTTTCTGTCACTCCTGTTATGTCAACATGATCTAAATGAATATTTTCCAATGAATATGTGTTATGATTTTCATCTACAAAAATACTTCTCACTTTCCCCCAATTTGTTATTTACGTTTTTTTTTTAAATCTTTCTTTGCGTCATGTTTACCGCAAATAAACCTATTCTCTTTCTTTTTCTTTTTTCTTTCTAAAAATATCCTAAAGCAAAACTTCGATAAACTATCGGAAAAAAGCAAATTAAGGCACTAACAACTCTTCGTGTTCCCAAACAAGGCTGTAAAAGCCATCTGTGGCCAAAAGCAATTCGCAAAAAATGCATGCACTAGCAACTGCTAAGCAATTCCTAGGCGTATCTTGTGTAAGACATCTGTTTGACATTTTCTAAGTATAGTCACGTCCATAGATATATTATTAAAAATATATCTATGGTCACGTCCAAGGGCTGTTTTTGTCTGTTCATTGCACGACAGACCGACTCAGCATTATATGGCGTTGTAGTACTATTCAGCTATCTTCTATGTCTAAAAATAATTATTTATATTTCATAAAATGGCCAGACCATTAATAAAAAGGTTATAGGTTGATGTCACCTCGACATAGGTCAAATGTGTATACTATTTTAATCTTTGTTATCAAGTAATCCTAACTATAATATTGTAAATGTGAAAATAAGTTTGCTTGTTTGTTACGCTTTCACGCTAAAATGGCTGAACAAATTTGGATGAAATTTACCACACACCATGACCTGGGTTAGGATATAGGATACTTTTTATCCCGATATTCCCACGTGATCGAGACTTTTGCGGGTGAAACCGCGAGGTCATCATCATCATCAGCCTATAATGTTCCCACTGCTGGGACACAGGCCTCCTCTCTGTGAGAGGGGCCGTAATCCACCATGCGGGCCCAGTGCGGGTTGGTAGATGTCACATGTCTTCGATTTTCGGTTCTAGGACATGCCGGTTTCCTCACGATGTTTTCCTTCACCGTTTTGAGAGAAGTGGTGATGAATTAATTTACACAAAGTAAAGCGCCTGTCTGGGTTCGAACCTACGACCTACAACTCGTAAGTCGCGGCCGTTACCACTGGGCCACCACTGCTCCTTAACCTAATCCGCGAGGTGCAGCTAGATAAATATAATTTTCTGTGCAATAGTCTACTCAGTGCCGTAGCTTCAAAGTGTTCTGACTTGATTAACACGTTCAGTTCCGGGCGCCTTCCTGAAGGGTTCATCTAGTCACATATGTTATGCCGGGAACCCTCGCGGAGGCCCCATTTTAAATGTAGGTTTTTCTTAGCGAATACAGCATTATAAACCGTGAAAATAAAATCTGATGTATATATTAACAAGATTTATCAGAATATGCGTTGGTTTTAAAATCCAAGCATTTTTTTTTTTTGTTCGCGTTTTCTAATATTCACTAAACATTTTAAAGGTTAGAAACTATGTATAGCGACAAGACCCCCTGAAAACACTATTTTCTTCGTTTTACAGTGTTTTGTATCACGGTTTTACACCTTATATCGTTGACCGTCTGCGTTGGTTAACTCTAGCGCAAACGTAATGGCGGTAACCCTCCCGGAGGGTTCACTTCCAATATGTAAGGCGGCATGGCGTATGAGTTCTATGAAAAGTGGATGGAGTCGAAAGTGTTAGGAAAAGAATTTGAAAACCGACGAAGATATAAAAGTTTTGACTGTACCTCCGTAAGTACGGTAGCAATCGACATAAGGTAACACCAACATCACTGAATAAATAACTTGACACTTGTTCGCAAATAAACAATTTAAAATGTCAAGAATAGGGAAAGGGCACGCGACCCAACCCTTCTCCTTCCGACATTATGTTTTCTGACAACCAATTTTAAAGCTGTTTGCATTTCCGTACATGTTTATACAATGTTAATCTTTTGTTGGAACTATGTTTTTTGTTGGCGTTTAGTCATGGCTTTACAGTAAATAGACATTTTAAACGATAAACTGTAAGTGCTATGTTATCTAAGTAATATGATAAGTTAAATGTTTACCTCTTCCTCTCTCCTACTATTTTGCTGTCGCTGCCAGGGTCCACAATGATCTCATTTTTGAGGTTACCACCTAACTACACATCGTGGAATGCATTATATGATTGAGTACTGAGTAAGCCCTTTGGTCCGTTTTATAGAACGATGATCTGTTATAAAAATTGGTTATCAATCTGCCACATTTTTGAGTAGATCCTCGCGACTGTGTTATTTGGCTGAGGTACCATGTGATAAATATCGGCAAAAACAAGTAAATACGGTAAATAACTCTAATTTGTGTTACTCATTCTTCAGCTATGCTTCCCCCGTGGCCACGAGCCATACGCTCAAGCGACACGTGTCTTGTGACAACGACTAGTGTCTGCGGAGAATACAAAAATCAAGAAGTTATTAAGAACATGCTACAAGTCACCGCGACGGGTCTTGCAGAGCGACGAACGGAGGTGACGTGTGCGCATTTTGCTTCACGCAAGTCTGGTCGTAAGGCAAGCAATTAGGGTAGGAGTGAAGCGTATTTATCGTAACAGGTAGAAATAACAGACATTTAAAAATAACAATTGTTCCTAACAATATAACTTACTTGTTACTTAAAATAACAGACTATCAAAAACTGTTACCGCGGTTGTTACTGTTAATTCATTATAACAATCCCCACACAGACTGTTACTACGGCTGTTACTTACATACACATTCACACAAAGGAAGACATATTGCAAGGTTATCAATTTCTCTCTCTTCCCAATTAAAGAATGACTCGCGGTTAAACTACGCTAAAAAGAGAAGTACTTAGTGTTTACTATCCCTAAAAATACAGTTGGTGGTCTTACAAGAACAAACATTTACGAAAAAGTGACTCCTAAAGTAGGTCGTTTTATCTATTACTGACCAGTTACCATTATAAAAAAACCTTAAAACGAATAGAAATAAAGAAGACATTCAGTTGATGTTCAGTTGTATCGTCCATACAAAAATAACAGGCTGTTATTTAATAACAGATATTTGGATCTGTTATTTTTGTGTAACAATAACAGTGATAACAGATATCGTGTTTAACCTGTTACAACCCATCTCTAAATTAGGGTACTAATTTTACTACGAGGGAAGAAGTTCGTCCACTTTATTACATCTCATTCAGGATACCAAGACTGACATTCAAGCAAGTGCAATTAATACAATTTCGGTTTCTCCCGCATCGCGAATCGCGATACAAATAAAGCTGCAAAGTTTCGCACACGTTCACATGTATCGCGACTTCACTAAGCTAGTTATAATCGAGCAACGGCCGAACTACAGCTGTGTCTGAGCAACGAGCAACTGCCACAGTGACGCGACACTTGTCGATATCGACATAGGTCGATATATTGTGTTATATTGCTGCACTAACAGGTATACTTTACTAAGCTAATTATATTCGAGCACCGGCCAAACTACTGTGTCTGAGCAATCAGCGCCTGCCGCAGTGAAGCGACACGTGTCGATATAATGTATTACATTGTTGCTATCGAATGCATACTTCACTTAACTAGTTATAATCGAGATTATGCTGATCTCGCATTGTATAGGATTTCCGTACAATGCAAGCTCAGCTTATAATGGAAAAGTATATCTTGATGTGTACTAAAGCCCGCTGTTCTTTAACGAATTTATATATAATATTAATAACCGTACCTATTTCAGGTAAATACTGTCTAAAAGAAGTAGTATTAAAATTGTGCTTCAAGTGGATGACGTAGTCGCAGCCGTAGCGAGTAGCGGTGCTACGGTACGGCAGGAAAGGGCAGTTCTCGTAGCAATGCTACGACGGCCATTTAAGTAACATAATCAATAAGTAGGTAAAATTCAGGCTCACTTGTACCACGAATGACTAAATGCGTTTAGCGCTAAACATCGTTCTATCTCTGTCATCTTCAAACGCTTGACAGAAACAGAACGATGTTTTAAATACGTATAGTGTTAAACGTATTCAGCTATTTGTGGTACACACGGCTTCATTCCCAGTATAAGCTAATCTCCCATTGTATAGGATTTCTGGACAATGAGAAGTCTGTTTAAACTGGAAATGTATATATCGTGGCCAGTCTTAGAATTGAACATTTCATGAAATGATCGACCATTTCATGAAATGGTTGCATTTCATGAAATAGAACATCGACCGCTGGCCACATCATGATGAGGTCTGGCCAGATCATTAAACACTCAACGTTTGACGATATGCTCAGTTAAACGCACGACTACTTCATGATGTGGCCAAACATTAGTGATCATATCGTAAAATAGTTAGATTATCCACCGGTAGAGGCGTTGATGTCGCTTTGTTTTTGTTGTGCATCATGGTGGCGGACGATAATTCGATTGGAAAAGCAATTATAAATATGCAAATGGAAGATAAAAGTGCAGTGAAGTATCTTTATTATACCAAGCTACGTGACTTTTATGAAAGTCACTCGTAAAACGACCGCAACGTTCAAAAACCATGGAGTTTGGAACATATTTCACAGATTAGTATATAACTATTCAAATCTTATTAATTATTATTTTTCTTCTGGAATGAAAGCTATTTAAAATGTTTTGTTTATTCACTGACCCAGATTTCTAAAAGTTAATGAACGCCAGTAATATTTGCATGGATACCCTACTTAATGATATGGCCAAACATCATCATTAAACGTTGACGTTTAAACGATATTGTCAAATTTTAGCTGGCCATTTCATAAAACACAACCATTTCATGAAATGGTCGACCATTCATGAAATGGTCAATTCTAAGATCTGGCCACGATATATAAGCTTGATATGTAGCCGTACGCGCGCGGGCCTAAGTCCTACAAAAAATTGGAAGGCTACCCCTTCCAATTTTAATAAGGCATCAAATTATAATACGTAGTCGTATGACTAGGTGCGCGAAGTAAAACTTAGTTACCAACTAGTATTAATTGGTAACTTAGTTTTACTTCGCACACAAATCCTTTACCAAGAATGAAACTGCCAAGATGCTGCAGTGCCTCAAGCATGTTTACCGAAGCAAGGGTCCCGGACTTTTACGCCATCATGAGGTCGAGGGTCGCGTCTTTTTGGCAAAGTTTGAGACGCTCCAGTAACAGCATTTTGAGGGTTGTCTCGTGCAACCTGGCAAGTCCCATATTTGTGCACTGGATTTCTGTTCACTTAAACGAGAATAAAAAATGACGAAATGTTTTTTTTTTTTTTTTGTTGACTGATAATTTAAATTTTTAATGATGAGTTTTAATGATAATTTTTTAATGATAATTTTTGAATATTTTTAATGTTTTTACTGTTTTACTTCTTATTTATTCTTTTTGTATATGGGTATTTTGCCTGAATTAAAACACCATTTATTTTATTTATTTACCAAATAGCATTGAAACGTGTCACCCATGCTCAGCAGTAGACATTAATAACTTAAACATCAACATACATCACGTAAACAACACCAATTCATCATCTAAATCAAAACATCGACATGTACCACGTGTGCAGGGGTGCGCAACCCTTCCGATGCCGCCATATGCCGCGGCGCTGCGCCCTTAAATTACAGAACTTCTCGCTCATAATACAGAGATATGCCTTTAATATCTGCCGGAAACTGCCTCTGTGCCTTGTTTACTTTTTGCCTCCGTTCTTATATTACAGATTGTGTGTACGGTGTGCTTACTTGCTTGGTTAAAGTGAGCGTATGTGGGGTAAGAACGTCTAATGTTTAATTAAGTGGGATAGAGTAATTTTATTGAAGGTTACGCAAAATGGAAATTATATCGCATCGCGTGTATTGATCATAATTATTATTATTCTCAAAATTCTTTACCTAGGACCGATTTATTATCTTTATCTGTAAATAAAAATAATAAATAAAAATGAAATTCTGTTCGTTGGTAAGCACATCACTTGAGAGCGGATTAACGATTATTTTTTTATTGTTCATAATTTTCATATGTCCTTTTTTCTATGGATTTTTTGTATGAACTCAAGACCCATGATTCAGACGATGAATATGCGCTATTCTTTTTTCATTTCTCATACTCGGAAAGTAGTGTTTTTTTGATCCGAGTAGCGTGTGGAAGACGCTGCTCCCCACCCTTGGGCGGGAAAAACTCATAGTAATTGCTTCCCTCTCTAGGGCGGGAATGAATTTTAAAAATAGAACTAAAATTGGTTAGATAATCGGCTACGAAATTTTTTACTAAGAGGGGTATACACTATCATAAATATGATCATAGATCTATGATCAAAAATATAATGAAATTGTATAATAGACATTTATTATGGGTGTGGGTTACACTATCATATTATATCATATACCTATCTACGAAGCTCACAAATTACCCATAATATGTCTCTTTTACAATTTAATTATATCTATGATCATAGATAAATACAGAATAGTGTAATACCACCCTTATAGAAAAATATCGATTTAAAAAAATGCTGTAGTCTTGTTAGGTATAAACAGCCAGTGTGAATTTAAAAAATACCTTCATGCGGGACGAGCCGCGGCAGTGACGCGTTGTGTTCCAAATTTAAAAAAGACTAATAAGTAGGTACTAGAACACTCATGTTATTATTACCAATAAATTTTAGAAAAACTGTATTTTTTTTAACTTTCCTTAAATTCGAAATGAAAGTAGAGTGTGAATGAAAGTCATCAATTCCTTTCGACCCTTGTATAAGAATCTACTATTTTGTTTTGTTTATGTCATGGAAAAATTGAACAGTAATGCTATTCTGTAACCATCTCACCGTGTTATTTTAGGTGAAGTGAGCGTGAAGTGAGCTGTCAGTTGCTAAGGATTGACACTATTGGCAGCTCACTTCACCTAAGTTATCACGGTGAGATTTTTACAGAATAGCACTACAGGATAACGTTTATCGGGTCAGCAAGTTTTCAATATTTCCAAGACAACACTACAGAATTCGGGCACCTACCCAATCAGAAAACTCAGCACCAATAATAAACGAAAAAATATATAAACAGAACAAAAAGCAATACTAGCTAAAATATACAATAAAAATCAACCCCCACAAACCGGGAGCAATTTCAATCACAATTGCGCAACTGTCCTGAAACGCACCTGCTGACTGTGACGGGACGACACGTGCCCGACTAAGAGGCTACTTAACGTAAGTGACCCTACTTACAGAATCCCAACTGTGCCGTCCAAGACACTCCAATAGCGGGCAATTTCACGAGCCCCGGCCACCATCTGCGACCGACGCGCCAAAAAATAACATTCCCCAAAAAACATTTGCGAAAGAAAGGGATATTAGTCTCCGCGGGGCAATAATCGAAGCCAATCGGCCCACCGAACGCCCCGACACGACACTTTCTTTATTTATACCATTACTTTACTGTATGGTAATATCGTAAAGAATATTTTATGTTCACGTGTAGACACCTTCTGATTTCGCAATATTGTTTGTTACCCCTGATCACTAGTTGGGATACGGGCTGGTTATTGATATTTGAGTGTTGGAGTCACTTTATTAGTTCTATGGAAATAATAAGTTATTGATAGATAATGGTGCCGATTCCCTTGTTCACAAACTAAACTAAATTTAAGTTCAGTGCATCTTTTTCTTTCTGTTTCATTAAGAAAAGGACAGAAGATAAATTTTAGTTTAGTCCTGTCAAATTAATAAGCGCTTGACGTAAATTGACGTAATTTTGTCGGCAAGTTTTTAATCACGTCTAAACTTGTATGGAGAGTGACAGGCGCTGATTAATTTGACAGGACTAAACTAAAATTTATCCTCTGTCCTTTTCTTAATGAAATAGAAAGAAAAAGATGCACTGAACTTAAATTTAGTTTAGTTTGTGAACAAGGGAATCGGCACCATTGTAGATCAGAATTTACCACTGAACTAGCTGTGCCCTGCGGTTTCACCCGCATAAGTCTCTATCCCGTGGGAATATTGGGATAAAAAGTATTCTATATCCTAATCGTGGTCATGGTCTACCTATGTTCCAAATTTCATCTAAATCTGTTCAGTCGTTTTAGCGTGAAAGCGTAATAAACTCACTTTCGCTTTTGTATTGACTTTTTTGTTTTAAAGTTAGGATTAATTAAAAATAACTCTAAATAAAGAAACGTAACTTACGACGGATTGACACTTCCATAAACATACGTCGTTCTCATTACCTCTTCTTACGATTGAAAGTGTTGTCATCGCCATTGATAGAAAAGATTATTTCAAGCGAGGGAAAAAATCTGCCACGTTTCTTTGCATCCTAAAACCCAAACCAGAGGACGGACGCGCGAAGTTAACGTAATATAAATTCGAACAATTTTTAAAATAGATAATACGTCATCTATTCTGTACCCTAATTACGTAATACAACACAATTACAATTTGTTTCGATTTGAAACAGATTGCTAATCCATTGCTTCATAAGTTGGAAAAAAAAATCTGTTCAACAAGGTAAATAACGCAATAAATGTTGTTGAACTGTCAAAATGAAACAAATTTCGCGAAATTGTTTACGAAAATAAGTTACGCAATTAGGGTACCGGTCTAAATTCTGGCTAAAACCACAATTACTTAGTTCCATGACTCTATTAATATCTATGGGTGATACTAAGTACCTAAATATTATGTCCGAAACGAGTATTTCCAATTTTAAAATAGTTCGAATTTACGTTCCATTTACTCTTATTTACGTTTACCTACTCTTACGTTTACGTCTACTCCACGTTCGTGCTAGGTCCATAGTCCAGGCAGAAACAACTACATGTTGTGTTCCAGTTTGAAAGGTAAACGATGATAAGTGTATGGTGTTGTAGTCGACATTAGTCGTCAAGATTAGATTTCACGAGAGGCGACAAGCCCGCGCGTCGGTGTCACCAACACTTCGCGACCCTACCGTCAAGATAAAGCACGTTCACTAAAATACGGTGCATTGATGTTATTCCTCTGCTTTTGCATCACTGTCAAAATCACAATGATCTTTAATGTTGTAGCAATAATGTTGCTATTGCGTTGCTGCTGTCACTATGTAAAATAACTGTGCATGGACTGTACCTGTAATTCTATAACTAAAACTTGTTGTCAGTTCAGAACTGTAATGCCCGGAATACACCAGGCTAGTTTTTCAAAGTTAATTTAGCAAGCTAGAACCTCTGTATACTATCATGGCTTGCTGTCCTAGCTTGGCACAAGCTAGTGCTGCTTACACGATGCTAGTAAAGGTTAAGCCAATAGAATTGCGGTCACTTATTCCGTAGTGTAAAATAATCCGATTGGGTACTATCTTCGCCGGCCACACTAGCCAGGATAGTAAAATCGGTGGTAGAGGGCGCTACTAGCTCAAAAATAGAACCCTTTCCTAGCTTGAGGCGCTTGCTTACCAGGTTTCTCAGTGGCTTACCTAGCCTAGAAATGATGCTAGTTCTGTATACATGAAGCCAGAGATAGGTACTATTAGCTTGCTGGCTTACTATCCTAGCTTCAAAAACTAGTTTCGTGTATCCCGAACATTAGCTCCATAGATATAAATCTACATGGAACGGTTTACTTCGGTTTTGTTTTTTGACTTATTGCGGTGAAAGTAATTTTTAAGTTTTCGCATATAGGTACTGGCTAATGCATGGATAAAGGATGTCACTTCAACAAAACAATAAATACCTAATTAGAATTACATCATCAGCCACTAACAGTAAACTATAGGGGGCCAAGTCTACTAATTTACAAACGTCGCAAATGGTCTCTCCATTGTGTTTTTTTGACAGATTTGCCATACAAAATCTGTCAAAAACTCACAATATTGAGACATTACAACGTTTGTGAATTAGTAGATTTATGGTATATAACCATAATTATCAACCAAATTAATCGTCACTCCCCCGAGCCTGACTAAGGGTATAATTATTCCGAATCATCATCATCAGCCCACAGAAATCCACAGGCTTCTATTGCGCGCCACTGAATTACTTTTACGAACACAAAACAGAAAGCGCACCTTGCCAAGCCGTGCGGCCATCTTCAATTTCTCCCGCCATTTCCTCGCGTATTTTTTCAATACGCGTTCAAGATCATTTAACATTTTTATGTGTAATCTTGCTGGGTAGCGATAAGACAAGGAGATTTTTGCGCGCCTCACTTTATTTTATCGACTACGTTTTACGGCGAACTCTAAACAGATTAAATCTAACAGTAGGGCGTCTTCCGGACACAATGTTCATTTATTGGCTTGTATTTTGGCTTTATAAGATTACTAGGGATTTTCGCGTTGAGTTTTTCTTATATTCTGTTTATCGAGACAAAATTGTTGCTGCGTAATAAGTGTTACATATTTTACGTGCCCTGCTACGGCGAAGAGGTTTTTAGCGGAAAATATGTAAGAATTTCATTTTCTTTATTATTTTTTTTGCGAATATATGTGAGTTGAAAAATAACAACCTATGAAATAGAACAACTTTCAACACGTTTTGTGAAGAATACATAATTTACTGTTTTAGATGGTTAAGCAATAATCGCTTATAGTCTTTATTATAACTACAATACTTACCTACCTACCTATCGGACATAATGTGAGTCCCCTTCGGGACCCATCGTTCTTTCTTAAAGGTACAGACTACATGGCATGGCAACATCGCTTCACATCTAAACGCGTTCACATAACATAAGTATGACGGTCTACGTAATGAATCGTATAAAACACGAGTTTTATAACGCAAGCGGCACATTGAGAGTCCTTTTTAAATTATACAACATTTGTATGGAAATACAAGCGTCACCCCTGGCCCACGCCGCCTCCTTAAAAATACATCCAGTGTTATTTGTAGCCTGGTCTGACGCTCACTCGCGATTTGATTGCTTTTTCATGGAGATCATATCGTGTTATACATGCATAGAAAAAGCTAGGACGATACCTACATAAGAACCGTGGTCTTTTGGAAAATAATGAGCTTTCAATCTAGGGTTGCGAACTTTTTTTTATCAAATATAGTATTATCGAAGCCATTGCCTGTAAAAATATAGAAGATGAGGAAAAAAATAATATAGTAGGTGTTTTAAAAACATTTTTTTTCTTATGCATATTTTATGCTACTGTAAACCTTTACAGGTTTCTTTAAAAAAAATCTCATATCTATTTTTACTCTCTATATTAATGTAGCAAAATACCATAAATTCAGCTTTTATAAGATTAATACTGTCCCTATTTGCGATCATTTCGCCATTTTGTATTGAAATAAAAATATTGTATTTTCGCCTACTATATTTTTTCTTTAGAAATATACTTAGTATTTAGGCCTCTAATATAGCAGGATACTTTATTATATAGTAGGGTTGGCAGCCCTAATTCAATCAATCTGTTAATTTGTAAAAATCATAATAAATTAGAAGGTAATACTTAATCAATCATTTTAAAACTAAAACAATCACATCAAGCTAATAAAAAATTGATTTGCGCGCGTTGTTTAATAACAATCTTTCTCAATACATAAAATAACAACACATTTTCAACATGAAGGTTTTACTAACTGTGCGTTTGCACTGGCGAAACATTCACAGCGAAACATGTTGGAATCTCTATTTTCTGTCAATTTTCCATACAAAGTTTGACAGGTAGGTATTAGAGATTTCAACATGTTTTGTTGTGATGTTTCGCCAGTGCGAACGCATAGTAATACGTCGACACACCTCAAGACTGGCCACAACTCACGAAAAAAATATCAAAACCACGAGTCTCAAAAAAGAAAACACCTATTTTAGGTACCTATGAATTTATTTTTAAATTCGTCAGGTACTTTATGGCTTCACAGTTTTTTTTTTTTAGTTAAATGGCCTGACTACAATTCACTTAAAGTAGATAGGATACTTTTTGGTTACCTATATAGGTATATTTATCTTAGTAAAAAACAATGTCTCTACAAATACAGGATAAGTTTTTATCCAGTGCGCAAACTTTAACACGTGACTTTACTCATCATTATGAACAACTTTTACTATGGGACCAAACCTGAAATCGCGAAAAAAAAAATCAGCTGTTCCCTACATTTTGACGAGTTTTTTTACCTTATGTCTTTGGTACCTTGTTGTGTCTCAAAGGTAAAAAAACTCGTCAAAACTTGACGAGTTTTTTTACCTTTGAGACACAACAAGGTACCAAAGACATACCCACCTATTTTCTCAAGAGCATATATTTCGGGTTTTCCAGACTGCTGAAAAAATTAAATATAAAATCGATTTTGTCAAAGTTTTTATCGTATTTCTATCCCTTGGAGCCTGCCTATAAGGTGTCCCAACAAATAGGTACGGCAGTTTCCGTCGACTCAACAACAAACAACACTCGCAATCACTAGTGCAAATGTTTACGGTTCTATTCTATTCGTACGTGTGCCACACTACTTCAAATCGAATTTTGAACCACGCGCGTTTTCCATGTCTACAAAGATTAAAAAAAAAAGAATTGTTAAAAGTCTCCTGAAATCTCGAAATGTGTAATCTCATATCAACTTACTATGCAAAGTGTTTAAAATTTAATAGATAAAATAGAAGGAAAGTTCCTAGGTTTTCTTTTTCGTTGTCCCACTACTGGTCGCGCCATACAAGTTTCGTGCAAGTTTCTAAACATGACCAAAAGTCTGTACCATAGATATCCGCGTGGTCTGTACAGTCAAATGGAAAGACATACTTGTAGGATTAATGGACTGTAAGTAGATAAATAAGTAGGTAGGTATATCAAAATTAAAAGAAGCGCCGAGTCACCAAAACCTCCAAAATGAACAACTGTTAAAAGACGCACGTGTCGCTTTGTTTATATCATATTTTCCATCGAGAAAGCTTTATTTTATTATTTCTACACGTAACCTTGCCGTCTAGAATTCGGGACAATTTTATATTTACGACCTTACTACATGGTCATAGAATTGTATTTCCATAGTGTTATAATAGGTTTAAGGTGGGATCGTCAATTCATGCCAGCTAACCTTATATTCTTGGAAGAATGGTTGGTAAATTTTCAATAGTCACTTTATTAGGGGTGAGGGCGGAAGCAGGGCGAGTGAAACTGCCTTTATTAGATTTTCTAGAACCGTGGGTCGGAAAGTGGTGAATTGCATGGCCTGCGTTCGACACCTCGATATTGAAAATTGTTACGAAATATAGCACGAGTACCTACCGAGTGTTTGAAATAGGTACCTAGCTTAGTAAGTCTGTGCCAACTTGCATTTATATTTGCTTATTTTTATATGTAGATAATTGTGTAGTAGGTACCTTATAAAATTATAGGAGGTACTAGAATATTTGATAACTGTTACCTAACATAGTACCTAATTGCTATGGTTAAGGGTGAGCTTTTGAGATGGGACCTCAAGGTGTAATTGAAACAAGGAAAAATAAAAAAAAGTTGTCACGACTCACGAGCTCTATTTTAGAAAAAAGGGAAAAATTATTAATTAAGTATGTACCTACAGACGCCAGCACATCAAGCTACCCGAAACTGTCAAATTTTCCTAATCAACTTTGAACCTTAGACATCAGCGATAAAGTTGAAAATCTAGTAAATAAATTTGACAGATTGTAGTAGCTTGATGTGCTGGCGTCTGTACATCAGCCAGAAACCGAACCTACTCTTTTGCAAAGAAAAAATAATCTGAAAAAGTGCATGATGGTGCGGCTCCTATTATTATGAGATAGTGCATGACGGTGCGCCAACATTGCATACATAATAATAACAGACTATGCCAAATCAAAGAAAGGGCCATTTTGTAAATTTTCCTCGAATGCTTTCACTGAGAATTAAAGATTTTTGGCTGTCACGGACTTCAGGTTTTATTTCCCGCGCACTGAGCATACACCAATATTCAAATGAACGCCATCTACTCTTTTTTGCTGTAACTAAATTTGATTTCAGCCATGAGAGAAGTTACCATAAACTGTTCTAGTGATTGAAAGTAAATTTAGTTATATTTTACAGATGGCGATATACACATGAAAGTTGTTCGCCTAAAAATGTTTTATTTCTAACACATTGACATATATATTAAAATCATTGTTCTAACAAAAATAAATACAAAATTAAAAGAGAATTAACTGCATCCAAAAGTAATAGGACGTTTTGGTGGCTAGAAGCGGCAGCATCAATTCCAAATTTAAACAAGTAGGCATACTTGTTTTGGAATTGTTTTGCCACGATTGGTTTTCAACAAAAACGACAGCAGATTTGACCTCTGAGATCATGACTACTTAACCGGGCTTTCCTGTGGGTGCCTTAAGCTACTACACTTAAAACCTCCAGCCAGGGGTTATTCAACTATGCTACCGTGAAACATGGCAACTTTGCCACTTTACGGTGGGTAAAAAAGTTTGAAAAAGTTTTTCTTAAAAAAACTCTATGATGTTATAAAAAGCAACCAATGAGATATGTAGTAAATTTCATGCATTATTGAAACACAATCTTATATCTATTGTTTTCTCATTCTATAGTGATATTTTAGTCCAAAACCTTTTATGGCAAAGTCAACTATTACTTGTGGTAAAATTGCCATCCCAAAATTTAGGATTTTTTTTAAAGAGTTATCATATAAAATCACAGTCATCATTACCGCATGTTTGGTCACAGTAAAAATATACTACAGTTGTATAATATTTTACGCTGGTAATTGATTGGGATGAGCTGGACTCCTTTAAGAAAGATTGGTCCTTGGAAGCTCTAGACAGAGAGAGGTGGAAAGAGAGTAGAGAGGCCTTTGCCCAGCAGTGGGACAATAACGGCTATGTAATGTAATGTAATGTAATTGATTTTCCAAAATGTGGCAAATTCACCCACCTTGTTTCGATTTTTTCAAATTAAATAGAAATAGCTGTCAGGGTTGCATCAGAAAAATTAGGGGTAGGTAAGTAGGAAAAAAACTAAATAACAATATTTTAGTTTCTTTTTTGTGACAGCTCTAGCCTCTAAAAAAATATGGCAAAGTCGACATTACTAAAACTTTGCATTGTGTTGGTATATTTGCCAACAGTGATTTCTTAGGTTAAATTGGTTAAAGAGACGTAAATTATCATGGTTTTAATTAAAGAATATCATTAAGGACGTGGTATTAAAGTTTGACTTATCTACACAAAGTATATCCCACTTATTTTCATTAAAGTTTTGGAGCTCAAAGTCACTCACAGTTAGCGCGGGAAAAAAGTAACCGCCAAAAAATGACAGTTCTATGAGAGCTGGGTTGTATTGTACAATAAAATGTTGCCAATCAAATATTCTAATTTGATTTAAGGGTATTACAAACGTAAAAAAAAAAAACAGTTTTGACGTAACAAATTATTTTGCCTCGTAAGCCGGTATATGGCAAATTAAACAACCTTTGGCAAAGTTGCCAGGTTTCACGGTAATTAAAACTAGGTGATCGCTCGCTAAGGGCACCCCCTGTGGGGTACGAACCTCGGCTTAGGGCGTCAACCGCAGGGAAATGATAGCAGAAACGTATACCAAACGACCTCACTTTTACTTTCCTATATGGACATTTATACATGCGACAGTTTTTTGGCGTTGCCTTCCATAGAAATACGCAAAACCGTAAAAACTATCGGTGCGCTAGTCCGACTCACACTTAGCCGATTTTTTATTTCAAGTCACGTTTGTATTTTTGCAATAGCAACATCCCTAGAAAAAGTGAGGAGTGAGGTTATGTATTTATTTCTTCCTATGATGTGTCAAAGTTTTTAACATAAATATCGTTTTGGACTAATTTCAATGAAATGTTAACTCGTACTTGAAGTTTATTGAATACTTAATTGGACACACAATGGCTGTTGTGATTGAAACAACCCTTGGGGACATTACCGTGGATTTATATCTAGATCAAAGACCCGTAACATGTTTGAACTTTCTGAAGCTGTGCAAGATGAAATTTTACAACTTCAACTTGTTTCACACTATCAGAAGTGGCTTTATAGCCCAGACAGGCGATCCATCAGGTGAAGGATCAGGCGGGCAGTCTATATTCGGTTTGCTGGAAGGGCCTGACAAACGATTCTTTTCAGGCGAGAAAATGCCAAAAATTCGCCACACGGACGTAGGTTTACTCTCAATGGTGGGCACAGGAGACATGATGATTGGTTCACAGTTCTTCTTCACCCTCGGTTCTGACTTGGACTCTTTAGATGGCATACACTGCGTTATTGGAGAGGTTACTGAAGGACACGATGTGCTGAGAAAGTTGAACGACGTAATATGTGACGAGGGCCACCGCCCGTACCGCGATGTGAGGATCACACACACTGTGGTACTTGAAGATCCCTTTAATGATCCGCATGGACTAAGAGCACCATCAAGGTCACCATCTCCCAGTGCTGAGCGCCTCAAAGGTGGTAGAATCGCTCCCGACGAAGAGATAGATGAAACACAAGGAAAATCTGCTGCAGAAATACAAGAAATGATTGAAGAAAAAGAAGCGAAAGCTCGAGCCACTATCCTAGAAATAGTGGGTGACTTGCCGGATGCTGATATTGCTCCCCCTGAAAATGTACTCTTTGTTTGTAAACTAAATCCAGTCACTACTGATGATGATCTAGAAATTATATTCAGTAGATTTGGCAAAATTGTTACATGTGAAGTTATTAGAGATAAAAAAACTGGTGACTCTTTGCAATATGCCTTCATTGAGTTTGGAGACAAAAAGTCATGTGAAGATGCTTATTTCAAAATGGACAATGTATTGATTGATGACCGGCGAATTCATGTTGACTTCTCTCAATCTGTTTCTAAAATGAAATGGTTGGGTAAAGGTAGAGGTGTGAAATATTTTAATGATGCAGAAGCAGAAGAAAGACAAAGAGAAAACCACAGAAATGAAAAGCCCATGCATCATAGAAGCAAGGATGGTGAACAAAGGAACCAACACAATGATAGAAATCAACACAGTAATAATAAAAGGCCCGATGACCGAGAAAAAGATAGAGAAAGAGAAAAGCGATCAGAAAGACATCACAGACGTGAAAAAGAAACCAATCTCAGAACAGATGATAAGTCACAAAGGAAAAGAAGCAGGAGTCGTTCTAAAATGGATAGACCAAAGGACAACAGAAATAATCATTCTAATGACAATAATGTTTCAAGAAACTCTGAGAGAAGTGGCAAAGAGTACAGAAAGGAGTCAAATAGATATGAAAATGTGAGAAAAAGAGATAACTCCACTGATAATAATATTTCAAGGAATTCAGATAGAAACATAAAAGAGTACAAACGTGAGTCTAATAGGCAAGAAAATGAGAGAAATAGAAATAATTCTAATGATCATAATGTATCAAAGAATTCTGAAAGAAATGTTAAAGAGTACAAACATGATTCTGGTAGACATGAAAATGAAAGGAATAGAGTTAATTATACTGACCAAAATGATTCAAAAACTTCTGAGAGAAGTACTAAGGAGTCCAAACATGAGTCTAGTAGACATGAAATGGAGAGGAATAGAGATAATTCCAATGTTCAGAGATCAAGGCCGTCTCCATCCAGGCAAAGAGATGGAGAAAAAACAGAGAACTCAAGAGATCACAAAAGTAGACATGAAAAAAATGATAGAAGAGACAGAGAAAAGGAAATAGAAAAAAGCAAATCAAAACATAAAAATGAAGATGTAGAATCAGTGAAGGGTAAGAAGCTTAAAAAAGATCCAAAGAGTATTGAACCCAGAACTCCCACACCTACTGATGGTAAGAAAAGGTCCATTTCCAAACATACTGAAAAGAAAAACGAAAAAAATAAGAGAACCGCAAAGAAGAAACGTAAACCGTCCACATCATCAGACAGTTCATCAGATTCTAGTTCTTCCAGTAGTGAGTCTAGTTCATCAAGCGATGGAAACCGTAAGAAAAAGTCTGTGAAAAGGAGAAAGAAGAAATATTCTACTTCAAGTACTAGTAGTAGTGACAGCAGCAGTTCCAGTTCATCGTCCAGCACGGAGTCCAGCTCTTCTAGCTCAAGTTCAGATGATGGTAAAAAGAAGAAGAGTAAGAAACGTGCCAAGAAAAAGTTATAGGACAGTATAAAACGTAGGCAGGTACTAAGTGTACTAAGTAGACATTTAGATCGTGTGTGAAGTTGACCGCTGAGTTGAAGCTTAGATTAAGTGACCCGTTTGCATGTCATGTAGTATTTAAGTAAGTCTCAAATGTATATTCCATGTGGCCATTTGTATGTGTATGTACTGCTTTCAATATTTAAATTCCGTAGTTTACCAAACAGACTGAGTGGACACTTATACTTAAACTGTTCTAATAAAAGACACTGGAAAATGTAATTAATTACAAAATTGAAATACTTTGAATAGATACAATAACATAGAAATGTAGTTAGGTCATTAAATATGATCTTAGAAATTATAATTAATATTTTATCAGATAGAGCCTATCAGGGAACCAATAAAATAAGTCACTATCAATAATAATTGATGATATTATAGGTATGTAAAATAATAACACCAATAGATTTATATGTATAGACAGAAATGTACAGCACTTAAATAAAATGTACCTATTTTAATTAAATATTTAATATAACATCACGCCTGTATTTCCCTGAAGGGTTAAGCAGAGGTGTCTTACAGTACACCCTCATTTCACCAGTTATGTTTAAGTCCCATGTAATAGGGGGCGAACCTATTGCCATCAACCAGGCACAAATAAAGACTGCGGGCTGCTACTGTGAAATTCCAGATGGAAAACCCAATAACACTGTCCGACCTGGGACCACATCCTCAGCAGTAGCAGTCACAACCACTAGACCGACTAGGCAGTTAATTAAATATTTATTATTATATATATATTTCTTTTATGGGCATTGGGCATAGCTAAGAGATGGAGAGGATGCATAAGTGTAGACCCAGCCTTTTTCTAGTACAATTATATCTTAAAATGATTAGTATTGTTGATTGGTATAGACATGCACTGCTATTATAGGTAAATACTCCGTTTTTACTGACTGTGTAATAAAAATAAAATAAGATGTTAATTCAACATAATTATATTTAAGCTGTTGTCGTTAATTTGTGGTTTTGTGGATACCTTCCATTTTTTTTAACTATGTGCGTACTGTCAGCAACAGAAGTTGGTACAACAGAAGTTGGTAATCGAAATTGACACAACATAACTTGATAGGTACAGACGCCAGCACTTCAAGCTACTACAATCTGTCAAATTTATTTAATAGATTTTCAACTTTATCGCTAAAGCATAAAGTTCAAAGTTGATTGGGAAAATTTGACAGTTTCGGGTAACTTGATGTGCTGGCGTCCACAAGTTAAAAGTTCGTGCTCAATTAATGTTTTTTTTTTTTAATTATTATCGAGCTGTCGTTGCTGACTGTAGGTACACTGAATCAGCTTCGATCATTTATCAATTTATTATTGTAAGTTGATGGTCGCCAAAGTTCGAGTTCAACTGTTCAATCCGATTCTGTTGATGAAAATAATTGATAACACTTGTCTTATCTATCTATTGACCGAATTAGATCGAACGACGAGTAACTGTAAATCGGTTCCAATTAGGTAGGTAATAATTTATTTCCCATTTTAATGTTATTTAGTGCATTCGTATATTTTTACACGACAGCGCAGAAAAAAACGAATTGTATGGTTTTATTTTATTGCATTTTCAAATCGATAAAGTTGCATTAACTTGATTTTATTTTTTCACAATTTATCATGTTACACTACTTTTTTTTGTATTTGTTATATTTCTAAGTGCCTAATTAATAATTCTTTTTTCCTTCCACCTGAGTATTCAGGAGCTGTCTTAGCCGTAATTACGACATAATTATTTATGTATAAGTATTTTTGTATATTAATAAAAGCGTTCATTGCACAATTTATTTTATTGTCATTTACAAAACATCCTGTAAATTAAATATTACCTACATACATTTCTAAATAAGTAACGGCGAAGCAGGTCTACAGCACAGTTCAAATCGCCAACCTTCTCTACATGTTCGCTGGCAGAATTCACCGGAAAGAGAGCAGTGCATGCGTAGCTGATGACAACCGAAGAAACGGATTTTATCGACGGACGAATAGACAAAATGACAGATAAACAATCATAATCTGTCATTTTGTCTGTTCTTTCGTCGACAAAACCCGTTTCTATTGTGGTCATGCTAAGCGTGCTGGATTAGCAGAGAGCCAGCTCTAGTGATGCGAATCTTTCTCATTTTGTAGGTATACGTACCTACTTGGTACCTACCTACGCTTTGCTCTTCGTGAGATAAAGTCCAAAGGTGTTTGTCTAGAAAGTTGAATAACTATCCCAATTCCCATCTGCCGGTTTTACCCGACTGAGCTGAAGCCCAAAATGAGATTATTGTTTTAGTATTGAATACAAAATGACACGAGTAGGTATGCCTTACTACCGCACAGCAATATTTAATTCTATTTGTGCTAATGTAAGTAAAAATAGGCTGATGAACGCTGAAAGCCGGAGTAGTTGGAAATGCCCTGAATGCATGTTTAAACAACCGAAACTTGACAATACCAATACACCAGTCCGATCAACCCGGCCTGCAAGTCCTTCAAATAATCATCCTAGCTTTTGTTCGCCCGTTATTGCCAGTGTAGCCCTTCCTAAGAAAGCCCACGTAACGAACATAAATTGTGCCGCCTGTCGAAGCTTTATAGTTGATGGAGAAGAAGTTCTTAGCTGTACATCGGATAAGTGTAAACTAAAATATCACATTCAATGTTCAGGTGAAGTTATCGCGACTGAAGGGCACCTAACCACCTGGATTTGCCCGGAATGTGTCTGTCCTGCCGGGGGAAAAAGGGATGACTACAGCATCGCTTTAACTCAAGATAGCGATCCGAATATCACGTTTAGGATAAAAGTCCCCGAGTTGCAAAACGCACAAAACCAGGTTGAATTTCAGGAACTCTCATTCGAAATGAGTAAATTACGGCTTGAGATGGAAATGTTAAAAGAACAACTTAGCAAAGCGGTATCTCTTGTTACGAACTACGAACGTAAGTTAACCGGATATGCTTCCCAAATTGACCTCCTTAATACTCAGTTAAAGCAATACAATGCCCTACTAGCACCTTGCATAAATGTTGGCCTGCAGCAACCCCTCTGTGTTACCACTAAGCAGCCACACATTGTAACCACTCAACAACAGCAACAGCAGCTCATACCCTTAGCCCTGGATACTCCTGCACCGGTACAAACTACGCAACGTGCCAAAAAACAGAAAAAGCCCAAAGTAAAAAATACTGCTTCTACTGTACCCATCCCTACTGGCTCTAACCAGCCTGTCGCCATTAAAGGTAACCCCGCCAACCTCGAAGTGCACACGACAGAAACCTTGGAACTGATTAGTGAGGATATGTGCGCATCTCTGGCTGTCGACCACACTTCTGTAGCCAATGAACACACTTCACCTGCCAACGACCACACCTCTCTTGCCGATGACCTCACCGCTTGCGTTGAGGGCCACACTCCTACCGACGGATGCACGTATTCTTCTATGTCTGCTGGCGCTCTAAGCTGGACGGAAGTAAGGAAAAATAAACTCCGGAAACCCGCGTCTCTATGCGGTATCGCTGGGCCCAACATAACTACTTTAAGAGCAGTCGAACCACGTAAATTTATGCACTTGTGGAATATGGAGTCTAGTGTAGACGAGATTCGTGACTATCTGCGTCAACTGTGCCCCACTGCCACATGTACGGTCGACGAGCTCCGGGCTAGAGGAAGTTACAAGTCGTTCAAGATTGGTGTCCCCGTTATTTATTATGAAAAATGCTTTTCTGTTGATGTATGGCCTATGAATGCGAGATTGGGCCCATGGGTTACTTATGAGAACCCGAGCCATACCAGAAAAGATAAGGCTTCTGTTAAGGCCCAACCAGCGCACCAGACATTTCGTGCCTAAGCAGCCTCTTAACAAGACTAAGAACATTGATGTGTTATATCAAAATGTCCGTGGTCTCAAAACCAAATTGTCGACGTGGAGAACGAACTTGTTACAGCTGGAACTTAATCTGATCGCAGCTACAGAGACCTTTCTTGATGCCTCTATCGAGGATGGGGAGCTTGCTGCCGGCGATTGGAATGTGATGCGACGTGACCGGGGAACATTGTGCGGTGGAGTGATGCTCGCCGCGCGTGCCCCCATCGTGCTGTCCCGCCGCCGTGATCTCGAAACGGACGGTGGTGAGGACTTATGGGCTGACTTTACTTGGTGCGGACGTACTGTTCACGTATGTGTTGTATATATAAAACCTAGTGCAAGCGATGATGATTATATGAGATGGTTTTGCAAAGTAGAAGAGTTTATAACTAATTTAAAGGGCATTGTTATAATTCTAGGTGACTTAAATTTAAATAGTGCATCGTTAAATATTAAGAATTATTATTGTTACTTCGTGTCATTTTGTAGTCTGAATGAGATGAACGTTGTGAAGAATTCGCATGGAGGTATGTTAGATGTTGTTTTGGTTCAGGAGAGCATTAGCGCACCAGAAACATTCGTTACTGCTACCGAGGGTATAGTGCCACTGGATACATATCACCCGGCTCTACACATTGAGGTAAGAGTCGATTTAGGTCATTTCTCGGAGTCTATTGAACCCAGCAATATAGACAGTGCCAAGGATTGGAACTTTGGCAAATGCGATTTCGTACAACTCTATTTATTATTCGCTGATGAAAATATCTGGGAGGAGGTTTTGGAATCTAAGGATGTAAAAGGTGCTACTCTCAAGTTTTACAGCATTATCTATAATCTCTTTGACAAGTGCATGCCTAAGAAACGCAGAGGGAATTCGGCGAATAGGCGATATCCTGTATGGTTTACAAGCGATATCATCCATGATCTAAGGCTCAAGTTAAAACTCCATAAAAATTGGAAACTAACTAAGTGTGATACTGCCTATTTGTTATTTTCTGACCTCAGGTCAAGTCTTAAAACCCGTATTGCAGATGCGTATTCCTTATACATGAGAAACATAGAGAATAAAATTAAACTTAACCCTCGTCAATTCTGGTCACACATTTCCAGCCTGCGGTCCAAAGGTGGATTTGAACCGAATATAACATACAAGGGTTTAACTTTTTCAGGTACTAAGGCGGCAGGGGCTTTTGCAGAATTTTTCTCGTCTGTTTTTCTGCCTGACGTTCCGCAGCTTAATGCTGACCATGTCCGTGTGTCCGACCACTCCAGTAACAGCAATTGTATTCATTTACCCCTTTTGAGCCATGTAGACGTTGTTAAAGGCATTAAAAAACTTAAACCTAACAGTTCTATTGGACCCGACAACATCCCCCCCTTCATAGTTAAAGACTTAAGTAATATTTTCATTGATCCTCTTTGCCACATTTTTAATTTAGCCTTGCAGACTGGTACATATCCCTCTGAGTGGAAAGTTTCTGGAGTTACACCCATCCCAAAAACCAAAAACAAATGTTCCGTAGAAGAATACCGCCCTATCGCAATTCTATCTTCCCCAGCGAAGGTCTTCGAGAACATCCTGCATAGTGCTATCTATGAGCAAATAAACAAGTATCTCTGTAATGAGCAGCATGGTTTCAGAAGCAAAAGATCAGTCGACACAAATCTCCTAACACTGGTGGATTATATCTCGACTAGTTTGGACCGCGGGCGTCAGGTAGACGTTCTTTACTTCGACTTCCGGAAGGCGTTTGATAGGGTCAACAATGACGTGCTGCTAATGAAGCTTAGCAAAATAGGGTTCTCACCATCTCTCCTCTTTTTCTTTGCAGACTACCTACGTGATCGACAGCAATTTGTTAGGCTTGGTATGTACGTTTCGGGTACCTATCACACGCGTTCCGGTGTGAGTCAAGGCTCAATTTTGGGGCCTTTGTTGTTTCTCATCATGATCAATGATCTTCCTCAAGTTCTGCTTCATGCAAGATGTCTCTTGTATGCTGACGACTTGAAACTGTACCTGGAAATAAACTCCGAGCGTGACAGTTTCGCACTGCAGCAAGACATTGATGCAATATACAAGTGGAGCGTTGACAACAAGATGGAGTTTAATTCGTCCAAATGCTTTGCTATGACATTCGGTCGAATGCGGCACCCAGTTAATTTTGATTATAACTTAAATAATAATACCATCACAAAGTCAACAGCCATAAAAGACCTGGGAGTCACATTCGACCGAAAACTCACCTTCCACGACCATATGACCATGATAGCTAAACAATCCTACCAAAGGTTAGGTTTTGTTCTACGTAACTGCCGCGATTTTCGCACCGTTCATGCCATCAAAATATTATTTAATGCACTTGTACGTAGCAAGCTGGAAACCAGCTCTTGCGTGTGGAATCCACACGAAAGTACCTACGCACTTTTATTAGAAAAGGTACAAAAAGCGTTCCTTAGGTACCTATATAAGCAGAAGCACGGCTACTATCCTTACCTCTATCCGACTAAATTCTTACTGGGTTGCCTTGGATACAACTCGCTAGAGGTAAGGCGAGCTCGATGTCAGCTCACAATAGCCTGTAAGACGCTGCGTGGCGCTATTGACGCTCCTGACCTGCTTGATGTGCTGGCGCGCTTCTTTGTCCCAAACAATTACTGCCGGGGCAGAAGGCACAGGCTGTTTGCCGTGCCTCCATGTCGTACTGTTGCACGTGCTAAGTCGCCAATTCCTCGCACTCTGGCTGCGCTTAATGATCTCTTGGATTCTAATCCTACAACCGACCTGTTTGCGGATGGATGGACGAAGTTTTTATTGATATGTCAGGAGTACTGTGAGTGGAATTTGTGAATGTGTTGTTACTTGCTTTTTTTATATTTAATTTTTCATGTTTTTATTTTGTACATTTTAATGTGTCTTAGGTATTATCTTAGTTACTGTAATTGGTTTAACACAACCGTTGTTGCTAAATAAATAAATAAATAAATAAATAAATAAATAAATAAATGAAGGAAGTTAGGATCCACTTGGGTGTCTGTATAATGAATAGGAGTAGGCAAGTTAATTTATGAAGAAATATGTAGATTGGCCGTTATTATTGTAGTTATAGCAAAGGAAATCATAAAACATGTCAAAGTTTAAAATGGAAGGTAGGTAATCCTTAGCTAGCGTCTATTTACAGGACGTGCTCTGGACATAATCGGGAATGTTCCATTGGCTTGCCTTTGTGTGTTTAAGTGTCAGAACGAGAAGATTACTGTCGTTATATGAGCCCATTGTGCACCTTCGGTCACTGTATTACTAAAGTGTGTACTGGATCAACATGTACCTATAGGTTTTATGGAGATTTTATACACTCATTTTTTTCGATGCATATTGTGTTAAGTAGGATGTCAATGTTATGGATTTCAACCTAGGTAATTAAGTGCTCATAATACCTATAAGGTGAGAGCAGTGGTGGCCCACTGGTAACGGCCCCGACTTACGAGTCGTAGGTTCGAACCCAGGCAGTTGCTTTCATCATCATCATCAGCCCACAGCAGTCCACTGCTGGACATAGGCCTCTCTAATTGCACGCCATTCAGCTCGATTCTCGGCAACTTCCATCTAGCTGCTACCAGCCACCCTGCGAAGATCGTCACTCCACCTAGCCTGAGGGCGTCCTATCTTACGTTTGCCAATTCGTGGTCTCCACTCAAGAACACGTGTACCCCAACGGTCATCGGTTCTACGGCTGATATGGCCGGCCCACTGCCACTTCAGCTTGCTTATTCAGTGAGCTATGTTGATAACTTTGGTTCTCTGCCGGCAGTTACTTTACTTTGTGTAAATAATTTCATCAACCGTGCTCTCAAAACGGTGAAGGAAACATCGTGAAGAAACCGGCATGTCCTAGAACCAAAATTCGAAGACATGTGACATCTACCAATCCGCACTGGGCCCGCGTGATAGATTACAGCTCACTCCCTCTCGAAGAGAGGAGGCCTGTGTCCCAACAGTGGGCAGTGGCAGTGGGCTTATTATAATATAATACCTACTAGGTAAAGTTCAACAGAAGGTAGATAGATATGGTAGAATATGGATATGCGTAGTTACCTACTAGGTATTATATACCTATAAAGCCCAAGGCTGTCTGTTATTACATATTTTTTTAGGGTTCCGTAACCAAATGGCACAAAAGGAACCCTTATGGATTCGTCATGTCTGTCTGTCTGTCTGTCCGTCCGTATGTCATAGCCACTTTTTTCCGAAACTATAAGAGCTATGCTGTTGAAACTTGGTAAGTAGATGTATTCTGTGAACCGCATTAAGATTTTCACACAAAAATAGAAAAAAAACAATAAATTTTGGGGGTTCCCCATACTTAGAACTGAAACTCAATTTTTTTTTTTTTTCATCAAACCCATACGTGTGGTGTATCTATGGATAGGTCTTTAAAAATGATATTGAAGTTTCTAATTTCATTTTTTTCTAAACTGAATATTTTGCGCGAGAGACACTTCCAAAATGGTAAAATGTGTGTGCCCCCCCTGTAACTTCTAAAATAAGAGAATGATAAAACTAAAAAAAATATGTGATGTACATTACCATGTAAACTTCTACCGAAAATTGGTTTGAACGAGATCTAGTAAGTAATTTTTTTTTAATACGTCATAAATCGTAAACCGCAATTTACCTTTCATTCAATGTTAGTTGCTGCTACGGAACCCTTGTTGGGCGAGTCCGACTCGCACTTGGCCGCTTTTTTTCAAATAGTTTGAAGTGTATAACTACCATACCTACCTACTTAGTAATTACGTAATACAAGGCACCTATTATAAACAGTAATTACATCGCGCTTTTATGAACCGTTTGGCGTATGTATGTCCAGCAGTGGACATCACATCTCTATATGAGAGTGGACGCCTAATCTCCTATGAGATGAAGCTTCATATCATCTTCATACAGATAGTTCGTACCTAGGTAGGTACAAAAAACACAATAGAACTACAATCAAGGGAAGTGCTCTCAATCTGTACTAAAGGCACGGACTTGGAAACAACCTTAATTCGGTCATCTGAATGTGAGTGTTAAAAGCATGTTTAATGTAACGTAATTAATAAGCGCTGACGCCGATAGCGTCTCGAGTCATCTACGGCAATTACATTTATTTTATGAAGGGCTTGTTTAGTTCAGCCGTGGCGGACGTCATACCTAGATCGGCAGGGGCGGACTGGGTGGCCATCGAATACTAGGGAAACTGGCTACTTGAACAGCATTCGGGCCACATAATAAAAGAGGGAAGGATATTCAAGCAAAACCCAAGACCCGCACCCTAATTGCGTAATACAACACAATCACAGTTTGTTTCGATTTGAAACAGATTTCTAATCCATTGCTTCATAAGTTGGAAAAAAAAATCTGTTCAACAACGTAAATAACGCAATGAATGTTGTTGAAATCAATGATATTATTAATTGAAATGTCAAAATGAAACAAATTTAGCGAAATTGTTTACGAAAATGAGTTTCGCAATTAGGGTACCGGTCAAAGAAAGACCACAGAAAGCGTGGGATGATGAAATATCAGAAAATTGCTGGAACAGCATGGATTAAAGTGAAAATAAGATGACTGAAGAAAGCCTTTATCTGAAACCGCCTGCCTGTAACATCTAAACTACTAGTAACTTGCGCTGAATTGCTGCGAAACCAA